>OY856332.1:7500000-8750000 GCA_963693445.1 Agonopterix heracliana
GTCTATCTATCTAGATAGATAGATATACGTTATAGATATAACGTCACGCCTCTTTCCCAATGGGGTAGGCAGAGACCAGAGCGCGCCATCTACTATGATCCTTACATACATCTTTTGCCTCATTCCATTTTGCATGTTTGCTAAAAAAAATATGATTACTCAAATATGACAAGGATAACACAATAATTTCAACCCCACTTAATTTAAATACACTGATTTAAATTACAAAACTTGCTGGTATTTAATTTATAATCACATTTTGTTTGTTCGTACATTACGCAAAAACCGCTGGACTGATTATGATGGAACTTTTTGTGTTTTAAAGCTTATGATTTGACTTAATAACTGGAACATATGCTCCAATGACGATGACGGGAGCCGGTGCGGAAGTCGCAGGCAAAATCTAGTGTTATACAGGGTGTTAGGAAAAGTAACATTAACCTTTAAACCACATACTCTACCCATCAAACTGAACAACTTTTACTAAGGGAGCAAAACTGTCAGAGCAAAAAAAAACAGCTGTCTCATACATTTTAGTCGAGTAGGTATTGCACTTTAGTATGGAACAGCTGATTTTTTTTTTACTGACAGGTTTGCTCCCATAGTAAAAGTAGTTCAGTTTGGTGAGAAGAGTATGTGGTTTAAAGGTTGCCGATACTTTTCCTTACACTCTGAATAACTATGTAAACTACATAGCAATCATACTTTAAAAGAGGGTAGTAGAAGCGATGTGTGTGTATATCATACAGTATACATACATATACTCACGCCTGTGTCCCATTGGGGTAGGCAGAGACATTGATCGCCATCGGCTACGATCCTGACATACCTCTTTTGCCTCTTCCACTAACTACGTTGGTTAGTATAAACTTAGTCGTTTTATACACACTCGTCGGTTTCGGGTATTTCACTTCTAGACCAAACAAAAAACAGAAAGAACAAACCTGCAAACATAACAGCCACTCCAAAAGGCCGAGACATAGCAGTGCCGCTGTCATCGTCGCTGTCCCCGAACTGTATCGCCAAGTTGGACACGGCCTGCGCACACGACTCCACGCTCATGCGTTCATTGTACACAAACCAGTGGTTCTGGGTCTCTACGCGGGCACGCTCCATTAGGGTTCTAGAGAAAAATACTAAATATTGTTATCTCCATAAAATAGTGTCTATACTTCATTCCAAATAAGGACGATGCTATTTTCCGATTCCTATTTAGCTTTCTGGCCAATTCTGATAAGTCTGATGTACCTACTATCCAACATATCTTGGACGTTACTAAGCCTGTTCTAAGAATAAGTGAGAGTAAGTGTTTCAAATCCCTGTTTCTGTATTAAAAAATGGCATAAAATTTTCTGCTTTTTGGAATGGTGTATAGGTGGCGCGATGTGGAGAGGTTGGTATGGTCACTCAATCATGAAATCTTTCAAATCTGCATGGACGACATGCCATACTGTACCAATGAATTTATTTAACTTATGTACGTAATACTGACTGCGGTCAAACAGTGAAGGAAAACATTGTGAGAAAACCCGCATATGCTGATGAAGAAATTCAGATGTATATATGAAGTGGACTACATCATTGAATCAATGATGTGGAAACGCATAGATTATTTTCTCATTAGTTGATATAAAAAAGGTTAAGGTACAAAGGTTACTGATATGTTCATTTCTATAAAAGTCCCTAAACAAATATAAACCAAAAGACTGCCTCCGTGGTCTAATGGTTAAGTGCATTGGGCTCTTGACATGGAGGTTGTGGGTTTGATTCTACCTAATGATATCTCACTTTGTGTTTTTCCCCAGTTCCCAAATCACCTGATTGTCTGATAAGAAAGATATTTCTGTTCTTCGGATGGCACATTAAGCCGTTGGTCCCGGAAATGACTATCTCTAGTGGTATTAGTCATTACATAAAAACCATGTAAGAGGCCGTAAGGTGGTCTGAAAAAACTCTGACACCAGGGCTTGCTGCCCACATGATAAGAAGACCACATTTTAACATGTTTGCTGCTAAGCTCAAAAAAATGATACTCGCACAGTGCTAACTCTGTGGAATACTATGCAAGTCTGACTCAATGTTTGTGTCGTGCGCACTGCGGCCCATTTGTCGCTGACCTACGACATAGGTCGTCAGCAGTTAAAGTGTTAAGAAACCTTAGTTTGTTACAGGATTCCAAGTTATATTATACGTTGTTATGTATAATTATACATGATTGGAAACACAAAAAGCTTGCTCTAGCAATGTCACACCATGTATTTCCAATCATGGTTCGCAAAAAAAACATGAAATCATTTTTTTTACTGTTTTCTGTTGTTTTTCTCAATTATTTGTAATTCACTGTGTTGAAAAACTATAATGTCAAAGACTAGTTGCTGTTTGGTCTGGATAAGAGTGTATTAAAGCAGCAAAATTAAAAAACAGCAATTTTAGAAGGTTTTGTTAGAAATTTCTTTCAAAACTAAGAAGGAGCTTGGATAATTATCAAAGATATTAATTATCTTGATAATTTCGAACCCTGGTTTGTTAACACTTTCGCTGCTAAGCTCAAAACAATGATACTGGCACACCATGAACACTGTGGAATACTATGCAAGTCTGACTCAACGATTGAGTTGAGCGCACTGCGGTCCATTTGTCGCTTACTAGCAGTTGAAGTGTTAAGAAACCTTAGTTTGTTAAGAACCCATTCAAATGAATAACTTTTCACTACATAATGTAAAACAAAAACGCTTCCCGCCGTCTGTCTGTCCTATGTATGCCTAGGCATCTTTAAAACTATGCAACAGATTTCGATGCATTTTTTTTAATAGATAGAGTGATTCAAGAGAAAGGTATATTGTGCATTGCACCCGTGCGAAGCCGGGGCAAGTCGCTAGTGTATAATATAAATTAGTTCAACAAAGCCCTTAATGATGATTAAAAATTTCCTCACCTAGAGTCAGCCATCAGACCGGACACCGCACAAGCTATGTGCTTGTCAACCTCGACGATCTTCTCTATGGCAGTAGACTCCATCAGAGGCGACGTGATCCTCTTCTCCACGGCCAACACGACGCCTTCCGAAGTGCATATCCCGATGGCGGTGGACCCAAGCTTTATCGCTTCAATAGCATACTCCACTTGGAACAACCTCCCTTCAGGACTGAAGGTGTTGACTCCACGATCATACTCGGAACGGGTAAGGAACATCTAAAAAAATTATTAATTTTACGCCGGCTAAGGTTAGGATATCATGACAAAGCGGTTTGAAAATGTCTCGTTTCTAAAGCGTTTTAGAATTTATTTAAGTGTAGTTTACAAATACCTTTGTTGCTTTTATATAGTAATAAATTACTCTTCGAGAAGAAACGTTTTCACAAATTACTAAATGAGTAATCAAAATTGATGCAAGTTTGGATTTGGAATGCAAAAGGGGACGTCACGTCAAACTCAAAACTCAAACAAATGAAAAATGTCCGACGCGCTTACATTTTCCGAAAATAGCGCAGTGATTTTTTATTTTTTTATTTATACCTATATACATTTAATTGCTTTTTGCTGCTTGTGCTTGTCAAGTGTAGTTTATAGGAGTGTATCCAAAGAGTAACGGTAGAACTACACATGGCCGCACGCGATCGCACTTTTCCGTCGCTCCATCCTTTTTTGGGCTGCGTTCAGAACCTTTGGGTGCGGTTGTTTGGATGTTTTTCAACCGAAGGTACTGGGGTGCGTTCAGAACCTACGCCCAGAGTGCACTCCGAGCGCAACTTTTCGCACTAACGTCGTTCAGAGCCTCGGTGAAAAAACGCACTTGCAACTCGGTTGTCACAACTCAACCGTTCAGAACCTCTGGCGGGTTGCAACTTTTAACCATCAAATTAGATGGTTAAAAAACACTCTGACGTTTGATTATCTGTGGTTACTTGACTTTTCGTTCGTTTTGATTAAAAATTAGGTTTTTTCAAAGTGTTTTTATTCACTTTTTGATTTGCTAGCATGGAAGATGAGTTTTTATTGTATTTGGAAACGATAGAAGCCCTAGAAGTCCATATTACTGTCAATGTCAAAATTTGAGGTTATAAAACAACCGGGGTCGTTCCGTACCTTATTGCGAGTTAAAAAACAACTGTTCGTTCAGTACCTTCGGTTGAAAAACATCCAAACAACCGCACCCAAAGGTTCTGAACGCAGCCCTGAACGAACAGTTGTTTTTTAACTCGCAATAAGGTACGGAACGACCCCGGTTGTTTTATAACCTCAAATTTTGACATTGACAGTAATATGAACTTCTAGGGCTTCTATCGTTTCCAAATACAATAAAAACTCATCTTCCATGCTAGCAAATCAAAAAGTGAATAAAAACACTTTGAAAAAACCTAACTTTTAATCAAAACGAACGAAAAATCAAGTAACCACAGATAATCAAACGTCAGAGTGTTTTTTAACCATCTAATTTGATGGTTAAAAGTTGCAACCCGCCAGAGGTTCTGAACGGTTGAGTTGTGACAACCGAGTTGCAAGTGCGTTTTTTCACCGAGGCTCTGAACGGTGTTAGTGCGAAAAGTTGCACTCGGAGTGCACTCTGGGCGTAGGTTCTGAACGCACCCCTGTCACTCAGGAACGTCATTTGCTAGAGCATATAAGATAGACGGAACACGATCGCGTGCGATCGCACGCCGCAGGCGATCGCGTGACAGAAAAGGATGGAGCGACGGAAAAGTGCGATCGCGTGCGGCCATGTGTAGTTCAACCCTAATTTACGAATAAAGATTTCTTTATTAGAACAAGAAGAGATTGAGGATTGCGGAGCCTCGTGGCAGGGAAAAACGCGACACGCGAAAAACACGCGAGACGTGTACTCGGGTCAAAATACTTGCAACTTGACTCTGATTTTATTTTATGCTCTTTACGCAAATGGTTTTCTGTCTCAGTTGCACACTTCGTTTTGTTCATTTAGTGAAAAACACGATAAACACGCCGTATATTTTGGTGAAGTAACCTAATTAATGTTTGGGATAATTAAATCTATCGATTCTGTTACCACCACATAGGCACATCCCTAGGATTAATGCAACACGTAATCAGTGACGAAAAGCCGGCTGTTCGTTCCGAAGGCTTGAAGCTCCGATACGCCGGAGCGACGAAAGGGGCGTTGTTTACAAAACAAACAACAAAAAGGTACGTATTAACGTAACGATTACGTTAGCTTCATTTTGCTGACGAAGTTAGCTACTGCAGGCTATAGTTTGTGAAGTTTTAACCCAGCAGTGCTAGCATGATACCCCGCGACTTCGAGTCTCTCTATACCATATCTCTATTTCAGCGCGTCTTCGCCTCTGTCTCTACAGTAGCTAACATGATGCCCGCGACTTACGATGACGCGAGCTCTCAACTGTCATTCGTAGACTCTAGTCTACAAATGCGAGCATGATCACCGTTCGGTAGAGTTTGTGGCTCTACGTTTACGCAACGAAATAGGTAAAAGAACGAATGATTTTGGGGCAGATCTAATCACCGATTCGGTGATACCCTATTCAAATTGATCGATTTAACCGTATGGTAACCCAGCGAACCCGGGCCGCGACTTTGCTTTCTCTTGGTAGAGTGGCTGACGAGCTGTCAAATCATGCTCACCATCGCGGGATAAATGACAGGCGCGGGTATGGATTTCAAACCCGCAGGCGCGCGTCATGCGACTAATCATGCTAGCACTGCAGCAGTGCTAGCAAGATACCCCGCGACTTCGAGTCTCTCTATACCATATCTCTATTTCAGCGCGTCTTCGCCTCTGTCTCTACAGTGGCTAACATGATGCCCGCGACTTACGATGACGCGAGCTCTCAACTGTCATTCGTAGACTCTAGTCTACAAATGCGAGCATGATCACCGTTCGGTAGAGTATGTGGCTCTACGTTTACGCAACGAAATAAGTAAAAGAACGAATGATTTTGGGGCAGCTCTAACAGCTCTAATCACCGATTCGGTGATACCCTATTCAAATTCATCGATTTAACCGTATGGTAACCCAGCGAACCCGGGCCGCGACTTTGCTTTCTCTTGGTAGAGTGGCTGACGAGTCAAAGTCAAAGTCAAAGTCAAAGTCAAAATTTTTATTCAAAATAATATCACATAGATAACTTTTTGACGTCATTTTTGATTCTACCACCGCTTCGGAAGGTGTTCCGTTGTAGAGAAGATGCGGCCAGAAACTCTACAACACACTTCTTTTAAACAAAACAAAATATACAAAGTACAAATATTGAATTACATAGTGTAACATTGTCAAGACCAGACATTTTGGTCATTCAAATAATCATCGAGTTTATAGTAACCTTTTTTACAGAGGACTTGTTTAACATGGGATTTAAACTTTTTGTCTGGCAAGTTTAGAATATCCTCTGGTATCTTATTATAATAGCGTATACAGTGCCCCATGAAAGATGTGTTGACCTTACTGAGTCGAAAATGTGGGAACACTAATTTATTTTTATTTCTTGTATTGTAATTATGAACGTCACTGTTTTTGGGAAAGAGAGACAAATTTTTGCGAACGTATAAAATATTTTCGTAAATATATTGACTGTAGAAAGTCAAAATACTGATATCTTTAAAAAGATCTCGTAATGAATCTCGACAACGCAGATTATAAATGGCTCGAATTGCCCGTTTTTGAAGGATAAAGACTGTCTCAACGTCTGTAGCACGGCCCCACAGCAAAATACCATAAGACATAATACTATGGAAGTAGCTGAAGTACACAAGTCTTGCAGTAGCTATATCGGTTAGCTGTCTGATTTTTCGAACTGCATAAGCTGCCGAGCTCAGCCTACCCGCTAGGGTTTCTATATGAGGACCCCATTGCAGCTTCGAGTCAATCTTTATCCCTAAAAATACAGTATTATTTGTGAAATGCAATATATCATTATCTAAAATTATTAGATTTTCATTATTAATAACATTTGGTAGAGTGAATTTAATACATTTAGTTTTCTTTGCATTTAATGCAAGATTATTAACACTGAACCAATTCAGAACTTGTCGAAGAGTATAATTTACATTCTCATTTATATCATCAACATCTTGTGCCTTTCTACTTGTTTTGAAAATAAGAGAAGTATCATCAGCAAATAACACTATGTTCGACAAGTTCTGTACCATGTAGGGTAAATCGTTTATATAAACCAGAAAGAGAAATGGACCCAATATAGATCCCTGTGGAACGCCCATTTTTACTTGTGAGCCAGACGAATTTGTTCCATTGATAGACACCCTTTGAATTCTATTTTCCAAGTAAGATTCTAAAAGATCCAGAGCTCTGCCTTGAATACCGTAGTGGTTTAATTTGATCAACATTGTTTTATGATCAACACAGTCAAATGCTTTGGATAAGTCACAAAAGACTCCGATTGCATTTTGGTGCTCTTCCCAAGCGCTAAAGATATGCTGAATCAGCTTAACTCCGGCGTCGGTTGTTGAGCGACCCTTGGTGAATCCAAACTGTTGCTCATGCAACAGCCTCTTGAGGTTAAAGTGGGAGAGCATTTGACTGAGTATAATCTTTTCAAAAACTTTGCTGAGAACGGGTAGGACTGACACAGGTCGAAAGTTACTAGGATCGCTTTTATTGCCCGATTTGAAAAGTGGTATTACTTTGCTGTGTTTCATTAAGTCAGGGAAAGTTCCCGAGTCAATGCAGCAATTAAACAAAGATGCTAAATAAGGTGCTAAAGTTTTAATTACAGCGCTGAAAAGCTTGACTGACATACCCCACAAATCTTCAGTATTTTTTTGGTTCAATGCTTTGAAGACCTTGACTATTGTATGAGGGTCAACATGGTCAAAACTGAATTGGGAAGTGCACTGGTTTACATTATTCTTTAGCAAGACTTCGGCAAGAGCAGGAGAAGAGTTCAAAGATTCTGTAGTCTTTACAGGAATGTTGGTAAAGAATGTTTCAAACTCTTCAGCCACTTCCGCCTCTGAGCTAACTACACCATGATCTGTCTTAATTGAGATGTCTTGTTCTCTCGGTTTTATATTCCCAGTTTCTCGGTTAATCACATTCCAAACAGTCTTAACCTTGTTGTCTGACCTCCTAATTTTATTACGGATATGTAAAGATTTCGCTAAGATGCAAACTTTTCTAAATATTTTTGAATATGTCTTGACGTATTCTTTAAAATTATCACTATGCATATAGGTCTTTTTTCCGTATAGTTCAAAAAGAGTGTCCCTACTCTTTCTGATTCCAACCGTAGCCCAGTCGCTAAATTTGAATTTTTCGGTTGATGTGGTTTTACGAATTTTGAAAATTTTGTCATACTCTGTACAAAGTACATTAAAAAAATCTTTGTAACAATTATTAGGGTCACTCCGGTTAAAGTTAAGAAACGGCAATTTACTCTCTAACGTGTCTTTATATCTCTCTATCTTTCCAACAGTGACGGGCCTACTCTTTTTCATAATTTTATCGTTCGTTTTTAAAGCTGGGAAAGAAAATATTTGTCCGCTGTGATCTGATTTAAGGCAATTTATTACCGCTTTATCAAAGAACTCACAGTTACAGAATATGTTATCTATACATGTGGCGGTAGTAGCTGTTATTCTAGTTGGTTCCAAGAATAAGTTTTGTAAGTCAAATGAATTGAATAAACTAGTAATTCTAAGGCAGTACGAGTCTTTTTCAAGTAAGTTAACATTAAAATCCCCACAGACTATGATGGATTTATTACTTTTAGATACTAATTTTAACGCATCTTCCATTACTGACTCAAAAACATGGAAGTTCGAATCATAGGGCGGCCTGTATACACAAATTATAATGTTGGTGAGCATGAGCTGTCAAATCATGCTCACCATCGCGGGATAAATGACAGGCGCGGGTATGGATTTCAAACCCGCAGGCGCGCGTCATGCGACTAATCATGCTAGCACTGCAGGAGAGCCTATTCATAATCCATAATATGTCGATAAACATACCGGAAAGACTTAGAAGCGTTCAAACTTAACACCTAAGTGCGGCCCTGTTTCTAACGTGCTAAACTTCTTTGATCTTTAAATTGTTGATATCCGGCCGTTTTAGCTCTATAATGCGGCTATTTGCCTTTGATGTGACATTTAAACGTCATTAACGTAAAGCCCACAAAACAAAAATAAAATGAAAACTTGATTGACACTTGACATTATCTCGAATCTCGATTAAACATTAGAACTTATCTAAAATTAATTTTCTACCAAAGAGTTCTTCTTTTAAGTCTGTGCCAAAGAGTAGGTAGTTAAGTTACCTTGGCAGAAAATTTTAAATTTGTATTATGATTGGTTGATTGGTATTAATTTTAACAATGAAAAGTACAATAAATGAGAAAAAGCTGTAAAAAGTGCAATCAATGTTTTACTTACCTACCTATAGCCTATAGTACAGTACCTAGGTACTCTATAAAGAATATGATATACATGGTATTGATAGTACTTAATCACTCATAAACGTGTTAATGAATAAGCGCAAAACCTTATACACCCCAACTGATTAATTATAACAAAATAATGAGATTGAAACAACAATTAAGTAAATTATTATGATAGTTAAAATTTAAAGTTATTTGCATTTAAGTTCTGAGGCAAAAATTATTTGTTATCATTTCAGCAATGAATGAAAGCACTAACGTGGTCATGGATACATTTTAAGAATCTTGTTTTGGTTTAGGTAAGTAGGGTGAGTGTGCCCGTGCGGTGGGTGGGATTGATACTCTAAATCAACATTCATAAGATCAACATTTAAAATATCAACACCATAAGGTCAGCAAATCAAATGATCAACAGTTCAAAATCTCAACACTTCATAATATCAACAGTTCAAATGATCAACAATCAAAAAGTCAACAATAGAAAAAATGTAAGTACATTTAATTTAGCAACAATCCGAGAACTTGAGCCATTGCTGGACCTACGTAGCTTACGCAACTTATTTATCATCATCGCCATCTCATAAAATAACTTTCTTACATTAGGACTTAGACATACAATGACTAATACTCGACCCCCAACGGACCCCACTGACCCCAAAGAACCCCCAACGGATCCACAACATGTCTGATAGCACCACTCTTAGAAAATATTATGCAAAATGCCGACTGCAAAAATCATTTTTTTTGTGGCCACGACACGGTCAAAACAGTGACAAAGGCACAGAATAGGTTTGGTATATATTTGGTATATGTATACAAAGGTCCTAAATTCCAGGAAAAAATTTAAATTTTAAATAGTATCTCGAAAACTATGGTACTTTTACTGGACATGAAAGTCCATTTTCTGAACGAGTTTCAGGTCTTCTTTAAGGACACCCTGGATGATAATTATACTTCTTTCCGTTTTGTTTTTTGTTACAATAAAACTCGTTTGTTAAATAATAATCAGTTTTTTATTCATTATTATAGTTTAAAGTTAATTTTAGAGGACCCTTAAGGCGTATCAGCCGTGGACCACTCTCCTCTCACTCACACTCCATACTAATCGATGAGAAAGAGCGCGTGGCTCCAGTCAGAATTTTGCTGTTTTCGTTGAAAAATTCGATGATTTTTTATTAATTTCGAAAAAGTAAAAAAACCACATCATTCTAAATTGTATTGTGAACAATATAGTAAATTTTCATTTTGTTCCGATTAAAAATGTAAGAGTAAAATGGTTACAACTGGAAAAAAAGAGGTGACTTTAGAGTCTCTTTTCTTCGGTTTTATTCATTAAAATCGATTTCTAGAAAAACCACATCACTTCTCATATCCTGTAGATGATTCAGTTTAAATTTCAGTTCAAAAAGTGCCATAGTTAATGAATAAAATGGTTACAAAATTACCCAAAACCGGCAGGTAGCCCCTTAAGGGGTCAGTTAAGGGGCCGTTAAGGGTTCTGTTGGGGGTTCGTTGGGGATGTGTTGTGGTTCCGTTGGGGGTTCTTTGGGGTCAGTAGGGGGTCCGTTGGGGGTCGAGTATTAGTCAATGTATGTCTAAGTCCTAAGGTAAGAAAGTTATTTTATGAGATGGCGATGATGATAAATAAGTTGCGTAAGCTACGTAGGTCCAGCAGTGGGCTCAAGTTCTCGGATTGTTGCTAAATTAAATGTACTTACATTTTTTCTATTGTTGACTTTTTGATTGTTCAGTAAATTTAAAATTTTATGGGAATACATTTCGTTCGGCTCCTTCGCTGCGGATAGATATCAAGTCAAACGTTGCTTTTAAAAATTAAATCGTCGCAACTGTTCAAACACTTTTCTTATTGACTGTACAGCTACTATTGTGTACACACCTACTTACTCACTGTTTTGTGTACATTTACATAATTTTACGAGTAACTATCACATAAATAAATATAATAACCGGAACGTGTGAAACATAAATTATACGACAACAGCATAACTATATTAGTTCATACAGTATGGCAACGCTCGTAATGAGCGATTTTCTTTTTTAAATTTAGTTCCTAAAAAACTCGACAGATGGCATGTTTATCGACCCATAGAGCCGTTCGCGAGATCTTGTCAAAATCTTGTCAAGACCATGCCTGCCTTTTTTTGGAATGCCAAGGGATCGAGCCCATACAGCCATGTCAGGCGTAAAAGTTTAGAATTTTCGATTAAAATGATTAGTAAATAATGAAATATGTCATTATAAGATGCGTTGGCATCTTCTTGATCATCTTTCCATTCTTTATTATTTTAAAGAAACACTTTTTGAAATGTTGACGTTTCTTCGCACAGACCGTAGCGCCATCTATCAATCCCCTAGAAAACAAAAAAAAAACGCTCATACGCCGCGCCGGTACTTAGTCATGCGCAGTCGATCCCAAAATCTTCATACAGATCTTGGGGAAATCCACGCCGCCCGCTTCTCCGCCAGCCCCCCACCGTCGCTCTGCGCAAGTACATCCGTTGCCGTACTGTGAGGACTAATAGTTATGCTGTGGTTATACTATTTAACAAAGATAGACAAAAATACCGTGTAATAAGTTATATAGGTACACTTTTGTTCTACGTCGTAGCGTAGGTAGTACTAAAGTGTATATAACTTATTGCTGCTGACTGTACCTATTGTTTAAAAACTTTTCTACAAATAGGCCAGGATCTAAATTGTCTTCAGGTCACTGAAGGTTATTTCTTCTTACCAGTCAATATCCCTATTGCTATGGGGACGATAGAAGAGCGGCTAGTGATGATGATGATAACCACCATCTCTGAGTGTCGTACAAAGCTAATAAGGTTGAGATTCAGAGACGGAGTTTGAAACACCCGTATTATAATATAGAACTATATCACAGTATAAGAAATAGTATATAAGCATAAGCATATGCTCACAACTATATTCCCCGAGGGGGTAGTCAGAGATATTCTGAAACCTCAGAACATCCACGTTTCACCAGTAGTACCGAAACTCTGTCCAGTGTGACGGGGGGTGAGCCCGTCGCCACTTTTAATGGACAGTGGGTACAATACATGCCTCGAAATTGAAGCATGCAGGTTTCCTCACGATGTTTTCCTTCACCGAAAAGCCAATGGTGTTACAAATCGTACATAAATTCCGAAAAACTCATTGGTACGAGTCGGCATGGACGGGGATCGAACCATCGCCTCCTGCACGGCAGGCAAGGTTACTCGCCACTGGACCACCACGGCCAAGAGTATATCTATGAGAAAATAAGTATTAAATATTTATACATGTTCCAAAAGCATGTTGAGTCTGAGTAGGAAATGTATTAATTTTGACATATGTACGGGCACAGAATAGTTAATAGTATAGTACCTATATACCTAGTTATTATGTGGTAATATATTACCACATGGTAATACATGGTAGAATTTACCACATAACCACATGGTAATACATGGTAATATATTACCACATAACTAGGTACCTATATAGGTACTATACTAGTAACTATTCTGTGCCCGTAGGTACATATGTCAAAATTAATACATTTCCTACTCAGACTCAACATGCTTTTGGAACATGTATAAATATTTAATACTTATTCTCTCATAGATTTCTTTCTTTTGAGCTACACCGCCTGCCTACCTATTTTCGTTTGTTAATTCCTCTACCCTAAGGTTGTCTGAAAGAAATCGCTTTCTAGCGAAAAGACCACCTTATTTGTACCTACTTCCATTTCGATTCCACGGAGTATAAAAAATACGAATTACGGAACAGTAAAAATTAGATATACTTACATAATTCCACAACTCGATGTTTCGTCGAATAACGTCAGAACTTTTCACCCTCGCGCCTCGATCAAATCATATCAGTGGCGGGCGATATCAAAGGGCCAAGTGTCGGTGTTACTTTATCATCACAATCACAAACGTGTAAGGATTCCCGTGTTCCCGATCTATGCTTTCACTGGACATAACAAAAACCATGTTTCTTTGTATGAATGCAATCAATAATTGACTAGGTGCAGCATTATTTATTTTAGATACAATTGTTTCTAACGGGGACATAAGATAAATGCTTTGTTACTTTCTTTCTTTTGATAAGCAGATAATTTTAGGTAGTTTAAAACGTATATAAACGAATCAAAATGAGTAAGTTGCATCAGTTTCACTGTGAAGCTACTTCGATACACTCGTGGACTAGCTAAATATTACCAAATATACCACTGTATTTGAGTAGTAGGTAAATATTCCGACTATTTGTACATGTATAGCCCTATTTTTTACTATGAGCGCAGATATCTCGAGACAGAAGCATAACGATTTAGTTTGTATGGCAGTTTTGTTCCATTGGACAAAACCTAACAAACGACACCTCACTCAATTTATAGCCCAGTCATTTTACGGTTTGAGAAGGGACTAATTAAGAATTGATATTTTTTTCCGTGTATCATTTATGAGCCAATTTGGGCCTAGGAATAAATTATTATAAAATTTAAAAAAAAAACCGCTTCAGCAACAGCCCCAAATTTAAAATTTAGCATTTATCTCGTTCTAAAAAACCTGAAGGTTAATTTTTTTCACATTTTAAGGCTTTACCACTGTACCGCCTTCAAACACGGAGTAAAAATTTCTGTCTACTTAGAAAGCTTTGAAAAATACAATTTGTATTTTCTGATTAATAGTCATGTTTTTAAATTGCAATGGATATTTTATTGCTCAAAAGTCATTTAATTAAAATGACTGCATTGGTATTACAATTATTAAGTTTATATCCTTCTGCACGGTAGCATGCTACATGTGATACGGTTGTACCACGTCTGTTATCTCGTTCGTTCACGTGCAAATAGAAAGAGAGCGAAGATGTGATAGCGATTTATCACGGTGTCATGCTACCTATGCTGGGAGGTACAATTTGGATTTCTATGTTGCATAGTGTCATTTTTTTTAATGTTTTTTTCAGGTTGTCTTTTTGTTACCAATTGGTACCTATAACAGTTTAAAAGCATAGTTTAAAAGTACAATTTATAATTACTAAAACTCCGTAAAATTACTGGGCTATTACCCGTATTAAAAAAAAATACAAGTTCCTTGTATTGTTTGACTAGGGAACATAACTATCTACTCCTAAGCTGTTATTGATTTTAATAATTTAATAATTTTGTTTCAGACGAAAACTGTTTAAAAAATGGACTTCGAAAATAAAAAGAAGATTTTGGGAGGCGTAAAGTTGGTCGTCAAAACCGATACCGAATTCGTGATCCATTACGAAACTGGGGAAAAAGCGAAACTTAACATCTTGAACAACCATGTCTTCAAATACTTCATGTCACCTAGCGGCAAGTTCCCCGACTACCCTGAACCGCAAGACCCTGATGATATCGCCAAGATCATTGTTAAGAAAGTATCTGATTACGACATAAAAGCCTTTGAGCAAACCAGTTTGAAAGAAGGAGATCATTCTTTCATTCTAGAAACCGATAAAATTAAGATCAACCTTGACAAGACAAATGGAACGATGACAGTGATCGATAAAAGGACCAACAAAAAAGTTATTGCCGAAGCAAGGCCACTGTCTTATTCTGATTACAAGTCAGTGCAGATATTACATCAGAAAGAAGATGAGCATTTCTTTGGTGGAGGTATGCAAAATGGTAGATTCACTCATAAAGGAGAAGTAATTGACATCGTCAACACTAACAATTGGATTGATGGAGGAGTTACGTCCCCTTGTCCATTCTACTGGTCTTCTAACGGCTATGGTGTAATGAGAAACACTTGGCAACCCGGCATTTATGACTTTGGATCTCGCTCTGCTAAGATTATCAAGACAATCCATAAAGAAGAAGATTTTGACGCTTACTTCTTCATCAATCCATTACCGAAAGATATCTTGAACGATTATTTCGAGTTGACAGGAAAACCAATCTTCATGCCAGAGTACTCTTTCTACGAAGCACATTTGAATGCTTTCAATCGAGACTACTGGGTCAAAGTTGCTCCTGATGTCAGAGGTGCGATTTTGTTTGAAGACGGCGAATATTATAAATGTTATCAGCCGAATCAAATGGGAGACAAAGTTGGAATATTAGAATCTTTGAATGGAGAAAAGGATAACTATCAATTTTCAGCACGAGCCATGATGGACAGGTACAAAAGGCATGACGTACCTTTAGGCTGGTTCGTTCCTAATGATGGTTACGGTTCTGGATATGGGCAGACGGATTCCTTAGAAGGTGACATCAACAATTTGAAAGAATTCGCCGATTACGCCAGAGATAACGGCGTAGAAGTTGCTTTATGGACCGAGTCTCAGTTGGAACCAAAAGATCCTCAAAATCCAATGAAGGGAGAACGCGATTTGCAGAAAGAAGTCGGCGTGGCTGGAGTAGTCGCCCTTAAATGTGATGTGGCCTGGATTGGAAGCGGTTACTCGTTCGGTTTGAACGCCGTAGAAAATGCTGCTAAGATATTCGTGAAAGGTACTAAACAAAGACACAGACCCCTGATTATTATGGTCGATGGATGGGCTGGCACTCAAAGATATTCCGGCATTTGGAGTGGAGATCAAACTGGAGGACTATGGGAGTACATACGCTTTCACATTCCCACTTACATCGGAACTGGTTTAGCAGGACAGCCCTTAGTAGGTTCTGATATGGATGGAATCTACGGAGGAAAAAGCAGGGAAGTCAACATCCGAGACTATCAATGGAAGACATTCACTCCCCTGCAGTTGAATATGGATGGATGGGGAAATATCCAGAAAACTCCGTTCAGTTTTGACGACGAAGCTACAGCTATTAATCGGGCGTATTTAAAACTGAAATCGATGTTGATGCCTTACAATTACACCATTGGATACGAGTCAACTCATGGACTGCCGATGATTAGAGCTATGTTCCTGGAATTCCCAGACGAGCCATTGGCCTATACCATTGATTCCCAGTATCAATTTATGTGGGGACCGGGCATTTTAGTAGCGCCAATTTACAACGCAAAAGGAGTCTTGGATGCGTCCATTCGTGATGGAATTTACTTGCCGAACCCTGATCAAGTATGGATTGATTTGTTCACAGGAGAAAAATATCAAGGTGGGAAAGTTCTGAACAATATCAGGGCACCACTGTGGAAGATCCCTGTGTTCATTAAAGACGGAGCTATAATACCAATGGTGAACCCTAACAATAATCCTTATGAAATTCAAAGAGATAATAGAATTTTCAACATTTATCCAAATGGTGAAACGTCCTTTGAGGTTTACGAAGATGACGGTATCACTTCAGATTATTTGGAAGGCGATTTTGCTACAACTGAAGTAAGAGTCATAGGACCATCCTCTAATGAACTTGGTGATCTGTTTATAACAATAAACAAAACTGAAGGGACTTATGAAAAAATTGAAAAAGAAAGGACTACGCTACTACGCGTAATGGCTTCCAAAGATGTGGATCACATAAAAGTAGCTATAAATGGAAGCCCAATCGAATTAACTAAAGTAAAGACGGATGAGGAGTTTGATTCGAAAGAAAATGTTTTCTTCTTCAAACAAGACTATCTTTTGAATCAATACCTGAAGGCAGATTCTGATGTGTGCAAGCAAAAGTTTTTGTTGATCAAAATCCAGAAAACCGATGTCACTTCGGCCGTGATCCAAATGAAAATAAAGGAATATAAAAATGAGAGCAAAGTTTTCGGAAGCAACACCATGATAAACGATAACTTGGATGTACCAGAAAAGCTTACTGCTTTCAAACTAAGTTCTGGTTCAGTTACCCTGAATTGGGAGCAAGTGGCAGATGCTATTTACTACGAAATAGAACGAGATGGCGCAATATTTAGCAACATCATCGGCTCTGCGTTCAGCTTCGATGGTTTCAAAAACAAATCACTCCACGCATTTAGGATTCGCTCCGTGAACAACGAAGGTGTTTCAGAATGGAGCGAGTTCGTAATGGTTGAAGTTGATATAGAAGATCCTTTTAAAAATACTGTGCACGGCGTAGTAGCGACGTGCAATATTAATTGCGAACCTGGACAGACGATTTGCAACCTAACTGACGGTAATAAAAAGACCGTATGGCATACAGACTGGAACCACGCTATGCCCGCTCAAGCTGATCCTGCAACTGGGAGAGTCATAAAGCTCAATTTCGATCTGGGAGATATATACGAGCTTGAGAAAATGACATATCTTCCGCGGGATGACGCTGGCAACGGTACTATTCTGAAAATGAAATACAGGTATTCTGTTGACGGTGAAAATTGGACTCAGTGGTCCGAGGAAGTAGAATGGAAATGCGATAATAGAGTGAAGTCGGTCGCATTGAATGGGGCGAAGATGAAATTCGTCGAATGGAAGGTTCTGGAATGCGTTCGTGGATTTGGATCCGGAAGGCTGGTTTTGTTTTATATGACTCCTTCCTTCGCTGATGGGTACGCTAACGCATTATAAAGATATTTCTTTGTTATATACCTACTAAAGAGATTACGAAATGGTCCAAACGAAATATGTATATCCATTTGAAGCATAAAATTAAGAAAAAAAACATAGAAGCACCTATACTCCATTTCAAATAGCAACTAAATTTTAAGGCTATTTTGGATTAAAGAAACAGAGATTTGAAACACTTCCTCTCACTTATTCTTAGAACAGCTGTAGTAACTTCCAAGATATGTCGGATAGTATAACTTTCTGATAAATAAATTATGTTTGCAAATCAGAATTGGCCAGAAAGGAATAGGAAACTCTTGTCGTCCTTATTTGAAATGAAGTATAGGTATAGGCTTCGTCAATTATCGCCATGCGTAAGATATTATAATTATTTATTTTTCGGTATGTTATTAATTATTATGATCTAATCATTAACTATTATTAAAAATGTTTAATTTGTGATACGTATTGCATTTATAACTTGTAATAAACATCATTATTTACTCTTAAACTTTCCTTTTATTTTGTCTAATATGTAGTAAAAAAAAGTTCTTTCTTTCACTTACAAAATCCCAAGTGATGGAGACCGCGTGGTGACTCGTCCCCTCACGTTTATTTTTGAAAGGCCTATGCCCTGCGGTGGGACGTGTATGTATGTATGGCAGGTTGATGATGACAAAGGGTAAAAAAATGTGATGTGCTGTCAAATTTTAATTCGTGCTTAAAATAAAATAAATTACTTACGTAATCAATAATCAATTCGAAATATATTTAAATTAAAATAATATAGTCTATCTTAATATGCTGACAGTTTTTTAATGGGATGATCACACCATCAAACTGAACAACTTTATCTATGGGACTAAAATCGAAACCGCGACAAAAATTACAGCTGTCACCACAGTTAGAAATGCAAAGTAGAGCTTTTGCTTCGGAGACGCTGCCGCCACTTGTCTTCCCGCTCACGCTGCTACAATTACTCATGCCCTCTCGCTCGCACCACGCCGCGCGCCTTATGGTGTTATGCAAATCATTGCATAACCTGTGGCGACACGTTCCACGCCTACTTTGCACTTATAACCCCTCTTATAATGTTCTGTGTCCGTCACATACGAGTAGGTTCACAGTTTTGCAGCTGATCTGCATTTAAGGGGGTTGCAGAGACGTTCACAGGCAACTAGATGGCGCTCGGGAGCATTATTCATGATTTTGTCACATTTTATTTTATATTTTCTTAATTATGTTATAAATTGCAATGTTATTTGAGAAGCGCCATCTAGATTTTCTAAACTATTTTTCCATATATAAAATATTACTTTTGTTAATACCGTCTACGAATGTTCAACGTCAAAGTTTTTATATGAAATTGGTCAACATTAAAATGTATATCAAATTCGTATGAACAATAAAATGACTTTAATTTGTAGCTAGATCAGTAAATCATAAACACAAGTGCGCGCTTAATTGAAAATTTTGATTGAAATCATCACAATTACGAGATATAAAATAAAATGTGATAAAATCATGAATAATGCTCCCGAGCGCCATCTAGTTCAGTGTCTTGCCCTCTGCAACCCCCTTAAGTATAGAATATTAATATTGTTAAGTTTGAAGGTCTGATCATCCCTTTAAAAAAACCGTTATCATATTAAGAAAGACCCTATATAAACAATTATAAAATTAAAACCTTTATGACTGCTGCATATCTTCAGCACTTCGCACAGCAATGATCGTACAAACCGAAGAATTCGAGTCAAAAATACAACTAATGGACAGATCTTCTAACACACAACTGTACTCATGACCCGGGTACCTGCTCCTCACATAATTTGACCTTGGATCTTCTGACAGCAAACTTTGAATATTCCCTTTGAACGATTGAGCTCGATCTCCGATCAAATCGTTCAATCTATTAATGACATCGTCTGTGAATCTGACATCGTAAGTCTGAGACGGTGGATTTGATATCCACGGTGCCACCCTGATTCCATCGTGGGTCATGTTGATGAGATGATTAGATTGCGGTGGTGTGAATCGTTCCTGGCCGTCCGGGGCACCTCGTTCCGTGTCCCTTCTCATTTGTGACCGAGCTCCGTCTAGTAGATCTATGCTGGAGGGTGAATCAGGGGAGGGGGTGGGGATGTTTGTTTGGGGGGAGGGGAGGTCGTCGACGAAGTGTGGGGTGGTCGTGTCGATGCCGATCGGGTTTGATAGCCGGGGGCTGAGGCTGGAAACAGAAAATTTTGAATTTGGTAACATTCATTATAGGAATAACATCTGGAGGATTATTCATACCAGGGCCGTAGCCAGGGGGGGGCATCGTGGGGCAATGCCCTACCTTAAAATTCCAATGCCCTACCTTAAAAATCACCCAACCATTACTTCTTTCCTACATGGGCAACGTCTTTACTATATGGGCAAGTAGGGCAAATTCCCTTACAAAACTGTCAGAATTCTGGTCACAACAAAGTTCCATTGCTGTGAAATTTCGGGCTCGCTTCGCTCGCTCCAGTCTTTAAATTGTTTTTTTAAGTGAACTCGGACTGACACTGTTTTTAGACTTGGTGTGTGAAATTTCGAGCTCGCTTCGCTCGCTCCAGCCTATGATATTATGAGCGTGGGTAGGTTAATGGAACTCATACCATCACCGTTTTGAGCCTTGGAGTTTGAAATGTTGAGCTCGCTCCAGCCTATGATATTGTGCAAATCATATCAAAATAATTTATTCAATATAGGAGCCTGAAGCACACATATTAAACGTCAATTCTTTTTAAGCTACCACCGCTTCGGAATGCCGTATGAGTTACCAACACCGTTTTAAGTCTTGGAGTGTGAAATTTTAAGCTCGCTTCACTCGCTCCAGCCTATGATTATTATGAGCGTAGGTAGGCTAATGGAACACAAATGTCAACACCGTTTTGAGTCTTGGACTGTGAAATTTCGAGATCGCTTCGCCCGCTCCAGCTTATCATATTATGAGCGTAGTTTAGGCTAATGGAACTCATACCAACACCGTTTTGAGTTTAGGAGTGTGAAATTTCGAGCTCGCTTCGCTCGCTCCAGCCTATAATATTATGAGCGTAGTTAGGCTAATAGAACTCATACCAACACCGTTTTGAGCCTTGGAGTGTGAAATTTCGAGCTCGCTTCGCTCGCTCCAAGCCTATGATATTACGGGCGTAGGTAGACTAATGGAACGCATACCAACGCCGTTTTGAGTTTTTGAGTGTGAAATTTCGAGCTCGCTTCGCTCGCTCCAGCCTATGATATTACGAGCGTAGGTAGACTAATGGAACGCATACCAACACCGTTTTGAGTCTTGGAGTGTGAAATTTCGAGCTCGCTTCGCTCGCTCCAGCCTTTGAGTGGTGTTGAAGGGGATAGGTAGGCTAATGGAACACAGTATATCACCATCGTTTTGAGACTTGGTATGTTTTTTTCTCATCTCATCCAAAAAAAACTGCTCTTTGCTTCCGCCCTACCTTAAACCTCCTATGCCCTACCTTGAATCCAGTCCTAGCTACGGCCCTGATTCATACATGTATGAATCGATCTTACGAACATATTTTTAGAACATTTAGGGTTTAATGGAATGTAAATTTTTCTATGAGACTATGTACAAAACCTACAAAACTTTGTCGTAGAACACTCGTAGACGGTATTAATAAAAGTAATGTTTTATAGATGGAATGGATCAAATTATATTTGAGCCTTATGGTGTTATGCAAATCATTGCATAACCTGTGGCGAAACGTTCGTTCCACGCCTACTTTGCACTTCTAACCTCTTATAATGTTATGTGCTCGGGACCTTTAATAAAATAGTACATAATCTATGTGGTGGTGTATTGGTGAGTATTCATGCCTGCCGTGCAGTAGGTAATAAGTTTCCAGAATTTATTGTATGATTGTAACACCACTGGCTTGTGAGAAACATTTTTAAGACACTTGCATGCTTCACCCACTGCCCATTGTTAGTGGCGTCGGGCTCACTTCACACAGACAGAGTTTCGGTACTTCTAGTGAAACATGGATGTTCTGAGTTATCAGAACATCTCTGACTATCCTCAGAGAATATAGCCGAGCAACTAGAGCCGAGCTTATGCTTATACATAATGTAATAAAAAGTTAACTTTAAATAAAAATTGATACATACATAGGCTGATAAACACATTACCCTTCCTTTCGCTACAATAGATCTTTGCAGGTCGCGGTAGCTATTGGTCATAGACCAAGCCCTTATGCCGGGTTCACATGCTGGCGTTCAAAGCGACATTCAACGAGCACGTGCACGTGCACCGACATGTGAACAGTGTGCTCGGTGCTTGGCTCGGTGAATGTCTAGTGTTCACATACACGCGTTCAAAGCGACATTCACGGGCGCATGCACGAGCGCAAGCGTGTGAACAGTGCGCTCGATGCTTGGCTTGGTGCTTTGCTTGGTGAATGTCTCGATCCGAAGGAGTGTCGGTTTTTCGACACATTTCAAAGGAAAAATGTGCTTGCGCCCGTGTACCTGTTCACACGCACGCGAGCGCGGTAAATAGTTTTCTTTGATCAGTATGCATTCAGTATGGCATGCGACTTCGTGGCGAACAGACATAACAAAGATTTTAACCAAGATCTGGTGCTGAAGCCAGGAATATCCCCGCACGAGGGATATCCTCAACGGTTAAAAGCATTGACTTGATTTTTTTTAAACATGTTCAGTTATCGTAGCATGACTCACATTTCACCAGAATCTGGTGCTGAAGCCAGGAATGTCTCCGTACGAGGGATCTCCTTAACGGCTAACAGCATCAACTAGCAATTTTTTTCTACACGTTCTGTTTTGATAGCAAAACACACATTTAACCAGAATCTGGTGCTGAACCCAGGAATGTCTTCGTACGGGGGATCTCCTCAACGGCTAAGCATTGGCTTGAAATTTTTTTGTAAACGTTCAGTTTTGATAGCAAAACACATATTTAACCAAGATCTGGTGCTGAAGCTATTAATATTTATCATACAAATATTTACCCCTATTGGGATTCGAACCCGCAACCCTCGGCAAAGCAGGCAAGTTTAGCTACCCACTGAGCTAGCGAGCTGTCAAAAATCGTCTCCTTTCGATTCGTTGTACACCTTTTTTTTACAATTCAAATAGATCAAACTTCACACCTGTACCTACTTAATATTGTATTTTAATTTGAATAATCTGGAATAAATAATTATTTCGTCAACGAGATTGACGTCCGCCATGATTGCATTGCTTATGCTTGCGCATGCGCTTACTGACGAGCGAGCCCGCCAGCGTGACCACTTAATTTTTAAGAGAATCTACCAAAATGACTGCTGAAATCTAGCAAGTCCTGTTTCAAATTTGATATTTTGTTGCCTAAATCCTTGCATTTTTGAATACCGAGTTTCTACCAAAATCTACTTAACAATTTTCTACTACTAAATCATCGTCCTCT
Organism: Agonopterix heracliana; assembly: GCA_963693445.1. NCBI lineage: Eukaryota > Metazoa > Arthropoda > Insecta > Lepidoptera > Depressariidae > Agonopterix > Agonopterix heracliana. The sequence continues at coordinate 7,523,290 of OY856332.1, forward strand.
TTGCCCTGAATCTACCAAAAAAGTAGAATTCTACTAAAAGTGATCACACTGAAGCCCGCCCGCCATGACAGTCTGCTTGGCCCGCCGCGCGACGAGCTGCGTGCCGAGCTGCATGCCGGGCAGCTTCCCGAGCTGCATGCCGGGCTGCCCGGCACGCGTGTGAACGCACCATTACAACCAAATAATACCCTTCCTTTGCGTCGCGCAGTCGGCTAAAAAACGTCAACAAACTCACCTGCGGACGTCATAGTCGTCATCGTGGACGTTCAACGCTGCCAGCTCGGTGCCATCACTGATGCCTTCGGTCGGGGGTCGCTCCAGCGCGGTGTCGAACGGCGCAGGGTAGTCGTACTGCGGTATGTACGGCTTTATGTCCAGCACCGGAGTACCGTTCACCATGTCCACGCCGAGGAAGTTTATTTTGTTACCTGCAATTAATTATTATTATTCATAATGGACTTCTTGCTTGTGCGTTAGCACCGCATTTCCGCCAGTGTCAATTGTCAAGTGGTTTGAGGGAGTATCTATCCAATCTCGAGGATTATTTTTGAATAAGAACACAACTGAGAAGGATTGCGGAGCCTCGTGGCAGTCTGAAACGCGAACCGCGCGAACACCACGCGAAAGACAAGTGTTCGGGGCAAACCCTGCAACTGACTCGCAATTAATTATGGTGGAACTTGTTGTGTTAATTTGAAAAAGTGTAATTCTTTACACCGAAACGGACAGCTTACTAGTTATTTGAGATCATAGTAACTTTTAGATGTGTGTATCTTACGTTTACGGGGTCTTTATCAATATGCTGTCAGGTTATTAATGACATTATCCTGACCATCAAACTGAATTAATTTTCTCTTCGGGTAAAACATTGAAATCGCGAAATAAAAACAGCTGTTACTTAAATGACTGCAAACGTACACAGCACAGGATTATGGGACAGGGGTTTCATTTTTCGCCATTTGAATGTCAGAAAGTTGTTCAGTTTGATGTTCTGATCATTCAGTCAGCATATTAAGAAACAGCCTATAGATAAGCATTCATGAAATCTTTTGATTTGAAAGAATATCTATACTAAGTAGGTAATATTTTAAAGAAAAAAAGAGATTAGTTTTTTGTTTGTTTGTATTGAATAGGCTACGAAACTACTCGACCGATCTGAATAATTCTTTCGCCATCAGAATGCTACATTAACCATGATTAACATAGGTTAACAAAACGGTCAAGTGTGTGTCGGGAAGATTCTAAGGCGGTACGAAGCTCGCCGCGATCATCTAGTATACGAATAAAAATAAAACCTTCAATGCTCTGTATCTTGACTAGAGACAGTCCGATCGGGCAGGGCCTGTGCGGTGACCTGGTTGAGAAGACGCCCCGTCTCTCTCCACCGAGCCTAGGGGGAGCCACCTTGGCTGACACGCTCGTACTCTCCGTTGCGTGGAAGTGGAATATTATCCTGTAATTACATAATACAGATATTTAATCAATGATTAATGTGTGCAAAGGATCAGGAGAGGTTGAGGAGAACATGCCAAGATCAAATTAAGAAATTAATGATCTTCTCCAAAACAGGTTTTTGATGGGAGTACATACTACCTATATATATATCCCATGTACAGATAAATAATGGACCTTTCGCAAATTGTGTTTAAGACGGTTGATTTATGTCTTCGATCAACAATATACAACTAGATAACGGGTCGCATACAAAATCAAAGAGAAATTCTGTCCTCGTGACAGTCCTAACACATTATAATTTCGACCTCAAAACAACCATAATTCCTAGTAATTTTTGAAGGAACACTGCGGCATTGCGAGACGTGCTTACGTTGGCTTTGTTCGAACGGAACTAATTCAAAGTAAGACCTCACTCCAATAGTGAGGCGTTATTTGCCGGGACATGTTTTGAGCGCTGACGCGTTATCTAGTTGGATATTGTTGATCGAAGATTTATGTATTATTCTGTGCCGTAATGGAAGCTACTAGCACAGAATAGGTAATAGTATACAGTAAGACAATAATTAGCTAAACTATTGGATTTGCACTCTAGACTTTAATGGCGGTTAGCAGAATGTATTTACAAATCTTTTCTGTTTACACATACAGAATGTCCCAAAACTCAACGTCAAGCCGAAACCAGGAGATGGGTGAGTTTATAACTGTTTAGACAAAAATAAAAAAAATAAAACATGTTTGATAGTTTCTGCGAGAGAAAAATTAATACTATCTACCTTATTAATAAAAAGTAGAAGTGCCAAGTGTGATACCATTTTGAAAACGTGATAAAATCGGCCAACTTTTGAAATAATTTGCCAGGTTAGCGCCATACATTTTTTATACAGGGTGTAGTCTCAAAGTTGATGAAATAAACATTTTTACCACAAAAGTCTGAGAGAAATGTGTGCTAGTGTTTTCTGTAAAAAGTATGGCACTACTATCCTTTATTTGGGTTCGTATCGGAATGACCTAAAAGCAAATTGACCTACGTATCATAACGACCTAAAAGCAAAACGTCCTATTATCAAATCGACCTAAAAGCAAAACGACCTATTATCAAATCGACCTAAAAGCAAAACGACCTGAAATCAGATTGACCTAAAAGCAAAAGGACCTAAAAGTAATACGGCCTTAAATTAAAACGACCTATTATCAAATCGTCCCATTTTTATATAGTACAGTCAAATACATAATTTCACTCATAAGCGCACACATTACGCCATTTATTAAGACTTAGAATCGTCAGAATCACGAAAAGAAGCTATTATCTTGAACTTTTTAGTTGCTAAACCGATTGCTTCCAAATCGATATCTGAAGGTCCGCATAGAGTCTGAACATGAATCTGATCCGATGTCAGACTTGAGAAAACTTGCCGCCATCATGAACTTTTTAGATATTAAACTATCGCCCTAAAAATCAATAATTGATGAGATCCACAACGGATTTGAGTTATGACAGACACTGATTGTAGAAAATAAGTAACTTCTATGAAAATTATGATGATAGTCGAATATAATATACCCTATGATATACGGTATCTTTTCCTGTGCCTATAAAATAGAATATTATTCTATTCTATATCTATTATTCTATTCTATTTTTTCTTTTTTTCTTTTATTATTCTAAAATGTATTTTAAAAAACCCCCACAATTCCCCACTTTGATAATTTTTCCCCCATCCATTTCCCCAAAATTTCGGAAAAAATCGCGGAAAAAACCCCAATCTGGCATCCCTGATCTAAGAATGAAACATACCGGGTGAAAACGGTTAACGGTATGTGGACGGGGAGCCTAAGAAGAGTCCTTTGCTCAGCAGTGGGATGAAATAGGCTATTAAAAAAAAAAACGTGCGTGCAACAACAAGGTTTATTTATTACTTCACATAATTATGATAACAACAAGGTTTATTTATTACTTCACATTGAATAACTTATTAATAATTGTCGATAAACAATCTTTTAATATGTGATATTTTTTTCAAAAATTCGAATGGCGTAATTTCTTGTTTCTTAAGCTTTCGTAGCTCTTTTTTATATTTTGACTCAAATAATATTTGATTTTTGCGTCGTGTCTCTCGTTTAAGTATTGAACGGGTTATTCTGTGATCTTGCCATTTTGCCTCTTTCCTGAGAGCGTTAACAAAAGACAGAAATGTAGGCTTTGGTCTTATCTGAGAATTAAAGCGCCTATTCCAACCTTCTAGCCCATTATTAGTCCGATGGCGCTCCATTGCACAGCTTATGACATCCGCGGGCAGGGTCATCCATTGCTTTTCGAAGTAATCGACGAACTTTAATAATGGTTTCGAATATTCAGTTGAATGTTCTGCTTTATGCTTAATGATGTCCCAGCATTCATTTGTATATTCCGGTGGTACTAAAGGTAAATTCGCACTCAGTCTTGTTATTTCTCTGCCTGTATGAGTTTGTGCTAGCTTGACTTCTTTTCCGTTTTCAGGATTTTTTTCCTTAATTTTTTCTGCTTTACGCCAAACTGCCTTGTTGAAATGATAGTAGCATCCCGTTACTTTTGAGTTTTCAAACACAGATTTAAACGCGTTCATTTGTGCTTTTTCATAATCACAAGTAAAATTATGAATTTCAGTCCCAAGTTCATGTTTTACTAGGTTAAAGAGCCTTTCATATGTTCCTTGCGTTTTATTTGGTAACAGTGCATATATTACAGGTACAATATTTGTAGTTTCGTCACAGCTGTCAATATCTACATGCAACGTATACAATTGATAAAACGGGTGTGGGACGTGAAAAGTTCCATCCCCAAAAAATTGCACAGATGAGGATACATTTTTCAGGTACTTCTTGCTAAGTTGAGATGCAAATAATAAAATTCTATCATTGTCTTCTCCGTCATTGCAAATAAGAAATTTGTCTGCCAAAATTTCGGGAACTATCACTTCGTTTAAACTTTTAAATTCAGTTTTTCGGACTTGAAGAAATTTCCGGCGAGCTCGATACAGACTATCTTTTTTTGATGTATACGGCGGTATCATATCAATGTTGTTCAAATTTGAAAACTCACTTTCAAAAATGTTTTGGATCGAGTTATACTTTTGGCACACTTTTTGTTTACACTTATCCATGATACTATCTGTTCTGTTTTTTAAGAAATTAGGTCTACAAGTGTGCAGCGTCAATCTTAAAACTCCAGTTTTCTCGCTATTAAGCGTCATACTAGCATTACAAATCTCACGACTCGCACAACGCCAGTTTGTGGAACCTTTTTTATTGCGTACCTTATAATTGTACCGATACCCTTCATGGAGTAAAACAGCACCACCCTTTTGAGATTTAATGAAAACAAATTCATTTTTTGAATAGTTTTCGTCGCTTGGTTCTCCATTATCCATTTTATAAAAACTTTACCAATATTTTCCGGACTGAATAGTTTTATAGAAAATGAAACAAGTTCGAAACAGCTTCTTTGACAATTAATTTGATTTTAGAAATAATTTTCGAAAGTGGCTAGTCACTGACAGGTGGGTTAAAAAAGTTTTGAATGAAGTATTTTCCTTTTAATCGGGGAAATCTACGGATTTTTTTATGGAGTAGGTTGCTTTAATTGCACTTTAGGTGAAAATGTCAGTATGCATCCATGTATGGGCCGTCCGGCTAAATTGTGATATATGCAATGCATTTGATGGCTTTGTGATAGGCATTAAGATAGAAAAATTTTATCTTTTTTCGACCCATGTTGTTTAGGGAAAGTTGTTCAGATTCTCGGTCTGAATACACCCTTAAAGTTTCGTTACTAATTAAAAATTAGTGGTGGGTATCACTCTATTTTAATTTGGGAGTACTGTACTTTACCTTCAATCTGTAAACAGGTCGTTTTAATTTTAGGGCGTATTACTTTTAGGTCCTTTTGCTTTTAGGTCAATCTGATTTCAGGTCGTTTTGCTTTTAGGTCGATTTGATAATAGGTCGTTTTGCTTTTAGGTCGATTTGATAATAGGACGTTTTGCTTTTAGGTCGTTATGATACGTAGGTCAATTTGCTTTTAGGTCATTCCGATACGAACCCCTTTATTTTTCAATTGGGTCCACTGAAAAGATTATTCAGAATAATATTTTCATGAAACAATTAACAAATTTGTAGTAACTACATCTAAAAGTAGGGCGAAGGGTGGTGATATTTCCAATGTTAAAAAAATTCACAAACTTGGAATTTTTTTGTATTTTTCCCTGAACAGGTTATAAACTCACCTATCTCCTGTTTTGGCTTGACGTTAAGTTTCGGGATACACAGTATAGGGTTCTTCTTAATATGCTGACACTTTTTTAAGGTACCATTTTATCAAACCATCAAACTGAACAACTTTCTCTATGACACCAACATTAGCACCCCTTTAAAAAATTTTCAGCATATTAAGAAGGACTCTGTAATTACTGGTATAACTTAAACACACAACAGAAAGCATCATCATCATAGGCCTTTTCATCTGTGGCAGATGATTTAAGCAGTGTTTTTGGAGAAGCACTTTTTCTCATGGCTGTACAGCCCTATATAACTGGTAAACTGCCACTCTCCGTGTTGTTTTCCGCGCAGCAAACTGCCGCAGGTGAAGTGACCTCTCCACAGACACTGCATCGCCTGGGACGCATTTAAGGAAACGCAAGCTTGCCCAACACTTACGCCACCCTCTCGACCTCACTGACCAGCAATATGTATGGTAAATAACTTTAAAATAATAATAGGTACTAACCACATATGAGAAAACTCTTCCAACCCGCTTAAAGCATGCTCTGGATTATTAAAAACGCTCTGATCAATAACAATGGATCCCCGAGCCTTCGCCATCACCGACGGCTGTCTCGGGACCCCTCGCTTATTCTGGAAGCTCGTCTGAATGACACCAATGGGATGGTATGATATACTGTCGTCGGCTGAAGTTGATGGAGTGTCATGGTTGCTGTGGTTTATTGAAAGAGTTGTTGCTGGAAAGGTTAATTTACAAAATATACCTATTAAATTCTGCGGTGTGGGTCGTAAAAGTTGACTTAATTATAAGATACTAGAGGACCGTGGCGATCTTCGTACTGCCTTAGCATCTTACTGACACACACTTGGCCATTTTTTATAGCCTATGTTAGATAATGTAGCATTCTAATGGTGAAATAATTATTCAGATCGGTCCAGTAGTTTCGGAGCCTATATTCGTTAAACCGACTTCGAACCCAGGTCGGTCGCAGTAAGGACAACATGTTCAGGTGGGGATTCTCGGATGCGCAGAGTGTGAGTTGCTTGTGTGGAGCTCCACAAACGATGGCCCATCTCACATCGTGCCCTGCGTGCCCTAACACCTGTACGCAGGAGGAGCTCATGACCGCTAGCGACGGTGCAGTATCGGTTGCCCACTTCTGGCAAGGTACTATTTAGCGACTTTGTTCAAAATTTGAAGTCGACACGATAAGAAGAAGAAGGAGCCTATTCATTACAAACAAACATATTGAGCTCTCTATGGAGGAGCGAACAATCACTTATAACTAACTTATGGCTATGTGTGTGTAGGGGGCTAGTCAGGCACATACTACAGTTCAATCTAGCTCAGGATTCACTGATGAAGGAACTGAGGTTGAACAAATGTGATGTGGTGCTTTTCACAAAGTTTTAGCTAGCCCTAGTTCAGATGAAGCTAAAAAGTTATTTACCTTTATGACTTCATCAGTGAACAATGATATGGTTTATCTTCTCATTGGTTGATAGAATAAAGTTCAGGCTGTGATGGGTACTGATATGTACACACGGCGACAAATTAAGCAACGCAAAACCAAAATAAGCTGGCCGCGCTTAGGTAGAGTAGTGTGTCACGTCGCGCGGCCAGCTTATTTTGGTTTTGAATAGCTTGATGTGTCGCCGTGTGTACATGCGTATAAAATTCGGGATGATACGCCTTAAAAGACAATTTACTTTTATTGACATGTTAGAGCCATGTTGTGCTATTTCAAATCATTAATATTGAATAATAGACAGCAAGTGGTAGACAATTTGGCTGGATTATAGGCTATATAGATGAAAAAAACATCAACCAAAAGATAAATTCCGAAAAACTCATTGGTACGAGTCGGCCTGGACAGGGATCGAACCATCGCCTCCTGCACGGCAGGCAAGGTTACTCGCCACTGGACCACCACGGCTATTAGTATTTAATTACAAAATTAATTCATTGCCCTAGTTGCCAATGAAATGCAACGATAATAATGTACTAAATGAAAATTGTTATTTACCTGTGTTAGCGCAATCAGAACAACGGAGGTCATTTAGTCTGGATTTTATAAAGTTCATCTCTTTTATATGTTCATGTTTTAAAGCCGACAGCTGTTGTCTGTAATTTTATAAAAATATTTTGAGACAAATTGAATCAAGTAGATCTGAAACTGTAAATATTGGTCGTTTTTTAATGCTTACCTCAAGTTTTTTATCTCTGTTCTCGCTAAAGCTATTTGGTTACGATGATCTTCAATATTTCCTGCCATGTCTATCCTTTTTATCATTGAATTTCAGTTAGAACTTATTAAAATTTCTATAAGAAAATCACGCTTTTTCCTAGTTTCCTACTGCTTTGACGGTTCTGCAGTCTGTTTGAAAACCAATTTCTGATTACCCCTAAACAAAACGTAGTGAACCTCCATTCTTGTTCTATCATTGGTAATTAAGGTCATGTTTTTGTCTTACATTTCTTTTTCTTGTTATTTTCTAAAATTTATTACCCAACATATCATTGTTTACATGTTATAGTTAAGTTCTGATGCTATTTTAATTAATCTGCTCGTTACTTTACAATATGTTTTGAACAAACCCAGCCATTTTAAATGTCTAACATGGCGGTATGGGCTCGATTCCTTCGCCTTTTTGTAGGAAATGACAACGGTAGGACTGACAGTTGTTAAAGTCGCGTTCCAAATTTTCTATTTTTTTTGACCTTGTATTTGTACTTTTTACTGGCCAAAATACCTTAAAAAAATCAATATCGAAATTATCAAGAAGAATTTTGAAAACAGAAGATTATTAAAAATAAAATAAAATAACATTGCTCAAAAATAAGACGTCAAAAACCAATGATATTAATGTATAAGCTCATTGTCAAAAACATGTAAAAAATCTATTATGGTTTATTCAGAAATAAGGATATGTGAAAATGATGTGAAATAAATAATTTACTCAAACTTTACTCAAAAACTGTAACCATCATACTAAAAGTTGATTCAGTTATTTAGATATAAATGTAAGTTTCTCTTTGCATACTAATTATCTTAATAAAATTATTCTTAAACATTCAAACTTACACTTTTCTTAGACAGTAAAACGTAGTGATTCCATTCTCTTTGTTAGACATTACATTAGTGTGGGAAGATTGTGGGTCCACCTCACTCCGTGTCGAATGTAAGACTGTTCTCCGAACGCCGATTCGCCGTGGGACGGTTCGCCGACAGAACGATTCGTTTTTGGAAGTTTCACCTAAACGATGTTTCGCCATGGGCCGGTTCGCCGACAGTACGATTCGTTTTTGGAAGTTTCACCTAAACGATGTTACGCCATGGGCCGGTTCGCCGACAGAAAGATTCGTTTTTGGAAGTTTCACCTTCAAGACGTTTCACCATAGGACTTTTCGGCATATTTTTTTTTCTTTTTATCATTAATTTAATTAGTAATATTCAATATCAACTATTATTGATTATAGACATGTTACAGCCATGTTGTGCTATTTCTAATTTCGAATCAAATTAAAGATTGAAAAATTTGTCTCGGGTGGGACTAGAACCCACACTCTTCCAAACCGGGGAAACGTGCTAACCAATTACACTACCGAGTCCACTGCCCAGAGAACGAAATCGTTGCGTCTTAAGGGGACGTGCGCGCCATCTACTGGAAGTATTACAACGAACCACTTGGTTATCACGTTTTCCCGGTTTGGAAGAGTGTGGGTTCAAGTCCCACCCGAGACAAATTTATCAATCTTTAATTTAATATTCAATACTTATGCATTTCATTTAAAATAAAAAAAATAATGGAAGAATGAATGAAATGAATGAATGAAAGAATGAATGAAATATACACTAATGACTTACAATGTTTACTTGATCAAATGACAATGATCGTTCTTCTCCGTAGTTGTTTTAAGTGACGTTAACTTTGTCCCAGCTTTGTCCCTTTCTAATCCAACGTCAAAAATAAAAAAAAGAGTTTTTATTTAATTTTTGTTCTTTTAGAAAGGGACACACCTAAAATTGGATATGTCGACGACAGAGTCGTACGAAAGAAAGTTAAATATTACCGACCGCCATGGCCAATTTTCTTGTCCCTATTACGCGACGTGACGTAGCGCGACTCACTATAAAGAGAAGCGGCGTAGGGGGAAAGCGGCGTGCCGGGAATAATTCATATTTTAGTAGTATTTACGCTGAAGGGACATAATATTAAGGGACTAAGCGTCTTTCTGATTTTTTTATAATGCGCACAGCCAAGGAGTGGAATGCCCTGCCTGCGTCAGTATTTCCGAGCACTTACAACCCGAATTACTTCAAAGTAAGAGTGAATAGGCTTCTTCTGGGTAAGCTCGCTACATCTTCGACCCCATCTTTGTCCTCAGGACAGGATCGAGGTCAAGAGCAAACCCATTTTTAAATAAAAAAAAAAAAAATAAAAAAAATATTGCTATGATGAAAAGAAAAAAAAATATGCCGAAAAGTCCTATGGTGAAACGTCTTGAAGGTGAAACTTCCAAAAACGAATCGTTCTGTCGGCGAACCGGCCCATGGCGAAACATCGTTTAGGTGAAACTTCCAAAAACGAATCGTACTGTCGGCGAACCGGCCCATGGCGAAACATCGTTTAGGTGAAACTTCCAAAAACGAATCGTTCTGTCGGCGAACCGTCCCACGGCGAATCGGCGTTCGGAGAACAGTCTTAGATTCCTCCGTGTCCACCTACCGGTTGGTATTTGTAGGTGTATTATGTCCATTATGATGTCTCTCTATTATATTGTATATTGTATCAACCCGTTTAATCTACAATATCGCGAATAAAATAACATTGAAAAATGTAGGTACCTATGTTTTCGAAGGGATTGATACTCTAGTTCAACCGAGTTCAACAGTCATAATCAAGAACAAAAATATCAACCCGCATACACGGACCATTCAGGTCCGTGCCCGCCCGCATAGGCGTAGCAAGGGGGGGTCTACCCCAGAATCCTTTTGGCCCACCCCAGAACAGAAATCAAATGAATCACTTACTAAAAATAAGAGGTATCAATAGGTAAATAAGATAAATAAACACGATACTTATTACTTTCTTGTGTTTCGTTTCTAATGTCGCTTCACTCGCTCTAGGTTTTGGCACGTATCTTTCCATAGAGGGGTTAAATCTTAAGTTTGCTTTGCTCGTACCAGCTTTTAGGTCGTAAAAAACTCGAGCTCGCTTCGCTCACTCTAGGATTTAAGTCGTATTACCCTGATCAAATTTTCACAGAAATGTGCGTTATTACGGTGGATATGCTCTTATATAATAAAAATTTAAAAAGTTAAAAATTAAGGGGGTTCCTCTTACAAGAAACTAGTTTTTATCACAGTCTTCTCGATCTAGTAAAAACGGTAATAATAAAACCGGCCAAGTGTGAGTCGGTCTTGCGCTAAAGGTCCCGGAGAAAAAAACTGTTGTAAGTTAATATGTTGTGTGGTACGGAACCCTCGGTGCGCGCGTAGCCCAACTCGCACTTGACCGGTTTTATTTTTGTTTAGGCAAGTTTAGGTAGGTAGTTGTTTTAGCAACCAAAATAAAATTGCTTCATCTAAACATGAATGCAACCGTAGGTTGAGTATTCCATAGATTTCCTGACAGCGTATACTCGAAAGGGACAGAGATATGACAAAAGAGATTCTCTTTCAACGAATCGTAGAAAGAGAATCAACTAGAAAAGGCATTAAAATAATAATAGTCACGAAAACGAGACAGCCTTATACGCTAATTACACAGAGTGAATGCGACAAAGTCCATGTCGTTTGTCCCTTTCTGCGTATGCGATATTTTTGTTTGCCACAGTTGAAATTGCATACAAAATCTTGCAACTATGGCAAACAAAGGCGCGATTTCTCATACATTTTTGTCATATCTCTGTCCCTTTCGAGTATACGCTGTCAGGAAATCTATAGAATACTCAACCTACGCTACGAATGCAACTATTCGTTGACATCTTGCTGCTCGTTCACTTATATCACTTTCTAACTCACACGGATTTACTAGTGCAGAGGCTTTAAGTAGCCCTTTCACAGTAGTCCTACATGTAGGACTACAACACCATTCACTATCCTGCAAGTAGGACTACTCATACATTTTGCTCAAGGTCATCGGACGCCTTGTAGGACTACAACACCATTCACTGTCCAATATTGCTGTAGGACTGCAAGACGGACTACTGTGAATGGGCTCCTTAATTCTGTAGGTAGGTACTAGTACTACTAGTTCAGTCGGATATCGATACGATCGATCGATTTCAAAAAAATCCAATGTCTCTCTCTAAGCCTTTCTTTATTTAGTTAACTTTCTCTCCTATTGATAGAAATAATACTTGATACCTAATGAGACTCAATTATTTGATCCGATTCAAAGTTTACAGTTCATAACGTAAATATTTCAATCGATGTTTAATAATTTAGGACATTTGTATTATCCATCAATCGATCGACTTGTTACATCACTAATTTGTTCGCTATTGCGGTCTTGCCGCACACGTGCTGAGATTTTGTGATATTTTTATAATTATTTTACATTACAGCGTTTGCAGAGCATCATAAAGCTGTTCCCGTCAAGGAATATTGTTTATCAACAACAGATCATCTTTATATTGGAGTTGTAAGTATCAGAAATCAGATTATTTTGACGTGATGGGGTGGGGCAAAATGTCTAGAAAAAAATCCGCCACGTGTCCTATATTCCTATTTTTTCTTTATTTTTCGGTCGATTACAGACCTTTTTTTAGCAGGAGAATGGTTCGGAAGCCATACAAATTGAGCTGTAATTCTTTTGATTGGATAAAATTGGACAATCATGGCTTCTCCTCAAGTTTGTTTTCACATGATCGATTATTTTTAGTCGCCGGTAGCTGTCGGTTTTGAGATAGTTTTGAGTGTCGGTAAACTGCGTTATAGCTAAAGCATAAGAAGACTTCTTATCTGCACTTGTAGGCGGTCTATCTTCCTACGCAAGTTGGATAAAATCAATAACACTTCATTGGGTTAATTGATTCGGTAAACAACAGGATAGGATTTGCTTTGCTTAGGTTAGGTATTTACGATTAGCGGGTCACGTGATTAGCTTTTTGGTCAGAATCATCTTGGCTACTTCAGTCAGAAAAAAATCATACAAAAAACTGCTTCATTAAAGCGGTGCATCACTACATATCATAATTGTGTATGTGTTCACATATGGGGTTCACGAACGAGACCGAACGGGGGCTTTGGCTAAAACGATGAACTGACTGAAAACGGTTCACACAATATTTTGTTTTTAGGCTACGAATAAGAATAACTATAGAAGAGTAACTCTAAACAAAATCCACATAATTTTTGACACCTAATGAAAAATTACATGTTGTATGAGTTTTGGCGACAAGGTACAGTTTTTAAAGAACTTTAGAACACTGTTCAGTTTTTTTGGTGCCACTTTTTGAGCTTGATTTACATTTCTATACATTCTTATTCACAGTTTATAGGTTATTATTATTTATTTATTTATTTATTATTACCTTCAAAATATAATATTTTTGGACATGTGGTGATGGGAACGTAAAATATCATTGGGACCGTTAAAGTGTTAAAAATCTTTTCCCTCTTTATAATTTAAGGAAATACATAGTTTTAACTACAAATAAATATGTCTAAGGACTACAAATGATATGTTAATTATTTTAATATTTTCATACCTAAAATGAATTAATAACAAATAATAATTAACAAAACAAACAAAAAAAAAACAAACAAATTAAAATTAAGTTATAAAACATTTACCGACATTCATACCTACTCCAATTAAATGTATTTCCTTTTAGACAGCCCAACAAGAATAGGCTAATAAAATCGACGCTCCTTAGAAGCTGTTATACAATACTCTATGCTTCAGTGTAATAAAGTACCTGAGGACCTAATCGGAATCTGACTTCCAAATCTGGCTAAATAAGAAACTGAATACCACAGAATCTGTCCAACTTGAGTTGCCGATGGTTACAGTTAACTGGTACAATAAATTTAAATCTTGAGTCACGTTGCAGGAATTGACCCGAGCACACGTCTCGCGTGGTTTTCGCGCGTCGCGTTTTTGCCTGCCACAAGGCTCCGCAATCCTCAATCTCTTCTTGTTCTTGAACAAAAACAATCCCTGAGATTGGGATAGATACTCCCATAAATTACACTTGACACTGGCGGAAATGCGGTGCTACGCAGAAGCAAAAAGCCATTAATTATAAATTAAAAAAAAAAAAAAAAAAAATTTTATCTTAATATGTGTTTTTACCAAAACTAATCTGTGTTACTAAAATTAATCTTTTGCTATTCTTCCAAAATTGTGGGTAGGATTGATTAATATTTTTTTCTATTCAATTTAATTTTTGTTTAATGGCATCCGATGTGTTATCACAATTCAGCCAACGTCTCGTTAAATGAATATTATATGTAGGAAAATGATCAGTAGTTTTAATTAATTCTAGAGTGTCAGTTTTGCCAATGTAAGTAGTTTTTGGAGTCTCAAGTGATTGTTTTAAATTTTTCATCAGCTGTTGATTTTAACTATACATTCTACTTATCGAACTGAACAACTTCCACTATGGTGCCGACATTGAAATCGTGAAAATAAAAATATAGGTATAAGATGTATTTTTTTCCATTCCATACATTTGAGTACAGTTTTGTACTAGTTAGGTAGTAACATGTGATTTTTTTTACCCTGTACTACATTATATATATGTGTAAATACACTACACTCACGCACACAAGGAAATTAAATAATTCTGATTGTTGTGTTTACTACAGTACAATAATATTGGTTTATCTGAAATAACGTGACCTTCATAGTAATTTGTTGCCACTGTCAGGTTCATTATCATCTGTACTGTACACTACTTGTGTTACTTTTTAATTTTCTAAGCCCCAGTTGCCTGAACTAATTTTAGAGTTTCCTTGTATGGACACCGTCCGTCCGTCTCCTTTATTATCTCAACCTGTCCAATGCTGTAGCAACACCAAAAGTAGTGCACGCGTCGCTCGTCGGATGCTCCAACATATTTGCGTCACCCGCTACGCCAACGATGTTGTTGAATCAATTTCGTACTTTTGAGTAGCAGAAATTAAAGTTCATTTTTCGGTGTTATTAAAAACACGCGCGTTTTTTGCCGCTCCGTCTGCGCCGACCCTTACCCGCACTCACTCTCTTTCTATTGAAGGTCTTTTTTAGGTTACCGGTATTAAAATCGGTTGTTACCTCGATAAAGGCAACATTTAAATAAAGGTTACCGAAAATTTTCGGTCCCTGGTGCTAATGCGTTCATGGTGCATGGTGGATGGTTTGCGTTCACGCTAGGTTCGAGGCTAGCGAATCCTTTGAAGCGGGCAAAAATACCGGCTCTGAACGGGGAACAAAGCGTGGATAAGCGCGAAACCATCCACATTAGTAGTACGAGAGATCACGACCAAAACCATGTCTCATAGCAATACGGCAAAAACCCTATAAAATCGTTAGATTGTATGATTCTGAACCCGACTAGGTGTGTAGTAACGGTCGAAAGTGTAGCAACTGCGTTGGAGGCCATTTCTGCTGTGTCAAAAAAAAAAGACAGTCGGTATTATAGCAATACGTCTGATAGTGAAAATGTACATAGATTTTATAATTGTATTACGAAAAAGTTTGTTTTCAGACATTTTGCGCGTAGCATATAGCCTGAGCGCATTTTTGAAAATGTCAACAAATTTAGCCGACCTTGTATCATAGCAATACGGATAATTTTTTTTTTCAACTTTTCGTATTGCTGCCATGATTACCAAAAACCTGTTTTCAGACACTTTAAGTGTAGCATATACTCCCAAAAATACACTACTAATATACTCCATACACTTAATTTGTCTGATATAAATTTTTTGCACATGTGGACAACTTATTTTATCATGTCCAACAATTTTCAGACATATTGCTATGATACCGATCGGTAAAATTTGTTAATATTTTCAAAACGGTCTCAAAATTTAATGCGTTCACATTTCCGTCTGAAAATTGTTTTGTTGGCATCAAATAACCAAAATTTACTAATAAAAAAGATTTTCAGACGTATTGCTATGAGACATTTTTTTTGTCTCATTTTTAATTTTTTTAAGTGATTTTACGGGTTTGCGCTACACCACTAACGTCTGAAAAATATGTTTCCGGTATCTCAGAACTATCATTCAACTACAGTCTGCAAATCAGACATATTGCTATGATGCAGTTCGGTAAAATTCTTTGACAATTTTGAAAATTCGGTCAGATCAAACGCTACGCGGAAAATGTCTGATATTGGTATTTTCGAGTTCAGGATAATCGTATCTATCGATTTGATGCGGTTTTGGCCGTATTGCTATGAGACAAAAATTTTGGTCGTGATCTCTCGTACTATAGTGTTTGCGCTGTCACTGTTCACGGCGCGAATGTGGAACGGGCTTAAGAAAAAAAAAATAATTCTGTTTGGGTACATGGACACCCTGTATTTCGTTTTTAGTGACAAAAACATCAAGTAAAGATCCCCGATGACTAATTTGTTTTGATTCTAGAACAAATAAATTAACCAAATGTTTTGTTTGATTTGCCAATGGAAGCTCAAGCTGATCAAACAATATATTTATCTTGTTCAAATATACTACTTTACTTTAGACATAGGTACTTCCCTCAATTTTATTATCAAAATGTGAGCATATGCTAGAAATTACAAAGCTGCTATAGCTTTGTGATTTCTAGCATATGCTCACGACTATAACTCCGCAGAGGTAATCAGAAATATGTATTCTAAGTAGAACATTCTTATGGAAAAACTCTTCTTTCTTCTGGATGTATCCACATTTCACTAGTAGTGCCCAAATTCTTTCAAGTTTGCCACTATCACTTCAGCATATCCCTTCACTATTATTTCTACTCATCAAACTGAACAACTTTCACTATGGACCCAAGATAGAAATAGCGAAAAAAAAGTTTTATTTTCGCGATTTCGATTTGGCTCCATAGTGAAAGTTCAGTTTGTTTGTAATGTATTAAAGTTTACACTGCAGTAGTATTCTAAAAAACACCTTTTTAAGTTTTAAGGTAGGGCTCATTACTTACTCAGCCTCAAAATTCACAGGATCTGCCCCCAGCTCACCGAATGAGATTCAAAAATCGCACTCCTGATCACTTAACATTTGATTCGCGTAATTTCGAGCATAATTTATTGTTTGGAAACTGTTAATTCATTGGTCTATTCATCAATAGGGCGTTAGACAGCATTTTAATTATTAGTATGCAAGCAAAAATGATCCTATTTGTGGTCAGGCGGAAAAGTCCGCGATGGTACATCTGTGATTTAACAATCATAATTAAGCCTGTTTCGCGGAAAATTACGGTAAACATCGCAAAAAGCAATTTGTCAATCATTGTTTGATGAAACATTACATTGTTATAGAACCAAGTAGTCAGCGTACATGGCAATGGTGACTGAAGCGAAGGTGAACGGAAGCGAGGGCGAGCAGCCGCTGGAGCTGCCGCCCGCGCTGGCGGAGAAGCCGGCCGGTCTGCCCCCGGGCAAGTACGCGCTCGTCGGCTGGGACATGGACACCACCGGCCGCAGGCTTATCGATGAGGTCAGTTATCATTTCAATGTAATCTTGGCGTCAATTGGGAGGGGATTAAGGATGTGATAAGTGTTTGACATAGCTCTGAAAATCTGCAACAATATATGCTGCTGAAGAAGACAATCAATGGGGAGTTTTGAACGCCATACCTAATTATAATTACCATGCAAAATGTAAACTGTTACTAAAGTTTTTTTCATTTCATCTGGCCGTGGACTGAGGATAGAGTTCTGGTTCTGGACTTCTGGAGCATTTAAGAGCATTTTTGTTTGTAAATCTGTTCACATGCCTTGCAAGAACTACAGAACCAATTCAGATGGATTTTCAGGAAACGATATAGGCCATTGAAGTGATATTTAGGTTCAATTTTATCACAATCTGAAGCCGTAGCAGGCTTCAGATTGTGATACGGCTGTATCACGTCTTTTATCTCGTTCGTTCGCGCGCAAATAGAAAGAGAGTGAAGGTGTGATAGCGCTATACTATATCACGGTGCAATGCTACCTACGCCGATCATGAAATTGGTACCAGTACTGCATACTATTCTGTTGCCAGTTTATGCCTAAGAAAGTGATTATTTTAACTCTCAAATGAACTCCGATACAAATTAAACACAAATACCAACAGATATGTCAGATAGCAGCGTACACGCCCCAGCAGACGTATTCGCAGTACATAATGCCGTACGGGGACCTGAACCCAGGCGCGCGGCGTCGCCACAACGTCAGGGTGGTCACCGTCGGCCGCTACCGAATGCTCAAGGACACCAATACTCACAAGGTAACACATACATAGTTCAATTCACCCCTTTACAGATTATATTGTGATTGAAAAAAGCCGTGGTGGTCCAGTGGCGAGTAACCTTGCCTGCCGTGCAGGAGGCGGTGGTTCGATCCCCGTCCAAGCCGACTCGTACCAATGAGTTTTTCGGAAGTTATGTACGATTTGTAACACCACTGGCTTTTCGGTGAAGGAAAACATCGTAAGGAAACCTGCATGGTTCAATTTCGAGGCATGTAGGTATTGTACCCACTGTCCATTATAAGTGGCGACGGGCTCACCTGCCTGTCACACTGGACAGAGTTTCGGTACTACTGGTGAAACGTGGATGTTCTGAGGTTTCAGAATATCTCTGACTACCCCCTCGGGGAATATAGTCGTGAGCATATGCTATGCTATGCTATGCTATTGTGATTTAGAGGAAACGCTGTACATCTTTGTGTTTCCGACGCACTCATTCACAGCAGGAGTCACTGCAGATATTAGGTCAGGAACCTCTTCTCCAAAGGCATAATTATCAGCATCTCAGCCAATGGACGTCCACTGCCTCCCTCAAGGGTCGCCACAACGACCGGTCATGCGCTGCCCTCATCCAACGGGTGTCAACAAAACTTTGTCATAGAACATTCGTAGACGGTATTAATAAAAGTAATGTTTTATATATGGAAAAATAGCTTAGAAAATCTAGATTGCGCGTATCAAATAACATTTACGATTTATAATATAATTTCGAAGATATAAGGCTTGAATTTATAGATGAATAGATTAAGGCCTATGAAATTTTGTATGAATAATTTCCAAGCTGGATATCTTGTAATTATATTATAAACTAGTGTTTTCCCGCGACTTCGTCCGCACAAATTATATACTTACCAGATTTTAAGTCAGATCATAAGTTATCAAACAAAAAAAGTTTCTTCAAAATCGGTTCAGTAGTTTTTGCGTGATGCGCGAATAAAAAAACAAACTAACAATTTTGTCAGTAGATTGCACGTCATTTAAATCGCGCTATCGAGTGTTATTTGAGTTTATATGAAGTGAACCGCAACTTTTTTGTTTCTCATGCTTTTACGATTTTATAATAAGTAGTTGACGACCCGGTTGGTGTAATGGTTACCACGCCGGACTGCCAAACCAGGGTCCTGGGTTCGAATCCCGGTTCGGTCATGGATGTTATATGTTCGTGCCGTTGTTGTATGGTTTCCATAATTAAAGCCTTGAGTGCTTAGTTTGGGATCATTACAATGTATGTGCCTGTGAGCGTTATTTATTTATTTATTTATTTAGTTAAGATTGTAAATATTATTTGATACGCGCAATCTAGATTTTCTAAACTATTTTTCCATATATAAAACATTACTTTTATTAATACCGTCTACGAATGTTCTACGAAAAAGTTTTGTATGAAATTGACAGCTCTCCAACCACCTTAAAGTAATGCAGCTGCCTACCCTACCACCCTGCATATTTACTGATTATGTTTTGACGTAACACAAAGTGTAATAGATTAATTGTATTGTCAGATATTGAAGACGAAGTCAGAGATCTCAGCGCTGTCTGACTTCCTGGACTGGCTGGAGAAGGAGAAGGGTGACGGCAGCGTGATCCTCATCTACCACGAGCCCAGGCGCCTCAGCCCCACCATGCTGCTTGAAGCGCTGACCAGGTAATGTAAACCCACCAATCAATAACAAGGGCGCTATAAAATTGACGGTTTTGTCTGTCTTTGTGGCCACCTAGCACCGAGACGGGTTGACCAATATTTGTGAGATGGTTCTTAGTTGTCATCGAGGTTAGGTTCAAATGTTTAGTAACCCTGGAAATTCTATATCCACTATCAGCGTCTGATAATCACCACATTTAAAGATGTTTGCAAAGACATCAATTTTCTTGAAATTTCTTTTTAAAAAAAATATTAAAGGACTCTTGTTTGTGCGCGTTAGCACTGCATTTCCGCCAGTGTCAAGTAGTTTATGGGAGTATCTATCCAAATCTCAGGGATTGTTTTTGATCAAGAACAAGAAGAGATTGAGGATTACGGAGCCTCGTGGCAGGCGAAAACGCGACGCGCGAAAACCACGCGAGACAAGTGCTCGGGTCAGAACCTGCCACGTGACTTTAAAAAACCCTTAACGCTAAAAACAAGCTTTTTAATACTTTAATTTGTGTATTGTATGCAGTTGGGTTCTTTTTACTTTTATAACGTTGACCAAAACAATAAATTGCTATTTTACAAAAGTGCCTAATTTTTCTCCGCTATTAACTCAACCTAATCTGCAGGTACAAGCTACTGGACCGTTTCAAAACGATAGTAGCGGGCTTCGCGGACAGCTACGCGCTCGCGGCGGACAAGTGCAAGTCGACGGTCAAGTCAGTGTCGCTGCGCGTGCTCGCGCGCGTGCTGCTCGACGCGGACTCCCTGTCCGTCGACAGCGCGCTGGACCGCGCCACCGCCGCCTACAGGATCCTGGAGCATCTCGCACAAGGTACTTACAAATAGGGTGTCACAAAACTCAACGTAAAAGCCTTAGTTTGATTCTTTTCTAGGTTTTATTGTGAAAATTGCCACCCTGCGCCGAACTATTAGATGCAGTGACTACAAATTTGTATATTTTTTCACGAAAATACTTTTTAGGATACCATTTTGACAACTTGATTTAATGGGCCAACTTTTCTAATAACTTGCCATGTGCCTTTAATTTTTCAGCTATGTCTCAAAGCGCAAAGTTGCCGATAATTATCCCTTTCGGCCGCGTACGTAACCGAGTTATGTGTTATAGGTTGCAGATAAAAGCTATTAGATAATTATATGATGTAACAGGGTGTGTATGTCCACAGGGGAGCAGCAGGAGGTGGGTGCCGGCGGAGAGGGCGCTGCCGCCAGCAAGGACATGGTCGAGACGGCGCGCCTGTGGGCCCGCCCTGTCCACACCGAGCTAGACGCGCTCGCCAGCCTCAAGCAGCTGCTGGAGAGGTACTGTAACATGTTGACAGCAGCAAGGACATGGTCGAGACGCGCCTGTGGGCCCGCCCTGTTCACACCGAGCTAGACGCGCTCGCCAGCCTCAAACAGCTGCTGGAGAGGTACTGTAACATGTTGACAGCAGCAAGGACATGGTCGAGACGCTCCTGTGGGCCCGCCCTGTCCACACCGAGCCTGCCTGCGACGACCAAACACACCATTCATTCATTCATCATTCACCATTTTCTGTGGCATTTAATCCCGGTTAGGCACCTCCAGCTCCTCAATATCTTTGGTGATCCAGGCTATTGTGTTAGTACCCGATTCGACGATACGATTCGATCGATATCAAATTGAGATGGTGTTCTTTTACAGTTCTTGGCGATTTGTTTGATGTGATAATCGGAGAAACATAATATTACTTAAAAAAATATATGTCAGTCAGTCACAGAAACATACTGTTTTATAAGTATAGATCGATGTACAAACACAATATAGGAGTATCTGATACAGTTTTTAAATCACAGTCAATAATAGAAAACTGTAACATAACATAAACAGCATATGATTATGCTAGCGACCCGCCCCGGCTTCGCACGGGTGCAATGCACATATAAACCTTCCTCGTTAATAACTCTATCTATTAAAAAAACGCATCAAAATCCGTTGCGTAGTTTTAAAGATCTAAGCACACATATAGACAGATAGACAGCGGGAAGCGACTTTGTTTTATACTATGTAGTGAAGATGAAACTAACGTTGTAACTGCACCTCACAGACAGAACACGTTCCGGCCGGTGTTCGCGCCGCTGCTACGGTCGGCGCGGCCGGAGCGCAAGCGGGTGACCCAGCTGCGGCGCCTGCTCGCCGACGCGGGCCTGCTCTACGACCAGCTGAAGGACGCCTGGCAGGACCACAAGCTTGAGGGTGAGTCACCATACAGCAAAGGTCTCGCACACGTATAAAAGTTAGAGCGGGCAATACACTAATACTACAAGAGGCTGAGTCTACAAACGACCGAAAAATTCGTATGTTTCAACTTTGGATTATTTCATGGATTTATGTAGTATTCAAAATAACGTAGGTTGCAAAAAAGAGGGCGCCTTTGTCTTTACAAGAACGTCAAAATCGCGCACTGCCCCTGATCCATAGTGAAAGTTGTTCAGTTTGATGGTGTAATCATCCCCTCAAAACTGTCAGCATATTTAGAAGGAAGCATATCATATGCTCACGAATTCCCCGAGGGGGTAGTCGGAGATATTCTGAAACCTCAGAACATCCACGTTTCAACAGTAGTACCGAAACTCTGTCCAGTGTGACGGGGAGTGAGCCCTTCGCCACTTGTAATGGACAGTGGGTACAATACATACCTCGAAATTGAAGCATGCAGGTTTCCTCACGATGTTTTCCTTCACCGATAAGCCAGTGGTGTTACAAACCATAACTCATTGGTATGAGTCGGTCTGGCCGGGATCGAACCATCGCCTCCTGCACGGCAGGCAAGGTTACTCGCCACTGGACCACCACGGCTCATTTAGAAGGACCCTGTATAAATGATCTGTAACAAAATACTTGTTAATTCCATCGTTGTTCCTCCCAGGTCTTGAAAAGCAGCTGGCTTCGCTGACCGTCTCCGCCAAGGAGGAGGACATTAAGGAGCTGATCGACATCTTCGACTGCCACTTCGACCCCGCTAAGGAGCCCAAAGGACCCAAGCCGAGGGTGCCCAGAAATAGGACTAGGGTAAGTTGTTATGCCATGTACCCAATGGCATTCTACACAAGGCGCATCAGTGCGCTACGGGGCCGCTGAAATGTGCCTAATAGATTTACATTTTACATTACCGCTTAGTGGTGCATTTGAAAAGGCTGGAATGTCAACGGCAATGTATGACAGCCAAGCATAACTGAGGCATATGTAGAAGTAAAAAAAAAAAAATCGCTCTTGCCGCTGTCCTTATCGACGTAACCACTTTTTTTTTACTACGGCCACCGCACCTCCGACCAGAAATGTCACTTCATATAAATTGTATCGGATTTTATGACTATCGCTATCTGAGTTTACACTGACATTCAGTCTACTAGCGTAAGCGACAAAAATTTCTTTGTCAATGGAGGCATACTATTGATATTTTCTTTATTAATAATAGTTGTCTAAAATGTTGTCTGCAGGCAACGTCGTCAGCGGGCGAGACAGGCGAGGCCGAGGGCAGCACCAGCGAGTCTCAGAACAGTTCGCCGCACAACTCGCCCAACAAGACCAACAACGGTTCGTATTCACATCTCTACTGCCCCTCTAGTATGAATAGTATGATATTATGATATCTCTACTCGCGCGCGATGCGCCTCCGTTGCATAGAATCCCACGCTTTTCAAAGAGCGAACGCCGCGACATGTAGAATCGCGTGCAATTTGAGAAAATCTTCCACTTCTCTGTCCGATGCGATCATGGGCGAATTTTTTATAAAACTTTTTTGTTTGTTAGCTTATGATCTGACATAAAGGCTGTGCGTTGTCTGTCAGTCCGCAGTCATTCACGAACTGTATTATATATTAACTTTTATAAAACCGTAAAATCATGAGGAAACAAAAAAGTAGCGGTTCACTTCATATAAAGTCAAATAACACTCAATAGCGCGATTAAAAACGTGCAGCGCCATCTATTGACAAAATTGTTAGTTTGTTTGTTTGTTCGCGCATCACGCAAAAACTACGGAACCGATTTTGATGAAACTTTTTTGTTTGATAGCTTATGATCTGACTTAAAATCTGGTATATAATTTGTGCGGACGAAGTCGCGGGAAAACACTAGTTTATAATATAATTACAAGATATCCAGCTTTGAAATTATTCATACAAAATTTCATAGGCCTTAACCCTTAAACAGGCCTTGGCCACCATATTTAAATTCAATAATGAACCTTATTGTAAGTTTTTAGTAGGTACATTGTCAGTTACTTTTATGTGGTCGATAAATCGTACTATGCCTGTTTAAGGGTTAATCTATTAATCTATAAATTCAAGCCTTATATCTTCGAAATTATATTATAAATTGTAAATGTTATTTGATACGCGCAATCTAGATTTTCTAAGCTATTTTTCCATATATAAAACATTACTTTTATTAATACCGTCTACGAATGTTCTACGACAAAGTTTTGTTGAGACCCGTTGGATGAGGGCAGCGCATGACCGTTCGTTGCTGCGACCCTTGAGGGCCTATGTCCAGCAGTGGACGTCCATTGGCTGAGATGCTGATAATTATGCCTTTGGAGAAGAGGTTCTTGACCTAATATCTGCTGTGAATGAGTGCGTCGGAAACACAAACATGTACAGCGTTTCCTCTAAATCACAATAGCATAGCATAGTATAGCATATGCTCACGACTATATTCCCCGAGGGGGTAGTCAGAGATATTCTGAAATCTCAGAACATCCACGTTTCACCAGTAGTACCGAAACTCTGTCCAGTGTGACAGGCAGGTGAGCCCGTCGCCACTTATAATGGACAGTGGGTACAATACCTACATGCCTCGAAATTGAACCATGCAGGTTTCCTTACGATGTTTTCCTTCACCGAAAAGCCAGTGGTGTTACAAATCGTACATAACTTCCGAAAAACTCATTGGTACGAGTCGGCTTGGACGGGGATCGAACCACCGCCTCCTGCACGGCAGGCAAGGTTACTCGCCACTGGACCACCATGGATTTTTTCAATCACAATAGAATCTGTAAAAGGGTGAATTGAACTATGTATGTGTTACCTTGTGAGTATTGGTGTCCTTGAGCATTCGGGAAAACACTTTATTTATAATTATATTGTTCATGTTGTCGACAGAAGTGGCGGCAGACGATCCTAGTCAAAAGGCAGCGGAGCCGGCGCCGGCTGCGGTCGCCGCCAACTAGCGCGCGCAGCGCATCGCTTAGACTTTTATACCACATCTATTGTTTAGTATTGTATAGGAGAAAATGATCGCGTGGTGCACTGCGTTCGTTATTCCTTTACCAATCTTGAGATGTCTTAGGTTTGAGACATAGTGACGAACGACCAACGGCGGGCCCATACAAAAAACGACGATTGGGATGGGAACGCGTTCGGCGCCGTTCAGAGGATACGGACGGTGACCAATACTAAACGTGTTTTTTGTATGGACCCGCCGTCGGTCAATATTATGTGTCTCAACCTTTAAATGTGAATTTTATTCTCTGATACAGTTTGAATCAGCATGACATTGCAGTTTCAACCGTGTACGCACGGCGACTGATCAACCTACCCATAGTTGGACCTTATGTCCATGTACATAGAGTTCAACTATGGGTAGGTTGATCTGTCGCCGTGTGTACGCAGATTAAGTTCATATTTGTGTTTTCTCGCTGTTTGGTGGGAATTTGTGGGCTTAGCATGCCACTCCCGACAAGAATCGAGACGTGCCTCGTTGTGTCTGCGAAAACGAACGCGCATGACGGTTTTGTCGCTTTGTCGTGCGTGGCATGCTAGCCCGGCGGTGCAGCGCATCTCGCGGTAACTTTGTCCTATGTACAAAGCCATAGGGATGTGACACAACATTTATTCGTATTATACAATTAGGTTAAGTCTCCTTTGGAATTGAACGAAATTAGTTTCACGGTGAACGAGTTTACACTTTTTTTTCCAATGTTTATTTTTACCAACGCCCATATTTTAGTTTTCGTTTGCTTTTCGCATAAAGTTTTCTATATAAATAGATCGTAATTGTAGTTGAGTGCCTTAGCAACTCAGTATAATAAGATATAACATTTTGTATTGTCAGGTTTGAGCCCGCAGTGACCGTTTTGTTGTCATGTTCACAATATTATATTTAGGCTGTTTTTTATAAAAGGTTGCGATTATTTAACGCGGTAAATTGAATGTTTGGTGGAATGTGGCTATTTTTAATAACACATATTTAAATGCGGCTTAAAAGAAGCAATATTTACTGTTTTTAAGTTATACAATTGGGGCTTTGAACAAGGAATGGGAAAGTACAATATGTGGTACTTGTTTATTTATTCAAAGTAACTTCTTATTTATTTTTTAATAAAAATGTGTGCAATCACATAGGAACGGATGGACTGATTTTATTATTTACATCCGATGTAGTTTTATTTATTTTTCTTTTATCTTTCCCTTAAGGTGGTTGCAGAGTTGTCAATTTCATACAAAACTTTGTCGTAGAACACTCGTAGAGGGTATTAATAAAAGTAATGTTTTACATATGGAAAAATAGCTTAGAAAATCTAGATTGCGCGTCTCAAATAATATTTACAATTTATAATATAATTACGTAGATATCAAACTTTGAAATTATTCATACAAAATTGCAAAGCATTATATCTTCGTAATTATATTATAAATTGTAAATGTTATTTGTTACGCGCAATCTTGATTTTCCAAGCTATTTTTCCATATATTAAACATTACTTTTATTAATACCGTCTACGAGTGTTCTACGACAAAGTTTTGTATGAAATTGACAACTCTGCAACCACCTTGGTTTTAGGCTGATATTGCATTTTCGCTGTTTTACTAATGCTCGAGAGGTCATTGACCCTACTCTTTGTTTGCCATAGAAAATCTTTTCCTTTTAATGATAATTTTACCATACAAATAAGCTACGTTATGAAAACAGTGTGTACCTATTAACTTACCTCTAATTTAGTTAGTTTTAACATAGACTGTACATATAATTTAATTTCTTATTTTGTTCAGATCTCTAATAAATATGTAAGTCTATTTTAGTTTGTTTTTACTACACATATTCCAATATCCCAAATTACCTACATCTAAGTGTAGTGACACATTTGCGGAGGTGCGCGCAATCGGTTGTATACCGGCGACACACCAGTACGCGCCATTTTTCCTACTAGACGCGTATTCAACCGAACGTTCGGCGCCGTACGTTCCGCAGGTGTGTCATTGCATTACACTAAAGTTGACGAATATACATTCAAATAAAGTGTAGGCCACGCCACTATAGAACTTAGTCACAGCAAACTTTGTTTTTTCACACAGCACCGCAACGCATTTTTCCGTCGCTCCATCCTTTTCTGTCACTCAGGAACGTCATTTGCTAGAGCAAATAAAATAGACGGTACGCGACAGCAAGCGCGGCCGTACCACAGGCCGTACAGTCCGTGAGCACTTAGAATAGGATTCGGCTGTCGGGTAAAATCTGTTATATTCGTATAATAGATAAGATCGCGGCTAGTATATAACATTCTTGATCACGGGCGATGACGATCTTTATAAAATCAGGATTCCGCACATTGCAGCGATTTTATCGAGCGATAATAGTTTCCAGTACATTTTGTATGGGGACACGCGCGATCCTACACACTGCCGCGATAATATCGCTGCGATTTTGTTCCGACGCAATCTCTTTAGACCACATTTAGTGGTGGGGCACATGCGTGACATATCGCTCGATAATATCGCTGCAATGTGCGGAGGCACTCGAGAAGCAAATTGTACGAATATAAACGATTTTACCCGACAGCCGAAACTTATTCTAAGAGCTCACGGACTGTACTGTCGCGTAATGGGTATATGATATACCCGGGTTTTTACACGATGGGTATTATACCCATCGCCCATCTCTACACACACTAAAAATTTCCCTATGCTCAAAACAATATAAACGAAAAGAACTCACGCATATGTCCTACTGGGGTAGGCAGACAATTGATAGCTATGGCTATGTCACATTCGCCTCTACATCCATAAAGTGTCGTCTACGTCTCTATTTTCCTAATAATATTATAAGAAAAATGAGTACAACTTTTGCAAGTAAACGGTAATTTATTTCATATCGTAACAACATCTTGTTTGGTCCAGCCTTCTGCTAAATGTTCCCTTACTGCTCTGTCCAACACCACCTACAAAGATAAAACATTTCATTAAATTCGTTTGTTATTGCTTTAAAACCTTCGATCAACAATATCCAACTAGATAACGCGTCAGCGCTCAAAACATGTCCCGGCAAATAACGCCTCACTATTGGAGTGAGGTCTTATTTTGAATTAGTTGCGTTCGTACAAAGCCAACGTAAGCACGTCTCGCAATGCCGCAGTGTTCCTTTTTTAAATTACTAGGAATTATGGTTGCTTTGAGGTCGAAATTATAATGTATTCGGACTGTTTTCTCGGTTCGTTAACAAAAAATGTTGTATATTCACGAGGACAGAATTTCTCTTTGATTTTGTATGCGACCCGTTATCTAGTTGTATATTGTTGATCGAAGTTTAAAACAGTTAAATGTTTTAAATGTTATGAATGTGGAACGCCGATACTTTGTATTGGTCTGTCGCCGGTATAAGGAAAAGCGTTGCGCGCGTATTCAACCGAACGTCCGGCGCGTAGAAAGTGCAGTAAGAGATGCACATAGCAAATTCGCTCTAGTTAAAAAAGGAGACCGCTACTTATTGCTGTCCTTATCGACGTATCCACTTTTTTGTACTTCGGCGATCTGACTCCAAAATGTCACTTCATATAAATTGTATGGGACAACCACCTGACTCCGAGATGTCACTTCATATAATTCGCTATCTCATACCCGTTTACACTGATATTCGTTCTACTAGCGTAAGCGAAAAAAATTTCGTCTATGGTCCGGCGCCAAACGTTCCGCAGGTGAGAGAGGACTACCGACTAAACCATTGCCTACTGTCGTCTTACACTATGGGGTGAGGTGAGGTAGAAATTGGACTCGCGTTCCGGACCCCAGCGAGTGTCCATACTGTATCATCATCATCATCAGCCTATATACGTCCCACTGCAGGGCACAGGCACAGAGGATTATATTGTACAGAGTGACAGCTTCATACAAGCTCGCAAAAGCGGCACATCACTACATGCGCAGCGCGTTTGTATGCGCGCATTCACCTACGAGGTTCACCAACGAGACCGAGGGTGACTTCGGGCGAAACGAAGGTGTACTGACTGTGAAGGGTGACACATCGTTGATTTTACCCGCGCGCCCGTCACCGCTCCGTGTTGTACGCTCGATATTTTTATTTTATTAGTTTATAGGTAGTAGAAGTCGAATAAAAAAAAATCCTCTGTGGCACAGGCCTACTCTCTAGTAGGGTGTATGGGCGTTAGTCCACCACGCGTGCCCAATGTGGATTGGCAGACTTTACACATGCATCAGAATTTCTTCTTCTGCATAATATGCAGGTTTCCTCACGATGTTTTCCTTCACCGTTTGAGAGCAACACGTACGTTTAATACGTACATAAGTCAGAAAAACTCATTGGTACGTGGCATGTTGTCCGTGCGGATTCGAACCCGGACCTCATGATTGAGAGTCCATACCACTCCGCAACGCGCCACCGAGCTCTAAAGAGCCATACTGTATGTAGTACCATAATCTTTCTTATACTGCGCGTAAAGGCCACATACTTCAGACAATGTTTTGATTACCTCAATATCTCTGCAGCCTTGCAGTGCTCTGCTCAGAACAACTTCAAAGTAGTCCATGTGGAGTCTGTGCGACATTTCCAATAACGCTATGCTTCCTGAAACAATGTTCGCTATTTAGATTGTATTATACGTTGTAACAAAATTACTGTGTTCACTGCTAAGGCGGAGGCCTACTCTCAAGGAGATTGTACAGGCGACAGGCTAGTTTCAGTGTCAAGCTTACGCTGGCGACGCGGGCCACGAGCTAAGTGTTGCCTTGTATCGTTTCACATTGAAACGTGGGCGGTGAGCGTGACTCTGAAACCAGATGTCCGTATGCCCAGCGGGGCCCTCGGCCCTAGGGCTTTGAAACCTAGCTAATCATTTAGTGCTCATTTAGTGCTCTCTGAATATGTATTGCTTATATTTAGTGCTTCAAAGATAACGGAGTTATATCAAATCTAAGCTAGCGTCCGCCCAGCGGGGCCCTTCTTTATTATGGACAAAAATGATTAAAATGTTACACCAATATTTAGTGCTCTGAATTCCTATTAAAACTGTATCAAAAGTTTTGATCTAGCTGGTTTGGTTTAAAAGTTATAGCATTTTTAAGTTTTTAATTTCCAGCGGGGCCCTCTCTTGTTTGACTATATAAGTCGCTGAAATTAATGTCGCCATTTAGTGCTTGATGCCAGGTATCGGTCTGTATAGTTAATAGGAATTCAGATCACTAAATATTTATGTAACATTTTAATCATTTTTGTCCATAATAAAGGAGGGCCCCGCTGGGCGGACGCTAGCTTAGATTTGATATAACTCCGTTATCTTTGAAGCACTAAATATAAGCAATACATATTCAGAGAGCACTAAATGATTAGCTAGGTTTCAAAGCCCTAGGGCCGAGGGCCCCACTGGGCATACGGACATTGAAACCAGCCTTAGTGGGGTATTACAGAACTACACTCAAGTGGAGATCTCTTCTTGAGTATAGATAGAAAAGGATACAAATACATAAAACGTATACATGCATCCTTGTTTATCTTTACTTAAGAAGAGATCTCCACTTGAGTGTCGTTCTGTAATACCCCCCTTAGCCTGTCACACGTGCTTAGTGCAGATTACATTAGCATCAGATTTTTTTTTCAGCATGTTGAAGAACAGCGAGAACAATAAGTACTGTATACTTACAGTTTTGAGGTGATTCATCGTTATCAGCTTATAAAATGTCTCACTGCAGTGCACAAGGCCTACCCTCAGGGAGGGTGTATGGGCGTTAGTCCACCACGCGTGCCCTAAGCTGATTAGTAGACTTCACATACATACAGGACACTTTTTTAAGGGGATGATCAGACCGTCAAACTGAACAACTTTTTCTATAGGACCAACATAGAAATCGCGAAAAAATAAAAACATCTGTTCCATACAAAACTGCAAACCTATTCGAGCCAAATGTATGGCACAGCTGATTTTTTTTTCGCGATTTCGATGTTGGTCCCATAGAGAATGTTGTTCAGATTGATGGTCTGATCATCCCCTTAAAAAAGTGTCAGCATATTAAGTTGGACCCTGTATATGCATTCTTCTTCAGCGTATGCAGTTTTCCTTACGATGTTTTCCTTTACCGTTTGAGAGCAGCCGGTATTACGAACATAAGTAAGAAGAAAAACACAATCAACCAAATATACTTCATAAACATTTTTAAAACTCATTGGTTATGGCATTAAGCCGTGCGGATTCGAACCCGGACCTTCATGATTGAGCGCCCATAAAGCGTGTCTAGGCTGAACACTGACCGGTGTTAGGCAGAGCGGCGACGGTGAGGCAGACGCCTCCGGCGCCCTCCTCCACGTGCCCTACGTCCAGCAGCGGCGCCGGCGCGCCGTCGCGCCACGCCATGGAGGCCGAGCACGCGCACACGTACGCGCGCAGCGGGATGCCCGCGTCTATCAGCGCGAGCGTCGCCGCGTTCACGCACGCGCAGTACGCTCCGCCGTCCGCCTGTTTCAGTCGACGATTACGGTTTTATGGGGTGATCTGACCATCAAACTGAACAACTTTCTCTACGAGACCAACCAAGGTCGAAATGGTGAAAAATCAAAAGTTTTTAAATATAAAACTGCAATCCGTATGGGACGGCAGATTGATTTTTTAAGCGATGTTGGTAAGTATGGAAACTTCGTCGAAAGTTGTTCAGTTTGGTAATTTGATCATCCCCTTAAAAGTCGTCAATGTATTAGTTAGTTAGAAGAACCCTATGTTTAAAAGAACCTTTTCTACATTGATAAAATTTTGTAGGTTTTTTTTGTGACGAAAAGCTAAGACTTCTTCTCACTACAATAGGACATACACATAGCATACACACCATAAAGCATGACCAGGAGTGCGATTTTTGAATCTCATTCGGTGAGCTCAGCTGTTGAAAATGTCAAAATTGCTACGGAGATACGCATCTTTTTACTGCTGATTTGACTTTAAAAAATCGCTCTCCTGTAGTATGATTTTTAAAAGTCAAATCGGCAGTAGAAAGATGCATATCTCCAATACTAATTTTAACATTTACAACTGCTGAGCTCACCGAATGAGATTCAAAAATCGCACTCCAGGTATTTTTTTTTTGCTCATGAATGCTTGACTAATGAGTTAAAATAGAACTAAAGTTGATGAACTCATATAAACCTCATTCTCATATAAATAGGTGGCGCTATGATTTGCATTAAGTGGCTGGAAGGGCTTGAATGCAACAGAACCGACCATAGTGGCTTAAAAAGAAAGACATGTCCAGCAGTGGACTTACTAGTGAGTTCACTACACGCAAGATACAAGCAGAATTTACCTGCAGTACTTCAACATAAATGTCGATCTGTGACCGAGGGTACAGCTCCGTCTTGATGCCGGCCGTCAGCGCTTGTCTCAGGTGCATGGACATCTCCTGGGACTTGCGGTCGCCGCGCGGACGGTTCTTGCGCTCACCTGCACAAGGCTCACTTTACAACATGCAACCAGCACATAAACCACCAGATATAGCGCTATCGCGTCATCGCTCTTTACGAGTATATTTGCGTACGAACGCACGTGATAAAAGGCGTGATACAGCCTTATCATGCGGAAAATGCTGCGGCCCCAGAATGGAAGGTGTTTGTGGCTGGGCTTTTGCAAGCAAGGGTCGTTATGTAACACTGCGACAATTGCTGGTCTATTGTGTTCGCCCCAAGCTTACCTCTCTATTTTATTTATACATCTGAACATTTTTTTTTCCCTTTCTCGGGTATGCAGGTTTCCTCACGATGTTTTCCTTCAATGGTTCAATTCAATCGTACATAAATTCTATAGAACTTAGTGGTACAGGCCAGGAATCGAACTTTCTATCCAAAGTAGATGCAGCAAGGACGGGAGGAGGTGGTGGCATTTCCACTTTTCATATCTATATTAATTGTATGAGGCGTAAAAACAAACCTATAATAAATTTTGGTAAACTGCCCTGAAACTTATCCAAATTGAGTATAGTAATTATACCGGCCTTAAGATATTGATGGTCAAAGAAAAAGTCATAATTGTTGACATTTAATATCTTGGTTCTTAACCATCGTAGAATGTTTTACCAAAGAACTTCTTTCTTAATTTTGACTATTAATTATGATTACTGTTTTATTAATTATGATTTACCTAAAAAGCATGCTGAATAATATAACTTAGAAAAAAATGTATTTTTTGACAAGGTTCTCATAAAAAAAAAATTCAAGCATTTTGACTACATTTTCAGGAAACCATTTATCCATGTCTGCCTGTCTACACTTTAGTAGGCAAAATAAAACATTTGATTTTATTAGACCATTTCACTATCTTATATCTTACCTGTAGAAAATGTAGCCATACTGTACTGACAGTTAACAACTACCCCATCGGTGGAACTTTTTGACTTTGCTGCCTGCAACAAATAAATATTAGAGAATGTGCCAATTATATTTCTTAGAAATGTGATTAGGGAACAGTGTTGTTTGAATGAAGATGTACTTGTAATGGTTAAAGTGAAGAGGGGAATGCTTTGATAGTTTCGATGGAATAAAAGTAGTATGTTTATTGTTTAAGGCAAGGGTGGAAGCTATATTTCAAAAAAAGGCAGACCAAGGAGGATGTATCTGGACCAGATTGGGAGGCAGGACATTATTATAAAATGCCTGGTTAATGAATAGTACATGAGTTAACTTGACAGTGTTTATTAGCAGACTAAAAGACATGGGAGTACTTACGAACTACATGCACAAAGACATTTGCATATACATATAATATACTAGTGTTTACCCGCGACTTCGTCCGCACAAATTATAAACCACATTTTAAGTCAGATCATAAGCTATCAAACAAAAAAGTTTCATCAAAATCGGTTCAGTAGTTTTTGCGTGATGCATGAACAAACAAACAAACAAACAGACAGACAACATTTCTAAAAAATGTTGATTTCGAGTCAGGGATACCTAAAAAGCTAAAAACCATATCGTAATCTTTTTTTTGTAAATATCTTCAATGTACAGACACGCTTCAGTTACAGTTTTTTAATAGTTTAGATATCACAGTTAAAAGTAGCCAAAGTCAACCAGAATATATCATCATCATAATCTCAGCCAATATTAATCCACTGCTGGACATAAGCCTCCCGTACTGATTGCACAACAACCGGTCCAACGCTGCCCTCATCCAACGGGTTCCCGCTACCTTCACCAGGTTGTCTGGCCACCTACCAGGGAACCACCCAAGCTGCGCCAATCGTAAACTCTTTGGTGATATGATAAGATGTATGGATTTAAAGGAAGCCAGAGAGATATTCCTATAACAATTGGACGCAGTTCTGCAAAAAAGATCCAACCCACTATGGAGTCTATAGTGGGTTGGATCTTTTTTGCAGAACTGTGTCCAATTTATATACAGGGTGACCCAGAAGTGGTGGTACAAAATGGACGATTAGGTAGTGGAGGAAATGAATGGTTCAAAATCTACACTGAATTTTCAACTTTTTGAGAAAAAGTCGACTTGTCACAACAAAAATACGAATTTGAAAAACGATGAAACCATTCCAACTTTTTATTTTACTTTCATGTTCCTTAAAGGTGTACCTTTGTAACCAGACCATTTTCAATTAAATTACCAGCGTGTATGATAAGCAGGAGACGATTTTGTGACAGACTATTGTCTATTAGACCACCGCTTCTGGGACACCTGTATACAGGGTGTCCGACCCGACTGTATATAAGGTGTCATGACCGACGTTAGGTCATGAATAAGTAGAATATCAAAATTTGACTTTAGTAAAAGTTTCTTAGTTTTCAAGATATTGACGTTTTAACACAAATACTGCATAGAACATTTGTAGCCGTGGCACTCAAAATAGTGACGAAGGTAAAGAGTTTCACGAATTTCATAAAACTGTCTTTATCTCGAAAACTAAGAAACTTTTCCTAAAGTAAAATGTTGATAAATTATTACCATTATATTATTTATTTTGGTGTAAAATAAAGAATATTTGATTGATTGATTGATTGATAAATTGATTGATTGACTGTTTTTATTTTATGGTTAGGCATGAACTAAACTATCAGCATCCACCGGATTGACTTCGGTTTGCGGGACACCCTGTATGTATGTACAAGTTATAATTCTGGAGATTTCGTGATGAGGCAGTCAGTGAAAGGGTATAAAGCTTTTACCTGATGAGGGCCATAGACCGCAGCTAAAACCTTTGTATTCCCCTGCTCCAAGTAGGCGCTTCCATCAGGCTGGGTGAAAACACCAAGTTTACATCTCAACCGACGGAGTTCGTTGGGTCTGCGGCCGTCCAGGCGGAGGCCTTGACTTGATAATAAGTCAGGTCCTGGCATTATATTGACGAAAATAAATATTAGTTTTTATTTATCAAATAACTATTCGATTTATTCACGGCAATCAAAACATAACCTCAGTTTCAGATGAAATTTTTTTGCTAGCTGAAATTCATGATTGAAATGAAAGAGAGAGATAGGCACACTGAGGTTTTGTAGGGACAATTTTTTTGTTCCATTTTGTCAAAGCTAAAGAAAGTGCACCAAAAACGCAATTGATTCAACTTTCAAGGATAATATTTTTGGAATCGATCGATTACAAAATTAGATGTATTCGCAACACTAAAATGTCAAGAAAAAAACTAAAAATATTGTCTTTGGAAAAATCGACGTCGCACGTTCGTTCATGGTTGGTATTTTGGTGTTCATGAATGAAAATAATCAAAGGAAAAGTGATAAAACAATGAAATAATCTTTATATCGATGTTAATTTGTGTTTTACAACAATAAAAGGTAATGTTTACTAATATCAACCTGCAAATAATTTTGTTGATGGATGCCCATTGTCATAATGCAACCCGGGTTTTGATCTCGGGATGCTCGAAATAATCTCGATCTAAATAAATGTTTGCATTATTTATCGCATCGCTCTACTATAATTACCTAACACATTTACACAATTAGTTACGATATTGATAAGAAATTCACGTGTTTCTTTTCTATTGTTATTAGGTAAAGTAATTAATCGATTTTTGGGTGAATGATTGATTTGATTCTAAATATGGAAACGTAATGTTTCAGTGACACTGCGTAATGGATGTCGACGACTCAGCAGTGGACCTGAGTGTCAGGTAAACTTTTATTTTGGAAATTTAATTTTACAAACTTTTTCAAAGTACATCAGAGATCGGATATTCGGATGCTTGTTTACCTTAGACTATTTATATATGGACGAGTTATGCACGTAATTCTACTAACAAACTTTTCTGCCACTTTTTGTGGGGGGTGGACTTAATTCCATTACTTTAGATTCTAATTCTGAATGTATGTAAATGTGTAAGATCTTTTGATCTTATACGTTGGCAGAGGGGAAATGCTAATGTGAGGCGCATCCCTATATAAATCATCTAAGTTGTTTACCCAAAGTTGAATTTTGGCTATAACTTCTTAGGGTTGAATCACATCTGGCAGCACACAATCACATTTGTTGACACTCCATCCTTTTCTGTCGCTCAGGACTGTCACTTGCAAGAGCATGAAAGATAGCAGGAATGCAATCGCACGCGGCAGCACCGGCAGTGCTACAACCTTTCTCTCTCTAGCCAATGATCATCCTGAGCAACAAAGAAGGATAGAGTGTGAAGAAATGTGATTCCTTACTGCCAGATGGGGCTCAACCCTGAAAATGTTTAATGGTGCAAAATATCCCTTTTCCAAAATGTTCCCCGGGTTTAAATTGTCCCTTTCCCAAAATGTACCTTTCCATAAATGTTCCTTTCCCAAAAAGTTTTTAATAAATCTTGGTGATGTGCCAGGAAGTATGGAAATGCATAACTAATTGGATGCAAAGTATGGGAGCGAGTTTTAAAAATTATTTTATTATTAAACCATTTCCATATGTATGTAAGTGCATATAAGTGCTTCAGAACATCAAATTGACCAACTTTCACTATGGGACCAACATTGAAATCGTGAAAAAGTCACCTGTTCCATACATTTTAGTAGAGTCGTCATTGACTATAGTGAAAGTTGTTCAGTTTGATGGTCTGAAGCACCCCCTTAAGAGGGGGGCGTATGTAACGCATTTCAGTTTGCAACCTGTATAATAGCCAACTCCTCAACTTTAGGTAAATATGCATCCAATTATTCTATCTCTGGTGATTACCAGAGATCGGATAATGGGATGAGATGATGATGGTTCTACTCTTTGATAAAGTTATATGTCAAGATTGACAGTCTAAGATCCGAAAACGTCGAAAAAAA
Organism: Agonopterix heracliana; assembly: GCA_963693445.1. NCBI lineage: Eukaryota > Metazoa > Arthropoda > Insecta > Lepidoptera > Depressariidae > Agonopterix > Agonopterix heracliana. The sequence goes on from OY856332.1 coordinate 7,560,592, forward strand.
TTGGAACCAGGACTGGTTCCTAAACCCTATACATATACACGCACACATACAGAATTTGTATGGTGCCTCACGCACACCAACCTATGAAGCTTAGCCCCTTTTGTTTTATACGGTAAAACAGTGAGGCTCATTCTAGACATATACTTTTTCTAAGGTTCTACTATGATTATAAGTTATGCAAATGTCACAGGTCCCTGCCTCCAGAACTGAGTGAGCTTAGAGCCCTAACGGCCAGTGGTCTCACCATCACCCCGGCACAACCTCCACCACCTGTAAGTTTCTTCATTTGAAATTGTTATGTTTGTGTAAAATAATGTCCTCAATAAATAATAATCTGTTTTTGCCATTGCATATCCATTGGAAGATCGATAGAGTAAGTATTTGCTACACATTGGTATGATATGATATTATGGTTGGTTCCAAATTTCCAATATCTTTTCAACGTTCCACCATTTTGGTAAATGCATAAAATTTTGCGTATTGATGTTAATATTTTGGTGTTTATAAACCAAATACCGTTTAGTAACAATTGTCACACTAAAAACTTTGAATTACTCCATATTTTTATTTTACCATTAATTTACTTTTCAATAATTTTCTGGAAAAAAAACCCATCCATTTTTGTCACGCAAGTGTTATCGTCGTGGGCTATAAATGACTAGTTCTATCCGAATTTGGAGTCAACTCTGGACGAGTTGGCTTTTTGTCACTTTTGGCTTTTAAAATCTACCAGTCCGACACAGTGGTAGCTTAAAAAAAGATTTTAAATATAATAAGTGGTCTCAAGTTCTTATTTTCGAACCTTGATAACTACTTATACCACAATTAATATGTTAGGGAGCTAGTGGAAAGCGGGTGCTGCGGCCCCGGTCCGAACAGAGGAGCTATGCGGAGAGCCCTGACATCGTGCTGCTGCCGGCGGCGCCTCCGCACCGCAAGCCTTCCTTACCTACAGCCGCACCATTCTCAGGTATTCAATCAAAAATGTATCAACACTTTAACTGTCCATGCATCACATGTAATGCACTGACAAGCTGGCTTGATACGTAAAATGAAACATTAGCGTGAATTGACAATTTTTTCTCGACGTTTTTGAACAATCTATTGGTCAGTGGTCCTTGCTCAGACGTCCATGCATTACGTTTAATGTTTTTTTTCTTTTAATTTTCTGATAGCTACCTAGGAGTCTGCAAACGAAATTTAACTTACCTAAAATATTTCGCTTACCTAAAATTCATTTCATGACATTTCAAAATACAATAATATTTTTGGACATGTGGTGATGGAATCGTAAAATATCATTGGTACAGTTAAAGTGTTAATTAAAATTAAATTACACATCAGCTGAGCTGAGCCTTTGTCACAATATGCTCTAAAAATATTAAGAGAAACTGTTTGAAAATTGAGATGATAAATGGTAATATACAGACAATGGCGTGCACTCAAGGTAGGCAGAAATACAGTAAAACCATAATTATTTCTAAACTAAAAGCATTTTGGTTACTTAGGCCCAATTCGACCAAACGCGAGTAAATTTTATTCTTAGATTAAGTTGGTTGTTACTCTAGAGTAAACTGGTTTTGCGTTTTACCAACCCTAATCTAAATGAAATGTCAATGTCACATAATTAAAAAAAATATAATAAAAAGGGTCCTACCAAATTAAAACTGTATAACCTCACATTGCAATAAGTACGGATACAACGACCTCTTTCTTTAGGTGAATTATACATTCGTTCTTTTAGTACGGGGTGTGTAATACCAAAAGTAAAATTGTTCCTTGTATAGTTACTCTTCTATAAATCTAAGTTTGGTCGAATTCGGCCTAAATCATATTGATTTGTTTCAATACAGGTTAATTAAACAATTAAAAGTCATTCAGTATACAAAATGATTTTAGTTTAGATATTATTAGGGTTTCACTGTCTTTTTGTCTACCCAGAGTGCACGCCACTGTATACAGGGTGGAAAACTAAATGCGTTACATATCGAAATATTATTATTCTAACATTATAGACCGGCGGCCAGCTACAGTCAACTATACCTTATAAAATTAGCGAACTAACTCATTATGCACCTAAAGTAGACTAAAAATAAGTCATAAAAAACTTGGCCAAACTTTAAAAACCGGTATAAATCTACAGAATCTGCGGAAAAATTAACTGAAATTAGCTTTTATAAATTAACTAAGATATATGTACTCATACAAATATCCCTGGAGGTGGAATTTTAATAGAATAGGTTAACGGCCCGCGGAAACTAAAAGAGAAAGGCATGAGGTCCCGAAGGAAAAAATTTTAAAGACCCTGGGCAATTTGACGTCCCGATGTAAAAAATCCAAAATGGAAAATCCAAGATGGTCGACTTACATTTTCCAAGTCCTCACAACTTTGTAACCATTGACGGTCGGCGCGCTGTGTGTGTAAAAATCAAATAAGTAGCAAAGCCCGGCTTACAATGTTTACCTTTCGGTTCTCTCAGAAGGCATATTTTAGTGTCGAAAAAAATGGTGGCCCAGAATCGTTAATCTATGTAACAAATAAATTGATAGATAGATAGATAACTCATTTATTTCACTTGTAAAATACAGGAAAAACAGTGTCTGACAAAGGTAGACAATTACCTACCTACACGATAAATTAAAATGCTTAATTAAGATATTCGGACATCGTAGGTATTTTTTTTTATTAAGGGTTCATTCCTGATGTTTTACACTGCAATTCTGCTAATATCATGATGACTGGAAGTATCGAAATCTCAATCTCCTTATTTTATTTAATAGTAAGAATACGTCGTGTCCAATCAAGCCTCCGTCCGTACACATGACGGGAATCAAGATTAATCATTTAGTGCCATTAAATAAGTAGTTCCTAAATAGTGCCTCTGTAGTTTGCGAAACATATAAGTGTATATTTTTCCCTATTAGTGCTTTTGTGTTTATTACTCTCTTAAATTCAAAATTTCATAATTCCAGAGTCTCTATTTCAGGAACAATTTATTTTGATACTAGAGTTTTGAACTATCGTGTGAATTCGTGTGTACGCCTATACTCTAGCTCGATATTCTAATATATGAAAGACGAAAAAAACTTGTTTATTTCCATGCAAGAAGTTTGGAATCCTCTATAGTGGAGTGCAGAATGCCTAACAAGACGTGAAACATGATAATACTCGTTTGTGGTCGGTAATGATCGTTCTTTTCCATCGCGTCGTTGTTTTTTGTGACGTTAACTTTGTCCCTTTCTAATCCAACGTACAAAATTGTAGCTCCTCTCTTGTCATTTCGTAACTACGTCATTGGATAGAAAGGGACACACCTAAAATTGGAAATATCGACGACGCCATCGCCAATTTTCTTGTATTAATGCTTGTAAGGAGGAGTGGTATCCTTTATGATTTAGATCCATGTTTCTATGTCATTTTCTTGAAGGCCTGTCATTATGAGATTTTGGATGTCAGAGAGTAATAAACACAAAAGCACTAACAGGGAAAAATATGTATGAATATTTAGCAAACTACAGAGGCACTATTATTAATGGCACTAAATGATTAACCTTGATATATAATAATGAAAATGAAATAAATAGTAGTCTCAAATCAATTATTGAATGGTTGCAAGCTAATAATTTAATTATTAATTTAAAGAAGACTAGTATAATGAATTTTAGACAAAGAAATAATACTCCTATAGTGACCAAAGTAGTATACAACGGTACTGAAGTAGGAGAAACGGCTATGGCCAAATTTTTGGGTCTTTATATAGACAGTAACATGAGATGGCAATCACATATTGACTTTGTATGTACTAAAATAAGTCAATTTTCTTACGCTTTATACATGTTTAAAAAATTAGTAAACCAAAAAGCTGTCCTTACAGCATATCATGGGTATGTTGCTTCTAGACTGAGATATGGTATAATTTTCTGGGGGAATGCAACCAATAATGATCGTGTATTCTTGGCGCAAAAAAGATGTATACGTGCAATATGTGGCTTAAAAAGAAGGGATAGTTGCAGACCTCATTTCCAGAAACATAAAATATTAACATTATGTTCAATGTACATCTATGAAACAGCCTTGTTCATTAAACGCCACAGCAGTCTGTTTAGTTATGTAACCAGTGCCCGTCGCTGCGATCAGTTGTGTACCAAAGGAGGCAAGACATCCCTGTACATGCATGGTGTCTTTGCAATGGCCCCGAAAGTATACAATAAATTACCTCTTCAAATAAGGATGTGTGAAGATATAATTACATTTAAGAGGAAACTTTTTGACTACCTTTCTGATAAGACATTTTACAATATTACTGATTTTTTTAATGATGTTTAATTGATTTTACTTATGTGATTTATTATTGTATCGATTGACATTATGACTATAAAAATGAAATTTAAATGAGATAAAGACATTGTATTGAATTAATTAATGTAATGCATCATGTATTTGTACCTACCTATTGTATGCCTTTTGGCGGATCACAGTGAACATTATATAAAACACCATGTCAACCCATTAACCTGTGTATCACAATAAAGAATTTATTTATTATTATTATTTATTATTTATTATTGATTCCCGTCATGTGTACGCTAGCTTGATGGACACGTATTTTTTTACTATTTTGGCCTAATCACCGGTTTCGAAGCCATTTCATGTCAACGCCATATTATATCGAGACAATATGTTGAACTAAGTGTTTTACTCGTTTTTTACTATTTAAACTAGCTTAGTCGCTTGGCGGGTCTATTGACGGGCGGTCGTCTCGGTTGTTGTCTCTGGACTTGCCACGCAGTTCCGCTATTTGGTGTTCTCAAATATGTTTTTGTCAATAAAACAATACTGGAGATTGAGATTTCGATACTTCCAGTCATCATGATATTAGCAGAATTGCAGTGTAAAACATCAGGAAAGAGCCCTTAATAAAAAAAAATACCTACGATGTCCGAATATCTTAATTAAGCATTTTAATTTATCGTGTAGGTAGGTAATTGTCTACCTTTGTCAGACACTGTTTTTCCTGTATTTTACAAGTGAAATAAATGAGTTATCTATCTATCTATCAATTTATTTGTTACATAGATTAACGATTCTGGGCCACCATTTTTTTCGACACTAAAATATGCCTTCTGAGAGAACCGAAAGGTAAACATCGTAAGCCGGGCTTTGCTACTAATTAGATTTGTACTCACACAGCGCGCCGACCGTCAATGGTTACAAAGTTATGAGGACTTTGAAAATGTAAGACGACCATCTTGGATCTCCTATTTTGGATTTTTTCATCGGGACGTCAAATTGCCCAGGGTTTTTGACATTTTTCCTTCGGGACCACATACCTATCTCTTTTAGTTTCCGCGGGCCGTTAACCTTTTCTATTAAAATTCCACCTTCAGGGATATTTGTATGAGTACATATATCTTGGTTAATTTATACAAGCAAATTTCAGTAAAATTTTCCGCAGAATCTGTAGATTTATACCGGTTTTTAAAGTTTGGCTAAACAATTTTTTTAAAGTAAAATCATTCGCACCCGGAAACCTGCCAGGCTGAGCCTAGGCAAACCAAGGCATATGTAAACATAGTTAATAGGACTATAAATTGGCATTGATTTCATTCATTAATTCGATGAGGTAAAATCCACCCTCCGAGGGGCACCCTAAATTCAGTCCGACCCATGAACGTGCCAGGATAGGCGGCGGCAGACCAGGTTTTTTAGGCTTTACTAATCGGCCTCCAGACCAACAGACAAGTTCCATCCTTTAATTCGATGAGGTAAAATGGGGTGTTTTTGGGGTCCACGTTTTTCATCACACCGGAAAACGTGCCAAGCTGCGCCCTGGCAGACCAAGTTTTTTATGACTTATTTTTAGTCTACTTTAGGTGCATAATGCGTTAGTTCGTTAATTTTATAAGGTATAGTTGACTGTAGCTGGCCACCGGTCTATTAACATTTAGGTACTTATGTCAACATGATCTAATTTACTTACTCAATATCAACTTATTTGCGGTTTTCCTGTTTCACATAATCAAGGTGAATACTATAATTTAAATGTAAAGTTAACACATTGTCTAAAACAATGTTATATTCCCTAAGTAGTGATGATTTCTCTACTTGCGCGGAACTCTACTTGTTTCCTACTACTTGTCATCGCCCTCTGAAAATGTGCGGGTATAGCACAGACTTAAAAAAAGAAGAACCAGACTTAATCTCGTCTAATCATGAGTGAAGCACCCATTTCTTTTGTGTGCGTGCTGTAACGCGGTACATAAGGTGACGGGCGCGGCTGCGCCTAGAGCTAGTGCATCTTCGTGAGTGTAGGTCCCTTGTAGAACAAACGAGATTGTATTACCTTGCATGCTTCACATCTTTTTAGTGCAATATTCGGTCCGTATTTCTTTCAAGTCCGTAGGTATCGCTCATTTTCTATGCAGCGAAGGCGCGTCGCGCGCGAGTAGAGAGATCATCGTGGAGCGGCTGATTATATTAAAGAGCCATTAATCTCTGTCTAAGACTTCATCTACACTCCTTCCTCTCTATTTTAATTGGCGTCGTATATCTTTCATATGAAATATGTCAAACGATCTGTCTGATAAACGATTAAGAACTTATAGGGGTTAATTGTGGGGTGTATTGTTTACAGACGTGAGCAGCAAGTTGAACTCAAGCGGCGTGAACGTGTCTATAACGCCGAGCAGCGTCCCCGCGGCGCCGGAGTCCCCGCGCGACCCGCGCGACGACGTGGACTCGGAGGACGACGAGAACGAACCGCCGCTAGCGCCCGTCGGACACAGGGTAACCACTTGTTGCTGTAAAAACTATCACCAGCAAGTTGAACGTGTCTATAACGCCGAGCAGCGTCTGCGCGACGACGTGGACTCGGAGGACGACGAGAACGAACCGCCGCTAGCGCCCGTCGGACATAGGGTAACCACTTGTTGCTGTAAACACTATCTCAACGTTATCTTTGTGTTAAAATATACCTATACTTACACTGTTATACAACTGTGAACAGATGTGAGTCGGTAGAGTGTACATTAAAGACACAAATGGTCTTACTATGTCGTGGGTATACTTATGTACGTAATACCGATTGCTCTGAAACTGTGAAGGAAAACATCGTGAGGAAACCTGCATACACTGAAGGAAGCGTTCTGCGTGAAGTAAAAATTCTGATGCGTATGTGAAGTCTACACGACATTTAATTAATGTATAACTATAAAGTTAAAGAAGTAAACTGTAATTCTCGCAGGAGCTATCGAGCGCGGAGATATGGGAGCGCGAGCGTCGATTGCGCGCGCTGCGCGAGAAGCTGCGCGCGGAGGAGACCCGGCTGGTTCTACTGCGCAAGATACGACAGTCCCAGCAGGCCACACCACTACCCGCCGCCAAGGTGAGAACATGTCGCCATCAGACCATTTGCCTCAATAAGCAGACACATTTTACAGAATCTCGGCTTATTTCACACATATCTAATATCGGCTGGTAACTAAATGTACAGCCAGGTCTGTCTAACTCCGCACTGTAGGTATAAAAATGTACCAACGCGGTCGCGGCCTAATTCAGTCGAGTGAACTCGAGTGTCACTCTCATTGCATCGCACGCGTGACCTTAGTATAGATCTTTCGCTCGTCCCAATCTTGCGTTGCAGACATCCCTTACCATTCACGCACAGAGAGTCAATGTGTGCGTGCTGACATTCACCCACAGATGTGCGAGTGTCAGTCACGCTTGGAGCGAGCGTTCTTAGATAGTGAACCTTCTGTTGTACTCTTAGATATTCCGTGGTACAGCTTTGGAACGCACCTACTTAGGTACCCGAAGTATATATGTTCGCCCGCGGTAACCCGAACTTATTAGTCGATATCGCTCTCGTTTCGTAGTTATGTTTCAAATGTGACTGATTATAATGTGTCCCTACCCTTGCAGGAGTCTACGACAGGCACGGCACTGGCAGGCAGCGGGTGTGTGGTCCCGCCAGGCGTCACTGTCACACCCGCCCCGCCCCCCGCACACCAGCAGAAGGTACCTGTTTTCTTATTTATATGACGTTTTTTTAAATTTTACTCTTTAAAATAAATTATAAAAAAATATAACGCCCCATAGTTTTTGTTGGTTTTGATCTGAACGAGACACCATAAATGCAAGATTCGTAATGCTGAAGTAGTAGTATATCTGCCTACGTACGAACTACCGTCTAAAAACATCGTCCAGCTATTTAAAACGTTCACTGCTCGTCTCAAAATATGAAACTCGACGGTATATAGCGTTGTCCTTCTTAATATGCTGACACTTTTTAAGGGGATGATCAGACCATCAAACTGTACAACTTTTCTCTATGGGACCAACATCGAAATCGCGAAAAAAAATTCAAACCAACCTGAGCCAAATGTATGGGACAACAGATTTTTCGATGTTGGTGCCATAGAGAAAGTTGGTCAGTTTGACGGTCTGATCATCCCCTTAAAAAAGTGTCAGCATATTAAGAAGGACTCTGTATAAACAGTCCCGTCACTTAAGGCGAGATCTTGAGCACGGTGGCTACATTATTGCGGACCTACGTGTTACCTAGAGGATATGCCATATGCCAATATGCCAAGAGGATTGTTGATTTTAGCCAAGTTTCCGCCCACTCCTAAACTAAACACGTTCGTAATGTTGTACACAGAGGTCTAGTACAGCCGCCACGGCCAGCATAGTGCCGACAGGGTCGTCGTCGTCGCGGCGCACCAACAGCCTGCCCGGCGGCGCCACGCTCACCCCCGGCCCCTACAGGTCGCAGGTATGTGTACACACCACCGCACAGGTCGGTTAACTAAAGCTGGCGCGTGCCACACAATTACGCAATACCTTGGTCTCACTGCACGCATAATGAAAAGTTTCTCTATCTCCATCAAGCGCGTACGCAGTGACAGGAAAAACGCATTTATGTTTGTCTGTGAACGTGGCAGCTATAAAAACGCGCGTTTGTCTATCGCGTGACTTTATCGCTACACTAGCAATTAACAGTCGTTTGTATCGATTCAAACGCATGATCAATCATGCGTTCGCATCGCTTCAAAGCGATGCACCATTTGTTTGTATCCATGTATGCACACGCGCGTGTGCATTGTGGCAAAGGTTATCGACGAATAACTGATCAAATATTACGAAAGTTTTGCATCGTGGTTGTATTGCGTTTGCATCCATACTTTCTCGCGTTTGCATCGATGCTACATCGCAACTCATTCGATGCTTTTTGCAGCATTTCTGCGCTGCAAAAAGTCGCAGTGTCTAAATGGCCCTAATCTAATTACCCCATGTTGCTTACTCTGTGATTTTATTTCCCTATTTTTCATCAGATTCTGGTCCACCTAGGCAAACCTGCCATAATAAATAATATGATGTGAACATTTCAACCTATTATGGTTCAAGAGATACAGCTCTCTCACTTATTTGTTTATTTTAACACTATTGTGCACACATAATAAAGATTAATAAAGGTTAATACAGCAAAGCAGACAAGTACAAAGGGCGAGCTTATATCTGAAGACATTTCATCTTCAGTACCTTAAATCCAACGGACTAATAACAAAGTAATGTAATTGTTTTCTAGTCCACAACGAGTGGTGGAGCTAGCATCACTCCCTCGGTGACCATCACCCCCGCGCCGCCGCCTTCCAACCACAATGCTTCCTCTAAGGTAACATTATTTTATTCATCTTGCTTCGTAAACTACTGTCTAGGATCCGCTTTACATTATGCAACCGATCGCAGGCAATATGAAGTGAATAACGACGAGAGGGAATTATATTTGAGGTTTATTTCTAACTGACTGATCTATGTACTTCAGATTGCATGCGGGCGGTTGCATAATGGTATCGATTCGGTATTGCCACGACTTAACTTAACTAAATTTATTCCTGTCATTTTCTAACATTCGACTAAGAAAAGAGACAGAAAACCAACAACTGACTTAAGTGCTGTCAAAGTGACGCTACACTCCCAAAAACGACTTAAATAAGATGGCGTGCATTATGATGCCATCTTATTTTGGGCGTGTAACGTCACTTTGACAGCACTAAAGTCAGTTCTTGGTTTTCTGTCTCTTTTCTTAGTCGAATGTTAGAAAATGACAGGAATAAATTTAGTTAAGTTAAGTCGTGGTAGTACCGAATCGATACCAATGTAAAGCGGCTTTAAGTTTGGTTTCGTGCTAGATTTTTAGTTCTATAAGTCTTCTGCGATTACACTTAAACATAATCAACTGATATTACCTACAGGGTGTAACAAAACACCCTAGCATGGTGTCCTATCCCATACAAGTGAAATTTCAGTTCAAAACAATGGCAATAGATGGCGTTATGGTATCGATTTGTAATTAATGTTTACGTAAAAGTGAAAATTGTATACTAAAAATACATGATCTGACTACAAAAAAATCTCATGAGTCTCGGAAAATCAAGCAATGACTTTGTTCATCAAATTCACATTTTTTATTAAATTAAAATTTGTTCTCATCCTACCCTCTGGCGGCAATAATTGGTATCACGTGGATCGTTGTGAATTGATATGATTGACGACTTTGTAGTGTTTATTCTGCGTGCTGATAGATGGCACTACCACATCAATACATACTTTGCGTTGTCGAGGAGAAAAATAGTATACTAACCTCGGGCAGTAAATAAGAAAGCCGCAAATCGTGTGCGTCAGAACCGCGGGTGTACTCCACCTATTGCGAAGTAATCTATATAAATAAAAGGTACCTGCTGTGTACCTCTGTGTACCTTTCTTAAAATTCTATGTACTGTACTGGTCCAGGTCTACACCAGTAATAAACTACTCTCTAACCATCAGACACATCTTAATATATTGCTTCAAACAAAAGGAATCATAATTATAAAGTAACTATCGTTAAAACATAGCAAACTTCAAAGTTAGAAGTTGCAAAGCACAGACAATTATGTTAACTAGTATTTTGAGGGAGGGAATTTAGTTCATTCAAATTATCATGTAAACAAAGGGAGATTAGCAATATCTCAGTCGAAATTGACGAATATTTCATTAGAAAATTAAAATTCATCAAATATTGTAATAATGCAAAAATGGCGGAAAATTGAGTTAGCAGAAAACAGCTGATACATCTGTGATGCTTTGTGCGGGGAAAATAGTTTAAAATTTATTCGCTAGGAGGCGCGGAGCAAATTCATCAAGCAAAAATAGGCGTTATGATAGAGTATTAGAGTCTTATGAGCGTGATTAGTCCATAAGTAATTGACACTTTTGACACATGCGCTGTAGGTAATTATTTTGGTTAGGCGGGTTTTGAATAGCGTACCCAAGCTGCGCAAAAAAGTTCTAAAAAGTTGATATGTGAAGTTGGCGCGAGGTGAATTTCCTCTAGCAAAAATGAATCTTATGTCAGGGGAAGATAGCTTAATTCACTAAGTTTGGGCCTTAGATAGTTCGCGCATCAGGCTGTTTGCCTATTTAATTAAGAAGCTAAAATTAAGCATAGAAGTTCATGCAATTTCCATCTTTAATTGGAAGTAAATAAAGATTGATGAGGGAAAATGTAAATAGTTTTTCAAATTGGTACGGGTTATTGGGAAGACAAGATTACCATATAAGGAGACGTTTTCTTGTATGAATTAGAGGGAGGATTAGTAGGTTGAAAGAAAGTCTTATAATTATGAAGTTAAGGATCAATTTTGATTATTCGCAAAGTGAACGAAGCAAACCAAGTAAACCAAGTAAACCAACTAGACCAACTGGACCAAGTGGACGATGATGACGTCATAGTAAAGCTTGTATAAATAGGCTCGGTTTGGCGGGGGCGAGGCTTTTTTCCGAGAAACCAGCTACGAGTGAACATCTCTTAGTAGTCTTAGTACCAACTTGTGATTTTATTCAGAATTTATTTATTTACTTGAGTTTTGATTGGAGTTTAATTTAATTTGTAGAAATCTAGTAGCTCGTAGCTGAATTTACATGACGAAGTAGTTCATGGGCTGGCTCGGCAGTTTCAAAAGATATTTACTAATATCTTAACCTGGTTGACTGAGACAATATCAGGCGCCATTCTTTACCAACAGGCAAAGTCTCCTAGGTCAAGAGAAGTCCGCCTTGTGAGTCGATTGGGAACTTGTCGAAGAGGGATCATGCCGTTCTAGGCGCCAAAAGACTCATAAGGAAGTCCTTGACTTAGTCCCAAAACCTTATATATATATTTCACTCACCTTTATATTACTCACCTGGAGACTCTCACGATCTATAGGCTTCGGCTGTGTGAGAGAATTCAAACACACATGGAATAGGCTTAGACCACACTTAGAGGGCTCCACCCTCGAATCTCTTAGTTCGCTTAGTTCGAAGATTTCCATTGCACCACGGAAATCTTACATCACACACCTACACGATTACATGTAAATGTGAGGCCTACCTCTAGTCTTGCGGAATTTCCTTACACCGGGGAGTTTCAAACCTTAGGGCACTTCTTTAGAATAGGAAAATATTTAGACAATAGTTAGATTTACTAGGGTTTTGTTAGAATAATATAGGTTAGGGTAGGTATTTAACTTTGACTAGGAATTTTAGTAGGAATGGAAAGGTTTAGATGTTCAGGATTACAAATTGGTATAATAGGTAAATTCAGTAGGATTTAATTAATTATTTCATAAACTTGAGTTATATGATTTTTCAGTAGATGTTTGAATGAAATTCAGGGAATTCGAAGCAAATTAATTTTCATGATAAATCTTGGTTCTAAAAAAGTAAATGACATTATAAATAGAAAACAGTGAATAGGTGACAATATCAAAGTTATAATTCAATATAATACTGTCCAAACAAAATAAGTTCAATCTAAATTTATCGTTTCCTTATAATAATGGGAAATTAGAGTTTCATATCATACCTATTACCTACTTTGTTATGAGTTGGTGGAACTTTGGGATATAGGGCCTAGTGCCCTCTAGTCAGAAAAATAAATGATTATGGTACATAATAAGTTTTACAGATTTATATCAGAGTCAAATAAATAAAAGTTTATCCTACTATTCACATAAAAGAGAGAACTTACTTTCAATGGACCAAGGTTCTATTCATTCAGTTAAATGTTATACTGTTTCTATAAGCTAAAGTTTCTGCTTATATTGTCATGCTAGTTTTATGTATACGTACTTACCTACTAAATGATAATAATGTAGATTCTCAGAATAGGAACTTTACTTTGATTAAACTGTTAACATAGTTGAGCTTTTGAACTGGTTTATAAAAGAAAAGATATTAAAAGGGAAATTTCGCTAATTAGGGTTCCTTAAAGTCACGACTAATATAGAACTTAAGTCTAAGAATTACTAATATAGCTCAGCTCAAACTAGAGTCTAAATTAAATAGAAACCAGTCTATTTGAAAAAACCTCTTGTCCATAGTATGACAAGTTACTGACACACTGACAAAGAACTGACTTTAAAATTTACAAGTCTCAAACATCCCTTACTAAACTTGACTTACCTGACTAAGACACAATATCTCGGGAAAAGTTTGGAGGAGGGCTGACCAGTTTGGAGACGAGGCCCACTGAAGCTAGAAATATTCTAGCAGGAGGAAATACCAAATAAAATAACTCCTGAGAGCGGAATGGCGGGGCTCTCTTCTATACCAAACGAAACAATTATTCTTCTATACCAAACGAAACAATCATTCTTTTATACTTTGTTGCATTCCCAAGGAAAAAACCAAACATAGAAATAAAATATATATTTTAATAGGTTAGGAAATCTAACACCCTGTATAAGTAAATTGGTAGAGAAATCTAAGTTAACTATTTAACACACTGTAGGATAAGAAAAGGTCTATAGCTATAGAAGTATTTTATTAGATTGACTTTAGCGCTTACTGACGGAGGGTTGTAGGCTACATTTTCTGATAATAACTTCATAATCATAGTCAAAAATAGTATTGTAGGCTAGGAAGCTAGGTATTACTTTCTGATTTAAGTTATTATTAAGTTTAGATAATTCTAGGTCTCTGTTTGTTAGAATACTAGATAAATCTCAAGTCTGTCGCACCTAGGTTACTATTATGCGGTTCACAACGTATTCTCCTGATTTTACTAGACGATCGATACTGGCCAAGTTAACGTCTTCAGCTCAAAAATGGGATCATAAATAAGTTTAGGTATAGTTCATAAGTTAGGCTAAGTTAAGTTAAGTTAATAGGTAGGGATTTTCTATACACTATTCGCAGCGACCAGTTAGTTAATTAGTTTAGGTAGATAGGCATTTTCGGTACGTAGGTGCCGAATGTCCAGTTCAGTTCGGTTCCATAGTTAGCATAGGTTAAGAAGGCCATCTTTAACATTGGGTGGCAGCGAATAGGATAAGTAGGGGTATCTATTACATTGGTGCCGAATGCCCAGGATTATTAAAATAAGATTAAATTAGTTTCTAATAGGTTCATAGTTAGCATAGGTAGTAAAGGATAGGTAGGCCATCTTTTCATTTGTGGTCACGAACAGGATAGGGTAGGCGTCTATTACAGTACCTAACCATGAAAGAAGCTATGCATAAAATAAGGTACACCCGCCACCCTGACGTCAGGATGGCGGGAGTACCGATAAACGATAAACAAACTTCAACAAACTATTTACTACCATTTGGTACCTATTGTGTACCTGTAGAAAAATGCATAAATGACTGCTTATAACGTTCTTTCGTGTTTCAAATGACAATTAATCATATTATAACATACATTCATAACATAATAATAAACCCAAAATAAAACAATACTTAAAAATCAACATTACATAAGTTTTAATTGAAAATAAGAATAAAACTTCTTTAACTCATAACATCACATTTTATTTCTGACCATATACAATACAACGCAATGAGCGATCATTTGTCGGGCTTAGTGTTATAGTACTATAGCCACGGGACATTTTAATTACCTAAAAGATTACCGATTGCCGTTTAGTTATTACCTAACCTAAAGTTGCCATACAAAGCTATAAGACCGATCAAAGTTGACTTTTTCATCTGGTCTTATAGCTTTGTATGGCAACTTTAGACATTCTTACTATTACGTATGGGTATTGAGCTCAGTTGAAAAACATGACAGCATAGAAAAAAATTGTAATCTCGAAATTTAAAAATCTTGTACATTTTTTTTTTCTCCCCTCCGGACGGAAAGCGTCAATTGTCGTCCCACTGCGCTCAACGAAGTCGTCGCTTTCCACCTCCGTCGAGGAGAAAAATAGTACACTAACCTCTACACCTATACATGAAATCTGAGACTTTCCTTACTTTCCTGTCCTCGGTGTGTAATCTACTATTTTTAACCGACTTCAACAAGAGGATCAGTTTCTCAATTCGACCCGTATGATTTTTTTTTTAATGTTTGTTACGCGATTACTCCGCCAATTGTGAATTGATTTTGATGATTCTTATTTTGTTTGGTAGGTCATACTTCCGAGGTGGTCCCACGAAATAGATTCAGCGCTTGTTGAAAAAATCGACAAAATAACAAATATGTAAAAAAGACGGACGTAATGTTACACTAGAAAGATGTGAAGCATGCAAGGTCCTACAATTTCGTTTGTTCTGGGCCTACACTCACACAGATGCACCAGTTCTAGGCGCAGGTCCTGCAACCCGCCGTCATTATGTACCCCGCGACGGTGCGACAGCACGCACACCATAGACTAAGATTTTTTTTAAATTACTATATTGGTAGACGGAACATCAGATCAGTGTAACCGCGTATGAGATAGCGATACTGTTGTACTGCTTCTTGGTCATACTGTTGTGTTTAAACGTATAATAACTTTATAGTTAAACTTCATGGATATAGGTACCGAACACAAGAGTCTGTGGTACCGAAACACATAGATTTAATTGATCATAGCGGCGGTCGGTAATGTTCGTCGTTTTTAGGATTCCGTAGTCAAACAAGAAACCCTTATACTTTCGTCCATTCTGTCTGTCTGTGTGTCTGTATGCCCGCCTCATTAACTCGCTCATTTTTGCATCTTTTGAATCGAAATATGGCATAAAGATAACAGTAACCCAAAAACAGAAATGTTGTACGAAAGATGGATTGGATTTTTTTTAAATCGAGTGAGGTGTAGAGCTAATGTATTTCACCTAGATTTCAACACAAAAAATTTTGAAATACAATTTTTTTAACAAAAAATTAAAACTGACATCAAAACTAAAAAGGTAAAAATAATAATATTGCAGTCGTTGACTTTTACAGTCGCATCTATAAGAACATTAATTTGTTTTATTGGAGTCGGTGTCAAGCCAAGCCAAGCCAAAAAATTACTGCAAGCCCGCGAATCGTACCAGCTTCACACCGATGCCGATAAGACAAATTAATGTTCTTATAGATGCGAATGTAAAAGTCAACGACTACAATATTATTATTTTTACCTTTGTAGTTTAGAAGTCGGTTTAAATTTTTTGTTAAAATTTTTTTTTCGTTACTGCGGGTTGTGTTGTGACTTGTGATCTGTAAGACTTAAGTTTTTATGTTAGTAATTTTGCACCATACAATAATAACTAACCGACAGTACTATAACACGAAGCCCGACAAATGATCGCTCATTGCGTTGTATTGTATATGGTCAGAAATAAAATGTTATGTTATGAGTTAAAGAAGTTTTTATTTTTATTTTCAATTAAAACTTATGTAATGTTGATTTTTAAGTATTGTTTTATTTTGGGTTTATTATTATGTTATGAATGTATGTTATAATATGATTAATCGTCGTTTGAAACACGAAAGAACGTTATAAGTAGTCATTTAAGCCTTATTAAAGTATCCGATTTTTTTTATTAATATACTCGGTTAGGTTAACAATTTTTTCTGACAGATGCATTTTTCTACAGGTACATAATAGGTACCAAATGGTAGTAAATAGTTTGTTGAAGTTTGTTTATCGTTTATCGGTACACCCGCCATCCTGACGACAGGGTGGCGGGTGTACCTTATTTTATGCATATCTCCTTTCATGGTTAGATACACAGAATTTTA
Organism: Agonopterix heracliana; assembly: GCA_963693445.1. Lineage (NCBI taxonomy): Eukaryota > Metazoa > Arthropoda > Insecta > Lepidoptera > Depressariidae > Agonopterix > Agonopterix heracliana. Next base: position 7,577,603 of record OY856332.1, read on the forward strand.
AGAAAGGTACACAGAGGTACACAACAGGTACATTTTATTTATATAGATTACTTCGTAATAGGTGGAGTACACCCGCGGTTCTGACGCACACCGAAATCACATTTGTTTGTTGACCACGGCTTCGCCTTTGACGACGCGACGTTGCCGCTTTGTGCGGACGCCAGGTTCACACCGCACCGTAAGCGCCGAATAAAATATTGTACTTATGTTATTTATGAGTACTTACCTACCTAATGGTCATTCTTTTAATAAAATCAAGAATTGATGAGATCCACTCCATAGAGTGCGATTTTTGAATCTCATTCGATGAATTCAGCAGTTGAAAATGTCAAAATTTCTATGGAGATATGCATCTTTCCACTGCTGATTTGAGTTTCAAAAATCTCACTCCTGAAGTATGATTTTTGAAAGTCAAATCAGCAGTAGAAAGATGCATATCTTCATAGTAATTTTGACATTTGCTACTGCTGAGTTCGACGTATGACATTCAAAAATCGCACTCCTGATTACGGTTGACAAATCACCTAGTTTTTTTTTCGGTCCTAGATTATTTTTACCCGACTGCGACAGAAGGAGGGTTATGTTTTTCGAGCGTATGTATGTATGTATGTATGTATGTCTGTATGTATGTATGTTTGTATGTCTATTTCTTTGGCACGCCCTACAGCCTAAACAGCTTGATGGATTATAACATATGAGGTGTCGTTACATTCGTAAAAATCGTGAGAGTGACATAGGGTACATTATTTTAATATGGCGTATGCGAATTAAAAAAGAGAGGGGGGAGAATCCAATTTTTTTCGTAAAAAAATACAATATGGGTATCAAATGAAAGCTGGTGAAGAGCAGATTCCAATTATATATATATTATAGTATTTTTATGCAACCATTTTGACACAAGACTAAAAAGTATGAAATAAACTAAATTATTTAGAAAAACAAAAAACCCGACTGCATAAAAAACTATTAACTGAAAAGATAAAAACAAGCTCCTTAAATCAGCTATAATAACTTTGCTTGGGCAAATTAATACAATTTGAATGTTATTACTTATTAGGTAGGTATTGCAGGCGGGGACAAACCAATAACCAACAAATAGGTTATTTTTCTTTGTCCCCGTTTTTGTCAATCGTAATCTGTATAGGTACCTACTTTACTTTATCACACTGCAAAGTTTCAGCGATAGATGAAATTATTATTACGGTCAAACCCTAAAATGATTGGACTAGGAGTGGAAAGAAAGAATTATAATACTTGCAGGCGCAACGCAAATCGATACAATTTTTACGTAAGCTCAACTTGCTTCCGAAACAATATACTCTAGCCATAGGTAGGTATGTACAGAGTGCCCTGGCGCAATGACAGCGATGTGCCGGCGCACCCCGGAGTCCGCCCCGGCCGGTACCGATATATTACACGATTTCCGCGCCATTTCTCATTCACTCGCTCAACACTACCGCCATCTATTGGAATAACGCTTTACTACTAAAGGCGTGGGCTTGGTGCGGACAAAACGAACACGTTACACGAACTTCATGGATCACTAGATGGCGTTAGTAAATACGGTTGTCCGCTACTGAGAAAATGTGCCCGAACAGTTGCCCGAGTTACGGCAGTCGCGTTCCATTGTTTGACGTTGGGCATCTGTACTGTATAGTATTATCTAATCTGTGACCCTAGTAATACTTAAGGTGGTGCTTCAGACCATTATTATACTATATATATATATAATAATATATTATTATTATACTATATTATATTATACCATTATTATGAAAAAATTTCACTACGGGCACAACTTCGAAATAACGAAAAAAATTACAGCTGTCCCATACATTTTAGTCGAGTCGGTACTACAGTTTTGTATGGAACAGCGGATTCATTTTTCGCGATTTCCAAGCTGGCTTCATAGTGAAAGTTGTTCAGCCTATTGTTAGTTTATTCACAACAACATATTACTTCATTAATATAGGGTCCTTCTTAATATGCTGACACTTTTTTAAGAGGATGATCAGACCATCAAATTGAACAACTTTCTCTATGGGACCAACATCGAAATAGAGAAAAAAAAATCAGCTGTCCCATACAAAACTGCAAACCGACTCGAGCCAAATGTATGGGATAGCTGATTTTTTTTACGCGATTATGATGTTGGTCCCATAGAGAAAGTTGTTCAATATGATGGTCTGATCATCCCCTTAAAAAAGTGTCAGCATATTAAGTTGGACCCTGTATATCATAAGTAAAGGCTGACCAGGAAAATAAAAAACCTCGCCATGTTGCGGAAATCATTAGAACTAATTTTTGTATTTGAAACATTGTCATTAAAGGTTATAGTTGATAGTAGCGCCCCCAAAGCAGGTTTTTTATTTTTCTGGCAGGCGCTTTTTCTTTCACTCTCACTCACAATTGTATGAAGATTCAATCATGAAGATAAGGTTGAATTTACTCATGGATTTAAATCATAAAGGATGCCACTCCTCATTACAAAAATTGAAACAAGAAAATTGGCTATGGCGGTCGGTAATATTCAATCTTCTTTCGTACTTCTCCATCGTCAATGAAAATTTACCGTCGTCAATATTTCAAATTTTAGGTGTGTCCCTTTCTATCCAATGACGTAACAACGAAAATTGAGTGACGTTGATTTTTGACATTGGGTTAGAAAGGGACAAAGTTAACGTCGCAAAAAACAACGACGGAGAAGAACGATCATTACCGACCACCAAGGAGTATTAGCATGTTTCACCGCTTGTAAGGAGGATTGGGATCCATTTCATTCTAATATTCTTGAATTTACTAGATTAGCTTTTTTTTTTGTCACGCTTGTTCTCGAACTAAATAGTCCTGACATGATTTCTACTAGCAATTTTTTCTGTGGTTTATAACGTGATGTAATGATGTGACGGTATTTCGCAAGCCTGCCCAGGATAACTCGTCGGTGACGAGCAGCACTAGCGATGCAGTGAGTATGGCAATGTGATGTCACCACACCTTACCGTTTGTCCATTAGATTATAAGCTTTTTTGGTCGATCTTCTAAGTAGCAACCCGTAATGGTTACCAGGTCGGCCTGTAAAATCAGAGGTTTGAATACCTGATCGGTCATGGATGCTATGTAAGGTCCTTCTGAAATAGGGATACATATTATATCAAGGGCTACATCAAGGGCTTAGTATTTAGGACTAGCATTGTCAAAGTTTCAAAATGTCCCAATATACCAAACGGACTGGTTCCCCAAATAGTCTAGTCCCAAATCTAGTGCCGTAAAATGACGAAACTCATAAATGTGTGTATTATTTTATAATTTAGACGAACCTTGTTAGTTCAGTCAAGATGTACATCCGTGCTTGCAAAAGGTCAGGTCGTTCTGAATTTTTTATATGTTGTTAGGACCTAAACCAATATTAAATTGCCAAATTTGCAATTTCCAAAGTGATGTGCGAGCGGTAGTGTAACCAAAAAACCATGAAATTTTCGGACTTTTTTCAGTTTTTCGCTTATTTCTCGGAATCTATAATTCGTATCGAATAGTTTTGTAGGTATAATTTTATTCTGACAAAATTTCCTACAAAAAAAGTGGTGTGCACTTTCCTCATAGGACTTAACCTTTGAGGGCTAGAGGGACGAGAAAGTAACATAATTTCAAAAGTTATGAAATTTGTCTGGCGACCCTCTTGAAAGTTGAAGATAAAAACAAAATGATTCCATATTCTTAATTGGCGACCCCGAAAACCCCCGGATACACATTTTCAGTCGGTTCACTGAACCTTTAAAAGCTGCGTTGGCGTTTGAAATTTCCATGGCAGCCATCTTGGATTTCGCAATTTTGGATTTTTTTTCACCGCCAACAAAATCTGACCAGGGTCCACTATGACATTCTTCAAGTTCCATACCCCTATCTGTCATAGTGTCCGCGGGCCGTTGACCTCATCCGTCAGGATTCGACCTTCGGAGGAAGTCGACATATTCCTTTTAACATCAGGGCATCGTTATAATGATCCCTAAATTTCATCCTTGTACTATAAGGGGAACCCGGAGATCAACTGAAGGTATCTGGTCGATCCCACCACTTTTCATAGATAGTAGATAGATGCCCGGATAATTGTTCGCCGGGTTTCCCCCGACCAACGTATATTAAAATTGTTTTGGAGATCATCATAAGGATGCTCTGGTGTTAAAAGGAATATTTCGACTTCCTCAGAAGGTCGTATCCTGACGGATGAGGTCAACGGCCCGCGGACACTATGACAGATAGGGGTATGGACCTTGAACAATGTCATAGTGGACCCTGGACAGATTTTGTTAGCGGTGAAAAAAAATCCAATATTGCGAAATCCAAGATGGCTGCCATGGAAATTTCAAACGCCAACGCAGCTTTTAAAGGTTCAGCGAACCGACTGAAAATTTGTATCTGGGGGTTTTCGGGGTCGCTGATTAAGAATATGGAATCATTTTGTTTTTATCTTCAACTTTCAAGGGGGGTCGCCATACAAATTTCATATCTTTTAAAATGCTGTTACTTTTTCGTCCCTCTAGCCCTCAAAGATTAAGTCCTATGAAGAAAGTGCATACCAATTTTTTTGTAGGAAATTTTGTCAGAATAAAAGTATACCTACAATACTATTCGATACGACTTACAGATTTCGAGAAAAAAGCGAAAAACTGAAAAAAGTCCGAAAATTTCATGGTTTTATGGTTACACCGCCGCTCGCACAGCACTTTGGATATTGCAAATCTGGCAATCTAATATTGGTTTAGGTCTTAACAACATATAAAAAATTCAGAACGACCGGACCTTTTGCAAGCACGGCCCCCTTTTCATGTTTAACTTGACTGAACTATGTATATTTTGTTAGTTTTGTAGCTTCTGTTTGAGATCCTAACAATGCTTTTAAGCGTTATTCAGACATTATTAACAAAGCACCTTATATCTAGCATAGTCAAGTCAATATAATTTATTCAATATAGGAGCTTGAAGCACACTTATTAAACGTCAAATCTTTTTTAAGCTACCACCGCGTCGGAACGTGTTGTCGCTGTAGAGAAGATGCGGCCAGAAACTCTACAACATAGCATAGTATATGCTCACGACTATATTCCCCAAGGGTCAGAGATATTCTGTAACTTCAGAACATGCACGTTTCACTAGTAGTACCGAAACCCACCTTCCCAGAACCTTATATCTAATGGACACAAGTAACAATTTCCGTTGGCACTGTACAACGAACAATACGAGGTGTTATCTTGGTACAACGCAGGCCAGTTCCCGGAGCTCCGAGGACACGCAGACCCCGGCGCAGAGGCAGGCCGCTGCCAAGCTAGCGCTGCGTAAACAACTAGAGAAGACTCTACTTCAGGTAAACTTGTCAAATCTAACAACACTCGTATTTTACAATATCTTTCTGATGTCATTTGAATGTGATTCTAGCAGGGCGTAGAGTGTTACAGTTCTAGAGAAGATAGGCTATGAACTCTAATTAAAAAATACCCATAAACACAGGATACAAATAACATCATCATCATCACAGCTTGAACACTGGCTTTTTCGAAATGCGTGACACAAAACTATCCTCGTCCTTCCTCATCCAAATACAATATGTTCTGTTTTGGCGTGCAATAAAGTATAATTGAATTGGAATAAAATATTACAGAATTTCATGAAAAACAGAGTCAAGATCAGAGTTTTTGTGCGTTCATCTAATATTTAATATTAGTCATCAAGTTTATGTCCCACCTACCTAATGTGTGTAGGACCTACCTAATATGTCAAACGCCTCGTCAGTCGTTGAAACAAATGAAATGATAAATGAAACGATATTTATTGCGATAAATGTGGTACATACTGTGTAAATAGGTGGTAATTTACAAATAGATCAGCACATTTAGTCAGATGTCTGACATACAATATTATTAATAGATAAAATATAAGAAATAAAGAAACAAAATGGTGCACATTTTGCACACAATAACATAAAATAGTGCACATTTTTAAGTTGCTTTTGAAATGTACATTTTATTTTAATACGTCCAGCAGCTTTCATGCATTAGGGCTAAGTAGTTCCTTTAGTGCGTAAAATTGTTTTTCTTGGAGCCATTTTACCAGCCTACGCCGGAAAATTTTTAAGGGCAGTTCTTTTACATCGATAGGGAGTGCATTAAATATCCTAACACACATGGCATAACAGTTTTTATGATGTACTGCAGTTCTAGGAATTACATCATAGACCAGATTATTTCTGTATCTAACGTTCCTTTCGTGTACAGATTAGTAAAAGAGCTGAAAATGATGGTGACTGCAGGAATATTTTCATTTTTAGAAATGAAAATACAGGTTCAGGTTCGGTTAGGTTTTGCGAGAATTGACGTTGTTGAAAATAATTTACTATTCCATTCTATTTTTATTTAATGGCACTCTGCTTATGTAGCAATTTGACCAGTGTCAAGTGATTTATGTAGTCTCAAGTATTGTTTTAACGAAAACACATTAGAGCTATACAAAATGGTGGAGCCACGTGTAAGCCTCACACAGGCCAATACGCACGCGTTCGTTCTCCGCCAGACTAGCAGCGCGACTCAAGAATTTACACTTTTGCCGAGCTTTACAGACAGGGAATGAGCAAGCGTATAACGAACTGACAGTTCAGACATTCATAACTACCCGTAGATCCCGCCGCCCAAGCCGCCGCCGCCGGAGATGAACTTCATCCCGTCGCCGAGCAACACTGACTTCGTGTACCTGGTGGGGCTGGAACACGTCGTCGACTATCTTACTAACGAGGAACGGTACGTCTGCTTGTTTACATTTAAATAATCATTGTTTTATTGTACAACACAGTGTTACAGTTCGATAGAGTATCGAAGTGGATACTGTAAAAATTTTTGCAGTGCTAAAATGTTTAAATCTAATGTGTTGTATTTTCTTTTTCTGACCACTCCGAAAGGGATTTAGGTCGTGAATTTGTGCTGACTTTATACTGAGTTTTGTAATGCACTTTCTCGAGTACGTGAACGTTTCTCGTTCGTTCTTCATCTGCAATTTTTTACCAGAGCCTTAAATGCCCGCCCAATATCAGCAGTCAGCTGTCAGTTAGCCATCATAACGAAACATTATTCGTTAAAGCAAGAAACATTGCTCGCACTTTTCGGAACTGTGACATGCGGGTTTTATCTTATCTTATCTTACAAAGAAGCAGCTTTACTCAACAAGCTCGCGGAGGTCGATAGACTCATAGCATCATTGACTTACTTAGTTGTAGTGTAGTAAGCTAGCTATTAAGATATATAATCAATATTATTCAATATATACCATTCAGTGTAACCACAAACGCCGTTGTTTCACTACGTCCCAACGTCCATCCCTACATGGCGACCTTGCCAGGATATTTGGAGCGCGTGTAGAGTTGCGCAAGTAAGCGTGTCGCAATATTGAAGACAAAATTTTAAATTGTAAAATTATGAAGTGCGTCTTTTAACACAAAAAGTACTTCAAAATGGGTTCCAGAAGGAAGAAGAAGAAAAGGAAGAAACAGTGTTTGACCTGAGGCTTTACTGAAAACGTGAGAAGCAGTAGCGATAATTCGATAAAACCAAAGCCGCGTTTAACGTCACCGACACCGGGTCTAACTCCAACTAAAAACACTGACACTGATGAAGTGATGACATTTAATGTTATTTTGCTTGCGTAGGTTTTATAAATTCTCACAGCACAGCACGATGTACAGACGTGCGTGTAGTCCATTAATCAAACGAAGATTGGTGCGCAATTGTTTCTCTTTATGTGTTTTGTTTCTCTTTTGGTTCGGACACTTTTGTGCGCGGACTCTACTTCCTGTAGAAAATAAATCAATGCATATAATACATGCGTAGCGATGCTTGCAGCAAGCTGCCGCGAGCGTGCGAGCATGCGACACGGTGCGAGCATGTAGATGTACCGGCCGCCGCCGCGAGCTTGTATGAAGACTCTCTGTAGGATATCTACGGGTGGTGGTGCGGCGCGATACTGATGGTGTCGGTGGTTGTGCTCTCAGAATGCCGCGGTCGTCGGTGCCGGCGGTGTGCGCGCAGTGCGGCAGCGACTTCACGGCCGTGTGGCGCTGGGAGCGAGCCCCCGCGCGCAGGCAGGACCCCACCTTCACCTGCGCGCCCGCCGCGCGCCGCCTGTGCGAGCTGTGCGTCAGCGGCAACGTGAAGCGAGCCCTCAAGGTACACTGTGCACCAGCTAGCTACCAGCAGGACCCCACCTTCACCTGCGCGCCCGCCGCGCGCCGCCTGTGCGAGCTGTGCGTCAGCGGCAACGTGAAGCGAGCCCTCAAGGTACACTGTGCACCAGCTAGCTACCAGCAGGACCCCACCTTCACCTGCGCGCCCGCCGCGCGCCGCCTGTGCGAGCTGTGCGTCAGCGGCAACGTGAAGCGAGCCCTCAAGGTACACTGTGCACCAGCTAGCTACCAGCAGGACCCCACCTTCACCTGCGCGCCCGCCGCGCGCCGCCTGTGCGAGCTGTGCGTCAGCGGCAACGTGAAGCGAGCCCTCAAGGTACACTGTGCACCAGCTAGCTACCAGCAGGACCCCACCTTCACCTGCGCGCCCGCCGCGCGCCGCCTGTGCGAGCTGTGCGTCAGCGGCAACGTGAAGCGAGCCCTCAAGGTACACTGTGCACCAGCTAGCTACCAGCAGGACCCCACCTTCACCTGCGCGCCCGCCGCGCGCCGCCTGTGCGAGCTGTGCGTCAGCGGCAACGTGAAGCGAGCCCTCAAGGTACACTGTGCACCAGCTAGCTACCAGCAGGACCCCACCTTCACCTGCGCGCCCGCCGCGCGCCGCCTGTGCGAGCTGTGCGTCAGCGGCAACGTGAAGCGAGCCCTCAAGGTACACTGTGCACCAGCTAGCTACCAGCAGGACCCCACCTTCACCTGCGCGCCCGCCGCGCGCCGCCTGTGCGAGCTGTGCGTCAGCGGCAACGTGAAGCGAGCCCTCAAGGTACACTGTGCACCAGCTAGCTACCAGCAGGACCCCACCTTCACCTGCGCGCCCATGTAACAAAAGGTATGGTAGAAGCCTAGTATGAGACGTAACCTGCGTCGATTCTCTGGCCCCATTACATAGCCAGGCGTCTTCGAGGCATGCAGGCGCGGTGATAGTAAGTGCAGTAGCCTCAAAACGCACAATATTTGTAAGTACTTATAGGTGAAGGCTACATTTTCGTGCCATTTGCCGTAGAAACACTGGGACCATGGGGCAGTGAAGCTAAATCTTGTTTAGACTGTTTATAAGCGTCTCATCTAGGTTATTATATATATATTATATACAAAGGGTGGCAACTACTTAGTCCAAAGAATTAGTCTGGCAATTGAATTTAAGTCTGACGCTGTCAGCCTATTAGGAAGTTTGCCTTGATGTGGTGCACTTGAAGATGTATTTAATTTATAATTTTCATTTCCATCCCGTTATTTTATTTCAGAGACGTAAAGATGTCAAAATTCGTTTTTGTCGTACATTTGCATTTCTTTTATACTTAGGGGTGCCTGTCCATTGACGCGGAGATAGTCGTAGTCGGCGGAGCGGAGAAACTGAGTTTTATTAACCAATGAGAATGCATTAAATCTCGGAGCCGATTTTATGCAATTTTATTGGTTAAACTCAGTTTCTCCGCTCTGCCGCCTATCTCCGCGTCAATGGACGGGCACCCTAGAACGGGGTTTTTTTAATGCTAAAAAGTGGCGATACTTATTGTATATACTTTTCTAACGTAGTTGTTAATTGCTCGCAGGCGGAGCACACGGCGCGGCTGAAGACAGCTTTCGTGCGCGCTTTGCAGCAGGAGCAGGAGATAGAGCGCCGCCTCGCCGCGCCCGCCGCCTCGCCGCCCCCCGCCACGCACGCGCCGCCCGCGCACGCGCACCGCTCCAGCACCTTGCAGGTATACATACATACACACGCCTTGACGTATTCAGTGAAAATCAGTGATCGGATACTCGAGCGCTTATTTACCTGCATTCATGCATATGCTCCCGACAATATTCCCCGAGGGGGTAGTCAGTACCGAAAAATACCTTTTCTCCTCTCCGGACGGAAAGCGTCGGACGAAAATTACATGGGATTTGAGACCTTTCTTACTTTCCTGCCCTCAGTGTGTAATCTACTATATTCACAGTCTTTAAAAGTTGTTCATGTAAATAAGTGGCCAATCTCCCGAGCACAGTAGATAACATTGCAATGCCTCGCCCGCAGATGTCGGTGTCTCGCGCGTCTCCGCGCACGCCGGCGCCGCCCCCCGCCTCGCCCGCGCCCGCGCCCGCCCCCGCGCCGCCCCCGACCAAGCCCGCCGTCAACAACAGCAGGTATGAACATTGCAATGCTCGCCCGCGCCCGCGCCCGCCCCCGCGCCGCCCCCGACCAAGCCCGCCGTCAACAACAGCAGGTATGAACATTGCAATGCTCGCCCGCGCCCGCGCCCGCCCCCGCGCCGCCCCCGACCAAGCCCGCCGTCAACAACAGCAGGTATGAACATTGCAATGCTCGCCCGCGCCCGCGCCCGCCCCCGCGCCGCCCCCGACCAAGCCCGCCGTCAACAACAGCAGGTATGAACATTGCAATGCTCGCCCGCGCCCGCGCCCGCCCCCGCGCCGCCCCCGACCAAGCCCGCCGTCAACAACAGCAGGTATGTCGCATATTTATTGCTATATTTTTTTCCCCCCCTACGGACGGAAAGCGTCAATTTTCGTCCCGCTACGCTTAACAAAGATGCCGCTTTCCACCTCCGTCTAGGAGCAAAATAGGATACTAACTTCGGCCAGTAAATAAGAAAGCCTCTTTTGAGACTTTTGTTACTTTCCTGTCCTCGGCGTGTAATATACTATTGTTTACTTGAAACTATACTGTAATCAAGTACCAGTAATAAAGAGCATGATGGTTGCGTCGCAATAACGTTGTTATGGTCGTCCACAGTAGTCGCATGAGCTCGTCGGAGTCTCTGCGCAGCCACCACGCGGAGCGCACGCGCGAGGCCTCCGCGGAGGTGCCCGCCAAGAAAGGTAAAGGTAACCAGCATGTATCCATTCTATTTATTTTGCTTATTTATAATCTTAACTCATAAAAGAGTTACGTGACTGACTGACTGACAGACAACACATGCAATTTGGAATATACAGGGTCCAACTTAAAATGCTGACACTTTTTTAAAGGGATACATTTGGCTCGAATAGGTTTGCAGTTTTGAACGGATCAGCTGATATTTTTTCGCGATCTCGATGTTTGATCAAACTGATCAACTTTCTCTAGGGCACCAACTCCTCAAAAACTGTCAGCATATTAAAGAAGGACCCTTTACAGGGAGGGTGTAAGTGACAGCCTAGCTAATACTGAAACGGTGAACTCAGACCACCAAACTGAACAACTTTCACTATGGAGCCTACCTCAGGACCCGCGAAAAAAATCAGCTGTCCCATACAAAACTGCTGTACCTACCCGACTCAAATGTATGGGATGTTGTTCAGTTTGATGGTCCGAGTTCACCGTTTCTGTATTTGCTAGGCTGTCACTTACAACCTGTATATTCTACAGAGGCTGTAGGGGTGCACTAAGTAAGGATTTTTCGAAAATCTACCCCTAAGGAACGAACGACGCGGACTAAGTCACGGGTCAGAAGCACGATAAATACAAATCATTTATTGTGACTATATGGGTTGGGCTTAATTAACCAGTGATCACTCGCTTATTCTATTCGTTTTACCGACTTGTCGCTAACAGTAAAGTTGTCAGATCGGATTTTGACACACGGACCGATTTTTAAGTCCTATTGTCGGACCGACTTTGTTTTTGTCCAAATCGCAGCAACCAGCAAATCTGCTCGTCGCAAATGTTTCGGACAGCTGTTTTTTTTGGCTCTTCGCTGTTTTCCCCTCAAAATATTGTGTGTTATATCAAAAAGACTTTATAGTTTACTAGTCTTTTTCCCGCGACTTCGACCGTACAAATTATATACCAGATTTTAAGTCAGATCATTAACTATCAAACAAAAAAAGTTTCATTAAAATCGGTTCAGTAGTTTTTGCGTGATGCGCGAACAAACAAACTAACTAACAATTTTGCCAATAGATGGCGCTGCACGTCATTTAAATCGCGCTATCGACTGTTATTTCAGTTTATATGAAGTGAACCACTAATTTTTTATTCGTCATGATTTTACGGTTTTATAATAGTTAAGATTGAAGTAATGTAATGTAAAATATAAATGTAATAAAAAGGTTGAGTATTATCCGCTGTCTGTTTGTTTTGAAGGGTCATCGTCGAGCAGCGCAAGCCAGGGCAGCAACAGCAAACAGCACCAGGTACTATCATTGTTTTTTTAAGCTTCTTTTGTAGAGTAGATGGCACGACATTGAGTTTGAGTTGCCATCGTCGTGAAGAGATTTTCCGATCACCAATAAATCCGCTAAATATTAAGCTACATACATAAACGGAAGTCGAGTGAATGCAGTTGAAATGCGCTCCTTACGAAGTATGTGTGGTATTACTTTGGTTGATCGAATCAAGAACTGTGTGATAAGGGATTGGTGTAAGTTGAAGGATGATATAGTAACAAGGATTCGGGGTATGCTTAGATGGTTCGGTCACGTAGAGAGAATGAATGAAAGAAGACTAACGAATGAAATTTATCAAGCAAAGGTGAGCGGAAGTGTTGGGAGGGGCCGTCCGAGGAAAACATACTATGATCAAATCAATGATGTTTTCCGAAAAGGACAAGTGCGTAGAACCCTCAATCGACGAAAGTGCATGAAGAGATGTATGAATGTCAATGAGGCTAAAGAGGTGTGTCAGAGTCGTAGCGTCTGGCGGTTCGTGGTCTCTGCCTACCCCCATGGGATAGTGGCGTGAGCTTATGTATGTATGTATACATAAACTCACGACCGTAATCCCATTAGGAGTGGTCAGAAACATTGCTACAACTACCAATTTTCTGATTAAGGGTGGACGCACATATATCCGCGGCGAAGGAGCCGAACGAAACGAATTTGCTTTAAATTCTTCTGACGATTCGTCCGATTCGCCAGAATTTCATACAAAGAATTCTAAAATTAGATTCTTTTGCCTCCTTCGGCTCGTTGATCGTTCGCTTCTGATAAATGTGCGTACACCTTAAGAGGATAGGTGCTAATTTGGAGAATAGGTCACTTTTACCCACCCATACACACCCGCCGAATAGAGTGCGAAAGGGACCGATTGTAAATACAAAAAATCGTCGAAATCAACATTTCGTATTCCCCTGTTTCCAAAACTAAACCTATTTTTAATAATTCTTTCAAAAATAATATGAGAAAGACTTTGGCTATGTCCGTACGTTTTGCTTTTTTTGTTTATATTCGTCAAATTTGTTTACTGGATGTCTGAAAACGAGCGGTAAAATGGGTCATTTTCGAAGGTCCCTAGTTCTTACAGTAATAAATTAATGCAAAAAAGCAAAACATAGGGACATGGCAGAGAGGTGACATACATTGTATGTTAAAAATATTTGCTCTAGTGTTATTATCCAGGGAGAAAACGGGGAATACGTTTGTATGGAGAAAACTGTGCTCGTCTATCTTCTTAAACCACATAGGTACCCTACCCTTAAGAGAGACCCAGTGTATTTATTGAGATATCCCTTGGTCCCGCAGCTGGCTGCGGCGGCGGCGGCACAGATGGCTTTCGAGCAGCACAGCGCGGCCGCCATGCAGGCGTTGCAGCACCAGCTGCTTAGAGGTATACAATACAACATTATACTGCACTTAGGCACTGCTGATTGTGTTCATTACCTATGTAGAGAGGTATGTGAAGGCTTCAAATGTTCTGCCTTCTGGTAGTATGCTGAGCCGTGAAGATCCCAAGGGTCAGTTTATTGGAAGTTAATTTGCAGAGAGAACATATCAACACCATGTCGAGAGAGAGAGAAATGTTGCTATAATTTTTATTTTAAATATTGTTACTAATATTCATACTCAAGTAATGGATGTTATACAAGTCTGGGCTAGATTCTCGTACTTTAAATGTGACTAGATAATAAGTGTGACATGAAAATGACCCAATATACAAGGTGTTACAAAAATACAAATAAATATTTGAGGGGGTGGTTTAGACCATCAAACTGAACATCTTTCACTATGGGACGAACATCGAAATCGCGAAAAAAATATGATGTCCCATACTAAACTACAAATCGACTCGAGCTAAATGTATGAGATAGGAATTTTTTTTTCGCTATTTCTATGTTGGTCCCATAGTGAAAGTTGTTTAGTTTGATGGTTTAAACAACGACCATAAAAGTTTTAAATGTTTATTTAAAATTTTGTAACACCCAGGATGTATTTATTACAGCTAATGTATACAGGGTGTAAGGAAATGTATCATTAACCTTTAAACCACATACTCTACCCATCAAACTGAAAAACTTTTTTACGGGAGCGAAGCTGTCAGCGCAAAAAAAAATCAGCTGTTCCATACTAAACTGCAGCGCCTACTCTAATCAAATGAGATTGCTAACGCTAACTCTAATGAAAGCAGATTTTTTGTTTGTTCTGACAGGTTTGCTCCAATAATAAAAGTTGTTCCGTTTGATGGGTAGAGCGTATAGAGAGAAGTTGTAAAAGAAGGACGCACGTGTCTTGTCATATCACTCAATAAGAGATGCACATAGCAAATTCGCTCTAGTTAAAAAAGGAGATCGCTACTTATTGCTGTCCTTCTCGACGTAACCACTTTTTTGTACTATGGAGGTGGTACTTGGGAATGTTCCTCCATTGAAAAGGGAAGATCTCTTGCGCGATTTATGTCTCGCATTCGATTGTGAACCTTATTTGTAGTAGGTTACGAGTTACGTATTTACGGTGAACGTTGTCTTTGTATGGAGCATATTTCTGAGAGCGCGAGCGCTTCTTTGCTATAACTTGTGGGTGTTGACATCTATGGCAAGTCCCCACAGTACTACGACGGCTGTCTGACTCCGGAGCAAGTCATCTAGCTTCATATAAATTGTATAGGATTTTACGACTATCGCTATCTCATACGCGGTTACACTAATATTACGTCTACCAACATAAGCGATTTTTTTTTCGTCTATTGGTTTATAGGTTAATGTTATTTTTCCTGACACCTTATATAAAGCCCGACCAGAAAAATAAAAAAACTCGCCATGTTTCGGAAAATCATTGGAACTAACTTTTGTACGTGGATCACTGATATTAAAGGTTATAGTCGATCCCAGCGTCCCCAAACCAGGTTTTTTATATTTCTGGTCAGGCTTTAATGTGAACGATAACGTAGGTCTGAGCGGCGCGGGCGGCAACAGCGGCATGTCGGCGGCGGCGGCGGCGGCCATGATGCAGTTCTCGCCGCTCCTCTACACCTACCAGCTCGCCATGGCGCAGGCCTCCGCCCTCGGCAAACGATGTACGTATTACCTTCATTATGTTATTTACTTCATATAATCGGAGGCTTTCTTATTTACTGCCCGATGTTAGTGTACTATTTTTCTCCTTGACGGAGGTGGAAAGCGGCAACTTCGTTTAGCGCAGCGGGACGAAAATTGACGCTTTCCGTCCGGAGGGGAGAAAAAATTCAAATATTATGCTGTGACAAAGTTCTGCGGTGGCCTACATTTCAGTATTAGTTGACTGTACCCGGAACCAACGAGTATGTATGAAGAAGTGAGAGATTTGTGTAAGAATCGTAGCATGTGACGATCAAGCAGGGTTCGAGATTATCAAGATAATTATTTTCTTTGATAATTATCATTGATAATTATCCAAGCCGATTCTTAATTTTGAGTAAAAATTCTAACTAAAAGTTCTAAAATTGCTGTTTTTGTTTTCATACACTCTTATCCGGACCAACCAGCTCATAGTCTTCGACATTTTCGTTTCTCATCACAATGAATAACAAATGATTGAGGAAAACGACAGAAAACAATGAGAAAAATTATTTTGTGATAGTGAGCTTCTTTTTTCACGGATCATGATCCGACACATGGCCCGACATTGCTTACGCATGCTTTTTGATTTTTCAATTAATTTTATAATTATCAAGATAATTATCAACGTATAGTTATCAAGATAATTATCACTTCGAACCCTGCGATCAAGTGCCTATGCCTACCCCATTGGAACATAATGTATGTAGGTAAAGAATTGAATCGGTAGTTTAAAATCGACGACAATGTAATCATCATTATCAGCTCGGTAAACCTCACTGCTGGCTCTTGGTTTCAACGCTAGTCTCATCCAGAGTCCATATTTCAGAACCATTAATGTGGGGGTCTTAAGGCTCTGTAGGATTTTGGATTTCAGTACATCCTTCAGCTTGCCGAATGCATCCCACCCAAGCCCATGTTAAATAAATTATTACCATAGCCCGTTATCTTATCACCGGTGTACGAATTTCTTAAACAGAAGAGTAGTAGAAAAGAATGTAATTTTGATGATTATTATTAATAATGTTCGATAATACTCGTCAGCTGGTAAGAGCAGCGGTAGCAGCAGTAACGCGGCCATGGCGGCGGAGATGCAGCGCGTGGCGGAGGCGCAGCGCCAGTACCTGCTGGACATGATCCCCGGACAGCACGGCAGGAACCCCTGGCCCAAGAACTGAGCCACTGGACGCCTGGTGAGTGTTACTTAGCTTAGCCATTAGAAGTGAGTGGGTGTTTCTTATTCCGTTATACGTATATAGTAGGTACTGTAGCCGGGGGACTTTTTAATTACAAAAATATTACCGATTGCCGTTTACTAATTGTTGTGAGGTACGAAATTACAAATATGCAAACCTTAGTCTTACAGATCACAATACCCCGCCGCCGTCACAAAAAAATAGTCTGAAATTATTTAATTATTTCGAGGTTACCGTTTTTTTTCTATACTGTCATGTTCTGCGCCATAGTTGAATACGCATACGTAATAGTGAGGCAGTCAAAATCAAAAGATGCCATACACAGCTATAAGACCAATCAAAGTTGACTTCTCATCTGGTCTTATAGCTTTGTATGGAAACTTTAGACAGTCTTACCATTACTTATGGGTATTGTCAATACCCAACACCGTATTGAACTATGGTGAAGGTGGTTTAGGCAATAGAAGTGGGTCTTATTGCGTTGGCGTACACTCTCGTTAAGGCTAGACGAGAAATGCCGAGAACCAGAGTGTGGACACTCTTCATTGTTATAACGGCGCGTAGCAATTGTAGTGATTTTCTTGGATCCTTACCGCGAATTCTCGCCGCTTAAAAACAAACATAAGTGTAATGACACATCTGCGGAACGTACGGCGCCAAACTTTCGGTTGAATACGCGTCTATTAGGAAAAATGGCGCGTACTGGTGTGTCGCCGGTCGGTATAGGGAAAAGCGTTGCACGCGTGTACAACCGAACGTTCGGCGCGGTACGTTCCGCAGATGTGTCATTCATTACTCATTACACTTAATCCGGTCGAGGCCGTTTTTTGAACACAAACGAAACATGAAAAACAGTGTTTTAAAGTCTGAAATGAAATTAGGTCTTATTTAAGGATCTGGCGGATAGGCGATAGCTCTCAATAACACGATTAGATTAAGTTTATAGATAGAAAAAAATCCCAAAGTTAAACCCTTTTTGTTATGTTTTATCAATACTATGATTTAAACTGCTGATATTTAACTTTTTATTCTTGTACTTAAATAAATACATTAAAGTATTTCAAGTGAAATTAGCTTAATTTGGAGCTTAGAAACACCCATGAGCAAAGATATTGATGAAAAACACGTTTTTTGCGATCCTGCTTTCAATTGGAGTGGGATGGCTAATTGGAAACTTATACTTGCAAGAAAGAGACGCTTGCACTCGGATAAGAGGGCCTTAAAGTTAATTTTAACTTTTGTTTACAGGAAAAGGAGACGCAGTGAAGCATTTCGAAGATAGGTTTTAATCTAATTTTAATAATCAAGCTAGCTTGTAATTAGCTAAGGATCGTTTTTAAACATTTATATGAAATAGATCAATTATTGCACAAGGATAAAATACGTAAATCGAATAGATTTTAATAAACAAACACAGTAAAATAATATACCTAAGTTTCAGTGTGTGTGAAGCATTAGATTTGTAAGTGTAATTGGATCATTTTTATCTCGGGTTTTAAGTATTCAATAAATTTTACTATAATTAAGAAAAAATGTGTTTTATTTCAATATAAATTTGATACAAAAGTTGTGCTTACGAAGAAATAACAGGTAAAAATAAACAGGCTACATGATAGGCGAGAAAACGAAAGATAGGAGCGCCTCTCTGTTATTTTACGTATGACGAAAGGAGCGCGCATGATGTAGTGCTAGCGGTTCATCGGAAATTTCATAAGAATACTGCACTTTTTGTTAAAGGCAAGCCGCTTTGCACAGTGGTAGTTAGGACCATTTGGAGTGATTTGACCCGTAGTGATTTTTGATTCACCCCTTAGGGGGTGATTTTTGGGGGGTGGGGGGTGAACTACTCCTTAAATTCTTAAAATTGCTAACCTTAACCGATATTGACAATCAGGGACTCATTTTCGCATAATTTGAGGTCACTGAATTTGAATTTGGAGTAATTTTGATCATCCGAACTTCAATTTTGGATATTTTGGACCGTAAGGACGTTTTTTGGTACGAAATGTAAAAAATGATAAAAAGTCATACAGTAGCCATATTAGAGTCAATTTCTGGAAAGTCAATAGCGCTAAATTGAAATAAGTCGTCAAAAATATATTTTGGTAAAAATTTGAGGGGGTACAACATGACTAAAAGAAAAATTTTATTTTTTAAATCAGATTGCGTATTGTTTTTAGGGTTCCGAACGAAAAAGGCGCCACACAGGACCCTATTACTAAGCCTACGTTGTCCATCCGTCCGTCTGTCCGTCCGTCCTGTCTACCTGTACTGCCTGTCCTACCTATAAAGGGCTGTATCTTTTGAACCGTAATAGCTAGATGGTTGAAATTTTCAGAGAATATGCGTTATTATGGCGAATTTGTTAAAAAATAATAAGAAAAGCAAAAAGTAAAAAATTAAGGGAATCCATACAAAAAACTATTTTTTTAACGTTTATAGTTTTTGCTCTATCGTAAAAACGGTAATACATACAAGCGTCAAACTTGGTACGGTTATAGTGCAAACTCTATAGTATAACAAGAAATAATAAAAATTGGCCAAGTGTGTGTCGGGTTTGCGCTAAGGGTCCCGGAAATAACTCATTTTTTTGGTGATTTTTTTTAACCTTGTTGAAATTTCCAGTGGTGGTTCAGACCATCAAACTGAACAACTTTTACTATGGGAGGAAATCGGAAATCGAAAAAACAAAAACAGCTGTCTCATACATTTGAGTCGAGCAGGCATAGCAGTTTAGTATGGAGCAGTTGATTTTTTTTTTGTGTTTTCAGATTTCCTCCCATAGTAAAAGTTGTTCAGTTTGATGGTCTGAACAACCACTGGAAATTTCGACACGGCTAAAAAAATTTAACCAAAAAAATGTGTTAATTCCGGGACCCTTAGCGCGAACCCGACACACACTTGGCCAATTTTTATTATTTATTGTTATACTATAGAGTTTGCACTATAACCGTACAAAGTTCAACGCTTGTATGTATTACCGTTTTTACGATAGAGCAAAAACTATAAACGCTAAAAAAAAAGTTTTTTGTATGGAGACCCCCCTTAATTTTTTACTTTTTGCTTTTCTTATTATTTTTTAACAAATTCGCCATAATAACGCATATTCTCTGAAAATTTCAACCATCTAGCTATTACGGTTCAAAAGATACAGCCCTTTATAGGTAGGACAGGCAGTACAGGTAGACAGGACGGACGGACAGACAGACGGATGGACAACGTAGGCTTAGTAATAGGGTCCTGTGTGGCGCCTTTTTGGTTCGGAACCCTAAAAACAATACGCAATCTGATTAAAAAAAAAAAAAAATTTTTATTTTTTTGTACCCCCTAAAATTTTTTCCTAAATTTATTTTTGACGACTTATTTCGATTTAGCGCTATTGACTTTCCAGAAATTGACTCTAATATGGCTACTGTATGACTTTTTATCATTTTTTACATTTCGTACCAAAAAACGTCCTTACGGTCCAAAATATCCAAAATTGAAGTTCGGATGATCAAAATTACTCCAAATTCAAATTCAGTGGCCTCAAATTATGCGAAAATGAGTCCCTGATTGTCAATATCGGTTAAGGTTAGCAATTTTAAGAATTTAAGGAGTAGTTCACCCCCCACCCCCCAAAAATCCCCCCCTAAGGGGTGAATCAAAAATCACTACGGGTCAAATCATTCCAAATGGTCCTATCTACCACTGTGCAAAGCGGCTTGCCTTTAACAAAAAGTGCAGTATTGTTTGGCGTACCGCTAGCACTAATGGTTTTGTTCGTTTTGTCGCGCGTCTTATAAAGCCCTGCTGGTAACAATATGTTTTTGTTTTGATATTATTCTTTGAACATAATGGCAGATGACACCAAGTCCTGAAAGATAAACAATATTTTGTTAATACATTCTGGAACAACCATAATTTATTGGTTAGTTAGACCACAGAGTACTATTTACGTTACTAGTTACTCACAGAATATCAGAAAATATCTGACCACCGCCTCGGGGAATATATAGTCGTGAGCATATGCTTAGGGTTGAACAAAACATGGCCGCACGCGATCGCACTTTTCCGTCGCTCTATCCTTTTCTGTCACTCAGGAACGTATAAGATAGACGGAACGCGATCGCGTGCGATCGCAGAAAAAAGGATGGAGCGACGGAAAAGTGCGATCGCGTGCGGCCATGTGTAGTTCAACCCTTATGCTACCGTCAAACTGAACAACTTTACAATGGTAGCAAATCAGTAAAAAATATGCTAGTCCCATCGACCAAATATAGGTTTTTTATTCTTACTCGAAGGCTATTTGATACGTAGGCTCTCGACTAACATGTATGGAATCGAAAATGTTACTCTCGATTTCAGATTTGCTGCCATTGTATTAAAATGTATTTATGTTACATTCTGTACAAATATCACATTAAACTCTGGAGCTTGGCTACCTGCGTATCACATGTCAGACTTACGTCATAGCATAAAACCTAGGTAAACGTGTGACGAACCTTGTGAGCCTGCAAGTATGTGAAGTCAGTCTCCGCGGCGAGTATCAGCACGGCGTCCACGATCACGTCGGCAGCCTTCTTTACGTTCTTACCGAACATCGCGAGCACTTCGCTCACCGACACCTGCGAACACCATATTATTTGATAGATAGGCGGATAAAATATTGTGGTAGGTATATCCTGATAGATATCTTAGATAGTAGAAGACGGTGTTAATAAAAGTAATGTTTTATACATGGAAAAATAGCTTAGAAAATCTAGTTTACGCATATCAAATAATATTTACAATTTGTAATATAATTACGAAGATATAAGGGTTTGAAATTTTGTATGAATAATTTCAAAGCGTGATATCTTCGTAATAATATTATAAATTGTAAATATTATTTGATATGCGCAAACTAGATTTTCTAAGCTATTTTTCCGTATATAAAACATTACTTTTATTAACACCGTCTACGAGTGTTATACGACAACGTTTTGTATGGACGGAAACCACCTTAACACCACCGTCCCCGAGACAATAGAAGAGACTTGAGGTGTATATTATGTTTATGTATTGTGTATTGTTTTGAATGAATCAAGTTTTATCTCTTCTTATCTTAACATCGTGTTAATTGAGTGATTCGGCCGTCTTCGAATATGGGCGTCGCTCTTAAGGCTTATTCCCATTATCGCACATGCAATGCGCATCCAACGTACATGCAACGCAACGCCACGCACGGGGGTTCACACTGCCATCCAAGCGCCACGCGTGACATGCGTGTGCCTTCGAGTGATGTACCTATTTTGGTCGATTGTAAAACTACAATCGATTTATTTTTTCTTTACCGTTTTTCTAAACAATGCACGCGAATTAAAGTGGATTACGGTTCAAAAGATACAGCCTTTTTTAGATAGGACAAACGGACGGACGCACTACGAGTAATCGGGTCCTTTTGGCTGCTCCTCTTGGTCTATGGACACTGACTTCTATGGATATTACTACCCATAGATTTAAAACTTTTCGCTTATGCTGAAAGATGGAGCCAAGAAATCGAGAGCGAGATAGCCAGTTGTGAAACCTCGTGTAAACAAAAAAGTCAAAACATGATTTTTTGTTTCGGTCACCGTGGCCGGTTTTTGTGTTAGGCAAGCTGTCAGTCCTATAGAATCTTTGCCAAACAAATCGTCTTTTATTAGTATGCAAAAGTCAAACTATTGCTGTTCCATGTGCGGATACGACATGGCTTAATCTAGAGTGTAAATATATGTTACTACCATAAAGTTATTATACCTTACAGGAATAGAGTCAGTGACATGAGCTGTCAAATGACACAGTTTTTGGATGTTTTTTGGAGACTATTCGCAGGCAAACATTCTAATACTGTCTATAATTCTGAGTCTAACGTAAAATCGTGGATAAATTAATGCAGTAGTGTCAGTATATTTCACAAAATTATCTACGATTTCACTTTAGATTCCCAATTATTGACGAAAACCGAATTGTAAAAATTGATTGGAGACTGAAAAACGGTTCTATTGATTCGCATCACGTATCTCTTTCTATTATACAGTGGTGCCGCTAGGTACATCTCGCTCTCTCAGCTGTATGTTCCTCTATTCCTACCTCTATGGTTACTACCTAATATTTATCACCTAATATCCATGAGTGAAACCCTCAGAAACGTAGAAAGAGAAGGAACTAGAAGCAAGCACGTGTCTTGTCATATAACTCAGTAAAAGATGCACATAGCAAATTAGCTCTTGTTAAAAAAGGAGATCGCTACTTATTGCTGTCCTTATCGACGTAGCCACTTTTTTGTTCTACGACGGCTGTCTGACTCCGGAGTCAGACATCTATTTTCATACAAATTGTATAGGGTTTTATGACTATCGCTGTCTCATACGCGGTTACACTGATGTTTCGTCTATCAGCGTAAGCGAAAAATACTTCGCCTATGCTCAGAAACGATTTAGTGTCGAATTTTCTTTGGTGTCGATTTGTTGCAAAAGAAGTTTTCACTTCATAAAAACTGGACAACACCCAGAAGTGCGATTTTTAAACAACACACGTTGAAATCAGCAGTAGAAAATGTTACTATGGAGATTATGCGTTTTTGTACTACTGATTTGAACGTGTAATGTTCAAAAATCGCACTACTGAAACTTTAGAAAGAGAGTTGCTAGATAGAACGTGCATAAAAATAATAATAGTCACGAAAACGAGACAGACCTATACGCATAGACAAAGAATTTTTCGCTTACGCTGGTAGACCGAATATCAGTGTAACCGGGTATGAGATAGCGAATTTATATGAAGTAACAACTTGGAGTCAGGTCAAAAGTGGTTACGTCGATAAGGACAGTAATAAGGTAGCGATCTCCTTTTTTAACTAGAGCGAAATTGCTATGTGCATCTCTTACTGAGTGAATATGACAAGACACGTGCTTCCTTCTAGCGCCTTCTCTTTCTACGCCTATACGCTAATTACACAGAAAGTGCGAGAGAAAATCTTATGTTTGTGTTCCCTTTCTGCGTATGCGATATTTTTGTTTGACTTAGTTGAAATTACATACAAAATCTTGCAACTAAAACAAAGGCACTCTCATACATTTTTGTCATATCTCCATCCCTTTCCAGTATACGCGCTCAGCGAATCTATAAAATACTCAATCAACGCGCTGTTGATGGCCTAGATTAAAAACTTTTTGTTTGATGGACTATAGGTACTCCATTCATGCTCCATTCCAAATAAAAGCGAAAAGAAGGTAAAAAAAGGTTCTTTATAGTACACACTTTCAATAAAAAGCAAAATTAAAAATTTTGAAAAAACCCGCGACGGTAATCGAAAAAGGATTAAATAATTTTTTTGCAAATCCCTCGACTAAAAGAAAATAGGTAGGTAACGAAAGATAATAAACCAAACCCTAGAAAATCCGTCGGGGCTGCCTCATGCCCATTTCATTTTTTATTTGATTCATGAACTAAATTTTTACAGTTGTATGACTATAAGCATATTATGCTCACGACTACATTCCCCGAGGGGGGAGTCAGAGATATTCTGAAACCTCAGAACATCCACGTTTCACCAGTAGTACCGGAAATCAGTTTTATGTGTTTGTGTTTAATTGAAATTGGGAACAGATGGCAATGGCAGCCCTCGATTTTCTAGGGTTTGGTTTATTATCTTTCGTTACTTACCTATTTTCTTTTAGTCGAGGGATTTGCAAAAAAATTATTTAATCCATTTTAGATTACCGTCGCGGGTTTTTGTTTTAATTTCTAATTTTGCTTTTTATTTTAAAATTTATAGAGAATTCCTACATAACCGTCTGCAAACACACAAACAAACAACCTCTCACCCTAAACGCATATAACTTCTCCATCCCGTCGTGGTTAAAAAAGAGCCTAAATATGGTTTACCTACTTACTACGTGCCTCCACATAGTTTTCGACGATGTTCTTCTGGTCCATCATCAGACCATCAGCAGTTTATGTTCAGAAGCTACTCACCAAATGCTATCAAACGAGCCCAAACATGGTCTCCTAGCTATTCGCTTTCACAGAGTTCTCCACGATGTTGTTCTGCTGCATCAGACTCTCAGACCTTTATGTACAGAAGCTACTCACTAAACGCTATTTAAAGAGCCCAAACACGGTTTACTAGCTGTGTGCCTTCGCAGAGTTCCCCAAAATGTTGTTCTGCTGCATCACCAGACCCTAAGACGTTCATGTACTTAAGCTACTCACCAAACTATATCAAAACAGCCCAAATACTGTATACTAGCTATGTGCCTTCACAGAGTTCCCCACGATGTTGTCCTGCTACATCATAAGACCCTCAGACGTTCATGTCCAGAAGCTACTCACCAAACGCTATCAAAAGACCCCAAACACGGTCTCCTAGCTATGTGCCTTCACAGAGTTCTCCACGTTGTTCTTCTGCTGCATCATAAGACCCTCAGACATTTACGTCCAGAACCTACTCACCAAACGCTATCAAAAGACCCCAAACACGGTCTACTAGCATGCACTTGATAAAAAACTGGATCAGCGCCCCCTGGTGGTTTGTCACAATCAAACTTATCTAAGAATAATTGCAAATAAACCTCAAGCACTTTAAAGAAAAACGCATCTTAATCGGTCAAGCCGTTTCGGCGTAAATGCGCAAAAACTCTTTTTGACGTTAAAAAATGGTTACTGCAGCGCCCCCTGGCGAGTTAACATCGTATCACCTGTCTAAGAACCATCGCTAATTAATTACGAACCCTTTACAGAAAACCGTATCTAAATCGGTCTAGCCGTTTTGGAGATAAATGGGAACATTGGATTTGCACAAACAAACAAACAAACAAACAAACAACCTCTCACCCTAAACGCATACACGTTCTCCGTTCCGTCGCGGGTAATAAAAATATGAATATTGTATCAAACAACAAAATGGCGATGTTGAAAGACCTAAAGAAGCAGTGGTGCGCACATGGTGGTTCGTATTTGTTTCAATGAAGCTTTTATAAAGACTGTTGTGAAAAATATCTGTCAGGTGGCGCTATTAGTATTGACAATTCAAAAAAAAATCTTTAAATATCTAAAATAAATACTTAAATTATTATAGTTAACGTCTTTCAAATCGTTATGATCTTCGTCGTAGACATGAGCGCCGCGCCGGCGCGCCGCCGCAGCGATTTTTTCCGCGCCGCCACCGCCGACCAGCGCGGTCGGCGCGCCGACCTTGAGCTGAGCGAGTTAATTAATTCCCCCAAAGAGTCAGTTCTCGGAAGTCGTATTCGCATTTATTCAGACATAGCCGTTGTTAAGAAACCACTTAGAGATATTTCTCTCATTTATTAATGGGTGAAAATCATTTAGGTAAAGGTATAGGTAAACATTATAATCGTAACCAAAAAAAGTAATTGAGTAATTGCAATTTTATTAAGAAAAACTACAACGGGACCAAAATCGAAATTACAAAAATAAACTGTTGTTCCATACAAAACTGCTGTCCTACTCGACCCAAATGTATGTACCGAGCTGAGCTAAGTTACTATGTTACCGATAGGCCAAATTTTGAATCGAAGATTTGATCCTGCCATCTTGATGCACATGCGTTATCGCGCTATACTGCGCTCTATAGTAGCGATGCCCGATATTTTGCTTTGTATCGATATATCGTATCGTAATGTATCGTTACCGTTTGTATCGATACGCGATATTATCGCATGGCTTTGTATCGATACAGCGAATATCGATAATATCGTATCGAATGAGCGTTTTTTTTTTAAATGCCGTTTTCTTATAACTCAATAGATGGCAGTAGTGTCTGTACGACAAACTGTCAAGCAAAAACTTCCTCTGCAATGTCACCTATAGACTTAAAAACGTAGAGATTTCATTCTCTTTGGTTCGGATTTGGAAGACGTCATCAAAAAAAATTTGAAATTATTTTCGATTTCTTTCTTAGCCAAAAATACAGTCCTTTTTCGTTGTTTTTCAGAAAAGCAGTTTGAAGTAAACTAACAAACACGACAAAGTAAATGCTACGATACGAGTTTGATTGACAATGACATTTGACAGCTCAAGTTTTCTTATTGCCAGTTCAATTTCAGATTTTGCCTTATGATCAAAGAGTTTTTATATTTATTTTAGTTAAATTGTAGTCTTGTATCACCTTAAAGAGTAAATAAGAAATATAGTTAAATATCATACAAAATATGTTTCATTATGTTCCAAAAGATTTTTGTTTTTTTTTCACTTCACTTTTACCCTCATTTCGGGGAAAGATAATTTTTCAGTGTTTGACATAGATTCGTATAGACCGTAGCGTCATCTATCGATCTACTATGAAACGAAAAAAAACGCTCATTGGTACAATCTAATAATTTAAAGATAACTGATATTATAATTTAAAAGTTTAGACAATTTGGTCTAAGTTTAAAAGACATTTCTAGCTAATTACTAACTATTTAAAACACAATGTGGAGTTTAAACAATGACATTATTAAGAGAGCCAAAATTGTACAATGTTTTTCAAAAATAATATTATCGATAACCATCAAATCTGTTACTAAGATTTTCTTTAAAAGTATTGAAGAAAAAAAATATTCAGTGTGCAATTAATTGCTCTAAATGACGGCACTGATGTTGCAACCTTGCAACCGCTGACAAACACTCGAGATCTAAATTACTATCCAAATGAGTAAATTTTATATTTATATGAATAAATGGCGATGTTTCGATCCCCGTCCAAGCCGACTCGTACCAATGAGTTTTTCGGAATTTATGTACGATTTGTAACACCACTGGCTTTTCGGTGAAGGAAAACATCGTGAGGAAACCTGCATGCTTCAATTTCGAGGCGTGTATTGTACCCACTGTCCATTATAAGTGGCGACGGGCTCACCCCCCGTCACATTGGACAGAGTTTCGGTACTTCTGGTGAAACGTGGATGTTCTGAGGTTTCAGAATATCTCTGACTACCCCCTCGGGGAATATAGTCGTGAGCATATGCTTATGCTTATGAATAAATGTCGCAAAAGTAATCAACTTCTCTTTTTACTAAACGTTTCTGTGGCCAAATATTACGCTTAAGTAATTCGATATTTCTGATCCTTGGTAAGCGATACGATATCGCCCCATATCGTATTGGCGTGTATCGATACAAAATATCGAGATATCGCATTGTGTTGTATCGATATACATAAATATCGATACGTATCGGGCATCGCTACTCTATAGCGCAGTACTGCGCTATACCGTACTCTAGATCGCAGTATAGTGCTTTACTGCGCTGTACTGCGCTGTATATTATAGCGTCCGTTTGTTACGCCCTTAAAGACGAAAAAACTTGAAATAGGGACCGAATTGGTAAAGAACAATAAATTTTAAGGTGGCGGCCACTTTTCTGAATTTCTTACTTCGGATTCATGTTCGGAGATCGCATAATATCGATAACCCCCAGATATTGATTTTGGAAGCAATCGGTTTAAAAGCTAAAAAGTTCAAATTGGCGGTCACTCCGCTTCCCATAGGTTCCTTAGGTAGCGGAGGGGTGCGGGATGGGGTGAACATGGTTATTAAAATAATGATTAAATGTAGTTTCAATAGCATGCAACTCAAAAACAACGGATCTAGGATAATTATTATCGCATGTTTGGCAACACCGCAGTGACGTATTCCCACAGGGGGCACCTAGTGAAATGTTACTTTGTTCGTTTTCCCCCAGTTGGTTAGGACATTGCTGGCTGAATCACCTAATTGTCTAAAAAGAAAGAAGATTCCGTGCTTCCCATGGCACTTTAAGCCGTTGGTCTCGTCAACTATCTCTGGTGGTAGTAGTCTTTACATTAAAAATCCACGTCAGAGGCCGTAAAGCGGTTTGAAAAATCTGCAAGCCCGGGTGTCAGATTACAGCCCACCGATAATAAGAAGAACAGAAAATTGATAATAATAGTAATGTTTGTGACCACGCCGAAAGGGATTACGGTCATGAGTATAATATGTATGTAAGGTAAGCGCATTTTAGGGCGGGCCGCAACGCATTGACGGATTCTTTGTTTGGCGTAATACTGCAGACGTTGTAAATAAGTTCTGCTTGGTATGGCACCCTTCGACGGGTCGCATCGCACTGACGGTAATCCGCCACGCACAAATGTGACACCTGTCGTACGACTTGTATAATTATGTAAAATTATTTCCCTTTTTGACCAATTTGTCGGATTGTAACGTGTATTTAAGAGGACCCACGACGTTGCTCGTTGCCGTTCATGCAAGGAACGTGGGGCCCTAATTTTTTTTCTACACTTTATGACCAAGCTGTAATTTGAATACTTAAACAAAACTCCTTATTTCACTCCCGTAGGTACTATCGCCAAAAAATGTTTCTTACCTCTGTTTTTTTGTTTGACACCATGTTGAATGGCTATAATCCAAAGACTACGGATAAGTTTAATATAATATCATAGAGTAGAGTAACAAAACCTTTATTGTATGTACTCTTTGGTGTAGTCCTACTTGTCAAATGTATATAAAATTTTCGTTTTTCGTGAGATAACATTACGTATATTTGTTTTCACATGATTTCTGTTGTGTAATGACTAACAATATAAGTTACCTATTTATTTATAATAGTCAGAATAGTTTTCCTGATAAATATCAAACAAAATGCTATGGAAAATAATACACATTCAGGTAAATACCTACCAGTGGGTAACCATGATTTTTTGTTAAATATAATATTATTGGGTATTAGGCGTCCTCAAATGAGTGAGAGGAGGCTAGCCTAGTGCGATTGGAGGCAAATGAGTGGTTTACTGTCTATAGATATCTAGTCATTTTTAAGCTGCCTTCGTTCACCTATGTTGACCCATGATCTAACTTTAAGAATAGATCCTGCCTTCTATTTGCAACTATCCGGGACATGAGTAGGTTGCATGCTTAACCTTCTAGACTACGGAGGCTTCACAAATGCAATAACACCAAAACGGATGCCCATACAAAGACTTACCTAACCAACATCGTCGGTACCTACCTAATCTTAACTTTGAAGCATCTCTTTACTTCCCCTCTCCAATAAGGCCCGGGTCCCACGGCCTGTGTATAGACAAGCCGCGCCACGACGCGCCTCGCCTGTACTCGCCTGTAACACCACGCGCCGACCCGTTCCCACGGCGCCTGTGGCTCGCCATGCCATTCAGTGTTACCATTGCTACGCAAGGGAATGAGCCATTTATTTCTTTTATTTCAAAGCCAAATTATTATATAATATTATAATATCTAAATTGTTACATATTTCATTTCTTGTTGTTTTAATAACTGAAAAACAATCTTTCTTTTCTGAATTATTCTGCAAGAACATAGATTATAAGGAGACCGGAATAAGTAAAAAAAAGAAATACGATAATTGTCGCGTCTTACGTAATCATTGCGGCACACGAAAACTGCATTGGAAAAGATTTGCATGTAATGTATAGAAACAAAACGAACTTTCACGACAAACCGTGCTCTGTAATTTGTCCGTAATAAGAAAATGTAAAATTTCGGCTAATTTATATAAACACAACTGAAATATAAACTACTAAGTTATTAAATATGGCGCAGCGCTAGTCGAGAGAAAAAAAGAGCTAATCTAGTTCCGAAAAGCCGAACTTGGCAACACTGTCGCTGCAATCCACGCACCAACTGTAGCTAGCTTGTAGATAGGGTCCCACGGCATGTGTGTTGTCAATCCACACGCCACGCGCCACGCCGTGGAAACAGAGCGCCTGTCGCGGCCTGCGGTGCGTATTGCTATCCATCGAAAGTCGGTAACTTCAAAGGAAACGCCTGTCGCTGCCTGTACAAGCGCGTGGATTGCCGAGCCAGTCAGGAATAAATCTACCGATGGGGAGTTTTCTGACAGGTAGTAAAACATAGTTCCAACAAACCGCGATAGATGGCGTTGACGCCAGATGGAGGAGAACAACTCGGACAACATGAACAACTCGGACAACATGGTCAACTGTGACAACATGGTCAACTCAGTCAACATGGACAACATGAACAACTCTTGACAACTCAATTAACTTTGACAAAATCCACCGTTGATCATGTTGACTGAGCTGACCATGTTATTAAGGTTATTCACGTTGTTCAAGTTAACCATGTTGACCAAGTTTGCCATGTTGTCAGAGTTGACTTTGTTGACCATGTTGTCCGAGTTGACCATGTTGTCAGAGTTGACCACGTTGTCCGAGCTGACCATGTTGTCCGAGTTGACCATGTTGTCGGAGTTGACCATGTTGTCAGAGTTGACCATGTTGTCAGAGTTGGCCATGTTGTCAGAGTTGACCATGTTGTCCGAGTTGACCATTTTGTCCGAGTTGACCATGTTGTCCGAGTTGACCATGTTATCCGATTTGTTCATGTTGTCCGAGTTGACCATGCTATCAGAGTTGTTCTATTTTTTTTTGTTCTGACAGGTTAAAGTTGTTCAGTTTGATGAGTCGAGTATGTAGTTTAAAGCAGTGCGGGCCCCAAGTTAATTTTGATTAATATGAAAAATAATTAACTATTTTAATCTAAAAAGTTGATTAAAAATGAACTAATCTTACACTCAGTTGCAGAAAAGCTCATTAAAGTTAATCCTCAATTAAAAAATAATCTCTTGCTAGCTTTTACAACGTCCACAAGACAATATTACAGCAAGAGATTTAATGGAGGATTAAATTTAATGACCGTTCCTGAAACTAACACTAAGTTGCAGAAACGCTCATTAAAGTTAATCCTCAATTAAATCTCTTGCTAGCTTTTACTACGTCCACAAGACAAATTACAGCAAGAGATTTAATGGAGCATTAACTTTAATGACTGTTCCTGCAACTAACACTCAGTTGCAGAAACGCTAATTAAAGTTAATCCTCAATTAAATCTATTGCTAGATTTACTACGACCACAAGAAAAATTACAGCAAGAGATTTAATGGAGGATTAACTTTAATGACCGTTCCTGCAACTAACTCAGTTGCAGAAAAGCTCATTAAAGTTAATCCTCCATTAAATCTATTGCTAGGTTTTACTACGTCCACAAGACAAAAAATAACAGAAGAGATTTAATGGATGATTAACTTTAATGACCGTTCCTGGAACTAAAACTCAGTTGCAGAAAGGCTCATTAAAGTTAATCCTCCATTAATTCTCTTGCTGTCACTTTTTGTCTTGTTGACGTAGTAAAAGCTAGCAAGAGATTTAATGGAGGATTAACTTTAACGAGCGTTTCTGCATTTTCATTTCGATTAAAAATGCATAACATAGGCGTAGCAAGGGGGGGGGGGGTATATCTATAAATCTAGTCATAGTTTTAACCTTGACACTGACAGGGTAGTACTGTAGCCGGGGGACTTTTTAATTACAAAAAAGATTACCGATTGCCGTTTACAAATTATTGTATGGTACTAAATGACTAATATTAAAACCTAAGTCTTACAGATCACAACCCGGCGTAGAAAAAAAATAAAAACATTTAGTCTTAAACTTTTTAACTTTGAGGTTTTCTTTTATTTCTATACTGACATTTTCAAACTAAGGTGAAGAACATGGCAGTATAGAAAATAGCCTCGAAATTTGAAACGTTTCAGACTTATTTTTATTTTTTTTCTACGGCGGGTTGTGATCTGTAAGACTTAGGTTTTTATTATATTAGTCATTTAGTACCTTACAACAATTTCTAAACGGCAATCGGTAATCTTTTTAGTAATTAATAAGTCCCCTGGCTACAGTACTATGTCAATGGCTCGGCAATCCACGCGCTTGCACAGGCGCGGCGACAGGCGCCCCTTTGAAGTTACCGACAGCGATCCGGACACAATACACACCACAGGCGTCTACAGGCCAAGACAGGCGAGACCGTTCCCACGGCGTGTGGCTTGGCGCGATTTGCGTATATACAGGCCGTGGGACCCGAGCCTAAGACAGCAGAGCTGACTTCAGCTCATTGGACATTGGATTGAGAAAATTAAAACAACCCAACTTAATTCGTTAATCATTTATTTTATATTTATTACAGCATTTGTCTTCGTTCAAAATCAACACTTACGGCGTTACTAAATGCACATGAAGATTTGCAACACAATCAAAATTATTGGTGATGAGTGATGACGAAGTCTTATACCAAGATGGTTTAATCGCTGACACATTGGAACAGAATACAACCCACTTCTTAAATAAAAAGATCAATCACCAAACTATTCATGACTTCTTATTATATCAGATCTTAGACCCAAGTAGTTCACTTTCTGTTGAATATTCTTACTCCCTGAGCTTGACCCTTCGATGGTTGGCTGGTACCTACCCTTGTCTTGTCTGTTTGTGCGCGAACGTAGTACCGGACCCCTTAGGGATTGATACTCTAGCTAGTTTAACGGAGATGTCATTCGATGTTTAATCAATAATTTTTTTTTGAGAAGCTGCATTATTTGTAGGAGGCCTTGTAGCTTCTTTCACTGCTTTACTTCTTTTACGTGGATAAATTTCAACTTATACACATTGCTCCCTTGATTTTTCCTCACTTTTAGAAATATCTTGTTCATTAATTACTTGACAGGAAGGAGATTCCATCTCTTATGCTGAAAATCTCTAAGCTGAAAATTTATCAAATATTTTAGGAGGAAACCAGAGGAAACAATATCTGAGAGAGATAAAGATGCTAAGTTACTTGTGTAGTAGGTACCTAAATTAAAACATACCCACACAGAAGCGGGCCTGTGGAAAAACTTCCTGGGGCGGACCCGCAGGAAGCGAATTCTTCCAGACCCACATGGATATCTTTGTGGCACATACAAACTCCAATATTACCACACATGGGTCCGGAAGAATTCACTTAGTGCGGGTCTTACCCCAGACCGCTTTCCCGCAGTCCCGCCACTATGTGGCCTGGTCTTTAGGTACCCTGAGACATTATCTGAGAGACACCAGGTACACAATAATGTGAACCAGCTTATTTACGTAGTACGTACGAACCTAAATTAGAAATAGAAATATATTATAGACACCATTATAGGTTTATCCTCATCTTGTTCATTTTCAATGCTTTTATTTCAGACTTTTGCGTTTTAAAACCACTGATCTAGGTTTTGATGCCTGCATTCTTTGTTGGCATTCAAAAATATGGGTACCAACATCCTTCTTTAAAATTAAATTGCCTCCTACAAGTTTGAACTTCATAAAATTTTCATTATCTTTCTCCATCTGTAAAAAAAAACGTTTAATAAGTAAGGTACGCCTAAGTACCTACTTTAGTCTCAAAGAAATAAGAAACTTCTTTCCTTTGCACACTTTGCTGAAGGCTGAAGGTACATAGGTCTAGTTTACGATTTACTTACGTCGGTCGAAAAGATCCTCACAACATCGCAAGAGAGATTTGGGAGTAGTATATTACTTGGATTTGGGAGAAGGCAAATTTTGTCTTTTAGCTACTTTCATCAACTCTTCTCTAAGTTTTGGTATCTACTTGAGGCACGGTTAAAAATAATTTGTCAAGAAACTTGCTGGAATTGGAAGGGCACTTCTCGGTACAAAACAACACTCACACTGAACAAACTGAACATTTTAGGCCGAAGGCTGAGCTACGCGTAGGAGCGAAGCTCCGCAGCGGCCCCTCCTGGAACCTGGTGGACCTTGTCTCCGGGGTCAATCGCCCAGATTTTTACTCTTTTTTAGTTTCTTTTAAACATACACTAAACAGTTTTCTTGATAGGCCAGTCATTTTAGGGTTTGACCCGGGAGTAATTCAGAATTGAATTTTTTTTTCTGTATCTTAGCTTAGAACAAACCTCTCCAAGAAATGGAACAAAATTAAAAAAAAATTACGTCGGCAACAGCCCTAAATTTGAAATTTTGCGTTTAATTGCAGCAATCCCGATGCATAATATTTATGGCACTGTTGTTTTGCACAGTTCATTAAATTAATTGGTATTAATTATGTATCTAAATATTAAAAGCCTAGATCAATTGCATATGCTTAAAGACACAACTGCAGCGTCAAAACTAGTAAATGTTGTATGGTGCTTAAACCTCTATATTTAAGAGAAATGTTTCTCGAGATTTACTTAATATATTACGTTATAAACAAAATATATTAAATATTAGAATGAATGTCCCAAGGCAGTACCTCAATCTGTAATTTACATGATTTATGGTTCGAGATGGATTATTAAGCGGAAAATTTTATTTTAATAATTGCATTTAGTATAATACACAATAGTAAATATTAATATTAGAAATAAATTCTCAGAGATAATAATTTTAAAAGAATATAATAAAAGTACGCAGCGCAATATCATCTTTACGCGGGTAGCATTAGAGTATAGTTTCAATAGAAGCGGGCGGAGCGGTGTCGAGCGAAGACGTGAACCGTCACTTGACCCGTGCCAATCCGTTTGGAAAAGGAGGTAGATAGCCCGAATATGTTCCTTTTATTAAGTATAGGTACCTAAACTGAAATTTGATTTCACGTGGCTAGTTCTTACTGTTACGCCTGTCACACACATACGAAATCCCGAATCAGGTTACGATTTCGTATGGATTTCCCCCTACAGAATTCTGTTCGGAATTACGGAGGTATCAAATCCTATAGAAAATAACAAGTCTGATTTTAAATTCCATATGTACTTACGTATGTAGGAGTATGTTGCGGACCTTAATGACTAATGATAGAGTCTGATATAGGTCAAATTGTACGCGTCGTAGGGTAATAGGGCCCCTTTAGTACACGTTGGTTAAGAGGTTTGGTTAGGGTGTCGCAAAGAGGGTCCCACAACTTCGAAAAATTTTACGCTAATTTTATATGGAACTGGGACTTAGAAAAATTTTGAACGATTTTGTATGAGCCATCGACTTAGTCGAATTTTCGAGTGAAATTAGTATGGGGGCTGGACTTGTAAAATTTTTAAAACTTGATCCGGGCTATCTATCGTAGTTTCTGCGGGCACTATATTTTGACCTTATTAGGTATACCTACTCTGAATTTATTATATTTTGACATTATTATACTTGAACTATATTTTGACATTATTATACTTCGACTTTATTAGACTTCGACATTATTAAATGTTGACTTTATTATGCTTCGTCATTATTACACTTCGACTTTATTAGACTTCGATATTTGACATTTTTATACCTTGTCAAATCGTTTTTTGTAGTGTCGGAAGAAGGGTCCGAGACTTAGAAAAATTTTGAACGATTTTGTATGAGCCATCGACTTAGACGAATTTTCGGGTGAAATTTGTATGGGGGCTGGACTTGTAAAATTTTTCAAAATGATTTTATTTTTTATTTTCGCATGCGGAAGGGTAGGTTTAGGGGTGCCCCAGGGGTTCGAAAAATTAACTATTTTTTCGCTAGGATGCACCGTTATCGAGATATTTAATAAATTATGTTTTTTAATAATTTTGGGATTTTTTTTTAATTTTTTTCTATGGATTCGCGAAATGGCTACAGAGTCGTGAAAGGCCTAATTCTTGAAATGCCTAATGCAATTGGCCATTTCACGAATTGGCCATTTCGCGAACTCAGTCGGTTACGTTAGCCAGGAGCGAAGCGACGAGCATGTTAGGTTTCTTGCGACCACAGCGCAAGAGCCGAGCGAGCGGTGCCGCGGCAGCGGGCGGCGAGTGCCAGAACCGAATTGCTACTGTTTAACCAGTCTACCCAAAAACATTCCCTTTAATTAGACCCTTCATTTCATGTTCAAGGTCAAGGTCATTGACCTTGAGGGTCAGCAGAGGTCACGCGTCGTGACAATTGAAACCGGTAAACAAAGCAACCATTTCATGTTCAAGGTCAATGTCAATTACCTTGAAGGTCACCAGAGGTCACGCGTGGTGACAGTTGAAACCTGTAAACAAAGCAACCATTTCATGTTCAAGGTCAATGACCTTGAAGGTCACCAGAGGTCACGCATGGTGACAATTGAAACCTGTAAACAAATGCAACCATTTCATGTTTAAGGTCAAGGTCAAGGTCATTGGCCTTGAAGGTCACCAGTAGGGGTCACAAAACCGGAGGAATATTAGAAAACCGGTTTTTCGGTTTTCATTTTATGACAAAACCGGTTTTCCGGTTTTTCGGTTTTGTTTTCGGTTTTCATTTTGTTTTTTCAATAAAACTTTGTTTTAAACTACAACAAATCTTACCAAATTAGTCGGCGTATGACAGGTATAACTATGAAAGTACGAAATGTTAGTTCATACGATTGAACTAACAATCCATACCTACCACCATCAAAATTAATCAGTCGAATCAGCCCACTGCTGGGCGGACATACCTGTGCTGTGCATCCTTCTTATTACTCCATTCTTCATAAACCTGTGCTAAGTGATCCAATGTAAACTCTTCACCTTCACAATGCCATCAGACCAACGTGGTAGTAGGTCACCTAATTGACCTCCATCGTTCTCTTGGCTTCCACTTAGATAATGTCTTAGACTATGCACCGGCCGCCTTCCCATCTTCCAAGTGTCCTGCCTATCTCTTCTTCAAATTTGTGATCCGCTTACCCGCCTTCGTATTCGAATCCACCAGTGATTTATGCCTGTATAGTACCTAGAGTACCTACGCACCATGTCTCTTTGTTGACTTGTTAGCGGTATCTCTGATGATCCAGATATGGTATCCCCTTGTCACATACTTCGGTTAATGGGAACGAGTCAGGTTAACTCATGTTATACATCTGCATAACTTTACAGCTCCCGGAGGATATCCACCTATCTCTTGTCAATATTTTATGGAGAGAATGAAACATGACGAAGTGCTCGGCACTGTCGGTGTCGAACAAGGTAGTTGAAATCTCTGCATCTTTCTCTCAGCTGCTTGACTGCATGAATGTAGTCTATCGTCGATGAGTATTCTTAACGGAAGTCTGCATGTTCGGCAGGCTGATACTCATCCAAGAAAAGGGTAATTTCACAGAGCCTTGGCGAACAGTTTGCAGACTTGAGAAAGAAGACTGATTGGGTTGGGCGGCTGTGAAGGATCTTAAGCAAGATCGTGATCACTGCTTTCTTTTTTCAACATGAAGTCGTCCTTAATTGCTGCACCATGTTGAGCAGTTTATACGAGAACTTGGTAGTTAGTTGCCACATTTTCATTTTGTTCAAAGCAAAAAGACTCCATAGAAGCGTCGTCGGCGTGGTCGTCGTCTCGTCTAGAAGCTCCAAACGTTTACTAATAGCGTTTTGCTTGTTTCTAGAGTTGCATTTCTGCCAGTGTCGAGTGAGTTTAGGGAATATGTATGACAAAACCGAAAAATCGAAAACCGCGGTTTTGGCAAAACTGAAACCCGGTTTTGGAAATTGTCGTCAAAACCGGTTTACCCGGTTTTTCGGGTTTCGGTGAAACCGGGTTTGTGACCCCTAGTCACCAGGTGTTCCCCCACCATAATACTCCCACATCCCCCGGATCCCGAATGTTTTGGTTGTAGCAAAACTGAAACCCGGTTTTGGAAATTGTCGTCAAAACCGGTTTACCCGGTTTTTCGGGTTTCGGTGAAACCGGGTTTGTGACCCCTAGTCACCAGGTGTTCCCCCACCATAATACTCCCACATCCCCCGGATCCCGAATGTTACTTTTGGCGATTGTTTTTTGTTGAAAATTTTCGAAGTCCTATTTTCGTATGGGACCCTCTTTGCGACACCCCGACCAGAGGTTTCCCTGAGCGAACGACTAGTCAAGGTCTTCAGAGCCGCCTCACCTCTACTAAACTACGTCATTTTAGTAGGTAAACCTATTTTTGACTGGCTTGTGCACACGGCGTCAGCTCAGGCTACCCTGTTTAGACTTTGAACTATTAGAAGTTGAACGCTGCGAATAGTGCGAGAGGGTGCGGTATGTTGTTGTTGTTTCGTCTCACGGCAGGCTGCGCCCGCGCCGGCTGCCGCTTCTATGCAGGCTCTCTGTACTTCATTATGTCACTGTGGTGCCTTCTAATCCAAGGAAATCGCATTCTAAAATCATAAGAATTCGTACCAAATTTAACAATTATCTAATTAACTCATTAAATATTGGTATTTTTGTTTTATTTAAATAGCTATTTTAGATCTTAGTACTGTCTACACAAAGGAGTGTGTCTCAACCTCAAGTAAAAGTGACTTCAACTTAAAAAGTAGATGCACATGAAACATATTTTTATACAATATTTAGACTTTCCTTTGAACACAGGTTTTATATGTATTTTATTTATAGAAAAATAAGAAATATGATCTATAGCAAATAAAACCGAGATGTTGAACATCATTGCTACAATTTTCAATAATTTTTATGTCTTTCAATTTGCAAGGCAATTTGGTCTTAACAAGAATTAAATTGCAATACTTATGAGTTTCATGTTAAATAGACGTTGCAACTCGCAACGTCCGACCTTGAATTAGTGTTTTTTTGTGAATTGTATGTTGAACATACACATCTCGAACAACGTCAACGGAAAACTCAGACAGCAGGAACAACTTGATAAGTTGAACAATTTTGCTAACACGCTCAATATAAACAACTCGGACAACTCGGTCAACTCGGACAACATACATAACTTGGTCAACTCGGAGAATATGAACAACACGAACAACTTGGCCAACCTGGACAACACAAACATCTGTCTGATCATCCCCTTACAAAAATATCATCATATTAAGTTGGACCCTTTATGCAGTAACATGAACAACATGGTCAACTTGGCCAACTCTAACAACATGAACAACATGGTTAACTCGGACAACATACACAACTCGAACAACGTCAACGGAAAACTTAGACAGCAGGAACAACTTGATAAGTTGAACAATCTTGCTAACACGCTCAATATAAACAACTTGGTCAACTCGGACAACTCGGTCAACTCGGACAACATACATAACTTGGTCAACTCGGAGAATATGAACAACACGAACAACTTGGCCAACCTGGACAACACAAACAACTCTAACTTGGTCAACTTGGTTAACTCAAACAACTCAGACAACTTGGACAACTCAGACAACATGAACAACTGGATCATCTCGGACGACACGAACAAACTGGTCAACTAAAACAACTCGGACAACATAAACAACTTGGTCAACTCGAACAACTTTGTCAACCCGGATAACATAAACAACTCGAACAACATGAACAACTCAAACAACTTGGGCAACTACAACTTGGCCAGCTCGTACAACTTGATCAGCTCGGAAAACTCGAATAACATGGGACAACTTGGTTAACATAAACAAATTGAGCAAGTTCTGCATGATGTCTGAGTTGACCAAGTTATTCTAGTTGACTAAGTTGTTTAAGTTGTTCGAGTTTACCAAGTTGTTTATGTTGTCCGAGTTGACTAAGTTGTTCATGTTGGCTGATTTGTCCAAGTTGTCTGAGTTGTTTGAGTTGTCCATGTTGTTCGAGTTGGCCAAGTTGACCAAGTTAGAGTTGTTTATGTTGTCCGGGTTGACCAAGTTTTTTGATTTGACCAAGTTGTCTGAGTTGACAAAGTTGTTCGAGTTGACCAAGTTGTTCGTGTTGTCCGGGTTGACCAAATTGCTCATGTTTTCTGAGTTGTCCAAGTTGTATGAGTTAAGCAAGTTGTCCATGTTGTTCGAGTTGGTCAAGTTGACCAAGTTAGAGTTGTTTATGTTGTCCGGGTTGACCAAGTTTTTTGATTTGACCAAGTTGTTTGAGTTGACAAAGTTGTTCGAGTTGACCAAGTTGTTCGTGTTGTTTGCGTTGGTTAGGTTGACCAAGTTGTTCGTGTTGTCTGGGTTGACCAAGTTGTTCATGTTGTCTGAGTTGTCCAAGTTGTCTGAGTTGTTTGAGTTAAACAAGTTGTTCATGTTGTCCGAGCTGACCAAGTTGTTTATGTTGTCCGAGTTGACCAAGTTGCCTGAGTGGTTCGAGTTAACCAAGTTGTTCTAGTTGTTTATATTGACTGAGTTGACCAAGTTGTTAATGTTGTTCGAGTTTGCCAAGTTGTTCATGTTACTGCATACATAACATACCCACAACTGGATACATACCTAAAAAAACACTTACCTATAATGTATATTTGATTGACTGATTGAGTGAACTACATACATACTTACAAACCTACGTACACCCCTTCATAATTTGCCCTATTCACCAATCCGGGCGGGTCGACCACTCCCATTTTTCTGAACACCCAACTCGCCCTGTGTTGAAGGCGACATGACCCCTACCGACTCGAAACAGTGGCAACTCGCCTTGAGGCGAGATTTTTTACTGGCAAGGGCAGTCCGGCGTGGTAATCATTGGGCCAACCGAGTCGTGGTAACCTTCATTGATATTATTATAAATCGCATAATAGTGATAGTATTCGAACAAGATTTAGGGCCTGTTTCACCACTTCGGAATAAGTTCTTGTTAGCTTATCCGACAGCTCATTTGACATATTCTTCATACAAAATGTGTCAAATGAGATTTCTGATAAACTAACATGAACATATCAAAAAGTGGCGAAACAGGCCCTCAGCCAACCTTTTTATCAATAGGTCCTTTAAAAGCAAAACGCCGCTAAAAACACAGGATGATTGCATTGGGTTGCAGTGCCTTTGTAGTGCCGACGCGAGCGCACAAGGGCACCGGCCGGCCGCGCGGGCCGCGCTAAGGTCACGTCGTCGCCCGTCCCACCCCGCCTGCACCCCCGAGAGCACCTTGCGAGCCATCGTTGATAGTCGATCCTTTTAACACTACATACATACACTTTATGTTTTTAATATGTATGCAAAATAATTAGTATAAATATACTACGTGTTATTAAAAAGAAAAATATACATTTAAATTCTTATCTACATAATGATTTCGGTTATTTTAATCAAGGCTGAATATATCGTTATATCGTTTTAATAATGATAAAATAGAATAAAACTATTATTTATAAGGCTATACACGCTTTACACTTGGAATTTATATTTGTATCTACTTAGAAAAAAAATAAAATGACAAAATATTTTTTAACGAATAATCCACTTACAACACATTTCTAATTTTGATGTAAATTTTAATGTTCAAAAATCACTATTAAGTCTAATTAAAATAAGCGTTATAGGTTTATTATTGAATGAGTTACAAGCCTTCCGGGAGTTTTAATTTTTTTTTCTATGTTCCATACAAATATTTTGTCTATTTTTTTTTCAGGCTTTACTTTCTTCACTAAATGATGCCAATTACGGTTTAAAAGTAAACATAAAGATTACTTCGACCTCCTCCAAACTGAACACGCTAAAATGACTGGCCTATGAGCTAAAAACTAAATCGGTGATCGATTGTGAGAAAAAAATGGTACATCACCACAGAAATGTCAATCACACAACATTGTCTTTGGATCACAATGAAAATGGTCCGATTCATGTTAATGGATCATTTTTTATTATTTTTAGTATCGATTGTTGATGTTTCCACCTTTTTTGCACAAGTTCATGTCGTATTTGCACTTAAAGCCTGAACTTGTTTCATGAAAAGTCGAAGCACGCTTGAATACAAATAAAAAAATGATAAACTAACATATACAAAAAATAATAGCGTAAATCGGACTTCGTGGCGACGTCGATGACACTTGGGTGACACATGGTTGACACGTGGTTGACGCATGGTTGACGCATGGTTGACGCGTGTGTGGACGAATTCGATACAAGGTGAACCACGCGTGGCGTAGCATGGCGTGGCATTGCATGTGCGTGTGCATCAGTGTGAAGTCTCTCATACATTTTACTAGAAACCGAATGCGTCCATACGTGGCATGTGCATTGCATGCGCGTTGCATGTACGACAATGGGAACGCGGCTTTAATCGCGCACCTCCCCGCGCTCGCCCTGACAACGCACACATAGCCGCGAGCGCTTTTACGAGCACACATGCATGAGTGTCGCCTGTTTGCGTTAGCGTATATTTTCTTTCGTGCTGGTACACGATACCTCAACAACCCTATTAAAACCTTTAAGATCAAGATCACAGACTTACCGAGATCTCGTTCTCCCTCCAGCAGTCATAATCTGTGACCAGAGCGACGGCCGCGTAGCTCAGCCCAGCTTCCTTCGCCAACACCACCTGTATTTACCAACGAGTAAAGGCTTCCGCTCATTGCAGCGATATTATCGCTGCGATTTTGCGATAATTGTTCTCAGTACATTTTGTATGGGGACGCGCTCGATCCCACACACTGCCGCGATATTATCGCAACCTGACGCAATCTCTTTCTACTACATTCAGTGAAGGGCG
Organism: Agonopterix heracliana; assembly: GCA_963693445.1. NCBI lineage: Eukaryota > Metazoa > Arthropoda > Insecta > Lepidoptera > Depressariidae > Agonopterix > Agonopterix heracliana. The sequence continues at coordinate 7,620,442 of OY856332.1, forward strand.
CATGCGTGACGCGAATCGCGGAATCGCTGCAGTGTGTAAGGTGTCGCGATATCGCTGTCGATCTTCTTCTTATCGAGTGGGCTGCAAAGCCCTGGTGTCAGAGTTTATTCAAACCGCCTTACGGCCTCTGACGTGGTTTTTATGTAACGACTACTACCACCAGTGATAGTAGCCGGGACCAACAGTTTAACGTGCCATCCGAAGCACGGAATCATCTTTCTTTTCAGACAATCAGGTGACTCGCGAAAATCGCGTGAAATCGCTCGATAATATCGCTGCAATGTGCGGAAGCCTTAACACCAACGATTAGACAAACCTTACTGATAGAATCTCCGAGAAAACGATAAAAATCGAGATATGCCTCCATCTTTGTTTTTTTACATTTATGTCAAAAAGAGCGCGCATGACGTTTTATCGTTTTGTCGCGTGGGTAGCATGCTATGAATAATAATTAGTGCATATTATTACATGCCTGACTATAAGAACGCGCGTTGCGGAGATGTATGGAAACTCAATCTCGAGGTCCACGTTCGATTCCGCACGGACGACTGCCATGTAAGTACCAATGAGTTCTAACTTATGTACGTAATACCGACTGCTCTCACACGGTGAAGAAAAACATCGTGAGGAAACTTGCATACGCTGAAGAAGAAATTTCGATGCGCGTGATAAGTCCACCGACGCGCATATATTGTGCACGCGTGGTGGACTAACGCCCATACACCCTTCCTGAGAGTAGGTCTGTGCCTTGCAGTGGGATGTATATAGGCTGATGATGATGATGCTTCGGAATTGTTACTTTGTAAGCTTTCTGATTACTTACAGCTTAGAAAAAGTATATGTCTAGAATGAGCCTCACGGTTATACCGTATAAAACAAAAGGGGCCAACATTCATAGGTTGGTGTGCGTGAGGCGCCATACAAATTATATATGTGTGCGTGTATATGCATAGGGTTTTGGGGCTAGTACTGGTTCAAATTTTTTTCGACGCTTTCGTATCTTCGACTGTCAATCTTGACATTAAAATTTATCAAAGACCGACAGATTTTTCGTCTCGTTTTGAAATAAACAAATGAAACAAGAACTAACCTCGGGTACAGTAGTCATGTTGACCAGATGACCGCCCCACTGTCGGTGCATCAGACTCTCAGCTCGGCTTGAAAACCTGGCACAATATGAACGATACTTTAAGATCATTCATTCCTAAAACTCAAACTATACAAAGTGTAGCTACATAAATAACATATACAGGGTGCAATATTAAACGTGGTGCTTCAAACCATCAAACTGAACAACTTTCACTACGGAGACGACAACATCGTAATGCGAAATTCCAAAAAATGAAACGTTTGATGTTCCATAGCAAACCAGACTTAAAAAAAGAAGAACCAGACGTAATCTCGTCTAATCATGAGTGACGCACCCATTTCTTTTGTGTGCGTGCTGTCACGCGGTACATAAGGTGACGGGTTGTAGGACCTGCGCCTAGAGCTAGTGCATCTATGTGAGTGTGCGTCGCTTTAGAACAAACGAGATTGTATTAACTACCTTGCATGCTTCACATCTTTTTAGTGCAATAATCGGTCCGTATTTCTTTCAAGTCCGTGTAGCAAACGTCAATATTTAGCCACTCGGCCCAAATGTATGACCCACAGTCAAAGTTGTTCAGCGCATTAAAGTTTACACCTAATTTAGATAAGTTTACCTTAATCTAGATAGGACATGTTTAACATGACTGTAATGGTAATACCTAGGTCCCTGTATGACCACGGCGGTGCCTCGCTCGTGGCACGGGTAGCCCCTGGCGCGGGCCGCTCTCAGCAGCGCGGTGCGGGCCTGCTCGCAGTACGCGGGCCGCATCGGCAGGTGGCACACGCCTTTAGGACCGCCGTCCGTTCGGTCGTAGAACGTGCATTTACGGCCCCATGTTCTGTAAAGAAATTATGATTTTACAATTCATTTGTTCATCATCAGCCAGTCATCGTCCACTGCTGAGCATAACAAAAGTCTCTCTGAAGCCGTGCTCAACACTCTATCCTGGTTTTTCCAGATCTAATCGCCTCCACTACCTGTCTCAGGTCGTCGGTCCAGCTCAGCGGGGCTGAATGAGTTTATTGGTCCAGAAAAGATTGTTTTACTGGCCGAACCGGTTTGTCCACGGTTAAAGGAAACGCCAGCCCATAACCTACCGTCGCACATACGGGTATTTATACGAAAAACCCGGACAAAAGTCGATTTCATAAATTATTGGCAAGTGTCTTTAAACCGTATTTTTTATAAACCTCAGTTACTAATGAGTGATGTAGCAGACACAAAAAATACGCAACCCTCTTCGTCGTACGAGCAGTCAGAAAACAGTCATTTTGGGAATCACAAAATTTGACCTCGGCGCGCTAATATCTGCTCTGCGTTCTAAGGTGAATTGAATGAAAATGTTTTAAATCATTATAGGAGTAGTAGTTTCTATCGTAGCGCAATTGTATGAAGCTGTGTCTGTGGGGTACCTTAATTATGTGGCAGTGGGATGTAATTAAGATATAGCTTGTTAGGTATCTTTATTTAAATACGATCGTCAACCGTGCCGTTATTAGCAAACCTCTTAGGGAGGCCCATTAGGTGACTGGTTATCCCCGTCCAGGCCGACTCGTACCAATGAGTTTTTCGGAATGTATGTACGATTTGTAACATCACAAGAAGGAAAACATCGTGAGGAAACCTGCATGCTTCAATTTCGAGGCATGTATTGTACCCACTGTCCATTATAAGTGGCGACGGGCTCACCACTGATGAAACGTGGGTGTTCTGAGGTTTCAGAATTTTTCTATCTACCCACTCGGGGAATATAGTCGTGAGCATATGCTATGCTGTGACTGGTTATGGTTAATGAAGTAGCAACGAACCTGTCAATGAAGTCGTCGAGTATGACGAGGTCGCCCGGCTTGTACTCCTCGACGAGCGACCCGGTGGCTGTGGTCGCCAGCACATGCGTGCACCCCACTTGCTTCAACGCCCAGATGTTGGCGCGGTAGTTTACGTCACTGTTGAGTCAATAGTTTAACATAAGATTTCAAAGAGGTCTCTAATAAATTATGTCCCTTATCTCCCCCCAAAGGTATCCCTAGTGTCTCTCTGTCACCCCCAGTAGGCCTACCGTGAGTTTTCACCGTACTTTACTACTGTAGTAACGTCACCAATTTCGTATTGAAATTCGTACAGCGCTCCTAGTGGTTACGTTGCGAACTAATTTCTGCCATACGATTTGGCGACGTAACTACAGTAGTAAAGTACAGTCAAAACTCATGGTACTCTGCCCTCAGGGCAGGCAGGGTCATGGAACCCCCAGGATAAGAGAAATAGAGCTTTGAAACATTTATGCCTGGTCCATGAAAAACTAGGTAACCCAATCGCGATCCTCACCTGGGTTGAAACTGGTGTTTCCTGCCATGCCTCGCCAGTAGAACACAGTCGACGCCCTTTATCTGTCCTTCTATGAGCACGTCCGACGGGTTGCCGAAGGGCGTCGTGACGGCGCGCTCTACCTGGTTCTCGAATAGAGTGGGGTCGTCGAACCCTGACCCGCCGATTATGCCGATCTGTAGTGTGGTAATGGATAGGTAATGCGTGGTTATAAGACATAGGTGCAATCGGGATGGGACGTAAACCAAGAATTCACGCAATTACTTTCAAGTTAAATACTTAAAGGACAGGAAGATGTCGAAGGGAAGTGTAATAAAGTACCTAAGCTTTGAGAAGATAAAAACTAGTACTGACGTTTATTATTGAAGGATTTATTCTTTCTAAGGATTTTTAAAAGTCTAGGAAACTTTGTAGATTCGAATGTGCATGCTTTTACTTACTTTTTCCCGGAGTTAAATCAGCCCTAGCAAGGCATATCATCAGTCTATATTCGTGCCACTGCTGTGCAAAGCGCTGCCCTCAGGGAAAAGTTCACTTATCAAACATTTTTCATACCATAAGGCAGAATAAGAAAACAAATTAATGCATCAAACATTAGTATATTTCAGGTGATTCAATCCTACAATATAAAACATTTAAATACTGTCCGATTTCAATTCAAACTGATTTACAATTACAAACGCACAATTCAATTCTACTAACATGCAGGTAAATGCTACCGTTTTGTTGATCTGCGTTAAAAAAGGTTCAGTTGTGCCGTTGCATTGCTAGAAGTTGTTGGGCGTGACAGGTAGTAATGCCGACCATAAGGCTGGTTTTCCAGCAGAAATGTGCGAGGTAGCGAGGAAAAAATGGGCCAATGGGAGTGCTTCAATTTCCCAATGACGTGATCGAGCGAGCGCGCTATTGGCGGATTGTTTCTTGTCTCACCGCCTGGCTACCTCGCACATCTCTGGTGGAAACGCAGCCTTAGGCTAGGGAGCGGAAGCAGTGGTCACTTGTTAGAACCCTCTGCACCTTTTATAGCGAAAATTCAAAGTCACAAAGGTTCTATTCTATTCAAATCTTATAATAGTCGCTCCATCTTAGAGCCGACACGCACTACCAAATCATTATCGACATTGCTGGCGTTAAAATAACATCGAAAATCAATTATCACAACTTTCGCCGATCGTCGATTTGATGCTCTGAGGCACTAGCAGTTCTGTTAATTGATATTCAATGTTGTTTCAACGCAAGGAAAGTCTATAATGGTTTGGCAGTGAAAAATGCTCAGCGCTGCGCCGGCTCTTAGTGTTGATAATTTTGCCAATAACTAGTTAAAACTAGAACTTAATTGAGATTTACAACATCTTCTAATGTGCTCCATGACTGAGGGTTAAGACCATTGCGGCCCGCTCATGTCTCCAGGCTGCTTGATCCTTTAGTATGCCCTGGTAGTTTTGTTGACTATCACACAGTTGCAGAAACGCTCATTAAAGTTAATCCCCCATTAAATCTCCTGTTGTCACTTTTTGTCTTGTAAAAGGCAAGAGATTTAATGGAGGATTAACTTTAATGAGCGTTTCTGCAACTGAGTGTATGTCAGTCCGCCTTTTAGGCATCATATTCGGCATAGACATCTTCTAATCCTTGGATTATTACAATTATTACCTTAGGGGGAAATTTTGAATTAAAAAAAAATTCAAGGTCAAAATTGATTAAAATATTCCTCTTTCTGAAGGTTTTTCCAGATGCCGATTGGAATAATCCCACTTCTCTTTGACAACTTATAGAACAACGAAATGGCACAACAGATGCCTTTTTAACTCTATTCCAGATAACAGTTCATTTTAACTTAAACAAGCACTACTTTTCTTCTAATCCTTGTTGGAATTTCAGTTCTTTCGTCGTCTCGTGAGCCTTTTGTAGATTCTGTGCGATTTGGAAATATTTCTTCGATTCGTCCGGGTTCTGCTCGACTCCGTCTCCTTTCTTGTACATGACACTAACGTTGGCACATGCATACATATTACCTAATTCACAAGCTTTCTTCGCGAACTGGAAAGCTTGTTTCATATCAGGTTTTATGAGGTAGTCTATGTTGTTGTTTTTCTCGGGTCGATGCGGGTTAAAGTCGGACACGTTTTTGGGCACTCCACTAAGGTACATGCCTGATAGATAGTGGCATGCCATTTCACAGTTTTGATCGCAACCTTTCTTTAGGTAGTTGTAACCTGTAACATAATGAAATAACTAATGTTATCAAGGAGTAACAATATGAAAAGTAAAAGGAGATTAGAGACATTTGGCAGAATTTACCATTTCGTTGATAGTTTTCTATCTTATGTATGTAATACCAACTACTTTTAAACAGTAAAGGAAACCGGTACTTGCTGAAGAAGAAATTCTGAAATTCTGTATACTTCACGTCTACCGCTCAGCGTTGGGCATGTGTGGTGGACTAAAGCCCATATCCTCCTTGAGAGTAAGTCTATGCCCTGCAGTGAGACATATAATAGGCTGATGATGACAGAATTTCTCTCTGCATAATGCAAGCCTACGTTCATAATTTTAGCTTAAGGTGGTTTTCAGTCCATACAAAACTTTGATGTAGAACACTCGTATTAATACTCTCGGTATTAATAAAAGCAATGTTTTATATATGGAAAAATTGTATATACATAATTGTTTTATATATAAAAATATAATTTTCAGCTTGAGCTGAAAGAAAAAGAATCAAAAATCATCTAGCTATAGGTAATAAAGTGAGCAGAAAACATGGTGAAAGAAAACACCTTGTGGTACATCCCTCTTCAAGCTAACGCCGGGTCCAGTAGCAGTGAGCAGCATACCCGCGTGGAGACACGCCGTCGCTTCATTCTGGTCACACCCCTTCTCGAAGTACTTCAGTGCCCCCGCCGGGTCAGCATTCTCCTTCCCTTTCCCCACCAGAGTGTAGTTCCCAAACTTCAGGCAAGATTTCCCATAGCTGTAGTCCAAACAGTTGCTTTTGTAAACCTTCGCAGCCTTCTCGAAGTCCTTTTTTATAGCTTCCAAATAGTCCGCCAAAAGGTGGCATACTTCCGGCTTTTTCTCCTTGTAACAGCCGAAACGGTATTCGATACCGAGGTTTTCGATGTACTCCTTCACATCGTCTTCTTGTTTTAGGTCATAGGCCATTGTAAATTATGATTTTTATGGTTTTATTACAAACACGATTTAGGTTAGGTAATCAGCCTTGACAAACGTCAAAATGATAACGCATATCAATTGGTAAACAAACTTGTTTAGTGTCTTTTATATTGGGAAATCTTAATCATTAAAATATATTACAGAATAAGGTTGATGAAAATATAACATGCGAATAGAAATAGTCTTCTATAGCATAAATTACTTGTAAATATTAAAAATATTAAATAAAATACCTTGATTTTGGTAACTTCACCCATAGTAAGTTCTTTTCTTTTCGAGATTAGCAGGATATGATAAACATAAAACACAAAACACAATTGTATTTTAGGAATAGGAAATGTACTGGATACACTCCTCACTAATTTAAATGTTCCGGAAGCCGGGATCAAGGCGGTCGGGGCACTGCAAAGTTTGGTACAGATTATAAATTAAATTACCTATGTAGCCATTTGTTTGTAACGAGTGCATGAACAAAACGCGTATTTTAAATTTCTTGATTTATTAACAGATTAAGGAGCAAGACCAAAAATTTTTTGAGCTATATTAACTTTTTTAATCACACACGGGAGACAGATGTCTGATTCTGACAGAACAGAACAGAACTATGGCCACTAGCTAGGCCACTGTTTTATATTCCGAAATTCGATTCACTTCCAAGCTCATTTATAACCAGTACCTAGGTGTAACAAAACGCAAAACGTAGGCCTGAAAACAGCTGATTCGCCGACTGCCTTTTGTCTGCGAATTTATTTTTGCTTCAAGAAAAGGCAAAACAATAAACCAGTGCAATATACAAAGAATCAAGAAAATGTCGGGTAATGTGGAAATATTTACTACGCGCATGAGAAAAGCGACGCGGAATATACATTCCGTGAGTGACGCTTTGGTCAACGCAAAATTTGCCATTTGTGAGTATATTTCAGTAGAAATATATAAAGAACACGATGTTAGTGAGTTTAAGAAAGAGTATCTGGTACTACATATAGTGCGGACACTCCCTGCCGTGGAAGTGCCTGCCTACAGCAGGGGTGCGTTCAGAACCTACGCCCAGAGTGCGCCCAGAGTGCACTCCGAGTGCAACTTTTCGCCCTAACGCCGTTCAGAGGCTCGGTGAAAAGCGTATTACCCATAAGAGCGAGCGAGAAGAACAACCGCACCCAAAGGTTCTGAACGCAGCCCAGGTAGGCAATAATAGTGGTGTAGTCCTTTCTCACTCGCACTTACTCAGTACCGCAAGTGCTTACATCTTCTTGTCAGTGTGACTGAGTCCTCGACTCTGATCGAAGTGACAGTGCAGTGTACAGGCCCTGGACTGGACTCCAGACCATGACAATGTCTTCTAAGTATACCGACAGGGTCCTCCTAAATTACTCGTAAAGTTATACAGGATCTCTTAATATGCTGACTGTTTTTTCACAGTTTGATTAGACAACTGAACAACTTTCTCTAAGGCACGAAAAAAAATCACCTGTTTCATATACAACTCTGCCGTGCTAACAAAAAGTGCAGTAAGTAAGGTTTTTTAAAAAAATGAGTTAAATACAGATTCGAGATCGTGAAAATAAGCTCTATATGATGATTTGATCCCCATTTAGCTAGCATGTTTAGAAACCGATATTTTTAAAGAAGAGTGCAGTAAGGTTATCACCAGACACGTAAATTACTAACTATGAGTGCTGTAAGCATAGCCACTGCACTTAGCATTACCTAATTTTCAAAGGCTTCTGTCAATTCAGACTAATAAGTAATGCAGTATGGTAATTTGCTGCTTTATTAATTAGCACCAGTGAATTGGGTTCTTTATAGAGCACACTAAGAAAAAGTGCAGTAAAATTGATTGCTGCATTGTTTGTTAGCAACGCGATTGGATTAATGATAATAAGATACTACGTAAAAATGCAGTGGTACAACAATTTTACCAATATACCTAATACAAAAAATTTCATTTGAGTTACTGCATTTATAATAAGTACCCAGTGCATTCGTTAAATATGATCTTACAAACGTTAAGTGCAGTTACAAGCCTTACTGCACTTTTGATTAGGAACGCCTGGTAGAGACGCTAAAGAGCATACTAAGCAAAAATGCTTTTTTTGCGATTTAAAACGCTATATTGCAGCTGTGCTAATGAAGGTCAGCTCAGTTAAAACTATTCATTTTTTCCTATACAGTAAAAATAAAACAAATATGAAAAAATCATAAGAAGGATTGAAAAACATAAAAATAAAAAATAAAAACTTTAGGCGCGATTTTCTCGAAATGATGACGAACCACCTTACTGCACTCTTAATTAGCACGGCAGAACTGCAAACCTACTCGAGCCAAATGTATGGGACAGCAGATTTTCTTTCACAATTAGAGAAAGTTGTTCAGTTTGATGGTCTGATCATACCCTGAAAAAACCATCAGCATGTTAAGAAACACCCTGTATAACTTTAAAAGTAATTTGTCTTAAAATAAATATACAATGTTTATGCAATGATTTTATGCAGGCATGTCAAACATGCTGCCAGCACTGCATTTTCTTGTGGCCTGATAAAATTTTAAGAATAGCGACTTTTCGCGGCCCGCGAGCATGATGACTTTACGAAGTTGACATATTTTATGTACGGTGGTCAAAATGGCGAAAGTTTTAAGTCATGGTGTGAATGATCGATGCAATGATCTTTATGTTCTTTGCGGCCCACTGATTCTACTGTCATTATGCATGCGGCCCACCAATGACTTTGAGTTTGACATGCCTGATCTTTTTTTTTTTTTTTTATCTACGATCAGTCCTTGGTAGTCCAGTCCTCCTAAGTAGATTTGTTTTTTGATCGGTAAGTGGCATTAGTAGAGTGTGCCCCCCAGTGGAGACGGCGCCTCTGTTTATACGACACAACACTACTGTCGGTCGTGCAGCTCCTGAATGTTGTGCCGTTTGAGACGTTTTGAGTATCGCTGGCGGGTTAGTTGGACAGCCAGCTCATTCGGATGGTTTGCAAGACGCTGTTGGTACTTTACTGCCGTGGAGCGTACTTCCTCCTTAGTGGTATTCATTTTCAATTGTTCAATGCCTGATCTAATGAATTATTTTCAGCTTTAAGAGATGAGACAGTCTGGGGCGGAGGTCTGTTTGTGTTTTACCACATCTTTGCATTCCTCGAGGATGCGAGGGACAGACTCAACATGACTGATTTCAACAATTTATTCATCCATAAAATATTATACAGGTACGTCTTGACACAACATTGAATTTAACTTAAACTTTTGATCTCCCTAAGAAAAATTTACACAATATAATTTTCTTTCCTATCTCTGGTGGTGGTAGTTGTTACATAAAAACCACGTCAGAGGCCGTAAGGCGGTCTGAAAAAGCTCAGACACCAGATGATAAGAAGACTAATATTATAGTGTACATAAGTTTTTTTTCTGTTAGCACTGTGTTCAAAGAAGTTTTATTCATAATTTATGTTAATCTTTTAAAGCCGCATAATGTACACCTTCCTAGAAGTGCTAATGTTGAACCCATGGATCAGGAGTAATCTACATTTTGTGAGGTCCGCTGGGATTTTGCTTCTTGTTTATACCCAAAACTTACACAGAAAAAAAAACAGCTGTCCCATGATTGATTGTTTTTCCATCGTTCCATACATTTGAGTCGAGCCGGTTTTGTATGAAACAGCTGATTTTTATTTCACGATTTCGAAGTTGTCACCATAGTTAAAGTTGCTCAGTTTGATGGTCTGGAGCAATTTAAGTATTTCTAGGGTGATTTGTATAAACACTAAGCAAAATTCCAGCGGACCTCACAAAATGTAGATTACTCCTGATCACATATAAATATATAATAATATTACCTTAAAGAAGCAAAACTATACCAACAAGAGATTGGTAAGAATATCTCGACATTTTGTACCTATGCATATTTTGATATTTCACACGGGAGTTTCGCTTCTATAGGGGTTCTATTATTAGCTGCTGGCGTAGGTGGAAAAATACGGCGTTTCGTGAACCAAAGATTTCCTTTGGCAGGATTGGTCCTTAGGACCTAAAGATGGATTTAAGAAGTGGAGCCACCAAGATTTTTGATGCAAGTTTTGGAGGGGGGGGGAGCCCTCAGCCTAATCTTGATAAATACATCAGTTAAGCTACTAGGCCAAGTTTGGTATCATTTTCGTATAAATCGGGGATGCCGAATTTATTTATGGTATCAAATTTGCACCATTGTATAGTAAAAACGTGTTAGATAATCATTTTTTCGTTTTTGACTTACTTTAAAAAAAAGGAAAAATGTCCATAACTCATACAATGTTTGGAATATTTAGAAAAAAAAGTAGCTCTATAAAGCCCTGTTTATCTTTTACAGCAGAAAACATTTAACTTATATTTTGTATGTCTGTAAGTATTAAAAAAAACATAAAAACTAGTTGACGGTACCAAATCCTGAATTCAAAAAAATCTAATAATATGTTGTTTTCGATCTTGGAATGGTTCGCAAACTCAATAAAAAACCACCGAAGTGTGAGTTGGACTGGTGCACCGAGGGTTCCGTACCACCACACAATATAAATTTACCAAAAAAAAAAAGGATTTTCTTTCATTCAGTTCGAGATTCATAGGGGGAGCCCAACTCGCACTTTACACATTTTTTAGTATTGTTCTTTAGCTTAGAAGTTTTCACTATAATCGTTCCAAGTTTGACGCTTGTAAATACTACCGTTTTTACGACAGAGCAAAAACAAAAAAGTTATAAATAAATAAATAAAAGTTGAAAAAAACATGTTTCTGGTACGGGGACACCCCTTAATTTTTGTTTTTTTTTGTTATTTGTTACGAAAATTTATATAAAAACATGTATATATGTGTTCTGTGGAAATTTCAACCGGCTATGAAATGAAAATTAACTTTTGCTTACTTTTGTTTGAATTTGTTTTGATGTAAATAAAGAAAAAGTAGAACGGAGGGTAGGTACCTACTACACCACGCACCGCAACTTCAGTCACTGTGTAGCATGAAACAATAATTGTTAAAACAATAATATTGCATGATTTATTTCATATTTCGCGTTGCTCGCATTGCACGACTTTTTGTTGATATTTTTAACACACTATTTATAAAAGAATGTTGTCAAAGTTTATTAAATACATGAAATAGGAGAGTAACTCTCTAAAAACATTTATTTTGCAATAAAATTTGCATTATTTTATGTTACAGATAATTCAGTCCAAATATTAGAAATTTTAATTTATATTTTTAAATTCACGTGTTTTTACTATTAGATTGATGCAAATATTATTCCAGAATCGAATTCCACATCTTTGATTTATGCGAAAACGATACCAAACATGACTTAATACCTAAACTTACGCAGATATTAACCTAGGACTTCGCTGAGGCTAAAATGCCCCCCCCCCCCTCCCCCCCTGCATCAAAAATTTAGATGGCTCCACTTCTTAATCGGATCTTAGGATCACAATGATCAATCCTGCCGAAGGAAATCTTTGGTTCATCAAAAGCCGTATATTGACTTTTTTTGACTCCTACGCCAGCAACTATATAATCTATTCATTGAAATAAAACTTCTAGTTCTTCTACTTTAGAACATCAAATATCTATCATTAGAACTCTATTTCAGGAAGAAAGCATTTGAAGCAGACCTCAGCCACTACCTAGGCGAAGACTGGCGCACAATAGCCAAGTCACCAGCGCTGGAGAACTACCTAGAACACCTGCAGGACCTGGAGAAAGAGAACCCGAAGCACTTGCTCGCCTACGTGTACCACCTCTACCTGGGGCTGCTGAGTGGTGGCCAGATATTGGCTAAGAAGCGGAAGATGTTCGGTGAGTCTTGCTGTTTAACAATTAAATGATGCACAGCCGTACGTCTAATGTTCACATGAATCACGTTGGTCCAGTGTATGAACAATCACTTAATATATATCTTAACTACATAATATATATATATATCTTTAGCAATTCACTTTTTTTCCTCGCTGTTGTGAGGTGAAAAGTTGTGTGTTTCGCTCGGCTGCAAAGTTATTCTGCGTCTCGTACCTTTGAAACCTTCGCTTGCTCAGGTTTCAATATAAGTACTCGCGCCAAAAAACAACTTTGCAGCCTAGCATAACCAATAACTATTTTCTAATATATTGTGTCATCAATTTCTTTACAGATAATTCTCAAGACACATACGTCGATAAAGTGACGGATTTCAGCGATGTAGACGTCGGCCAATTGAAAAAGGACTTTCGGGAAGCAATGAATAAGATCGCAGATACGATGACAGAGGAAGAAAAGGACGCATTTATAGAAGAGAGTAACAGAGTGTTTCTAATGAACAATTTGATTGTCAATTCAATCGGGGGCCAGAATCAAGTAATGATGAATTTGTTGTATAAAGTATCTGCTGTAGTTTTTATTGTTTTTGGTGTCGTTTTGGCTTATAAAATGCATAAGTAAAGATTTTAAATCAGTTGGTATTTTAAGAGCTACAGTTTTCACGTAGTGGAAGCTGATTTTTATATTCTTGTGCAATAATAGTAGCCGTAATTCTATCGAACTAGATTCTCTTTTATCGATATATAAAAAAAATATCTAAAATAAACGCACGACCTTATTATTTGGTTGTAAGGGCTTGGTCAATGACCAAAAGCTACCGCGCTGGACAGATCTATTGTAGCAGTAACGCACGACCTTAATTCTGTAACTAATATTGTAATTTGTAAGCAAAAAGTACTTTTATTGCGAAGCCAAAACTAATGCATTACTTATACAGGGTGTAAGTGACAGCCTTGCAAATACTGAAACAGTGAACTCAGACCATCAAACTGAACAACTTTCACTATGGAGCCTAACTCAGGAAACGTTGTATGGGACAGATGAGTTAGGCTCCATAGTGAAAGTTGTTCAGTTTGATGGTCTGAGTTCACTGTTTCAGTATTTGCAAGGCTGTCACTTACACCCTGTATACACCTATGTATTTTAGAGTGTAAGAGTGTAAAGTAGAACCTAGTATTTTGTGATATCAAATACAAATTAGAATTTTGTTTCTGGTAATTAAAGACTGATTTCAAACTAAAGCTTGTTTTAACTCGCTTTTATTAGCTTCACCTGTTACTAGTTAACCCCTCGAGATTTAGCTAAATGCATGCGAAAGTGTCAGAACCAAAAGAAGTCTACAATTCAAAAAGAGACTGACGACTCTTGCCAGTCTTTGTTTGATCGTCCGAGCACGTGCGAGTTCATGATGGCGGTGTTGTAAAAACTACCAAAGAAAAGATACTATTTTCAGTAAGCAAACTATTATTTTAACATTTAGAAGTATCATTTTGTTTACGAACATAATATTTAATTTTTATTTTGTTTATTGATTATCTGCCATCGCGTCCGCCATTACGTCTGTCATGTTTGATGTTCATTTTCACCTCCAGTCGAAGCTGCATATAGTGTTAAGTAGGTACAAGCAAAATTAACCCTTGTGACTAGCTTCATACGATTTCAATTGCAATGTTTTTAGTTTGTTTACATTACTATGCATACCTACCTACTTTTTAATAAGGTTAGTTCGGGACACTTATCGAGAATTTTGTACCAGACCCTGTGTCCATAGTTCTAGGTCGATGTCTGAGGCACGGACTTGAAAGAAAATCTGAGGCTTTCTTATTTACTTTCAGAGGTTAGTAGACTATTTTTCTCCTCGACGGAGGTGGAAAGCGACAATGTTGTTTAGCGCAGCGGGACGAAAATTGTCGCTTTCCGTCCGGAGGGGAGAAATATATAATTTACTTATGAGTCAACAGTCATGTGGGCCGATTTGATTTTTAGAATTTTCGTGCCTTTAGCCTACGAATAAGAATAACTATAGAAGAGTAACTCTAAACAAAATCGAAATAATTTTTGGCACCAATGAAAAATGACATTTTGTATGAGTTTTGGCGGCTAGGTACAGTTTTTAAACAACAAATTTAGAACACGGTACAATTTTTTTGGGGGCCACTTTTTGAGCTTCATTTACACTTCTACACATTCTTATTCGTAGCCTTTAGCCCATCTACAGTTTATTCTACTGAATAGCAAATCAAAACTTTTAGTTGGCCATATTTAGTTTGTTTTATACAAGTTTGATACCTCATCCTGTATTTATTACGTAAGTTTTTCTAAAATGACTAAAATAAAAAATAAATAAGCAAAGAAGCAAATTACCTACCAATAGAAAAATAATTAAAACATGAATTTTGTTACAAAAATAATTTATTACTCCGACACTATAAGTAGTCACTACAAATTAAACATTTGGTATCAAAGTACGCAATATTTACAATAATCAAATCATGCTAGGCTTGCAAGTCAATTCTAAACTAAAACTACCTACATTATTATAATCATACGACTACAGTTAGGATATCATCTGAATGATGGCGGTTCCATGGCCATGTCTATGAGGTCGTCGATCTCTTCCGTGTTCCAGAACGACAGCTCCAACTGCAGGAAAATGACGAAATTAGAAGATAAATGATTGAATATAAATATAACGTCAAATTTAATTAGTTGGCGAAACTTAACAAACGCATTTGGTATCTTTTACTAAGCACAATTACGTGGTAAATGACCCCCGCTCGATCATATAATTTGAGGTCAATGTTCGCCCGCCGGCCGCATACTGCGTACGATACGTACGATAATAATAATTTTGTAAATCATCAATACCGATTATAAACATTGATAATGCAATCTGTTATCATATCATTAACAAGTGCCCTGGTTGAGTTTCGCCAACTAATTAAAAATTACCCTATACAAGGTGTTACAAAACTACAAATAAACATTTAAGGGGGTGGTGTAGACCATCAAACTGAACAACTTTCACTATGGGACCAATATCGAAATCGCGATAAAAAAAAAAAATGTTCTAACTATACTCTACAAATCGACTAGAGCTAAAATATGTATGGGATTTAAAATTATTTTTTTCGCGATTTCGATGTTGGTCCCATAGAGAAAGTTGTTCAGTTTGACGGTCTAAACAACCCCCTTATGAGTTTCAAAAATTTATTGTTACTTATGAAACACCCTGTATAGCTTAAGGGCGCAACACACGGCCGCTATAATATTGTGCTGTAGGTACTCTTCTAATGCACGCAAGTTGCTAATCGCTTCCTCTCACTCGCACGCAGAAAAGGACGTGCTTATGTAATTTTGCGTGCGTAAGAAGAGTTCAGCAACATATTATAGCGCGTGTCTGTGACGGGCCTTAGAAGTGTGGTTAGATCACACAGTATAAGAAAAAGTACTACATACAGTAGGGACACTCCCTGCCCCCACCGATTTCGTCCTTCACTCCCTCTGGCAGGGACGTGGTGTAAAATGTAAGCAAATGTCTGTCTCCTGTCTCGGTGACAGTATCAGACATACAATTTTTCCCATTTGTATGAAATGATAGCTAAGAGTCACGTTGCAGGGTTTGCCTCGAACACTTGTCTCTCGCGTGGTGTTCGCGCGGTTCGCGTCTCAGCCTGCCACGAGGCTCTAAAATCCTTCTCAATTGTTCTTACTCAAAAACAATCCTCGAGATTGGATAGACACTCCCTCAAACTACTTGACACAAGGAAACGCCATTAAATAAAAATAGAATAGAATGATAGCTAAGTGTGGTATTGGCTTACATTCAGGGAGGTATGGATGAATAGGAGATATGGCGTCAGTCCACCACGCGTGCCCAATGTGGATTGGTAGACTTCACATACGCCTCAGAAAGTCTTCTTCAGCGTATGCAGGTTTCCTCACGATATTTTCCTTCACTGTTTGAGAGCAGTCGGCATAGGGAAACACGTGACTCCTGTCAACGCCTAGACGAGAGTCACGTGAAGCTCTACGGCAGTCGGAATGACACATAGATTACGATTATTTATTTCGCTTACGCTGGTTGGTAGACGGAACATACCCAAGTGTAACCGCGTATGAGATAGCGATAGTCATAAAATCCTATACCATTTGTATGAAGCTATATGTCTGACTCCGGAGTCAGACAGCCGTCGTAAAACAAAAAAGTGTTTACGTCGATAAGGACAGACATAAGTAGCGATTTCCTTTTTTAACTAGAGCGAATTTGCTATGTGCATCTATTCTATTTCTATTTTATTTTTAAAATATAGCTGCCATCTTGGTTTGTGATGATTTTGCCAATGTCGAGTTTTTGACTTTTTGTAGCAAAAGTGCTTGACGTTGTATGGTTATGAAGATATTTTGGTGACTTCAAGGGTTGTTCTTACAAAAGAACACTATCTTGAGCCACCACTGGAGCCCCGCTGTCGAGCTGGGAGGGGGCAACCGACGAGCGACACGCGACACGCGACCACCCACTAGCAGATCCACAACGCGACTCAAATATGTGCATCTCTTACTGAGTGAATATGACAAGACACGTGCTTCCTTCTAGTACCTTCTCTTTCTACGGTATGACAACAATGTACGTACGAGTCTCTGTGCACAGTGCAGCCTGGCCTCGCGACACTCGCAGCGCGGGGCTCGCTCGCAGGCTCGCGCTGAGAGCGTGTGTACGTGTAGTGAATACAATGTACGTACGAGTCTCTGTGCGTCTGCGCAGCGCGCGCAGTGCAGCCTGGCCTCGCGACACTCGCAGCGCGGGGCTCGCTCGCAGGCTCGCGCTGAGAGCGTGTGTACGTGTAGTGAATACAATGTACGTACGAGTCTCTGTGCGTCTGCGCAGCGCGCGCAGTGCAGCCTGGCCTCGCGACACTCGCAGCGCGGGGCTCGCTCGCAGGCTCGCGCTGAGAGCGTGTGTACGTGTAGTGAATACAATGTACGTACGAGTCTCTGTGCGTCTGCGCAGCGCGCGCAGTGCAGCCTGGCCTCGCGACACTCGCAGCGCGGGGCTCGCTCGCAGGCTCGCGCTGAGAGCGTGTGTACGTGTAGTGAATACAATGTACGTACGAGTCTCTGTGCGTCTGCGCAGCGCGCGCAGTGCAGCCTGGCCTCGCGACACTCGCAGCGCGGGGCTCGCTCGCAGGCTCGCGCTGAGAGCGCCGCTCGGGCGCCGACGACCGTCGAGAACCGACGCGCCGTCGGACGGTCTGCCTGCAGCTTGGCGCCCGCGAATATTGTACCTGTAATTGACAAAACATTATTCGAATAAATTCAATCTAGGTACTACTTTGGATTTAAGAGAATCTTTGCAGAGCGCTCGAGCGCTCCATACAAAGTTAGGACCTTTTTTCAATACTGACCAATTAAAGTCAATTCTTCTTATCAATCAATTATACTTACTTTATTTTACACCAAAAAATACATAATATACTGAGAGAAATCAAACAGGAAATACAGAAGGTACAAAAATAGGCACAAGGTGCAATAGGCAAATAGGCGTATTCTTCTTATCGTTCGGGCATTATTGTAAACACGGCCTAGATATTAATGTCTGTTCCTGTTTTCAATGCTAGGAATAATTTAAGATTTGTATGTAAATCTTTGAGCCACTGCAACTTTAACTGAAATCTGACATAAAACGGTTTCAGTTTCGGTACTACTGGTGAAACGTGTAGGTGGTTCTGAGGTTTCAGAATATCTCTGACAACCCCCTTCGGGAATATAGTCGTGAGCATATGCTGCTCATTCTAGACATATACTTTTTCTAAGGGTAAAACCGTACCGTTAGTCTCGAGCGCGAGTGAGGTGCAGACGCTCAGCTTGTCCTTGGGCAGTTTGACCTGCTTCCGCAGCCCGGGGTCGCCCACCAGCCGCTCGTAGTCCTTGTTCGTGTACGCGACCGTACTATCGATACCTGTTATAAAATACTGCATCAGTAGGGCATGCCACGCACGAAAAAGCGACAAACCTGTTATGCGCGCTCGCTTTCACATACGCAAAGTAACAAAGACGGATAGCTTTCATATGCAACTTTTAATCTCAATAATCTGTACGAAAAAACTGATCCTGATCTTAAAGTCGGACGGTTTAAGGCAGGGGTGTCCAACATAATTTTGTGGAGGGCCAGGTTAAGTACTTTTGTAACCGAAGCGGGCCAAAAATGCCCAACGTGAGCTTCCAATGTTAGTAAAACGGTAATTTTCTTATTCCATTATGGACGATTCGTTTAAAAAAATCCTATTTTACAAATAATCTCATTATCATTTCACACACATCACACACACACATTCTCATATATCTTTGTCATTTTTAATTTTGCTTACTCTTAAAACGATTCGTGCAATATCTATAGAAGTCGTTTATTTAAAGTTTTACCAAGCTCGCGGGCCGGATGAAGGACATGGGCGGGCCTCATGGTGGCCCGGGGGCCGTTTGTTGGACGGGCCTGGTTTAAGGTGAAGAAAAGTTCGAATTTTGTCATAATTTCCTATTGGTTTTTTACCGAAAGTCGTTCTGTATCATGGGTACAATCCCCCATAAAAGTTAATGCAACCTATCTACCCTAACACCTATACAGGGTCCAACTTAATATGCTGACACTTTTTTAAGGGGATGATCAGACCATCAAAGTGAACAACTTTCTCTATGGGACCAACATTGAAATCGCGAAAATAAATCTGCTGTCCCATACATTTGGGTCGAGTAGGTTTTCAGCTTTGTATGGAACAGGTGATTTTTTTTTCGCGATTTCGATGTTGGTCCCATAGAGAAAGTTGTTCAGTTGGATGGTCTGATCATCCCCTTAAAAAAGTGTCAGCATATTAAGAAGGACCCTATATAACTAACAAGGAAATTCATTTGCACGATTTATATTTGTACGAAATTCAAACTTGCCTTCGGCGAAACTTCTTGTAACAGCGTATGTTGTATTAACTCCTCGGAGGGACATAGGTGTCCTCTAACAAAACGAAGAGTGCTTTAAAGCCTGACCAGGAAAATAAAAAACCTGGTTTGGGGGCGCTGCAATCGACTATAACCTTTAATGACAGAGTTCCAAGTACAAAAATTAGTTCCAATGATTTTCCGCAACATGGCGAGGTTTTTTATATTTCTGGTCGGGCTTTAACTATTAAGTTTTTGAAATTTTGTATGAATAACTTCAACGCTTGATATCTTCGTAATTATATCATAAATTTGTTAATATTATTTGATACGCGCAATCTAGATTGTCTAAGCTATTTTTCCATATATAAAACATTACTTTTATTAACACCATCTACGAGTGTTCTACGACAAAGTTTTGTATGAAATTGACAGCTCTCCAACCACCTTAAGTATTATTGGATAGATGCAAAAGCGAACTAACCGAACAGGTACTTGGCGACCCTCCTCTTGGACAGCGTGAAGTCGTCGTCCATCACGATGTGCAGCGTCGCAGAGTTCTCGATCAGGTTGTGGTGGATCGTCGAGTAGTCCAACTGCGACCGAACAAGTGTTTTAGCTTTTTTAATTAGTTAAATAGAGGATAGGCGTAATAAAATGCTTGAAGAAAAAAAAAATTGTTCTTTTACACAAACCAGGAGTGCGATTTTTTAATCTCATTCGGTGAGCTCAGCAGTTCATAATGTCAAAATTACTATGGAGATACGCTCTTTCTACTGCTGATTTGACTTTCAATCAGCAGTAGAAAGATTCATATCTCCATAGTAATTTTGAGATTTTCAACTGCTGAGCTCACCGAATGAGATTTAAAAATCGCACTCCAGTAATGTAAAGTAAAAGATGTACAATTCCATGACACATGAAAACATTACAAAAAGTTCTGGTTAGAATAGGTAACTTTTCCGACTGTATATATCCAACCCGTACACCCCATCGACTAGAGTGCTAAAGAGACAACTGCAGCTCGGAACTATTTAATTTACAAAAAAATCTGCGATATCAGCATTACGTATCTATTTCCTCCTCCAAAACTAAACCAATTTTAGTACATCTTTCATAAATAATAGGTGAGTACGAGAAAGACTTTGGCTATGTCCGTATGTTTTGCTTTTTTTGTTTATATTCGTCTTTGTTTACTGACCAGTAAAGTCTGAAAACGGGCGATTAAATTGGTCATTTTCGAAGGTCCCTAGTTCTTACAGTAATAATTAATTAATAAAAAAAAGCAAAACATAGAGACATGGCAGAGGTGACATAGATTGTAGGTAAAAAAATGTTTGTTCTAGTGTTATTATCCAGGGAGAAAACAGGGGAATACTTTTGTATGGAGGAAACTGTACTGGTCTATCCTCTTAATGCACAGGGGAGATTATGGTCATAAGTTTATGTATGTACCTATGTAATTATTGCTTTTAATATTTTAACGACTTAGGGATCCCGAAATGCTGAAATGTCATAACAGGTTCCGTACGAAAAGGGTGCCGACGTGACCCTATTACTAATCTTACGCCGTCCGTCGTCCGTCTGTTCGTTTGTCCTACCTTTAAGTTCGTAGATTTATGAAAAAGTTTTACAAATTAAGACGCTGTTATCCCGTCGAGGCCGTTTTTTGAACACGAACGAAAGTGTTTTAAAGTCTGAAATTAAATTATGTCTTATTTAAGGATCGGGCGAATGGGCGACTGTTCTCAATTACACGATTAGATTAAGTTTACTAGATAGAAAAACATCCCAAAGTTACCCCTTTTTGTTATGTTTTTTCAATACTATGATTAAACTGCTGATATTTAACTTTTTATTCTTGTACTTAACTAAATAAATTAAATATTTCTAGTGAACTCAGAAGAATTTTTAGCTTAGAAACTCCCATGAGCAAAGATATTGACGAAAAACACGTTTTTTTGCGATCCTGCTTTCAATTGGAGCGGGATGGCTAATTGTAAACTTATGCTTGCAAGAAAGAGACGCTTGCACTGGGATAACCTAGCCTTAAAGGGAGTCCCCATACAAGCGTTTTATTTAACAATTATTGTGTTGTGAAACGGAAACCTCAGTGAGCAAGTTCGACTCACACTTGGCCGGTTTTCTTAAATAATTGTCATCAGCCTTTAGATGTCGCAGCAGCTGTGTGGGGGCGCGCAGCGCAGAGAACATATCCGGCTTGTTGTTGGGTCGAGTGGTCCAGTGATGATGATGATCATGTGATATTCACCCTCATGAAGGAGCTGTCGCAGCGCGTGCAAGGGAACAGGACCAGAGTGCGGGAGACCCCGGCGCGGAACGGCAGCTGTGTGGCGAAGCTCAGCGCAGAGAACATGTCCGCCTTGAATGTCTTGTTGCCTCGCGTCCGGTCCGCTTTCTCTGTTACAAAATAAATGAAATACGTAGGGTCTTGTATGACAAGATGTATGGACCTAGAGGATGCAAGAGAGGCGTGTCAGTCGTCCAAAATGGAGATCCATAGTCTCAGCCTACCCCTCTGGGAAAAAGGCATGAGTTTATGTATGTGTTATTATGTATCTCTGTAAGGTTTTACTCACGGGCCGTAGCCCGGACCTTTGGAAGGCTTGCGTGGGGACACAGGTCCAACACGTAGAGGCCCCTTTGATACACTTTTATCGGGATGCACCAATCGTGGTCTATCCCTGAATACATTATGCAAATGCACCAGAAGACAAACCACGTCCGGTACAGGCAAAATCGGATAGCAGCGAAAAGGGCGCGTAAACAAATTAGCCAATAGCGTAAACAGGTAGAGTAGAAGGTGGCACATCCTGATTGGTCAATATAATTTCGCGCGCTATTAAAATTTGTCAACTGCGCAGGTACATCGGTAAGCCTTTTAAGGGGCCATAGGTCCAGACGAATATTTTCTATGAGAAACGCGAGTGCCGAGCGCTCCGAAAAGTGTGTGCGCGAGCCGTATTTTCGATTAAAAACAACTAACCAAAGTACATTTTCTAGATTTTATTTATGATTGCACTAGTTAAACTAATGGTGAATATGTGAGTATACATACCAACAATCGGAAACTATTTTAAGTTCTTCTAAACCGAGAAAAATGTTTAAAAATGCATGAAAATACGTCATCTTTGTGACGATTTTCTATCGAGTGAAGTAATTCCAATCGTGTATTCAGTTGATAATTGCACTAGATGAAATATCCAAAAATACTGAGGTATGACTTTAGTTTCGGTAAATGGTATAAATCTAGTCGTAAAATGAAAAATAAAAGATGCCTCCGAGGTATTTCCACCTACTATTACGTCTTAAACCTGGTACTACTGTACATATGTTTGAGTCGAGTAGGCATTGCAGTTTAGTATGGAACAGCAGATTTTTTTTTGCGCTGGCAAGTTTGCTCCCATATTAAAATATGTTCAGTTTGATGGGTAGAGTATGTGGTTTAAAGGTTAAGGGGCCATAGGTCCTGACGAATATTTTCTATGAGAAACGCGATTGCCGAGCGCTCCGAAAAGTGTGTGCGTGAGCCGTATTTTCGATTAAAAACAACTAACCAAAGTACTTTTTCTAGATTTTATTTATGATTGCACTAGTTAAACTAATGGTGAATATGTGAGTATAAATACCAACAATCGGAAACTATTTTAAGTTCTTCTAGACCGAGAAAAATGTTTAAAAATGCATGAAAATACGTCATCTTTGTGACGATTTTCTATCGAGTGAAGTAATTCCAATCGTGTATTCAGTTGATGATTTCACTAGATGAACTATCCAAAAATACTGAGGTATGACTTTAGTTTCGGTAAATGGTATAAATCTAGTCGTAAAATGAAAAATAAAAGATGCCTCCGAGGTATTTCCACCTACTATTACGTCTTAATGATACTTTTCCTTCTACCCTGTACAAGGTGTTACAAAAATACAAATAAACATTTAAGGGGGTGGTTTAGACCATCAAACTGAACAACTTTCACTATGGAACCAATATCGAAATCGCGAAAAAAAAATGATGTTCTATACTCTACAAATCGACTAGAGCTAAAATATGTATGGAAAATCAGTTTTTTTTTTCGCGATTTCGATGTTGGTCCCATAGAGAAAGTTGTTCAGTTTCACGGTCTTAACAAACCCCTTAAGAGTTTTAAAAATTTATTTGTACTTATGAAACACCCTGTATAAGACCGCACAACCTTCGATAATACGGCAGAGGTCAATAAGTTCACTAGATTCATCTCAATGAACTAATATTAGACAATAATAATTACCTATCTGGAAGCTGTCGAAATGCTGTGATATCTCGATGGCGCTGGTGAACACCTTGTTGTTAACGTAGAGGGCGCGAGGCTTGCGGTACACGCCGCGACCTCCGAAACCCACGATCGCGTATCTGTACACCATAACATCATACGGTTAGGGGCGTATTACAGAACGACACTCAAGTGGAGATCTCTTCTTGAGTATACAGGGTCCTTCTTAATATGCTGACACTTTTCTAAGGGGATGTTCAGACCATCCAACTGAACGACTTTCTCTATGGGACCAACATCGAAATAGCGAAAAAAAAATCTGCAGCCCCATACATTTGGCTTGAGTAGGTTTGCAGTTTTGTATGGAAGAACAAATTTTTTTTTCGCGTTTCGATGTTGGTACCATAGAGAAAGTTGTTCAGTTTGATGGTCTGATCATCCTCTTAAAAAAGTGTCAGCATATTAAGTTGGACCCTATAGATAGAAAAGGATGCAAATACATACAACGTATACATGCATCCTTGTCTATCTTTACTTAAGAAGAGATCTCCACTTGAGTGTCGTTCTGTAATACCCCCCTTAGTGTGCACACAGTTTATTGTTCCTTTACTCATTAGTCAAGAGTCTCGGTGGCGCGTTGTGGAGAGCTATGGAAACGCAATCTTGATGTCCGGGTTCGAATCCGCACTGACCAAATGTCATGTAACAATGAGTTTTTCTAACTTATGTAGGTAATACCGACTGCTCTCAAAGGTGAAGGAAAACATCGTGAGGCAACCTGTATACGCTGAAGAAGAAATTTCGATGCGTATGTGAAGTCTACCAATCCGCATTGGGCACGCGTGGTGGACTAACGACCAAAATACACCCTGATATCTAGGGGTGGGTCCCATTTCTGAAGTCTAGAAGTTGATCCTACTTCTAATATCTAGAGGTGAATCATACTTCTGATATCTATAAGTTGACTTCAGATATAAATGAACTCCTATGCTTCCTTCTTGTTCGTGTATATTGTTGTTGATTTTTTGTATTATTGGTGTGCAAATAAAGAATATTTATCTTATCTTATCTTATATATAGAGGTGGATACTACGAATAAAGAAATAAATATGGAACGATAACTCCGAACAAAATCTCCTTAATTTTTGGCACCATGAGTTTTGGCGGCAAACGCCGTAATTGGAGTCGCCATAATGATTGAGTCTTGCGCGCTTGCGTGGTGTACACCAA
Source organism: Agonopterix heracliana (assembly GCA_963693445.1). Taxonomy (NCBI): domain Eukaryota; kingdom Metazoa; phylum Arthropoda; class Insecta; order Lepidoptera; family Depressariidae; genus Agonopterix; species Agonopterix heracliana. The sequence continues at coordinate 7,645,282 of OY856332.1, forward strand.
AGTTCGTGGGGTAATTTTTTGACGTGAATTATATTTCCATATTTATTTCTTTATTCGTAGGGTGGATACCACTTCTGATATTTAGAGGTGGATCCTACTACTGAAATTTAGATGTTGAATATACTTCTGATATCAAACGGTGGATTACACTTCTGATATCTAAGCACTAACCTAGTCTACGAAGATAGCTTCCCTTCATGACGTATTGAACCCTTATACGTTCGGCGCACACTGGACAATGAGCAAGTCTCTAATGCTGACAAATCTCTTCAGCAAAATTGCAAGTCAAACTCAATGACATGCAAGAAAAGAGCCTCGCCAGTGATGAAACCTGAGTTCTGGCACACCCTGGGAAGCAACAGTCAGCCTCGACTATTAAATTAACTTTAATGAGCGTTTCTGCATCCGAGTGTAACTTACGTAAATCTAAGTACACACGGCGACACATCAAGCTACGCAAAACCAATATAAGCTGGCCGCGCATAGGGTGAATAACGTATAACGTCGCGCGGCCAGCTTATTTCGGTTAGTTCATTAGTGTTAGTAATGAAAACAATGAACCTGTTGAAATTCTTTTTTAATATTGCTTGCGTATTGTTTGCAAATTCTTACAGCACAGCGGCATGGAACTATAGACGTGCGCGGAGTCGGTCTATCAAACGAAGACTAGCGCGTAATTGTTACTCTTTTTAAGTTTTGTGACTCTTTTGGTACGGAGACTTTTGAGCGCGGTCCCGACGTCCGGGTAGTTGGTAATTCAATGGCCTCGACACAACCATTGCTGGCTGGCTCATCTTTCCACTACAGGATGAAATTGATATCATTAGCATCCTTTTAAACTAAGAGTCTTCCCATCAAACTGAACAACTTTTACTATGAGTAGACTCTTAGTTTAAAAGGATGCAAATGATATGAATTTGACCCTGTATAGCACGAGTGATTGTCATGCGATATATCTCATGCTGAAAGAAAAGAAGAAGACCACTTACCTAATATCGCTAAGGCCGCTGCCCTGCAGCTTGCTGTCAAACGCTTCGACGAACAGATCTATGTTCTTGTTCTTCCGCATGTTCTTGTTGCAGTACTGCGCTTCCACTATGAACACCACGTCCGTAGAGTTCGGCATGTATTTGAGATCGTAGAACGAGCCTTCTTCTATTATGTCGCCTTGCGGCGTTGTGCATCTGTGGGTGAAAGGAGACTTTATAGTATGACGATTAAGGTTGAAATTAGTGACGTGTTTAAAATAAAAAAAAATGGTTTGGTAGGTCAAAGTAGGCCTCAAATTAATATAATTATGTTTTGATGGAATGAACCGATTGCGATGGATAAATGCTACCTCAAGTAAGCTATGATTATGTAGAAACTCAATCCTAATACCTTCAGCGGTATTTTAGCAATTGGTGCACAAACACACCGATTTAAAATAGCCAAATAGTTGTGTGATTTAAGATTTTAAAATAGCCTAAAGTGATTAAGGTTTGACGTTCCACTGCTGAGCAAAGGCCTCCCCTTTTACTCACCAATCCTCTCTGTTGTGTGCAACTTCTGGTCGCATGCATTCCGAAAGATGGGCCAAAATCACCACTGACTGGGTTCCCCAGGATGGTCACCGGCGTCGAGGTAGACCCAGAAAAAGGTGGAGAGACAACATGGATGCCTTCTTGAAGAGTTGGCCAGAAGTTTCGGTACCTATATTGTTTTTAATTTGACGTATAAAATATTACTTACTGTACGCAGTGGTCGGGTATGTGTGTGGGCGCGTGCTGCATGTTGCATAACTCCAGATAGGCGCTGGCCAGAGCGCAAGCTTCTACTCCCGACACACACTCCGTGTAGAACGGCTCCGCGTCGATCTGTCACAAAAGGGTATATTTTTTTTTAATTAAATTAAAATTAAAAATTAAACTAATTAAATTAAAACATTATTTATTGCCTTTCTTTTATATTAAAAAGAGAGGATTAACACTCAGTTGTAGAAAAGCTCATTAAAGTTAATCCTCCATTAAATTTCTTGCTAGATTTTACTACGTCAACAAGACAAAAAGTGACTGCAAGAAATTTAATGGAGGATTAACTCAAATGAGCGTTTCTGCTACTGTAAGCCCCACTTGCGCCAACCACGGGTTAGCAATTAACTCCGGATAAAATAGCTCTTTCAATTGTTTTTCTATACAAAAAATCATGGGTTACCAACTTAACCTAGAGTTTATTGCTAACCCAGGTTGGCGCAAGTGGGGCTAAGAGGGTTGTTAAAAAATCGACTGTATTCTAAAGGCCATAAAGTCTAACTCACGACAGTGAAGCACGGGTGTAGCGGCGACACTTTGTTCCTAAAGAACTTGTCGCACTGCGTGTCGTTCTTCAGCTCGTGGTTCGCTATTGGCGGCTTGTCGTTCCGCTCCAGGTTCCACCCTCTACCAAGAGACGCTATCGACGTCGTGTAAGTGTTGTTCGGCAGTTGAAGGTCGTCGAATTGCTCGTTGTTGTATGTGCCGAGGAGGCCGCCGAGACTTGCATAGTACCAGCCTGTGGGAAGAATTTGAGATTTGACAATTGAAAGACCCGACCACTTCACGAAACTCGGATTTTTGTCTAGATCGCCACACCGTTACGTACATGGACACTTATAAAAATGGATTAGCACTGACAAGAGGAAAGAACGTGTGTGCGAGTGAGAAAGGACTACTCCATTGGCGACTCCCGTCATCCTACGTCGTTCGTTCGTATTTAACGGGGTGCTTCAGACCATGAAATTGAACCTCCCACGTTACTCTAATCCTCTCATTAGAGCGAACGCTTTGTACCCCGTTACGTATAATAAGCCCCGAAAGCGCCGGCCTCGGAACGTCTTAGACGACCCGGACGACGCTACTACGGTCGCCATGATGGCGGCCCTACAGTCACAACTCACCAACGCAAACTCAATCAACACGAACACCGCCGTCGGTAACACAATCATATCTATGCTACGCAGAAGCCGTAATAATCGAAATCCCCATCGTCGCGCGCGCGGGGGACAGTCGCGATCTCTGCCCACTCCGCTTCCTTCCGTCGCCTACAGACGCTACCGGCACATCGCTGGCCGGTTCTCACCGATCCCCACTACCACCCCTACGACGTAGGCCGCGTAGTCCCAGCAACGCCCATGGCCGAGGTCCGTACCCACTTTGGGTGCCCCCTGGGTCGGTTGCTTAAGCTCTTGCATTTGGTTCGGTAGACCCTTCGAGGTCCCGCCAATAGTCCGCAGTAAAAAGCAGTAAATGCTCCCTGAGCAATGCTGTATTTAGTCACACAAAAATAAAAATAAAAACATGAAATTGAATAACATTCACTATAGGGTTAACATCGAAATCAACAAAAAAATTCTGCTGTTCCATATATTTGGGTTGAGTAATAGTATTTTAGTGGTGGAGATTCTTCGGGGAGGCCTATGTCCAGCAGTGGACGTCTATCGGCTTAGACGATAGTGATGGTCTGAAGCACCCTCAAGTTTGTATGTAACGCGTTACATCATCATCATCATCTTAGCCTATATACGTCCCACTGATGGGCCCAGGCCTATCCTCAGGGAGGGTGAATGGGCGTTAGTCCACCACGCGTGCCCAGTGCGAATTGCTAGACTTCACATACGCATCGGAATTTCTTCTTCAGCGTATGCAGGTTTCCTTACGATGTTTTCCGTCATCGTTTGAGAGCAGTCGGTATCACGTACATAAGTTTGTAACGCGTTTTAGTATTTATAAATATCCTGGAAACTTTCTCTCAAATTAGTTGGACATAAGTCCCAGCAGCGGTGACGTATGTAGAGTAAATAATAAATAAATATCTTGGACATTGTCACACAAATTATCTAGTCACATTTAAAGTACCAGAATCTAGCCTGGACTTGTATTATGATGACTAGACAACGATATAGAATACATATATAGATACAAACACTCGGGACACACATGACTCGGGTACAAATATTCATATTCATCATACAAATATTTGTCCCTTACGGGATTCGAACCCGCGACCCTCAGCACAGCAGGCAGTTTCACTACAGACTGTGATGTAGGGCCGTCATATGATCAAGGCTCACCTGCCACCTGTAGCCTGCAGGTCCTGAAGAGCAGGTTGCACTGTATGTCCAGCCCGTTGTTGCCCTGTATAGTGAGTGTGTCCGTCTGTCTGTCGACTATCAACTCGTCGATCACGGCCGGCAGGCTCAGCGACGAACTGCCGATCGATACTTGCTAGAAAATTAAAGTTTTTATTACTAAAGTTCATCAATCGACGACCAATTTTGAAGTAACTTAATGATTATCTCTTTGAATTGTCAAACTAATTCTATGGGAAAAGTAGCTGCTAGCCCTTTCATCCAAAAATGCTATGCTAATTTGAGGATATTTTTTGAAAACATCCTCGAGTAAAAGCTAATGTGTAACGTACTAAAACATTCCTAGAAAAATGTAAAAGAATAATCAAAACCAATGAAGCGGTTTTCTTTTAAATCGCGATCATACCAACATACGGCTTAGAGAACTTTTTTTTGTAAATGTGTGTGCAAATATGACTTTTTGCGAATATGATGTTTTGAAAATAGGTATGATGTTTTCAGAATATAACGTTTTGAAAAAAATTTTTCACGAATTTGTTATTATGATATTTTGCGAAAGGGCGAACGAGCGCCAACAACGAAGGGATCAGAGGCAGTAGCCGTAGCCGAAATCAGCTAGGAGTAGCATCATCATTATGATATTTTGCGAATACTATATTTAGCAACGGAGGAGTTAAAAATAGCTCACTTCACTATGCAAGTCAACATGTATAAGAATTTGTTTCATGGTGAGCACGATCAGGTTGTACCGTCCCTGTTCGTTGCTCTCCATCAGCTCGGCGAAGTTGTTCTGTCTGCAGTTCTTCGTCAGTACGAACGTGCCTACTTCCGATATCATGAATATGATGATTGTGATGTTTTGTGAATATGATGTTTTACAAATAAGATGTTTCGAGAATAAGTGTTCAGCGACGGAGTACTTTAAAATAGCTTACCTCACTGTACAAGTCGACGTGTATAAGATGTTTCTTAGTCAGCACGATCAAGTTATACCGTCCCTGTTCGTTGCTCTCCATCGGCACGGCGAAGTTGTTTTGCCTGTAGTCTTTCGCCAATACGAACGTGCCTACTTTCGATATCATGAATATGATGATTGTGATGTTTAGTGAAAATGATGTTTTACAAATAAGATGTATCGAGAATAAGTGTTCAGCGACGGAGTACTTTAAAATAGCTCACCTCACTGTACAAGTCAACGTGTATGAGATGTTTCTTGGTGAGCACGATCAGGTTGTACCGTCCCTGGTCGTTGCTCTCCATCAGCACGGTGAAGTTGTTCTGTCTGTAGTCCTTCGTCAGCACGAACGTGCCCACCTCCGATATCGTGAACACGCGCTTGTCGAATGTTACCAGTGTACCTTGGCCCGTCATCATCGCCATTCCTGCAAGTTATTTACGTTTTTAAGACTAGACGGACACACGACATGGCATGTACCAATGCGTTTTTTGTCTATTATTTAAAAATTAACCAAGAAAACGGTGACAGCAGAGCTGACGAGGCTCGAACTCGCAAGCTGCCAATCTGGGGCTGTCATTATCATCATCTCAGCCGATGGACGTCCACTGCTGGACATAGGCCTCACCCAAGGATCGACAAACGACCGGTCCTGAACTGCCCTCACCCAACAGGTTCCCGCCGCCTTCACCAGGTCGTCGGTTCACCTTGTATTACCTATGTTACCTATACTATAGACACTATATAGCCTTCGATCAAAGTAAAATTAATGGATAGGCCTTACGCGAACATTTCAAGCCAGAAAAATAAGGCAAAACAAATGACAGGTATACTTCAAATATGTACCGAGATGACGGACCAAGTTTGCCAGTTTGTATGGACCAAGTGCACCAGTAGTGTGCTTCAACTTAACGCGCTTTGGGCCTATCCATTAATTTTATTTTGATCGAAGCCTATAGCAGCAAACAACTGGAAAGTAGGCGGGGGTGAGGGATATGGACACTCAATCATGGTCCGGGTTCGAATTCGGTATGTCAAGTTTTTTTTTGGAGGGCTGAATCGAAAACCATTTCGAGATAATTGTCTCAATAATCATATTTTCTATGTCAGAGATTTTAAAATGAAAGGATTACAGATATTTTTAATAAAATAACGTCGCGTTTCGGTCCGTCCAGTGACGTCACTGGAATACCTGTGAACTCCTTGGTAAACATAAAATCAACTTTATATAACCGGCCATTAAGAAAAAAAAATACATTCACAATGTCAGAATTTGACATTTGATGTTGCCGTATCTGTTTCCAGCATAGAGTTAGAAAGAGAAAGCAGGTTTTAATTTTTTTAAATATAGCTGTAGGTAGTTTTTCTCCATGGAGTTCGAATTATTTTCTCTCCGCCATTTTTGCACTTAGAGATTACGGATAAAAATAATTAAAATTAAATTTATATTGATTAACTCGATGAATCGAAATAAGAATGAAATAGGTGTCTTAAAATTATGTCTACTATCCGTAAAAAATATAAAAATGAAGACAAAAAAAAACTTGACATACCGAATTCGCACGGACAACATGCCACGTACCAATAAGTTATTCTAACTTATCTACGTAATACCGACTGCTTTGAAACGGTGAAGGAAAACATCGTGAGGAAACCTGCATACGCTGAAGAAGAAATTCTGATGCGTCTGTGAAGTCTACTAATCTGCATTAGGCACGCGTGGAGGACTTACGCCTGTGCCCTGCAGTGGGACGTTTACAGGCTGATGATGATGATAAAATAAATTAGTGGTAAACGATTGTATTTTCGAGCCGCCTTTATAGAACTCTGACCAGTTTAAAGAACATTTAAGACACATCGTCGCTGTTATTTCAAAAAGTCGTATGTTATTTCGAAATCAAATCGAACATACGACTTTTTGAAATGACAGCGACGACATTCTAATTAATCGCTAAAGTTACATACCCGAAAAAGGCGGCAGCACATTATTCAAGTCCAAATAGGGCCTTATCTCGTAGTAATAAGACCAGATGCTCTTGTTGGTCGTCAGCCACTCCTCCAGGAAGTCCCTCACTAGCCTGTACTCCGCTATCTCGGTGAAGTCGGGCGTCCTGTTGAACGCGTGCCAGGACATCGGCAGCTTCTGTTCTAACTGGATGGCGCCTTTACGGGGATCGAAGACGAAGTTTGTTTTTGGTGTGCGGTGGCTGGGGAAAGAGCAGTTATTACGACTTTGACTGCCACGCCTGCTCTTGTCATCGTAGCGAGATAAAACATACAGGACGTAACAAAACACCCTTGTAATATTTAAAGGGGAGGATTAGACCATCAAACTGAACAACTTTCAGTTTTTTGCAATTGCAAATCACTGTTTCATGCAAAACTGCAGTTTACCTACTAGACGGGACGGCATTTTATTTGACTTTGTCTTCATAGTGAAATTTGTTCAGTTTGATGGTCTTCTTCTTTTCGTGTGGAATCGTCGTCAGATGCTTTTTGACACAAAAAGTGTCATTAACATCGGTCCAGTAGTTTTTGTGTGATGCTCGAACAAAAAACTGATTGTAACCTATTTTTGTATAAATCTTCAATGTGTGTCTGTTTGTAAGACACTTATGTTAACGTTTTTATAATAATGTAGGCTGATGGCATACATAAACTCATGTTTTTACTATCTGTAATGGGATGAACTGAGCCTCAGGTGTAAGTACACAAAACCATACACCGAACTCTATTCTGACATAACCGGAACTAAAATATTTCCAGCTCTCAAAGACTGTATCAGTATCTGAATCGAAATCAGATTCCTATTGGGAGCGTAAGCTCGAATCCTACCGGCTGCGCCATATCAAGGATGGGACGCATTTTATTATCCGAGAGTACTACCCACCCCATGAAAAATAATACAATCATCAACCTACTGTCCGATTATACCAAATGTTGCGGGTCTACAGGAAGAACTCTTCAAGAATAAGCTCACTATTTCTACTTCCCTAATATTTGTATGAGTGTGTCGGATGATTATCAAATAAAGAAAAACTTACAGTTCTTCATACTGGAGCGCCGTCTTCGCCAGATCGGTGACCTTATCGTACACAATCGCGCCGACTTGTTCTATTGCCTCACCGATCAGGAAGTAGTCGTACCACCACTTCAGACGTACGTACACTTCCTTACACTGCAAATAATTTTAATATTGACAATTATCATCCTCCGGACTCTATCCCTCTTGAGTAAGTACAATGTAGGTACCATCTTCTTTCAACCATCTTTGACAATAATTGTCATTGAAATTAAGCGCTTGAATACGAGCCTTATGGCCCGGTATTACCGGGCCACCGGGCCATAAGGCTACCACTCCCCTACCAAGGATGGTGATTATGGTAGATCCCTGGACACAGGGACAGAAAGGCATCCGTGAGGCATCCTTAGATCAAAGTAAAATCAATGGATAGGCCTAAAGCGCGTTAAGTTGAAACACACAACGCGTACGCCATCTCGGTACAAATTTGAAGTATACCATTCATTTGTTTTGCATCAATTTTCTGGTTTGAAATGTTCGCGTAAGGCCTATTGTATCCATTAATTTTACTTTGACCCAAGGAGACATTCATACCATAACACTCTTCTAATTTGTCGATAATCCCTCAAATATTTTTAGCTTGTTACTACCACACATCCAATATACATGAGCATAATTCATATTTAATTCAAATATTATGAACAAAATATAAAAGAACAAATTATCAGAGACGGTAAAGGTTTACCGTAGTAGTTTGCGTAGGTACGCAAGAAAATGATAACAAACCTTTTCCCTGACATAAACGACCTGCTCGGTCTTCAGGAAGGTCTTCCAGGCGAGCTCGAACTCCGCGTACAGCTGCATGAACTCATCCTTGAACGGTATGTACTTCTCCACCTTGCCCCACACCACGCTCCACAGCCGCGCGCTGTACTTCTTTACGTTCGTTATTATATCGTTGTTCATTATGTCTTTGTATATTCTGTAGAAATGTTCATAACGTTACATTATAGGTATAGTTAGATCCATATAACACTTGAACGTAACCCATAGAGAAACACGTGTCTCCTGTCAACGCCCGGAGAGGAGTAAGTATTGTTTATTTCTCCATAGAAAAATTTTCTGCCATTTTTTGCGGGGGGAAGGGACCGTTGCTATGACAATAGCAGTAAAACGAATGCCCATCTGGGCTAGATAGGGCCGTCGCGGGGGTGAGACTTTGGCAGAGGGGAAAGTATGGGGAATTATGCGTAAGCCTGCTCCTCTCCTGTCAAGGAGTACGTGTTTCTTAATGACGTAACCAATGTCGCAATCGCACCGCAACGATGTCGCGACTGCCATGATATCCTCTCAGAAATATGGCTGCGTGATCGCGGAGGAATTTTGGCGATATCGTTCGATCAATGCATACGCTCAAAAAAAGGTTGTGTGATATGGGTCTTAGGTACATTTGTGTTGGCGAAAAACCGACCTTGAGCAAAGGCAAGAAAGGGTTAAAGATAATTCGCGCACCCCGTATTATTTCTCTTTAGGCGCAAGACTAGCCTTGCTCCATAGGAAATGATCTCTTCCAGCCCTTTTCGGAGGACGAAAGCCGCGGTTGCCGCGACATGTAATATGGAAGCCGAGTCGCTCGCAAGAGAAATCATACTAGAAGTGCTAGTGTGCCATACTTTATTTCACTTGCACAATCAGTATCAGAAAGAGCATAGTATTACATACAGTAGTTACGGACGCCCCTTGTACTCCACAAATGTTTACCTTACCCCCTCGTGGAAGACGGGAGGAAGACGACGGTAGGCAATGGTGTAGCTAATCAGTGTGAGCCCATTTGTATGAAGTGACAGTGAGTGACAAGATGTGGAATGGCATGGAGTGTGCCATGCTCCATTACGCTGGTCCAGTGGTGGAATCAAGTCAGATAGCTATTAATTCCAATGAACCCTTGGGATGACTCTAATCTGTCTTTTAAGAGTAAACAAAACAACCTTCATTGCAAACTGGAGCTTCACAAAAGCAAGGGTATTTGTAAGCGCTGATACTTACTTGTCCATCTCATGTCCAAACGTAGACACGTAGTTGAAATACGGTGAGTCAGTCAACTCCTGCGTCCTATTATAGAAGAAGTCCATCACAGCCTTCCAACTCGAGAACACGAACGATTCCGTATAGTGCAATATTTTGAAGAACAAAGGCTCCACCGACTTGAGCAACTCATGCCAGTATTTAGACAGTCTAGACGTCGCATTAACCCAAGTTTCGTCCCAATATTCAAGAAGCTTCATGTGCAAATCTCGAATGAAATTATCGTATTGTAATATCATTGCTTCCAATTTATCTGAGACTAACTCCATGAAATCTGCTTCGAGGAATTTGTTGACGGACTCTAAAAAGTTTGCGTAGGCCTTCTTAATTGTATCGACTACGTATGTGAGACTCTGTTTGATAGATTGACTGGTATTACCCATCATTCCCCACATATCATTCACGATTCCAGGTAAACTTTCCAAGTGGTTTCTTATAGCCATTTCATCGAGAACACTGTAAGTAAACTCCACGACATCTTTAACGAAAAAGTCGTTGTTCTCATAAGATTCGTTCAAGAATATTTCGAAGTCATCCAAATCGTCTTTGATTACGTGCAAATCGTTTAAATCGTCTAAAAATTCTCGGATTCTCGGCTTGGCGTCTGACCAAATATCCCTTAGAGCTAAATGGGCTTCCATGGGGGTTTCCTTCAAGATAACTAGAGTATCATTTATTTGGCTGTATAAAAGCTTCAACGAGTAAACAGCTTGTGCCTTGACTTGGCTGAAGATCTGCGGCCTCCATATGATGGAGCTGGTTAGAAGGCGGGAGTGGTTCAGGCGAATGTAGGACGCGAGGTCGACCGTCGTGACGTCATCGTAGTCTCTCCACGCGTCCAGTTTGGCCGACCGAGTGTCCACGATGCGGCCCACCATGTGGTAGGAAATATCTGGTAAAGAAAGGGTCAGTTAGGAATAGTAGATAGAAGACTTGTTTATGACAAGGATACATTTTGTCTTCCTTTTATTTCAAACTTAACAAATGACTATTTCTACTTTTTTTTATCACTGTTTTTCCTGTATTGTTCTGATGAAATAAATGAGTTAAGTATCTATATGTTCACTACCTGTTCTATTTCATTTTAGTACTTTTATAGCGTGGCGACTCCCGTGTCGTTGCCGGTCGGTCTCCTCACTAGAGCGATCAGTCTATAGTTGTATTGTACGTCACTAACTTACCATCAGTACTGTTATAGTGAGCGACAAGCGAGTGATCCTTCATGGACAGCGTGGCGACTCCCGTGTCGTTGCCGGTCGGTCTCCTCACTAGAGCGATCAGTCTGTAGTTGTATTGTACGTCACTAACTTACCATCAGTACTGTTATAGTGAGCGACAAGCGAGCGATCCTTCATGGACAGCGTGGCGACTCCCGTGTCGTTGCCGGTCGGTCTCCTCACTAGAGCGATCAGTCTATAGTTGTATTGTACGTCACTAACTTACCATCAGTACTGTTATAATGAGCGACAAGCGAGCGATCCTTCATGGACAGCGTGGCGACTCCCGTGTCGTTGCCGGTCGGTCTCCTCACTAGAGCGATCAGTCTGTAGTTGGGGTAGGTCAGGTCCCATGTACCGTTCATGTGGTAGAAGTAGGTTTCGTTTGCGCGCTGGAAATGTAATTTGTGATTGGTTAAGAAAGATGTGAGCGGCAAACATATTTTTCTGAATATTACGTATTTTGAAAGAGGTATCTCCGTAACGAACGATTTTATCCTTCCCTTTTAATGGTTCCCGGCGACCTAGAAGTACTCTTAATTTTTTTAAAGAGATTATAATTAGGGGTGTATATGTAGTTAGCTATGGCCTATGTCCAACAGTGGACGTCTATCGGCTGATATGATGATGATGTATTTAGCTGTCGCAACTTATCGGATCACCTCGAAACGAAACACGGTCATAAGTATAAATAAAAGATTCCAACTTACCTCCCATTTGATTGTACTCTTCGTCATATCAACCAACAATTTGTTCTGTCTCAACTTCTGATAAAACAGAGACTTCTGATACCTATAGTAATTATTGAAGTAATACCATCTGCTATGTATGTTTATATCTGATTTCATGTCCAGATCCAAGTTGGTGGACGGATGGGTGCATTTTAGAGCGAATTTGTAATCTCTGATTGGTCCATTAGAGTTGTCTGTTAGGATGGACTTTATTTTTAGGTATTCGTTTTCGTAGTCAGAATATTGTAGTTCCACGGATATGTTGGACATGACTAGTGGAGTGCTGATGTATTGCCCTTTGAGGTTAACGTCCTGCAAGATAGAAAAAACTATATCATCATCTACATCAAAACTATATCTACATTAGAACAAGACTAAAGCTGATACTGCACTCTCGCGAGAACTATTCAGCGAGAATTCTCGACAATAACTTCGAAGGAAAAAAGAAGAAAAAAGAGATTCGGCTAGAAAAATGAAACCTTCATTGTTCTAGCCGAATCGTTAGAGGATTCTTCTTTATGGAGGGCATACACACTCTCGTTCACGCCCTTTCTCGTCTATTCTCGGTAAGAATGTAGTGCCTGCTTTACAATCAATCTGCTGTTCCATAAAATTGTCGGTCAACATCAGATGTTTAGAAGTATTTCAGTTTGGCCATCTGTTAAACAACCCAGAACGTTCAATAACAGGTCTTGTCCGTACTCAAATCAGCCTCGATGCTGGGCATATGCCTCCATTTCTGCGCTACTTGTCACGGTTCTTTGCTAATCTGTTACAATGCGAACTGAACCCGTTACCCTCACAATGTCGTCGAACCAACGTGCTGGTGGTCTGCCTGCTGACTACCAGTTTCTCCCTTACCTTGGCCACCACTCTAATGCTCTTTTTTCCTGTTGGTTGAGTTATTTTCTGCAGAATCCCTGTTTAGGGCAAATGCCTCCTCTCACCAATGAGGATTAGGCGGTCAGAACGGATTGGTGGAGGCAAATTAGTGATCAACTTGCAGTCAGAATATTTTTAAATCACCTTTGACCTCTGGCTTAAGATGCCGTGTGAAGCACGAAGTCGTCCAAGACCAGGATTTTTTCTATACTAAAAAAAAATGGTTTCCCTAAACCTGAAGTTAATTGCTAACTCAGATTGACGCAAATGGGCCTAAAATGGTCTACCATCAAACGACTGATCGGACCTGAAGTACAATTCTCTAAGGTAACATCCTTCTTGCATCCTTCAGATCGTCGAAGTTTTCATATTAAGTTTGTCACAACGCATACCGAATGGACAGCTCGCCGATGTTTCCACCGATGCTTGCGGTGAGAGAATTGCACTCCTGGAAACGATCACACTAAAACACTTACCTTCCTGAAGGAGGGATGTGAGAGAGCCACGTCGACGAGATGCAGCGTGCCTTCCTTGGCCGGCGGGTTCTCCCAGCGCCCCCTCAACTCGGCGGTCTTGTTCTCCGCCCGCACGTTCCAGTGCAGCTTCGCGTTCCCGTCGAGCAACGTGTCTTGGAGACGGTATAATGCGACCAAGTTGAATGTCCGCAGTGGATACCAGACGTTCATTATTAGCTGTTGAGATTCTGTTTCGTCCTGTGAATACAGAGAAATGTATTTTTTTTTTCTACGTACACATCATGGTACCACTTCGCCTCGGTATCTGTTTGATCTGTTACAAATATTTCAATTACTGATATTAGAAATTAGATTTTAAGTTAAGGGCTTTGTTAGTTCCGAAAATAACATATTAAGGCTAGCTTGCACCGAAAAGTATTTAGGCTTAAACATGTTTAAATATGATGCTGTCACTGTCATTTGTTTGAGCATTATGAAAGACAGAACTATCACTAAATAGCGGAGAGGCGGCGGTTCGATTCCTGGCCTGTACCACTAAGTTCTACGGAACTTATGTACGGTTGTATTTAACATTATCACTAGCTCGACGGTGAAGGAAAACATCGTAAGGAAACCTGCATACCCGAGAATAATAAAAAATTAGTTCGGATGTATGTGTAAAATATGGGTGAGCTTGGGTCGAACACAAAAGATCAGCGATGGTCGCAGTGTTACATAACGAACCTTGCTTGCAATAGCCCACCCAACAATAATAATCACTAAATACTTTTAAGTCTAAACACTTGTTGGTGCAAGACGGGCTAAAGCGTGGCTGATTAGTGAACAATTTTCATTCTCCACAAGCAACGAACTTATGACGATAGGAGGAATAGGAAAAACAATGACTGCTCAGACTTCGGCAACTATTGCTAACTTTGATCTCAACACTTTAAACATAGAGAGAGTAGAATCAGAAGTGCGATTTTTGAACATCATACGAGCGAAACAGCAGTAGAAATAATAGTAGAGTGTAATGCAATTTGTGTGTAATGCATTGGTAGATTGTAAATTTGTACTGCATGCTATACATAATTACTTGCCTATATTTATAAAATTGGAATGTACCTCTCAAACATCTCTAATGTTACACTCTCAAATTAAGGTTTACAGATGTAACTTATTTACCTATTGTTACCACCTATCATGTACTCTGTGTGAGCAATAAACAATTATGAATTATGAATTATGAAAATGTCCAAATTACTATGGAGATAATGCATCTTTCTACTGCCGAGTTGATCGTATGATGTTCAAAAATCGCACTACAGGCAATGAATGCCGAATCAAGTTCATAGACTTCTAATGGCAACTTTCTATAAGCAAACGTTTTTTCACTTACCATAGTCATATTAGTGACATGTATATAGTGTTTTTGTACATTTCACATAGCTACAGTGCATACTACAATAATATTATACGACCAGCCCTGCAGCTGTTCGTAATTTTTTTCCAGACCTTTAAACGTCTGTAACTCCTAAACCGACTGAAGTTATGCAGGCAGACCTGGTCCATCCCCATCACAGAGATGCTCTACACCACATAAACACTGAATCAGCCTTGCTGCTGATGGTTGCAAAAAGTACACTTATCTCTTAGTCTAGTAAACGTTAATTCACTTACCGTAGTCATGTTGGTGACATGTATATCATAGTTGATCCAGACATCTTCGGCCCAGGTGATCTTGCTGCCTTGCTTCAGCTCCTTATCGACCGCCTCGTACTTATTGTCAAAGTTCCACGTTCGGTTGCCGTGTATTGCAGTAAACTTGAGATTCTTCCCTATGTCGTAAGTGAAAACGTCAAGAATGCCGGTCACGTTGAATCGTGTTACGTTTTGGAGGTGGAACACTGTTGCTTGTTTTACGTCCTGGGGAGTAATATTTTGTTAGTTTATGTACTAATTCATGATATCGGGCATACGGGCCTCCACTTATTCCAACCACTGTAACTCGTGTAAACCAGGATCAACAGCGGCGATCATTCACAACACTAGACAATGAAGTCTAGCAAGCCTGTATATCTTGGACACAGTCACACAGATTATATAGACCCATTGAAAGTATCAGAATCTAGTCCGGACTTATATAATGATGACTAGCTGACGATATACAGGGTGAAGTCGATAGCATTAGCATCCTATTAAACTAAGAGTCTTTGGGGACAGTTTGTTGAGGGTTGTGCGGTGGCTAGGGCAGGTGTAGTGATACGAGTTGAGTATCAGTACGTACTGATTTATTTCGGAAAGTAGTCCCTATTTTATACATATCGGCGGTTCCCTATTTGTCGGTGAACCGCCGAGTTAAATGCAAATGTGGGTATCCCCACAGAGTCTACCCATCAAACTGAACAACTTTTACTATGGGAGCAAACCAATCGGAGCAAAAAAAAAATCTGCTGTCCCATACTAAACTGCACCCGTCGCCGCTGCCGACACGACTCAAATGTATGGGACAGCAGATTTTTTTTTGCTCCGTTTCGTTTGCTAGTAAAAGTTGTTCAGTTTGATGGGTAGACTCTTAGTTTAAAAGGATGGTAATGATATCGATTTCACCCTGTATAGACCCATTGAAAATATCAGAATCTAGTCCGGACTTATATAATAATGACTAGCTAACGATATATAATACTTAATATGGATTGTTGGATACAAAAATTCGCGTAAAAATATTAGTACAAAATTTGCACCTTACGGGATTCGAACCCGCGTCGGATCTGCGGAAAGGATCTGAGGATACAGCCATAACATATTCATCATGAAAATCATATTGATCACGGAAACTACATATAATATACTCACAATATTGCCAATGCCATCAAACTCGTGAATATACTTGATACCGACGGGCGTGTGAGCGTTTTCCACCTCTATGTCCATAGTGGCAAGGTCTAGATCCCTGTGACTCTTGCTCAGGATCTGCTTGAAGGAGCCCTTCACGAATCTTTCCTTATCGAAGTCTATGGTCGCGTTACCGTTGCTCCATTTATCACCTAAGTTAAAGAAAAAAGGGTATTGTATTAGTTTAAACTAAATTTCTAGGGTCGTCCTACCTTTTAAGGCCTGTATTTTTGAACCGAAATAGGCAAGTCACCGGTTGAAATTAGAAAAAAAAATCGAATTTACTTGTGTTAGATAACTCTTTCCAGGTTTTTCCCTGCCTCTTCCCCCTCCATTTTCCCTTCCATGTCTGTCGTATCACATTTCCAATGATTATACTACTTACAGTACGACCAGGAAAATAATTCCGCTCTTCAATCTTCGTTTGTGCAAAGAAGACCAGAGTCCCCGTCAAGACCCGTCACTTAGTAATTAAAAATCAATCTTGCACGGAAGACAAAGGGTGCAAAATCGGGTGCTACTAAATTTCGCACACTCGCGGACGCTCGGCGGCGAAAAGGGACTGAAATCGATTAGCCAATAGCAGTGAACAAAATTTACCCATGGATTTCAGGCACGCTATTGTGACACATCCTTTTTGGTCAACATAAATTCGCGCGCTCTTAAAATTTGTCAACTGTGTAGGTACAGTCAGCAGCAAAAAGATGTATGCCTCCTCATGCAAAAGATGTACTACGCGTAGTACTAAAGTGGATACATCTTTATACTACGACGTAGTAAAAGTGCATCCATCTCTTTGCTGCTGACTGTACATCGGTAAACTTAGAAACCTGATAATAATGTACCTTGTATGTAATAGTACTCGGTCTGCACCAGATGCTGCGTGCTGAGAGGGACTGAGAGTGATATCACCCCGGTCTGAGTGAACCCTGCGTCTTGTTTGTTGAACACATGTGTAGTTAATGGAGGCGGTGTTGATCGGTCGCTACATACCTTGAATGTAATAGTACTCGGTCTGCACCAGATGCTGCGTACTGAGAGGGACTGAGAGTGATATCTCCCCGGTCTGAGTGAACCCTGCGTCTTGTTTCTCATACACATGTATAGATGATGGAGGCGGTGTGGTTCGGTCGCTACATACCTTGTATGTAATAGTACTCGGTCTGCACCAGATGCTGCGTGCTGAGAGGTACTGAGAGTGATATCTCCCCGGTCTGAGTGAACCCTGCGTCTTGTTTCTCATACACGTGTGTAGCGTTGATGGAGGCGGTGTTGTTCGGCCAGAACAACTCCACTTTGTTGTCAGACTGCTCTTCCACGTTGTTTATCTAAAAAAAGTATGAACGTATTTTGTTACAATGCTATAAATAGAGCAAAGCATTATGCGCAAGACTATATTCCTAGTTAGCGATATTCTGAAAACTCAGTATATCCACACTGAAAAAATTCTTTGTTAAATATAACCAAACTTGTTTTGTAGTGACTTCCAAACTGTTTTGTAACAAACATTTGGTTATAAATAGCAAAACTTTTTTTTCAGAGCACTTTTCACGAGTAGTACAGAAACGCCAACGTGTTTGTACTTCTCTCGGTACCTACGACCGAGTGACAGATGCCTGGTTCGACATCGGATCTCGACTATCTCTAATGCACAAATACTTACATCAAAGATAGATTTGAGCCACGGCAGCCTCTGGAAGGGCGTAGAGAAGTTGAAGTGTCCATCCGTGTGTTTTATGCCTCCGTACCGTAGGTCCAGCTCGCCGATCTGACAGGTGCCTGGACGATGCATCACTCCCCTAGGACACAGAATAGGTTTGGTATATAGTTCTTTATACAGAACGGCCACTCCCCGCCCCTGACTCTGCCTCTGACTTCAGTTCCCCTCACACTTGAGGGAAACTTGAGGGAACTCGAGCAAGGGAATGCAGTCAGGCGGGCGCACCCGTTAGATTTGACTACATAAAATTGAGTCTTTTCAGTGCATAAAAACGTTGAAAAATAACGCTAAATTCACATATTCATTAATTCTTTAGCTCAAATACTATTTTTAATAACTGAACGTTACGCCTCGTTCCCGTTGTGGTAAGCTCAGACTAGAGCGCGCCATTTACTACGACTCTGATATACCTCTTTCGCCTCATTCACTTTCATACATCTCTTCATACATGCTCGTCAGTTTCGAGTACTCCGTACCTAACCTCTGTAGAATTTAACCGATTTGATCAGTATACATCCTACGACGGCTATCTCTACCGACACAATTAATGGTATGTACTGACTTGACAATCTGATAGTTGTGCACCAAGTCCTTCTGATAGGAGCCCTTCAGTTTGAACGTGTCGTCTTGTTCGTAGAGCGGCGAGCGCAGCGTGTAGTCGATGAAGTGGGACCCGTTGACGTCCCACTTGTAAAGAACCAGGTTGTCTACGTTCTGGTACTGCGACGAGGTCCAAGTTATAGTGGAGTTCGTGTTGAAGGTGTCTTCGAGCATTAGGAGCTGGGGAGAGAAAAATAGGTTAGATTATTAAAAAAGCGTTTAGTCATACAATACGTGACCTTTCTCGCTTTAGTATACAACGTCTTAATGAATAAGCGCAAAACCTCATACACCCCAACTGATTTATTCCATGCACAACGGGACCCTATTACTAAGCCTACGCCGTCCGTCCATCCGTCTGTCCTAAGTCTAAAGGGCTGTATCTTGGTACACATGTGCTACCAAAATAGGTAGCATACATGCCGGCGTTGATTAATTATTAAATTTTAGAGTAAACAATCAAACTAAGTTTGACGGTTGTATGCTTCGATCAAAATAAAATTAATGGAAAGGCGTTACGCGAACATTTGACAGACCAAGTGGACCAAGTGCACCAGTAGTGTGATTCAACTTAACGCACTTTGGGCCTATCCATTAATTTTACTTTGATCGAAGGTTGTATGTATTACCATTTTTACATTGAATTAGAACATTATGGAAGATAGGTCCACGCTCAAAAGTGTCCGAACCAAAAGAAGTGTACAATTCAAAAAGGCACTGTAGTCTCTTGCCAGTCTTTGTTTGATCGTCTAAGCACGCGCGAGTTCATGATGGCGTACTGTGTTGTAAAAACATGTAAAACTACCAAAGAAAAGTGAAAAAATGTGATGGTGTTATCCTATTTTCAGTAAGCAAACTATTATTTTATTATTTAGAAGCATTTAGAAGTATCATTTTGTTTACGAACATAATATTTAATTTTTATTTTATTTATTGATTATCTGTCATCGCGTCTGTCATTACGTCTGTCATGTTTGATGTTCATTTTCACCTCCAGTCGAAGCTGCATATGGTGTTAAGTAGGTGTAAGCAAAATTAACCCTTGTGACTAGCTTCATACGATTTCAATTGCAATGTTTTCAGTTTGTTTACATTACTATGCATACCAATATTTTTATAAGGTTAGTTTGGGACACTTTTATCGAGAATTTTGTATTAGACCTTGTGTCCATAGAGTTAGGTCGATGCATTTTTACGATAGAGCCAAAAAAAACCTTTGGTAAATAGATAGTTTCTTGAATACCGGACGACAACATTTTTTATTCTTCCTGTTTTAATATGTTTTTAGCAAATCCACCATAGTAACAAATTATGTGAGCATTACAACCGGTTTAAAAGATGCAGTCCTGAAAAGTACGACAGCTTGTAAATAGAGTCCCGTTAGCACCCTTCGGGTATGGAACCCTCTGAATACTCACATTTCCCTTAACGCCAGTAATAATCTTAGTAACATCAGTCCTATACTCGGCCTCTAAAGTCTTCACAAGGGCTCCTATGTCGCCCTCAATGTGCAGAGTGTGTACATCCACGTTCGGTTTAGGAAGTATTGCGTTTATCACGAGGGTTCCGCGCTGTTCCATTATGTAGCCGAACGATGCGTTCGCGCCGATCCTGTTGAAGGGTAAATATTACGGTTGAATAGAAAAAACAATGGTAAACAAAATTGTTTCTTTGCGTCTTCAAATGTCATACAAATAACAAATGAGTTAAGAGTGACTGTCATGCGATAAAACTCATGCTCACACGAAAGAAGAAGGAGAATTACAAATGTAAATCAAATAATATCGTAAGATTTTTTCAAATTATACTACAGACCAGTCTAAGTCTGGTCTAAGTTTTTGGAACAAAATAAAATCAAATGAGTCGCGAGTCACCGTCTACCATTTTGATAAAACCTGAGACATTTGTTAAGGCAGCCGTCCCGAATCTCTCCGCAATAACCCAGATTTCCCGGCACACCCAGTTCACCCCCATAACCCTAGTAGTTTTCTGTCATTTCTACAATAGTCTCTGCACCGTACGTGGTACGTCTTATGGTGCATTTGCACAATGCATTCAGAGACGGACCACGCATGGTGCATCCCGTCGCATTTAGATAAAAGTGTATCAAAGAGGTCTCTACGTGTTGGAACTGTGTCCCCACGCAAGCCTTCCAAAGGACCGGGCTACGGCCCGTGAAATACCCACAGAGATACAGTACGACCAGGAAAATAAGTCCGCTTGTCAATCTTCGTTTGCGCAGAGCAGGCCCGAGTCCCCGACTAAGCCCGAAGTCATTTAGTAATCAAAGAGTGCAAAGTCGGATAGCAGCGAAAAGGGCGCGAAAACAAATTAGCCAATAGCGTAAACGGATTGAAGGTGGCACATCCTGATTGGTCAATATAATTTCGCGCGCTATTAGAATTTGTCAACTGCGCAGGTACATCGGTAAGCCTTATCATATCAGCCGATAAACGTCCACTGCTGGACATGGCCTCCCCAAAAATGGGGGGATTTGCCATAATCGCCACGCTTGGCAGGCGGGTTGGCGATCGCAGTTGGATTGAATGTGTGTACTCAGAGGATGCTGCTGCCCATCCTCCGGTAGATCCCTTAGTCGCCTTTTACGACACCCACGGGAGGAAATGGGATGGTGCTCCTCTTAGCCGACACCACACGGACAAGCCTTATAAATCTGGTAATACTGTACAAATAATTTGATGCCTTTTAACATAAAGGCTTCATGCTTATTATCCTGCAAAAAATACTAATACAATAATAAAACTTACTGCCAAACCCTGTCCAGATCCATCCTGAAGCCGGTGTCGGTCTTCAAAAAGCCATCCGGTGACGTGGTGTTGCCGAAGTAAATATCCAGGTCTACGCTCTTCTCTATCTGCTTGACGTGCTGGTGACCTAGTGCCTGCGCCATAAGGTTCATTTTAGAGTATGAAGAAACGGAGATGAGTTTAGCAAGAGTTTCTTGCCCTTTTTGGGTAATTTATTTTTTATTTTTATTTTATTTTATTATTCTTAGGAAGATTTACAGCAATTATTAAAGAGTTAACACATCCTTAAATAACTGTACGCTAATTACAAATCTCCACCTATAAATTTCACTTTTATTTTGCAAAAAACGTACTTGGTGGTATGTGTATGTAGCCCAGATAGCATTTGAAACTGTATAAACGCTGTACAATGAAAATTTTGAAGAGCTTAGGCTGTACAAATTGGCTGGATTAGGGCTGTATATCCGGATATACAGCCGTTATATCCGTAAATTGGGCCCCAAATTATACAGCTCTAAGTGTAGATCTAGCTGTCTAACAGCTGTGTAATAGCTGCGCAATGGCTGACTTAGAGCGTAATTAGATACCATTATACAGATACTGTTCTCAAATCTTACTTGTTTTATTCTTATATACAGTCTCAGGCTTGTAAATGTCTGAATATAAGAAAAAAATATGTTCGTGTTTGAATCCTTCCATACTTATTTTCTTAATATTTATTCATCGGATCATAGTACACGCGGCGGCCATAACATTTTAATTTGTGAAGTGAACAAATAATTTTTTGCTGTATGGTAAGTACCCATTATTCATTTCTTGGTCGTTATTTTGCTTGCGGCTGCTAATTCTTCGTGAATATGTATACTAATAGTAAGCTGAAAACTAATGCGCTCTTGTAATAATAGATATTAAGCAAAGTGTTCGTGTAATAAGAACCGTGTAGCCAAACTTGAGATTAGCTTTATAAGTCCGCAGTACTTTTCTATTTAAAATAAATTAATTTTGTATAGTATTCAGGTAAAATTCTGTGTAGATATCGCCGAAATTTTCAAAAACATACATACAAATATTTTATGAATTATGATACCATGATTTTTAGGTTATGATTTAATGGCGTATTCAATTATACAGCTGTTGCTCTTCTAGTACTCGATTATGAAGCTTTTTGCGTAACTAAGCCGTAATTTAAGTATATACAACAGCCTAAAGAGTAACATTTGCTGTATATTCGAATTTAATTACTATAGTAGCTGCTTAAAAGAATACGTTTAGTAAATATTACAGCCATTTAGGGTTCAATTGAAAACAAAGAAGAAACCCATTCTGTATGTCCAATATACCCTGGAGATCACATTAACCTTGACACTTTAGATTTCCCACCGTTGTTAAGACGCTGTGCGTCATAATTAATTCGGTTTTTAATATATAGGGTCCAACTTAATATGCTGATTGCCCTTTTTTAAGAGGATGATCCGACCATTAAACTGAACAACTTTCTCTATGGGACCAACACCAAATTCGCGAAAAAAAAATTAGATCTTAAATACAAAATTGCAAACATACTCGAGCCAAATGTATGGGACAGCAAATTTTTTTTTCGAGATTTCGATTTTGGTCCTATAGAGAAAGTTGTTCAGTTTGATGGTCTGAACATCCCCTTAAAAAAGTGTCAGCATAATTTATTAAGAAGGACCCTGTATGTTTACAGCACATTCAACATAGGTACAGGTTTTTAAGGTGTATGTTGATTTTTAATATAACTACATACCAATTTCACAATAGGTACAATACAATTAATAAATATTATTGATTATAAACATGTTACAGCCATGTTGTGCTATTTCGAATCAAATTAAAGATTGAAAAGAGCGTTGAGCGGTTGTTTAGAGCGTGGGTTCAAGTCCCGCCCGAGACAAATTTTTCAATCTTTAATTTGAATTAATAAATAAACTGTACAGTCAAGAGAAAATGAAGCTTGACATCACCAGAATAAGCTGAGCTCTGATTTGTATATACGCGTCATACAGTACACGGTCGGTCCAAAGTGCAAAGTGTAAAGCTTGATGTGCTCTTGACTGTACCTACCTATGTATGAATAAAGCATGTTTATATTTGTCTGCTTTTATCTATCTATCTATCTAGATAACACAAACAATAATGCGAGGTCAAATGAGCGAATTGAACAAAAGAAGCTTGTGGAATTGCGTGCGCGATGCCGATGTACTGTTTACTCTTTCGATCACTCATTCACGCATTCGTTCGCACTCCCAAACTTATTTATCATCGCTCTCGCTTTCACCCCGCACTACATCGTCCTTCCCTATTGTTATTGTTTCGAATCTGACTCACCTGTCAAACTGGCAACAACAGTCCAACAGATTTTATTCGGATTTTGTTATTGTGATGTGGCAGACAATGTTCTTGCGATCATTTAAGACATTATAAGTTTGTTTTTGCTAGCAATCGTGTTAAAAATAATTGTATCTAAAAAATAGTGTAAAAAGACATTATTAAGAGCCTACCGAACCTATTGTGCTGACCTCAATCGTATTTTTTTTTATTTCTATTTCTATACAATTAAACAACATTTCCAAAAAACAAGAATGTCACATTATAGTCCTGATCAAATTATCGAAAAATTACGGATTATAATGTTTTATGCTTGTAGCTAGTATCGTTAAAACCGCCAAAAGTGGCAACTTTTGGCAGTTTTAAAGATAATAACTACAAACATTATAAAAACAAATCCACAGTGACCCGATAAATTGAAAATCAGCAATAACTACAATGTAACATTCTTGTTTTTTGGAAATATTGTTTGTTAAGAAATAAAAAAAATACGATTGAGGGCAGCACAATATAGGCTCGGTGCAGCCTACTGTGTTCTGTGTTGTCTCTGGCAGGTGACTTATTAAATGCAAGCTATCGCTGATTGACTTAATTTATTTATTAAAGGTACTTATGTATGAAAAGTTTTGTCAAAATCTGAACATTCGTTAGATCTGTACCTATATTGTTAAATCGATTAGTCAGTGAGATAGATAACCTTTTTTATTCTCTTTTTTTTATTGGGGCTTTTAACCCTAAGATCATGTCAGCCTAGCCAGATAGCCTTTTATCAACAAAATGTTGCATTAGGTAAGTATACAATATATAGGGTCCATCTTAATATCCTGACACTTTTAAGGGGATGATCAGACCATCAAACTGAACAACTTGTTCTATGGGCCCAACATCGAAATCGTAAAAAAAAATCAGCTCTTCCAAACCTACTCGAGCCAAATGTATGGGACAGCTTATTTTTTTTCGCTATTTCGATGTTGGTCCCATAGAGATAGTTGTTCAGTTTGATGGTCTGATCATCCCCTTAAAAAGTGTCAGCATATTAAGAAGGACTCGTATGTAACGAACGTTTATAAGTAGATAACTGATCTTAAGGTGGTTTCCGTCCATACAAAAAAGAAAATCTTGTTTGCGCGAATCAAATAATATTTACAATTTATAATATTATTACGAAGATATTACGCTTTGAAATTATTCATACAAAATTTCAAACCCTTATATCTTCGTAATTATATTACAAATTGTAAATATTATTTGATATGCGCAAACTAGATTTTCTAACCTATTTTTCCATGTATAAAACATTACTTTTATTAACACCGTCTACGAGTGTTATACGACAACGTTTTGTATGAAATTGACAGCTCTCCAACCACATTAAGAGCGCATTGTAATAGGGGAAAATGTCAATTTATTCACTTTTTTGTTCAGTTAACATTGAAATAGTTTACCTAAGTAAGGTCTACATAGTCTTTGCATACTAAATATACTCATTTCGAAATCTTACTTTTTTAGGTTCAACATGCCTTTCAAGATTGTAGAGACACTTGAAAAAGGAAAAACTCAGCTATCCGTCGTACCAAGTCGCTGGGAGAAAAAGGGTTTACTTCGATGGCCTCCAAAAAAATGTAACACGAGTAGTAAACTTGTAAGGGACGAAAATTCAATACCGCTTGCAGATTGGTTAACCATAAAGTGTACTGTAAAACGGACTTCAATACCTTCATACAGTAGAGCAGAGGAAGAAATTAATATGATGACGCAAAATAGTGACACTGATGTCACCGACATTGAGATGAGAAATATTGATGAAACCATTAACTACAACGATATGGCTTCAAACTTGGTGAGTACACTACATACCCATTCATATTATTTTTCTCACTAAATGTGGACTATTTCAACCGTAACCGTAGACGTGACACAAGAATCTGCCTCGGTGGTCTATTTAGAGCGTTAGTCTCTCGATCCAGAGAATGTGGATTCAATTTCGAAAAGTCACTTAGTGAAGTTGTTTCCAGATTGTTTAGGATAATGCAGGTTGAATCACCTGGTTGGCTGATAAGAAAACGATTTCGTACTTCGAAGGAAACGTTGAGTTATCCGTCCCAGTCACTAATTCTAACAGCGGTCGTCACACAGGAACCATGTTCTAGGCCTATTTGGCGGTTAAAAAGCTCTGACACTAAGGGCTAGTCCGGTCAGTCATCAGCCCAACAACGTGTGGCTTGAATCGTTATGCGCTTAATCACAAATAAAATTTAAATTTAAGGATATGGGATAAAGCATAAACCGCTGTTCGGACTATTTCTAACCGATTTCAAGAAAAAAAGGAGGAGGTTCTCAATTTAACCATTATGTTTTTTTTATAATTACAATGTTTGTTCATTTCAGGTACTTTATTCGAATAATGAAGCACAAGAATCGACTTCAACCACATCAAAATCCGTCACCGGTCAGACTTCTAAAGATATTATACAGATAATCAATGATGAGGGTAAAATAATAGCCACAGCTGTTAATTCAGAGCAGCCAGTAGATGTTGACAAGTTATTTACAAACCAAAAACAAATTCTGGATAACCAGGCTACTATCATGCAGAACCAATTGCTATTACATGAAACGCAGAAATCCATAGTAGAACAAGAAAAGAAAAACTTTTACCAACTGCAGAATCTATCTGTTCAGTTAGAATATTATTTTGAACGCTCCAATTCTCAAAGTTCAAATGTTGTCTCACTCAGTAAAGTCAACCCACTGGAGAATACCGGTTTTATTTTGAAACCTATGAATAGTATTAAGGAATTACAAGATTTAGAAGACAAATTAGCTGACAAAATACAAAATAACGAGCTAAAACAACAATATTTACTTTTATGCCCTAAACGTGAAGGAGGTGGTACTAAATGTTCTTACAAGTTACTTGATATACTTTTTGCCAAAGAATTTCTATGTCAGTTCTCGTGGTCGGGTGGCAGCAGAAATACCAATGTAGTGAAAATTGCTCTAAAAGGATACAAGAGATTCTTACGATTTTTTTTCGAAATAATAAATTTTTGGGATCCTTTTTACACCCAAACAGATGTGGAAGAATTTTTCAAGACCGTTCTGAAAAACTCAGTAAAACGACTACAAACTAAAAATCTTCGTGCTTCAACAAAACGAAATCGTCAAAAAAACAAAATCACTAATAAAAAACAAAAGACTAAAACAGAAACTATGGGAGGTGATAACGTAAATAGAGATGTATCATGTGAAGATAATAAAAATAAAAAAGTCTCCAACGAACCAAACGTTATAAATAATCAAGGCACGGTTGAAAATTCTGGTCGAGGTTTAGATCCATGTGTCAAAGAAGTAGAAATAGATAG
Organism: Agonopterix heracliana; assembly: GCA_963693445.1. Classification (NCBI taxonomy): domain Eukaryota; kingdom Metazoa; phylum Arthropoda; class Insecta; order Lepidoptera; family Depressariidae; genus Agonopterix; species Agonopterix heracliana. Next base: position 7,672,431 of record OY856332.1, read on the forward strand.
AAGTCATGAAGAATCCGAAAAAGACATATCGACAGATCCGAAGGTTACCGACGAAGAAATAGAAAATACGAACAAGGAGAATGAAAATACAGAAAATACTAATGATCAAGATGAAGAGGAAACAACAAGTAAAATATACAAAGAAACACCCGTTTAAGGTGGTTTGAGTTCATACAAAACTTTGTCGTAGAACACTCGTGGACGGTATTAATAAAAGTAATGTTTTATATATGGAAAAATGGCTTATAAAATCTTGTTTGCGCGTATCAAATAATATTTACAATTTATTTTAGAATTACGAAGATATCAAACTTTAAAATTATTCATACAAAATTTCAAAGCCTTATGTCTTCGTAATTATAATATAAATTGTAAATATTATTTTATACGCGCAAACTAGATTTTATAAGCTATTTTTCCACATATAAAACATTACTTTTATTAATACTGTCTACGAGTGTTCTACGACAAAGTTTTGTATGAAATTGACAGCTCTCCAACCACCTTAAATGTCAATCTGCTATGGATTTAAGGCGATTTAAGTTAGTTTAGTAAGGACAAAATCTTGTGTCTGATTTAGTTTTAGTATTAGTAATTTAGTTTTTGGGTAAAACAAGATAAATGTCAAAATACCCTCCTTCAGAGCCAGCAGCAGTTTGGCATACTCGTACATCGTATGACGTAGTGTGATTAAAAGACGAGAAGAAGGGCAGAAGGAAAAAAAACGTATTATTAAGTACAAACAAAATCTTGTGACTGATTGTGCCATTATCGAAATAAATAACTTTGAAATTATAACGCATGAATTTTATTTTTTACACAGTATGTAAGAGTGGTACAAAATACAATTCCTTGCTATGTTCAATACAAACAAATTTAAATTTTACATCACAAGTACGCAGTACTATCTGAGAACACGGATTGTCATCTAATTTAGTTTTGAATATATTAAAAAACGATGATTTCACAGGCAATTCGAAAACTACTGCTTGCGTTGTCATAATGTTACAATGTATGTTACCTTCTTCACTAATAAATTTTATTTCGACTATTTTGTCATCTTTGGTCATGAAATATTTGTCTTCATGTTTCGTGGAAAGCAAAAAGTCTTTAAAGTGGATCTTGGTATATTTTTTACTATTTTTGGAAAAACGTGGCAAATCATAATTATTTGTATCTTTGCAAGCAAAGTTAATAATATCATCTTGAGCAGCTTCACTAAGTCTCTTTGCCACTTGCGAAAGTGGTCTGTGTCCACCTCGCAACATTCTCTTGATTAAAAACAATTTGTTCTCAAACGGATACGCACTAAAGGTGTGAAGCGGTCCAAATGTTTGAACTTCATCGGTTACATGAACTAAATTATGGACGTTACTCGTTACATAATCTGGGCCATAAAAATCTTTGTAATGCTCTACAAAGTATTGGAGAAGATTTTTTGACAATGGTAACATGCTATTGTAGTTTACACTCGAGCATATCGTTATAGCGCAATACAAAAACAAAAAATGTACAAAAGCCTCTCGTGGTAAAACATCTGGTAGAATAACAATACTCAAATAAAAGAAAAAAGTTCTATACTCCGATGCTTTCCAGTGAGCAAGACAATCGATTCCTCTAACGGATCTGTGTATCTCAGAAGGCAGCTTACATTTCTTCAAAAACATTTGTACTGCATCAATGTTTCTTGCACACCATTTAGTAACATATTTCCCGAAGTTACCATCTCGCCAACCAATCAATAGTCTCTTCATGACTCCCAAATCTATTAGATGCAATGAATCTCCTACTGGGAAGTCGTTTACCATATCAATTTCTGGTAGCTGAAGTAATGGCGAATCAGCCTTGTGATGGTTTCCATAGAGTTTATTTCGGAAATCTTTATCTGTGCGCAAAGAACATCTAGTTTCTGGAAACACTACTGTATGAGATGTATGTGAGTAATCTCCCACAGTAGTACATTTCAAACATCCATGCTTGCCGTTAAAATTGCAGACCCCTGTAAAATACATTCTATATTAAAACTACTTTTTATAATTATGACTTTAATTTATTGATATCAATGCGTGCCTTAAAATATTTTTTTAGAATTTGTTAACTATTTCGGTGAAGACGGCGGATGCAGAACTATACCTTATACTTATATCGCAATTTAATTCACTTCAGACCCACCGTACCCTGGCCACACCCCTGGTGGTATGGCGGGTCTTTTAAAGTTACCCGGTGCCACTGAGTGTAGTGACTCTAGTGATGACATAGGAAAAAAAACAGGAAAAAGAAAAAATTAAAAAAAAGAAAAAAAAAGAAAGAAAGAAAAGGAAAATAAAAAGAAATCAAAAAAAAAAGAATAAGAAAGAAAAAGAAAATATAAGAAGAAATAGAAAAAGGGACATTGCAACGCATGCCACGCAATAGTATTTTTTTCATTTTTTATTAGAATATCATGCGAGATAGGTACCTAGGTACCAATCATCAATATAGGGTCACTACACTCAGTGGTACCGTTTAACTTTAAAAGACCCTTCTTGGTGGGTTTGGCCAGGGGTCGGTGGGTAAATTAAAATGAGTACTTCAAAAAATAAAAGTCTGATGGTTACAATAGCTAGACTAGCTTTTAAATATTAATTATTATTTGAAATACCAATGTCAGATTTACCTTTTATAAATGCTCTTGCAGGAGAATCGCAGACAAAACATCTTATTTTCATAGTTATTTTTTTATTGCTATGTTTGTGATGGATTCTATCTTCCAATAGCTTTCGCATTTCCTCTACAAAATCTTCCAAATATATATCAAGATTTTTAGGTTTTCCACTACCATAATAAATACCGATGACAAATGGATGTAGGTCTGGATATTCATGAATGGCACACAAAATCGGCCAAAACTCATTTTTGGAACTCTTGAATATCGGCAGACCATCAAAATTTATAATCAAACTCACAATATCTGGAACATCCACCATATTATCAAAAAGAAAAATTAGCTGATTATGGAGTCCATTGTGCCAATATTCACCATCATTGTCCATTGATTTAATGTTAACATTAGTCGCTGTACGGAGAATTGTTCTTGGATCCTGCGGTAATAAATCAGGAAATCTATCATTTATAATTTCTATTAAATCCTTTAATGCAGATTGAGAAATATTCTTATCTATGGCCCATTTTTTTATCTTACTGCGAAATAATAAATTATGATTTGCTTCGTCTTCATCTGATGAACTTTCAGATTCAGGAATTTCGAGACAATTTTTGTAAGTAGACTCACTATTTTGGTCACTGTCAATAGTATCCAGTTCTGATTGTACGGAGCCCTCTTTGCTTGTTACTAATTCAACAGTTCTACTATCATCAGCAGTAAAGGCAATATTATCATGGTCCAATATTTTTTGTGGTACGGAACCATTCTGGCATGTTGACAATACTATCTTTTGATTTGACTGACCTTGTACAATTATACTTTGTTCCGTTTGAAGTTGTAACGTTTCACATCGTGAATATGCTTTGTTTAGTTTTCTTTTTATTCCGCCAGTTCTTTTTTGTTTTTTCCATGGTTTGATGTCCATTTTTAACTCTTTTTAGCGCAAAACAAATTTACAATGAACAAAGTAATTAACTGTGCAAAACTGACATTTAGGTACACCAGTTTTACTTAGGCATTAAAATATTCGATAAGCTGCATAATTATCTATTGAAACACTAGCAACGTTATAATGATCTACTTTTACACCGAGGGCTGTACTATAGGGAAAATTTACGCTAATCACGTTAGCTTTAGAATAGAGTAAGACTAAACTCTTATGCAGTAGACATCATTTTATTACACTCTTGTACAGGAATTTGCTTTCTAAAGGTTTCCTAGATCACCATTAAACAGCTTTTATCAAGCCTAATATGATGACTGTACTACAGAGTAATTATACACCAATATCCAGAAGATAGCAATATTCAATACTCTTGTACAGAATTAGGCAACACAACAGTAGAATTCTAGAGCACTATTCAGTCGATATACTGCTCTAGTCTTATAAACTTGCTTATAGCGGTTTTTTACACCATACACTGTATTTTAGAGTTTTTCGGTGCCATTTAAAAGCCAAAAGTAATAATTTCGGCTTTATACAGCCCTAAACCAGACGTACTGTATAAAAGTATACAATTTATGCTCTACTACAGGCTTAAATATATTTTGACGCCTCTGTACATCGTTTATACAACTTCTAGCTGTTATTGTGCTGGTTTAAAGATTTTTTTTCAGCTTAAATGTTTATTGGGAGGTAGGTATATAAACAAAATTGTGTTCATTGATAATTAACAATGTGAAAAACAAATAAAAGAACAAATAATGCAGTCCCAGTCGGGGAAACAGCTTGCTATTTAAAATAGTCATTCGCTATACTAGTTTTTATAGATGTACGAGGCACTACAAGAACAAGTAGGGTTTTTTTGGATGGGTGATCAGATCACTTTAGTGGTATTCCATCTTTCTTGCTACATGCTTGATTATTCGTCTAGATGGCGTTATTTGGAGTCCTTCTAGACCAGGGTTTTTCAAAGAGGGGTACACGCCTTCCCCTAGGGGTGTCAGTTGGTTGTACGTGAGGGGTACGCGGCAAGCCCATGCATAAAATGGAATACATATGTTTTTTTTGTCTGCACTGTACTATTATTAAAGAAAATACCTTTTACATTCTCATAGCTAGTTTTTCTATACCAAGTTTTTTGTATGAAAGGTGGCGCCTTTTTTTCTATTTTTTTGGCGCATCCATCAATCAAACTTGAATAAATTCGTTCAGAATAAAGTAACAAACAAAACTTGTTACAACAAGTATATCTTTAAACTCAGTCCGAACAATGATATAAAAGCTCAAAGTTGATAATATATTCATAACGTTTACTTCACGTCTTTATATCTCCGGAAAAAAGGCCCCATTTTCAGGAATTGGCTTTTGAAAGGGGTAATGTATATTATATAAGAGAGTCTATAAGAGGAATCCAGTTAATTAATTAAATCTCAAAATGGGCATGGAAGTAAAGTTGTTAATAAAGTTTTATAAATTTCTTACTTTGATGAACAGATCTCCGATGACGAAGCTCCACTTGAGGTCACCTTCGCCTTGCATGTCCGGCAGTTCGTACTTGCACAACAGATATCCTGTTTTCGGACCAAACCTACAAAAGGGAACAAATACAAATCAACTAAAATTTATATTTGTGAACTATAATGTCAATAACATATACAAGGTGTTTCATAAGTAACAATAAATTTTTGAAACTCATAAGGGGGTTGTTAAGACCGTCAAACTGAACAACTTTCTCTATGGGACCAACATCGAATTCGCAAAAAAAATTATTTTAAATCCCATACATATTTTAGCTCTAGTCGATTTGTAGAGTATAGAACATAATTTATTTTTTTCGCGATTTCGATATTGGTCCCATAGTGAAAGTTGTTCAGTTTGATGGTCTACACCACCCCCTTAAATGTTTATTTGTAGTTTTGTAACACCTTGTAGATACGTTCCAAATCAACATAATATATTTTAAAGGGTTAGACTTAGAGCATCAAACTGAATAACTTTTACTACGAGCCAACATCGAAGTAAAAGTGTTGTTTCATAGAAAACATCAATGGATAACTCGACCATTTCCGTGTGTCGCTGTTTTTTAACGATATTTCAACGTTTGTCCAATAGTGAAATTTGTTCAGTTTGATGGTTTAAATAGCACCCCTTGAAACATTTCCTGTCAATTTGAAATATTGTCGTACTTATGTCACTGACACCTAAAATATTTAATTCAGTTAGGTAAACACTCTGTAAGTATGTTTTAAGCACTTTGCTATCACTACGAACAGTCGTAACACGGTTCCAAGCATATAACATTTATTATAAGTATTTCCAAGCGATCCTGTCAAAAAAGTCATAGATTATAATCGGTTGGTGTAATGTCCGCGCGGGACTTGAAGTAGATCTCTCTGTACTTAGTAGATAGATACGTACAGGAAGTCCGAGCTGCCCTTGACGAACTGAAGCCTCTTAAGCGGCGTGGCTGCCTGCACGCTCATCACCCTCCTCAGGTCGGGGTGGATGTCCACGCGGGACTTGAAGTAGATCTCTTTGTATTTAGAGTTGGGGATGTCCGCCTGCGAAAAACAATACTTTATTAAAGACTACTCTTCTTGGTCTGGAGCACCTTGGGTAGTCAGACTAGTCAGCCTCGATATGGCCATTGCTGACTGACTATTCTTTACACTACAGCATGCGTGACTGTCATACGATATGGCACATACTGACACGAAAGAAGAATACTTTATTAACCAAGCCATTCTGTTGTATGATTGATGTTTTAAAATATTACAGTGCTATGTTATTTAATTGTATTTTTTTGGATAATGTAGGAGAAAAAGGCGAAAAGGACTAAGTGACAATAGGACAAAGAAACATCTGTTTTGAATGATAGAATACGATAAAAGTTCAGATCTGCGGCCGCAGTATATTCCGCGCGATAAGGTTATACCGCGCCTTTTATCACGTTCGTTCGCGGGCAAATAAAAAGAGAGCTAAGGCGCGATAGCGCTATATCACACCGTCATGCTGCACTGGCAGTTATTTTTATACATGTGATAAGAGGCTTTCTTATTTACTGCCCGATGTTAGTTTACTATCTTTCCACTCGACGGAGGTGGAAAGCGGCAAATTCGTTTAGCGCAGCGGGACGAAAATTGACGCTTTCCGTCCGGAGGGGAGAAAAAGATATTATTAGAAAAATAATTTCGCGTGACATAATACTCACTTTGAGAGATATGTCAGTGAAGTTGGTCTCCATCTCGGCCTTAGCATGCACGGTGGCCTGCACGGGGCCCGTGATGTGCGCGGATAGACTGTATGTCGTCGCAGTAGTGTCGCTTTTCATCCGGATCAACACCGGCTCGCCCGCGCCCTTCGGAGCTAGCGTCAGAGATACCTGTGAAAGATATACGTGAACATTAAATGCCATTCAAATGGTAATTATGATTATCCTAAAAGAAAATTGTGATGAGTTTAAGTATAAGTAAGTCATAACATGTAGGATCCCACTGCTGGGCAACGGCCTCCTGTCATGTAAAGGTGAAAGGTAGTGGGCCATGCGTGGTGGAGAAACTCAGCACCAGTGTAGTTCGCTTTAGTTTAGTCAATGTCCGATTATGAAAATGTCAGATGAGGCAAGAAACAGCAGATTCTACATATTTCAGATTCTATAAACGACAGATTCTGTAAATGCCAGATTCTATAAAAGACAGATTCTGGAAATGTCTGATTCTATAAACTACAAATTCTGTAAATGACAAATTCTATGAAAGACAGTATCTAGAAAGACAAGTCAGTAATAAACACACTACAGTATTTTTAAGCCATCTCAGGCATAGTCTTGAAAACATTAGGATACCCAATCGTAGACCTCGTCTACCGTTTAATGTAATAGTATTAAGCAAAAGTTTAAAAATAAACATTATATAATTATCTATCATTGAACACCGCCATCTAGCGGCAGTATCTAGCATTAAAGTACTTACGTCAAGTGGTTCGTGGCTGATCACTTTGCCGGTGATGCTGTATTCAGTAGAGTCAGTCACGAATGAACCTCGCACGTCGTCCTTTTCTAACTCCCCTATAATCTTCATTGATCTGGAGCAACAACAGTATAAATTTAATGGTGCGAAAGAATATTATGACCTGGTCTAGCATGGTAGCAGGGCGTGATAAAAGACGTGACAGAGCCTTGCATGTCATGCTAGAGGCGTCTGCAAATAATTTCAAGATTGGTCCGGATAATTTTGAAAAATAAAAATGGAGTACCAGACCGCCGCCGTAAATATTATGGATTTTAAAAAATTACAAGAATGTAACAGTCACCTTAAATAGGCCTCTGATCTTAGCGAATAGATACACCTAAATCTAACTGATCTATTCAGGACCAACTGCTTATCCCCAAGCACAGAGCCGCTCGAGATGAAATACTCCACTAAACTACGAATAAAGAAATAAATATGGAACGATAACTCCGAACAAAATCTCCTTAATTTTTGGCACCATGAGTTTTGGCGGCAAACGCCGTAATTGGAGTCACCATAATGATTGAGTCTTGCGCGCTTGCGTCACAGAGGATTATATTGTACAGAGTTACAGCTTCAAACAACCTCGCAAAAGCGGCGCATCACTACATGCGCAGTATGATTATGTGCGCGTTCACCTACGGGGCTCACGAACGAGGCCGAAGGGACACTTTGGCTATGCTTCGGGTGGTTACGGCGTAACGAGGGTGTGAATTTTAGGTGTGAGATATTGTCCATTCTTCCTTTCGGAAAGAGATTGGAGCCACTGACCTCTGTTAATATTAATATGTCTATGGATTATTTTCTGTTTGATCGTCACTGTCATTGTAGAACGTCATGTCATGTGAATTTAAAGTGTGAGATATTATTATCGTTCATTTTACTGGAGCATGTTTAAAAGTAGTTTAATAATATTAAACGAAATGGTTAATAATTGCACTGTGTCCTTTAATAATACGAGGAGGAACACAAACAAAAACATCTCCTTCTTCATATACCTACCCCAAAGATCGTGACAGGTAAGTCAATTTCTGAGTCACCTGCGTAAAGCGGCGGATCGGGCAGCAACGTTTTTTTAATTTTAACTTATTTTATTCAACTAAATAACAAATAATAAATAACACAACAAACAACAACAACAAAAAAGAAAAACAATATACCTACATTATTATAAAACATTATCCTTCATACTTCAATTAAATTTATTTCCTTTTAGACAGCCCTACAAGAATAGGCTAATGTAATCGAAGCTCCTATGAAGCTGTTGCTCTGTACAATATAATCCTCTGTGCTTGCGTGGTGTACACCAAAGTTCGTGGGGTCATTTTTTGACGTGAATTATATTTCCATATTTATTTCTTTATTCGTAGCCACTAAACGCCCATTGACCGGAACTAACGTTGCTTGACTTCGATGATTGTTTTAATACCGAAGCAAAATCTTCGACGTAAAAACGTCAATGAGCGTTTCCAAGATAGAATACTTGACCCACAGACTCATACTCTGTTCAGATGTAATTCAGATTCTGTTGTGAAGCATATGAAACGCTCATACACCTCTGAGAATGCGAAGTGCTCTTCAGATGTTGTCACTCCAAAGTTGAAGAAATCCGTTGTCCTGGGAAATGACTTACTTGAATCTGTCGTGTGGCGTGCTGAGGGCTACGTTGATATAGGAAGCGCGCTGGTCGGCCTTTAAAGAGTAGTAAGAGTCGCCGGTAGTGAAGTCAGCGGTGAGGGTTCGTTGTTTGTTCTCGGAGTTGAACTGCAGTTCCAGTTCGGATGGAGATAGTACCGGTACTAGGGCTCCGCGGCCGCTGAAGCGGATGTGACGGTTCGGAGGCGGTCGCCAGAGGGCGTTCGCGAATAGCTGTGGAAGATATTGGACCGTATTACCTAAAGTCACTAATTGGGGACAAGCCTGACCTCATAATGAGGGTGTATGAGCGTTCGTGCACTACACTCAATTTAGATTAGACTTCTATTTTTAAGGTTATGGCATCCATCTTGGTGTAGATGATTTTGCCAATGTCGAGTTTTTGTAGCAAAAGTGCTTGACGTTGTACGGTTATATTGATATTTTGGTGACTTCAAGGGTTGTTCTTATAAAAGAACAATATCCTGAGCCACCACTGGAATTCCGCTGTAGGCCGGGGATGGGACAACCGACAAGCGACCGCCCAATAGCAGACCCACAACGCAACTCAGATTAGACTTCACATACGCATCAGAATGTCTTCTTCAGCATAATATACAGGTTATGGCATGGCAAGGTATGGCATATTCTTCAGTGTTTGATGATCTTAATATGTGTATTCTAAAGTTATGCGCTCTTAAATTAAGTGTTCCACTTGCTCACTCAATTAACTTATCAATATCACAAGGAATTTTTCCCACTCTACTAAAACGTTCTATTATAAAACCAATATTTAAAAAAGGCGACCGCACATTAATGAACTACAAACCAATAACGCTAATCCTACTGGGATTATATATCAAAGATATTTGAAAAAGTAGTATTGTCGAGAATATACAATTTTGTGAACTTTGATTTTACGAAAAATAGTTCGACAGCGTTGGCTTGTTTTTTCACTAATCAGGACTGTTACAGAAAATTTAAGTAACGGCAACTGTATTGTATCTTTGTTTCTCACGGTACGGACTTGGTATCCCACGAGATATTCGCAAAGCTGGCAAATCAAAAATAAGAGGCAAAGCCAACGAATGGATCAAAAGCTATCTTTAGAGTAGGAAACAATGTGTAGAAATAGCGAAAATAGAAAAGCATCTAAATAAAACCTATCATAAGTCAATCAGAGAAAATAAATTCGACGTACCTCATTAAAAAAAATCTGCTGTCTCATACATATTATGAGTCGAGTAGGCATTTCAGTTTAGTATAAAACAGCAGATTTTTTTTGCGCTGACCGATTTGCTCCCATAGTAAAAGTTGTTCAATTTTATAGGCAGAGTATGTGGTTATTTTTTCTATGTCTAAAGTTGTTGTATTTTACGAAATTTTACTTTTTCCTCGCAAGTATGTTGAAAAACGTCGTATGAAACCATTGAGTAATTATGTATAGAGCAGACAACGCGAACAAAATCTGTGCACCATGATCAGCAGTGTGGGGCGCGTGCTGGGAGCGTCAGGCTGCGACGAGCGCCTGGCACAGGCTAAGTGGGTTAGAGCGCGTGCACCCTAACGCGTGTTACAAAACATTACTTCTCGGTAGCTTCTCTAGTTAACATAGTACCTCAGTGTATGAAACGCGTGAGCATTGGTCATTACAGCCTCGCTAGAATGTACAACACTCGCCTGCGGCTCGTGTTGCAATCCCGCCTCAGCTGTAACCACCAACTTTGCTCACGTGTATCATAATGTACTATTTCCTTACACCCTGTGTACGTAATAATGAATCGGATACTCACATAGTTCTTCTGTTCCCCCTGCTGTATCTGAATGCCGCCACCGACGGTGTTCTCCAGCTCAGAGAAGTCCTTCTTGAACTCCATCATGATGACGTAATCGTCAAGGTATGGCGAGGTAAGGTTTAGACTGCCAGACGTTTCTACGAATGGGTCGTCCAGCTATAAAAGAAGATTTTGTACATTGTTTATAGGTATTTTGCTATGACTATTTATATGAGGACTAGCCTTGCGGTCTTAGATCAAAATAAAATTAATGGATAGGCCTTGCGCGAACATTTCAAACCAGAAAAATGAGGCAAAACAAATGAAAGGTTTACTTCAAATTTGTATGCAAGTGCCCTAGATTTGACAGATAATGGCGCTAGTTTGTATGGACCAAGTGCACCAGTAGTGTGCTTCAACTTACCGCGCTTTAGGCCTATCCATTAATTTTATTTTGATCGAAGCTTGCGGTAGCATTTCCCCTTTGCCACAGTATAAGAACAATTGATCATGTGCATTTACATTCAATTTTATTACTTACTAGTGTTTACCCGCGACTACGTCCGCACAAATTATATACCAGATTTTTAGTCAGATCATAAGCTATCAAACAAAAAAAAGTTTCATCAAAATCGGTTCAGTAGTTTTTGCGTGATGCGCGAACAAACAAACAAACATGTTAATAGATGGCGCCACACGTCATTTACACGCGCTATCGAGTGTTATTTGAGTTTATATGAAGTGAACCGCAACTTTTTATTTCTCACGATTTTTACGATTCTATAATAGTTAAGATCATCACACTATCAAAAGTGAAGCACCCATTTATATGAGTGTGCGTGCTGTCGCCCTGTCGCGTGGTACATAATGGCAGCGGGTTGTAGGACCTGTGCGCCTAAACTGGTGCGTCTGTGTGAGTGTAGCTACCTAGTAGAACAAACGAAATTGTGTTATGATGAAGTACAAGCCAGTCAAAAATAGGTTTATGTACTAAAATGACGTAGCTTAGTAGAGGTGAGGCGGCTCTGAAAGGGTCAATGTCGTTCGGTCAGTGTGTGGTACTGTACCTCTAGCCGGCCCTTAGCGGCGACAGTGAAGGAAGGCATGCCGATGTCGGCGGCCATCTTCCACAGCGAGTCCTCTAGTCGCGCCGTGACGCGCGCGTCCAGGGACGGCAGCACCGGCAGGGGTGTCACTATGCCCAGGGCTGCCACATACGACTGGTACGCGTCGTCTTCTCCTATCTCGTACTCGTACAATACTTTGTAGGATATCTGTGGAATAGGAAATCTATTAGAAAACGTACACATACAATTTTTAAGGGATACTTTATAGGTTCCAGTACAGTATTGAGCAAAAAGTATGTGTGAAACGGCTCTAACAATTCGATAAGTTCCGTAAAAAAAGTTCAAAATCAAAACGGCAAATTTAAATGTATGTATTAATAAGATGACCATAATCGAACCTTTTGTATTTCAGAGCTAATTAGGTTAGATAAGCAAATTTTTACATTATTTTGTTTTAGTTATAATTAGATATCAGAAATTACGATCGGAAAGATGAGATTATAAAACGGAACCTTACCTCATGCCAATAGGTGCCATTATAGAGCATAGCGAGGCAGGTGATGTTGAATTTCTCTCCCATCGCTATGTCCACCGTGTAGATTGACATCAGCTCTTTGACAGATTGGAACGGCGTCACCAGGTTCAGTGTGTTTTGCATCACCGAGTATTGCTGCAGAAAGAAACATTTTTGGTAAGTTGCTGTAAATACGAAAACCAGCCAAGCGTGAGTCGGAATCGCGCATCGAGGGTTTTTGTAACCGGCTATTTGACAGTGTGACAAATAATATCATGAAGCCGTGGTGGTCCAGTGGCGAGTAACCTTGCCTGCCGTGCAGGAGGCGATGGTTCGATCCCCGTACAAGCCGACTCGTACCCTTAGATCAAAATAAAATGAATGGATAGGCCTGAAGTGCGGTAAGTTGAAGCACACTACTGGTGCACTTGGTCCATACAAACTAGCGCCATTATCTGTCAAATCTAGGGCACTTGCATACAAGTGACAAGTAAACTTTGGAGGAAAAGGGAAGATCTTCCACGGGCTAGTTGGAATGCCCGGGACCGCGGTCCAACAGTTCTTAGTTGGATGTTGTATATATGCAAAGTCTCTTGATAACTTCGATAGTGCGATTCAGGACTCGCCATATGATTGGTTGTTATTCGTAATGAGCTGTGATGCGTTGGACAGATCCATATTGTGATTGGCCGTCTTCTGTGTGACGTGCTATAGGTCGCATGCGCTGACCTAGATAGATCTCTGTTTACATGGACTCGATCGATGTGTTCGGCATTGTTGCTTAGTCAGCTCTCGTAGCTCCGCTACAGTACTCCCCCTCCAGACGGAGTGTCGAAACTTGTCTTCAGCTTGCTTGGTACGCATTCAGACCAGGTATGGCAATTTTTCATGAAGGCGTGTGTTCGGCGTGTGACGGTGTGACCCCGTGGTTGCTGTACCGTTGCGTTAGCCGATAACCTTTGCTGCGGAGATGCGGGACCTTTATGCTTTGTAGGCTAGTTCAGGACCTCGTTGCTGCTCCGTGTTGCTGCCATCTTCAGCGACTGCTACGTACCAGAAGGTTGATTGCTCAATTGTCGGTGGTCACCAGTTTGGAGGAAAAGGGAAGATCTTCCACGGGCTAGTTGGAATGCCCGGGACCGCGGTCCAACAGTTCTTAGTTGGATGTTGTATATATGCAAAGTCTCTTGATAACTTCGATAGTGCGATTCAGGACTCGCCATATGATTGGTTGTTATTCGTAATGAGCTGTGATGCGTTGGACAGATCCATATTGTGATTGGCCGTCTTCTGTGTGACGTGCTATAGGTCGCATGCGCTGACCTAGATAGATCTCTGTTTACATGGACTCGATCGATGTGTTCGGCATTGTTGCTTAGTCAGCTCTCGTAGCTCCGCTACATAAACCTTTCATTTGTTTTGCCTCATTTTTCTGGTTTGAAATGTTCGCGTAAGGCCTATCCATTAATTTTATTTTGATCGAAGCTCGTACCAATGAGTTTTTCGGAATTTATGTACGATTTGTTACACCACTGGCTTTTCGGTGAAGGAAAACATCGTGAGGAAACCTGCATGCTTCAATTTCGAGGCGTGTATTGTACCCACTGTGCATTATAAGTGGCGACGGGCTCACCCCCCGTCACACTGGACAGAGTTTCGGTACTATTGGTGAAACGTGGATGTTCTGAGGTTTCAGAATATCTCTGACTACCCTCTCGGGGAATATAGTCGTGAGCATATGCTATTTGACAGTGTGAAAAATAATATCATGATTATTGCCGGATGGCAAGATACTAAATAATACTGGATTATTTACCAGAACCCCGTCTCACTGGACAGAGATTCGGTACTACTAGTGAAACGTGCATGTTCTGAGGATTCAGAATGTCTCTGACTACCCCCTCGGGGAATATAGTCGTGAGCATATGCTTATGCTTATTTACCAGAAAATATTTCCGAAAAACCATTTTTTTGTGAGCTCTATAAACAACACTAAATTATTTGAGATAGTGTAAGAAACCAGTCAAATAATAGGCAACATAGTGTGGGCTGAAGCCCTTTACGCCTTTTACGACACCCGTCTGGGTTGGTGCTATTCGAAGCAACACCACACGGCTACAGCATCTAAATAACAATGCAATAAACGTACCCACAAAATGAAGACATCAGTTAACACAATAGGCGGCTTATCAGGGAGGTGAAGAGTTGCATTCGCTTCCAAAATATCTTCTTCATCAGCTCCTACGAACTGAAAGAAAACAAACATTTTAATAACTTACACCACGCATGACAATAACTTGCGGCCCTCATTGGATCTTTTTACGGCCCGATCCAATTATAAGACCTGGAGAGCGATTTTTGAATCTCATTCGGTGAGCTCAGCAGTTGAAAATGTCGAAATTACTATGGAGATATGCATCTTTCTACTGCTAATTTGACTTAAAAAAATCGCTCTCCCGTAGCACGATTTTTGTAAGTCAAATCAGCAGTAGAAAGATGCATATCTCCCTAGTAATTTTGTCATTTTTAACTACCGAGCTCACCGAATGAGATTCAAAAATCGCACTCCAGCTTTCTGATTCGAGCGTGCTGTGTACTTTTACAAGTACCTAGTTCGGTACCGTAATCATATTTTTGTACCACTACTACCACCGTTTTGAGTCTTGGTGTCAAATAATGTCGAGCTCACTTCGCTCGCTCATCAATTCTTTAGCATGTGAGGTTTTCTACAAGGGTCCCAAAAATGTTACCCATCTACCTAGAAAAAGGATTTTACTAAATTTAGTTCGAATTCGAAGTCCCTATAACTGTAGCCTTTTTTCTTCAGCCCTATATTATAAGCAAGAAGATATCGTATTTTTTCTACTATTTAAGAAACGCATTTAAGTTTACGCCGGTATTGTATTGTATATCTTTGTCTGATCATCATAATATAAGTCCGGACACCAGTAAATTGATGAATTCAAAACGAACCTTCATAAGATGAGCGTGGAACGTGATAGTAGGGTAGTACAGAGTGTCCAGTATGACGCTGGCCGTGGTGTCGAAGTTGTCCAGGAACACGTCGTGGCCCTGGCTGTGTTGGAACCTGTCCGTGAGCACGTCTACCAGACCCTTGCCGTTGTCTATTAGGAGCAGTGCTATGCCGAACTGAGGAAAATATAATAGGATAGTCATTAGTAGGAAGAGCTCGGTGGCGCGTTGCGGAGAGGTATGGACTCTCAATCAAGAGGTCCGGGATCGAATCCGCACGGACAACATGCCACGTACCAATGAGTTTTTCTAACTTATGTACGTATTACCGACAGCTCTCAAACGGTGAAGGAAAACATCGTGAGGAAACCTGCATATGCAAAAGAAGAAATTCTGATGCATATGTGAAGTCTACCAATCCGCATTGGGCACGCGTGGTGGACTAACGCCCGAACACCCTCCTAGAGGGTAGGCCTGTGCCCTGCAGTGGGACGTATATAGGCTGATGATGATGAGTCATTAGTTAGTTCACCAGTGTATCACGTTACTATGTATTAAAAAAAACTGTGGGGACTTGCCATAGATGTCAACACCCACAAGTTATAGCAAAGAAGCCAACAGATGGCGATACCGTCGCTCACGGAAACATGCTCCATACAAAGACAACGTTCACCGTAAATACGTAACTCGTAACCTACTACAAATAAGGTTCACAATCGAATGCGAGACATAAATCGCGCAAGAGAAATAATCACAGAGATTCGATATATGTATATACAAGGTCCAACTAAGAACTATTGGACCACGGCCGGTCCCCAGGCTTCACACTAAGCCTGGTGGAAGATCTTCCCTTTTCAATGGAGGAACATTCCCAAGTACCACCTCCATATTGGTGACCCTCGACAAAGAACATCGCAACCTGAACACCGCAGAGCAGCAACCAGTTCAACCAACCCTCCACACCCCTCGACCAGGTTAAACAAGCAGCAGTCACACGCCATCAACCCGAAGCCGCACCAGGTCCATCGCAGCTGTCTTCACACCGCTTCCTGGGCCTGCAGCTTCCTCAACGACAGTCAGCGTCTGCATAGAAGGATCTCCCGCAGCCCACGTGTCTGAGCTCACCTCCACGTGGCAGTTCTGCTCGCCTTCTCCACGCCTGTCACTCACCCGCATCACATCAGGACTTGTCTCCCTGACAGATGCACACACTCGCAGCACATCGCTCGTCAGACTCACTTGACTGGAGCCCTGCACCTACATGGATACAGACTGCACACTTCGAACAACTCAACGACCTCCGGTCTGAGGGGGGAGTACTGTGGGGACTTGCCATAGATGTCAACACCCACAAGTTATAGCAAAGAAGCCAACAGATGGCGATACCGTCGCTCACGGAAACATGCTCCATACAAAGACAACGTTCACCGTAAATACGTAACTCGTAACCTACTACAAATAAGGTTCACAATCGAATGCGAGACATAAATCGCGCAAGAGAAATAATCACAGAGATTCGATATATGTATATACAAGGTCCAACTAAGAACTATTGGACCACGGCCGGTCCCCAGGCTTCACACTAAGCCTGGTGGAAGATCTTCCCTTTTCAATGGAGGAACATTCCCAAGTACCACCTCCATAAAACTATTTCAGATCCATTTCCACAGTGTCGTCAATTGTGTGGTTGTTTTATGACATTATTTACATCTTAAGACATTCTTTGAGTAATAAGATACCTTCATAAATAATTTCCGCTTTACCACAAAAAAGAAAACCAGCCTTAAAACCAGGTTCAACCTTTCGGCTCCCAGTGACCGTATATCGGGTCAGCGAAACACTAATTTCTATTTCTCCCCTCCGGGCGAAAAGCGTCAACTTTCGTCCCACTGCGCTAAACGAAGTTGCCGCTTTCCGCCTCCGTCGAGGAGAAAAATAGTATACTAACCTCGGGCAGTAAATAAGAAAGCCTCAGATCACAAGTTTGTTGACCGAGGCGAAGCCAAGACATGAGATCGATTGACGATTACATGAGATCTGGGGCCTTTCTTACTTTCCTGCCCTCGGTGTGTAATCTACTATTACTACACACTTTCTATTGATTACAAATCTCAATTACAGGATCGGAGAAGATAACCATTTAATTTTGTCAAAAAGTGTATTGGAAAAACAAGTTTCTTTTTGTAGCAAGACAATTCATATTTTTTTTATTTCTTTACTGATGAAGTGTAGGGGTTATTGTTAGACTAAGGTATTTTATTTTCTTTTCTTTTATTGCTTTTTGCAATGCTTTGTGTTTAACTTAAGTTTTATAGGTATATCTACCTGTAGGCTGACATGTGTGCTGACTTATGTGCGTTTTTTTATACATTGTTAACTATTTGTTTTTTCTCGACTATTCCTGTTTCTATCAGTGAAAACCTGTTATTGGCTTTCTGCTTTATACTCTTGTGACTACTGTATTGTATTGCTGTTGGTTTTCCAATAAAATAAATAAATAAATAAACGGTGGCCAAACATTAAATATTTCAGGACGAATGTCAGTGTAACCGGAGCGTGGTGAAGGGTGTGATAGCTTAGCGGTTTGGTGCATGCCTCTGTCAGGCAGGTCGTAAGTTCAAATTTCGCTCATCACGTACGAAATGTAGACAACAAAATAACTAGAAGAACCGGCACAAAAGCTATAGGAAATGATACTAAATTGAACCATGTTACACCGCTACGCTAAAAAATACAATTGGTAACTGCGACGACTGCTGACTGCGACTGCTGCGATTGGTCAAACGACTAAAACTTGCATGTGTAGTATTGTACTGTTAGTGTAAGTTTTTGAATAAATGAATAAATCCTGTATAAATCCTGCAGTAAAGTTTCTAGTCACTAAAATGTATTATGGTCAACTAACCTTATGTTTGGAGACCCTCATAGATATCTCGGTGTCGAGCCCCTGCCCGTAGACGTTCTTGAGCACGAGCCCGTTCTCCTCGAAGCCCTCCAGCGGCGAGTACAGTTTGTACACGTAGACGAAGTTGATGGGCGAGCGCCAGTGCCAGATGCCTGTGAAACCGAAGTCCATCGCGCCCCAACCCACTCTGAAGTCCAACTGGAGGATTGATTTTAAATTAGAAGATGATGAATCTTGGGATACCCACTCGGCGGTTTACCAACAGGGAACCGCCGATTTATATACAGGATGTAACACACCCTAGTAATACTTAAGGGGGTGCTTCAGTTCAGACCATCAAACTGAACAACTTTCACTATGGAGCGTAGAAAGAGAAGGAACTAGAAGAAAGCACGTGTCTTGTCATATCACTCAGTAAGAGATGCACATAGCAAATTCGCTGTAGTTAAAAAAGGAAATCGCTATTTATTGCTGTCCTTATCGACGTAGCCACTTTTTTGTTCTACGACGGCTGTCTGACTCCGGAGTCAGACATCTATTTTCATACAACATCGCTGTCTCATACGCGGTTACACTGATGTTACGTCTATCAGCGTAAGCGAAAAATACTTCGCCTATGCTATGGAGCCAACAACGAAATAACGAAAAAAAAACCGCCCTTTCATGCAAAACTGCTGTACCGACTCGACTCAAATGTATGGGAAAGGAGATTTTTTATTTTTCTGGATGTTGGCTCCATAGTGAAAGTTGTTCAGTTTTATGGTCTGAAGCACCACCTTAAGTATTCCTAAGGTGTTTTGTTACACCCTGTAGAATAGCTGTACCGTTTTATTGTCTGAACCACTTGAGAATTTAAAACTAACCTGTACACACGGTAACACACCAAACTACGCAAAACCAAAATAAGCTGGCCGCGCGACGTTATACGTTATTCACCCTACGCGCGGCTAGCCTATATTGTTTTTGCGTAGCTTGATGTGTCTCCGTGTGTACATAGGTAAACAATCCAAAAACTTTATAAGATGCATTTCTTTGTTTAAATTGTACAATTCTTGTTTTTCCTATAAACTGTTTAGAAATTATATGACAGCTAAAACCTGCTAAACTACAGTATTGGGCAGAAATCTGTGCTTGAAACAATTACTTTAAACATACGATTTTTAGAGATCGTTAAATGTAAAACAAAGCATAGACAGCATATGCTCACGTTCCACTATGTACGAAATTTTAGTTAATTTTCTCACCTCTTCTGTAGCTCTCTTCGCGGTGAGCATGGCTCTGTTTAGATAGGGTATGGGGAGAGCGACGTGGCCGAATATGTGGAAATCATGCACCGACACCAGCTTGAGCAGCATTTCGATACCTGCAGATATTATATTATCTCTTTTACTGAAGTCCAGCAAGATCTAAAGATATAAAGCAGTAGGGTACTTTTCCATCAAAGCTGTGCGAGGCTTCTAAGATAAGCTGACAAATCTATTTGCTAACATGTATACACATCCTCGCACAGCTTTGGTGGAAAGAGTCCTTAGAGTCTTAGACCATTTAAATATGGACCAGTTACGCGTGTAATTCTTCTGCTAACAAACAGTTCTTCCACTTTTTGCGTGGGGCGAGGTAGCATGAAGACTGCAACTGTGGATTTTATTCCTTTACTTTAAATTCTAATTTTGATTGTTAAAAATATACTCGTGTGAACCCCAAGCGTTGAGACTAGCTTGAAGTTATTGGTCCGCAATTATAGGCTGTCTCGTTTAGTGATAATGGAGATCGGTGACGACCATAGCGATGAGATGGCGGTCCGCCTCCCAAAGCCGAAGTGCGCCGTCGTCTGGCTGAGATCGGTCGACGTTACCATCACTTAGTATAACTTAATACACCGGTAGTGGAGTTAGCGGTGACGACCATAGAGACGAGATGGCGGTCCGCCTCCACGAAGCCGAAGCGCGCCGTCGTCTGGCTGAGATCGGTCGACGTTACCATCACTTAGTATAACTTAACACACCGGTAGTGGAGTTGGCGGTGACGACCATAGCGACGAGATGGCGGTCCGCCTCCACGAAGCCGAAGCGCGCCGTCGTCTGGCTGAGATTGGTCGACGTTACCGTCACTTATTATAACTTAACATACCGGTAGTGGAGTTGGCGGTGACGACCATAGCGACGAGATGGCGGTCCGCCTCCACGAAGCCGAAGCGCGCCGTCGTCTGGCTGAGATCGGTCGACGTTACCGTCACTTAGTATAACTTAACATACCGGTAGTGGAGTTGGCGGTGACGACCATAGCGACGAGATGGCGGTCCGCCTCCACGAAGCCGAAGCGCGCCGTCGTCTGGCTGAGATCGGTCGACGTTACCGTCACTTAGTATAACTTAACATACCGGTAGTGGAGTTGGCGGTGACGACCATAGCGACGAGATGGCGGTCCGCCTCCACGAAGCCGAAGCGCGCCGTCGTCTGGCTGAGATCGGTCGACGTTACCGTCACTTAGTATAACTTAACATACCGGTAGTGGAGTTGGCGGTGACGACCATAGCGACGAGATGGCGGTCCGCCTCCACGAAGCCGAAGCGCGCCGTCGTCTGGCTGAGATCGGTCGACGGGCTGGTCACGTTCACGACCAGCATGCAGTTCGTTATTCGACGCATGTGACCTACGATGAAAAATTATTATTAAAGTTTTGATTAGCGATTACAGTACCCGGCGGTAAATATTGCACATCGGCTAGTTTCGGCTTCTTACAGCGTCGTCTCGGTCACTCAGTACATTATGTTATGTTTTGCAGTTCTCGTCAGTCGTCGCCGATGTGCAATATTTAGTATTTCGCCGGGTAGGTACTGTACATGTCTTATGGTATTTTATCGGTTACACTTAGGAGTATCTCAGGAGCTACATAACCAGATTCCCCGTTTGACCAACGTACGACAAGACGAAGTGCGATACTGTAGTATATATTGGATATTCGAACAATCCGCACAAAAAGGTTCGCATACTCATTTATATTAAGGTTTGGAACACTCTCCACGCGTTAGTTTTTCCAAGCAAAACAAATACATACTTAATGCTAATTTGCAAACTTCCATCAGTCTAATAAAAACAAAGAATTAGTTATTTGTTATGCTAGGCTGCAAAGTTGCTTTTTGGCGCGAGTACTTGTATTTAAACCTGAGCTTAGCAAAGGTTTCAAAGGTACGAGACGCAGAATAACTTTGCAGCCGAGCGAAACACAAACATTTTCACCTCACAACAGCGAGGAAAAAAAGTGAATTGCTAAAAAGAACATTTTAAAAGTTTTTTTTCGTAAAGCCTAAAGTGGCCAAGAAGTTCAACGGGAAACGCAATGTGAGTAAGACTGAGAAGTGACTCAAAAGAGCAAACTAACCATTAACATAAATCTTGAACACTTTCTGCTCCAAGTCCAAGTAGGTGACTCCCTTAATGTCTCGTTTATGACCTAAGACAATGTTTGTCCTTAGGAATCCTCGCCTGTAGCCCTGCAAATATTTACACGTTGTTACAATGAGACAGACGCACATGCACTGCTAGTGAAATAACTTTTGAATATTGCATATTTACATTGGTTTAAAAAAAGATTAGGAATGAGTATATTAGAGGAAGTTTGAAAGTGGCTCCTGTGAATGAAAAGCTGCGCGGTAATCGATTATCGTGGTATGGACATGTGATGAGAAGAGATGAGTGTCATATTACAAGACGAATGTTAAATATGAATGTGGATGGCTGCATGAAGAGAGGACGACCAAAGAAAAGATGGATGGATTGTGTGAAGGATGACATATGTAAAAAAGGTGTGTTAGCTGAATTGACGGCTAAAAGAGATGAATGGAGGAAGACGACATATTGCGCCGACCCCAAATAATGGGATAAGGGCAGGAAGAAGAAGAAGAAGACATTGGTTTAACACCTTCATTGCTAAGCTTAAAACGTGATGCGAGACGCTTGTGCTAACACCACAGAACGTGGTACCACCCTGACTCACCAGGAGAGTCGTGCACACTGCGGACCAGGCATTGCACATCCTATACGTAGGTCGTCAGCAGTCAACGTGTTAATATTAGATTACACACCGAGGGCAGGAAAGTAAGAAAGGTCTCAGATCTCATGTAACGTGATCTAAGGCTTTTTTTACTGCCCGATGTTAGTATACTATTTTTCTCTTGACGGAGGTGGAAAGCGGCTACTTCGTTTAGCGCAGCGGGACGAAAATTGACGCTTTCCGTCCGGAGTGAAGTATTGACGTTTAATAAGTGTGATTCAGGCTCCTATATTGAATAAATGATTTTGAATTGAATTGAGTGAAAAAAAAGACATTAGTACATTATAATTTAAAATGCTTCCGAAACATTCATCTAAATTTCTCTTGACGACCCTCAAGGAATACTAGTGAGATTACGATATGCTTACAATATGCTATGCCAATAAGGTATAAAATTTTTACTAGAAACAATGCTGTAACTTTTTTTAAATATTTCTTATCATAGTTAATCAATTTTGTTAGATAAAATAAAGAAGAAGAAGCCTGTAAAAAGACTTACTTTAAAAGGTGTGACGAGAGTGACCACACCAGTTACGTTGTTCTCTTTCTCTCCCCTGTCCAAAGTCCACGACGAGTTTATCATCAGCATTCCATCTTCATTGTACTGGAAAATAAATATACTTGAATCGCATTCTAATTTATATCTATTGTACTCAGACCAAATAAAAAAACAATACGACACACTGTCACCAAGTGACCTGTAGGCCTACCATGAGTTTTTGCTGTACTTTACTACTGTAGTACACCACTGGTTTTTCGGTGAAGGAAAACATCGTGAGGAAACCTGCATGCTTCAATTTCGAGGCATGTATTGTACCCACTGTCCATTATAAGTGGCGACGGGCTCACCCCCGTCACACTGGACAGAGTTTCGGGACTAATGGTGAAACGTGGATGTTCTGAGGCTTCAGAATATCTCTGACTACCCCTTCGGGGAATATAGTCGTGAGCATATGCTATGCTATGCTTACTACTGTAGTTACGTCACCAATTTTGTATTGAATTTCGCACAGCGCTCCTAGTGGTTACGTTGAGAACTAATTTCTGCCATACGAATTGGCGACGTAACTACAGTAGTAAAGTACAGTAAAACTCATGGTTGGCCCTCCGAAGCCGGTTTCATAAGCATGTGTGCTTGCCTGGCAGTATAAATTTTTTTTTTAATTTTTTATTTATTTGCACAAATGAAAATCAGTACAGAATAAATACACAAAAGGAGAACAAAGTGGACAGCAGCAAGTACATTAAGATTGAGAGTAATAGTGTTCCCACACTAGGCAAGCCTGCAACTGTAAGGGCTCGTCTGCACAGCGATTTTTATTCGCGCGAATGATGTGAATGTGATAACATTGGATGACTCTGACAAGACTCTTATGTCAAGAATCTAAGTACGAAAATTGTTTGTTTCACGCGTCTTCCTATACTGTTTACCGCTAAAACGACCTCCCACATTACTTCCTACTTTCACATAGGAAGACGCGTGCAACAAGCAATTTTTGTACTTATTGTCTTGACATAAGTGTCCTGTCAGAAGTCAGCCTATGTTATCACATTCACATCATTCGCGCGAATAAAAATCGCTGTGCGGACGAGCCCTAAGGTTACAGATACCTTCGGCGTAGTTCTGTTGTAAATTAACTACGTTGTAAAGTTGTAAATGTGTGCGTGCGACCGTGTATGCACAGAGCAAGGCGTAGTTTTGCATGCTTCACTTTATTTGGTCTGAGCTATTGTATAGCTGAGTTGACGACAGACTGTTGACGGTTCTCCATAACAGACACTCATCGAAGCATATTAAACACAATACCTGGAATTTCAACAGCGTATCGGCACTTTTCTTCCACAGCACCCTATGTTTGGCCACAGCAGCGGCGCGAGGTAACGTCGGTATAGTGGAGTTGACGATCGCACTCAGCTCTCCGTAGAACTCGTTCGCTTTGAACAGGTAGTCGGCTAGGAGGCTGAAGGCGAGGTAGTCCTCTTGCCAGTTCATACTGCCGTTCACTGCTTGCAAGTTGTCGTGGTAACGCCACCTGGAGACATATTGGGTTATTTAGTATTTAAGTAGACACATAAATTGATTGATACACGATTTAGGTGAAGTGATGCTTAGTGTATAAGACAAGCGAAGGTGTCCGAAGTTGAAAAACACATAGCAATGGTACAACTAAAGTTTTGGCTCAAATACTGAGCCCCTGGCCTAAATACTAGGCCGTTGGCCTAAACCATAGCGTAAATACAATAAAGTATGTGCACTTAGTGGTCGCAGCGAGTCTATCTATGCTCGCGCGGAGTGCGGGGGGGCTCGCGCGGTGTGCGGAGGGGTGAGGCACCGGCCGTTGGGGTACAGCGCCCAGGTGATGAGGTACTGGGACCGCTCCCCCCGCCTCCCGCACCACTCGCACGATAGGTCTGTCGCGACCCGAGAGCGCTCTCACTATTATTATATTCACTTTGCCTAAACACTAGGCTGCTGACCTAAAGAATGGACCACTAGTCAAAACACATGAGGTCCATTGTTCAGTAATGTCCAGAGGGGCTTATTTTCTCAACCTGATCTCATGAGTAACGCGCCGCTCCAATAGGCCTCTAATGAAAAACGACTAAAGTAGTCATTCATCCAAAAAAACTGCCTAGTACGTTACTGCTTATACAGTAGAAAAGCCATCCGAAGTATTCGAATATGAATTGATCCTTATAATGGCAGCACATCTTTAGGTAATTAGAGTTCGCAAATTACATCCGAGTCCACTATAAGGTGCAGTCTTCGTTGACGGCTACGTCAAGACGGCATCACCACTTACATGAGGTTGAAGCTAGTGTCCTTCCAGCCGTTGAACGGTGTGTTCATGTTGGAGAGCAGCGCGTAGACCGTCTCATTGCGAACCTCTGAATACATCTTGACGCGCCATAGTATGTTCGCTTCACTCGACCAGCTAGTGGTTACCATCCATTGACAGAACCAATCTGGAAATATTATTTAATAGGGTCCTTCACTCTATTAAAGAATTCGAAAACTATAAAATAATGGTAGTTTTCGCAATCGAATGATTTCGGTCTCAGGTTACGATAACACAAAATTGGAATGAATTATAAAATTCATTTTGAAAAATCAGTACAGTAAACATTTTAAACAAAGCGGCTTTTGTCAAATGTCTAAAGTTTACATATTAACCTTTAAATTAATTAACCGTCCCTTGTTATCCAGCTGTATATCGACGCTGACTATACCTTAGAAAAAAGAATGAGCCTCACGCTGACTTCTGCCACTAAATTCAACAATAAATACAAACCTCTAAGTAAGAAGTCGAACTGTCCATTAACCTTCCTGCCAGGGTAATGCAAAGTGACGAAGCCGGGGTGATGCCAAGTCCCCTGTTATTCAGCTGTATATCGACACTAACTTTCGGCAATGACTATACTACTAAATTCAACAATAATACAAACCTCTAAGTAAGAAGTCGAACTGTCCATTAACCTTCCTGCCAGGGTAATATAAAGTGACGAAGCCGGCGTGATGCTAGGACCCCTTGCTGTATATCGACACTAATTTTCGGCCAGAACCACACTACTAAATTCAACAATAATACAAACCTCTAAGTAGGAAGTCGAACTGTCCATTAACCTTCCTGCCAGGGTAATACAAAGTGACGAAGCCGGCGTGATGCCAGGTCCCCTTGTTGTCTAGCTGTATATCGACGCTGACTTTCTGCGAGGGGTCCCTATTAGCGTCCCAGTTGAAGGCGGCGCTTAAACGCTTCTGTCTGGGAGTTGCCCAGCGTTGGTACGATAATTGTAGGTCACGAAGTCTGTGGAAGAAAGTAAACATTTTAAGTGATAATTAAATATGACACGTGGTAAAATGATACAGCAAAGAGTAAAAATAGTTGGAGGTGGTAACGAAAATTACCTAATTTTCCTAATAAATTTAGAACTTCCTGGTTTATTTTAACATATTTACGAATTTTCTGCATTGACCTCTTATATAACAGAAGATTTTCTGTCAATTTTGGTTTTTACTTTCAAGGTCTAAGGTACAAATAGGTAAAGAAAAACAAAGAAAAATAAAAGTAAATAAAAAGCCTATAATTAAAACACCTGTCAAGTATTGATTTGTATTGTTTGTATTGATTGATTGATTGATTTACTAACAACAAATAAATGAATTGATGTTTTTGGAAATTAAAAAAACTCAAATTACAATAACTATTAAGAAAATCCTTTTTTGGATCATTAGTATCATTACAGTAGTGATCACTATACTTACTGATCAAAATGTATATCCATGTTGATATTAGTATTGTTATTGAGATCAGCATTCAAATTGACACTGTAAGCCTTGCCGCTAATGTCTACTTCAGCGTACGTGGTGAAGTTTTGCTCCGATATCAGAATGTAGCGGATTAGGGTCCTGTATTTATCGTCGTTGTATTCGCCCTGTGGATTGAGAATAAAATTGTTAATTCAACATTTACTCATTCACCATAAGCATAGAGTTGAAAATAGCGTGCTCTAACGTGCGAGAAACTATGTTTTCACCTCACAAGCTCCGAAAGATTCTGTTTATTATTCGAAATCTGAGTGCAAAAGTGCATTTTATTCGCTAGCACGGAAAGAGTTTTTGAAATTCGAATCTGTACTATTCAATATTTTTCTATACCGCCAATCCACTGAAAATGCTTAACTATTTCATGTCACTGGCCAGCACAAAAAAAAAACTTTTTAAAATGTTCTTTTTAGCAATTAACTTTTTTCTGTCGCTGTTGTTAGGTGAAAGGTTGTGTGTTTCGCTCGGCTGCAATGTTTTTCTGCGTCTCGTACCTTTGAAACCTTCGCTAAGCTCAGGATTCAATACAAGTACTCGCGCCAAAAAGCAACTTTGCAGCCTAGCATAACAAATAACTATTTCCACGCTATTTTCAACTATATTTTCTATAGTATTCTAGGTGTTCGCTGACTCTAACTCTATTCTTCTTTCATCGATACAGTAGTATTCTAGCGCGCGGTGCAGGAGGGTGTGAGGATGACTTAAGGCCCGGTTATTCGAGTGCAAGCGTCTCTTTCTTACAAGCATAAGTTTGCAATTAGCCATCCCGCTTCAATTGAAGGCAGGTCCGCAAAAAAACGTATTTTTCATCAATATCTTTTCTCTCTGGTGGTGGGGGAAAAAACTAGCCTGAGAATAATTTAGTCAATGTCATTTCCTATTTTTCAGTGTATTTTTTTTATTTGTATTGTTAATAATCTTTAAGTAAAACTTGAAAAATAGTATTAAACTACCTATCTTTGCATGCTTTTATGATCGAGAGAAGTAATAACTATCGTGTTTTGAGCCACAGAATAATCGAGAGCAGTTCATGAACAACAACATATATTTTTTCTGGATTAAAACAACGACTATTTCATGCCTTAAAACTCAACCAAAAACAGGCGATTTGGAAGATCCTGCCCTTAACAGCTCTTTCGCGCTATAGAGCGACAGTCGACAGTCTTATAATGTCTGCACACCGCTACCACTCATGCCACTTCCACTGTTTAACTAAGGCCCGATTCGACCAAACGCGAGTACATTTTATTCTTAGATTAAGTCGCCGGTTACTATAGAGTAAACTATTTTGCGTTTTTCCAAGAAATGTCATTGTCAGTGTAACATAATTAAAAAAATATATAATAAAAAGAAACCTAAATTAAAACTTTATTACCTCACATTGCAATAAGTACGGATACAACGACCTCTTTCTTTACGTGAATTATACATTCGTTCTTTTAGTACGGGGTGTATAAACCAAAAGTAAAATTGTTCCTTGTATAGTTACTCTTCTATAAATCAAAGTTTGGTCGAATCCGGCCTAAGCCGCTGAAGGTTTAATTTGCTGTATTTTGTGTATGAATGGGTAGCACATTATCACTTAACACGTTCTTCCAACTTAAACTCGAATTATCTTGCTGCAACTGCGTGCTTAGAAAGGTAGTTATTAGCTTCGATCAAAATAAAATGAATGGATAGGCCTTAAGCGAACATTTCAAACCAGAAAAATGAGGCAAAACAAATGAAATTTTTACTTGTCACTTGTATGAAAGTGCCCTAGATTTGACAGATAATGGCGCTAGTTTGTATGTACCAAGTGCACCAGTAGTTTGCTTCAACTTACCGCGCTTTAGGCCTATCCATTCATTTTATTTTGATCGAAGGTTATTAGTGCCATATTGAGTTTAGTCTGGTTTTATTTCTGTTTCAGACATAGACTTAAACTCTAGCGATAGACTTGCCCTTTCATAGAAGCAACATGTTCCACTTGAAAGAGGTGTACGCACCTGATTGATGTTCCCGAGTTCACTTCGTCACTATGGAAATGACAGACCGCAATGTGTAATTTTGTGTTGTTTTGTGTGACATGTTGTTTGTTTCAACGAGCTTGTCTATCGCTAGAGTAATATGTCTATGGTTCCTGACTATATTTACCTGCCATATCGAAGTGGCCTGGTTATTATCCTATGTGGACCTGACATCAAGAGATACGTCCTTGAATTGGCAGCAGTTATATTTTCTTTCTACTACGACTCGTCCCCAAATCTATACTAGTCTATAATTTACCTGTCCAATGAAGGTGATCTGCCTATTATCCTGCGTGAACCTGGCATCGACAGCGATGTCCTTGAAGTGGCTGCTGTTGATCAAAACTTTGAGTCTATGCGACGCCATGTTGGTCTTCGACTGGTCCTGGTATAGGGCGTCTATGTTAAAGTCCACGCCTGTGAACCACACTCCTACTGCGTTTACCTTGGGAATTAAAGTGTTATGGTTAGCATTGTTTGTTCAATGAAGTCACTTTTAATAAGTACAGGTTGTAACAAAAGACTCTAGTAATATTTAATGGGGTGGTTTAGATTACACCGTCGGACAGAAAAAACAATAAACAATAACATAAAAAACAAATCAGCTGTTACATACAAATCTGTTTTATCGACCACCGACTAGAAACCTATGAAACAGAAAATCTATGATCTATGAAATTGTTTTTTCTGTAATATTACGTGTGCAATA
Organism: Agonopterix heracliana; assembly: GCA_963693445.1. Taxonomy (NCBI): domain Eukaryota; kingdom Metazoa; phylum Arthropoda; class Insecta; order Lepidoptera; family Depressariidae; genus Agonopterix; species Agonopterix heracliana. The sequence goes on from OY856332.1 coordinate 7,701,995, forward strand.
AATAAACAATATATAAACAGGTGATTTTTAACGTTATTTCTTCTCCATGGTGACAGTTGTTCAGTTTTACAACCCCATTAAGCATTACTAGGGTCTTCTGTGACACCCTGTAAAAAATAAGAATTAATCCTGCAGTTAGTTCATTATAGATATTTTGCTAACTTAAAACTAGTAACCCGAATTATTATTGGACGATTTTGGCTTTTCTTTATTTAGGTATTCATAATTAAAAAACATAAAAACAATTTATGTTCTTTAGCCATGTTTTGTTACGGAAATTCTATGAAAGAAAACCAATCCATATAAAAGAAAAAGTATACATCCATGAAAGTCTCAGTTTTTCAATTATCTCATTAGTGTGTTTAAAAACAAAATTCGAGTTTGTGACTAGGATTTTAAAGTTGCTTCCAAAGCAAATGAAAGCTATTGGGACCCTTTCGTCCTCTCCGGGCCTATCACAACCCCGGAGAGGACTTCAGGATCATAATATGGATTTTTTGTAAGGTAAAATCTTTCTATTGTGACCCCTTCGTCCTCTCCTGGGTTGTAATAGGCCCGGAGACGACTTCAGGATCACAATATTGATGTTATTGTAAGGTAAAACCTTTCTTATGATATACAGCCTCCATTAACCTGTCATACATTACCTGGAACTCGTTAGGTCGTTTCTCACGAACCTTCGTCTTGATAGCGCAGGGGTGTAAAGTAGTCATATTGAGTTCTGCGTCTAAGTACAGCTGAGTGCCCGGGGGATAGAATTACGACCCCAACATAACTATATCTATTGTGACGCCTTCGTCCTCTCCTGGGTTGTAATAGGTCCGGAGAAGACTTCAGGATCACAATATTGATGTTATTGTAAGGTAAAATCTTTCTAATGTTATACCTACAGCCTCGATTAACCTGTCATACATTACCTGGAACTCGTTAGGTCGTTTCTCATGGACCTTCGTCTTGATGGCGCAGGGGTGTAAAGTAGGTAGCGTCATGTTGAGCTCTGCGTCTAAGTACAGCTGAGTGCCCGGTGGGTAGAATAACGACCCCGATACTACTATATCTCGCGACTTAGGGTTGAAGTTTAGTAACGCCAGTGCGGTATACTTTGGGCCGATCTGTGGATTAGTGAATGTTTTTAAATGATTAGTCTACATCTATTTTAGGTACATAGCATAGTGGGATCTTTATAATAGAGTAGTTGCTTGACCCAAAAAATACATATCATATCATTAACGTTTAACAAATCATAAATCACTATCACTGCATAGTATAAAACAAAGTCGCTTCCCACTGTCTGTCTGTCCCTATGTATGCTTTTAAATCTTTGAAACTACTAGTGATTCAAGAGAAAGGTTTATATTGCATTGCACCGGTGTGAATCCGGGCGGGTCGCTAGTAAATAATAAAACAAAATCCAATGTGTTCTCAGCGTAATTAAACTAGCGTAATAATAGTGGAAATGAAATTACAATCGAATAGAAAACAAAAAAAACACAAAAACGTTTTCTATCGTCGTCTCTCTCTTTCTTGCAAAACATCATGTTAGTATTTATGTAATTTGTACGGCAAGCAATACTCGTAAAGCTGTACTTCACAACGCTGCTGTCCCAATCAATGTGGCGATATCACCACACTCTCTTAATAAATCGCTATTGCTATCTCTTTCACCCGCCCGCATATGGCTCATAATGTTTGTTTGTCGTGTTACTTATAATACGTAGTCCATAACAGTTGAATGGTGGTAAGCGGCTGAAGGCTGCATAGCGAGGAAACAATCCGCCAATAGCGCGCTCGCTCGATCACGTCAAATTTGGGAAATTGAAGCACTCTCATTGGCACATTTTTTCCTCGCTCACCGCCTCGCTACCTCGCACATCTCTGGTGGAAACGCAGGATAAGTGGAACTTACCTCGTTAAACTTAAACTGCATTTTGACAAGCCTCGGCCTGGCTAGGGTCAAATGTGTGTCCAGCTTCAGACCGTTCAGCTTATCGACGCGCGTGAATCCGCAGGAAAAGGCCGGGTCGTGCTTAGTCGCCTTCGAGGAGCTCACGTTGAAGCCTATGTCCAGGTGGTTTTGAGTTTTCTGAAAATATTAATTTTTTTGTAGGTGATTGCTGTAGGAAAGTTTCTGATTCCCTAATATTTAAACCATCAAACTGAAAAGCTTTCTATAGGGTCCTTCTTAATATGATGACACTTTTTAAGGGGATGATCAGACCGTCAAACTGAACAACTTTCTCTATAGCACTAACATCGAAATCGCGAAAAAAAATCAGTTGTTCCATACTAAACTGCAAACCTACTCGAGTCAAATGTATGGGACAGCAGATTTTTTTTTGCGATTCAGTTGTTGCACCCATAGATAAAGTTGTTCAATTTGATGGTCTGGTCATCACCTTAAAAAACTGTCAGCATATTAAGAAGGACCCTGTTTATGGGACAAACATCGAAATCGCGAAAAGAGCTATTCCTGATACATTTGGGTCAACAGCAGATTCTTTTTCGCATTTCTATGTTTGTCCTATAAAGTTGTTTAGTTTAATGGTCTGACGCTCAGCTGCAGAAACGCTCATTGGAGTTAATCCTCCATTAAATCTCTTGCTGTCACTTGTCATCTTGTTTACGTAGTAAAAGCTAGCAAGAGATTTAATGGAGGATTAACTCTAATGAGTTTTTCTGCAACTGAGCGTGATCTGGTTTTTTGCTAATGGGAAATTACAGTACTCTTACCACATTCCTCAGCACAGCGTAGAAATTATACTTGGAATACGCGGTAAACTCCATTGCAAGATCTCCGTACAGATCGTGTCGGAAACCAAGGCCTCTTTCACTGTAGAGACCTTCCAACTTGGTAGTCTGTTTGGGACTCTTATAGAACTGGTAGTCTAATTGTAGTTTAGTTCCGTGTGTTGGTCCGTTGATAGTGTAGTATCCGAGGAGGCGGCTGGCTAGTTGTTTGGTCTGGAAGTCCGCTTGTATGTCCCATTGGGTGACTCCGCCTTTTGTTTTCACTTTGAATGTTCCTGAGAATAAAAATTAAAATCGATTAAAGTAAACAATAGAAAATTCCGTGTGGTGAGGGCTTAGAATTGGCCCCATCTTTCTACCCATGAGTGTTGTACGAGGCGAATAAGGGATAAAAATGTCTTATGCGTAAAAATTTCTTATGGCTCACAAATGTGAGCAAAAGTGTGGCAATACTGTGTTGTGGTTAAAGCACCACAATACACGTCATCCAGCATAAGCATATGCTCACGAATATATTTCCCGAAGGGGTAATCAGAGATTCTGAATTCACATTGCACATCATACCATTCTATATCATGAAAATGTTGAAAGTTATTCTAAAATTACTACCATATCACGTTTTTTATAGCAAATACTGTTTAAAGTTCGCATAATATATAATTCGTTAATAAAATGTTATAGCTAGCTATAGTGCCATATTTATCGCATGAAAGCACATGATTGGCGGGTTGCGGGTTCAAGTCCCGTCTAATACTAAATTGTTCAATCTTTTATTTCGAGGGAACACGGTAAAACACTTCAATCGCATCTAGTTACCAAAAAAATATTTCATCTAGTGGATGGTGTATGGGCGTCAGTCCACCATACATTTTACTTGCTGCTATATACATTTTGGAAACCTAAATAGTCATTGATGTTTTCCATGCAACAACACTTTTTTTCACGCACTTTCGATGCTGGCTCCATAATTAAAGTTGTTCAGTTGATGACCTCTCCGAAAACATGTTTGCATACAGCAAAGCATAGCATAGCATATGCTCACGACTATATTCCCTGACGATATAACATTTACGTTTCACCAGTAGTACCGAAACTCTGTCCAGTGTGACGGGGGGTGAGCTCGTCGCCACTTATAATGGACAGTGGGTACAAAACACGCCTCGAAATTGAAGCATGCAGGTTTCCTCGCGATGTTTGCCTTCACCGAAAAGCCAGTGGTGTAACAAATCGTACAATTCCGAAAAACTCTTTGGTACGATTCGGTTTGGACGGGGATCGAACCATCGCCTCCTGCACGGCAGGCAAGGTTACTCGCCACTGAACCACCACGGCTTTTTTTACGTTTACGTTTGCACCCTGTATTAAGGACGAAATCTTACCAGATAACTCAGCGACCCTCTCATCGTCGACCACCAAATACGCCTGTGGTATCCACACGTGGCCGTAGTTGACATCGTAGCGCTTCACAGACATGGCGGTGTCGAACTGTTTGCGACCGTTCACGTCCAAGCTCGCCTGGAGAGACTTGTCGTTCGGCTGGTTGCGGTACAGGGCCGACGCTTGCATCGTGCTCTCGGCTGATTGGAACGACACGAGGGCAGTGCTTGATGTGTTTGAGACTGTTAGTGCCGCGTTGAACATACGTTTTTCCTGTAGAGAATTCGGGTATAAGGGACAGACTGCAACGGTGAACTCGGACCATCAAACTGAATAACTTTCACTATAAACCTACCTCAGGAAACGGGAAAAAAATCTGCGGTTCCATACATTTGAGTCGGGTGGGTACAGCAGTTTTGTATGAAACAGTCAGTTTTGTTTGTTTGTCTAACTCTAACATATACTCTAGCGATAGACAAGCTCGTTCAAAGAAATAACATGTCACACAAAACGACACATTGCGGTCTGTCATTGCCATAGTGACAAAATGAACTCGGGAACATCAATGCGGTGCGCCCACCGCATTCAAGTGGAACATGTTGCTTCTATGAAAGGGCCTGTCTATCACTCGCTAGAGTGTAAGTCAATGGAAACAGTTGATTTTTTTTCGCGTTTCCTGAGGTAGGCTCCGTAGTGAAAGTTGTTCAGTTTGATAGACTGAGTTTACAGTTTCAGTCTGCGGAAGGTTGTCCCTTACGTTCTGTATGTTGAGTTTGTTTTGACTTTGTCTGTTTGAGAGATAACCCTTTGATAAGTTATATGTCAAGATTAAAAAATCATTTATTAAGATCGATCCTACGAAACCGTCGAAAAAAATTTTAACCAGTCAAGGCCGATAAACAATATCACTATGCACGCACACCAACATAAGAAAGTTGTCCCGTTTGTTTTAGTACGTTAGAAGCGTGATGCTCTATCTTGAAATATAATTAATCAAAGATAAAATCGTTTTTTTATTTTTTTTACAGAGGTATATCTCAACTTCATTTGGATTATTCTTTTCGACTTTATCACAATTACGAACACATTTACGTTATGCGTTATGTTGTTTACAATAAAGAATCTAAGATCTAAGCTAATTTTTGCATTGGTTTTGGTACTTAAGGTCTTATGTTAACAATGAAAAACGCGTTAAAAAACTACAGTAGCTTTACTGCAAAGACAACAGAACTGTTAGTACGTGTTGTCACACTGTGCTTGTTAACATACAGGGTGAAATTGATATCATTAGCATCCTTCTAAACTAAGAGTCTGGTTTGCTCCCAAAGTAAAAGATTTTCAGTTTGATGGCTAGAGTATGTGGTTTAAAGGTTAGTGATACTTTTCCTTACAACCTGTATAATGAACCAAGATTAGGTATAGCACAAACTCACCTTACTGTTAGGAGTATTGAAACTGAACCCAAACGAGTTGGCGGTCTCATTCTTAACCCACTTGTACTCGAAGGAGTATGTCTTGGCCGAGGGGTCTGCCTTTTCCAGCGACACTATGTATTTAGAGGGTCCACTTATTATGAAGTACGGCGCGTCCTTTATGTTCGTCATGTTGGGGAACTGCGAAAGAAGAAAAAAATTGGATTTAAAATGTTGTCGTGAAATAATCTTTGACGATGTATGCATATTTATTTTTCATACTCTTCTTATCTTTTTTTATCATTAGTTTCATTGCGGGTTCCGCTACAGATTATAGTCATCCCCGCCAGCTCGCTGGACTTCATTGTCTAGTGTTGTGAGTGGTCTTGCTCTGTTGATCATGGTTTAGAGGAGTTATAGTGGTGGGGGAATGAGTGGTGGGATTAAAAATATCTTTTACGATCCGTTGGAATGAAATTTTAGTAGAAATCTTACTAGAAGATCTTAGCTCTCGTAAAGACACAGAAATAAAGGTGCATCTAGCATACCTGGTATGCAGCGCAGACTTTGATGCCGATGGCCTTGTCGAAGGTTGACCAGCTGCAAGTGTTCTGTTCTATGCGGTTCTTGTTCAATCCTTGCTGCTGTTGCTCCTTGTCTCCGTGCAGGATTATTAGTTCCGATCTGTAATATTAACAACATTTTTAGGTATCTACTGTGGGGAGCTCGCCACAGATGGCATCACCGACAACAAAGCAAATTATAGCAACGAAGGTAACACATGGCGCTACCTGTCACCCGCAAATGAGCACGTAAGACCACTTGCGACGTCACTTCTCAATCGTATACAAGACAAATCGCGCAAGAGATATAATCACAGAGATTCGAAACAATACAGGGTGTAAGTGACAGCCTAGCAAATACTGAAACGGTGAACTCAGACCATCAAACTGAACAACTTTCACTATGGAGCCAGCTCAGGAAACGCGAAAAAAATCTGCTGTCCCATACACAAATTTTTTGCATTTCCTGAGGTAGGCTCCATAGTGAAAGTTGTTCAATTTAATGGTCTGAGTTCACCGTTTCAGTATTTGCTAGGCTGTCGCTTACACCCTGTATAAAAGGTCCAACTAAGAACTCCCCAGGCTTAGCACCCATCCTGACGGAAGATCTTCTCTTTTCAATGGATATATCTCCCAAGTAGTTCTCTATATTGGTAACACAGAAGAGCGGAGATCGGAGACGAGGCGAGAGGAAATGCTTATCGGCTAGGGTTTAGCTACTGATGCTGAGCGGAGATCTGTGCTGGCTAGGGCAGAGCGGAGTTGCGTGCGGCGAGCACGGAGATTGACAAGCGTACTTTATAACGACCCGGTCCCAAAACGTACCTTTAGCAAAAACTCCTTTTCACAGAATGTACCTTTAGCAAATCATCACATTCGCGAAAGTATAGATAGTGTCACTAACTTGGCGGCGAATATCTCCTGCTTGTGTATGGGCAGTGAGAGGTCCAGCTTGACAAGACTCGGGCCTCGCACGCTCAGCTTGGCCTCGATGTGTAGTGATGTGTGTGTGTATAGATAGTGTCACTAACTTGGCGGCGAATATCTCCTGCTTGTGTATGGGCAGTGAGAGGTCCAGCTTGACAAGACTCGGGCCTCGCACGCTCAGCTTGGCCTCGATGTGTAGTGATGTGTGTGTGTATAGATAGTGTCACTAACTTGGCGGCGAATATCTCCTGCTTGTGTATGGGCAGTGAGAGGTCCAGCTTGACAAGACTCAGGCCTCGTACGCTCAGCTTGGCCTCGATGTGTAGTGATTTGTGTATAGATAGTGTCACTTACTTGGCGGCGAATATCTCCTGCTTGTGTATGGGCAGTGAGAGGTCCAGCTTGACTAGACTCAGGCCTCGCACGCTCAGCTTGGCCTCGATGTGTAGTGATGTGTGTGTGTATAGATAGTGTCACTAACTTGGCGGCGAATATCTCCTGCTTGTGTATGGGCAGTGAGAGGTCCAGCTTGACAAGACTCAGGCCTCGCACGCTCAGCTTAGCCTCGACGCCGGTGGCGGTGTAGAGGCGGGAGTTGAGCCTGACGCCGCTGGACGAGAGGCCGCCGGCCGTCACACCCATCGTCGCTGCTATGTTCACCGCCACACTGGAATGCAATCATAGTTTATTAGAGACAAAAACAGCTACCACGCAGATCTCTGAGTGATAGAAAGACTTAGAATGAATCAATTGACTGAGGGAATGTTCCTAATGATAGGCGACAGGGCTGACTACTTATTACTAAAAGGATCTGTTTCAGTTTTTCTGAATAAGTTGTTAATAGCTTATCTGACAGATCGTTTGACATATCTTTCAATACAGGGACGTTGGATCAAGAATGGACCGATTTTATTTAAAATAACTATGGCCTCATTTTTCTCATTCTTGGTTATGGTATAGCTACGTGTGAAAAAAAAGACAAACATAGATAAATGTCACCGTCTTCAACGTCAAAGAGTAAGCTTCCGAGTCATATTGGTTCCCAATTGGGACCAACGTCGTAATTTTATTGTGCGCTAGTAAAATACGAGTTTAGCATTAATTTGAAAAATTAATATTGTTAGCATATTTTTATGCAACATGGCTTGTGTGGCCACTGGCTGTATTAGTAGAAGAGGAATTTCAACACAAAATAATCAAAAGATACCTTTCCATCGGTAAGTAATCGACTACTGTTTCTAAGGTGTTGACCTAGGTAATGAATGAAATAATTCATTCAGAGTAAAGCTTTTTTCATTGTGAATGTGTTACCTAATGTGGAGTATCATTTCAACCTGTTTTGTTTACCGAAATTATAAACTAAAATCATAAATTCGTTTGCACTGACAGTTTATGTACTCTTTTTTATGCCATTAGTGTTGACCCACGACTACGACTTAATTATCGACAATTGCACACGGTGTACCAAAATCTGATGGCAAATAAGGAAATAAAATTTTAGAGTAAGCAACGCTGGGGTAATTGGATTACGGCCCTTTTTACACTGCGACTTTTTGCAGCGCTTCTGCATCGATTCAGTCGCGATACAGCATCGATGCAAACGCGATACAGCCACAATACAGCCTCGACTGAAAACATTCATAATATTTGATCAGTCATTCGTTGCCAATCTTTGTCGCAATGCACACGCGCGTTTGATTCGGTACAAACGCCATCGCATCGCTACAGACACGATTAATAACCGCGCATTTATAATTATCGCTGCAAAAAGTCGCAGTTTGTGAAGGGCCTACTTTGACTAGACAGACTACAGTTTGGCATTACCATGTGGAATAATAGTAGATTATTAACCAAGGGAATAAAGCAGTGTCTTCTGTCGCGGGTGGGGTTTTAAATCGCGAGCGTGATGAAGGACTCGAGGTTTACTCCCGAGCGTAGCGAGGGTGTTAAAAACTTAAATCACGAGCGAAGCGAGGGATTTAAGACGAGTCCTGAGTTTAGCGAGGGATTTAAACTCACCCAAGACTAAGACAGCTTTATCACCGAGGAAAATACTCTACTTTTCGTACCATTTGCGAAAAAATTAACACAATAATAATATGAGATAAGAATTTATTAAAAATAATGACAATTAAAAGTAAAAGTTAACATTCGAAACATTGGTCCAATTATTGATAGAGAGAGTTACATTTTTGTTTGCAAAGGCATCAAGCTCATACAGCCTCGTCGGTTTTCGTAATTTTATGATTTTTTTTTGACATAAATGGTTTTATTTTTTATTTTTGCATGCGGAAGGGTCGGTTTATGGGTAACCTAGGGGTTCGAAAAAATATCTTTTTTTACTTTTTTATGCCATGAGATTCTGGTAGACCTAGTTATACAAAATTGTTACATCTTTGTCATACATTAATTTATTACTATTATTTTGCAGACGGTACCAAGGCATTCCAGACCTTCCAGACCGGAATTGGTTGAGCCGTCAACATCCAAGGAGAGTGTTCAGGAAGACATCAAGTTGAGATTAATACCAAATAAATACTAAGTCTTTACAGGGTGTTTCATAAGTAACAATAAATTTTTGAAACTCTTAAGGGGGTTGTTAAGACCGTCAAACTGAACAACTTTCTCTATGGGACCAACATCGAAATCGCGAAAAAAATAATTTCATATCCCATACATATTTTAGCTCTAGTCGATTTGTAGAGTATAGAACATAATTTTATTTTTTCGCGATTTCGATATTGGTCCCATAGTGAAAGTTGGTCAGTTTGATGGTCTACACCACCCCCTTAAAGGTTTATTTGTATTTTTGTAACACCTTGTATAGGGTGTAAGGAAAGCATCATTAACCTTTAAACTACATACTCTCACAACATACCATCAAACTGAACAATTTTTGTATGGGAGCAAATCTGTTAGAACAAAAAAAAAATAAGCTGTCTCATAAATTTGAGTCGGGTAGGTATTGCAGTTTAGTATGGAACAGCCTGATTATGGTTTATGGTTGTAGTTTAAAGGTTAATGATACTTTTCCTTTCCTTTATGCCTTATGCCATTCCTGCATAGCTGCTGGTTTCATCAGTAAATAAAATAAAAAGTTAAATGGTGCCTTTTTTATTTATAAATAAAGTCAGCCCATAAAGAGTATTAAACTATCGTTTAATCTCTACTCTTTATGTGCTATTTTCTTCGTAACTGTCACATTTTTGACATAAACTGCTTGAGTATGGCAACAAATTTTATATAAACACTAGTGTTTACCCGCGAATTAGTCTGCACAAATTATATACCAGATTTTAAGTCAGATCATAAGCTATCAAACAAAAAAAGTTTCATCAAAATTGGTTCAGTAGTTTTTGCGTGATGCGCGAACAAACAAACAAACAAACGAACAAACAAACAAACAGACAGACAAAATTTCTAAAAAAGGTTGATTTCGAGTCAGGGATACCTAAAAACCATATCGTAATCTTTTTTTTGTAAATATCGTCAATGTACAGACTGACACATTTCAGTTACAGTTTGTAATAGTTTAGATTTTTCATAATTTATTATGGTATTAGTTTCTTTTTTCTTCACTTTTACGTTTAAACTTTGATTTAGATTTTTATCGATAATGTTATCGATAGGAGTAATTGAAGTGACATGAACAACTCTAGTTCGTATATACATAATTATATCAAGTTTCTATAGATAATCGGTCTCATTGGCACGAAAGGTGACATAGACAAAAGTCTATCCAACCCTTTATTCATATGGAATTTTTTTAACGTAAAAAAGAGAAAACCGATGCAAATGTTTCGTCTTAAAAAAAAGTATTCCAGTTCTGATACTTCTTCCTAGTTTCAATAGAATTACTTATGTCAAATAATCAGTCAGTTAAGTTATTAAGAACTTATCAAGAAGTGGTAAAACAGGCCCTTAGGAACGTCTTTTAGGGCGTTAGTCATGCCAATTTTGATGCAAATTTTGACAACATTGCCAGTGTACGTTTTGGTGTACATCTGCTCTCTGCTCTTTACTCTAGTGGCTTACTAAAAACCTGATACATCAGTCGCATACTGACTGGGAATTCAGAAAATCTCGAATGCATTGGCAAATCACTCAATAACGTGGCAGCGCCTCGACAAAAGGTTGTTATTTAGCAATGATTTAAAATGGTAGTTTTAGATCTTTGAATTCAACATACGCTGGAAGAATTAGTTATTTATTTTAGATTTTTAAGAAAAACCCTTAGTAATACAAAACAAAATATTATATTATTTATTTACCTCGGTCGAATCTTGCCCTCAAAGTCCAAGTTGCCAGCCTCTCTGAACTTGTCGACGACTGTGCCTGACATCTTGGTGTTTATGTAGCTCGTGCCCATAAGGTTCATGTTGAGAGGTAGCCCGCAGCCGGTTGGAATAGAGAACGTTGTGTCAAGGAATAGAGATGCTTTGTTGAATGATATTTCCTGTCAAACAAAATTGAACCTTAATCATTCTGAGATTAAGAAATTATTTAGGAGGATAGGCGGGCTGAAATGCTTATTTGGAGAATAGGTCACTTTTCGGATTGTATACATATTCGTCCGATCCGCCCCACCCATACACCCTGCCGACTGAAGTGCGAAAGAGACAACTGCTGTTCGGACCAATTTTATCTATATAAAATCGACGAAAACAGCATTTCGTATTGCCCTGATTCCTCCTCCAAAACTAAACCCACTTTAATAATTATTTCAAGAATAATACGAGAAAGACTTTGGTTATGCTATGCTGGATGTCTGAAAACGGGCGGTAAAATTGGTCATTTTCGAAGGTCTCTAGTTCATACAGTAATTAATTAAGGCAAAAAAGCAAAACATAGGGACATAGCAGAGGTAACATAGATTGTATGGTAAAAAATTGTTTGCTCTTGCGTCATTATCCAGGGAGGAAACAGGGGAATACGTTTGTATGGAAAAACGGTACTCACCTATCCTCTTAAGTATTTAACAAAATTTAAGAACTGACCTTCCCAGACAAAATCTCCAAAATCCTCAACTGCGGGTTCAGTCTCTCCAAAGACTTTTTGATCTCATCATCACCTTCGGCGCTCCAAAACGATATTTCATTCCCAAACACTTTTATCCCCAACTCTGCCATGGGAAAACGGTGCTTAAGAGCTTCGTTTTTATAGTTCAAATCGTCTATTTTCTCCCGCGCTTGATCTGCGTCGGTCAGAGAACGGAAGAAGCGTAAGTTGTTTATGTTATCGTTCATTTTGGACTTGCTAAGAGGTCCGTTGTTGCCGAAGAAGCTTTCGAAGTAGCGCTCGAATCCTTCGCCGCGGGCTTTTAACTGAAATAAATATCTGGATTACTGTCACACAAATAATACTCCAGTAAAGTTACGGGTCGCTTGTATGGCGAATGTAAATAATTTATAATAGCCGGTTTTTTTCTTTCATATTTTAGATTATAATTCTAGTTAGCATTTAGATTGAAAATCCTCCTAAAATTTTTATTAAATAATTAAGCAAAGAAAACAAAAATCATGTAAAATTGAAAAAAAAATAGTATATACAATTTTTTTATGCCATTTGTTAAATTCATTTGTATTCTTTTATATTACAAGTAAATCCAACGAAAAATCACCCCGGAACCTTCGTTTTTAAATATGTTGAAATTACGAAAAAATCTATTTTAGTACAAAATTTACACAGTGTTGTAAACTCATAACCTAAAACAAACAATAAAAATGAAAAAAGAAAGAAATCTGACACTATAAATAAAAAATTTACATTTTAGTACTAAAAACTAAAAATACGAAATTTAGTGGGATTCGTTAATAAAGTATCTTAATATCATTTGTATAAACGATCTAGCAAAAAAAATTGCTTATTATATATTATTTCCTTTCGACCCGTATTTTTACTGGACTATAATGATTATGAGAACGGTCGATTCCCAAATGAAATACTAGAATCTAGTCCAGACTTGTAAAATGTATCTACTTGTGTAATGAACATTAGATTAGGTGGAGAAAGTTTCTAATAAGGCGTTTTCAGAACTTAGTACGAAAAAATCAATAGATGTTGTTACCAGAAGGGGTAGCATGTTGTACGTGATACGGCTCTATCACGCATTTTATCTCGTTCATTCGCGCACAAATAGAAAGAGAGCCAATACGACGAATCAGTGTTAAATTATTCATAGGAATCTTTTAGCTGTTATTGTAATAAAAAGACTGCAAATGATCTGTCTATCATTGAACCTATGGGTGTGCTACTTGGGAATGTTCCTCCATTGAAAAGGGAAGATCTTCCACCAGGCTTAGTGTGAAGCCTGGGGATCGGCCGTGGTCCAACAGTTCTTAGTTGGACCTTGTATATATATCGAATCTCTGTGATTATTTCTCTTGCGCGATTTATGTCTCGCATTCGATTGTGAACCTTATTAGTAGGTTACGAGTTACGTATTTAAGGTGAACGTTGTCTTTGTATGGAGCATATTTCTGAGCGCGACGGTATCGCTATCTGTTAGCTTCTTTGCTATAACTTGTGGGTGTTGACATCGATGGCAAGTCCCCACAAACCAATAGAGATGAAAACATTATCCTCCTTCTGGGGCAGTCAGTCGGGTAAAAAATCCACAAACTTCAAGGTATAAACAAAAAGAGAAAGGACTTACCTCTAAGAAGTTGATGGATTCACCAAACATATCGACGGTCAAATTGAGTGAGACTGATCTAGGAATGTAGGAGTCTGGTGAGAAAATTACGTTAGCTTCGTAGTTGCCACCTGAAATATACATAAACTTTGTTACCAATAAAGACAATTTGAAGAATAGGTTTTAAACAGAAATTGCTATCGCGCTATTCCCGAGCAGCCAAGCTATTAGTGCGAAAGTGACACTGCAGCTCGGACTGATTTTACCTAGATAAAATATACGAAATCAGAATCTCGTATTCCCCTGAATCCTCCTCTAAAATTTGACCTATTTTAATATTATTTTTTCAAGAACAATATGAGAAAGAGTAAGGCTATGTCGTCTGTATGTTTTCCTTTTACTGTTTATATTCGTCACATTTGTTTGCTGGAGGTGTGAAAATGGCAGTAAAATCGATAAATTTTAGTCATTTTAGAAGGTACCTAGCAAACAAAACATAGGGACATGACACGGTAATGTAGGTTACGATAGCAAACTAGTTTGCTCTAGTGTCTTAATCCAGGGAGGAAATAAGGGAATACGTTTGTATGGACTATAACTCGACAAAATAGAACAAGACATTACCAGCATTATATTGGTCAAAGAACACGCTCTGCTCGTAGTTTCTAGAGAACATCCTGAAGTCGGGGCTGTCTTCCAGTTGAGGCATCGTGTTGCCGGACAGGAGACCTTGGATCTCCACGCGGGACGGCAACGAAGACTGGCCCAAGTTGTTCAGGTGACTCCAGACGAATGTCGCCGCTGTGGAGTTAAGATTAAAGTTTAGTTTTGTGTGTAGATCGACTGCAACATGATGGCATTGTTACTTACCTACCTCTTTTCTTTAAAGGCTAATGAATATTGTACCTAGATTCTACCTCCGAAAACATTCCATGTAAAGCCCGACCAGAACAATAAAAAATCTCACCATATTGCGGAAAATCATAGGAACTAATTTTTGTACTTGGAACCTTAGATCAAAATAAAATTAATGGATAGGCATAAAGAGCGGTAAGTTGAAGCAAACTACTGGTGCACTTGGTCCATACAAACTAGCGCCATTATCTGTCAAATCTAGGGCACTTGCATACAAATTTGAAGTAAACCTTTCATTTGTTTTGCCTCATTTTTCTGGTTTGAAATGTTCTCGTAAGGCCTATCCATTCATTTTATTTTGATCTAAGCTTGGAACATTGGCATTAAGGGTTGCAGCGCCCCCAAACCAGGTTTTTATATTTCTGGTCAGGCTGTAAAGACTCACAATCATTTTACTCGGTTCACATGTCATATTTGGCAAATATCACTCTTGACAAAAATGTATTTCTACGTGAAAATAGGTAATAAAACTATAAAAACGTAAATCCCAGGGAATATTTGCCTATCTGACTCCTTTTATGTGCGTCAAAAACCGACAGACGCCGAAAAACGCGTATTTGTCATGTGTGATATTGGTCAAATGCGCCATGTGAAGTGCCACCATTAAAAAGAGTTATGAGGTCTCATGTTTGGAAATCACTCGGGGAGTAAATACGAAAGAGAAAAAGCATATGCTCACGACTATATTCCCCGAGGGGGTAGTCAGAGATATTCTGAAATCTCAGAACAACCACGAAAGAGAAAAAGCATACGAAGATATGTATGCTAGAGTGAGATACATAGACATACCGAGTGATTTTAAATTAAGAAGAATCTTTCAAGAAGAAATTTTCTAAGAAGTTTTGTCAAAACTAATAGACACTTTCATGGCCGATCGGACATTAATCAAACTGGACAGAGTTTGGGCACTTCCAGTGAAATGTAATAACCTTACCTTGGTTGACTGACTCGTGACGCAGCGCGTGGAAGATCTTCCTAACGGTGCCGAGGTCTGGGCACTTCATCACTTGCAAGTACGACGCGAGCCTGATCTCTATGTTCACGTAGTCTTCACGGAATGTCTCGAGGAAGTAGTCGCTGGAAGAACAATGTGTTTATTGATAGTTTACATTTGAGAATAACTTACTCCACAAACAGTACTCACACTACTTTACTCTTATACGTCTCTCTATCCATTTCGATATTCCTCCATAGCAGTAGGCTTCCAAATCATCACACAACCTTTTCCGGGGTCTGCCTCGACCTCGGACCTTGGTGAGAGTGGAAGGTCACCCTTCATCAGTAGGTACTATGTAGTTATATCTCACCGTGTCTCGGTGCAGTCCGTGCGTCTGAATGCGTCGACAGCCGTCAGTCTGATGGGGACGGGCACGAACGCGTCGCCAATCACGTTGAGCAGCACGTCCGCGAACTGCGGCTTGAAACCACCTATGTTGCCCAGTGCTTTCATCGCTATCACGATCTGAAATATACAAACACACGAGTGTTACGTCAGTGACTAGTGATAACACCTTATGACTATTTATCGAGAACTAATAGTACATTACGATAGTCGGCGAGAAGTTAGCGCCCGAACGCAGCGAGGGAGCTAAACGCTGTGCAGTAATGGACTTACTTAAGTCACGAGGATCAGACCAAGCAGTAGACCAATGTCTCAAAGAATCGAATTGCTCATTTTTCCTCGCTTGACAGAAAGCTATTTTATTAGTAGTTGATTTTACAAATGACTGAACGGATTTGGATACAGATAAAATATAATTATGGATTAACAAAGGATACTTTTTAAAGTCAACGCATTACAAAGTCGCGGAGGAAAAGCTATATTTTTATAATTATATGTCGGATCTAAAGCGACCGCAAACCAAATACAAGCTTTTTAACCGACTTCTTAAAATATAAGTCCTCACATTATGTTTATCCTTCCTCTCGGCGGTCGGCAGACCTATCTTGATAACATCGTTGATTATATCCTGGAACTCTTCTAAGATAAGACGCGGAGTTTCTTCCTCACAGCATTCACGTACTGTTAACAATAAAATGCAATTTAAAAATAATAATAAATAATAATAATATCATCATAATTATTCTATACGCTCTTCGCTCAAAAGAGGCTACCGTCAATTCCGCTTCTGATGCTAATTGGTGGACTTCACATATTAAGCATCACAATTTCTTCTTCAGCGTATGCAGGTTTCCTCACGACGTTTTCCTTCACTGCTTGAGATCATTCAGTTTTACGTACACACGGCGACACATCAAGCTATACAAAACCAACATAAGCTGGCCGCGCGACGTTATACGTTAGTCGACACACGCGCGGCCAGCTTATGTTGCTTTTGTATAGCTTGATGTGTCGCCGTGTGTACATAAGTTCGAAAAACTCATTGGTACATGGCATATTATCCCATTTCCTCCCGTGGGTGTCGTAAAAGGCGACTAAGGGATCTACCGGAGGATGGGCAGCAGCATCCTCTGAATACACACATTCAATCCAACTGCGATCGCCAACCCGCCTGCCAAGCGTGGCGATTATGGCAAATCCCCCCATTTTAGGGAGGGCTATGTCCAGCAGTGGACGTTTATCGGCTAATATGATGATGATGATATTATCCGTGCGAAACCCGAACCTGGACCCTCGTGATTGAATATCCATACGTCTCCCCAACGCGCCACCGGCGCTCTCCATAATACTCTATGTATGTTGATGATACTAAGCTTACGTGATTTGCCGCTGTGTTTGCAGTAGGAATGCACCATGGACGAGACGGTGAAACTGATCACTCTGTCGTTCTTCTGCTTCTGTAGCAGTTCCAACATGCTCTTCAACATTTCTATTTTGGGCCTGGAAGTAAATAAGTCAAGTTTTCATATACAGAGTACAACTTAATATGCTGACAGTTTTTATGAGGATGATCAGACCATCAACCTGAACAACTTTATCTATGGAACCAACATCTAAATCGCGAAAAAAACTCAGCTGTCCCATATAGTTGACTCGAGTAGGTTTGCAGTTTTGTATGGAGCAGCTGATTTTTTTTCACGATTTCGTTGTTGGTGCCATAGAGAAAGTTGTTCAGTTTGACGGTCTGGTCATCCCTTTAAAAAGTGTCAGCATATTAAGAAGGACCCTATACAGAGTGTAAGGGACAGCCCTCCGCAAACTGAAACGGTGAACTCAGACCATCAATGGAGCCTACCTCAGGAAACGCGAAAAAAAACAGCTGTCCCATACATTTGTGTCGGGTAGGTACGGCAGTTTTGTATGGGACAGCTGATTTTTTTTCACTTTTCCTAAGGTAGGCTCCACAGTGAAAGTTGTTCAGTTTGATGGTCTGAGTTCACCGTTTCAGTTTGCGGAGGGCTGTCCTACACCCTGTATATTAGTTACATGATCCTAACTGTCTGTCAAAGATTTACCTAACCGCCTTACGGCCGTTCCCAATATTCAAACTAAGGTTAAGAATAGATAGCAATCCTGGTTCATAAGCAAGTTGCTATCTACCTTTTGAAATCGTCCCAATAATGCAGATCAGTGATTCCTAAGTCCAAGTAACAGTAGACCGGCCGCCTACCCGAGCCCTCCCTTGCGTTCCGGAATACGCAGTACTACAGGGACTCCCATATAAGTGACCGCAATGTTTTATTGCACTTTATCATTTTTTTCATCAATTAAAAAAATTATATGATGACACGTTTAAAATACAACAGTTTAAATACTTTTACTTCTAGATTAAGTAAAAAAATATATAAAAGAAACATGAAATAAACGACTCTATGACAAAGACAATGATAACGGAACGTTTTCTTGACATCTGCGATGGTGTTGTTTTTTTGTTATGCGCCTGCGCACATGTGTTTGCGTTTGGTATCCACAACTTGCTTCCAAATTATTCGTATTGAATTGCCGCCGGAATTGCCGTTTTTTGTGATTTACTTTTTTTCATGTCGAAGTGTTATTGCTGTTGTTTTTTTATTTGTTTTGTATTTACATACGTACTCGGAGATGGTACACTTACACTTTTTGGTGTGATTACAAAAAAAAAATGTTTTAGTTTATTCGATTTTAATATCTTACAATTACCTAATATACAATTTATGTACATTATACTAATTAGGCTATTTACACGTTCTTGAATAAAATTTAAAGACTGAGGCTCGGGAATATTTTAGGTAAGTGTATAACAACTTAGGTAAAAAGTACTAGGTAGGTAGGTATAACTATCAATTAGGTACAGTCTGGTTACTTTTAGAATCGGGGTACATTTCTTTACTTTTTTATTCTAAATCTTTAGTGCGATAAAGTTCTGACCGTGAGCTGGTACATTTCTTTACTTTTTTATTCTAAATAAATCTTTAGGGTCCTTCCTAATATGCTGACGGTTTTTCTAGGGGATGATCAGACCATTAAACTGAACCAACTTTTTCAAAACTGACCAAATTTCTCTTTAGGACGAACTCAAAATCGCGAAAAAAAAATTGTTGTCCCTATAAGTTTGCAGTTTTGTAGGTATGGAACATTTGGACATTCTTTTCTATTCGAAATTGATTGAATTTTACGAAAAGAAACTACTTTATTTTGACTCGTCGTTCTGTTGTCCCCCGAAAAGGAAGGTTTGACTTTTATGCAACTAGAGTTAGCCAATGTTACTGACAGACGGCACTTCTAATTTTATTGGGACGCGTGAACTGTCATCTGCATACAAATACAAGCAACGGATAGCTTACTCGTCCTCCCCAGGACAGCTAGCAAGCAGGGGTAGGTTTGCCTACCGTAGGTAAGTTTATTGGGACGGTAAAACAAGAGATCGATAGAATTTTCTTGCCGTAGTAAGGCAAAACCATAGATAGATCGAATATTGGGAACGGCCGTTAATAGACCGGCCAGTGGCTTGCTTGACGAATAATTCGTTATACGGCTATCTGACGGTCTGCCCTCCGAAACACGGTGACGGGTCAAATAAATAATTTTCAAGGAAGCAGGGTGCTCCAGGGAAGGGAAGGCCAGATCCAGGGGGGATGGGGTAGCTGCTTATCTCTGGGTACGTCTATGGCTCGACTCAAAGATGCTCAACGTCAAAACAAAACAAACAGCGTATTGTGTTTTCCTATTGCGTATATGGCTCCATAGAACCTATAGGGGTAAGTACCTATCTACATTATGTCAGCACTTTTGTGCCACATCTTATTATAGCGCGCAGCGATCGCCAGCGTACCAATGTAAACACTTTTAACTAACGTAAATTTCATGTAAATCGCTGTTTTGGATCTGAAAATATAATCGGATTTTAGTGAACTGTATAACGTCTCTTCTTTGAACTCCTTCTGATAACACGCAACCATCTACGAACATCGGTTCCACGAACAAACCTATTAAAACCCCTCTTTATTTGCTACCCATTTCTGTTACACCCTGCATCGGTCTGACAGATCGCACTCACCTAGGTATCATGGCCATAGACATGAGCCACTCGTGTCTTGTGTCCTTGTCTACTCCGTCACGCATTATCATGTCCTTTATGAGCTCGACGGAGCCTGCACTCGCTATGTACGGCAGGGCATCTAGTAGGTGTTTACTGAAAATTTTAAACAGATTTTAATTTAAACATACGTTCAAAACCCTTTCCTAGAGGGATAGGCAGATACAATGGATCTCCACTTCGGGCTGTCTTAAACGTAGACCTCTCTAGTCGGTCCCACAGACCAATATATGAACACATGGACTCACGTGGCAGCATCACATATAGTAGGTGCTCTAGATAGCAGCTGAGCGAGCGCCGGGTAGTGCAGCGGTCTGGCAGACCGCACCAGGCGGCCCCACAGACCCACCGTAGACCCGCTGTCCATGTTCTCGTCAACGCTTGCCGGTTCGGCATCATCTTCGGTATTTTGTTTAGCTCTGTGGATAAATAATTAATAGATAAAGAATACAATGTGAAGCAGCGAGCGTCGCGTCTATGGCGCGTTGCGGAGAGCTATGGAAACTCAATCTTGAGGTCCCGGTTCGAATCCTCACGGACCACAATGCCATGTACTAATGAGCTTTTCTAACTTATGTACGTAATACCGACTGCTCTCAAACGGTGAAGGAAAACATCGTAAGGAAACCTGAATAATATGCTGAAGAAGAAATTCCGATGCGTATGTGAAGTGAAGTGAAGTGAAGTGCATACACCCTCCCTGAGGATAGGCCTGTGCCCTGCAGTGGGACGTATATGGCTGTGATGATGAATGCGATGTGTAAACTGCAAATAAAATTAGCGATGTGGACTCCTAAGACTATGGCCCTAAAAGTATCGGGGCTAACACAAAAGATCTCACACTGGGTCGAAGTGTTGTTGCCTTGTCAGCCCCCACAACAAGATAAGATAAGAAAAATCTCCATCGTCTTGAATCACTAGATCAAAAACCACCAGAATCGTCAACAAACAAGTAATATCGATTATCTTTATGCCATCATCATATCGTATGGCATTTTTGTCTTCCTGCTTGGATCCGAGGGGGGGGGTTAAATTTCGAGGTCGAGGTGTTTCAGCCAGTCTTCCGCTGCCGGGGTTAGCCTGTGGAGTTCTTCGATTCCACCGGGGAAACGGTGCAGAGTGCACTCGTTTACCACATGGGAGAGGGTCTGGTCAGGTGCCCCGCAGTCGCAGGTTGGAGGTTGGTTGGTTCTCTTTATGTTACAAATACTTACAAACATAATAACTTCAGTACATCTCGTGCGGACTTCAGTTCGCCGGTCTCAGCTCTGCCGTAAGGGGAGTGGTGGTGGAGAAGATTAGATCTCTTCTTTATGTCCGTCCAGGCTGTAATGAAGGTTAAACAGAATGTTATAGTGACAATGCTTGAAAGAGAACACACATAATGCTCGTCGGTTTTGGGTACATTTTATTTGGCCCCTGATTTAGTCTGCGTACGTAGGTAGGTACTTGCCTTGTTTTCGGACGTCAATTCTGCATATTGGATCCAATTTTTATTTTTTATTATGTTTCTATAGCCGTGGTATCGTCCAGTGGCGAGTAACCTTGCCTGCCATGCAGGAGGCGATGGTTCGATCCCCGTCCAAGTCGACTCGTACCAATGAGTTTTTCGGAATTTATGTACGATTTGTAACACCACTGGCTTTTCGGTGAAGGAAAACATCGTGAGGAAACCTACATGCTTCAATTTCGAGGCATGTATTGTACCCACTGTCCATTACAAGTGGCGACGGGCTCACCCCCCGTCACACTGGACAGCGTTTCGGTACTACTGGTGAAACGTGGATGTTCTGAGGTTTCAGAATATTTCTGACTACCCCCTCGGGGAATATAGTCGTGAGCATATGCTATGCTATGCTATGCTTCTATAACGTCAAGCCTCTTTCCCAGTGAGGTAGGCCTCTGCCTCTGCCCTAGTCTCTACTAGGGCGCGTCATTTGCTACGATTCTTACATATGCCTACTTCTTTCACTTAATTCACATGTAAACATGTCACCAACACCTAACCTTTTATAGTATGTATAGATGTATTTATATTTAGCATTCCATATTTTTGTAACATAGGATTTTCGATTGATTTTGATCAAGGATGAATTGATCTTAACATTTTAACTGTCCCAATGATACGTTCGTTCGTAGATTACTTCCCATCAAAACATTATTATATTTTGAAGGTAATAAGAGGTCACGTAATGAATTTTAGGTAAGCGAAATATTTTAGGTAAGTTAAATTTCGTCTGTAGCCTCCTAGGTACCTATTAGATAATTTAAAAAAAAAAACATTAAATGTAATGCATGAACGTCTGAGCATGGACTACCCTACCGACCAATAGTTTGTTCAAAAACGTTGAAACACACACGAGAAATCATGGTCAATTCGGTATGTCAAGTTTTTTTTTGGAGGGCTGAATTGAAAACCATTTCGAGATAATTGTCTCAATAATCATATTTTCTATGTCAGAGATTTTAAAATGAAAGGATTACAGATATTTTTAATAAAATAACGTCGTTTTTCGGTCCGTGCAGTGACGTCACTGGCATACCTCTGAACTCCTTGGTAAACATAAAATCAACTTAAAATATCCGGCCATTAAGAAAAAAAAATACTTTCACAATGTCAGAATTTGACATTTGATGTTGCCGTATCTTTTTCCAGCATAGAGTTTGAAAGAGGAGGCAGGTTTTAATTTTTTTAAATACAGCTGTATGTAGTTTTTCTCCATGGAGTTTGAATTATTTTCTCTCCACCATTTTTGCACTTAGAGAAATTTATAAAATTTATAAAATTAAATTTATATTGATAAACTCGATGAATCGCAACAAGAATGAAATAGGTATCTTAAAATTATGTCTTCTGTCCGTAAAAAATATAAAAATGAAGACAAAAAAAAACTTGACATACCGAATTCCCGCTAATGTTTCATTTTACGTATCAAGCCAGCTTGTCAGTGCATTACATGTGATGCATGGACAGTTAAAGAGTTAAAAGATCGGTTGTAAAAATAAACTGTAGCCCACTTACTTTTAAATTGAGAGTCCATCATCAGGGAATCTGATTTGTTCTGCTCCTTCATAAGAACTAAGTCCTGGATGACAGTGGTCATGGCTCCGGAGTTGTTCCTGCCCGAGAACGGCTCGAAGAGGTGCCGCTCCCTGCAGTTCACCGCTTTGTAGATGTTGTGGTCCACCGTTATACGACATTTGCTCTCCGATTTTAGTACTGGCCACGTTTGGAATTTCTGTAAGAAAATAGGGGTCTTTCAATATGCTGATGAAAAGCGTTGATAGTCCATAGGGAAGAGAGCTAGTGACTCAATCATTCGATTCCTGGCCTGTACCACAAACTTCTACGGAATTTACAGTACCTACCTATACGGAAGTATTTGTCATTATCGTTGGTGGTGAATGAAAAACAACGCAGGAAACTTGCGCGCACGGAAAGAAAACGAGAAGAAAAACACGTTACAGTCGCTACAGTAGTAACAGATTTATAAGCTCCCCCGATGTACAGTTAACAGATAGATAGAAATATATAGCTATATTTTTATAGCAAGAGAAAGTATATTGACCAATCAGGATGTGCCACCTTCATTCTCTTGCCACGATTGGCTTATTGTTTTCGCGCCCTTTTCGCTGCTATCAGACTTTGCACCCTTTGATTACTATAAACAACTTCGGGTTTTATCGGGGGACTGCGCAAACGAAGATTGACGAGGTAATCTATTTTTCTCCCCTCCTGACGGAAAGCATCAATTTTCGTCCCGCTGCGCTAAACGAAGTTGCCGCTTTCCACCTGTGAGAAAAATATTATACTAACCTCGGGCAGTAAATAAGAAAGCCTCAGATCACATGTTTGTGGACATGGTTACATGAGATCTGAGACCTTTCTTGCTTTCCTGCCCTCGATGTGTAATCTACTATTCCTAGTCGTACGGTCTGCGATCAAATATAGGTAGATGAATAGTCTCATACAAAATCGAACCCGATCTGCGGCGCCGCGTCAACTCTTACATATACAGATATAATAGAAAATATACCTCTTCAGCCTTTCATTTTGACATAGACCTTAATGCTCAGTAATAACGCCGTAAGCCGTTTGTTTCAGTTTTTACTTATTAAAAATATTCATTTTGAAATGACCCTTACCGTATAACAATAAGGTACAAAATCGATACAAAGGATATGCATAAGGCGCACTGTCAGATTGCGCCTTGTTTTGATGGTTCCATTTTTAAACCAGCGTTTAAAAATCTACCTATATTTGATCGCAGCGTACGGTCCAAGTCCAAACAATAACCTCATTTTTGAAAGTCTATTATAAATATAAAGTGTACTCACACTCTGAAAGTCGTATCTGACAGTCTGCAGTATGGACATGTATTTGTATCGGTCGGTGCACTGGCCCAGGTCCCGTGTTTTGACGAGGATGAGACTCGTGTTCTCCTGCCCGCGCACCGTGTAGTCCACGTTACACGTCCCGTGGATATCTTGCTGTTGGAATTAATAAACACAAAAGAAGGTACTTTTAAATGTTCTTTGACACTTAAAAATTCATAGTTAAAATCAGTTTCATACTGTAGAAAAAGTGGTAACGCCAATTAAGCCGAATCAGTTTGTGGTTTGTGGATTACCTTTTTTTTATATACTTACCTACTTACTGTGACTTTTTCGAGTGCTTGACCTGCGGCGTGTACCTATTGAGATTATGATTGTAATTGTGTGTGATTGCGATATATTACCGAAACTTTTATAGTCATAACCGTGTCCTTCGGGGGGCTCCGCCCCTCGTACCCACGGGGGGCTCGTTAGATTCACAATTATTCACAGAGCTCGAATTTTAACCTTGCCGACAAGCTGTCAAACATAAAGCGGTGCCATCTGTTTCTCTATTCCTGATATAGTAACTTTATGGTCCAAACTTAAGTTCCACACCAGAATCCGCAAACTGAAGTAAAAATGTGGTCACAACAGTCAGAGAACTGACGACGAGAAAATAGATCTGAGATTGCCAACTAACTATTTATATCACTGGAAAATCTAATTATTATAAGATCATACCTCAGCGCCCTTGAAGTTGATATCAAATCTCTTCATGCTGTTCTGAAAGAGCGCCAGCACCGCCCTCTTGAAGTTGAGCACCCAGTACTCTTCCATGGTCTCCGGACATATCTCCGATATGACGCCGTCGTGGAACGCGAACCTGTGGGCCAATTACACCTGAATTGGTAAGGTATAACCACATTGTAAGAACCACATTTTTTTTTTTTTTTTTATGTGTGATAGGTAAACATTTGACCCCAATCTCACCTGCATAGCTAGCATGCCGCAGTGATACAGCGCTATCACACCTTCGCTCTCTTTCTATTTGCGTGCGAACGAACGAGATAAAAGACGTGATACAGCCGTATCACGTGTAGCATACTACGAGGGCTGATGTTAAGTGATGATGAGGCCGAAGATGAAGCATGCTTACCTATAAAAATGCCTATTCACTCTCGCCTTTAATTATTATTGACAATAAAGATATTTTACAAACAAACAAACAAACTCTCGCCTTGAAGAGGCCCAGGTTGTATTGCTCAGGGAACAGGTCCGCAGGCAGTTCGTTCCACTCCTTAGCCGTGCACATTATAAAAGATGAAGCAAACTTCTTCGTGCGAATGGTTGGTAGGTGACACTTTGTGTCATACAAATGGGAAAAACTGACAAGAGGTAACCATGTTTGAAACTGAGTGGCGCGAGTGAGACAGGAGTATTCATTTGTATATTTTCTGCCAGGCTTCCTAACAAGATGGGGTGAGGTAAAAATTAGTAGGGGGCAGGGAGTGTTCGTAGGAACTGTAATGTCATCATCATCATCATCATCATCTCAGCCGATGGATGTCCACTGCTGGACATAGGCCTCCCCCAAGGATCGCCATAACGACCGGTCCTGCGCTGCCCTCAACCAACGGTTTCCCGCCGCCGCCCGCAACCTACCCACGCTGCGCTTTCCGGTACACGGCCGCCACTCGAGAACCTTCCGGCCCCATCGGCCATCAGTTCCGCGAGCAATGTGCCCCACCCACTGCCACTTTAGTTTAGCAATTCGTTGGGCCATTCTTTCTTCAATGTAGTACACTCTTTTCTATACTGTGGTATAGTACGGACACAGACAGTGTTGGCTTCACCTTCACCTCATCCCGTCTCGGTGGTACAGGCTGTGGCCGACAGTAAGCAGGGGGGAATTCACTCACTCAGCATACATGCGCTAGTCTTCTCTTGTCCAGACCGAGTCTGTTTGCAGGAAGTATATGAATTAGTCATGTTGTCCCTTATTCTCCTCGTACGACAGAAGCTGTGGTCTATTCTGAACCACACAGTAGGATTCTTGTATAAACGTGTGTGTCTCTCTGTATGATTGTTAACTTTTCACAGCTAAACCGATCTGGATGAAATTAGCTCACCTAAGGTCGTACAAAGAGACGGCATGTATGAACTTCTCGGCCCGCTCCACCGGATAGTTCTCATCCTGGTCAAGGAGCGTGACATCTGTCAGTTGGAGCAGACCCTCGCACGGCGTCACGAACTGCACTTCAACCTGCAAATAAACAAAAGGGTATGACGATTTTTTATGGACCACAAATAGTGTGGATACGCCCTGGCTCCCACCAATATCTTACCTCACTCCCTCTGATACGATCGTGGCGTAAAATGTAAGCAAATGCGTATTTCACCTCACAAGCTCGGAAAGATTATTTTTATCGTTCGAAATCTGAGTACAAAAGTGCATTTTATCCGATAGCGTGGAAAGAGTTTTTAAAATTCGAATCTTTCTATTCAATATTTGTCTATTCTGCCAGTCCAGATAAAAAGATAGTAAAAACCATACGTGCGAGAAAGACAAAAAGATTATGTTGCTTACAGACAAGCTTTGCATACTTATATTCGTGCATATTATTGTCTTCTCTTTTTCGCGTATAGGTTTGTCCTTCACAATAATTTATTTAAGTGGAAAAAAAAGAGATTATACCTAAACATAATCTCTTTGAAAAGCAATATCTCTTGTCTTCTCTTTTTCACGTATGGGTTTGTCCTTATTTGCATTTGCATATAATTATTTTCCAAAGAGATTTAATTTAGTTAATTATTTTCCAAAGAGATTTAATAAGTTTAAATCTCTTTGTTATTTTCCCAGTATGTGGGATAAAAATATCGTTTAAAATAATATTTAAAATGCTTTTTAATAATTAATTCATCAAGTTTACCTATGAGAAGTTATTCCTTTACATTTCCTTACATTTCTTGAATTATTTGCGCAGTGTCTCAGTACACACAAGGAAATTTTTTACGCTGATAATTTTTTTTTCAATCAAACTTCTACACGTGAATTGCCGCAATTGAATTGGACAACGTCATGAAG
Source organism: Agonopterix heracliana (assembly GCA_963693445.1). Lineage (NCBI taxonomy): Eukaryota > Metazoa > Arthropoda > Insecta > Lepidoptera > Depressariidae > Agonopterix > Agonopterix heracliana. Next base: position 7,729,450 of record OY856332.1, read on the forward strand.
CGCGATGTATCTGATGATGATCTAAAGTTAATGCTTGCACCTAACATTTTCCTCGCTGTTGTGAGGTGAAAAGTTGTGTGTTTCGCTCGGCTGCAAAATTATTCTGCGTCTCGTACCTTTGAAACCTTCGCTACGCTCAGGATTCTATTATTTGAACCACTCGCTCCGCTCGTGGTTCAATCCTAGAATCCTTCGCTTGCTCAGGTTTCAATACAAGTACTCGCGCCAAAAATAAACTTTGCAGCCTAGCATAACAAATAACTATTCCTGTTTCGTTCGTACTCTAGCCTAATAAATTTATACATTTCACCTTGCAAAAGGTTGGGTATCTGCCATTTTTACAAGCTTTTATTTAACTTGCCTTGTTTTTGGATATTATAATTATAAGGTCTGACAAAGTTAGCTGAAACTATTTTAAGGGAAAGAAACAATCTGCTGTCCTATACATTCGGGCTGAGTTTGGTTTTCAGTTTTGTATGGGACAGCAGATTTTTTTTTCGCGATTTTGATATGGTCCCATAAAGAACGTTGTTCAGTTTGATGGTCTGATACTCCCCTTAAAATAGTTTCAGCTAATTTTGTTAGACCCTATATTATACGGGTATAGGTCCTTTGAGAAAGGGGCAGACCAGCAGCCAGGTGGTCGGATGACATTTGTAAAGTAGCCGGCAAACAGTGGATGAGACTAGCGGGGGACCATTCTGGTTGGCGTGAAAATGAAGAGGCCTATACCCAGCAGTGGGGTTTACCGGGCTGATGATGATGATAGGTCCTTATTAAAAATCAAAGTTTTCAACCTTGGGGTGCTGCCGCGGGCTCTACCAAGTCCATAAAACAACAAAAATTTCGGAACTTTCTCATAAAAACCTAAACTTTAGGTTTTAGAGCAAAGTTATGTTCTAAAAGAATTAACAAGACTAAATGCGCTACAATTTGATTTTTGAATTATCTTTATACAGGGTGAAATTGATATCATTAGCATCCTTTTAAACTAAGAGTCTACCCATCAAACTGAACAACTTTTACAATGGGAGCAAACCAATCGGAGAAAAAAAAAATCTGCTGTACCGACCGAAAGCAAGCTGCTTGGCGCCAGACTCCGGCAGGATGGGAAATAAATAGTTCCTGAAATATTGCTCTGCCAGTAGTGATGTTTGTTAGAAAGTTACTTACTTCTGCCCTGACGTCCAACGTGGAGCGATTATTGCTTGAGCCAGCGAAGTATGTTTCCACCTTCACTTTATATTCGTAGTGGTAAACCACACCTGACAGGTATTTGAACTTTTCTGGTGCTGTGAACAGAAATAATAAATACATTGAATAAATAAATATCACAAATTATACAGGGTGTAACAAAACACCCTAGTAATATTCTGAATCCTCATAACATCCAAGTTTCAACAGTAGTACCGAAACACTGACCAGTGTGACGGGGGGTCAGCCTGTAGCCACAGACGCCATTGCTTAGATTAGCAATTCTTAATTTAAGTACTAGTTTCTAATACCAAAGTCCGTAGCTCCACTAGGCTAAAGAACAACTCTATTTAATACAAGTTAGGTATCCCACTGTAAGATATGCATTTAATCAATGTGTAGTGTAAATAATATTAAATTGCGTATTTGTTTAGCCTATGGGTTAATTGGCTGGTTCATTATAATATTTACAATACACTATAGGTCCTTCTTCATATGCTGATACTTTTTTTAAGGTGATGATCAGATCGTCTAACTGAACAACTATGGCACCAGCATCGAAATCACGACAAAAAAGAAAAACAGTAGTTCCATACAGAACTGCAAACCTACTCGAGCCAAATAATTATGTATGGTAATGGATGTGTAGCTGAAATTTTTTTTTAGATTTCCTTCTTAATATGCTGACACTTTTTTAGGAGAATGATCAGACCGTCAAACTGAAAAACTTTTTCTATGGGACTAACATTGAAATCCCGAAAAAAAACAGCTGTCCCACAAAGGCTCAAGTAGGTTTGCAGTTTTGTATGGAACAGCAGAATTTTTTGGGCGATTTAGATGTTGGTGCCATAGAGAAAGATGTTCATTTTTTATGGTCTGAACACCCCTTAAAAAAGTGTCAGCATAATTATTAAAAAGGGCCCTATTATTTATATGAATATTATGAAGGATGTAGGGTTTAAACTACGAGCTTTTACCCACGACTTCGAAAAGTTGGATGTCACGGGACGCCCGGCAGATGAGAAACTTCTCCCGATTTAAATTTCGACCTTCCGTCGCACAAAAAGGTTGCGGATCAGAATTTCTGAGCCCTCCCAAGAAGTTTCACTTCAAAAAACCATATAAATATCCAATAATCTTTTTCATCTTCGGTACTTACGTGAGCATGACGGTGGGCCGCAAATGTATGGATCCTTCAGTGAATCTGAAATTACAGTTGGAACAAGTAAACATAATGTTTTTAAAGAACTCACTCGAGACTTTTATTTCACAGAAAATGCAAGCAAGAGGGGTTTTGTTTACTAACACTGAACAAGTAATCACTATTTACTAACAAATACACAACTTTTTTGACGTTGACAGATTTTTTTAGGTTATGACAAGGTCCGTTCGTTATACGCAAGTATTTTAAAAACATCAATATATAATGTACTTTGTGACATCAACCAAAACAGTAAATTTTTTGAAAATGGGACGTAATTCTAGTGTAGGTGCAAAAAACTATCGATGTCGATAAAACATCAGTTGGATGGCGAAAGTAAATAATTTAAAACAGCCGTTTTTTTTCTTTTATACTTTAGTTAGATTATAATTCTAGTTAGGTTTAGAAAATTGACTAAATTTATTATTAGTTTTTTGAAAATCCAACTAAAATAATTGTTTTAAGTATTCCACTTAAATAAATAATTAAACAAACTAAAAAAAAAACATGTAGGTAGGTACCTAAACTACTTTTTTATTCCATTTGTTAAATACATTATCTTAATATCATTTTGTTTACGATCTAGCAAAAAAAATGCTTTTTATATGTAAATTATTTTCTTTCGAACCGTATTTTTACTGGGGTAAAAGCAACATAAAGAGTTTATTAATGTTGTTTAATAGAAAGATGATTAAATGGTATTATTTTCAAAATCATCGTTTAAACATAATTTAATATTTAATCTACAAACAAAACACTATCAAGTCCGGGTCAAGATCTGTGTTAGATCCTATCTAAGTAGGTAGGCATTTCATTTATAGTAAAATAGGAAAGTTTTATGTCTTGAGGATGACGTTTAAAATAAAAATACAAACAGGAAAATAGACGTGAGTAAATAGTCTAAGGACGTGAGCATAAATACTTATACCTACTTAATGCTTAATATTTTTAGTTCGGTTGTTGTTTGTCATGTAAAGTCTCGCATTTCCACTAATCGAATAAGTATAATTTACTTATTAGGTACCTACAAAGTTATCGAATAATGCCGCCCGCTAGGCAGCGAAGCGAAGGCGAGATTATCATCACACACGAAAATCACAATGCCCATGACAGTTCTGTAAATCAAGAAGTCCCTCAATTTAATAAACTGGAATAAGTAGGTACTTAGATTTTTAGTATTTTGTAGATCGTATCTCGCACCCTTGTCTAGAAAAGGTCAGGGATCGAAGACGTTAGGATAACGATACGCAACGACACGTCTTTCGACTTTTCGACAGTTGTAAGTTGTAAATAAGCGAACAAACAACAAATTGTTGATCGTTCGAGTGACGAAAAGAGATATTCAGCAGGCTATTCTTGAACATATCGATGGTCGATCGATACTTTAAAAACTTTTTTCAGTTATGGGCGATTTTACAGGGTGAAATTGAAATCATTGGCATCCTTTAAAACTAAGAGTCTATCCATCAAACTGAACCACTTTTACGATGGGAGAAAGACGATCGATCCTAGCAAAAAAAAAATCTGCTGTTCCAAACTTGCAACGTCTACCTACTCGACTCAACTGTATGAAACAGCTTTTTTTTTTTGGCTACGATCGGTTTGCTCCCATAGTAAATTTTTTTCAGTTTGATGGGTAGACTCTAGATTAAAAGAATGCCGATTACATCAATTTTACCCTGTATAATTTCTTAACATCTCGTAGGTCAGTGACAAACCCACGGAGTATTTTATGCCACGCATGGGACTGCTGTCTGGAATTAACCAAAAGATTAGGCACTTAGGCAGGAATTAACCTACCTACCCATGAGGGGTCGTGTTTGGTGGATTTTGGCTTTTGTCAGTAATTTCATTTAAATGACATACCTTACTTACCATACCTACCTATATTTTATTAAATCATTAGTCATTACACATACGATGAAGCCGTTGATCGGGAAAATACAAAACTCGAAAATTGCTTATAAGTCTTATAACCCTTATAAAGACATCGATCAACTGCATATAAAACTAAATATTGACGTAAGTTAAGTATAATTAACTTAACAAATATTATAGTCCTTATACAGTCTTACTATGAATCAGAAAGTGTGTTCGTAAATTATCTACGGCAAAAACTTGGAAAAAAATCCTTACTTATGTACCTACTAGTACGACAATATTATTAATCGCGCGATGTCCTTGATTGCACAAAAACATTCGACAGCACGTCATTATTAGTATCCTAATCTATCAAACTTACTAGTGTTAAACTCTGAAACTTACTTGCAGATCCATAAGCAGCACCACTAAAGCAAAACACTAACAAAACCACACACAAATACATTATAAACCACAACTCAGCAATCCATGTTTAAAATCGACATGCCGTTTCGCACACCAAAGTTCAAATGACAAAAATTCTCAAGTCTGTTATCGGTTCAAACATGGGGTCAGAGGTTAGTAAATTATCACTTCATTTCATTATCTCTTTAACGGAACTACTGGATGCAGAATACAACGTAATTACTTGGATGTAAGTTGATAGGCAAACATGGTTAAGTATATTACTTTACTAACGTTGTTTAGATTCACTGTAGGTAGGTTCAGATACCTCTACACGAGGGTTCCTACGAACGGGAAGTCGGCGGAAATCGGTGCGGGCTCGAATTACGTTTAAGGCCGCTGTACACATTGGGCCACGGTCGTGGGCCAACTAGTTGGGCCATCGTGTAGAGGCCTAGTTAGCGGTAAGTTGGTAGTTGGCGCGAACATTTGCCGGCCATCCGAATGTTGTCGGTTTTTCGTGTACACATCAAAGGATGTTGGCGCGCTCTTGGAACAGCGTTCACACGTTGGCGTCTGATTCAGTTTGTTGCTATTCGTCAGCAAAGACAGTAGTGTTGCGCGTGAGTTAAATTTACGTTTCCGAGTTAGGTACGATGTCGTGGAAAAGCAATGAGATTTTATAATTTAGGTATAGTAATGTAAAGTCATGTAAAAGTACCTAAATCTTTATTATAAATGTAGGTTTGCAGGGTTATCATTAATAATATTCGTTTAAGTTCAAAATAATCCATTCATAACAAGGTCAAGTTTATAAAAAGCTAGGTCAGGTAAATATCATGAATTGAATTGTTTACTAAACGAAAACCAATTACAAAATGAGTCATAGATACCCTACCTAATCTAGGAATTCGTTCATGCAGTAGAAAAATCTTTTTTAAGTTAGGTACTTTAAAAATGTTCTGATAAAGTTGAGGGAAGCTGGAAGCAGATTGAAAATTTTTTACACAGTCATTACATTATGAACCGAAATGAACCAAAAATGAGTCGATAAATATCAAACGCCGGTACGTCCCACCTCTGGGACGTCCCATTAAACTTAATAAAAATAAATAGTATTAAGTTTGAATGGACTGTCAGAGTAGATACGTTCCTTCAAACTCAATAAAAATTTATGTTCGTTGATTTTGAAGGGACGTATCTATTCAAAAAGATCCCTAAAAACATAATAAAAATTATTTTTATTGTGTTTATGAGACTTCCATGAGGTGGGACATACCGGCGTTTGATATTTATCGACTCAAATATGGAATCCAAAGTATTCAAATTGCCGTGTCTGCAAGAGATTCCACGTCCATCTTTATTAAAGAGCCAATGCAGAATGATCGGTACACCAATGTGTAAACAGCGACCATTTGGAATTCGTTAGTTGGCCCAACTAGTTGGCCCAATGCCGTGGCCCAATGTGTACAGGGGCCTTTAGAGTTAAACATGTTACAAATGTGTTCGATTTCAATTTGTTGACATTCAAAATTTTCATTTTTCACTTTAATTTAAGATTTGTGTCAAAGTTGGCTTTGATAATGAAATTCGATCAAAGTATGCATATTGCATACCTAACCAAAAAACGTGATGATGTCTACAAATTCATTACAAATTAAAAAAAAAACATAAGTAGGTACATTTATTGTTAACCAAAAAAGACGGTCTAATATCAACGCCAATTTCCATAAAAAGGAATTTTTTTGCCAGCATTAATTAGGTAGATGATATTAGGCAGGTAGGTACTAATTCTTTGAGATATAGCGATCTTGTGGCTAAGTTATACCTACTTCTTCGAGTCAAACCTAGTAATTTTCATGTAATGTGGTGCATTATTCTATGGTCGGTATATGTGAACTCCTAATTGGAGAACGACTGTGATTTGCACTCCCTACACCCTACTTAATTATTTTGTTCTTCAAACTTTTATTGGTAAGACGATATTGCACATCGACTAAAGACAGCGTGTTGAACCTTGGGTGAGTATTCATATCTTTGGGGAAATCTCGAAAGTTGATAGACGCAGAAGATGCTTTCCCCCTTTCTTCCTAGTGAAGACAAAGATAATAGGCAAGTATAACATTTTGTGAAGATGAACCACATGAAAAAAGAAACGAGTTACGCTTACTATACCTACCTAGTAATATTGAATATCTTTATCTGAATTGGTTCATGTTTTCCCAGCTCGTGAATGAATGACGAGTTCGAAAGGTCTTTGAGCTACTTTATATTGTGACGTAGGTATATAATATAACATGATATGATATAGTTACCTACTAATATTATTACTCATTTAAAGTTACCCGTCGCGCCGTTTAAAACTCAATTCAAATATACTTTATAAAAGACATACTTGTACAAATTAATAAAACATTCCTAACTTATGGCTTCACCCTCGTGAAACCATAATATTTGAGTAGTCATTGAGAAAATGTATGAATGCACAGGCTTCTGAGATCTTCAATAATTATTACATAATATATTGTAGGTATTTTACAGAATATTGGAACTGTAAAGTAGGTATCTACAATTATATTGATAGAGTAGGTTTTAAAGGGATGATCAGAACATATTACTGAAAAACTTTCTCTATTCGACCAACGTCTAAATCGTGAAAAAAATATCAGCTGTTCCTTACAAATCAACAATTCTACTCGATAGGTACCTATAGGACATCTGATTTTTTTTGCGATTTCGTTTTTGTTCCCGTCGAGAAACTTGTTCATTTTGATGGTCTGATGATCTGATCATCCTCTTAAAACACCGTCAGCGTATTAAGTTGAACCCTGTATGTGTATAACTGTAACATTGCCCACTGCCACTTTAGTTTAGCAATTATTTGGGCTATGTCAGCTATTCTACGGATCTCTTCATTTCTGATTCGATCTCGTAGGGAAACTCCGAGCATACCTAGCCCTCTCCATTGACTGCCCTCTAAGTGACTTTCATCTTTTTGATGAGGCATTGAGTGAGCGACCACGTCTCTGCTCATCTCGTAGGTATTGGTGAAAATAACATCGATAAAATACAATGTAGGGTCGGTAGTTGTACATTGAACCAGGCAGACACAATGAACCATCAAAATTTCTCCAAAATGCGCCGTTGCCGCTTCGTGCTTATATTACTGAAAGGCACGCATTTGGACTCGCCCCCCGCCTACCAGTTTGAGCGGCGATAGCGCGACGGGTTGTTGTGTAATGACGGTTTACGTGAAAATCTATCAAAAAAGTTAGTATTTTCTGCAGATTTCTTGGATTTTTCATTATTTATTTGCTATTCATAATATTTCCTTACTTATCTCATAGGATTATGCATATATTTGACTATCTAATTAGGCATCTTTGACCTTACAATGTCGTGTTTAGTACCGTAAATTTTTTATTTTCGTTTAAAATCTCGTGGTGTCTCTATGAACCACTTTGATGTGGTTCACATTGAACCTGGTTTATTGTGTACCATTGAGTAACAACTAACAACCTTTAACGCCATGTCCTTTATTCCATCATATTATGGGGATCCCATTATAGTACTAATGTACTTTTACATTATAGTTTTACTGAAGTGGCGCTAATGCGCCACTTCAGTAAAATCTAATTCCTAGCTGAATACGGTAGTAATTTTTTTTTTAATAATGACCAAATTTCTAATAATATATAACTAATACATATAAAATATTAATAGAAGAGTAACTTTTAAGAAGGAATGTATCTAATGTTGATTTAATTTCACTATTTTTTTATTTTTGAAGAGATACTATGATCAAAAATGTGGTGTGATTATTCAAAGAAGAGTCGTGATTAAGAATATCTCTAATGTTGACATAGTTTTACAATTTTGATTTTTTTAAAGAGATACCAATTATAGGTAATTAATACTGTGCTGTGATTATTAATGGAAGAGGAAATATTAAGAATATATCTAATTTTGAGTTTATTTCAATTTTTTTTAGGTACTATAAGTAAAACTGTGCTTTAATAATTTTTTATTATTTTTGTAAGCATAATAATAAATTAATTATTAAATATCATGCACTAACAATGTGAAATCTAACAATAAAGGAACGTATCATGGGTTTGGTTCATTGTGAAAAATACCCTGGTTCAATGAGTACACCTAGGCATGCACATTGAACCAAATATGTTTTTTTGTTTAAACTTTAATTAAGACTAAACTATTAAAAAATCTATAAAAACGTAAATGCAAGCTTAAACCCAGATAAATTTCTTAACTATTAATGAAATACTTAACAGCAAAGGACGAAAAAGTAAAAAGTTACATCCCTCCAAAATTTTCCTGGTTCATTGATGAACAGTTCACCCTACCTACCTAAGGCATGTAGGCAGTTATCTAGCCCAAGTTAAGGAAAAGGTTGATGGCGTGACATAATAATATCAAGAACTCAAGACACTAGCGGAAAAGAGACAGGATTGGCAAATACTCCACCGACATGAGCATAGCTCTTAAATAAGATGCTGATTAAGGCATGGAACATAACACGAAGTTTATTCTACAATTCTTAAAATGCGCTGGTGTTAATTTGTGTTGAATAATACGGTAGTTGAATAGTACTTAGATACCATTGCATAAACAAAGTAGCAAAATTATTTACATAGAACTAAAAGATTATCTTGCACGCTTTTATCACGAAACAAAGCGTAAAAGCAAATGCTTTGAAATTAGAAATCACATTACTGGCAACAAAATGCGAGGAGAGAGGATACAGTCTCGCCATTTTACAAAATTCAGTTCACATGACCTCTATTACGATTAGTTAGGGTGTTGTTTTGACAAAGTGAATTGAGAAGATTAAATTGTTTCCGATACTTAATTGACCTGATCCGGCGGGACGCAGATGCTCGAGCTTTGTCAATAAATGCGATTGTCATTCGTGAAACGTGAATCACAATCAAGAGAGTACCTACCTAGTTCAATCAAACAGCAGCTACTATGTTTAAGGGCAGGATCTTCCAAATCGCCTGTTTTTGGTTGAGTTTTAAGGCATGAAATAGTCGTTGTTTTAATCCTGAAAAAATATATGTTGTTGTTCATGAACTGTTCTCGATTATTCTGTGGCTCAAAACACGATAGTTATTACTTCTCTCGATCATAAAAGCATGCAAAGATAGGTAGTTTATTACTATTTTTCAAGTTTTACTCAAAGATTATTGACACTACAAATTAAAAAAATACACTGAAAAATAGGAAATGACATTGTCTAAATTATTCTCAGGCTAGTTTTTTCCCCCACCACCAGAGAGAAAAGATATTGATGAAAAATACGTTTTTTTGCGGACCTGCCTTCAATTGAAGCGGGATGGCTAATTGCAAACTTATGCTTGTAAGAAAGAGACGCTTGCACTCGAATAACCGGGCCTTAATAAGTTCCCATTGTCTCCAGACGATGAATTGATTCATCATGTACGGTTTATACGGGATATTCTGAATTATTATCGCTCTGAAAGGGCTTTTGTTGTAAAATCATTTATGGTATTATTCGCGTATCGAATAGGTATACATACACGTAAGAGTTCATCAATAATTTATTGCTAGGATTGTATTTGACGTGAAATAACAACTATATTTGACGTGAAATAACAACTACACATTGGAAACAAATAGGGAATAAAACTATCGATATGGTTTTGTTATTGAGTCGCATCACTATTTTGTTGTAGATGCCTGAATGCCTGATGAAAAGTAAAAGCAAATATTCAAACGATGTAGCAAAGGATGCTAAAATTTTTCATGTAGGCGCAGCGTAAAAATGACTGTAGATTATCCAAAATTATCTATGTTGCCTGCATATGGCCTGCATTCAATACGAATTTACTTAGTAATAGATTTAGCATGCAGTCTAGACTGTTGTTAGTGTAGCTGTAGAGAGTTGCATTGCATACTACACCACTTTCGTAAGGATGGAAATTCGCAAAAACAAATCGACTGAAATCGACTTCAAACGTTCAATAAGGGCTCTTACAGACGAGCAACACTTTCGCAATGATTTCGCGCGACCGTGTCGGCGACAGCTTGCGACCGCTGTCGCAAACAACGCGTCGCTATGCCTGTAAGAGCCCTTATTGAACGTTTTTAAGGACAGTAGGCACGAGTGGTCCAAGATCCCCCCCCCCCCCCCCCATAATTGGCATTACTTAATTCGTTTGAAAGAAAATTTTTAGAGAAAAAAAGATACAGTGTTTTATTTAGCGGATTTTACCCTTAGCATCTCATAAACTCAAAACGAGAAAATCGTTATTCCATCCTGAAATTGCGATTATTTTAAACATGAGCCTTCTTAATGTTGCACGCTTAATAATAACTTTTAGTAGTTGTAGCTAAGTATCTGATTATCCCTGAAAGAGAGACCTTTTGGGTCATAATGTCAATACTTATTATGATTTCTACCAAAAAATATCACTTACTTAAAAATAAAACATTCTGTATCTTTTTTTTCCTCGAAAATATGTTGATGCCCCTTGTGTACGATGTACGTTTGGGTATCCTCTAACTGTCACTACATGTGCCCTAGCGGGGGGCTTTTGGACCAGTGACCATACATTTTTGCCCAAGTGTCCTTTCCCTTGCACTGTCTAACTAGCTTCGAAATCCAAATTAGTATGATGCTAGGGCATTTTACCCTTGAAGCCGATACATTCTAGGGCATTTCATACAATCAGGATTTTGTTCTGTGTATCGCGACACTGGCCCATAAAGGAACTACACGCCAGAAAAAGTGTCGTAAAAAGTTTTAGTTAAGTAGTACATTCCAAATTTTATGCAAAACAAAAACTAAAAGGTTAAAGGTAAAAGGAAACAAAAGCAGAAAGAAGAAAAAAACCTAATTTATTCAAGATAAGTATTGTCCATGCTGTCCATAAAAAAACCTGTTTCTCGTTCGATTTTGATTGTTTGGGTATAGTTTAGGTATTTTATACTTACATCATCTTAAAAATAAAAATGGCAGTAGCGTAGTAGTGGTTTTAACTTATATTATAATCTATCATGTGCCTAAGCCATTCATCATCATCAGCCCATCATCGTCCACTGTTGAACATAGGCCTCTCCCAAGGCGCGCTACAAAACTCTGCCCTCGGCCTTCCTCATCCAGCGTCGCTCCCCGCTACTTTTTATAGGTCGTCTGTCCAGCGGGCAGCAGGGCGTCCGTCCCACACTACGCCTTCTAGTTCGCGGTCTCTACTCTTGAACTCTGACACCCCACCGGTTGTCAGTTCTTCGACAGATATGACCAGCTCATTGCCATTTCACCTTGCTAATTTTCTGAGCTATGTCAACCACTACCTTCATTTCTGATGTAATCTCTCAGAGAAACACCGAGCATATCTCTCTCCATAGCTCTGAACTCTGAACTGAACTGATGAACGAGTCCTATCGTCAGGGTCCAGGCCTAAACCATTGGCGCAGATCAACGCAACAAACAATTTGATTCTCTGTTACTGTGATACGTAGTTTCTGTGATACCTAGTGCAGGTCATAGTTCGAAACCTTGCTGTAAATATGTATACAGGATGTTAGGATAGACAGTTGCATTATTTTAATGGGTAATTGTACGCATGAATCATGATACTGAACAACTTTCCCAGAGGATTAAGGGAAGTTCGGAAAAAAATTGACGACTATTCATACAAACGTACGATCAACTGATTGCATTTAGTATGGAACGTCCAAATTTTTTTCGAATTTCCTATACTTACTTATAGTAGGTAGGAAAAGTTGTTCAGTATCATTAGTACAATCATCCCTTAAAGTATATCGCAATGTAAACCACTTTGTAAAAACTTTGAAAGCTCCCAAAATGAGCTATGCAAATGAAACGTACCCTTCCTATTCAATGAAAGCTCTCATTGCATAAAATCCAACCTCTTGGCAACTTTAATGCATCTTTAGACGCCGCTAGCACCCTAGGAGATGTCTAATTAGGACTCCACGGTGCGACGACGATTTCATTACGAATGTATGAAGCCGGGACGTGGATTGCAAGCACACGACCTGTACAATGCTCCTTGGAACCAACCACCCACCCCAGACCCCCGATAGTCCTTTTGTTACTGTTCATTCCTAAAGCTCCCAGCATTCTTTAAGGGACGAGGAAGGTCGTCCGTAGCTGGTCGAAGTCTAGGGACTCTTTCCTGCAGCGAACTGCAAAAAGTAAGAACGTGTGGGACTGCGGACGGACTTGTTTCGCCATACAAGGAACTCCCCGACGACTCGCTACCCGACGCACCATCTCACATAATATTGTTAGCTGCCGCCGATAGCTTTTTATGTCGAATGCATTATTCGATACTCATTTAAAATTCTAACATGAGCTTATAAAGAAAGCTTGCCATTTTCATGCGGACCCCTACCGTCGTCGGTCGTCTCCATTTGAACGGCGATATTTATATAAATAACTTGTAGAGGCTTATCTCAGGTTTTATTGCCTAAATATATTACGCAAATTCGGTTTTGGGAGCCGCTCAGCCGGTCCGCTTGGCGCCCACGCGCCAAAAAATCGCGGGGGCGATCATACTCGGAGGCTTCGGCGCGTGCTCAAACGTGCGCGCGCTCCGACTGACACACACGCTTCCATAAAACACCTTTTAAAAAGTTATCTAATTAAAAACAAAACAATACCGCGTTTATTTTTAAAAAGGTGCCAGTGTTTCCTCGAATCTGACATTTTACTTTTTAAATTTTCGAACTTAAGTTCCGGGTAGTGCGTCCAATGATATATCGATGGTCGGTTTATGAATGGAGTGGGTTAGGAAGTGACGTCATGCATAGTGTTGTGACTGTGTCAGACTTCGTCCAGTGGGCGGGAATTTGATGACAATGCGAGACCATTAGACTGGAAAGGTGAGTGTAATGACTAGCTCATTAGAGGCCAAAATGTTTGAAAACATTTCATTTAGTATAAAGTTCGGCTGTGTCTTATTAAACTGTTTGTTTATCTTGATTTGTCAAGAGAGTCAAAACATTTGCTAATGGAATCTGTTAAAAATAAACTTTGGAGATTATTTACCGATCTAATTGAATTTGAAGATCAATAGGACGACGTAGGCATTGAGTACCTGCGTATAGTTTTTTGTTCCTTCAGTTTGTTTACAGCGATCTAGGATCTATATGTGGTACACAATGGAGAAGAATTTGATTCTTCTCTACGGTCGTAAACTAACCTTTTAGGTATATCGATCCAATTTCATTCGTATAAGCAGGTATCTCAGGAAGGCACCTTTCTATTAATTTGATCAAATGATATCGATATCGGCAAACATTTTCGGTTTTCCCGAACTCCATTTTGCCAAAGAAAATAAAATGTTTAATTTATGAATGGGAAAACCGAAAGCCATGATAACCTAACATCAAAAACCTACCTATCTTCATAGGTAATATAATAAGCACCAGCCTGCTCAACGCGTGGGCGAAAATAATAGACCGAATCTTGCGACATTTTGTATCTGTGCCCACTACATTGATCTAAACAGACCAACCTACTTATACAGTCCAAAACTCTACTAATGATCTTAATTACAAAGTGATAAGGTGTATAATTAGGTGTTCATTAGTTACGTAGTTGTTTATTTTGTTTGTATAGCAAAGCGGAGAGATTTGAATAAGTTTACCATACAATGGGATTCGGTCTTGGGAGTTGGGAGTTGCGGAAGCGTTCGGTGAGGTTCGTTTTGGTACAAATAATACAACAATGGAGGTGTAGTATGTATTCGTGGAAATACGAGATAAAAATAATAGGCTTTCCTACTTACCTACTTGTTGGATAGAATTCGCTATTTCGATGTTGGTCCCGTGGAGATAGTTGTTCAGTTTGATGGTCTGGTTATCCTTCTAAAAAACTGTTAGCATATTAAGTTGGACCCTGTATAACTGTAGGTACTTAAGTAGTACTACTACCTATTTGGATGTTCTGAAATTTCAGAATATCTCTGACTACCCCCTCGGGGAATATAGTCGTGAGCATATGCTACGCTATGCTACTAACTATTTCACTTAGTTGTAGTTTGCTTTAAATGTATTTATGGTTACCAAGAGTTGTAAATTTCATACTTAAATAAGTTCGACGCATAATACGCGAAGAGCATAAGCATATGCTCACGACTATATTCCCCGAGGGGGTAGTCAGATGCGGTACGTGCAGAAGTGGGTTCAGACGTGGCTAATAGGTATCACAATCATCAGGAATAATCAACGTTGCCTGATGATTATTTGATGATTGAGATTTATTAGCCTCTTACGACTCCATGTTTAGGGTAGAGTATTCAAGAATAGAATATACCTACCTATAAAATTAGTTAAAGATTGAAAAATTCAGTATTGGCGGGCGGAACTTAAACCCATAATCTTCCAAACCGGAGAATTGCTTTCATCCAATTTAGCTACCGTGCCTACTACTCTATAGAACGAAATTCTTCAACCTATTCTTATGGGACGTGAATATGTAATACGTAGATTCAAAACTAAAGAGTTCAGCGAACTGAACAATCTTGATAGTCAATCGTACTAAAGTTACTTACAAACTTTCCTTCACATGGGGTTCAGTATAAGTTAGGTGTAAGTACGTAGGTACGTATACGTATTCTATTCTGACTAGAAATAACTTTGAATTTAATCTGTAGGCTACGGTACGCAAGATAATGTTTAGTTTACACTTCTGACCACCCTGATGAGGATGGTAGTCTTGCAGTTTATGCGTATTCTACTCGTAACTTACGTATTTGAAGACAAAAGAAATTGATACATCAGCCACCTAAGAGCACATCAACGGAGCTCTCAAAGTCAACAGCCATAATCAGTCCATAATTTTATTAAATCATAAATGCTATGTAAGTACCTAAGTACATCAATCCATCAATTAATTATTGCACACCAAAACATCGGTACATTTAATACAAATTTTCAAGAGGGTACAAATAAGCTTTCCTTACCCGAAGTCCACCTGACAAGTTCACCTGTGGTGGACTATGGGCACTTATACTGACCCGGGGTACACCTGGCTGGACTATGGGCACTTATACTGACCCGGGGTACACCTGGCTGGACTATGGGCACTTATACTGACCCGGGTTACACCTGGGTGGACTATGGGCACTTATACTGACCCGGGGTACACCTGGCTGGACTATGGGCACTTATACTGACCCGGGGTACACCTGGCTGGACTATGGGCACTTATACTGACCCGGGTTACACCTGGGTGGACTATGGGCACTTATACTGACCCGGGGTACACCTGGCTGGACTATGGGCACTTATACTGACCCGGGGTACACCTGGCTGGACTATGGGCACTTATACTGACCCGGGTTACACCTGGGTGGACTATGGGCACTTATACTGACCCAGGGTACACCTGGGTGGATAACGGACCCTTACGCAGACCCGGGGTCCACCTGGGTGTACGAGTACCATGCTCATCATAAAAACGGTAAATCAAATCGGGAATGGTAAAGAAAATTCAGTCGTTGCTTATCATCCGCTATCGTTAAAAGCAATTTCTTCTGACAACCTGAGGGTTTGGCAATAGAAGATAGGAAAGGCGGCTACATCGTAGCTCAACCAACATAAAATTTCGTATAATGATAAATTAAGATTCCAATATACAATTTATTTGAAGAGTAAACTAATAATTCACGTCGTCGTATCCGTATGAATAGAGTTTCATTACCCTAATAATTAACTAGGAGATTATCCGCAAAAGCTTTTAAGCATGAAGGCCATTATTCTGGAGCGACACATATGCACAAGCTTGCACGGCAGGGGATGCTACTGGGAGCCAAGTTTGCTACTAATTTTGGCTTAGTTATGAGCAGAACCTTCTTTATTATGCAAAGATACACAAAACGCAAAAATATACCTACTTTCTTTTTATCATTTATTGTTACTTTAGCCTACCTTTTGATAGGTAGCTTTCATTGTTATGCTTTGCAAGCACTTTTTATTTAATTTTCAATTAACATCAGCGGATTCCTGTAATTGGTCTATTCTATGCTCATTTTTTTTGTAACCATTCATTTGTAATTTGACTGTTGGTTTCCCGAATAAAAAAATTTATAAAATTTATTTATTTATAAAAAAAAAAAAACGGTCTTAATGATGATGATGATGAAACAAAGCGGTTATAGATTTGAGTATCGCTGAAAATTAATTTGGCATTTTGGGCGCATGGTAATATTAGAAAATTAATGTATATTCGTGTGAAAATATCTTGGTTTAATATGATCACCATCTCACTGTTCAGGGCTCTGCAGTCTCCAGGGTCCGAAAAGCCCTAATGATAGCCAACCTCCGATAGGAGATGGCACCACAAGAAGAATATGAAAATAAATCTTAAAATCGTCATATAAAATATAGAAAAATATCTGTAGGTAAACATAAAACAACTAAGAATCCATATGTATCGTGCCAATCGATAGATACGTGTTCTTGATTATTCTATGTAGTGTCATTGTGTTTGTCTCCGCCCATGAACTATAATATTAACATAAAAAAAAAAGATTTATAGCTTGAGATCTTCGATCAACAATATCCAACTAGATAACGCGTCAGCGCTCAAAACATGTCCCGGCAAATAACGCCTCACTATTGGAGTGAGGTCTTATTTCGAATTAGTTGCGTTCGAACAAAGCCAACGTAAGCACGTCTCGCAATGCCGCAGTGTTCCTTTTTTAAATTACTAGGAATTATGGTTGCTTTGAGGTCGAAATTATAATGTATTCGGACTGTTTTCTCGGTTCGTTAACAAAAAATGTTGTATATTCACGAGGACAGAATTTCTCTTTGATTTTGTATGCGACCCGTTATCTAGTTGTATATTGTTGATCGAAGCTTGAGATGCTAAAATAATAATCATCATCATAGGGCCTTTGCAGATGATTTATACAGGATAAATTTTATATCACTGCGGATAATTTCAGCATGTATTCTACTCATCAAACTGAACAACTTTCACTATGGAGCCAACTTCGAAATCGCGAAAAAAAAATCAGCTGTCCCATACAAAACTGCAGATTCTATTCGACTCAAATGTATGGGACAGCTGTTTTTTTTTTCGCGATTTCGAAGTTGGCTCCATAGTGAAAGTTGTTCAGTTTGATGAGTAGAATTCATGCTGAAGTTATCCGCAGTGATATAAAATTTACCCTGTATAAGCAGTGTTTTGGAGAAGTACTTTTTCATCATGACTCCTATACGAGACATCGTACACACCTGAATTTCTTCTTTACTAGAATTCTTATTATTCTTAGTTGCTAGATATTACCACATAATTACTATAAAAACCTTTCGTAAATACAAGCTGAACAAGAAATTCTGATCAGTATGCATAGTTTGCGTAGTCCACCAATCCGCATCGGGTACGCATGGTGGACTAACGCCCGTACGTACACACTCCTTGGGGGGTAGGCCTGTGCCCTGCAGCGGGACATTCACGTGATCATGATATTGATCTGTTTCTTATTCAGTCGATTGTTCTAATGAGCGTTTTTCTTTTTTTTTTTTAATGCCGTTTTCTTATAACTCAATAGATGGCAGTAGTGTCTGTACGACAAACTGTCAAGCAAAAACTTCCTCTGCAATGTCACCTATAGACTAAAAAACGTAGAGATTTCATTCTCTTTGGTTCGGATTTGGAAGACGTCATAAAAAAAAAATTGAAATTATTTTCGATTTCTTTCTTAGCCAAAAATACAGTCCTTTTTCGTTGTTTTTCAGAAAAGCAGTTTGAAGTAAACTATTCTATTCTATTTTTATTTATTGGCGTTTCCTTGTTAGATTTCGCCAGTGTCAAGTAGTTTGAGGGAGTGTCTATCCAATCTCGAGGATTGTTTTTGAGTAAGAACAACTGAGAAGGATTTTGGAGCCTCGTGGCAGGCTGAGACGCGAACCGCGCGAACACCACGCGAGAGACAAGTGTTCAAGGCAAACCCTGCAAATGACTCACTGAAGTAAACTAACAAACACGACAAAGTAAATGCTACGATACGAGTTTGATTAAATGACATTTGACAGCTCAAGTTTTCTTATTGCCAGTTCAATTTCAGATTTTGCCTTATGATCAAAGAGTTTTTATATTTATTTTAGTCAAATTGTAGTCTTGTATCACCTTAAAGAGTAAATTAGCATAAGAAATATAGTTAAATATAATAAAAAAAATATGTTCCAAAAGATTTTTGTTTTTTTTTCACTTCACTTTTACCCTCATTTCGGGGAAAGATAATTTTTCAGTGTTTGACATAGATTCGTATAGACCGTAGCGTCATCTATCGATCTACTATGAAACGAAAAAAAAAACGCTCATTTGATAACGTTCGTTATCTTTTCGTTTTATCCACTTTATATTTTTATTCGAAGATCTCTGTTTTTATTAGTGGAGACCTATAATATGGCTTTCTGATAACCATCCAACTATTTGTATCGAGTCAACAGCAGGTCTTCCAAACAAAATAAAATAAAAATTTCGTCTTTTCAAATTTCAAACCCATTTTCATTCAAGAACTTGGCTCATCCTGAAAGAGCACACCTCCCAGCATCACACGGCTATGTAAAACCAAACAAGGCAGCTATTAACAGCATCATAAACGGTAACTCCGCGTTTATCTCGCTCACGGTGCGCCGCATCCAATCAGCCAAGCTCCCTAGGGCCGCAAAAATGTTATAAACTGCCGTACCACGGTGCACCGGTCCGCTATTGAGACCATCTATTGTTGCACAGAATAGGGCGGTAATACAAAAGCTGGAGGTTAACGTGGCATGTTTATTGTAAAATTGCTGTGGTTATAATTTCGTCGCTAGTCTTACTAAACGACGTAACTAATATAGAGGTGACTTTTCAGATTGCTAGTTTACGTCTACCTGTCAAAATTGTGTTTTTCGGTAACGTTCAATTGCAGGTATTGACCCGAGCACACGTCTCACGTGGTTTTCGCGCGTCGCGTTTTTGACTGCCACGAGGCTCCGCAACCCTCAATCTCTTCTTGTTCTTGAACAAAAACAATCCCTGAGATTGGGATAGATACTCCCATAAACTATTGACTACTGACACTAGCGGAAATGCGGTGCTAACGCACAAGCAAAAAGCTAAAAAAAAACGTTCAAAGATACAGATGCGTCAATTAGACCGATCGATTCGTCTTGGAAAATGGATTCGCCCACAATGAATAAGCCAGTTACGCCAAAAATGACAGATACGTCGTTTAGTAAGGCTAGCGACGGTTTGTGGGGTTCTCTCTGATGTACTTAGATACCTTTTTTCGCCCCTTATGAAAACAAACGGAACATCTTAGTAAATGTATCACATCATAATATTATGATGTAGACATGTTATGCCCCTATACAATTTGAGTTCATCAACTTTACTTCCCCTTTTCTTCTTATCGTGTGGGCAAGCCCTGGTGTCAGAGTTTTTTCAGACCGCCTTACGGCCTCATATCATATCACTAGGTGTCCCCCGTGGGAATCGAACCCACGACCTCCGTGTCAAGGGCCCAATGCTCTTAACCATTAGACCACGGAGGCAGTTAACTTCCCCTTTAGGACTTAAACATATTTGAATTTAAGTTCACTACGTACTATCGCGGACTTTTCCGCCTGACCACCACTAGGCTCATTTTTGCTTGCATACTGAAAAATAAAAGCGCTCTCTAACCCTATTGATGAATAGACCAAAGAATGAATAGTTTCCAAACAATAAATTATGTTCGGAATTATGCGAAAAAAATTTAAGTGATCAGGCGAAAAAGTCCGCGATAGTACTTGTACATACCTAACTTAGCTCTTAGCATAAGAATAGTTAATTATTCTTATGCTCTTAGTGCTATCCACGTTGCAAGATACTGAGCTGAAAAAATATGATACCTATATAGGTACTCAATAAAAAATAGCATGCTAGCCGATAGAAGAAGCTAAAATATTTTTTTAAATCTCATGTCATATTGTGACAATAAGATTTAGAACAATATTATTATGAGGAAATCGCATGAGGTCAGTCATATAAGGTGTAAAAATCTAAATTAATTACTTATTTAAAAAAAAATGTTTTTAATTAGAGTAGAAATAAATTTATGTAAAACTAGTATCTCTTGATCATAGACCCACACGAATGACTAAATACAATAGCGAAGTAACAATAACAATAATGTTAGTTAGTGACCCATTAACAACTATCTGTGTACCTATTTTAACCTCGATCCTAATTATACTATCATTAAAAGGTATTGTTTTATTTATGGTATTTCCTACTTAATGTACCAAAATTTAGAAATAGGAACACTTAAAATTGTTGATTGATTTTTTATCTTCGT
The DNA here is from genome assembly GCA_963693445.1 of Agonopterix heracliana. Taxonomy (NCBI): domain Eukaryota; kingdom Metazoa; phylum Arthropoda; class Insecta; order Lepidoptera; family Depressariidae; genus Agonopterix; species Agonopterix heracliana. Next base: position 7,750,462 of record OY856332.1, read on the forward strand.
AAATGTTTTTATAAAATAATTTATATCCTATTAACCTAATTTTGTTTCATTAGTTTGAAACCGTTGATTTACACTTAGGTACTGAATTAATTTACGTGATATAGTTTACTCGCGGACCCGTTATAAAATAAATAAAAAGGATTAAGTATAATAACCAATAATTATAGGTTTACTACACAACTCAGAAGTCAGTTATACTTACTAAAATAAATAAACAGTATAAATTAATTTTACAACGACGTAGTAGTTTTCAGAGTGTATTTCCATAAGCTCTTTTCCACTGAGGTGAGTGAAGAGCGAACTTACAGCCCGATAGCTGCGATTTCCGTGATTTCAAAGCTAAGGCGATAAACGTGGTACTGGGTATTGCCAAGAAGCCTTTTACAACCTCGAATTTAAATCGATTTCCGATCGAATCGATCCCAAACGAAATGTTAGCTTACACATTTCTTAATTCAACTCAAGACCAGTCGTAACTTAAATCTGTACTCCCAAATAATCTTGTATGATCCTAATATTCACTCTACAAGACATAAATTCCCTTGAGAGAGGGTATAATTTAATCTTCTAGAGAACTCCTGTAACAAAACTCTTATCTTTAAGGAATAAGCGTGAAATTGGCCTGACTTGAGAGTCTTCGCACGAGGCACTTTGATAGGGAAAATATTGTTCTGTTACGAACCCCGTGATCGACCCTTAGTGGTTAAGCAACCCCACTTGTTTTTTCTATATCTTCTTATTTTATTGCTCCGAGGTTTATTCTCGGTTACTGCTAATTTCGCAGGGTTTCTTTGTGCGAAAGGCTAGTCAAGTCAAGTCACCTGTCACCACGTGCTAAACGTATATACGAAGATGCTACAAAGTTGTTGGCCATCCGGGAAGGGATTATGGTCTTGAGACTTGTAAGTGTAATAATCCGAGAAAGCTGTTTTGTTTGGTCTATTTAGCTCAGGAATAAATAAGATATTAATTATTAGATAACGTAACTATACGATTAGTTGATTACCATTCGATTATTTAAGAGTTTGGTACTTTGTTTGTTTCTTTTGGAAGGTCGAAGAATCCTGAAAAAAAAAATTGATTATAAGTTCCCATCCCATTGTAAAAGTTGTTTAGTTTGATGATCTGAAGCACCCCCTTAAGTATGTAAAGTATTTAAGTTTACACCCTGTGGTTGACACATTCCTCTTGTTTCATCGCTTGGTAAGTTTTCGATCTAGAACTAAAACCTAATTTTTTCTCTCTCTCGTAAATCAAAATAATCTAGACCTTGGTATCCAATTAGGATTATGTGGGATAATTGTTTTTCCTCCACTGGGGAAGCCTTACCTTACTAATTCTGTATTTTTATAGCAACCTTACTTTCTTTTGGCCTTGTTTTCCCTTAACGTTATTGCTACTTACGCAATAGATAATATTAAATTAGATGTTACAAATGTTTCTAACGTTTTGGAAAAAAAAAAAAACATACGGGTCGAATTGAGAACCTCCTCCTTTTGTTGAAGTCGGTTAAAAACTAGCCCGCGTTCGAAGTTTTTTTTTCAGGAGAAAAATTTATCATATTATGTCCTTTTGCCTTTTCCATATGGGGTCAAACTTAATTTGCTGACACTTCAAACTGAACAACTTTCTCTATGGGACCAAAATAAAAATCACGAATAAAAAATCTGCTGTCCCATACATTTGGCTCGAGAAGGTTTGCAGTTGTGCCGATTTTTTTTCGCAATTTCGATGTTGGTCCCATAGAGAGAATTGTTCAGTTTGATGGTCTGATCATCCCCTTAAAAAAGTGTCAGCATATTAAAAAGGACCGGCGATTAATTGAATTTGATATGTAGGTAATGTAAGGTTTTAGTTTGTTAATGAACCCCGTATTATAAATTTCGGAATTTATGTACGATTTGTAACACCACTGGCTTTTCGGTGAAGGAAAACATCGTGAGGAAGCCTGCATGCTTCAAGTTCGAGGCATGTTTGTACCCACTGTCCATTACAAGTGGCGACGGGCTCACCCCCCGTCACACTGGACAGAGTTTCGGTACTACTGGTGAAACGTGGATGTTCTGAGGTTTCAGAATATCTCTGACTACCCCCTCGGAGAATATAGTAGTGAACATATGCTTATACTTATGCAACATTCACACCCCAAGAGTATTAAAAGTTTAAAATTGTCTACGAATAATAAAGTGACTTTATAAGTTTATACCTTGTAAATACAACTCGGCAAACATAAAACGATAATACACAAAGTACGTTGCTCAACCTGAATACCTAAAGCTAAGCAGGTCAATTTACACATACTAATTGTGTACGATAGTTAGGATAGGGCGAGCGTGGGCGTACCATCTATCATCGTGTGTACGAGCCGTTAAACAAGTTACGCTTTTAGTTATTTTATCTATGTTCGTTTATTCAATAATAAAACCGGTCAAGTGTGAGTCGGGATACTCGCGCACCGAGGGTTCCGTACCACATCACCACAGAGCACAACAAACAGTGTAAAAAAACTTATTTTCTCCGTTACCTTTATCGCAAGACCGACTCACACTTGGCCGGTTTTTATTATTTGTTGTTATACTATAGAGGTTGCTCTATGATCAAACCAAGTTCGACGTTTGTATGTATTGCCGTTTTAACGATAGAGCGTGAAGAAAAAACGTTGATAAAAAGTAGTTTCTGGTTGAGAACATCCCTTAATTTTTTACTTTTCATTTTTATTATTTGTTAACAAATCCGCCGTAGTAACGCATATTCTGTGAAAAATTTAACTATCTAGCTGTTACGGTTCAAAAGTTACAGCCCTAAATAGGTAGGACGGACGGACGGAAAACGTAGGCTTAGCAATAGGGTCCCGTTTTCACCCTTTGGGTACGGGAACCTAAAAAATGTGAGCTACATACACAGGTATATAAAACGAATAAATTTAAAAAACACTATAAACAAAACACCTCATTTAAGGGCACCTTACCCAGGACGCTGGCAGCATTCCCCCTCTGGATTGCTAGGCTTATCCGCTGCCGGAGGAAGCTGCCAGCTTTGCTGTCGCCAGCACTCAACTAGGAGTTCGGACAGCTCTTTAATGAGTAGTTTTGTTTGCTGCCCCCATGGACCTAGGGTTTCTACCGTATCCCTCCCTGATGTAAGCATATAAACTCAAACGCCTTTTGAGGCGTTCCCAAGCAGCAGCAGCGGCACCCCGCCAGAGGAAGTGGCGTTGATATGTGACGACGCCAATATGCCCACACAGGTGGCGTCCTATACCAGATACCTGCCAAAGTTCCACGGTCCCTACGTCATATCGTCAGGGCTTTTTCTGTCAGCGCGGAGAATACCAGACGGTTCAAGCACGGCTGGCACTCAGGTTGTTGACAACGCCCTGCGCCCCCACGCTTTGTCCAAGCTACTTAGTTAGTAAGTTAGTTATAGCCTGTAGGATCCCATTGCAGGGCAAAAGCCTCCTCTGACGAAAAAGGATGAGAGGGATTAAGCCCATAGTCTACCGCACGCGATGCAGATTGGTGGAGATAAGTTTAGAGATCAACTTGCTGTCAGAGAGTTTTCAAGCCGCCTCCATGCGGGCTCTCACCATGGCTTAATGAATGGGTACAACACCCATCAGCAATGTATGCCTTTTATTAAAGAAATTCTGTGTACTCGAAAAGCCAGGGTTTGCTTGTGGCTTTTTAATGTTCGCACACTCTTAAGCTCAATGCGACGTATACTTGTGAGCACCTGAACTTTTAAGAGATCGTTTTATATTAATATAACGGGCCTTACGCTCCGTTGCAGAAACGCTCATTAGAGTTAATCCTCCATTAAATCTCTTGCTAGCTTTTACTACGTCGACAAGACAAAAAGTGACAGTAAGAGATTTAATGGAGGATTAACTCTAATGATCGTTTCTGCAACTGAGCGTTAGACAACCTTCCTGTTGGCAAAAAATTCATTTAGGTGCTAGGATTGTTGCCTTTCTTGCTGACTCTACTTATTGATTTGAGACTAAGTTAAGTGTGGAGAGCCTGATATATTGCCAACGAATTGGGATAAATAAGCTCCATAGATCAATGGATTTATGGGGTGTTGAATGCGAGAAGGTAGACTGCAGAATTCATAAGATGATTGTTATCTAGTATTCTAGAATCTAGAACGATTCTAGTCTAGAATGAATGATAGAACGCATATCGGCGGCACGTTGCGGAGAGGTATCGACACTTAATCTGAGGGTCCGGGTTTGAATCCGTTCCGACGACATACCATAAATATTCGATGAGTTTTTCTATCTTATCGTAATACCGACTGCTAAGAACAGTCTTGCAAAATATCGTGAGGAAACCTGCATTCGTGAGTACCAATCCGCAATGGACACGCGCGTAAGTGATGATGATGATGATGATGCTACTCCTAGCCGATTTTGGGTACGGAGACTGTCTCTAATCCCTTCGTAGTGGGCGCTCGTGCGCCCTAATGTGGCTTATACAAGGTGTTACAAAAATACAAATAAACCTTTAAGGGGGTGGTTTAGACCATCAAACTGACCAACTTTCACTATGGGACCAAAATCGAAACCGCGAAAAAAAAATGGAGAGTATGGAATAGGTACTCTACAAATCGACTAGAGCTAAATTATGTATGGGATATCATTTTTTTTTTCGCGATTTCGATGTTGGTCCCATAGAGAAAGTTGTTCAGTTTGACGGTCTAAACAAACCCTTAAGAGTTTTAAATATTTATTGTTACTTATGAAACACCCTGTATAAGGTCTAACTAAATTTGCTGAAACTATTTTCAGGGGATGATCAGACCATCAAACTGAACAACTTTCTCTATGGGACCAATATCGAAATCACGAAAATAATCACCTGTTCAATACAAACCTACTCGATCGCACGCCGCAGGCGATCGCGTTCCGTCTATCTTATATGCTCTAGCAAATGACGTTCCTGATTGACAGAAAAGGATGGAGCGACGGAAAAATTGCGATCGCGTGCGGCCATGTGTAGTTCAACCCTAAGTGAGTGGAAGTATCGGCAGAGGACGCCCTCTTAGTACGTATTCTGATCAAATCGATTGCGTCCTATAAAATGGGGAGGTGAAACCGACAGGCATTTATGAAGAGATGTAAGGATGTGCATGAGGCAAAAGAAGTTTGTAAGGATCGTAGTAGATAGCGCGCCCTAGTCTCTTCCTACCCCACTGGGAAAGAGACGTGATTTTATAGAGAGAGAATTTTCAGCAAAACGCACAACGAACCACCGTTTCAAACAAGGAAAACATGGGCTGCTTAAATACTGTTTTGTCAGCACCCGGCCATAAATATAACCACCCTCCATCCTCGAACCGGTGTCGTAAATAAAACTATTGTAAGTCACCTCTGGAATGTTACCCTGTTTACGGTGTATCCCGAATTTGTGCCTAAATACACAGTTCTGAGGACCTCGTATAAATGTCTTTTTGGCACATCGTCAATGAGCTGGTACATTCTCTACTTATCATCATGCTTTTTAGTTTAAAAAACACGATCAATGAGTTTATTGCGTGCCAGTGATGACCTGTGCGGAAACGTGGACCCTGACTATACTAGTTCATCAATTCAACGTCGCTCAGCGAGCTAGGGAGAGAGTTATGCTCGGTATTTCTCTGAAAGATCAAATCAGAAATGAAGTGATACGTCAGAGAACTACATAGCTCAGAAAATTTGCAAGCTGTAGTGGCAATGGGCTGGTCATATCTGCCGAAGAACTGACAACCGATGGGGCGTCAGATTTCTAGGGCAGAGGCCTTTAACTTGCAGTCGTAGTGTGGGACCCCCTATGGCTCGCTGGATACACGACCCAAAAAGGTATCGAGGAGCGACTGGATGAGGAAGGCCGAGAACTGAATTTTGTAGCACGCCCTGGGAAAGGCATGTTCAGCAGTGGACGATGATAGGCTGATGATGATGATGAGTTTATTGCATAAAACTATCTTATCGAGTGACAGCTTTGTCATAATTTGGACCAATTTGGCGGTATCATCTTTAGAACAGAAAAATAATCATCTGAATCAGTCAGAAATGACAAAGTTATTGTACAACATACCTAAAATTGGGTGTGTTGCTCCGTCGCGGTACCACAGTACCGAACAGGTGTCTTACTTTTATGAAAAAATTGTACAAGTAAGATAGGTATGTCAATAGAGACGAATTGAACACCTCGTCCTTTTTTTTAAGTGTCGGTTATTTCTACGACCAAACAAATAACTTATGAATGTATCTATTCGTAGTTTATTCATTAAGTTAATTGATAAGATACGTCCATCTTTGACGTCTAATGATTGCTTGGATAATAAATAGTACAGTGGTGTAGATACGGGAATACACCTCCTTATACTCGTACCTCTTGAGATTTGAACGGATCTCACGACGTTTTCCTATCGAGGACTCTGTCAACAGACGCTGGTAAGTACTCAAATCTTTGTTGACCGTTAGAAAATATAAATTGCTATAATCTGTGAAATACTTTAAGTCTGTTTAAGTTGCTCTGAGAGATACTGGGTCACGTTAATGGACTTCATTCAAATTTTTCGCTTTATTTCTTCTATGGAGTTGTAGAGAAACGAAACTGTCTGCCAATGTAAATTTCTTGATTGCCCGCTTAAGTTGGCTCAATTCCCCGAATTTCCCCGAAAACTCCCCGACACTATAAAATCAAGATTTAAAGTATTGTTTCATGCAATATGTGGTTCAATGCAGATAAATTTTCTTGTATTTTTATCCAAAAATCAACTGAAATGTTTAGAATAAGTATTTTACTTATTTTTCTCCCACACTTTCGATCTAAGAATAGCCCGATTTGGTTCGAATTTTCTTCTTTTTGTTTAGTTTTTATTACAAATAGACGATTTCCCGAAATTCCCCGCTCTCTCCCCGCACGGTACCCCTAACCTTATTCCCCGAAAATAGGGGAAATTCCCTGGAAGTCCACCAGTGGACGTCTATCGGCTGATATGTTAATGGTGATGAAACACAATTATTACACAAACTCAAAACATAAAATATCTAACTACCAAAAAAAAGTAAAAAAAAAAAAAAAAAATGTTTTTCGAGTTTGCATGAAAAAAACTGTGACATTCTAGGAAAAACTTGTATTCAATGGCATATTTATTTGTTAACGTCGTAATCATATCCTAATTTACAACAGCTATACCTACAAGATGTTTCATAAGTAACAATAAATTTTTAAAACTCTTAAGGGGGTTGTTTAGACCGTCAAACTGAACAACTTTCTCTATGGGACCAACATCGAAATCGCGAAAAAAATAATTTCATATCCCATACATCGTCGGTCCAATAGTAAACTAGCCAATCTGTCATTTTGGCATTTTCGACTTTACTATATCAAAATTTATGTTTCATTTCGATTCAAGTGGTGGCAAAGTATCGTATGTGTAACCTCAATAATTGAGAAGATATTGCTATTATTCTTTTCGCCTATCTACGTGAGATAGTCATTACACATTAGACAACTAAGCAAGTATATCAGTTGTTTTTAAAGTGTGACCAGAAAGACAATTATCTATGACCAATACACAGATTTTTTTGAATATCTACGTGAAAAACTTGCTTTACAGTACTTAATTAATTTAATCTCCCCAAAATTTTAATTGAGTCTCCCCAACAGTTAGGAATTTTCAGATTGGCTAGTTTACGATTGGACCGACGACATATTTTAGCTCTAGTCGATTTGTAGAGTATAGAACATACATATTTTTTTTCGCGTTTTCGATATTGGTCCCATAGTGAAAGTTGTTCAGTTTGATGGTCTACACCACCCCCTTAAAGGTTTATTTGTATTTTTGTAACACCTTGTAGATCCCACCGCAGCACTTAGGTAACAATACAATACAATACAAATAGTAAATAAATTATGCATAGTGTGGTGATCCATCAAATATCTGTAATGTTGGACAATTTCTCTTGTGCGTTTGATCGATCGTACGTTGGATAGAAGGCATTTCTAACAGTTTCCGGTTGATGGGGAAATGTTTCGGTTGTTGTTTCTTAAAATCATGTTAATGATACATTGCCTGCTTTAAGAGCAGCTGCTCTTGTCAGTGGAGAATTTGATGCTGTACATACATACATACATACATACATATGCTCACGCCTATGTCCCACTACTGGGGTAGGCAGAGACAATAGATCGCCACATGCTACGATTCTGACACACATCTTTCGCCTCCTCAACATTCATAAGTCTCTTCATACATGCTCGTCGGTTCCCGGTACATTTTATTTGGCCCTTCTTCAGTACGCATCCTATTTGGTCAGCGTACGTGCGCCTAGGGCGACCCCTTTCAACCATTCCATTCACACTTTCCTTGTAGATTTCATACATCAGCCTACTTTGGCTCATTCTTTCCACATGGCCAAACCACCTCAACATTCCTTTTTCAATCCTTGTCACTACATCTTCTTTCAGACCACATCTTTCACATATTTCACATTTGATGCTGTACGTTTAATAATTCTGTTTTCCTCTAAGTGCGTTCACACACGATGACGTTTTTCACGTTTTTCTCTGTATTTTACTGTTTATATTTTGGTGTAAAATAAACAATATTTGATTTATTGATTGATGATGCACTGACGGAGCGGCAGATGTCAGTCCATAGAACCACACCCGGTGCGTCAGTGCGTCGTCACCGTGTGTGCTTCTACGTGCGGTTTCATACAACTCCTTGCTTCACAAATGACGGACTGACGTCTGCTATCAATGCGTCATCGTGTGTGAACGCACTAACTCTCTCCCCTTCTATTTTCCTACTAATAGTTATAATCTTAAAGTATTTGTCTTGTCGTATCAGTGTCCAATGTGTCCGTGGGGTGCAAGGAAAGAGCCTACCGTGTGACGAAACCTGAATTCGTCAGGCGCACCCTGGGCAGGCATAGTCAGCCTCGAAACGACCATTGCTGACGGCTAATCTTTCCACTATAGCATGAGTGATTGTCATACCTATAACTGTCCAATCATAAAGCTGATGCTCGAGTTGCATATATACGGCGTCACATCACGCTATACAAAACCAACATAAGCTGGGTCTGGTATCGTAGGTCGAGTAACGTATAACGTGGCCAGCTTATGTTGGTTTTGTATAGGCGTTGGCGAAACTGAACCAGGGCACTTGTTTATGATAACAGATAACATTATCAATGTTTATAATTGGTATTGATGATTAACACAATTATTATTATCGTGCGTAAGGTACGCGCCGTGCGTGCAGTACGCGGGCGCGGGCGGACATTTGCCTCAGAGTCGTCGGCCGGCGTGTCATAAGTACGTCATTGTAACAGATAGGTACCAAATGCCAACTAATTAAATTTAACCTTATATATTATAGCTTGAAGTGTCGCCGTGTGTACTTGTAGTAAACAAGCTACAATTTAAGTGTATACAGGGATGCATTTTGATACCAAAATAACGAACTAACTAACAAGGCAAGCTAAATAAAAGCTTGTTAAAATAGACACGTTCAAAGTACGAGTTCATTCTGAAGAGATTTCTTTCAGCGGACTCTCAAAATTGACAGTTTTGTAAGGATCAAACGGACACATTGTATCTTTAAGTGTTTTATTACCGGTACCTGGACAAAAGTTACTTCCAAAACAGTATTCTACAGGTGTCTAGGTAAATTGGTTGGCCGGTAATTACGTACGCTGCACCACGCAATCGAATTCATTAAACTGACTGGGGTAAACTTCTAATTGCAAAACAAATGACTATCGCGCCGCATTCCGATTCGAACCCACCGTGAGAGGTGGCTCTCCTTCGGCAGAGTACATTATACACTTTAGTATAATCGAGAATATACAGGGTTTATATAGCATCCTTAGTCTACCCTTAAAACTGAACAACTTTTACTATGGGAGCAAACCGGTCGGAGCAAGAGCTGTTCCATACTAAACTGCAATGCCAACTCGACTCAAATGTATGCAACAGCAGATTTTTTTCTTTTTCCGATCGTTTGCTTTCATAGTAAAAGTTGTTCAGTTTGATGGGTAGACTCTTAGTTTAAAAAGATGCTAATAATATCAATTTCACCCTGTATATTTGACGTTCTTTAGGGCAAAGGGACCTTGTTATTGGTATGGAGTTATTAATGAATCCAAAATCTAAGAACGCCATTGCTTTACCCACCAAATTTCTCTAAATAAATAAGTACTTACCTATTATCTATATTATTTATTTAGAGAAATTTGTTTTCAACAACAACAAGGTCAACATCTATGAAACTAAAACTGCTAAAAGGTCCTTTTTCCCAGAGAAAGTCACATATTACAATACTTAAGGGGCCACCCCCTTGTTCAAACCATCAAACTGAACAACGTTCACTATGGAACCAACATTGAAAACAGTGAAAAAAATATCAGCTGTTCTATTGAAAAATTGAAGCATAGCATATGCTCACGACTATATTCCCCGAGGGGGTAGTCAGAGATATTCTGAAACCTCAGAACATCCACATTTCACCATTAGTACCGAAACTCTGTCCAGTGTGACGGGGGGTGAGCTCGTCGCCACTTATAATGGACAGTGGGTAAAATACACGCCTCGATATTGAAGCATGCAGGTTTCCTCACGATGTTTTCCTTCACCGAAAAGCCAGTGGTGTAACAAATCGTACATAAATTCCGAAAAACTCATTGGTACGAGTCAGCTGAAAAATTGAAAACTATTCAAAATGGAGAACACCATAATGGAAGTTGATCAGTTTGATGGCCTAAAAGAACCCATTTTAATATGTAACGCATTTTATACCCTAAATTACTTTTGGTGTGGTCAGAAACTTGGCTTTAGCTGGTGTTCTTTACGAATTAGCTTTTTGGCTTCGTACTCATACGTGTACCCATAAACCTTTATAGAAATATCAAACGTATAACCCCACCACGTTTACCCATAAAATAGGATTCAGCATAAATCCGTCCAGGACCTAGACGGTTGTAGCAATGCGGATAACGCGGACGTCCGCGACGGATTACAAAACGAAAGTGGCTCGTAAATACAACGCATGAATGGGCTTGTTATACTCCGCGGATATTCCTCCTAACTCCGCCTAGAATATTGAGGTTTCTACATCATATTCCCTTTTGAAGCGGCCAGACATTTTAAAAACTTAATTGGGTCTAGAATCTAGATTCAGAAACGTTTTTCTAATCAACCCCCTTAATTGCAGAAGACGTTCACAGGCAACTAGATGGCGCTCGGGAGCATTATTCATGATTTTGTCACATTTTATTTTATATCTTCGTAATTATGTTATAAATTGCAAATGTTATTTGAGACGCGCAATCTAGATTCTCTATACTATTTTTCCACATATAAAATATTACTTTTGTTAATACCGTCTACGAATGTTCTACGTCAAAGTTTTGTATGAAATTGATCAATTTTAAAATGTAGAACAAATGCGTATGAACAATAAAATTACTTTAACCTGTAGCTAGATCAGTGCAACATAAACACAAGTGCGCGCGTAATTGAAAATTTTGATTCGATATCATCACCATTACGAGATATAAAATAAAATGTGACAAAATCATGAATAATGCTCCCGAGCGCCATCTAGTTTAGTGTCTTGCCCTCTGGAACCCCCTTAATGGGCTACCTGCCGGTGTTGGATAACTTTGTAAACATTTTATTTATTAACTATGGCACTTTTGAGCTGAAAAATAAACTGAACCATCTACAGGATATGAGAAGTGATGTGTTTTTTCTAGAAACCGATTTTAATGAATAAAATCGAAGAAAAGGGACTCTAAAGTCATCCCTTTTTTTCCAGTTGTAACCATTTTACTCTTACATTTTGAATCGGAAGAAAATGAAAATTTACAATATTGTTCACAATACAATTTAGAATGAAATGGTTTTCTTACTTTTTAGAAATTAATAAAAAATCATCTAATTTTACAAAGAAAACAGCTAAATTCTGACCGGAGCCACGCGCTCGTTCGCATCGATTAGTATGGAGAGTCGTGGTCCAGGGCAGATACGCCTTAAGAGTTTTAAAAATTTATTCTTATATATGTAACACCCTGTATACAGGGTCCAAGTTATTATGCTGACGGTTTTCAAGAGGATAATAAGAAAAATGTTCTCTCTGGACCCAACATCCAAATCGCGAATAAATCTGCTGTCCCATACATTCGATATTTCCATGTTGGTCCTTTAGAGAACATTTTTCTGTTTAAAACCTTGTAATAATAATAATAAATACAGGGAGTAAGGGAGAGCCCTCCGCAAACTGAAACCACAAAGTACTACTGAAACGGTGAACTCAGACCATCAAACTGAACAACTTTCATTAAGGAGCCTACCTCAAAAAACGCGAAAAAAAATCAGCTGTCCCATACAAAACTGCTCCATAGTGAAAGTTGTTCAGTTTGATGGTCTGAGTTCACACCGTTCACCGTTTCATTTGCGGAGCAGGGCTGTCCCTTTAAGGGACTCCCTCACACCCTGTAGCAGGCTGTTCACATAGTAGACGGTAGCAGACTGTTCACATAGTATAATCGTCAAAGATTGATTATAATGTGATTAAATCAAGTTCTGATCAACAAGAACAAAACAAATTAATTAACCAGTGATCAAACGTTGAGTTTTCGAAAATCATGCTTTAAATTATTATAACACACGAAATTGTTTCTAAATCAAGGCGTTAAGGGTATATTTTCGTTTGTGACGTCATCACTTGCTGTCAATTTTCAATAAAAAATGTTGATAATGTTTTGTAAGTTTTCCGTGACCTTTTGTTTGAGCTCCCACCATCGATAAGAAAAGTGTTAAGTATTTTTTGTGAAGAATACCTAGTTAGTAGGTAGGTTTTTGTTCACACAATAAGAAATTCATTACTTAACTAAAACATTTTAAATTAACCAAAATGGGAAGTTTCGGTTAATTTAAAGTGTAACCTACATACATGTATGTAGGTATGTATACCACTTTTTTCAAACTAAATAAATTTAGGTCCCATCACTGTGGGCAAAAAAATTGTGTATAGAGATACAAAAATTATGATTTCACAATATGTAGAGTAACGGAATATGCATACATAACTAATTAAATTTATTAAACTCTTATTTATTTAAATATTTTTATAGTTTCAAAATTACACATGTGATATTTTTTACAAACCGACAAGGAGGAGATTCTATGATATATATACCGCCGGTATTCAAATTTTGAACATACTGAAAAAATAAATCACCGACATTTTCGTCAATTCGGTATGTCAAGTTTTTTTTTGGGAGGACGAAATGGAAAACCATTTCGAGATAATTGTCTCAATAACAATATTTTATATGTCAGAATATTTAAAATGAAAGGATTAAACTAAATATCAACTTAAAATAACTGGTCAATCAGAAAAAATATGTTCAATGTGTCAGAATTTGACATTTCATGTTGCCGTTTCTGTTTCCAACATGGAGTAAGAAAGAGAAGGCAGGTAATTTTTATTTTTTAAATTAAATTTTTAAACAACAAAATTAACAACGTGGAGTTCGAATAATTTTTTCGAGCCCACTTTTGCCATTTACAGATAAACTTCATGAATTAAAAAAAAAAAGTTTGTTATAATGATATCTTCTATCCGTAAAAAATATAAAATAAAGACAAAAAAATGCTTGACATACCGAATAATTGTGTGAATAATATAGTAGATTACACACCGAGGGCAGGAAAGTAAGAAAGGTCTCAGATGTCATTTGATTGCTGACCGAGGTGAAGTCGAGGTCAACAAACATGTGATCTGAGGCTTTCTTATTTACTGCCCGAGGTTAGTTAACTATTTTTCTCCTCGACGGAGGTGGAAAGCGGCAACTTCGTTTAGCGCAGCGGGAAGAAAATTTACGTTTTTCGTCCGGAGGGGAGAAAACAACATTTTCTATGTTAGAGATTTTAAAATGAAAGGATTACGGATATTTTTTTTTAAATATAAGGTCGTTTTCGACCAGGAGTGCGATTTTTGAATCTCATTCGGTGAGCTCAGCAGTTGAAAATGTCAAAATTACTATGGAGATTTGCATCTTCCTACTGCTGATTCGACTTTTAAAAATCATACTTCAGCAGTGCTATTTTTGAAAGTCAAATCAGCAGTAGGAAGATGCATATCTCCATAGTAATCTCCATAGTAATTTTGACATTTTCAACTGCTGAGCTCAGCAAATGAGATTCAAAAATCGCACTCCAGGGCCCTATTCAATAAACGCGACAATTACAGGTGAAAGGCGACAGGCGAAAATTCGACAACTATTTACAGTTCAATAAAAATGTACATTGACAAAATTGTCAAGAGCATTGAGTTCTGCTTACGTAGGTCGTGGGTTCGATTCCCACGGGGGACACCTAGTGACATGTCACTTTGTGCATTTTTCCCCAGTTTGTTAGGATATTACAGGCTGAATCACATGATTCCATGCTTCGGATGGCACGTTAGGCCGTTGATCCCGGCTACTATCTTTGGTTAGGTACATAAAAACCACGTCAGAAGCCCGTAAGGCGGTCTGAAAAAAACTCTGATACCAGGGCTTGCTGCCCACACGATAAGAAGAAGTGTTTAATAAAACAAATACGTTATGTCAAGTTTTTCAGGACAAATTGTCATTATGTCTATTCTATTTTTATTAAATGGCGTTTCCTTGTTAGATTTCGCCAGTGTCAAGTGTTGAAGATATATTTATTAGATATTGTACGGTAATAGGATATGGCGATCTCAAAACCCCGTTTTTAAACAAAAAACACACACTTGAAACCACCATAAAACGGCGGAGCCACTTGGGCAATCAAATCGCAAGCCGACAACACGTCTACTTGTTACCTCTTTAGCCACGCGACTCCTCTGTCACATGTCACCTGTCAGGAGAAAAATTATTGAACAGAAATATGTCAAATTGTCGCTACAATCCGACAAATTTCTTTTCTCAAACATGCTTGGAAATTTGAACATTATGTTGACAACCTTCTTTGAAATAAATCGAAATTGCTGTACTATGCGAGCAGTGGCCGGCAATAGTTGTATGAAAATCTATATCTGTCGTAGTTTAGCGGCCAAATAAATTACATAGTAAACTTATATTATGTCGTGTAATTTAAAAATGGAACGATCTTTTACTCCGAAACATGGCAACCAAGGAGGTAACTTATCAAAGGTTTGGTTTAAATTTTGAACTGGCTTGCAAATAAAAAGCTTTATAATGAAAAAAAAACGAATGGACACTTTAACCACAGATAAGTTATAAGTTACTAGCTTTATCACAGGAAAAATTATTGTTGTCCGTCATTGATTTTGAAAAGTTGATTAATTTTCATTTCCGCGCATTCATAATTCATAATTCATAATATTTATTGCATAATCATAATAATAACATAATAGCATTGTTTGAGAAAAGCACTATACAAGCCTTGGCCACAACTAGGCATTGATGGACTTACGTATGTGTGCCTTGGCTTCGCCTCGGCCCACATTTACACGTTCGTCCATCGATGCGTCTTTTGCTGGCCACTGCAGTAATGTAGGTACTATAATTTTCCACCATGACATTTTGACGAAATTATCAGATTTTCCACCTGTAATTGTCACGCTTATTGTCACGTTTATTAAACCGGGCCCTGTAAACTCTTCGAATGATTTTCTTGTGACCACTTTTGGATTTAGAGATTACCGTTCAAATTCATTTAAAAATGTATTTGTATTGATAAACTAGCTAGCTTTTACGGTTCGCTTTCATTGCAACAAACTATCTTTCATAAAAAATACTTATTTTATAACTATCTCCCATAATCTGTATATTTTTCTGTCTTTCGAGAGAAATATATCTCGAGACAATAATTATATTACTACTATTGTATTGTATGGTATAGTCAAAGTGAATTTACGCTATGGTATGGTGCTAAGGGACCCTCCGTACGTGAGTCCGACTCACATTTGGCCGGTTTACTTTAAATATAGTAGTTTACTTAACAAAATTTTAAAAATATTGCTTTTATGACTAGTGGAGAAAAATTAGCCGTGGAATTTAAATATTCCCATTGTTTTGGCAGACGTGCCTAAACCACTGAACCGATTTTGATGGTTGAGATGTCATTCGACTGCAATTTAAGTCTGTGATTGAGTCATAATTGCAAACATGACGTGGATGTACATTGAAGATATTTATAAAAATGTTAATTGGCGGTGTTTGGAATAGGTACCTACGTAATGGAATAGGTACATTGAGACCATTTTTAGAATTTTTGTCTGTTTGTTTGTGCACACGTTATTTTAAAACTACTGAACAGATTTGGTTTTTTTCGAAAGCATAGGGCTTAGTTTGGATTGGCATCAAACTAGTACCTACCTAAGTAATAAAATCTTTTCTGTTCAATTATTCATTGAAATTGGTAGGAAGCAAGTTTTTAGTTGTTTTGATATTATTTGCAGTGATTTAATTTCAGAAGTAAATAAAAATTGCATGATTTTCTTATCAAGAATTTTATACTACGTAGGTAATTTAATCTTCTTGCTTAGAATTTATTTGAAACTGTGCGCGACTGTATTGGTAATTGTATATTGAAAAGCCGACCAAAGAGAATGGTCACAGATTTGGTATACGCTACTTAGACGACACTGACATAATTGAAGTCATTTCAATTTGATTGAACAATATGACAAAAATTATCCTAGAATTCGTTAAATTTTTTTGGAATACAACATAATTTTAGCTTTAGAAAAATACAAATAATGAATTATTCCATTCAATTACCTTTGCGTTTCAGTCATCCACAGGCGGATCGAGAAAAAAATTGTCGCAAATTATTTTTAAAACATTTGACGCGGACGTGCTCCAGTAACGGCATTTCGCCGTACAATGAAAAAAATCAGAAACAAGGATAATTTTGCAGTTGTCACAGGATGTCAAAAGCTTGAATTTGTTCGCCATTTTGTATGGTAATCACAATATTTGATTTTAAATAATATGTTTTCAAAAATATTAGTGTTTCAGACTGGTATTTAAAAAAATCGATTCATTATGTTTTTTAAATTTATATAAACTTTCTTTTTACGTAAACTGTAAATTCAACCGTGTAACGTAACCCTTCTAAAAATGTTCCTAAAGTAACCCTTTTTTAGCAATATTTCGACGAACAGTGTCCGGATATTATGCGATTACTAAAATAAATTATATGAAACATACAAAAAAACGATTCATTACATTTTTAAGAAAAGGCAGTTCTTTCATAATAAATATAAAACACTGGATATGCAATAGCATATCACTGAAAACAATGTTCCTAAAAGTAGGGGTTTTAGAAAATATACCCTTAATTTACGTATGTCATTTAGGTTTCTACTACATGCTCTCATTCAATACTCACTTTGGAACAGACAAATTAAAATTTTACTAAATCATTAAAATATTATCGTCTGTTAGTACAGCGCCCTTTCATTTGCATACGAACAACAGCGGGTGTGACTCGCTTTGACATAGTCCGGAACGAATATATCGCGTGATATCCTTCAGAGTGGCTCCTCTGGATCATAGAAAAGAAGAAAAGATTTGAGAACATGTCAATAAGCCCTAAAGAGAAAGAGGCAGACTTCCCCCTCTGTGACCATCAGGTGCAACAAAGTGAGGAAAGAGATTGAACACGAGTGCAATTCACTAAGGTAATCCTTCGTGCATCCTTCAGATCGTCGAAGATTTCATATTAAGTTTGACACAACGCATACCGAATGGACAATCCGCCGATGTTTCAACCGATGTTTACGCTTAGAGAATTGCACTCCTGTAAAATTCTGTACAGCCTTACCACAGTCACAGAATAGGTAGGTAATAGCCACAGTATAAGAAACGAGATGCGTGTCTTTCTTCCGGGAGTGTCCGTACAGTTCCTGCCCCCCACAAATTTTATCCTCGAGGCGGTAACGTAGGCGATGGCGTCTCAGTATCGCACATGCTTACTTCATGTAAATTTGTCCCATTTTGTATGAAATGACAGCGAAGTGTCCAAAGTGTGCCAGAACATAGAGCTGTCTGGCACAAGTATAGAAGAAGACCCGATCCAAGATGAACTGGAATGGAATCTATTAGTCTCTACTATACCATCCCAACCTCTTCATCAACACCAAGATGGATCTAAATTTTAAATTATTAGGGCGTAAATAAATACGCCCCGTACCTACTAATGAAGTCAACACAATTGCTTGACACAGGTACTTATAGGACTTTCTTAAGAGACGTAACCGAAAACAGAACTAAGAGTTATTTGATCACAGATCAAGTAAAATAAATCACAGGTAATAATTGATATTGACAAAAAATATAACGATTGCTCTACTGTGGGATATCGGAAATCTTTTTATGATTAAATTTAAGCAACAAAAAAAAATCAAAGGTTGTTCAACTACTCGTATTCATTTTATTTTAGTCCCAACCTTGTGTGTGTTCCAATGAGACTATTACAACCATAGTAACACTGATTGTAATTATAACCTGATTATAAAGTCGCCTACACACAGTACACAATAGCGCCGCGGGCGTAAACCCACGCAACCATGAATGGTTGACTGACAGACGAATATCAATGGAACAACTATAATCATTACCATAATCTGTGGTATTTCACTTTTTATGGATGGGAACGCAGTGAAATTCCATTTTTATGGTTGTTTGGAAAAAAAATGTTTGCTCAATACGGTTTTTGGTTTCCGTTGAATTTGAATTCGACGTGCTAATTAGAGATTCGTGTTTTTGTGAGAGCATTGTTTTGTATCTGGATAAAGTTACAATTTTATTGTACCTACAGTGGAACCTCGGTGAGTAGAAACTGAAGGGTCGAGATTTCTTAGAACAAATAAGCGAAATGTAGGTACATTATTTGTTTTTATTCAAGAGCGATGATAGTCCATACGGAAGAGAGCTAGCGACTCAATCAAGAGGCGGCGGTTCGATTCCTGGCCTGTACCACTAAGTTCTACGGAATTTATGTACGGTTGTATTTAACATTATCACTAGCTCGACGGTGACGGAAAACATCGTAAGGAAACCTGCATACCCGAGAATAATAAAAAATTTGTTCGGATGTATGTGTAAAATATGGGTGAGCTTGGGGCGAACACAAAAGATCAGCGATGGTCGCAGTGTTACATAACGAACCTTGCTTGCAATAGCCCAGCCAACAATAATAATAATAATTTGTTTCTAAGCCGTGTTGTTGTCTTATATATTATTAAAATGGTCGTTAATTTTTTTGTATATCTCTTTGGTTTATTACATAATTTTAATTTGGATTTTCCATAGAATTTCCTTATTTAGAGACATTGCTGAACGGTAGTTCTTTCTAATTAGTCTGTGCATTGCTGTCAAAATTATTATATTCCTTGGTCAAAATCATCAGTTCATCACAAAATCGGATAAAGATTTATCAACCATGTCTTCACCATTCGGTCTACCCACTCAACAAGTAATCACTTCGGGTCCTCCTATATCAGCGGGTCCACCAGTACATCAAGAAATCGAAATCCGCCATCCTCCTGCACCGACATGGTTTATTATCACGTCCTGCATTGCTTTTGTTGTCATAATTCTCGTCTTTGCGTATTTCTTTTATAGCAATTAGCAATGTTATTATGAACCCGTCCAAATAAACCTAGTTTCTAGCTCCATCCCCTCCAAAACCGCGCCTTCCCGCTTTCTCAGAGCAGTTCGGGGGAAAGTTATTCGGGATAAAGTATTAGCTGTATTGAAAGAAGGTAGCCAGTCGCTGAAGAACAGGAAAATGTTAAGCTTTTCGAGAAAGGAAAGTTATTTTAAATGATAAACTACCGGTATTACCTACCTACTTATGTGTAGCTTATGAAATTTGGTTAGTAATGGCTTCGATCAAAATAAAATGAATGGATAGGCCTAAAGCGCGGTAAGTTGAAGCAAACTACTGGTGCACTTGGTACATACAAACTAGCGCCATTATCTGTCAAATCTAGGGCACTTGCATACAAGTGACAAGTAAAAATTTCATTTGTTTTGCCTCATTTTTCTGGTTTGAAATGTTCGCTTAAGGCCTATCCATTCATTTTATTTTGATCGAAGAGTAATGGTTAGTTCTGATACACTTAGTGTCACCAAGTAGGTAGAGGAAATAACTGTGGATGTTATTAAATGAACAACAATTTAAATTTGATTTAAGGGGCTACCTCCTAGTTTTACCATAAAATTGGGTAACTTTGTAACCATTTTATACATTAAATATGACATTTTTTGAGCTGAAAAATAAACTGAACCATCTAAACTATATGAGAAGTGATGTGGTTTTTCTAGAAATCGATTTTAATGAATAAAACCGAAGAAAAGGGAATCTAAAGTCACCCCTTTTTTCCCAGTTGTCTAAACGATATTAGAAGTGATGTGGTTTTTCTAGAAATCGATTTTAATGAATAAAACCGAAGAAAAGGGAATCTAAAGTCACCCCTTTTTTCCCAGTTGTAACCATATTACTGTACTCTTACATTTTTTATCGGGAGAAAATGAAAATTTACAATAATGTTCACAACACTATTTTGAATAATGTGGTTTTCTTACTTTTTCGAAATTAATAAAAAATCATCTAATTTTTCAAAGAAAACGGCTAAATTCTGACCGGAGCCACGCGCTCGTTCGCATCGATTAGTACGGAGAGGTCGTGGTCCCGGGATGATACGCCTTAAGTGATGTTTGTTTTCGAAACTCAGCCGTTTAGGAGCATAATGTCAAAAGCGCAAAATGACAAGTGGGTAGCAAAATGTGAAAAACGTAGAATGACAAAAGCGCACTTAGTCAAAAGCGCAAAAGGTCAAAAGCTCACAATGTCAAAAGCGCACAATGTCAAAAATTCTTTTTAAACGAGTGTGGAGAACATGAATTTTTATTTTTAACTATTGATAAGGTCCTTCTTAATATGCTGACGCTTTTTTAAGGTGATGATCAGACCGTCAAACTGAACAACTTTCTCTATGGCACCAACATCGAAATCTCGAAAAAAATATCAGCTGTTCCATACTAAACTGCAAACCTTCTCGAGCCAAATGTATTGATGGTTTCACTACATAAACTATCCAAGAATACTGAGGTATGACTTTGGTTTCGGTAAATTGTATATAAATCTAGTCGAAAAATGAAATTCAATACAGAAATTTATATAAATTTCATTTTTTGTGCAATACAATAACGGACTTAAGTAGTCTGTAGTTTCCTTGTATTTTCGAAGTAAACTCTAAAGTGGAGGGGTTCCAATAAAAGAATGGTTTACCCTACTTTATCTTCCTTCATCTTAAAAATGCATAGCACACGATTCTTATCTATCTATTTTTCAAGTGACTTAAATCAACAGCTTAGAAATATTTAGAACCAATGTTATTCTCGAATATAACATTAAATTAAAAATACGAGAGAAATATAACATTTGGTCGGAATATAATTGAGTAGTGTTACCACCTGCTGCTATAATGTGGCTCTCTATGAGAACACAATAAAGGCTATTATAGCCTTATTTTATTAAATGCAAATAGAAACATTGGCCAAGTGCAAGTAAAATTTACGCGCCAAGTGTTCCGTATGGAAAATTATGATTTTCTCGTGTTTGGTTTTATACGCCAAAAATAATTTTTTAAGCTTTACTACGAATAACCTAATTTAACTTTGATCTAAGCGAATAACACCACCTAAAAATATACATCACATTTTTTTTATTACTAACATATACAACCGAACCGACCATACCGAATTCTATATACAATAAATCATTTTCATTTTTCATAACTTTATGGATGTGTTCAGATCATAATTCCTAACAAATTTCCCTGAGGAACATGGGTCAAACAACGAGAATTTTTTTTGGACCTCCCATAGAAAATCGATGAGCCGATCCGCACTTTTTTATGGAAGGTCCATAAAATTTTCTCGTTTTTCGACCTTTCCTTAAGATTCCCCGCTACCTCCGCGTAGCCCCAGCCACGTCCTATGCCGAGGCCGAGGTCCGTACCCCTCTGGGATTCACTTGGATCGGTAGACCCTTCGTGGTCCCTTCAATAGTCCGCAGTAAAAAGCAGTAGCTGCTCTCTGAGAAACGCTGTGATAGTAATATCAAAAGTTACTATTACAAGTGGGCCGCTAGAAGTAGCAACGAAATTATTTTCATTGATAAGTCTGCACTTATCACTTCTGCGGACTATTGGAAGGACTCACTGTGCCCATGTTTTCATGCAGTTCCAGTTAAAAAAGGACGAACACAGAAAGGATTTCATAAGAGATCCGTTTTTAAAATTCTGTTACAGAACTCTAAAAACACAATAAAGGCTATTTATTAATAGTAGTATTTTATAGAACGCAAATAAAACAAGAACTAGTTGGGATTCACAACGACTTTATGCTAAGTCTGTGCCATATTAGGTTTCCACGGCTTCTTGATCAAAAGTTTTGTATTTTAAACCGAGTTTAAAATTAAAATCCATAAAGATTTTATTTCATTCATTGTTAAGATGTTTTGCTTTAAATGTCATTGGCTTCGGCATTGCTTTCTTGTCAATTTCAGATAATATTTAATTTAATGTATGTACTTATTACCACCATATAGGTACGATGGAGAGATAGGTACCAATACGGGACCATACCTACATGTATTTTTTGCGTTTCGGTAACTTGTATAAATCTTGTAGAAAAACGAAAAATAAGATAGCCCTTCTCTCTATCTATCGATATCCCCTTCCCCTTCTATCTTATTTTTCGTTTTTCTGCAAGATTTATACAAGTTACCGAAACGCAAAAACTACACAGTATTCTTGGATAATTTATCTAGTGAAATCATAAATTGAATAGGACGATTGAAATTACTTCACACGACAGTTTCTTTTCGAAAAGTTAAGAAAATAACGCATTTTCAGCATTACCTATTTTCTCAAACTAGAATAACTTGCAACCGTTTATGATTACTTGAATTCTACTCACATATTCACTATTCGTTTATCTAGTAAAATCATAAAAAAAGATATAAAAGTTCTTTTATTAATTATTTTTAATCGAAAATACAGCTGACGCACGCACTTTTCGGAGGGCTGGGCAATCGCGTTTCCCATAGAAAATATTCGCCTGAACCTATGGCCCTTTTAACGAATGATAACCATACATTGAATTTGACAACCTATAGAAATTCAGGAAATTGTCATTTTTCAGCGCGAATTTACGCGTGGACCGTTTCCAAATTCAGTAAGACTACTCGGCAAGACAACTGGGAACAGGCCAGTAATGCACCAAATGGATTGTGTTGTGCTACCAGTACTGAAAATAGGTACTAATAATAGTATAAGAGATAAGCGTACTTTTGGTAACTATCAGCTGCATGGCTGATTCAGTATTCATAGGGTTTGTACAATGCTTGTTATTTGTATGCAGCACGCTCGGGCTCTTTGCAAGGACATATCATCTTAAGAATGACACCGAAATGTCTGTCCGCTCTCAGTCGAATTTGGTAATCAGACAAAATCGTTGACCATTCAAACTAGACTACAAGTAACAGAAAAACGACTGTCCATAACCTTTGTCACTGCCTATAGTTATGTTCATAGCACCCACGTATGCGTAGGAGTGACCTAACTGCCTGCATTTGAATGCACCTTCTACCCATACAAATAGAACCTAATATTGTTTAACAGGTTTTTTGATACCTTACTTTCCAATTTTAGATATAGGTATAATTTTATTTGCATAGCACCAATGTTGTTAGGCGACATGTGGGTGTGATATAGTGGTCCATTCATTTGAATTTTTGTATAATTCGTATATTTTTCAAGTTAATTCACAAACTAACAACTTGTACCGTTTTATTGGTACAAATAAAATGTGTATCAAAAGTCTTCATGGTTCTTTAGCTATGCGAGCTTCATAGCTGATTAATTTTTATGATGTGTCAGAAAAATAACGTATTAAGGCACACCCTGATTATAAATATGATGATAATTTCATTATGGGTTCCTAGTCGATTTAGACGGCGACTGCTTACTAATCATTATAGAAAGACAGTCAGGTACCTACCTACGCAGACTATTGTGAAGTGCATAAAGGCTGGGCCACACAGAGTGCAGCTGCAGAACGGCTGCAGGCCGGCTGCAGCAGTTGTTAACTTTGGAATTATATGCGAGGTGTCACACTAGATGCAGTCTGGCGGGGCTGCGGAACAGCTGCGGAACGGTAGCCGCAGTGTAATACCTCGCATATAATTCCATAGTTTGCAACTGCTGCCGGCCTGCAACCACCTGCACCCGTTCTGCAGCTGCACTCTGTGTGGCCCAGCCTTAAGTGTTCGTTTTAACGTAGATGCACTCTTTTATCCTTACCCCTCCTATATCTGACGGAACGGGATGACACGATCAGAGGTGGGGTCAGATGCAGTGGCATTAACCGGCAGCGGAAATCTGACAAAATACAGTCACAAATACTAGGTAGTTTTTAGAAATATTTCATTTACTTTAAGGGAGGAGGAGTGGAGTGCGCTCCATACAAACGAAGTCTGGTTATATTTTCAATACTAACCATAACTAGTCAATGAAGTTTTTCTGGAATAATCTAGAAAGTAATCTCTGTTTGTATGTTGTCAGATTTGCGTAAAATACGCAGTTCCAATGATAGGATTATTTTGTATGGAAATCTTTGCCGCACTGTTACTTTTAAAACTATACATTTTAACGAAAATCTGACAACATGCAAGCATAGAGATTAGTTTCTAACTAGTTCCTGAAAGTGTGTCTGTACATTAAAGATTTTTACAAAAAAAAGATTACGATATGGTTTTTAGGTATCCCCGACTCGAAATCAACCTTTTTTAGAAATTTTGTCTGTCTGTTTGTCTGTTTGTTTGTGTGTTTGTTTGTTTGTTTGTTTGTTCGCGCATCACGCAAAAACTACTGAACCGATTTTGATGAAACTTTTTTTGTTTGATAGCTTATGATCTGACTTAAAATCTGGTATATAATTTGTGCGGACGAAGTCGCGGGAAAACACTAGTTATTTAGGTATAAATCTCAACTCTTCAAACAGTGATCAGCTCAAACGTCCCCTACTACCGAATCGCAACAAGCTCCTCAAATCTCTGAATAAAACAAAAACGAATGCATCGAATGTCATCCAGGATTCCCACGTACTAAGTTCGTTGACATCTGATCGATTGTCGATAGTCGTTTTTTCCGAGATCGATGCTTGTTGGATGCCATGGGCTAACGAGGTTTCTTGGATGCCTTGCGAAGGACGTCGTCGATTAATTATTTATTTTACAGTCGTAAAAATGTTGATGTAAACATTTTTTGGATGCCTTCGTTTTAATGGTAGGGGTTTTCGTTTGGGGTTTTATGCTGTTGATTTAGAAAAGTTGGTAAAGTCTTTTTCAATGTTATACAGGGTGAAATTGATACCATTAGCATCCTTTTAAACTAAGAGTCTACCCATCAAACTGAACAACTTTTACTATGGGAGCACACCTATCCGAGCAAAAATAAATCTGCCGTTGCACACATTTGAGTCGAGCGGTCACAGACTAGTATGTAAAAGTTGTTCAATTTGATGGGTAGACTCTTAGTTTAAAAGGATGCTAATGATATCAATATCACCCTGTATAGGAGTAAATTAACGAGTTTTTTTCAAATTTATTGTATTTTTTAAAATAGGTCACAAAATAGGTCAATAGGTTACAAAATATAAGTGAACAGACATTATACAATTTTTGAAAGCACGAGAGTTAATAACGAATGTTTCATCTATTAAAATGTATCTCAAATTAATCTAAGGTTAGAATAGGCTATACTACTCAATACAGGAATACACGAATTAATTCGTATTAATTGCCTCACGAAATGAATTCAATTATTAGAAATCCTAACTAGTGTCACGGAATATAATATTAGTGTACAACCAGTGTACATAAGTAGGTAAATGAAAAATGGAAAATAAATGGTGGAAGTTTTATAAAATAAATCAATTAATAAATAAAATATCCTGGACATTGTCACACAAATCCATAATCTAGTCAAGACTGCAAATGCAAACATTGACGACTTGTGGAAAATAACAATATTGAAATTCAAATATGCCCCTGCCCCTTGCGGAATTCGAACCCACGACCTGCGGCACAGCAGGTTCATTATCACCTGAGCTATCTGGCTGGCTTTGCATAGGTGTGAAAGAGTTGAGGGGAGTCCTCTTCCCATCCCATTGTGAGAGGGAAAAGGGTAAAAACATATTTAAAAACCATCAAAGAAATTTGAAACTAAACCCGTGAATCGAATTTATCTTTATTCATAGCAATCAATACTTCCGAACCACTTCAATGTCACATTGTTTCGTATGAATTTCTTGCCGGACGGTCCCATACTTGGAGGAATGTTACCTAATAAATAACTCTTCGGATACGTCCATCTTGGTCCCTCTCACCCCACGTTCCCCTCTACTGTGTTTCAATTGTGTGTTAATAAGTATACAGGGTGTAATATTATGTGCGTGAGATTCTATTACCGCGGTGTTAGAGTAGACAGTTGATTATGAACAACTTTCCCGAAGAGGGGAACTTCCCTTTCATCTTTTCAAACAAACGTTGGATTTTTTGCTAATTTCCTATAGGTTTCTTAGGTAAAGTTGTTGAGTATCATGAGAGATACCTATGCTTTATGTATGACCAATTAGAACTGATTAACGGTGTGACGAATTGAAACAGATTTGCAGTGTGACCAATAGCTACAAAACTAAGACGTGACTTTATAGAAAAAAATAATAATATGACCGATTGAAACAAATTATAAAGCTTTTTATATTATGACCAGTTAGAACTTTTTTATGGTGTGACGAGTTGTTGCCGACATCAGAACAATCATCCCAAAAAAAAGTTCTTCAGTATCCTGAGTACAATCATCCCACTGTTCACCCTAACACCATGTAGTACAACTACAGGGTCAGTACATGACCAATATTGTACTACTATGAGACCAATACGGAACTAATACAGAATCAATTTGGGACCATGATAAAGACAACTATGGGATCAATATGGTACCACTATGGGGCCATCATGGTACCACTGCGGTACAATAATGAAATACGCTCGCTGCTGAAGTATCAGCTCCAACGCAGCCTTATTCCAGAACTGTGATTACAGCGATTTTTGTTTTTCAATTATTATACCATATGCTCACGACTATATTCACCGAGGGGGTAGTCAGAGATATTCTGAAACCTCAGAACATTCACGTTGACGTGACGGGGGGTGAGCCCGTCGCCATTATTCATTTATTATCCCCCTCTGAAAATGATTGTTCCCCGCGAACCAAAAGTCTGGATTCATGCTTGTTCCTGAGTGATAAGATGACTGATGAGGATTTAAAACCTTAAAGCTAGGTTAGAAAAAACTAGATCTATAATATGAGACATACTTAGCTTTATTACTTGTGTTGTGACTGACTGGATAGATTTGTGGCTGTGAGCAAAATCCCCGTGATGATTAATAGATCGGATTGCAATGACGGATCGGGACACTAATTAACTGCCAGTAATACTGTAATAAGACCACATGACTAGGTAGAGGTACTAACAACGGAAATGGAATAGTAGCGGTTATTGCTAGGGTTATTGTTACCACTGTTCATTAACAAAAGAGGTGGCATGCGGCAGGTTCATAATCTGTCACACTGGACCTCAGATAAATTAACAGGAATGGATTGGAAATGATCTCTCATTTCTACGCAAAAAAGTCTGTCAATTTTGCGGGGGTGAGGGGGGAGGTTTATATACTGGCGCGGGACGCGCGTCAACTATTTTTATATGACGGGTATGCTCACTGAGCATGCGTCTTTGGCAGAGGGGTACGCGCGTAATATCGCATCCATTCCTGTTAATTTATCTGAGCACTGGACAGTGTTTTAAGAATATATCCGACTAGTTATTCCAGTTGTTTACCTCAGTTTTGCCCAAACAATTTTCCCCAAAGAATATCCCCGTAAAGCGAATGGGACCACGTGTACTGCATACCTACCACCAGGATCAGGTATCTTTCCTTCCACTACACGCATGAAGACGGATTGAAAAAACAGATCTTCACTCATCTCAATGGCTACCTAATCTTACATCGAACAACATCAGAAAAATTTATTAATTAATTATTATTATTTATTTTATTTATTTATTTTTATCCATTTGCCTCTCCAGGAAAATAAAAAACCTGCCATGTCGCGGAAAATCATTGAAACTAATTTTTGTACTTGAAACATAGTCGATTGTGACGCCACCAAAGCAGGTTTTTTTAAACCAACTTCAAAAAAAGGAGGAGGTTCTCAATTCGACTGTAGGTTTCTTTTTTTTTATGCCTCAATGATTTAGATTGTACGACCAAAATATGTTGAAAAAGCTTAGATCAAAGTTTAATAATGTGAATTCTTACACAATCAGTTTCCTTTTGTAAATGTTAATAGAACTAAATCTGTTTCGTAAAAGTATTTTTTCTGTAAGTACCTTTTTAATTTATCGAAAATTTTACAGGTATACAATACAATGTCTCTATGTAACTCAATTAGGGTAATCTTTTTACAGAAATAAAATAAACTTCCCTTCACCTTTTTAAAGGCAATTACAGATGGAATGAATGAACGAATCACAAAGGGACAATCGAGCTTTAATTCACGATTTCCGAATAAAAAATTAAGGATTCGATTTTGAATCGATATTCGGGACGATTATCTTAATCGGCTGCGATTATCGGCAGGAAGTATTGGTTCATTATGTACAATTAGTCGGTTAAACAATTTCAAAAGAAAGCTTGTTATTTATCGATTGATTTTAATCATACCTACTTACCTATAGGTAATTATTATACCTGCACCAAAACCACCACTAGTTTTTAATTTCTAACAAAATTTTAAGGGTGTGTTCCATAGAGAAATTACACGCTCCCCTTGGTAGAGATGGTGTAACAAAGTGTGCACAGTAACCACCAATTGTGCACTAGTTTGTACTGCGACCATAGAGAAATGACACGCTCCCCTAAGCTTTTTGTCTCCCCTCGCCCGTCCCTCACCCCCTTTGTCGGCGACATAATTTTCTATAGAAACAAGCCGATATGCCATCTCCTCTTACTCCATGGTGTGTTCAGACAATGACACCGTCGATTTCTACACAAGGAAAAATACCATCATAATGTGGTATATTTTTTGAAAAAGAAGCGTGCGTTCAGCCTTATTCTTTGTGTACACACGGCGACACATCAAGCGTCGCAAAACAAAATATATTATACCTACCTACATATATTATACTTACTCTACCTACGCGAGGCCAGCTTATATTGGTTTTGCGTTGCTTGATGTGTCGCTGTGTGTACCTACCTACCTCCTGGAACAATGGTGCGAGCTCAAGGAAAATAATGGGCATCGACTAACTTCGTGTTCCCGAAGATGACCGACCGAAACTAGGCAGTGTTGTATAAGGATATAGAGCAGCTTTTACGATTATTTCCGATGCCCATTATTTTCCTTGAAGTACTGTATACAGGGTGTCTGCCGAGCGCGAGGCCGAAGGCCGAGCTACGCGTAGGAGCGAAGCTCTGAAGCGGCCCCCCTGGAACCTGGTGGACCTGGTCTCCGGGGTCAATCTGCCTGCCAAACGAGGCCGCAGGCCGAGCGTGATGCGTTACATAGTGGTTTATCTACATGTACCTATTGTAGATAAACCATGTTTCAGACCGTTAAACTGGACAACTTCTCTTGGACCAAAATATTAATAGCGAAAAAAAAAACATTTTTTCTATACTTTTGCCGAATAGCCGTTGATGCGAGTAATAATTAAAAAGCAAATAATCCTGTACTGCACTCCAATACTTGATAACATCGCACATTCAGTTCATATCGCATAAAAAAAAAATTGAGCGGAATTAAAATCAAACAAAAAAACTGGCCAAGTGCGTGTCGGGCCACGCGCAAGGTAGGGTTCCGTAGTTGCCCGTCACAATATACGAACTTAGAAGGGGGCTTTTTGTTTTATACTACGGTTTGACGGCTAATAAAGTCTAAAAAGTAAATTTTTTAAGTTGGTCGACTATTACTCGTTAACTTGTAAAGCTAACTTAGCGGTGATAGTTTTCCTTTTAATTTCATTATATACACTACTGCCATGAATTTTTTCACATATCTAGAAACAACCGTTTAGCTGGCAGAGGGGGGGGGACACTCGACTCTAACAAAAATTAGCACCTTAAAGCTTAATATTTCGTTAACGGATCCCTAAATCGAAAAATGGGTTTCCCACACCCACCGTATTTTTAAAAGACCTATCCAACGATACCCCACACCATGGGATAGACGAGAAAAAAAATTTCATCCCCACTTCACGGGTAGGGGAGGTACCCTAAAAAAAAATATTTTTCAAAATTTTATTTTACCACTTTCTTGGCGTGATTAATATGTGTACCCATGCCAAATTACAGCTTTCTAGTACTAAGCGTCTCTGAGCTAAGCCGCGGAGAGACGGACGGACGGACGGACGGACATGGCGAAACTATAAGGGTTCCTTGTTGACTTCGGAACCCTAAAAATGAGTTTTCGAAAAAGCCTTCTATTAAACTATTCATATGGAACCGCCGAACAGATTGTTGGCTGGATCAAACGAATATTTTTCGAGCTAAATTAATATTTGAATCACGATAGCGAGTGTTACAGTCGATAGCATATGTCAATAGACGACTGTTCGATGGCAAAAACCAATATTCAACTGTCTAGTGTTGGAAAACTATCGATATTTTAAGTATCGATAGTTGACAATTTTCATCATATCGGTCATCAGAATATCGGTCATTAGCTGAATTGTCTTTCAGCGAAAATGTCATTCTGATAGACACTCTCGATAGTCGATACCAAAGCTCTATCGATAGTGCAGTCCAATATAGCGCAATCATCTGCAGAAATCTTAGAACATATAATTGATGTCAATTGACATTGTTAAGGACATTATTACCGATTGTACTTCAAATTAATTGATAATTACTAACTCAAAAATTATATTTGTAACGCGAAATACGTTATGCTGTTGGTGCACCTATTAAATAAAAATAAACTCAGCATTAAAGGCCTGTGATTTCAATCTTCGATTGTTACAATGTCGATATGTAATCTTATATTACCTTCCTACATATATACATTACATACATACATAATATACTGTAACCCATATTATGTCTGATAAGACAAAAAAGAATAACAAATTATTTTCAAAAGAAACTCAAGCACGTATCCAGACTTTGGTTTCGGGGGGGGACATTTAATTTCGGGGCGGGGGGGGGGGGGAGGGGGGGGGGTTTCATTCAAAAATTATGAAAAATGTATAGCTGTAATCACTGTTCCATACAAATGTTCGGATTTCGGGGGGGGGATAAATCCCACCTATCCCCCCCCCTGGATACGTGCTTGAAGAAACTCTTTTATCATAAAATCTCCTTTAATTATCATCGTTTGTCGACTTTATCACTTCACTGGTCTGCCACTTCAATATAATCCTAGCATTGGCGTAACAATAATATCCCAGGGCACAATAGTACCTACCTATCGATAAATTATGATCTATTTGATACAACACTACGCCCGACATCCGAATCATTGTGTTAAACAGAAGTGATTCGGAACAGAGTTTGACGTTATGTTATTTGGTCGATATGAAATTCGTGAGAAAACTGTTAAGCAACGTTATGCGTAGCGCGATTCTGTTTGGGTGACCTCCTTTTCCCACCACCTGCACATTGGACATTATGAGGGGTCTGCAAAAAATCGGATTAGCTCAGGACCGTGATAAATAATGCTTTAAAAAGGAGGCCTTCGTCGTTGGCCTACTGGGCCTAATTTAATTGATTGAATCATGCATCCCATCCACCTAAAATAAATCACTGGATCTCACAGCTCCAATGCATCCATAGAACGGTCTCACCATGCTTGAATAGTACTGCTACAGAAATGAGATGGCGTGTGCATAGGTACACCGTCCCGCTTGCAAGACTCCTCTGAAATGTCATTTGAAGAGCGGGTTGAGGGGAGGTATCTAAAGATAGGGAGGGGCAGGTAGTAGCCGTATCTACTACAGTACTTACTATAAAGGGTGTAAGTGACAGCCTAGCTGATACTGAAACGGTTAATTCAGACCATCAAATTTAACAACTTTCACTATGAAGCCACCCTCAGGAAACGCGAAAAAAATCAGCTGTTTCATACATTTGATTCGAGTAGGTACAGCTGGAGTGCTGTTTTGTATTGAGCAGCAGATTTTTTTTTGCGTTTCTCGAAGGTGACTCCATAGTGAAAGCTTGATGGTCTGAATTCGCCGTTTCAGTATTTGCTAGTCTGTCACTTACACCCTGTAGGCATACTACTAATTATCTATCATCATCATCAGCCTATCATCGTCCACTGCTGAACATAGGCCTCTCCCAAAGCGCGCCACAAAACTCTGTCCTCGGCCTTCCTCATCCAGTCGCTCCCCGCTACTGTTTTTAGGTCGTCTGTCCAGCTGGCAACAGGGCGTCCCACACTACGCCTGCCAGTTCGCGGTCTCCACTCTATAACCCTGAGATCCCATTAGTTGTCAGTTCTTCGGCATATATATGACCAGCCTATTGCCACTAATATTATTGCCACTTATTATCTATATAATGACACTAATCAGCATAAGGTGTTCCTTGAGCAACGTTGTGTTGGCCCCCACAACAAAATGTAGTTAACAGTGACATTCCGTTCTGATTTCGCTGAATTTTCCTAACCGTGAATATTAGCCGATAATAGCCAACTGTTTCCCGTAGGCTTCAGAAAATTGCGTACGTGGTATGCTTTGAATGCATTGTTTGATAGTATCAAACAGTTTGTTTGGGTGGATACAATGATGAAATAGTAGATGTCTCTTTTAGCGTTAGATTGTTTGTATCATTGCACAAACGTTGATAAAGTACCTACTATCAAGAATCTCTGTCTATCCCAGCATGCATCTAGAGTTTTTTTTTTTATTTATAATTAATGGCTTTTTGCTTGTGACAAGCACCGCATTTCCGCCAGTGTCAAGTGTAATTTATGGGAGTATCTATCCCAATCTCAGGGATGTTTTTGTTCAAGAACAAGAAGAGATTGAGGATTGCGGAGCCTCGTGGTAGGCAAAAACGCGACGCGCGAAAACCACGCGAGACGTGTGCTCGGGTCAATTCCTGCAACGTGACTCCGCATCTAGAGTTTCAGTTCGGGGACGACATTCTATGAAAAAAACTATTGAGAAATGTTGAAATGTTGTGTTAGTTTAGACAGTTGCATTTCACGTGCGTAATACGGAATTCAGCACAGTTGAATAGTAATTGGATTGCGATGTGATTAGAACTGAAATTGGATTAAGATTGAACGTTGAGGTATAAAATTAGCGTGATCGCCCTCCAGTTCTGTAATTCCATACTAAATGCAAGCAGCCGATCGAATGGTTGTATGAAAAGTTTTTTTTTTTATTTCCTTTATTTTAATTTAGGAAAGTTGTTCAGTATCATGAGTACAATCACCCATAAAAGCGATACAACTGTTAACCCTAACACCCAATACGAAATTCTAAATACAAAGTAAACATTTTTTGTTAGAGGATACTAAAAATTTATTCTAAAACTAATGGTTTCAATACTTGCCCTCAAAGTCACTTTCTGACAGATATAAAGGAATTTCGTCAATTTCCGACGAATCATTTAAACCTCATTGACATCATCAGCGTCATCAGCCTATGGGCGTTAGTCCAACACGCGTGCCCAATGCAGATTCTAACATACCTATACGCACCAGAATTTCTTTTTCGTATGTAGAATTCCTCACGATGATTTCACCATTTGACAGCAGTCACGTAGGTACATAAGTTAGAAAATCTCATTGATTCAGTCAATACTAAACAGCTATTGAAATTAAAAAACATCGCAATTTCAATAGAGAGGACGGTTTCAAATTATCTAGTACGTGGAATCCGGTGGTAAAGATGGGCATAAGAGCTTCACCTTCGTATTCTCGGTCGGACAAATGTAGGAGTGACACAGTGAGTGTAGTTTGTCGTGCTGGACCAAGTGTGTCGTTAAATATTACAAACCGAGAAAAAAGTGACGATGACTTTCGAGTGAGTTCCGATAGTGGTCGGAGGAAACGAAGAAGAATGAGGGTAGAGAGATTTGTCTGCTCTTAAAAATCTACCTGCAGTTCTACAGTCATCCCGTGATCATGGCAGTTGTAACACTGCCGAAATATCGGGAACTCCAAAATAAATAAAAACGCGGTAAGAACCCGTTATAATGATTAACTTTAGCTTACTACTAAACAGATCCAAACTTGATTACTTCACGTCATCAGATCGTTAGCAAAACCAGGAGCGGGGTATGAAAATAAAACCGAAACCGACCGCGTTCCGTAAGTAATATCCGGACCCTTTGAAATTTGTAACGAGCAATGCTGCATGCATGTTTGGCTACGAAGTTAGTAATTTACCAACTATCACTAGTATCTAAAACCTAAATGAGTAGAAACTATCACAGTTCTAATAGTAGATTACACACCGAGGGCAGGAAAGTAAGAAAGGTCTCAGATCTTCGAACTACGTTTAGCGCAGCGCGGGACGAAAATAGACGCTTTCCGTCCGGAGGGGAGAAAAATACATTTCGCGCGTGGTGGAATATGACTCATGTCCGTAGAAAGAGAAGGAACTAGAAGAAAGCACGTGTCTTGTCAAATCCCTCAGTAAGAGATGCACATAGCAAATTCGCTCTAGTTAAAAAAGGAGATCGCTACTTATTGCTGTCCTTATCGATGTAGCCACTTTTTTGTTCTACTACGGCTGACTGACTCCGGAGTCAGACATCTATTTTCACACAAATTGTATAGGATTTTATGACTATCGCTGTCTCATACGCGGTTACACTGATGTTACGTCTATCAGCGTATGCGAAAAATACTTCGCCTATGCTCATGTCCCTTTCAATCTCATTATCTCATTTATGAGATAAAGCTTATGTAGTTATAAGCTTTTTATAGGCTGGTGATGATGATGATAATTATTTTATGGGCATGTTACACAAAAGTTCGACAGAACCCAAAACAGCGATGGTTGGAAAAGTGAGGGAAAGATTTAGAATTGAACAGCGTTTTTCTTACAAACACAGGTATTTTATACGAAACGACCTCTATTTTACTAGCCCACCCAGTAGCACCGAACTTTATAGTACACCGAGGATTTAGATTTTAGAGAGATTGGATTTAGAATTGAAAACATAAATGCTAACGAACAGGAATTTTTGAAATTTCCGAAGCAAACAAACTTTTACTTATCATCCTTCTTAGTATGCTGACGGTTTTTTAAGGGGATGGATGATCAAACTGAACAACTTTCTCTATGGGACTAAGGCCGAAATAAAAAAAAAACAGCTCTTCCATATAAAATTGCAATCCTAACCTAATCGACCAAAATGTATAGGACAGCTGTTTTTTTTGCGATTTTGTGTTGGTCCTATAGGAAAGTTGTTCAATTTGATTGTTTAATCATTAACACCAAATATCTGTTTCTAGAAAATTGATCGGTATCATGGATAAAACAGCTTAGCATAAACATATACTGACTATATTCCCCGAGGGGGTCGTCAGAGATATTCTGAAACCTCAGAACATCCACCTTTCACCAGTAGGGGGGTGACGGGGGGTGAGCCCGTCGCCACTTATAATGGACAGTGGGTACAATACATGCCTCGAAATTGAAGCATGCAGGTTTCCTCACGATGTTTTCCTTCACCGAAAAGCCAGTGGTGTTACAAATCGTACATAAATTCCGAAATACTCATTGGTACGAGTCGACCTGGACGGGGATCGAATCATCGCGATGGTTCGATCCCTGTCCAGGCTGACTCATACTCGCCTCCTGTACGGCAGGCAAGGTTACTCGCCACTGGACCACCACAGCTTCATCATGGGTACAATCACCCCTTAAAGTAAAGCAACTGTTTACCCTAACACCATGTACCTTACCTATATCTTTCAAAGATGCAATTGTAGATCCCCCTGCTATCCATTCACATTTCTTATTAAATACTAATACAAAATTAATGTAGGTATACCTACAAGAAATTTATTTCAGCAATAAATTTGACCTCTAACTCCCTATTAATACCCCCTTTGACTCCCCCCCAGGCTCGTCATTGAACAGAACTCTCAAAGGGTTATGTATGCAACGAGCTCCTGTCTGTTTAGTCATAGCAACAATGTAGTCGGGTTAATTCACCTGAATAAATCTGCCAGGCGGGACCTAACAGGTTGTGGACTATGGCTTAGTAAGTACTGGAAGCTTTGATACCTCTACGTAACGCTCAATTTTACTTGTTACTCGTAGGTATTCTGTTTAGTAGCCCTTTCTACAGGGTGTTAGAGCAAGTTCCATTACTTTAAGGGGTGATAGACCCATAAAACTGGAAACTTTCCCAAAGTAACAAAGAGAAATTCGCAAAATAAAATTTCATCTTTTCATACGAAAGTCCAAATTCAATTTTGGTAATTTCCTATAGGTTTCTTAGGGAAAGTTGTTCAGTATCATGGGTACAATCACCCCTTAAAGTAAAGGAACTGTTTACCCTAACACCCTGTCATCATCATCAGCCTATCATCGTCCACTACTGAACATAGGCCTCTCCCAAGGCGCGCCACAAAACTCTGTCCTCGGCCTTCCTCATCCAGTCGCTCCCCGCTACTTTTTTTACGCTTTTTTACACACTACGCCTACCAGTTCGCGGTCTCCACTCTAGAACTTTGACACCCCATCGGTTGTCAGTTCTTCGGCAGATATGACCAGCCCACTGCCACTTCAGCTTGCTAATTTTCTGAGCTATGTCAGCCACTTTAGTTCTGTGACGAATCACTTCACTTCTGATGTGATCCCTCAGAGAAACACAGAGCATAGCTCTCTCCATAGCTCGCTGAGCGACCTTGAATTTATGAACTAGCCCTATCGTCAGGGTCCACGTTTCCGCACCATAGGTCATCACTGGCAGAACGCACTGATTGAACACTTTCGTTTTGAGGTACACCCTGTATAGATTTTAATTTGTTATTTGCTTGAATGCTTTTGCAAAACCGGCGCTGCGAATTTTTATCAAATGTAGAAAGGTTTTTCTTTTCAAACTGTAAGTAGGTACTGTAAAAAATGCTCATTTTGTCTATTCTACATAAACAGTTTTATTTCAGGTTTTATTTTCATTTGTTAACACCCTGTGTTTGGTGAAGATGATAATAATTCTCAATTAAACGTTCACTTCAATTAATTAAACTTGGTTTTAAATCAGACCTGCCCGTACCGAGGTACCTGCATACTTCACGAGAATGGATTTTGTAATTACATTGGGCGATCTAATTTCAGTTCACATTAAACCTTAAACCAATGAAACAACATACGGTTTACAAAGTTAACTTTAATCAAACTACAAATTCATAAGTGTATAAAATAGAAAACTTAAGCTAAATTAACTAAATGCTTTTGCAAACCCTTTTTGGGGTAGTTAATAGTTAGCTTAGGTCTTTAACGATATCTAGATCTAGATACAATAGATAATTAACCTTATTATTATGGCAGTGCACGGAAGTAAAGTAAGGTCAATGAGAAGTGGTATAAAACGTAAACAATATAACCGAACTTGCCTTAGCGAAATAACAGCAGAAGTAGAAATAGAGACTCATCTTGACAATACTATAATTGCCATAATATCGCACCAATTATTGATATCATGAAATCAATGGAAAAAAATGGTGACTTTCTTTAGTACACATTTTCGAAAGAAGAATAAAATAGTTTTTTCTCTGATTATGCTTTCGTTACCATGTTTTGTCGAATTGATTTTACTTACTTACTTTTTTTTTTGTTAATCAACAATTATAGTAAAAATGCTAAATTACAAGTACCAAAGTCACACTTGATCTACAATTATTAATTAAATATCTTTAGGAAATGTGTTCCTTTACCTCCTAATACTCGTAATTGTTTACGTTTTCGGACTTAGCTTAGTGACCTTACTTTAGACTTAGCTTAATTAATACCTTAGTCTAATATACTATTTCTCATTAATTCGGTTTCCACACCAAGGTCTTTGTATCCTTACATGGGTTTAATGTCAGTGGAACCAAGGAGGAAGGGGCAAGTGAATGGACAGTGGATGTAAGATTTCCTTTGCTTTTTTACCCGAGTTGAGTGAGCATTCGTTGTTGAGCATAGTTGCCTCTTTGGATAATTTCTATAGTTAGCAGGTACCTACTGTATCTTCGTTGATTTAATTCGTTTTCTCCCCTCCGGACGGAAAGCGTCAATTTTCGTCCCGCTGCGCTAAACGAAGTTGCCGCATTCCAACTCCGTCGAGGAGAAAAACAGTATACTATCCTCGGACAGTAAATAAGAAAGCCTCAGATCACATGTTTGCTACACACTGCTACATGAGATCTGCCCTCTGTCCTGTAGGCTCCACTATCTCGATCCACCAGTGGATTGAATAGGACGCTGAAGTTCACTGTGATCCACCATTAGGCTCAGTGGATCCTATGATACTTGAATGTATTAATAGGCTCCACCAGTGGATCGAATTTAATTCTGGGAGTCTCGTAAGATCCACCACTGATTTCTGTGGGGCCTGGGTACAAACACAGGTGAATTTGTGATTGAGAGTGGAGTGGTTATAGCTCATTTTATTTGACGCTCGGTCCGGCCAGTTGCCTTCTCCTCGTGGTCCTCTTCGACGAAGGCCCAGGAATTAAACAATATTCACTTTTATCTCAAAGGACTAAGGGGATCAAGGCAGCTCACATTTAAAATGGCTATGGCTATGGCTATAAATGTTTTAATAGAATTTGTTATAAACTTTCTTACTGGTTATTTAACTTGTGCTATTAAAGTTGAAGATTGTTTGTTCAGTTTTCTAAATAGCTAACTTCATTATAAGTTTTTAAAAGAAAGAAGAATACTGCTACGTTTATTGTTAAACGAAATTATTTCAAAATTACACTGGCAGACACTTTTTCTCTAAATATTTAGTTTAACGAAAATAAAGGTTTTTTTCAAAGACCGAAGTGTGACCACTATTCTAATGGTGCCTCTACATGAACCGTATCGCTGTAACTTGTATGATGATGACTATAGCTGTAATAAGAATCAAAGAAAAAAAAGTTGAAAAAAATATACCTAAGCGAACTTTTCAAATCAATCTCGATGTAAGAAAAAGTTTCGTGTGGAGGCACCAATCCATACAAATATTCATTTATTTAGAATTTATCTATTTAGAAGCCCTACGCCACGGCATGGCTTGCGACAAAACTCTGCTGTACCTTTTTCGCTGCGGAAAAGAGAATAATATTAGAACTACCTACTCAAGATGCGACTATATGACACGCAGCCATGCCGAACTATCTCCTGAGGCTGTACGATATGCAAGCGACAAAGGTTCTGACGTATCGATAAAGAGAACACCCGTATTCTTAGTTGCTTCCTCGACATTTCCTCCAATTAAAAACTTCTGCTACTCAAGAAATTTCCTCCATAGAGTCGAGTAAGATTGGAGGAAAGAAACGTCAAAATCAAGGTAAATTCCAACCTACGACAAGGACTCCTCGAGATGCTAAATTTTTCATAAAATAATGGAATATGTTTGTCTTTTGCTATTCTAAACATCATCAAAAATTAAAAAGAAGGACTTATATATTTCACCATCATTACTGATTCCTCGACTCACAGGAAGAGGAGATTTAGATTGATTATGATTGAGAATGCAGATTACAAGGATGAGTGGAGTGACGCGAAATGTCTACATCACTTGCAAAAACCATAATTAACTTAACAATAGTTATTTGTTATGCTAGGCTGCAAAGTTGTTTTTTGGCGCGAGTACTTGTATTGAAACCAGAGCAAGCGAAGGTTTCAAAGGTACGAGACGCAGAATAATTTTGCAGCCGAGCGAAACACACAACTTTTCACCTCACAACAGCGAGGAAAATGTTAGGTACAAGCACTGACTTTAGATCATCATCAGATACATTGCGCTTCATGACGTTGTCCCATTCTATTGCGGCGATATAGTACTCTTGCATTTAATCACTGTCTCACTGCGGTCACGTGTAGCAGCTTGATTGAAAAAAAGTGATCAGCATAAAAAATGCCCTGGTGTGTACTGAGACACTGCGCAAATAATTCAAGAAGTGTAAAGGAATAGCTTCTCATAGGCAAACAAGATGAATTAATTATTAAAAAGCATTTTAAATATTATTTTAAACGATATTTTTATCCCACATTGGGAAAATAATTATATTATGCAAATGCAAATAAGGACAAACCTACACGTGAAAGAGAGAAGACAAGAGATATTGCTACTCAAAGAGTATAATGTATTTTTTTCCACTCAAATAAATTATAGTGAAGGACAAACCTATACGCGAAAAAGAGAAGACAATACTATGCACGAAAGTATGCAAAGTTCGTCAAGTTAGCAACATAATCTTTTTGTCTTTCTCGCACGTATGGTTTTTACTATCTTTTTATCTGGACTGGCAGTATAGACAAATATTGAATAGATATATTCGAATTTTAAAAACTCTTTCCACGCTAGCGGATAAAATGCACTTTTGCACTCAGATTTCGAATGATAAACAGAATCTTTCCGAGCTTGTGAGGTGAACAATATGTTATGGCACAGAGTACTATGTCATGACAAGATCGCTCATTACTTTGGAAGAACACCTACCGGTATTATTTCACTATCATTATTTAAAGGATAGAACCTAATCTACTATTCGGTACAAGACGTTTTATTGCGGCTGCGTCCCTGATACATACCCGTTTTTTTTTGACTGAGTATAAGTCGAGGTAAAGGAGAAAGCGACTGTCACTACGGGCTACAGGTGTAAGGAACAAAAGTGCTCTGTCGCTCTGCCATGCTTTCTGTAATTGCCTAGCAACGTGACAGGTCAGGAAGGCTCTTCTCCTTGCAATAGGCGTAGGACGAGGGCCAGGCCTTGAAGCCAACTCGGTCGTACACCCGCTTGGCGCACCTCACGTCGTCGGCTAGGTCTTCGTTTAGAAGATCTGTGGATGACATGTCAAATATTACACTTTATTTTTTTTATTTTGGACGACCCGGTTGGTGTAATGGTTACCACGCCGGACTGCCAAACCAGGGTCCTGGGTTCGAATCCCGGTTCGGTCATGGATGTTATATGTTCGTGCCGTTGTTGTATGGTTTCCATAATAAAAGCCTTTAGTGCTTAGTTTGGGATCATTACAATGTATGTGCCTGTGAGCGTTATTTATTTATTTATTTATTTACAAACTGCGCAATAACTCCAACGGGAAGTCTGTATTCTTCTGGAATTTTCGACTTTGTAGGTTAGGTTTTAGATGTCAGGCAGAAGTATCACTTTAGGAAGTATCTACCTACGTTAGAGTTTAAAGTGTTATACAGTGCGACATAAAAGAGTAGAAAACGGTGACAGCAGGAACCAAAAATTTTAGTACAAGGTCGGTCTTGCCAGCTTATGCATGATTTTGACGTTCTTGCGTGGAGGCAGCGCCCTCATTTATTTTCTACTCTTTTATGTCCCACTGTAGTTTACTCGAAAATTACTACACCACACAAACATCCCCA
Source organism: Agonopterix heracliana (assembly GCA_963693445.1). Taxonomy (NCBI): domain Eukaryota; kingdom Metazoa; phylum Arthropoda; class Insecta; order Lepidoptera; family Depressariidae; genus Agonopterix; species Agonopterix heracliana. The sequence goes on from OY856332.1 coordinate 7,792,170, forward strand.
TACTTTTTTATAATATGACTGTCTCTGTCAAGGTTTTATTTATAGTTTTAGGTAAATAAATAACAAATAGTAGGCATGAGAAATTGCTATTAAAATCGGTGTCGATTATCCAGTTAATCGTAAACATTTGTTTTATTAATTTATCAGATACGTATACTAGCAGAATTACAGATAACGATCTGAAAGAGAATGCTTGAATTTTTTTACTTTTTGACATTATGGTTACTGCAATCGGGTTTTATTTGTTTCTGTAACAATGTGAGAGCGCTCCAAATCAGTAGATTTAACATTGTATTATCATTGATCTAAGTAAGTGCTAATTGTAATTATCTAGAAGTGTTAATGAGATTAGCATTACCTTCACACTTCATGCTGCAGTGGCCGCCTTTCCGACCCTTCTTGCACCATTCCTTGTTGTTGATCTGTGGAAATAACATTTTTGATTTTAACCCGTGGAATGTCGGCCGGACACCCGGGTGTCCGGGAGATTTTTTGGTCTAACGTGTCAGCCGGACACCCGGGTGGTCGGGAGACGACCGCTCCTATTGGCTAGTGATTTATGGCGTGGCGTTTCGTTTCACCATACTTTTTATATTTTCATTAGATTTATTGGTTTTCATTGGTTCGTTTGAATACAATTCTGTGAAAAACGGAACAAATTTCATCTCAAACAAATCAGAACTAGTGAACCATAGTGAATTCGGTTTGCCAAGATGGCGGAAGTCGCGTGTGTTTTGTGTCGGACTTTTTCAATGTTTACCAAGTTATTCAATTGTTTTTAAACAAAGTGTTGTTCATAAATAGCTCGTAACATTGTCAGCTTTTAGATTATCATATTGGTTTTGTGAGTTGTGAAGTGTAACAATGTGTAAAACGGTAACATCGTGAAAGCGGACTCCAGTTTTTTTCGAAAGGTAGGTAATTAACAAATAACACGAGATATTTTTTGTATTGTTTAAGAATGTAAATAATGTCAATTGTGAGATGTATTAAGAATGATAGGAAATTTTATTTACTTCACGTAGATATATAATTTATTGCCATAATTTCATAGCATAACATCGAAAAATATTTTTTTCTAATAGGTGGTAAAAAAAATTTACATTGTATAAAACACACCGACACGCAAGCGTTTTTTGTTTGGCAGAGCCCCGACGCGGGACGGGTTAAGTTAAAGTTATGTCTTGTACCATGCATCCTGGTGGTCCTTATACAGGTGACCATAATCCAATTTGGACGCTGTGATGGTACGGGAACGTGATGAGGAGACCAGACGATCACTCTTTAAGACGTGCTACAAAGAAAAGGGGTGAGGGAGACCTCAAACCACCTGGTTCACGAATGTCCAGAGAGACATGAAAGCGTTAGGACTCCGCAAACAAGATGTCTATCAAAGGCCTCAATGGCCTCACATGATTGGGAGAGCCGACGCCGTGTAACACCCAAGGTAACCGGCACAACGGTTAAAGCAAGGCAGATAAAGACTGTGGTATAATAGGTAGCCTTTTACCTATACAGGGTGTAAGGAAAAGTATCATTAACCTTTAAACCACATACTCTACCCATCAAACTGAACATCTTTTACTATGGGAGCAAACCTGTCAGAACTAATGAAAAATCTGATGTTCCATATTAAACTGTAATGCCTACTCAACTCAAATTAAACGTATGGAACAGCAGATTTTTTTTGTTCTGACAGGTTTGCTCCCATAGTAAAAGATGTTCAGTTCTATAGGTAGAGTATGTGGTTTAAAGGTGAATGATGTTTTTCCTTGCATCCTGTATAGACTCTGCAAATGAAACAACATCGGGAAGAACTGTGGCCAATTACCACAAAGCGACAAAATGAGGTGCCCATCATGCTTCCTCATTTTGACATGTGCAAAATGAAGAAGGTCTAGAACACAGTTTTGTGGCGCAACTTGGTAGAGGCCTACGTTCAGCATTGGACGATGATGATGATGATGATGATGATACGGCTAAGATAGTACGTAATGTGATGTTCTGCCTTCCTCAATATCTCTCAATAAATCGTACTCAAAGTGTAACTATTGAACCGAATGCATAATAATATTATGCGGTTGGTCGGGGCTCAGCGGATGTGCCATATTACGATCGGATTCGCTTTAATTTAGATGCAAGTAGGTCAGTGCAGCTAGCTGTGATAGATAGCTAGATAGCTAGGTAGGTGCTGAACGTAACACAGGTTTAAAATAGGCAGATAACACGATTGTATCGAGACCTCTCCGCTTCCAAGCTAGTAGACAACGTTGTATTACGTTATAGAATACAACCTGCCCACCAAATAAATAAAAAAATTACAATAACAAGTTAAAACTTAGCATAAAATAAATGTTAGTAATTAATTCAAAGCTTATCTTGGATTTTAAGAGAAATTTATTCCGAGAGCGTAAATGTGCGCTGCATACAAACGTAGTCCGGTGATATTTTCAATACTATCCAATTAAAGTCAATGACATTTTACAGAAACAATCTGGAAACTAATGTCTATGTTCGTATGAAGTCAGATTTCCGTTAAATATACAGTTTTAATGCTAGGATTAATTTAAGATTTGTATGGAAATCTTTGAGGCACTGTAACTTTAAAACTAGGTATACATTTTAACGAAAATCTGACCTGAGACAAACATAGAGATTTGTTTCTAGATTTCTTCTGAAAACATTTCTTAACTTTAATTGGTTAGTATGGAAAATAAAACCAGACTACGTTTATATGGAGCGCGCCAACGGTTATTATACCCTTAATATCCTCTGATTTCAAGTAAGTATTATAAATTATTATGTTGGATAACGATCCCATTACATTCCAATCAAAAAAGATCTCCACATGACCTAGCTATTCTCATTTTGTACTAGACTTATATAAATATTGAGATTAGGCACTTTCTTAGATACAGTCATATTTAACGTTAAGAGGAAAGGCGGTCTGTGTGGAATTTTAAGAAAAGGTTTTTAACAGATCTATTGCTGTCACGCTGTTCCCTAGCATCCCAGAGTGAAAGTGTCAACTTTACTGACTCTGACTGATTTTACACATAAATAACACGGACAAAATCATAAATTGTTTCCTCCTCTAAAATTAAACCGTTTTCAATTTTTTTTCTAGAATATTATGAGAAAGAGTTAGGCTATGTCTGTATTTTTTCGTTTTATTGTTTAATCGTCAATTTTGTTTGCTGGATGTCTGAAAACTGAAGTAATTTAAGTCATTTTAGAAGGTTCCTATTCCTAGTTCTCATAGTAATTAATTAATGAAAAAAAAACCATAGGGATATGGCAGTGGCACGTAGATTACAGCAGTGATTTTTTTTTGCTGTAGTGTAATTTAATTATCAAGGGAGGAAACGGAGGAATACGTTTGTATGAACTAAACGGCACCCGTCTTTCCTCTTAACGAAATGACATTCACTTGTAGATTTCATTCACATTACAAAAAATAAACAGTATATTAAACTAGATCAAAGACAAATATTATATCGGCGATGCAGCCTATTCACTCTGAAAACGGCCTAGGGGCACAGTATAACCTCCACAAGAAAATACATCTCAAGTTTCAACTCTTCCAAACCGAAGACACTTAAATAAATATCAATCAAAAACACAATTTGCTCACATACGAATGACATGGTACATATGAGAGAGAAAGCAAATAGGAGCTCATAGGAGTTGTTCATCAGATCGACAGAGAGCGAGATTAGCAATCTCTCGGGAAAGTATTAGCTGGCAAGACGTTATTTACTCAGCGGCGGCTGATTTCAATCGGCACTTCGATTTGCCGAGTCTTCTAGGGGTGGAGAGTCGAGGTCTGAATTATATCGATGATAAGTTTGCTTGGGTTAAAATATAGGGTCCTTCTTAATATCCTGACGGTTTTTATTGTGATGATCACACCATAAAACTAAACAATTTTCTCTACGGGACCAAAATCAAAATCGCAAAAAAAACCGCTGTTCCATTCAAAAATGCAATCCTTTTCAATTTCAACCCAAATGTACCAAAATTCGTAGTTGGTCCCATAAAGAAAATTGTTCCGTTTGATAAGGTTTAAAGAATTTATTCTCATTAAAAACATACAGTCACTTACATGAGAACAGTTTTAAGATAATAAGAAGAAAATCGATCGTTATACAATCGTTATACAAATAATAAACAGTACCAATATCTTAACTCATTTTTTGTGGTAGTCAATGACGGACAAAGGCGCAACGTAGTAGGTACCTACGTATTTGTAGGTTTTTAATTTTTATTAAATTAAGTAGTTAGGTTAAGTTGAGCCTTGTTACTATGCAGCTGGCAAGCTGGTAGTTGTAGCAACGCTTCCGACCACCCCAAAAAGGATTATGGCCGTGAGTTTATGTATGCATGTACGCAATTTTTAAAGATACATATTAAAACGTTGTCCCTTGTACATCGCCGCCCACTTACATTGTTATACTATTTTATTAGACGTTACTGGCATTACATTAATTGAGTACCTACCTACTCTGTACTTATTTATCTACGAAAGTAAAACATAAAACATAACATAAAAATAAAGACAATAAGTAAAAACATAAGATAAGATTATTGATGGTCTGATCATCCCCTTAAAAATCGTCGGCATATTAAGTTGGACCCTGTAAAATAGGTATCTTTTTTGATGCCATATGTCTATTTCATATTAGTGCTAGTGATAATTATTGTGATGTTATAAGATTTATAAGTGATAATTTATAGCGTAGTGACGCTGCCAAAATAAAGATAATAGAATCTCTGCTGAGCTCTGTGTTGAATTGAGAAAAAAAGTTGTGATGAATATACAGGGTGAAATTGATATCATTAGCATCCTTTTAAACTAAGAGTCTACCCATCAAACTGAACAACTTTACTATGGGAGCAAACCAATCGGAGCAATAAACAAATCTGCTGTCCCATACATTTGAGTCGTGTAGGCAGCGGCGGCGGGTGCAGTTTAGTATTACGGTTTTAATTCTGAAATTATCCACCCCAGTAATTTGCTATTCTAATATTTATTAATGTACCTATTCGATAAAGCATTTAAATCAGCTCTTAATTTATTAACCGAGAATCAGAATGCCAGTTACAAAACAAAAGGTTTTTTATCTGAAAATGTTTCCACTTCCTTTGACAAGGACATTGAATTCATCAACGATTAACAATTAATTTCCATCTGCGTAATTATCATTCTGTTCCAAAAGAATAATTAATCGTTTACATTTATTCGTGCATTTGCAGATCGTCGATACTCACAACGTATTCTCTTTTAAGTTGTTCAAAATAGTTTTTAAATTTAAATGCGATGCGTGTGGTTCTAGGTGTGGTTATATCAACGTGGCGAGATTACTGCAGCGGCCATCAAAAGAGGCGTTGATGGACGAACGTGTAAGTCCATCAATGTCTAGTTGTGGCCAAGGCTTGTATAGTCCTTACTTAAATAATGCGCCGAAATTAAAATCAATCAAATTTTCAAAATCAATGACGAACAACAATAATTATTCCTGCGTTTAAAGTGTTCGTTTTTTTTTTTCAATAAACAGCTTTCTATTTGCAAACCAGTTCGAAATTTAAATAAAATCTTTGATAAGTTACCTCCTTGGTTGCCATGTTTCGGAGTAAAAGATCGTTCCATTTTTAAATTACACGACAGATATGAGTTTACTATGTAATTTATTTGGCCGCTAAACCACGACAGATAGATACAAATATATATTTTCATACAACTTTTGCCGGCCGATGCTAGAATGTATTTGGCCAGAACAGCAATTTCGATTTATCTAGAAGAAGGTTGTCAAAATAATGCTCAATGTTTGTCAGCTTCCATCGTCCCCACTGCAGTGGCGCAGGCCTGCCTCTTGGCGAGGTTGTATGGACTTGAATCCACTAAGTTTCAGAAAATATATCGATACTTCGGTATAGTTCATCCCATCGCTAGCATCTCCTGTGCTAGACGAATAGATGCGAATAGATCCCACCGCGACCTCGCAAGCCGTAACGAGCTGGCTGGTGACAATGCAAATCGCACCTTGTCTGACGTATAAATCTGACGTTATTGGTTACTGAAGATAGTTGAACGTTTAAGGTCGATTATTCTTTGTTTTACTATATGGCGAAAAACCGTAGGTAGGCCATTGAGGTACTATGTTAACTAGATAAGCTACCGAGAAGTAATGTTTTGTAACACGCGTTAGGGTGCACGCGCTCTCCCACTTAGCCTGTGCCAGGCGCTCGTGCTCCCAGCACGCGCCCCACACTGCTGATCATGGTGCACAGATTTTGTTCGCGTTGTCTGCTCTATACATAATTACTCAATGAGGTAGGCATAGAGAAACACTTGACTCCAACTCCCGGAGAGGAGTGGGCTTTCGCGTACTTTCCCATACTTTCCCCTCTGCCAAAGTCCCACCCCCGCGACGGCCCCGACCTAGCCCCGACGGTCTGCCGCTCACAGATTAATTCGATGCATTTTACTGTTATTGTATATAGGATACTAATGGGGTTGGCGCGGCATTGTAGTGCGTCGGGAATGTTTGCGGAGGCGCACACGGACGACTTCTACGCTATAATGAGAAAACGGTGCGCCTCCATGTTGGGCAGGCTCCGAGCCAGCACCAGCGGTCTCCTGAGCGTGTTCAAAGACCGGTGGGACTCACCGCTTTTGCATCACTGGGTGAAGCTCCATGCCGGGATTTTAAAATAAAATAAAATAAAACCTTGTTGTAAACTAACACTAGTTTTTAAGATAAATGTATACTAACCCTTATATGGACATCTCTGTCTGAAATAAATTATTTGAATTTGAATTTGAAAATTTGAATTGTCATAGCAACGGTTCCTCCCCCCCGCAAAAAAAGGCAGATAAATGTTCTATGGCGAAATAAACAATACTTACTCCTTTCCGGGCGTTGACAGAAGTCACGTGTTTCTCTATGTAGGTAGGCGTAGGTGGTCACTACTGCTTGTGTGATATATTGGGTCTTTAATAAACTCTATCTCAGTCTCTTAGAAAAAGTATATGTCTAGAATGAGCCTCACACTTGTTCCGTATAAAACAAAAGGGGCTAACTTTCTTAGGCTGGTGTGCGTGAGGCGCCATACAAATTATGTGTGTGTGCGTGTATATGTATAGGGTTTTGGAACCAGTACTGGTTCCTATTTTTTTCGACGCTTTCGCAGCTTTGACTGTCTATCTTGATAATCTAAGCTCAGTCTATTAATTAGATACCTACTAAAATAAAAATCAAATTATCCTCTCTGTATTTTGATCCTGAATTTTAACGATTTTATGTAAATCTTTATCTGACATTTGATATTCCGTCTAAAATTGTTACCGGGATTCCGACTCAGATAGAAATATGTGAATTGTCAATTCTCTTGACAATGAGATAAGATTCAATTTCGAGCCCGATACCTTGTAAACTGACGTTCATAGAATTGTCTAAAGTAAGACCGAAAGGACTGGACAAAAAACGTAAACAAACCATCTAGGGTCAATCAAATATATTTGTAAGTCCTAGGAAAATTATTTTTGGTAAATACTGGTCGCAAGAACGACACACAATACACAAACAAAACAATTGTAAAATTCATACAATAATGCCTTTTTTCACTTACTGCTTATGAAACCATCAATATGCCACCCACCAGCATATCCCTAAGTCGCCTCGTTCTATCAGGGAGTCATGTTGCAAGTATTGTCACGAGTGGTTGTGTCAATCATGTGGTGTTCGCATGGATCGCGTTTGAGCTTGCCATGAGGCTCGACCACATCTTCTCTTTTCTCCAAAAACAATCCTTGAGTTTGGGACAGATACTCCTACAAATTACAGGACATTGGCAGAAAAGCAGTGCTAACGCACAAGCAAAAGTCCAATAGGTACCTAGGTAATTTATGCAAAAATACTACAATCAATTCGCGAATATTTCAGAAGTCGTCGTTTATCTTTCAGCGTGTTTACATTCCTTGTCTGTTCACGTTGGTCGCACTTTAGAAGAGATTCAATTTTATCGGGAGTTTGAATCATTTCCGAAGACAAAGCTGAAAACAGTCGCTCCTAATTTCCATAGAAAGGAAAGACGGTTGACCAAAAACAGATGACGATCAAAAGTGTTCAAATTAGGAACAATTGGTTACTGGAACAAGAGGAGTGAAACTCTTTTGTAAGAAGTTAGATAGGATTTCTCGATGACAGAGACGGCTTCGGGGTTTAAGGAATGTTAGGACCTTAGATTATCAAGATAGAAAGTCAAAGCTACGAAAGCGTCGAAAAAAATAGGAACCAGTACTGGTTCCAAAACCCTATACATATACACGCACACATACATAATTAGTATGGCGCCTCACGCACACCAACCTAAGAAAGTTAGCCCCTTTTGTTTTATACGGAACAAGTGTGAGGCTCATTCTAGACCTATACTTTTTCTAAGGTAAGGACAAATACCATATAGTACTTGTGCATCGCTTATATTATGAAATTAGTTTGAATCTAATAGACGTACGATTGAATGGTAAATGGAAATCATACGGAATAATATAAGAGTGATTAATGAGCCAGGCTTTTTGTAACATTAAAATGAACTACCAATTTAATAGAAATTCTGAGAATTTCTTTTACAGTAAACACTGGATATACAAACTGTATTATTTATTACACGCATCCACATTCTATCGAATACAATAATTTTAGAAACAATTTAGAGCTTTTTCACACTGGCGTTTTGTTTAGCGATTTCTCTGCGGCACAAGAGGGCGGGTGTACAAACTATATACGAATGAAATCGCTGAGAAATCGCCGAGAAATCGCTGATCTAAACGCCAATGTGAAAGGGATAGAGAATGATTACATCCAATCCATAAAACATGGTTTTGTAGGACGATAATTAAAAAAAATTGATTAGTTAAAGTTTAAAAGAATATTACAAATTACTTATTTTAGACCTCCGTCCTTGGGTTAGATTTTCTTTTTGATAAGTTCGTTAACAATATTACTCAATTTAAATATTATGTTGTAATTTCCGATGACAAAGAATATAAATTTAAACATTCACCAAGTTACCGAATAACATTAAAATATAAATTAATCATTATCGGGAAGCTTAAATTATGAGTGCCGTCATCACAATACTGTCATGGCGAGTTTAATATTGTGAACAACGAATCAGGGAAATTGGTTTAATTTCTGTTCAGGTACGGAGTTAGGAGGGGACCTAAATGACCCAGGGCCATCAACAAAATAAACTTTAAATTAGAATTGAATGAATGAATGAAATACACTCGTTTTTAATTACTTACATCACCTAAGGGTGTATTTAAACCATGAATCTAAACAACTTTCCCTGGAACATGGGTCGAAAAACGAGATTTTTTTGGACCTTCCATACAAAAGTGCGGATCGGCCAATCGATTTTCTATATGGGAAGTCCACAAATTTTTCTCGTTTTTCGACCCATGTTCCTTAGGGAAAGTTGTTAAGATTCATATCTGACACCCCTAAAGTTATGTTAGTAGGTAATTAAAATTCGTGGTGTATTGGTACTTTATTTAACCAAACACAAAATACATTGCACAATAAGAAAAAATGGATTATGGTATAAATAAGGCGGTCTTCTCGCTAAAAAGCTATTTCTTCAGACAACCTTACTAAAATATTAAAAAAGACGATCGGACGAAATTGAAAGGTTGCTACGAAATGGATCAGATTAGCACAGGATAGTGAGGAATAGCGCAATAAAAAGGAGGCCTAGGCCCTAGGGCCTAGAGAAATCGAGAAATCCTATCTAACTTCTAACAAAAGAGTTTCACTGCTCTTGTTCCAGTAACCAATTGTTCCTAATTTGAACAATTTTGATCGTCATCTGTTTTTGGTCAACCGTCTTTCCTTTCCATGGAAATTAGGAGCGACTGTTTTCAGCTTTGTCTTCGGAAATGATTCTAGGCCCAGCAGTGGGTTAAAGTGGGCTGATAGGTATAGATTGATTAAAATAGAGCCAAGTGTTCCGGCAGAAAGCTGGGTGTCGTACGACGCGACAAAGGTATCTTATTGTACACGTGCATAGAATCGTAAAGTTACACATAACTTGCAGTCCACTACCACTATCCAACAAACTCCATCCCTGTACCGATGTAATCCGATGTCGCCCGTTCAACATTTTGCGGCAAAAAATGATTGTCGCTCATTAAAGCTCGCGGTCCCGATATTAATCGCTTAACCGCAATCACATTCCATTATTTTACATTTTGTTGCACATTTAAATGAGAAGGTAGCTAGTGCGTTTTTCGATGGTTCCTACTGGGTGACATTGAAATGAGACGACAAATTTTTAGTGGTGGTTCAGACTATCTAACCGAACAACTTTTTCTATGGGAGCAAACCTGAAATCTCTAAAAAATATCAGCTGTTCAATATTCAACTGTAATTCGTATTCGGTTCTAATAGCAGCTGTTTTTTTTGCAATTTCATGCCAATCAGCATAGTGGGTATTAAAGAAGATGAGAGGAATTTTATTTTAAAAGCGCTGAACCTCACAAAACATTTCCATAAAATTCAGGTCACACGCTAATAGGTAACGTAAACTCATTTACATTTTCACTCTATGTAAAAAGGGTTCTTTTAATAAAACGAGCTAAGTGTGAGTCGGGCTGGTAACATAAGAGTTCCGTTACATTCAAATTTTTTCTCGATCTCGATTATATTACGATCAGTAGTCAGGTACGTGTTTTTTCCTATTTACTCAATAAGAGATGCATAATAGCAAATTTGCTCCAGTTCAAAAAAATTATCTCGGAGTAAGAACAACAACAATAGGGTAAGGGTACCAAAGTAACGCTGCCGTTCTGGCTGCTAGCGTAAGCGAAACTTCTTTGGTCAATGGGTTCGAATCTCTCGTTACTGTAAAGTAACACAAAATACATGGAAATGAACGGGCGGCACCAACTGACACACAGTAGGTAAGTATACGAGCCGTAAATGTGGCAAGTCTTATCGCTTTCGATTTGGCATAAACAGCCACGAGCTTTTGTGACCAATTAAAATAAACGCTGTTTGATACATCTGGCTAGCTGCTAGATAGTGTCGTATACGCATATGCCAAACAACGCACAAATTATTTACGTATTTATGTTTTATTGATCTAATCCACATTGGCCTCTGCCGCTAACTTCCGTTAAGTTACTGTAATTTTGATGTTATTTAATTTTTCACAAAATATCTTACAGAACACCACAACTCTATAAATGATTTTATCGGGAGATTAATAATGGTATTCCATGCGTATGACAGACAGACACTTACTGTCTTTTTATCCTACTGCCCCAGAAAAAAGTGATAATTTTTAAAATACAACATTTTCGGAACGGAACTCTAAAAATCTCCGATACGTATTTCTCCATATGGTACGACGTGAAAATGCAAATTTCAGCGGTTGCATTTTGTATTCCTCAGCAAACGCGTTTTTAATTAATTCGCTTATTTATTTGGTCATCGCTGTTGGCAGTATTACCCATTGAGTTTCAGCTTACATATTATTTGTGGTGTTTTCGTTGATTATCGCGTATAAATGAATGGAACAGGGATAAGTGAATGAATTATTACTTTGGAACTGATATTTCAGATGGGGGATAGAGATGTCCGACTTATTATTTTGTTTTTTAACCTTTATAATGATTCCGTTATGGTTGTGATACAGTGTCGATTCAACCGTGCGGAATTTGGTAGGTATTGCGCTAAAGATTCCGGAGAAAAAAAACTTTATTGTAAGTTAACATGTTGTGTGGTGCTGTGGTACCAACAGAACCCTGGTGCGCGTGTAGCCCGAACTAGCACTTGACTGGTTTGATTAGAAGGTTTTTTCGCATTAGCCAAAAAGTGACTTCAACTTAAATGCTTCTTCAACTTATAAAGTAGAAGCATATAATTTAAATTTTTTCCAATATTTAGGCTTCCTTTGAACACAGGTTTCATAATGTATTTTACAGAAAAATAAGAAATATACTTCATAGCAAATAAAGCCGAGATGTTGAAGATCATTGCTATATTTTTCATATCTTTCAAAAAAAGAGAAGATAGCTCCGAAAAACCAGCAAAATATGGCCTGGCCCTGCGTTTACCTATGGGGAGCGTCAGCCTCTGTTTTGTAGTTTTCAATATAGAAGCTCCACTAAGACGACGAGCGCCTCAGTGCAAATGTAGTCAAAAGTCACGTAATTCATACTTAATTCAAGTGAACGTTAATTACGTAAATGACATAGGACATAACGTCGAATAAACACGTATTTTCCATCAGAGATAATTACTAATTACCGGCGGAGTGATTCATTTAATTAAGTAGATACCACAATATTGGTTTAGCTATACCTACTGTACTGTTATTACGAAAAGTTAATGTAAACGGAAATTTGTTTCGTAAATCGACAATTCATTGTTTTGGAATCTAATAGTTATAGTTATAGCCTATAGAATCCCACTGCAGGGCAAAGGCCTCCTCTCACGAATAAGGGTGAGAGGGAATGGGCCATACTCCACCACGCGGGCGCAGTGCGTGTTGGTGGAGGCAAGGTAGTGGTCAACTTGCTTTCAGATAATTTTCAAGCCGCCTCAATAGGCCTCTGACCTGGCTTAACTAATAGTCACCACGCCATCTGACGAAACTATCCGAGACCAACTGCTTAACGTGCCTTCTGAAGCACGGAAACGCTCGAGATGAAATACCACTAAACGGTCACCCATCCAAAGACTGACTGGACCTGACGTTGCTTAACTTCGGTGATCGTTTCCAATACCGAAGCTTCACTACGCCAACGAGCGCTTCCTTGAAATGATTTTCTCTCAGGAATCTAATAAATTAAAAAATATAAGTTAGTTCGGTGGTGGAGAGCGTCGGTGGCGCGTTGCGGAGAGGTATTGGCTCTCAATCTTGAGGGTCCGGGTTTGGATCCGAATGGACGACATGCTTTGTACGTACGTAATACCAACTGCTCTCAAATGGTGAAGGAAAACGTCTTAAGGAAACCTGCATGTGATCCGTATGTGTGGTCCACCAATCCGCTTTGGGCACGCATGGTGGACGCCCACCATATTATTATGTCCTCCATAAAGGAGTAGGCCTGTGCCCTGCAGTGGGACGTATACATATAGGATGATGATGATGATGTTATTACTAGAGTATCTGGCCAAGCCTCTTCTGCCTACACCACATTACAAATTCTCATATCTGTGAGAGTACGTCATCAAAGGGTGCTATTACGTAGAATTCACTGTTTTGAATTGATTTTGAGTATGAAGAAAGCAGGTCTAGCATGCTGCGCACGACAAAGCGACAAAACGAAAAAACATTACGCGCACTTTCCTTCGAATACGCAAGTAAGTAACAAAAACAGCAGATCGTTTCGAATTTTGACATTTTCTCGGGACTGGTATGCTAGCCACACAGAAGCGGATATGAAAAAGTATACATAATTTCCGCAGTTTCATATCTAATCTAACCCAACAACATAATTAAACAAAATTAACATGCCACCAAACATATCATAAACATTTCTAAATCAGTCAAACAACAGTAGCACAAAGCAAAATGTTACTGTTCCATATTGAAATCAATCTGCGGAGCATTACAATCAGCCGTTCTGAATTAATCTACATGATTTAACGGGCTAATCATTTCTATGGCGCGATACCATTCGGACCGTAGAATTTAGAAGAGCTTAATAGAGCTGTCACGATACCAAAGTACAGATAATTTCGTAAAAAAAAGTTGTCACATTTATAAAAATCCTTGGGATTCACCTAAAAACAAATTCGCAGAATTGCATTGAAAAGCATAAGCCTTTCTCTCTCTTCGGTTTCCTAACCATTACAGGAGGTTGGCAGTCAGCTCTGCATATCTCTGTCTATCCCTCGCAAAACGAAATAGCTCTTCGACGCTGGCTCGAAGCATAAACCACAGGCCATTATTGTAAAAAGAAGAATTCAATAATCGCGCCATCATTGAAATAAGCCCGCTTTAACTCACTGCTGCTTTCTTACGATCCTGTGCTAATCTGATCCAATGCAAACCCGTCCACCACACAAGACCTACGTGTTGGTGGTCTGCCTACTGATCTCCGTCTTTGCCTCTCTTGACCACCACTCTGTTACGTATAGCCAACTCTCACCAATTTTCCGCAGTAATAAGCAGTCGCTGCTCCATAAGCAATACTGTATTTGTAAATCTATATAGCCAGCCTTAAGGCGCGTTAAAGTGGTTGAGCTTCAACTCCTCCTCTCCTCTCCAACTTTCCTTCCTCTGAATTCGTCAGTATATTTTACCTTGGGGATGAAATGCCTCAATTTTATTTAAGAATTTCACTTTTCGGTCTATAAAGTCTGTATTCTGTATATTATGTTTCATTATTTTTTCAAATAATTCGAGTTTTTTTAATGCCCACTAGGCTGACTATATTTGAAGTAAACATGTCATCTACGTACTCTGGCAACTGAATACTCTAATGACCTACGAATAAAGAAATAAATATGGAACGATAACTCCGAACAAAATCTCCTTAATTTTTGGCACCATGAGTTTTGGCGGCAAACGCCGTAATTGGAGTCGCCATAATGATTGAGTCTTGCGCGCTTGCGTGGTGTAGGTACACCAAAGTTCGTGGGGTCATTTTTTGACGTGAATTATATTTCCATATTTATTTCTTTATTCGTAGCTAATGACTCAGTAATCCTGAATCTCATGGCAGGTCAGTTCTATTAAAGTTTCGATTCATCGGTCTATGTTTCTAACAAATCGTTCTAAACTAGATTAGGATCGTTTCGTTAATATTTTACGTTTATCTGCTGAATCTGCTACGCTTCCGTCACAATAAACTTGATTAGAGACTAAACAATACACGTATATGTCAAGTCTATGAGAATTTAACGAAAAAGCTCTTCTCATTTCGTCAAAATTGCAGTTCACATGCGCACAAAAAGGCCAGAAGTTCCAAACAGTTGTATCCCTTTTATCATTCTTCTCTTTCAAACTTTTTTTCTTTTCTTCCTTTTCTGTCTTTTCTTTCTTTCTTTTCTTTTCTTTCTTTCCAACGCGTAAAGACAAAATCCGAGTGGGAGAAACACCTAGTATAATCCGTACCGTATCAAATTTATGTAAAAGCCTTTCAAGGAAAATATATGGAAGGAGCATAATTAATTCCGTGGGGACACCGGCACCTTCTCAGTATCTTGTTAACTAAGGAAATTCTTATCCATTTTCACAAATATTGTATGTTGCCGCTTAATAAATCATTATAATAATGAATAATGTCATTGTAGTTAGGCGTAAAGGACATCCGGCGATAAATGCCAAATATTGTATACTTCAAAAAGGAAAATGATAAAGCGGCAATAAGTTGTTCAGTTTGATGGGTACACTCGTAGTTTAAAAGGATGCTAATGATATCAATTTAACCCTGTATAGAGAGCTCGGTGGCGCGTTGCGGAGAGGTATGGACTCTCAATCATGAGGTCCGGGTTCAAATCCGCACGGACAACATGCCACGTACCAATGAGTTTTTATAACTTATGTACGTATTACCGACTGCTCTCAAACGACGAAGGAAAACATCGTGAGGAATCCTGCATATGCAGAAGAAGAAATTCTGATGCATATGTGAAGTCTACCAATCCGCATTGGGCACGCGTGGTGGACTAACGCCCAAACACCCTCCTAGTGGGTAGGCCTGTGCCCTGCAGTGGGCGAATATAGGCTGATGATGATGATGATGATTAGGTAGTCAGCACTGCAATGGTGGTATCGAGATGGACTCTGATGGCAGAGGGTGCGCTAGACGAATTCAGGATTTACCTGGGGGTTCTTTCCTTGCATTAAACCATGTAAGGACTCGATCAAAAAGTTCAGAATCCGTTTCTAAACAAATGAAAATAACATAACTAATGTACTCACCTGAAATAGTCCGTAACTTGAGTAAGCATTATTGTGATTAATTAGCTTATCTGTCGTTCTTCCACTCGCATGTTCTATGAGGCACACCCCTGCGGAAAAAACAATATTACTGAATATAAATAAAAACCACAGATTTTGTTTATGGAACTTTAAGAAACCATAAAAAGACTTTTATTACTTTTAAAACTAAACAACGTTCCTAATTTAAAAAAACTGACTCATATAATGCAAATCCTCACCAAATCCACGCTCGAAACAAAGTCGAGGCTTTAAAAAAGCGCACGTAAATAAAACCAGCCAGTTGTTTAAGTAAATTAAATTCGGCGACTTCCAAATTCTTAATTCAAATAATAACATTAAGGCGGCCCGCGCGACCAAATGAATTGCTGCCTGCGACCTTAATAAGCATTCACGCGAAACTTCGTAGAGATCTCCTATTTGCATAAAAAGGGGACATCATTTAGATGACAAAACATTTCGAGATCCCCTTTCATTTAAGTTTAAAATTGTTAGGAGCCGCTTTAATTGTCGCCGAACAAGGTCTGTGGCGTGGACGGCCATGTTCTAATCCAAATTAATTCAAATTAATGCAACTGAGGGCCTTAAATCAAATCGTGAGGTTTGGAGCTGCCCATTGATAAACTGAGGTTAAACAATGATGAGTTTGATTTTAACAATATGTCGTAGTCGGGTTTTAGAAAAGGTGTCAGTACAGCTACTGCTTTGATGGATGTTATGGATAACATTTTATCCGCTCAAGACAGCGGCAAGAGTACAATTTTAACACTGCTGGACTTCTCCCGTGCCTTCGACTGTATAAATACCTCCTTACTGGTATCAAAATTGGCTTATTACGGATTTGATTTCGCAACCATTGCATGGTTTGATAGTTACTTGTGTGGACGATCTCAAATGGTAAAGCTTCAGGGAAGTAATGGTCTGCCAACATGGTCTGCACCTAAAGACGTCAGTAGAGGAGTCCCGCAGGGATCCATCCTTGGTCCACTTCTATTTATTTTGTATACGTCTGACATGGCTAGTCAGATCCTGCATTGTAGGTTTCATTTGTATGCCGACGACGTACAGGTTTACATTCATGCAGATCCCCATGATGTTGCTACTTCCGTCCAAGAAATGAACCGCGATCTTGACAGAATAGCCTTGTGGTCGAGTCGAAATGCATTAGTTCTGAATCCATCAAAGTCAAAATTCATGGTATTAGGTTCTAAAAAGCAAATCGAGAATAGTTTGTCTGGACCCTTAAACGTCTCTGTTCTGAATTTAAAAGTAGAACGAGTCAATCAGGCCAGGAACTTGGGTATTCTTATGGACAGCAAACTCCGTTTTGAGAACCATGTTTTAGATGTTGCCAAAACTTGTTTTTTTCGTTTGAAAGTTATGTACAAAATTCGTCATCTTCTTAGTAGAGATATTAGATTAAAGTTATGCGAGTCATTGGTCCTTTCAAAGTTGAATTACGGAGATGTGGTTGTTGGTCCATGTCTACTGGCAGTGACTAAGCGTTTGGTACAACGGGTTCAGAATGCGTGCGTTCGGTTTTGTTATACGGTTCCTCGTCGTAGTCATATTACACCGTTTCTCGTTAGGGCTGGACTCTTAAATATGGATTCCCGAAGACAGTTGCATTTTGCCGGCTTTTTACATTCAGTGATACGGTACAAACGACCAAAATACTTACATGAAAAACTGGAATGGTCAAATTTTCATCGGAGATATAACTCTAGAAGGGCCAATTGCTTTATTATGCTAACTCCATTTCATAAGACAAGGGCGTTTGAGGGAAGTTTTCGATACCAAGCAACAAAATGTTGGAATAACCTCCCCCCACCACTGAGAGTACCTCTTTCCAAATCAACCGTCAAGTATCACTACAAGATTCATCTTTTAGCGGAGCAAGCCAAGCTCGTGTAGCAGTTTTTGTCTTCGCCAATCAAACAGTAAAGTTGTAAAGTAATTTTCCTTTTTTTTTGAAACATCAAACACAAACATACACAAAGAAGTTAAAGCAAACAATTTTACTAACCTACTTATCCACAACAGTTTCTAGTTTTTATTTTTATTACAAATTTTTTAACATTTATTTTTTTCATCTACTTATCTATTTATTTAATGTTTACGGTGCGTTTTTCGTCTGAGGTGGTATTTTTGGGAGTCACACGTTCAAATCATCGGTAAAAATATCATTATTACTATGGAGATTATACATTACGATTTTGGGGTGTGAGTTTCAGAAGTGGCACTTCTCGTATTTGGGTGCGACAGAAAATCAGCGCTGAGCTCGTCGAGCCCAGCATAATGCTGAGTCGTAACCCTGTTTGCTACTGCGGCACACACTGGTCTTAATTATGTAATTTTTAAATTGTATGTTTTTAGTTTAATTTTTCTAGATAATAATTATGTCAGTGTGTTTTGTTGTGTATGCAAATAAAAAATATTTTCTTTTCTTCTTTCTTTCTTCGTCATCTCAGACGATGGACGTCCACTGCTGGACATAGGCCTCTCCCAAGGATTGCCACAACGACCGGTTCTGCGCTGCCCTCATCCAACGGGTTCCCGCCGCCTTCACCAGGTCGTCGGTCCACCTTGTGGGGGACCTACCATCGCTGCGCTTTCCGGTACGCGGTCGTCACTCGAGAAATTTTCGGCCCCATAACGGTCATTGGTTCTGCGAGCAATGTGCCCCGCCCATTGCCACTTTATTTTAACAATAATCAAGCATAAGCATAATGCTCATGACTATTGATAACGAGGGGGTAGTCAGCGATGCACATTGGACACAATACTTACAGGATGTAACAAAATACCCTTGTAATATTTAAAGGGGTGGTTTTTAAAGTCTTTGTACGTTAGTTCCTAAAATCTGATTAGTACAAGTCACTCGAAGTTACTCCTTAAAATATCAGTCAAATAACGTATGTACCTACGTAATACCGACTGCTCTCAAATGTTGAAGAAAAGCATCGTGAGTAAACCTGTGTACGCTGAAGAAGAAATTCTGATGCGTATTGTGGTCTACCAATCCGAATTGAGCACGCGTGTTGGACTAACACCTATACACCCTCATTGTGGGTAGGCCTGTGCCCTGCAGTGGAACGTATACAGGGTGTAAAATTAAATGCGTTACATAATCATAATCATAATCATTTATTCCTTGCTTGATTGTGTACAATGAAAGATCTTTTCTTAGTTTAGGTTCCAACAATCTACCTCGTCGAGGTGTTTCAGTTAGTTGATTAGTAGGATCTTCAGTTAATTTAGGCTAGTTTAGTTTAGTTAGTAGGTACTTATATTTTGTATTTATATTATAATTGCATTATGCTTAATTTATTAAGTATATTTGTTTAGTTTGATTTGTCATTTGGATCAAAAGGGGTGATTCCGACCATCAAACTGAGCAACTTTTATTATGGAGCAGACTTCAATGCTGTTTCATACAGTTGAGTCACGCGAAGCCATTGACTTCTGTGGAACAGATGTTTTTTTTTTGCGATTTTGTTCATGTCTCCATAATGAAAGTTGTTCAGTTTGATGGTCTGAAGCACCCCCAAAAGTGTAACGCATTAAATTGTACACCCTGTATAGGCTGATGTTGACTTAAAGTTACGAGTTTCATCCTCAAGATCGCACTGCTCGCCGAAATGTGTTAGATTACTATATGAGTGAGTACGTAGACACGTCTATAATGTAATGCGAACACAAGGGACACGAAGACACGCCCGAGCTGTGTCTAGAAACAAGAACACGTAGCGAATTGTAACTTAGTGTCTGAGTGCAGCCACTGCCACATTGCCAATGTACAAGACTAATTGCTACATTGTTATACGATACTCTACCAGTACTACTATTGACACTGAGATTTCATTCCTTTCTTCACGCAACAAATGACAGACACACTCTCAGTTGCAGAAACGCTCATTAAAGTTAATCTTCCATTAAATCTCTTGCTGTCACTTTTTGTCTTGTTGACGTAGTAAAAGCTAGCAAGAGATTTAATGGAGGATTAACTGTAATGAGCGTTTCTGCAATTTTCTTTCGGTGGTTGTCCTACGAGTCAACTAAGGGAAAGAGTGTTTTTGTAGGCTAAAGACTGGCTACATTATTCCATCCTGAAATACTGATAATTAAAGAGAACATTGCTTGAACTGGTTTCGTGAAAATCTCATCCTGATTGATTTAGCAGTTTTTAGTAAATGTCACAACAAACAAACAGATTAGATAGACAAAAATAAAATGAAAATTCTCAATTCTTCATCCCCCCAATCCACAGAAGCGTCTAGTTCCGTCAAGTTTACAATTTTATTATAAAATTATTACCTATAATAGATTTGTCCCTCTAGTACAGTGATGGGCAAAGTACGGCCCGCAAAAGGATTTAATCCGGCCCGCCAAAGGTCCTTCAAAATAAACAGTATATGGCCCGCGATAATTATAATTTTGACGGTCCAGCAGTATGAAGGCTCCTAATAGATGCATAGGTAAAGGAGCTAGCTAGACAAGCTGTTTAGTGCATGTTTTGCGGGTCGCGGGGCGCGAAGAGGGGAGCATGGTGAGGTTGTTGAATGTTTATTATACTTATATGTTTAAAAGATTTCAAAACAAAAAACATTTTTGCTTTAATTACGGCTCTCCACAGAACTTAATTTTAACTTTCTGGGCCCGCATGAAAAAAGTTTTCCCATCACTGCTCTAGTATGATACTCTACACGCGCGATGCCCTTTCACTGCATGGAAAATGCCCTTTTCCTACGCTTTTCAGAGAGTAAATGTCTCGCTTGCCACGACCAGTAGTATGAAAAAAAAACGATTCGCACGCAAGTAGAAAAATCATACAAGCTGATTTCAAAAATGCAAATCCAAATGCATGCATTCCAAATGCATTTCGAACCTAAACAATTATCTGCAAATATGATGGTATGGAAAAATTAAGATTGACATGCCACCGCCTCGATAAAAGAAGCAAGAACACACTGAACTGCTGATAAACCTGATGGGTTCTGAATTTGAACGCTGGTTATCGAATGCCTATTTTCAAAAAAAGATAGAGGCTGATAGCTCAATCGGTTCGTTTGCAGAGATGTTCAGTACAGGTGCAGGCAAAGCGTTCAGAGAGCCCGCATCTCGTTACCTTTTAACCGATCGCATGACGTCAAGGAGAGTATTGTGTTTATCTACACTCCGAATTCCGAATTCAGTAGGCAGTGGGTATCACCATCAAAGGCTTAATAAACTGTAGGGCGTAGGCCTCCTCTTTTGAATAAGAAATAAATAAATAAAAAATAAATAAATAACGCTCACAGGCACATACATTGTAATGATCCCAAACTAGCACTTAAGGCTTTTATTATGGAAACCATACAACAACGGCACGAACATATAACATCCATGACCGAACCGGGATAAGAAGAATTGTACCTAAGTGTGAGTATAGAGGATTAACAAAAATATTGAAAATCTTGGACAATGCAATCTAAATATATTCTATTGAAACACGAATTCATTATCTGGTCTCCTTTCAAGTAATATAATCTAGTCTTGTAGCCCTACAAGACTTCTTATTACTTCAAATGATGATAACTTACACATTAGCCCTATTACGTATGTTTCAGATCAATACAAGATCAATAATGTAAATAAGGTACTAAGTAATTTTAACGTGTTTTTTCGATCATCATATCCACTGTCTGAAATTGATCAGCTAAATATTACGAATCATAATCGGCAAGAAACAATTCTTTATATTTATTCAAATGTATGTTCTGTTTTGGTGTGCAATAAAGTATAATTGATTGATTGATTGAAACAATTAAGAACCGTAAAGTAACTCAATTTCCATACCGGCAGAATCCTTAATCTGGTGGTTGTACAATAATACCTCAAATTTTACTAAAGACCATGCGATGAGATTTATTGTCATAGTATAGACAAAGTTCCATGACGTAATTTGTACAAACATTCTGAGGTATTCACCAATTCATCATACAATTACGGGATTGAAACCCTTGATTTTTGGTGCAACAGACAGGATCACGAACAACTGAGCTATTACCTACCATTCTACATGACAATAAGACTTAAGCAGCATCTGTCTATTGCAATTTATTATCAGCAACTGCGCATCTGTAAGATTCCAATCATTTTGACGCCATTCGATACGCCGACGCTATAAAATACATCGAACTTATGTATAAACGATGTAATAATCATACT
Source organism: Agonopterix heracliana (assembly GCA_963693445.1). Lineage (NCBI taxonomy): Eukaryota > Metazoa > Arthropoda > Insecta > Lepidoptera > Depressariidae > Agonopterix > Agonopterix heracliana. The sequence continues at coordinate 7,814,343 of OY856332.1, forward strand.
GCTACATAATTAGTCTACTGGAGCGTACATCAGGATGTACTAATGTGCCAATTAGCACGTTACAAGCGCTGGCTGGAGTGAGGACGGTTTGGCAACGCCCGCGCCTCTCGCAGTTGAGATTTATTATAATGTCTGTTTACTATTTGCATATTGTAGGTCTCTGTGTACTGGCTAAAGTACGGAGTATCGAATGCTCTCTAACGGTGGAAATCTTAGTACCTTGTACTTGTGCCGATGAAGAAATGAAGTTCGTCGCACATTTCTGGTGGATAGACGCCCATCAATTTTTTAAGGGGAAGATCATCAAACTAAACAACTTTCTCTATGGGACCAACACCGAAATTGCAAAATCAAAATCAGCTATCGAAATGTATGGGACCTTATGCTTACTATTTACTATTGATGTTGGTGCCATATCGAAAGTTTTTCAGTTTGACAGTCTGAAAGTGTCAGCATATTAAGAAGGTCCCTGTATATTCACCATGAAAAAAAACAACATTCTTTTACTTTTTGCGACGTATGGGTTTTCAGATTTGTTCGTTTGGAAAGAAGAAATTCTGATGCGTGTGTGAAATCTACCAATCTGCCTCAATCATTTAAGACTCCATAATTATTCAAGAAAGGTCGTATGGAGGATAATTCATTTAAACTATCATACAGGGTCTTTCTTTGACCTTTCAGGGGATGACCTGACCATCAAACTGAACAACTTTATTTATGGGACTAGCATCGAAATCTTCCGAACACTAAGACCAAAATCGCGAAGAAAACTCGGATATCCCTGTACTTTTGTGTCGAGAAGATTCTCTTTTTTTATGGAACAGATTCTTTATTTCGTGTCAAGATTGAGTGTCCCCTAAAACCGTCAGCAAATTAGAAAACACCCTGTATGCATTCTCTTTTAAACACAACGTCCTTTGACTTTGAGAAGCTACAATTCAAACGCCTACAATATCACACGCAAACTGAATATTGATAACACCACAGCATCACATACGGTAACTAATAGTTAATGCAGCTAATGAAGAGTGCACGACGTACCAACATTCTGATCCCGAAAGCATTACCAAGTAACCGACATGCGAACTCTAAGTAAACTATGTGTATGTGTAGTCTATGAGCTGGCTGTGCGAAACACGTCCTTGTATTTTTGAAAGTCACACGTTCAAACTAGCTGTAGAAAATGTAAAAATTACTATGGAGATTATGCATCATTCGATCATGATTTTGATCGTGTGACTTTGAAAAATATAACGTAATACAAAAGTGATATTTTTTCTAAATTAATATGGTATTTAAAACATTTTTAATATGGTAAAAAAACTCAATTTATCAAAATTTGGTGCTAACCCATGAACAGACGCGATATTATTGAACTATACATTGTTCATCCTATTGTTATCTAGTCAAGTTGCAAGCGGGTAAAACTAAAATGTTCACCTGGCAGTTTAAGATGTTGTTGTAGCACGTTAACACAAATAGGTACTTAATATCATCACTGTTTCTATGGCAGACTGAAATAAGTGTTTAACATAATGTAAATAATGTAGTACGCCATAGTCTCGTTTTTGCAGATAATTTACGAAAAAACGGATAAAAAAAAAGTTTATTCAAAATGAAAGTTGTTTTAAGTGAAGTGAAGTTTAATGCGATGGTCTCTTGTACTACAATAGCGGGTACATTAGTGCATATTCGAGGCTTGCAGTTGCAGCTAATCTACGCTCGCAAGCTTGCGAGCTTCGCAAGCTCTGTTCAGTTCAGGCGTGTGACGAATTGTGTATGGCTGCTATTTGGTTCTAATAACACCCTTATTGAACTACTAACTGATGATTTTGTGTTTGGAATATGAGTAAAGATAGGTCCAATGGTTCAACGTATAATTAAATGTACATAGTAGATATGATTAAGTAATTTGGGCCTAGACCTTTTGACAGTTTCTAAAATGATTGTGTTTAAACCGGTAAGGACATAACATTTACAAGGATTGATCTGGATTCTTGACAAACGCTTTTCCTCCTATTCGAGATTCTTATAATACTCCGTGTTTTTTTACTATTGGATCGTAATTAGGTAGGTACTGTAAGATAGCTTAATACTAATATGTACATATTAGAGTTTTTATCAAAATGCTTGAATCAGAATAATAAAATAATGTGAAATGTTTTTATTACCAAATTGATATGTTGTAAACAATGACACAGAACAAACTCAAAAAACATCACACTTTTAAATTGTTGACCCTTTTAAAAAAGTTTTTTTTTATGATGCTCATTTCATTAAGTACCCGTATTTTTGAAATGCCACACACAGACTTAAAAGAAAAACCAGACGTAATCTCTTCTAATCATGAGTGAAGCACCCATTTGTTTTGTGCGTGCTGTCACGCGGTACATAAGGTATATTTTGACGGGTTGTAGGACCTGCGCCTAGAGCTAGTGCATCTGTGTGAGTGTAGGTCCCTTGTAGAACAAACGAGATTGTATTACCTTGCATGCTTCACATCTTTTTAGTGCAATATTCGGTCCGCATTTCTTTCAAGTCGGCATCACGGACATGAAAAAGTACCTTAAAGTAGTGGTCCATTCTAACGATATTATCATCTTAATTGCTATGCTAATCCTGTACGAGAGAGAGAGCCAAAAGATTTTTGAGGGCACCACTTTCTTTGCAAGAACGTCAAAATTACTCATAATCTGTCGAGACCGTCCGAGATTTTATACTATAATAAAAAAAATCCTCTTTCTGGCCAAGCTTTACCTTTCATGTTTGTGGTTTAACAGTACATGATTCGTCATCATCTCAGCCGATGGACGTCCACTGCTGGACATAGACCTCCATCAAAGGATCGCCACAACAACCGATCCTGCCCGGCCCTCATCCAAGTACATGATTATGTTATAAGAGATAAGTGTATTTTTTGCAACCATCAGCAGCAAGGCTGATTCAGTGTTTATATGGTGTGTAGATCATCTCTGTGATGGGGATGGACCAAGTCTGCCTGCATAACTTCAGTCGGTTTAGAAGTTACAGACGTTTAAAGGTCAGTAAAATATTAACGATCAGCTGCAAGGCTGATCGTATATTATTGTAGTATGCACTGTAGCTATGTGAACAGTACAAAAACTGACATGGTTCATCAGTCTGTTTAGGAGTTACAGCCGTTCAAAAGTCTGACCTTTGAACGGCTGTATGTCAGTTCATGTCAGTTTTTGTATTGTTCACATAGCTACAGTGCATACTACAATAATATACGATCAGCCTTGCAGCTGATCGTTAATATTTTACTGACCTTTAAACGTCTGTAACTCCTTAACCAACTGAAGTTATGCAGGAAGACCTGGTATATCCCTATCACAGAGATGCTCTACACACCATAAACACAGAATCAGCCTTGCTGCTGATGGTTGCAAAAAGTACACTTATCTCTTATACTATTATAGCCACAAATAATGGTAGCAAGTAAATCAAAACGCATACTTACAATGAGGCATCAAACTCCTGGGAAAGTTGTACCGCATCAGTTCCCTGGATAGCTGGCAGCGGGTGAAGGTCCTCGCGTGTCCCTGGGCAGAGTGCACCAGGGTGAGGGTTACCAGCACCAGGATCAGCTCCGTGGATCGCATGGTGACTAGTGGGAAATTGATTGGTTAATATCATAAAGTCGATGAATAAGATAGGCTGTAAGCGATAGTTAGATTCAGGCTACTAATGAAACGATGAATTGAGACCTTCTCTGAAAGACTTTCACTATGGACTCAACATAGAGAAATAATAAAAAAAAATCTGCTGTTTATCAAAAAAAAAATCAAAATCATTTTATTTCATACTTATAGGCTTTTAGTTATGTCCTTATACTTCATTTCAAATAAGGACGACAAGATTTTCCTATTCCTACATAGCTTTCTGGCCTATTCTGATTTGCAAACATAATTTATTTATCAGAGAGATATACTATCTTGGACGTCTTAGAATAAGTGAGAGGAAGTGTTTTAATGCTTTATGTTATATTCCTTAAAATTTAGTTGCTATTCGAAATGGAGTAGTATATTAAAGTTGAAATTAGATTAAGTTGCTTAAAAAAGAGGAGACATTCTTTAGATAATCTTCTTCTTTGTTCTTTAGTTAATAAGTCAGTGCAGTGGTATGAAACATAAATATTAATTATCAAACATTATTAACCATGAAACTGATATAGTTTTCAATGTGTAAACAAAATGAACGGAACATTTTGTCATATGGATCCATTATGGATCCGCATTCGGGGCGTGTGCGTTTGTTTTGCTTTGCAAAGCTTTGTGCAATGTTGTCCTATTGATGTGACGAGTAAATGTACATTGCGCGAATCCTCGTAAACGTACGCTATTTGGGCGTATCCTGTAAAGGATAGGTCCTCTACACGTCCCAAAATGAACTTGTTTTATAAAAACGAATGCACTTTATTGCCAAGTATACAACGTGTTAATGAATGAGGGCAAAACCTCATACACCTCAACTGATTTACAACAAAATAATAAGATTGAAACAATAATTTCATTTTGATAGTTAAAATTTAAAGTTATTCGCATTTTAAGTTTTGAGGCAAAAATGATTTGTTATCATTTCAGCAATGAATGAAAGTGCTAACGAGCTCATGGATACATTTTTAGAATCTTGTTTTGGTAGTAAGTAGGGTGAGTGTGCCCGTGCGGTGGGTTGAGATCGAGTTCAGTAAATTTTAAATTTTAAACACAAATAATTTAATATTTTGAAAAAAATTACCTGTGTCGAAACTATGATAATTCGATTCTGCTCTCGATTCTAAACAAACTACTTTCTAGTTTTGCGTTAATTCATTAACACGTTGCATGTATAATGTTTAGAACCATTTGCTTATTTTGCTTGCCGGTGCTACGCTCTAGGGGAATAATTATAATGGTGAGCATAATAAAACATGAAACATTTTATTTAAGGCGTATCAGCCGTGGACCACTCTCCTCTCACTCACACTCCATACTAATCGATGAGAAAGAGCGCGTGGCTCCGGTCAGAATTTTGCTGTTTTCTTTGAAAAATTCGATGATTTTTTATTAATTTCGAAAAAGTAAAAAAACCACATCATTCTAAATTGTATTGTGAACGATATAGTAAATTTTCATTTTGTTCCAATTAAAAATGTAAGAGTAAAATGGTTACAACTGGAAAAAAAGGGGTGACTTTAGAGTCCCTTTTCTTCGGTTTTATTCATTAAAATCGATTTCTAGAAAAACCACATCACTTCTCATATCCTGTAGATGGTTCAGTTTAAATTTCAGCTCAAAAAGTGCCATAGTTCATGAATAAAATGGTTACAAAATTACCCAAAACCGGCAGGTAGCCCCTTAACTATCTTAATGATGACATGGCTGTACCTTTGTTGACTTAATGCGATCTCGATCTAATCTTTCAGCAAAGATTTTTTGAGTCGAATAACTAAGCATAAGTAAGTAATAAGGGTCTTAAAATAATAAAATATCATGTTGCTGTAGTAAATACCATTTAAAAAATAAAACGCTTAATTCTTAAAATTGGGAGTATTACTTAATGGAAAAGACAATCTAATTAGGTACTGAAAAAAAAGTTCTTTTTCTTCTTAGTGATCTTCATTACATAGACAGTCTCTATATGCTGTGAAAATCAGTAAATTATTTAATAAAAAGAAATAAATTACTATATAGAGCACACGCTCAAGTTTCGTTACTGACTCAACTATGATGATTCTACTCAAGTTTTGAAATATATTGAAAATGTGGGGTAAAGTCATAACTCTAGCGATAGACTTGCCCTTCCATAGAAGCAACATGTTCCACTTTTTGATTGATGTTCCCGAGTTCACTTCGTCACTATGGCAATGACAGACCGCAATGTGTCATTTTGTGTTGTTTTGTGTGACATGTTGTTTGTTTGAACGAGCTTGTCTATCGCTAGAGTAATATGTCTATGGGTAAAGTAGTAAAACCTGATATTATGCCGTTATGCAGTTAATTTCAGTTTTACGTTATCAAAACCACGTCCATAAAACATTATAAAAATCTCTACACAAAATTAACTGAAGTAATAAAGTTTTAATGCTCAACATAATCTTATAAAGTTATTTGAAAATTTTGGTAAAACTACTTAAGTAACAATTCGTTTGAGTCGTTATATTCGGAGAGTTAAATCTTAATTAAAATTTATTATATGAAAGCATGGGAGCTTTATTTCATTATTTTCATATTTTTTATTTCATGATTTTCAAATTTATCTTCGCTTTCGTACGCATTCACTACTGGCCGCATCATCTTTACAACGGAACACTTTCCGACGCGGTGGTAGTCAAAAATTACGTCGGAAACTACGAATAAGAATAAACTAGTGTTTTCCCGCGACTTCGTCCGCACAAATTATATACCAGATTTTAAGTCAGATCATAAGCTATCAAACAAAAAAAGTTTCATCAAAATCGGTTCAGTAGTTTTTGCGTGATGCGCGAACAAACAAACAAACAAACAAACAAACAAACAAACAGACAAACAGACAGACAACATTTCAAAAAAAGGTTGATTTCGAATCAGGGATACGTAAAAACCATATCGTAATCTTTTTTTTGTAAATATCTTCAATGTACAGACACACTTCAGTTACAGTTTTATAATAGTTTAGATTACATTAGAAAGAGAAGAGTAACTCTAAACAAAATCCACATAATTTATGGCACCCAATGAAAAATTTCATGTTGTATGAGTTTTGGCGGCACGGTACAGTTTTTAAAGAACAAATTTAGAACACGGTACACTTTTTTGGGTGCCACTTTTTGAGCTTGATTTACATTTCTATACATTCTTATTCATAAGAATAAGCATAATGCTCACGACTAATTCCCCGAGGGGGTAGTCAGAGATATTCTGAAACCTCAGAACATCCACGTTTCGCCAGTAGTACCGAAACTCTGTCCAGTGTGACGGGGGGTGAGCCCGTCGCCAACTCATAATGGACAGAGGGTACAATGCATGTTTCGAAATTGAAGCATGCAGGTTTCCTCACGATGTTTTCCTTCACCGAAAAGCCAGTGGTGTTACAAATCGTACGTAAGTTCCGAAAAACTCATTGGTACGAGTCGGCTTGGACGGGGATCGAACCATCGCCTCCTGCACGGCAGGCAAGGTTACTCGCCACTGGACCACCACGACATTCTTATTCGTAGGTCGGATAGCTATCCATTGATATTATTTTGAATAAAACATGTTGAGTTCACATCAACTGCATCACAACTACAAATAGCAGTTGAAATGCAGTCGGTTTGCATTTTGGATACAGTCGGCGCTGCATTTCGACTGCTATTTGCAATCGTATTGCAGTTGTAAAGTTGATCGTGCGACGATCGTGCTTATCGTTATGTCAAGGTAGGGAATGTGATCAATTATCATTTAAACTATGTTCATAAAACACTAAGCCCCACTTGCGCCAACCGGGGTTAGCAATAAACTCCGGGTTAAGTTGGTAACCCATGATTTTTTGTATAGGAAAACAACTGAAAGAGCCATTTTATCCGGAGTTAATTGCTAACCCGTGGTTGGCGCAAGTGGGCCTTAAAGGTTTATTCCGAGAGCGCAAATGCACGTTGCATACAAACGTAGTCTGGTGATATTTTCAATACTATCCAATTAACGTCAATCTATTATAAATATAAATAAAATCTCTTATATTTCTGAAAAATTTCTTAGACTTTAATTGGTTAGTATTGAAAATATGACCAGACTACGTTTGTATGGAGCACGCCAACGGTAATATATCGACGACGCGACTTATGTCAATTTAACAATTCTTTACTACATTCCGGTTTCAGGTTTTGCTATTATTCTGCATGATTTTTTAATAACACTTTCGGGATGGTGTAGCTGCAGACCATCAAACTGAACCACTTTCACTATAAAAGAAAATCAGAAATCGTATAAAATCCACACTAAACTGCAAATGCCTACTCGACTCATATGTAATGTAGTGAAAATTTGGAAAGTGTTTACAAAATCACCTATACTTCATTCCAAATAAGGACGACGAAATTTTCCGGATCCTATTTAGCATTCTGGCCAATTCTGATAAGCAAATAAAATGTATTTATCAGAAAGATAATTATACGGACCGGAGACGGATCCGGAAAATTTCGTCGTCCTTATTTGGAATGAAGTATAGATGATTTTGTAAACACTTTCCAAATTTTCACTACATTACATTTGAGTAGAGCAGGCATTGCAGTTTTTTCACCACTTCTGAGTAAGTCCTGAGTAAGAACTTACTCAGAAGTGGTGAAACAGGCCCTAAGTGTGTCAAATCTCCATTTCTGTAATTGAAAATAGTCTTAAATTTTCGTCGCAATTTGGAATGGAGTATAGTATGCCTTAGACCTTAGATCAAAATAAAATGAATGGATAGGCCTTACGCGAACATTTCAAACTAGAAAATTGTGGCAAAACAAATGAAAGGTTTACTTCAAATTTGTATGCAAGTGCCCTAGATTTGACAGATAATGGCGCTAGTTTGTATGGACCAAGTGCACCAGTAGTGTGCTTCAACTTACCGCGCTTTAGGCCTATCCATTCATTTTATTTTGATCTAAGCCTTAGACGAGAGTTTAACTAATTTCAATATAGTATGATGATAATACCTATAGTTTAGTCAGTACAAACCCTCTTGTAGGTGCCACTCAGCTGTCAGGCTGTCACAGTCAATCAGGATTTAGTGTAGATTTAGTTTTAATTGTGTACAATATCTTGTTTATCCGTTATAATAAATAATTGTAATCAGGATGGTATCTATTAGAATTAGAAAGTAAAGGAAAGGATTAAAAGTTAAGTCTTCAATTAAAATTGCAAGAAATTGGTACAACGAAAACGGTTTTGAAAAAAAAAACCTCTGACGACAATTAGAAATAGAAACCTCTCTCAGAAACTCTTTTTCAGAAACACGAGGGTTTGCGTATTCTGCCGTGCTAACAAAGAGTGCAGTAAGTAAGGTTTTTTCAAAAAATTGAGTTAAATACAGATTCGAGATCGTGAAAATAAGCTCTATATGATGATTTGATCCCCATTTAGCTAGCATGTTTAGAAACCGATATTTTTTAAAGAAGAGTGCAGTAAGGTTATCACCAGACACGTAAATTACTAACTATGAGTGCAGTAAGCATAGCCACTGCACTTAGCATTACCTAATTTTCAAAGGTTTCTGTCAATTCAGACTAATAAGTAATGCAGTATGGTAATTTGCTGCTTTATTAATTAGCACCAGTGAATTGGGTTCTTTATAGAGCACACTAAGAAAAAGTGCAGTAAAATTGATTGCTGCATTGTTTTTTAGCAACGCGATTGGATTAATGATAATAAGATACTACGTAAAAATGCAGTGGTACAACAATTTTACCAATATACCTAATACAAAAAATTACATTTGAGTTACTGCATTTATAATATAACTGTTTTGCATTACAACAAAACAGATATTATGAGTGAGAGAATACATGCAGCATTGATTGAAGAAGCATCCTTAGATTTTACCATAAATATTGCTTAATAAACGGACTTACCATCGATTCTCTATACTTTCCTATATATCTGTCTCTTTCACTCTGCTAGATTGGCGCCTCGAATCCATTCGACAAAGCGCGCTCATTTGACATTTACATCATAGTCTTCATCAATCACCAGCAAGCACCTTGCTGCAATGCTGCATGTATTCTCTCACTCATAATATCTGTTTTGTTGTAATGCAAAACAGTTATATTATAAGTTATTCGAATACATGCAGCATTGATTGAAGACCTGTTTGCTATCTGCTGGTGAAAGAGTACAAACGCTATGTGAAAAAAATTATAAAAAATGAAAATGCCCATGCCATCATCATTAACAACATGGGTACATTAACACATACATCCTATATAAAAAGGGAAAATACACCATAAAATACCTTTGACAATAATAATAGAACATAATAGTCTTGATAATGACTAAACGTCGTCTCACTAAATGTTCAATAACTAGGTATTTAAAATCAACAGATTTCTGTTGAAAGAGAAACAAACATTTAAGATTAAATGTCTACCCCTATTGAGGCATAACATAATCTTAACCATTATACAGAAACAATCCTCGGATATCATTATAGTTAATTCAAACCACTGAACTTATTAGGTAGATGTATGGAAAATTATCTAATAGTAGGTCCTCATTCTTAACTTATAAGATACTGTTTATTTTAGAACAATACAATTTCCGAAATAAAATCTACGATTCTCTCCATGGGCCGCTTTGAGTTCTGGTAGCTGGCCTAATAAAACCCTTATTAGATAAGAAAAAGATTAATTACATCATTCTCAAAACAACTCTTCTCATAGACCCAGGTTTCATTACATGTTGCACTGAGCATAAAGACTCCACAGTATGTTGTCACATTAGCTAGTCAGGTGGATCGTTAACATTTTCTGAGTCTGGAGCCGAGGTTAGGTTATTATGTTTTATTTATAATTATCAGGTTTATCTCACTACTGCTACTACTCCTACTTTACTTGGTACTCTCGGATCTATCTATCCAAGATTCAGGTTTCAAAATCTGTAACTATGATTAAAGATCATTGCTTTTATGGACTAACTGACGGGTTAATCTTCTAGCCAATCAAATACTAAACTAGTGTCACATATTGGCTCCTTCTCTCCTGGTATTTAGTTAACAGGATAGTTTTTATAATGGTTCAGCTGCACGGCAGCGGCAGGTGGAACCTACTGACCTATGGCAGAGTATTGTCTAAGATGTCCATAAAATTCTGCCCACATTATGTAATTCACATATGGAGCTCTAGAATCTACACCAAACGAAGTTACGCAGACCCTATTGTATAATGTACAGTGTCTGGTAGATGTCTTATTGCAGGTTGTTAAGACAGATTCTCTTCAAGGAGCAGGAGTTCCTTTCGTTTAATGACCAGTCAGTGCACTGCCTGAGTAGTCTCCCCCCCCCCTTTTTTAGGGTTAAGGGCTCTAGTTTCTCCACCCGTGGTAGGCTCCTGCTCAAGTCTTTACCCCAAGAATTGTCAGTTGGCAGCACTTGTGTGTCCAAGTTGTGGTACTATCAAAATGTATTACATGTGAAGGGAAGGTGCCAGTTACAGTTATTGGGTGGTGAGAGCAAGCACCCATGCCAACCCGAAGATCCGGTATGAAATTAATGCCTCGCAACATACGCAATAGATTGTTGGACCATCTCTGAAATCCCAACCTACATCATTATCTATGATTGGCTTTTCCTAGAAGTGAACAAATCAACTAAATCGAAGCCACCGGGGGGTGATGAGTGCCAATCCAGCAATGGATTTTAGGTAATCAGTTGGTATTACTTTGTATAAGACTCAAGTACTATATAGGGCCTCCGCGGCCCGAGCGAGGTGGCGAGTGCCATTCCGGCACTGGTTTTTAGCTAAGCAGTTGGCAACGCTGTTATATATGCCCATGATCTATGTTCTACCTCCGTGGCCAGGGGCGGCGACCAGTGTCACTTCGGCACTGCGTCCTAGATAAGAGGTCGGTAATGCCACTGCGTATGCCCCATGTTCTAAATGCGACCTCCGAGGCCGGGGGCGACGAGTGCCCTTCCAGCACTGGGTTCTAGATAAACAGTCGGCAACGCTATTGTATATGCCATATGATCTACATTCGACCTCCTCGTGGGCGGCGACAAGCGCCCTTCCGTTACTGCATCCTTGTTAAGCGGTCGGTATAATGCCATTGCACATGCCCCATGTTCTGTACGACCTGTGCGGCCGGGGGCCGAGAGTGCCATTCCGGCACTGGATTCTAGATAAACAGTTGGCAACGCTATTGTATATTCCCTATGATCTATATACGACCTCCGCGGTCGAGGGCGTTGACGGGCGCCATTCCGCACTGCGTCCTAGATAACCGGTCAGTAATGCTATTGCATAAGCCCCATGTTCTGTATACGACCTCCGAGGTCGGGAGCGGGGACGAGCGCCCTTCCAGCACTACGTCCTAGATAACCGATCAATAATGCCATGCATAAGCCCCATGTTCTGTATACGACCTCCGAGGTCGGGGGCGAGGCACGAGCGCCCTTCCAGCACTTCGTCCTAGATAACCGGTCGGTAATGCTATTGCATAAGCCCCATGTTCTGTATACGACCTCCGAGGTCGGGGGCGAGGCACGAGCGCCCTTCCAGCACTGCGTCCTAGATAACCGGTCAGTAATGCCATTGCATAGGCCCCATGTTGTGTATACGACCTCCGAGATCGGGGGCGACAAGTGCCATTCCGACACTGGAAACAAGATTCAATAGTTATTTATACCTGAAGTGAGCACCCCAGACCACATCCGCTGTGTCTATCACCTGTGAATGTGCATCACCTTATGTGCAGAACCACCGAACTGTGGTATAATGGCCTTCTGCCATCAGGAAAATTCCTGCTGCACAGGGACAGAGCAAAAATTCCCTCTTGCCTTCTTGAAAGAGGCACCCTAGAGAACTGACACAGTTGATATTGTAATAATCGCTATCTGGTTATATTGGCAAAGCCTAGGAGACCTAACTAGCACTAGGGTTTTTCATCCTGCCTATTATTCTCTTTACCTTCTCTGTAGATAACTAGTGCATGCTAGTGTAGCTCATGGTATTGTTATACAATACAAAACGATTCAAATACTACTGTTCCGGACTAAATGCAAGCGCAGCCTACTGATTATTGATATGTCAGTATTGTTAAGATAAACTCGGTATGGTTGTGTGACCAGGAAGAAATTTTCTACATAAACCAAGAGACCAATCTCTGTGGGCCAAAGGAACTCTTTGGATCTAATACGATAAAGTTGCAACAGTCAGAGGGCCTAAAAGGAAGGCTTGGTGCAGTGCCCAATCATTATTATTAAGACAGCAATTAAAAATTATTTTGTCCTTCTGTCCTCCTTATCAAGAACATCTTGAAAAAGGGAAACAAATGAAATCGGCACATCTATAGTTTCCTTCTCTAAGTTTTTAACCATTTTTGACACATCAAATTCTTGCAAAGGAAGGTATAATTTAAACCTACATAAGTTGATCTGATTTGTATCAAATTCTTTGAATCTTCAATTTATCTTTATTGGTATTTTATTGTCTGCTACTGTATATTATCTACAGTATGCCTAATAAATAATAAGTTTCTAACAGTAAGTATGTAATAAGACTAATCTAGGCAATATAAGCACTAGAGACACTTAATGATTTAAAATGTAAAAAATAGAATGCCACTCGTCTGAATTAGTTGTGTCCAATGCTCGGTGGGGTTGTCTAAGGGTTGTTTCACATATTCCGCAACCACTATCAACCACATAGGTTACATCGACCACATGGGTTACATCGACCACATCACAACCACAACGCAACCACCAGCGACACCACGATCTAGTGGCCGGCCAAATCACAGACACAATTTTGCATCAACATAATGACAATGCGCGCACACCTGCGCCAAAGTCGATCTGTCTGTCTGCACACGACACGATGTAAACACATCGCAACTACTAGCGACAATGCAACCACATCCGCAAAAAAAACCACTGCTTGACCACTTTCTCTTCTTACTGGGGGTGGGTATAACATTCTATTGGCCAGTATTAGAACGTAATTCACCTAGATGAGCTCAAGATTCCCATTATCGTCACAGGGATTGACTAAATATTGGTTCAGACATCTAATCTGTTGTTCAAAGTTCCTAGGAACAAGAGTATACATGTTTTAAGTGTTCTGTTTAGTCATAAATAGCCGAAATACAATTGGATCATACTAGATCCTGAAAAATAGGTAGTTAACGTTAATTGGCTTAATTGTCAGCATAGTCATGGCTCATAAAATTGTTGGAAAGCATCCTCCACTTGATTGAAAGATGGGGTAACTCACCCCTGTCCTGTAGGGCCAAAAGGGTCAAAAGACCCTTCGAAGAGGCCGCTTTTTGCCCAAACAGCGGCATTCGCGAGCTGACGTTCATTAGTGCTTCTACTAATATTCTGCAAACCGTAAGTGCCCATCCTTGACAAAACACACACAGAACACTCACAAAACCACTTTTCTGTGTAATATACGCAGCAAAACATTACAATTTCACTGTTTTCACACAGAACACTCACAAAACCACTTTTCTGTGTAATTTACGCAGCAAAACATTACAATTTCACTGTTTTTAAACAAAGTTTTAAAGTTAAGAAAATTTTACATGCGTCCGCGGTAAATCTAAAAAAACGCTATGTTGTAAATGTCAAATGAGCGCGCTTTGTCGAATGGATTCGAGGCGCCAATCTAGCAGAGTGAAAGAGACAGATATATAGGAAAGTATAGAGAATCGATGGTAAGTCCGTTTATTTAGCAATATTTATGGTAAAATCTAAGGATGCTTCTTCAATCAATGCTGCATGTATTCGAATAACTTATAATAAGTACCCAGTGCATTCGTTAAATATTATCTTACAAACGTTAAGTGCAGTTACAAGCCTTACTGCACTTTTGATTAGGAACGCCTGGTAGAGACGCTAAAGAGCATACTACGCAAACGCAACGATTTAAAACGCTATATTGCAGCTGTGCTAATGAAGGTCAGCTCAGTTAAAATTATTCATTTTTTCCTATACAGTAAAAATAAAACAAATATGAAAAAATCATAAGAAGGATTGAAAAAAAAAAAACAAAAAAAAAAAAAAACTTTAGGCGCGATTTTCTCGAAATGATGACGAACCACCTTACTGCACTCTTAATTAGCACGGCAGTATTGTTCGGAATTTCTAAGACAATTAGAAATTACCTACTGTCTTTCAGAAGCTCGGGAGTTTGCGTATATTGTTTGGAATTTATCGATTAATAACACTTTTTGACATAACTGTACTAGCGTAATATTTTGTGGGTAGTATTTTTAGTTTTTTAAGGATCTAGGGCATTGACGTAGAATACTATGGACGCTAAGGTCTAGTACAAAATTATCAAAAAAAGTATCCGAGACTAACCTACACAAACCTAAGTACGTGTATAGTAATATAATAATTGAAAATGCTGAAATAATTTTTCATTTTGATTGCGTAGTTTTTACCCTATCGCGGCAAGGCGTGCACCGCTCGCGCTCGCGTGCGCGTCGTCAACCGTTCAAACAAAGACTGCCGCGTAATTAGCTCTCTTTGTACGTTTTAAGTCTCTTTTGGTTCGGACACTTTTGAACGCGGACCCTTCGCCAGTAGTATCTAGGGATTCTAGGGATACCGTTAACTGACTAGAATTGACCATCTTATCTCTTCAGATGGGTATTGCACAGAGGGATATTGCTTTTTTAGGCGAAATGCTAATCACCACATGATGCGTGTTTCTATCATAAAACCTAAAATAAGCTTACAGTGACAAGGACCACCTATCTCTATGAGTTCAGTGCATACGAAGCATCACGTCACATGTATGACAGCTAATCAGAAAATGAATCTGTCCATCGCGTCATAGCGGGTCTCAAGTAATAAGCCAAAATGATGGCGTAGACGACACAGCACGTTATGAATATTAACCAATCATATCGCGAATCCTAAATCGCACTATCAAAGTTATCAAGATACTTTGCATAAATACTTCATCCGACTTAGAACAGTTAGACCGCGGTCCCGGACATTCAAGCTAGCCCGTAGAAGATCTCTATTTCTTCGAAAAGTAAAAGCGATGGATTAATTGAGGGCTAAGGTTACTTAGGTTATTTATTTAGAAAGGTTTTCAATCCAGTTTCCATTACGTGCGGTAAGAATAAAATGCAATGACCATAAGTTTTTGCGAAACATAGTTTCTACACAATAAATTCCAATATAATAAGAAAGCCCGTGCTGCCGGCAACTCATTAAAACAACAAATGCCGGTTAAGACCCGAGCTCCGTTAAAAAAATGAGTTGCTTCTACTATAACAGGCAAGTTTACTATTGTAACTCGATTTTACTGTTGAGAAGTTAGGTTAGCTAGCTGCTATCGCTATTCTTCTCTTCATCTGATGATTTGAAATATAAAAGCCTTGGTGGCTTGATAAGTTACTTGCCGAAGGCAGTGGATTGATTCCAGCTTGGATCATTGGGCACGCGTGGTGGACTAATACCAACGCCCAACGCCCGCAGCGCGTATTCCAATTCATACGCGATTCCATTCGAACTCCACACTGCGTACTAGCGCACACTATTACGAAACTGGAGTGCGATTTTTGAATCTCATTCGGTGAGCTCAGCAGTTGAAAATGTCAAAATTACTATAGAGATACGCATCATTCTACTGCTGTTTTGACTTTCAAAAATCGCTCTCCTTGAGTATGGTTTTTGAAAGTCTAATCAGCAGTAGAAAGATGTGTATCTCCATAGTAATTTTGACATTTACAACTGCTGAGCTCACTAAATGGAATTCTAAAATCGCACACCTGGTCTATTGGCGTAGATTCCAAAATACACGCCGTGATTAATGCTGCAGGGCGTATTCCAATTTATACGCGATTAGTTCTCACTGCGTTACTAGTGGAAGTAGTGGAGTATATTACCCCATTTCTGGGACCCCAATTTCCAGGCTTGCCTTGTGAGGGGACCATTGCCAACATGCATAGTAGTTGAAACCTTGACACATTAACAATTTTAATTGTATATTGTTTTATTGTTCTATGCATGTTGAAATACATTTTTTTTTTTTTAATTTCAAAGCCAGTCTGTTGTCATAATATCATTCCAAAATATTATATTATGTTATTATTGCGTACTACTGATGTATAGTTTGGAAGATGTCCATGTGAAATATGTATTCTAAACTATAATCGATTAGTTTTAGTCCCTTGCATACTGATATTGTAGAAAACGGAAACATTTCGAACGTATAGAAGCTAAATACAGTAGTGACCAGTGAGCGAATAAAAGGTGAGAACTAATAGTAAAAATATTGCTATAGATCGATAGTTATCTGAAGCTTATTATTCTTATAATATCGTGAAAGGAAATTAGATTATTATCTATAGATTGATTGCATTTTACTTTTTCTTACCTCAATATTTGAAGTAACTGTGATCAAAAGGGTACCAATAGGGTGCCAAAGGGACCGTCCGTCGCGTCGGTCCGTTCAAATATTACATTCGTTCGTAGATTTAATGTTTTAAGACCTTAGAGAGACCATTGAGACTGAAAATGAACCGTTATTACCTACTTGAATTTGCCTTACAAAAGCCTTTTACCCCAACATAAAATTCAACGATAAAAACTTTGAAAGCACAGTCAAAAACTCAATTAAAACGTATAGAACTTGAAGGTGCGTTGCATACAAGGCACTCTATGCATTTCTCATTATGAAACGCGAAACTTGTATAACTGAGTTCAGCATTGGAGCTCAAGTTTGGGAACGGATCTCCCGCCCCGGGCGCGTTTGTTTTGTAAATTTTAAGGAATAATATGAGCAACTCGGAGCGGCGATGAGCAGAGGAAAATTTGTTTACTTTTAAATTATTAGAAATTTAATTTCTTGTATGTAATTTTGCTACGTTCTTGATTGCTGTTGCATCGAAAATATCTAGAGATCAACTTTTAAAGTTGGCAGTAGGGTATTGCAACAGCAAAACTCAATAACTTTTATTCATTAACTATTGCACTTTTTGAGCTAAAAAATAAAGTGAACCATCTACACGATAAATGAGCAGTGATATATGGTTTTCTAGAAATCGATTTTAATAAATAAAACCAAAGAAAAATGGCTCTAAAGTCACCCCTTTTTTTCCATTTGTTACCATTTTACTCTTACATTTTTAATCGGACGAAAATGAAAATTTACAATATTGTTCACAACACAATTTAGAATAATGTGGTTTTCTAACTTTTTCGAAATTTAAAAAAAAACATCATATTTTTCAAAGAAAACAGCTAAATTCTGACCGGGGCCACGCGCTCGTTCGCATCGATTAGTATGGAGAGTCGTGGTCCAGGGATGATACGCCTTAAAATAATATCACAGTTTTCTGGGGTCGGGATGTATTTAATGTAGATAAGATAAGATGCGGCCATAATCTCTACCACATATATTTTTTTAAACTGGAGGATATCACAGTTATTTACGTTGTGGATATGCAGACGGTTTTTAGGGGATAATCAGACCATAAAACTTAATATTCTCTATGAGACTAACATAGAAACCACGAAAAATCTGCTATCCTATACAATTGAGCCTATTTACAGTTTTGTATGAAAAAGCTGCAGGATTTATCAGTAGAATAATAATTTACAGGGTAAATTTTTATCAGTGCCGATAACTTCACCATGTATTCTACTCATCAAACTGAACAACTTTCACTATGCAATCACGAAAAAAAAACAGCTGTTCCATATATTTGAGTCGAACAGGTATACTGGTACAGTTTTCAGAGTATATCTGACTAGAGGCTCTGTGCTAGAGGACAATATAATCCTCTGTGACCGCGGCGAACCTCGTACTGCCTTAGAATCTTCCCGACACACACTTGACCGTTTTTAATAGCCTATGTTAATCACTGATAATGTAGCATTCTAATGGTGAACGAATTATTCAGATCGGTCAAGTAGTTTCGGAGCCTATTCATTAGAAACAAACAAAAAATCAAATCTTTCCTCTTTATAATATTAGTATAGACTATCCCCTCGGGGAATATAGACAAAACTATATTAGGTACTGCATTTTTGTATGAAACAGCTGATTGTTATTGCAGAAATTTGAAGAATGGAATACATGGTGAAGTTATCCGCACTGATAAAAAATGTATCCTGTACAATAACTACAACGTAGGCATCTTTAAGTAAGTTAAGTTAAGTAACCAGTTGGGGACGGCACGGGAGCTAACTTAGCTATTTAATGGTGCAGTATCCACTCTCTAATTAATATGAGTTAAGCGTCTGTACACTGTTTCCATTGTTTGACGACATCTGTTTATATTAAATTGTAGTGCAGAAAAAGGTATATCGTTTTTTTTTTCAATGAGACTATCGCTTTTAGTCTCTGTCTCACCCGATGTAAGCGATGACGAGGCTCCGAGGGTAGGCGGTAGGAATCGCCTAAAACCCTTTTATTATAACGAAATTTTTATCAAATATTATCGTAAGTATATCGTAGCCGATGAAGAATAATTACCTCTGCCTACTCCAGTGCGACACAGGCGTGGGATGTTTGTTTGTATTCATATCACCTACCTATTTAATGTATTTATTGAAAGAACACACGGAAAGTATATATGAATACGGCTAGGTAGAAAAACATCCCAAAGTTACCCCTTTTTGTTATGTTTTTTCAATACTATGATTAAACTGCTGATATTTAACTTTTTATTCTTATATTATATTTAACTAAATACATTCAATATTTCTAGTGAAATTCGCTGAATTTGGAGCTTAGACACACCCATGAGCAAAGATATTGATGAAAAACACGTTTTTTTGCGATCCTGCTTTCAAATGGAACGGGATGCAAGAAAGAGACGCTTGCATTCGGATAATAGAGCCTCAATAATGGAAACATATACTTTGCTTTAACGATGGAGTCACACGTACATAAGCAACGATCAAATAAAACACCTTTATTGCTTTAACTTAAAGTTTAAGTTACTTAGATAAAACAACTTAAGTTTTGTAACAACTGTATTCGTTGATGCTAGCAGTAAATAAATCTTGGAATTTAATAACCATACAATACCACTAGAGAAATTGTAAGGGTGTATTCAGCTAATGGAAAAAAAGAACTTTTGATGAGCATGGGTCGAAAAACGAAAAATGTGTTTGCACCTCCCATAGAAAATCGATCGGCAGATCTGAAATTTTGTATGGGAAGTCCAACATTTTTTATTTCTCGTTTTTCGATCTATGCTCCTTGGGGAAAGTTAGATACATACATAATATTATACACATGTGACAGTAATCCTTTCTTCTTATCGTGTGGGCAGCAAGCCCAGGTGTCAGAGTTTATTCAAACCTCCTTACGGCCTCTGACGTGGTTTTTATGTAAATACTGAAACGGTGAACTCAGACCATCAAACTCAGAACATCAACAACATTTGAGTCTGGTAGGTACCTACAACAGTTTTGTATGGGACAGCTGATTTTTTTTCGCGTTTCCTATGGTTTGCTCCATAGTGAAAGTTGTTCAGTTTGATGGTCTGAGTTCACCGTTTCAGTATTTGCTAGGCTGTCACTTTGACCCTGTATACTTAAACTTTATGATACTTCAACTATGTATACTTAAACGTTATGACACGTATAGGGCTAGTTCAAATATAAAAAAAATATAATATTACCTTAGTTGTAGGTTGATGTGACACGTATTGCAACTCCGGCGGATGCTTGGTGTGTGAGTGGAGCCCTCAAAATGGGCGAATTATCCACTTAAATTGAATGCACTTGATACGCACTGTTTAAGGCGAAGATCTTTTTATTTAAATACAATTCTGTTTTATTTTGTAGGGCTAAATGAGACCAACAATAATTTCGTCGTCAAAATTGATAACCTCTTTTTTAAAGTAGGTTTAAAATAATTTATACATTGCATTTTTTCCACCTGTACTTTGACGAAATGCGTCTGGACAAACTGCGAATTGGACGAAATGCTTATTGGATGAAATGCGTAGGTATTGGACCAAGAGCTACTAGGTCTTTTTCTTGGGTTCGTATCGGAATGACCTATAAGCAGAATGTCCTACGCATCTCAACGTCCTAAAAGCAAATCGACCTATTATCATCTTGTCTAACCTAACCTAACCTCACACCGATTGTATTCCCTTTAAGGGGGCCCTTGCCCAGCTGTGGGATGCCATAGTCTAATTTATAAAACCATGTTTCTTTCCATCAGTAAGGGAGGCGGTCGTGTTTTTTTTTCATTCTTTCATTTATCGAACCGTTCCAAAGTTATATAATTACGGCGTCGAAATAATTAGTACGTACCTTTTGTTGGCCGAATGTTACACCTATCGGTCTACGTAGGAACTTTGACGTTTATGTCTGGTTAATCCATCAATCAGATAAAATAGATATCGTCAGATGGATAAGAGATAAGTGTACTTTTTGCAACCATCAGCAGCAAGGCTGAATCAGTGTTAATGGGGTGTAGAGCATCTCTGTGATGGGGATGGACCAGGTCTGTCTGCATAACTTCAGTCGGTTCAAGAGTTACAGACGTTTAAAGGTCAGTAAAAAATTAACGATCAGCTGCAAGACTGATCGTATGATATTATTGTAGTATGCACTGTAGCTACGTGAACAGTATAAAAACTGACATAAACTGCCAGTCGGTTTAGGAGATACAGCCGTTCAAACGTCGGACCTTTGAACGACTGTAACTCCTAAACCGACTAATGAACCTTGTCAGTTTTTGTACTGTTCACATAGCTACAGTGCATACTACAATAATATAATACGGTCAGCCTTGCAGCTGATCGTAAATTTTTTACTGACCTTTAAACGTCTGTAACTCCTGAACCGACTGAAGTTATGCAGGCAGAACTGGTCCATCCTCATCACAGATATTATCTTAACCCCATAATCACTGAATCAGCCTTGCTACTGATGGTTGCAAAAAGTACACTTATCTCTTATAACCAGTGATCGGAATCTCGGGGCATTTTTTGAGCATACAAGTTTGGATACGCCTTGATTTCCCGGAAATATCCGGATTTAATAATTATGGATAAAAATTTCACGGGATTTATTGGGATTACCTATTTAGATGTCAAGAGACGTTTTTTAAATCAAGAGTATTAGCAGCGCATACTAGAGGCCGCGACTTTAAAACACGCCGCCTGGTATCTTTGACATGTACCGCACTTAGGTAAATATGTTGACCGTTATTAAACAATGATATTAAGTAACTAGATTAGTAGTTAGGGCACCAAAGCGTTGCCACTTCGAAGATGTCTGCAGGCTTCTTTGACTTCAGTTCAGGCGTTTATGGTGAGCGGACATATCCGTGACGTTTAAATTAAGCTACCAAAATGGGGAAATGCGCCGTAAAAATTTGTAAATCACAGTCGGAAAAGAATAACAAAGGAAGTGGTGTTACTTTTCACAAGTAAGTTTACTATATTTTGTTAATATTATTCAAAATAACATTAAAAACTAAATAAATTTTTCACGCATTGTTTTTGCCATCAGTGTTACAAGTAAATACGATTTTGATTTTCCCACACTGTTGGGAGTTTCGGTACCTTCTTCGTTATTTCATACAGGGTTAAGTTTTAATCAGTCCGGATAACTTCACCATTCATTCCCCTAATCAAACTGAACAACTTTCACTATGGAGCCAACAACGAAATCGTGAAAACAAAATCAGCTGTTTCATACAAAACTGCAGTACCGACCGACTCGACTCAAATGTATTGGACAGCTGATTTCTTTTTTCGTGATTTTGAAGTTTACACCATAAATAAAATAATTAAATATCAAAATAATAAAAATCTTTATTTGCATAGTGAAAGTGAAGAGATTACAATATGGTGACGTTATCCGATCTGGGCTGATTAAACATCAACCCTGTATAATATGATATGTTACTTAAAGTTGAATTATACCTAAATCTGTTCAGAACACACAGAGCCTACATATTCAAGTTTAGAATTCAGGTAATAAATTCATTAAATTCAGTAATTAATTCTGGGGAAATTATTTCTAACCACTGGCAACTGTGGCCGTATTTAATGACGTTTTTAAAATAATAACGTCTTTCTCATTTCGTCGTAATTTTTTTGACGGCAGAAGAAACGAGACAAATATAGTTTACTTTGGCGTATGTATCGATTTCCAAGCTACATCTTTGAAACTCTGAAGTGGTTGCGCATTTTTGAGTATTCCATCCCTCTAGTATTGTATAAGCTCACTGTTATTAAATCATTTAGGACAAAATCTCAATAAAATCAGTCGTTTAACCAATTTCAATGTTATTATTGGATCCCAAATTACTTTTTCGAGATTTCATTACCATATAAAATAATGTTTTGGTGCCGTTGTAGTTGGCCGTCTAATTAAAATTCTCTAAAAATGTTTAAAATGTTGGGACTTGGGAGTAAAATATAACGATAATTTCATTAAAATTTAACGTTGTGGCATCGTTGGTCAAATTGAATTGCTGGATAGAAGAGGTTTCCCCACGCCCCAAAAAAAATAATGCATCACGCAATTTTTTTGTGATTTTTTTAGTGTTTTTCTCAAAAAAGTTTCAATCAAAGTCAGCATTTAAGCTGGAATAAAAAGAAAAGTTGTGTGTACAACACACATTTTTTATTTTTATTTGAATGTCTGATGTTGTACGGTTCTATACACATTCAAATTACATGGATGCGAGCTCAATTTTTTTTTATTGAAGGTCAATAAAAAAAAATTGAGGTCGCATCCATGTAATTTGAATGTGTATAAAACTGTGTGAATGTGGGGAAACCTCTTCTATCCAGCAATTCAATTTGACCAACGATGCCACAACGTTAAATTTTAATGAAATTATCGTTTTATTTTACTCCCAAGTCCCAACATTTTAAACATTTTTAGAGAATTTTAATTAGACGGCAAACTACAACGGCAACGAAACATTATTTTATATGGTAATGAAATCTCGAAAAAGTAATTTGGGATCCAATAATAACATTGAAATTGGTTAACCGACTGATTTCATTGATATTTTGTCCTAGGTGATTTAATAACAGTGAGCTTTATACAATACTAGAGGGATAGCTTCTTACAAACAATACTCAAAAAAGCGTAAAACCACTTCAGCAGAGTTTCAAAGATGTAGCTTGGAAATCGATACATACGCCAAAGTAAACTATGTTTGTCTCGTTTCTTCTGCCGTCAAAAAAATAACGACGAAATGAGAAAGACGTTATTATTTTAAAAACGTCATTAAATACGGCTACAGTTGCCAGTGGTTAGAAATAATTTCCCCAGAATTAATTAGTTAATTTAATGAATTTATTACCTGAATTGAACTTGAATATACAGGGTCCAACTTAATATGCTGACACTTTTTTAAGGGGATGATCAGACCATGAAACTTAACAACTTTCTCTATGGGATCACCATCGAAATCGAGAAAAAAAAATCTGCTGTCCCATACAAAACTGCAAACCGACTCGAGCAAAATGTATGGTACAGCTGTTTTTTTTTTGCGCGATTTCGATGTTGGTCCCATAGAGAAAGTTGTTTAATTTGATGGTCTGGAGTGCGATTTTTGAATCTCATTCGCAGAGCTCAGCAGTTGAAAATGTCAAAATTACTATGAAGATACGCATCTTTCAACTGCTGATTCGACTTTAAAAAATCGCACTCCTGAAGTACCTATGATTTTTGAAAGTCAAATCAGCAGTTGAAAGATGCATATCTCCATAGAAATTTTGACATTTTCAAAAGTTGAATTCATCGAATGAGATTCAAAAATCGCACTCCTGATCATCCTCTTAAAAAAGTGTCAGCATATTGATTATAGGCTCTGTGTGTTCTGACCAGATTTAGGTATAATTAAACTTTAAGTGACTCTTTTACAAAATAACAACGATCGAAGTAAAAAAAGTGTGTAGGAAATCGAGGTACCTACACATTTTTAAAATGAATCATCAATTATTTTTACCAAAAATTTTGTTTCATTTGTCCATTTAAAAATCGAATTTAATCTCTTTCAATTTGGTTTTTAACCTCTAATTCTGAGAATTGCTTAGATATCCGCTTAAATGATACCTTGAAAGAAAGGCCAATAGCCGAGCACGTTTTTAAAAAGGTTTGAACGATCGAGACTATTTTATTTATTTTTATAATCGTCATAAACTTCACAGTATTGTTAAAATTTTAAAAGTTATTACGACTTCGAAAGCAACTAGAATTTTTTTCCAATAACACAGGCGCCTGAAACTTGGTTTATTAGATTAGAAATACACATCTGACAACCTCAAAAAAATAAAACAATTAACATACCAACATAAATAGGGGCACTGTTAACTGACAATTAACTGTCAGAAATCGGGTTTTTTCAAAAATAAAATAAAAATTGCATTTAAAAATCAACAATCAGACTTCGTCTGAGACATGTATGGCTCAAAATGTTCTAAATGGTGTCAACTATCATCCCCTTAAATATTTGCACCCCGCTTCCAAACACCCTGTATATCATATTATACAGGGTTGATGTTTAATCAGCCCAGATCGGATAACGTCACCATATTGTAATCTCTTCACTTTCACTATGCAAATAAAGATTTTTATTATTTAGGTATTTATTTATTTTATTTATGGTGTCAACATCGAAATCACGAAAAAAGAAATCAGCTGTCCAATACATTTGAGTCGAGTCGGTCGGTACTGCAGTTTTGTATGAAACAGCTGATTTTGTCTCCACGATTTCGATGTAGGCTCAATATTGAAAGTTGTTCAGTTTGATTAGGGGAATGAATGGTGAAGTTATCCGGACTGATTAAAACTTAACCCTGTATGAAATAACGAAGAGGGTACCGAAACTCCCTACAGTGTGGGAAAATCAAAATCGTATACAAGGTGTTACAAAAATACAAATAAACTTTTAAGGGGGTGGTGTAGACCATCAAACTTAACAACTTTCACTATGGGACCAATATCGAAATCGCGAAAAAAAAAATTGATGTTCCATACTCTGCAAATCGGCTAGAGCTAAAATATGTATGGGATATCAATTTTTTTTTTCGCGATTTTGATGTTGGTCCCATAGAGAAAGTTGTTCAGTTTGACGGTCTAAACAACCCCCTTAAGAGTTTTAAAAATTTATTCTTACTTATGAAACACCCTGTATACTTGCAACACTGATGGCAAAAACAATGCGTGAAAAATTTATTTAGTTTTTTAATATTATATTATTATTATTATTATGTTATTTTGACAAAATATAGTAAACTTACTTGTGAAAAGTAACACCACTTTCTTTATTATTCTTTTCCGACTGTGATTTACAATTACAATTTTTACGGCGCTTTTCCCCATTTTGGTAGCTTAATTTAAACGTCACGGATATGTCCGCTCACCATAGATAAACGCCTGAACTGAAGTCAAAGAAGCCTGCAGACATCTTCGAAGTGGCAACGCTTTGGTGCCCTAACTACTAATCTAGTTACTTAATATCATTGTTTAATAACGGTCAACATATTTACCTAAGTGCGGTACATGTCAAAAGTACCAGGCGGCGTGTTTCAAAGGCGCGGCCTCTAATATGCGCTGCTAATACTCTTGATTTAAAAAAACGTCTCTTGACATCTAACTAGGTAATCCCAGTAAACCCCGTGAAATTTTTATACAAATTTATGAAATCCGGATATTTCCGGGAAATTCAAGGCGTATCCGTATACTTGTATGCTCAAAAAATGCCCCGAGATTCCGATCACTGCTTATAACACTAGCACGACTGTTAAATTGGCCCGGACTTTCCTGAGAAAATTGTTAACATTTATCAATAGAAATCCAGTGTTTCTCCATCCTTTCTCACAAAGCCATCACCGTTTCCTAACACCTCGGATTGGGATCATTTATAGATGAGATTATACCTTAGATCCCGTTTCACATAAAGAAATCCCTTAAATCAAGTGATTCGGTAACTTATCACGTAACATATAAGGGCTTTGATAGGAGATTTCCTACAAGGGAACTTTCTGTAGAGCCCCATAGTTTTTTAGGCTGTTACGTTTTGTACGGAAAGCTGGTTGTTATATGAATTGAACAATAAAGTGTGATCGAGTAAAAACTATTGATTGTTCGTTTAGCTAAGTTCGACTAGTCGGAGGGTTGAAAATACTCTGACAGCAAGTTGACCACTAAGGCCGAGATTCAGAGACGATTTGTAAGTCATAGTTCGAACTCCCGTATGTCAAAATCCATACATTTCGACCCTACTTAGCTCGAACTAAGACTAACCAAATCGTCTCTGAAGCTTGGCCTACATCGACCTAGTGTTCTAATTCAATGTTGGCCTAAGTTAGGTTCTACCATAAAGTTATTATACCTTACAGGAATAATAAATAAATAAAATAAAATAAAAATTCATATAATAGAGTCAGTGACATGAGTTGTCAAATGAAACAGTTTTTGGATGTTTTTTGGAGACAATTAGCAGGCAAAAATTCTAATACTGTCTATAATTCTGAGTCTAACGTAAAATAGTGGATAAATTAATGAAGTAGTGTCAGTATATTTCACAAAATTATCTATGATTTCACTTTAGATTCCCAATTATTCACGAAAACCGAATTGTAAAAATTGATTAGTGACTAAAAAACGGGTTCTATTGATTCGTGTCACGTATCTCTTTCTATTATACAGTGGTGCCGCTAGGTACATCTTGCTCTCTCAGCTGTATGTTCCTCTATTCCTACCTCTATGGGTTCTACAATGTACTCTGGGTCCGCGGAGTGGCGAGAAATATGTTCCGTAACGACCAAAAAGTGAAAATAAATGTCATAATTGCGTTTGACTAAGTATTTTGCGGATATGTGTTATGTTTTTCTGTTTTGAAGAAGCTTACTTTGCGGATTCGGACATTTTGTAAATTTTTTATTGTTTTTATATATATTTTGTTTACAATTTAAAATGTTTTCTGAGATAGCGTTTTGTTATTCTTTTATGGCTGACGTGCCCAATTTATTAGTAATTTTTACTTTTAAATCTGTTTTAAAATCATTCTTTATAGTTTTTGTGTAAAAGAGATAATTTGGCCAGAACTCTTAAAATTTTCTTTAGGTATTACCTATACCTACACCTAATCAAACAGCGGTCGTTGTTTAGATGTTTGTTACTCCTTCACGTAATTCTGATAAAACTTATGATGCATATATTCATTGAGACTTCTACAAAAACGTATAGTACGAATTAAACGAACAGAGTCGCAGCTGAAAGCAAGTTAATTAATAAAACAATTTTCATCTCAATGTTTTTACTTAACCTTCATAACAAACAATGCAAATATCCCAAAAACATTGTTTTCACACGAAACTGTCTACGTTAATACTCTGCCCATGTCACTGCCAGTAACAAGTGATGATATATTGTGAGACACATGGCCAATCTACAAAGAACCCTTGTCACAAACCACCAGCTAACAATTTCCTTTTAAAACCTGGGTTTCGAGGGTCATGTTATGTTGGTTGTGAGGAGGGCGAAAGTCCTTAAAAGGCAGTCTATTACAAATATTTTATTAGTTCTTACGAGGCATCCTTTGAGGGATACGTTGTCCTTTTTGCTTTTGCAAGGGTTATTAACAAAGAGGTGACATAGAATTCTTGTTCACCAGGACAATAGGCCTTTGTTTTCTTTTGGAATAATTAGGTTGGTTATTTGTTAGAAATATATAGATCTACCGTGTATGATTCTAGTTTCTGACATGGAATTGGTATTAGATTTAGTTACTTTAGAACGTTACATAGATCTACATACCTATGTAGATTTTCTCTACTTTATTAGACAACTAGAGGACCGCGGCGAACTTCGTACCGCCTTAGAATCTTCCCGACACACACTTGGCCCTTTTTATAGCCTATGTTAATCACTGATAATGTAGCATTCTAATGGTAAAAGAATTATTCAGATCGGTCCAGTAGTTTTGGAGCCTATTAATTACAAACAAACAAACAAACAAAAATCAAATCTTTCCTCTTTATAATTATAGTATAGATAGACATAATATTCTGGATAAGTATATTAAACTGTTGTGGGTATACCTAGTCGTTGATTAAAATTTTCATCATGAAACCTAACTAGCCAAAAAGTGCAATTCCGTCCGTCCCTAATCGGACATGAATTTTTATACTTCTTTTCTGTTTTATCAGTTTGAGTTTTTGATACTAAAATGTATTTGCTATATTATGTCCGCACACTGAAATAACATTACTACTAAAGATGAAGGAAACAAAATTACGCTGATAGTGAGCCTTCGTAAAAGCAGTTGCAGCAAATTTTCTGACTACCCTGAGTAAATAGAATTAGGGTCGCGAGAATAAACATGTTTTGTTACATTACAGTACAGGGTCCTTCCCATCAAACTGAACAACTTTCGCTATGGGACCAACATCGAAATCGAGAATAGCATTAAATTAAACATTTAAAAAACCCCCAACGAACATTTAAAAAGTAAATAAAAATAATGCGGTCACCTATTATTTTTGATGTAAGCATATGTATGTTTTACTTCTTTACAATTCTTTTCTTCTTCGCAATTTTTAAAGTTACTTCAAAACTGCTTAACTGATTTTCATGAAACAAAGCTAAGAACACTCTCGCAAAAATTAGCTTTCTACTTGAAAAAACCGCATCGAAATCGGTCCACCCGTTTGGGACCTACGATGCCACAGACAGACAGACCGACAGACAGACAGACAGACAGACAGACCGACATAGGCGTCAAACTTATAACACCCCTCTTTTTGCGTCGGGGGTTAAAAATTTAATTGGTGGTCCCATATAATTATTATTTGGCTCAAGTAGGTTTGCCGTTTAGTATGGGAGAGCAGATTTCGTGATTTCTATGTTGGTGCCATAGAGAAGGATGTTCAGTTTTACGGTCTGATCATCCCCATATGTAGCACGTAATATAAAATTTGGTTGCTGTTTATAAACAAAGATTGTCATTATGTGCTATTTACTAAAAGGTTATGTTCGACAAAACATTTCATTTCAGCGTGTTTGGATGTTTAGATGTATGTGTTTGTGATGATCATACTTAAACGGCTGAATGCATTTGGATGAAAGGCACACAGGTAGATCATGTTGGCGCACTTGGCCGGTTTTCTGTTTCCTTTTTCATTCCAGAAATCATAAATATTGTGATGAAGGCGGTTACATATCAAAAAGTCTAAAGTTCATTGATCAAATTTTAAAAGAACTACGGACGAAATACCTAATTTTAAAAGACCAAATGGTTATTTGATCAAAAGTACGAAAGGCCTAAAGTTGAAACATCAAAATTTAAAAGGTCAAAAAGACGATTGACCGAATCGTTCAAAGGCCAAATGGACGAAAGATCAAAAGGTTGAAATATCATGTTTTATTTCATCAAAAATGTATGAAAAGGCAGATTTTTCAAACAAATTCAAAGAAAATGGCCCTACAGTAGTTTTAGACTCAGTCGGTTAGGTTAGCGAGGAGCGAAGCGACGAGCTTGTTAGGTTTCTTGCGACCACAGCGCACGAGCCGAGCGAGCGTAGCGAGCGTGCCGCGGCAGCGGCCGGCGAGTGCCAGAAACGAATTGCTACTGTTTACCTTGTCCACCCAAAAGTATAAGTTTTCTCACCCCCTTCATTTGTATGTTTATTAATTTTAAGGTTTTTTTAACGCTATGCATATTTATGCTATTCAACTAACTTATAAGTAAAAATAGTAATTCATGTTTACCCTCATTCAAACGGGGTGAGAAAACTTATACTTTTGGGTGGACAAGGTAAACAGTAGCAATTCGTTTCTGGCACTCGCCGGCCGCTGCCGCGGCACGCTCGCTACGCTCGCTCGGCTCGTGCGCTGTGGTCGCAAGAAACCTAACAAGCTCGTCGCTTCGCTCCTCGCTAACCTAACCGACTGAGTCTAAAACTACTGTAGGGCCATTTTCTTTGAATTTGTTTGAAAAATCTGCCTTTTCGTAAATTTTTGATGAAAAAAAACTTTTGATATTTCAACCTTTTGATCTTTCGTCCATTTGGCCTTTGAACGATTAGGCCAATCGTCTTTTTGACCTTTTAAATTTTGATGTTTCAACTTTAGGCCTTTCGTACTTTTGGTATTTCGTCCGTAGTTCTTTTAAAATTTGATCAATGAACTTTCGACTTTTTGATATGTAACCGATGAAGGCACCACATAACGGTGAAGGAGCCTTAAGACAATTTTTTAAATTTTTTTTTAATTTAATGAATGAATGGTTTTTATTTAACCAAAAAACAGCCTAATAGGTACAGTAATATAAGATAATGCTACAATAACAATTTTCATATTACTCTTATAATTAATATAGATTCAAATATAATACACATATGGCTGATCAATTACAAACATGGGAGCTGCCAGCAACTATCAGCAGGGGAGAACCCTGTGCTACTAGGTACTGGCCACTTCGTTCAGGCCAGAATAATATATTTAAACAATAACAATTGGTGGAAAGACCACTACCTCAAACCCACATCCAGAATCATATCTTAATTTATTGATAAGAAGAAGAGTGTCATCATCATCACAGCCTATATAAGTCCCACTGCAGGGCACAGGCCTACCCTCAGGGAGGGTGTATGGGCGTTAGTTCACCACGCGTGCCCAATGCGGATTGGTAGATTTCACATACGCATTGGAATAGCGTATGCAGGTTTCCTCACGTTGTTTTCCTCCACCGTTTGAGAGCAACATAAGTTAGAAAAACTCATTGGTACATTGCATGTCATCGGTGCGGACTCGAACCTGGGCCTCAAGATTGAGTTTTCATAGCTCTCCGTAACGCGCCACCGAAGGTCTAGTAAAAGATAGTCCTGAAAAAATTTAACAAATTGGTCTTTTTCATTTTATCTCTTTACTTTCCGAAATACATCATACATGCTCTGTATTTTTCTTTATTTTTCTCTTCTGACAAGAATAAGATTATAAGTAAATAATAAACAATTTCACAACAATACAGCATCCTGCGCAATAAAGCTATCCCTACACACTGGGTCAACGGACGCCCATCACCTACTACTATCAATAGTGTAATTCGCTCTTGTTCCCAACGTATGTTACTAAGAGGACAAGTCATAAGCGATTAGCGGGTCAAGGTCAATATAATATTACATATATGCATTGTTTTCTTTTTTTTCTACTCATCAGAAAATTTTAAATAAATGCACTACAGGTAGGTAATATCAAAGTCGATAGTGCTACGGGAGAGGAAAATTTCCTACTACTCTACTAGACATATTGCTACGTGGTAATGACTTGTCAAGGCGCATCGTCGTCATTTGTGTAGTTCCTCTATTGCCTGGACTACTCAGCAGCTGGTCCTTGATTCCTTGAGCAGTATTATTTTGTCATTTCTAAAAATAAACGATGGAAAACCCAAATCAGATTTACGAAACAAAACTTCACATAAACGTCAACTACAATTTCAGTGCAGTTCTCCAGTATTTTTGTGAGCTTCCATCACAAATTTCTAATGTCAGTCTGTGCCTCCCGTCGCTCATGCCTCGCACCAACGTGTACCACCGTCGTCCGGCCGTCACTCAGTGGAAATGCCCCATTATGTCGTAGCCACACGCATTGCAGTAGCTATTCTTTCACAAGTACAACAGATTATGAGCTAAATTGCCTTTTGAGAAGGTCCCTATTGCATTTGATGTTATTTGCAATCGATTTTATTGCCTATTACTACAGGTAGAAAGTTTTAATCTTGTTGTGTTATCGATAACTATTTGTGTTTGTATGGTAAACCAAATTGGTACTTCGTACGCTGCAGATACATAAAAGCTGAATTTTTATGCATCAGACAGGTTATCTTTGCAATAAGGTTCAATTTGAAATAAAATGCACATTTTCAGCTCAATGTCTGAGTGGGTAGTGGAGCCTGAATGCCAAGCCGAGGGGCACGGGTTCGGATCCCGCAAGCGGCAAATGTTTATAGCACTCTAGTTAGAATGAAAGAGATACACTTCTCTAGCTTGTCTTTTTGCCATGAACGTTTTAGAGATAATATTAGCGACAGAGCGCAGTCTCACCCGTAGAGAAATTACACGCTCCCCTAAGGTCTCACCGATCCCCGCTACCCAATCCGCCGCGTAAACTCAGCAACGTCCTATGCCGAGGATCGTACCCATTCTGGGTGCCCCTAGGTCGGTTGCTCAAATACATTCACTGGCTCGGTAAACTCTTCGTGGTCCCTCCAATTGTCCGCAGTAATAAGCAGTAGCTGCTTCCTGAGCAAGGCTGTAATTTTCAATTCATTTTAAAAAAAAGAAGTGGTCCTTTTTGTCAAATTTTACTTTCAAGGTTGCAGCTGAGTGCTACCTTCTCACTGTACTACAAATCGGATTACTTACTACTTATTAGTAATCCTATTGGATAGGAGAACCAAAAAAAGAAGAAGAGGAATCTATGATAATATTATAATCATAATTATACCAGTTCCAGGACGAAACCAT
This sequence comes from Agonopterix heracliana, assembly GCA_963693445.1. NCBI lineage: Eukaryota > Metazoa > Arthropoda > Insecta > Lepidoptera > Depressariidae > Agonopterix > Agonopterix heracliana. Next base: position 7,847,492 of record OY856332.1, read on the forward strand.
TTATAGAAACAATGTCTTGTTGCAGAATGTGGCTAATGGGCACGGTGGCAGTGCTGTGCGCATTATCACACGCGTCGCGCGCTGAATGGCGGTGCCCCGGGCTGAGCGCGCGGCCTGCGGCCGAGTGCTCCTGCGATCTGCCGCACACGCTGCGTTGCGCCGGCGACCACACTGCGTTGCAGGTATGTTTGTTATTATGTAGGCTAATTAATTGCTCAATCACGCGGCTGCCGAGTGATCCTGCGATCTGCCGCACACGCTGCGTTGCGCCGGTGACCACACTGCGTTGCAGGTATGTTTGTTATTATGTACGCTAATTAATTGCTCAGTCACGCGGCTGCCGAGTGATCCTGCGATCTGCCGCACACGCTGCGTTGCGCCGGTGACCACACTGCGTTGCAGGTATGTTTGTTATTATTTAGGCTAATTAATTGCTCAGTCACGCGGCTGCCGAGTGATTCTGCGATCTGCCGCACACGCTGCGTTTCGCCGGTGATCACACTGCGTTGCAGGTATGTTTGTTATTATTTAGGCTAATTAATTGCTCAGTCACGCGGCTGCAGAGTATTCCTGCGATTTGCGTCATATGCTGCGTTGCGCGGGTGACCACACTGCGTTGCAGGTAAGGTGTTTGTTATTATAACAATTTCACAGTCACGCAGCAGCCAAGTGCTATATATTGCGTTGGGCCGGCGATCACACTGCATTGTATTGTATTTAGGATTGGCCGAGATTACAAAATCGTTTTTATATTGTCGTATTCAGGTCTATAATGTATGGAAAATTCCAAGAGTAGATGTGGGTGTTTTGGCATTGGATTCAATATTACATTATGAGGATATTCCTTATTCAAGATTGGAATAAAACAGACGCTACAAATATTATCACTTAACAATAAACATTCGTAAACACCTCGTTTCTCCGTCAGTATCGGAGGTTCCGTACGTCACTCAAGGCCCATTCGTGCCCAAAATATTTCTCCTATGAATATGTCAATCTGATTCAAGCAATGACAGCTTCAATTAACACCGGTGCGAAGAGCATCGCAGATACAATAGAGTTGATTTACAATACAGTGAAGTGCTTAATTAATCCAATTAGCATTCACAAACATTGTCAACTCTACGTGGAACTTATATTAGGCATACAAGGAATGTCCTACTAACGCTAGGCTTAACCAATGCACAGATTATATATGTAATACTATACAGTACAGATGCCCAACGTCAAACAATGAAACCCGACTGCCGTAACTCGGGCAGTCTTCGGGCAAAGTAAATTGCTTGATTTTCTGAGGCTCATGAGATTTTTTTGTAGTCAGATCATGTACTTTTAGTAACAATTTACACGTTTACGTAAACATTAATTACAAATCGATACCATTATGCCATATATTGCAATTTTTAAACTAAAGTTTCATTTGTATGGGATGGGACACCATGACCAATGAAACCGAAACTCTAGTTTAGGCAGTATTTATCACTTTTATTTTTAGAGTTCCATACCCAAAGGATGAAAACAGGACCCTATTAATAAGCCTACGTTGTCAGTCCGTCCGTCCGTCCTATCTATTTAGGGCTGTAGCTTTTGAACCGTAATAGCTAAACAGGGTCCAACTTAATATGCTGACACTTTTTTAAGGGGGTGTGATCCATCAAACTGAAGAACTTTCTCTATGGGACCAACATCGTAATCGCGAAAAAAAAATCTGCTACCCATACATTTGGCTCGAGTAGGTAGGCTTGCAGTTTTGTATGGAGGGGCAGAATTTTTTTTCGTGATTTCGATGTTGGTGCCATAGAGAAAGTTGTTCAGTTTTATGGTCTGATCATCCCCTTAAAAAAGTGTCAGCATATTAAGAAGGACCCTGTATATATTTGTCATTTTCACAGAATATGCGTTATTACTTATTTATTACCTAAGGTTATAACGGCGGATTTGTCACTGTCAACAAATAATAAAAATGACAAAAAGTTAAAAATTAAGGGGATCCTCAACAAGAAACCAGTTTTTATAAAAGTTTTAAATTCTATTCAGTATTTTCACATCTCTGTTTCACATCACATAATTTAGAATTGTTTTTAACGATACTCCTTTAGTTTATTTATGTTGATTGAAATACGGTCTCAAAGGGCGTCGGTAAAAATAATAGTTGTTTGTCCAAACCCACAGCAAAAGACCCAAACAATTTGCCAGCTTATTTCCAAAAAGCTTTCCTTTGTAGTCAAAGTACATTAGGCAGACGTGAGCGTATTTACAAAGCACATTTGTGTGAAAGAAACGATTCAGATACCCCCAATAACGGATGCAGACCGTAAAACAAATATCTTTGCCCATCACGGGTTGCAAAGAGAATTGATATGATATTTTTCTAAGGGGTATACGGTAATGGTTTGCAGGAAGACTTCTGTTTAGTTGTTTCTGGGATTCAGTTGTGATGTTTAGGTGTGGGTTTTGGAAATGGATTTCAGTAACGGAGGTACCAATTCTACCAATGCCATGAATTGTATTATCGTTTGGTTATTAGAGTTAAATAATGAATGAATGAAAATGAAATATACTTTTATTAATAACGCCATTTTGTTTTGCTACAAATTATACAAAGTGTAATCTTAAATGCATTCGGTTTTTCATGTTGGGACCAACATTGAAGTAGAGGAAAAAAAAATGCATTTGGGTCGAGATTATATGACAAAATTTTCATTTACATTTCAATTTTAGCTCCGTAGTGAAAGTTTAGTTACTCTGTGGTTTTATGGTCTAGAGCACTCCGTTTAATATTGTAACGCATAAAATGTTACACCCTGTATATTTTGCCCTATTCATTTGCGATATGGTTTTTGGCTTAGCATTTTTAGACTCCGCCTCGTGGGCGTCCTTTTAAACTGCATTTTCAGCAGCATTTTCATGAGTCAAAAAAGCCGTGGTGGTCCAGTGGCAAGTTACCGTGCCTGCCGTGCAGGAGGCGATGGTTCGACCCCCAGGCTGCCTCGTACCAATGAGTTTTTTGGAATTTATGCACGATTTGTATCACCACTGGCTTTTCGGTGAAGGAAAACATCGTGAAGAAACCTGCATGCTTCAATTTCGAGGCATGTATTATACCCACTGTCCATTACAAATAGCGACGGGCTCACGCCCCATCACATTATATAGAGTTTCGGTACTACTAGTGAAACGCGTGTTCTGAGGTTTCAGATTGTCTCTAAACCCTCGGGGAGTATAGTGGTGAGCATAAAGGCTAGCCAAAATACTAAATTACAAATAAAAACGGAAGATTTTGGCCAATTGTGATTTGCAAACATAATTTATTTATCAGAAAGATATGTTATCCGACATAATATCTTGGACGTTACTAAAGCTGTTCTAAATGAGAGGAAGTATTTCAAATCTCTGTTTCTGTAATCCATCCTTAAAATTTCGTTGCTATTTGAAATGGAGTATAGGTAGGTACCTAAATAGGCTAAAAGTAAAATTTTCTTAAACTTTTCTGTAAAAAAACAATATCTTTGTCGTCATAATCCGTCAGCTCGTGAGGTCAGGCTCAGACGTTTATTGACACCGAGGTGGGTCACCGGGACCCTGCTCAAAGTCAGGGCGCAGGTGTATTGATGCGTCTGTTTACCGAACGCCTCAGGCTGGCTTCACTTTGAGGGTTAAGAATCTGGTAGAAATGGCTTAGAGTTAGGGAGAAAGTTTAATCGCCTGTTGGCCACTTTATACTACGAGTTTAACATTGTGTGTAGTAGGTACACCACAGTACTCTACATTTTCCTTGCATAAAATTTTATTTTATGTATTTTTCATTCTTTGGAATTATTCGAATGACTTTCTTCCTCGGTCGAGGTCAGCATTCGTTCATTCGGAATCGAAACGCACTACTGACATCCCTTGCACCAGAGTCCATGTGTGCATGACATTCACGCACAGAGAGTCAATGTGTGCGTGTCAGTCGTGCTTGGAGCGAGCGTTCTTAGATAGCACAGATCACCTCCAATAGATACCGCATACAGGGCTGCCGACGCGCACCACACATCTATGATTTTGCACTGATATAAGCAACGGGATAGAGCGAGATCGGAATAGTGTGACCTGGAAATGGCCAATCATGTTGCATTATTTCGTGCCCCGCTACCCGCACCTACCGCCAAAAATGGTGACTTCGGGCCTGTACGAAATTTTCATCATTTATCTAATGGGGGTAATCTGTGTTAGATAGTAAGTCATCTGTCGTACTATACTCTTATAATCCGTGCCTGTAGTGTTGCCTCGGTAGTTTCTTCAATCGTAAGCATGCGTCCTTTGATTCTCTTTCCCCGATATGTTCGTTGATAATAAGCTTTTCCAGATTAAATAATATCCTGACCGAATAGGTGGGATGGCAGATCTAATCAAATTTCGATACATACGTCTTCAGTCATGCGCTCTTAGTATTTGCCTCACTTCTATTTCTATTGTTATCTACAACGTTTGTTTAACGACTGAATTATTAGGTATGCTGCTCGGCATCTCGTTCTGCTTTAGGGAGCTTAGTGATTTCTCGTATTTAGGGAATTCAATCCAATATCGTATCTGTTTAGAGAGTAACATTTATTAAAAGAAATCTTATTGAATCTTGAGTTTAATTGACATTATTGGATTTGTAAAATTACCTTCTTTAGAGCGTGCTTCAGACCATCAAACTAAACAACTTTCATTATGGAGCGAATATCGAAATAGTACCTAATAAAAAAGGCTCAATGGCTTTGGCTACTCAACTAGTATTCTTCTTCTTATCGAGTGGGCTGCAAAGCCCTGGTGTCAGAGTTTATTCAAACCGCCTTACGGCCTCTGACGTGGTTTTTATGTAACGACTACTACCACCAGTGATAGTTGCCGGGACCAACAGCTTAACGTGCCATCCGAAGAACTGAATCATCTTTCTTTTCAGACAATCAGGTGACTCAGCCTGCAATGCCCTAACCAACTGGGGAAAAACGCACAAAGTGGCATTTCACTAGGTGCCCCCCGTAGGAATCGAACCCACGACCTCCGTGTCAAGAGCCCGATGCTCTAACCATTAGACCACGGAGGCAGTAACTAGTATTGAACTAGGTACTTACTTGTTTTTATTTTTTGCGATTCAATTTTGGTCACAGGCACCTAGTGAAAGTTGTTCAGTTTGGTGGTCAGGAGTGCGATTTTTGAATCTCATTCGGTGAGCTCAGCAGTTGTAAATGTAAAAATTACTACGGAGATATGCATCTTTCTACTGCTGATTTGACTTTCAAAAATCATACTTCAAAAGTGCTATTTTTTAAAGTTAAATCAGCAGTAGAAAGATGCATATCTCCACAGTTATTTTGACATTTTCAACTGCTGAGCTCACCGAATGACTTTCAAAAATCGCTCTCCTGATCATCCTATTAAAAACCGTCACCATATTAAGTTGGACCTGTATACAGATACAGGGTGTAAGGGAACTGCTTCCGAAAAAAATATGAACAACTTTTACTAGAAGACCAACTATGTGACCTCAAAAAAAACTGCTCATCTATACCTACATATTGCGCGGTAGGAATTTAATGTTCGAATGAGATAGCAGATTTTTTTTGTGATCTCATCATTGCTCCGATTGTGAAAGTTGTTCCTATTGATGGGTACTTTCACCCCTTCGAGTTTTCGGAAGCGATTCCCTTACACCCTGTATAACCAACTTATCTCTAGCAAATAAAATCTGGGCATTTATAATCAAATATGAAAATTAACAATAAAGTCAAATACGTAATTGTAATAGTTTCCCACATACATCCCTGACCAAACAAACTAACTATATTAATTGAAACTAACTTGTATAATACTCAATATCAATCAGAAGGGATTTAAATAAACTTGTGCCAGCGATTGGGATGATTTGAACAAATTAATCGCTACTAAGTCCGTTTTAGGATTATCTGGGTAACCAATTATGAGTTTCATAAGATTTAGTTACTGTATACAAGATATCTATTCTATTAATATGTATCCAGTGCCATATGAAAAGGTGTGGCATAGAGTCCACGTAGTGGAAGTATTGGGGGCTGTAGTGTATGCATATGACTAATTGCATACATACGCGCTCTCGTGTGTTTGACAGTAGGGACACCACACAGTTCCATCAGAGCCGCCGGCGAGTGTGGGTGAGGTGTCCTGTATTGTTAGGCACACATATTTACCAAGCACCAGTCTCCACCTCAAACCTATATAAATTGTGCAGCGTACATGTAACCTTTTGTGGAGAAAAATAAAGTTTTTTGTATTTTGTATTTTTTTTTGTATTTTGTATTTTATTGTGTGTTGTACAAAGCGCATCCATTACAGGGGCCATCAGTTTAGCATGGAAATCCCGTGTAAACAGTCAAATCTATGATTTTGAATCGAGTAACACAGTTTTTGATAGTTCCATCCATCCATCCACAGCCCTTGATCAGTCTGTCTTCGGACATAGGCCTCCTCCATATTTCTCCATGACGTCATGTTCCTCGCCCTCTGCATCCAGTTGGGACCCGCGTGTCTCCTAATATCATTAACCCATCTGCCTGGTGGGCGCCATCTACCACGCGTGTTTTTGATTGCTACGCGGTTATTATTTAATCTAGAATTACACATTTTAACGGGTTCTTACCGCGTGGGAAATCGAATATACCAAACGCGGTAGGAACCCGTTAAAATGTTTAATTCTTGAGTATTTTAGATGCCAAATTATATCCATTTATTCACAAACACTATCGAACGTGATTAATTTAAAGCCCGACCACCAGTGGCTATGCAATATCATTATGACAACGACACGTGCTCACGTGCCGACTTGAAACGTTCTTCCTATTTCTAGACGGCTACATTACAATATAATCCTCTGTGGCTACATATTGTGTTTTAGTTCTTGATCAATTAAAATCATGTCATCTAAATTTATGCCGTCGTATTATAAAATATTCTCTATCAAAATATGCTGCTAATGTTAACTTATCCACCGATTTTTGACGTCATAACGTCTTATAAATTGATGAACAACGGCTGCACGCACAAAAAAGTTTCACGTTCCGCGTGACGTCAGAGCTAGCAGTTCTCATCAATGTTTCTTTATGACGTTATCACGTAAAACTATCGTCCGTAAACCGACTTTACAGAAACCAATTTTTTACGTTCTCAATGATATTCCCACCTTTCTCTCATCTAACTCTGCTATCTTTTGTTACAGATAATCGGCCGTCACCTCAGAGAACAGAAAGCTAGAAACAAGAACAGTGCAGTATCTCTCCTGGACTGCGCACTTCGAGGAGTGTCAGCGTTATCTTCTGCATCAGTTTCTGAGCTGGCTGGTGTAGGTCTTCACGGGCTGGTCATATCCTCGGGTGACATAAGAAGAGTTCAGCAGGGCGCCTTCAATTCTGTCGCAAATACGCTGTTGGCTTTAGGTAAGTATCTGATTCTTTTATATTTCATTTTTATTATTGTTTTCTAGGCGATAGGTTTCCTGATAAATTCATGTCAGTTTATGATTTTATTTCCTCCTGAATATACAGTTCAATCAAATTTTTGGAATAGAAATCGTCCATAGAAGGGTAAATAACACGAAAGTCGTGGCTTGCAAACCTAAAAAAGTGGATGGGTATCGCGAGCGTCGAAGAGCTGTTTTATTTGGCGAGAGATAGGCAGAGATGCAGAGCTGACTGCCAACCTCCAGTAATGGAGAAGAACCCGATGAAGAAGATAATCAATGTCGTATCATGTTCTATTGAATTGAACTACAGAACGTCCAAGAAGTCAGGCCCCCTCGGAGATGGATACCCAAAACCGGGAGATCTTAGGTTTCTTCCCCCCAATGGTATTTCCTCCTTCATTGACCATGTATTCGAAGGGTGAGGAAAGCAAAAAGTATTGGGGCTAACACAAAAGATCCCACTGGGTCGAAGTGTTGCTGGCCTGCCAGCCCCCACAACAAGATAAGATAGGCCCCCCTCTATTTTAGAAACTATGCAGGAAATGTTTTGAATAAACGAGAATTTTGAAGAGGAACACCATAATCAATCATTACAGTTTGCAGATTTGGTGATTGCATTAAGATGGACGGTGGGACAAAATTAATTGTTTAATCCTAGTATGCGTGATCCCGGGAATATAATGATAATACATATCCATTTACCCATTAATTACGTTTGTTTACAGGTCTACCAAACAATCAACTACCCTCTATACCGACGGAGGCGTTAACTCGATTATTAAACCTGGATCGCTTAGATTTATCTAACAACAAGATTCACACTTTGGACCCCAATTCGTTTAAGGTAAATTTTACGAGTTAATAAGGGCTTAGGGACGTAATAAAGGCTTTGGTTTGAGTAAGGGATTAGTGGGGTCGGGGATTATGATTGTGTCTAGACGGATGGATGGAATATAGTCATGATTATAATAGCTGTGAGACAATTTGAGTTATAGTTATCGAAGAGGATTAGAATAAGGTAGATTAGATTTTCTCTGTATTAGATTTTGCACTGTTAATGAAAACTACATTTTAATTGAAATTCTTCAAAATGTTGTGGTAAATTTTCCGCCATAGTTTCTTGGCTTCAGCTCACCTGATGGAAAGTGAAGATGAAGCCAAGGATGTGACGGGCTCCCCCTCAAAGAACCCTATTAAGAGGATAGACGGGCTGAAATGCTAATTTGGAGAATAGGTCACTTTTCCAACCATGTACATATTTGTCCGATCCGCCCCACCCATAAACCCCAACGACTAGAGTGCGAAAGAGACAACTGCAGCTAGGACCGATTTTATCTACATAAAATCGACGAAAACAGCATTTCGTATTCCCCTGTTTTCTCCTCCAAAACTAAACCGATTTTAATAATTCTTTCAAGAATAATATGAGAAAGACTTTGGCTATGTCTGTACGTTTTGCTTTTTTTGTTCATATTCGTCAAATTTGGTTGCTGGATGTCTGAAAACGGGCTGTAAAATTGGTCATTTTCGAAGGGCACTAGTTCATACAGTAATTAATTTCTGTAAAAAAGCAAAACATAGGGACATGGCAGAGGTGATATAGATTGTATGGTATAAAAATATTGGCTCTAGTGTTATTATCCAGAGAGAAAACAGGGGAATACGTTTGTATGGAGAAAACTGTACTGGTCTATCCTCTTAACTCTTATTTTAAAATATCCTGATGGTATTTGCTTGAAAAAACAGACTCTTTACCTACTGGGATTAGGTTATTCTGTCAAAATAATGAAACCCATACACTCTGGAACCAGCCCTATAACATTTCTCCTACCTTTTAGCGATTTATTATCATTTTCATAATCTAGGCTTTACTTAATAACGCACAAGAACGAGAATGACAATAGGAAGATTAGAAAGACAGCTTAAATCTGTTTTTAGGCAACTGTATTTCAAAATGAATGGCATTTTAGTCTCTACCACTTGACTTTAACTCTTTATACTTCTCTTAGTTATTTGTTTATTTGAAGTTCTCATAAAACCATGTTGTTCATAATCTTTACTCCATTATTTACAGGGCATTCAGAATCTTACGTACTTGGATATAAGCGACAACCAGTTGACAGACATATCAGGTGACGCCTTCAAGCCCCTGGTCAAGTTGACTGTGCTGAGGTTACGAGGGAACCTGCTCAAAGTGCCTGCTTTGGCTTCTTTGAAGGTATGAAACTGAAGAAATCCACTTTGTTGTATTTTACTTATTCTTAAGTAGATTTATCAGCTACGCAGGGCAATCTTTATGTTGACGCTACGAAAGTAAACTTCCTTATTATGGCAGCTGTTTAAAAAAAATAACACATCAATTAATGAGGAGTTCAGGAATCATTGTCATCATCAACAGCTTGTAAACGTCACACTTTAAATAATAAGGGCCTCTAATTATTAATTTGACTTCTGATTTTACAGTCCCAATTTGGGCGCCAATTTGGTTAGTGGCGTAAGAATTTTATGATACTGAATATATCAGTTTCTGTTAAACATCTTTGGGAAAACATGATTTCGATGCGTATGCGAAGTCTACCAATCCGTATCGCAAGCGTGTAGGACTACCCCACACACACTCCCTAAGGGTAAGCCTGTGTCTTGCAGTGGAGCGCATGATGACGATGATATAAGTTTATGTAGGTACTAAATTACTAATCAGTATTTAAGTGTGTTATCTGCTGATGATACTTGACTTGAATCAGATCCCTTGTAATCAGCAGAACCTTGGTCTGACACCAACAAAAGCCTTGCCCTAGAATCTAGCCTAGAATGAATTATCACAACGCTATTTCTTCACAGGAAGCCCACATGCTACGGGACTTGGATCTGTCTAGTAACGCTCTGGAAGGTCCTCTTGGCCCAACGACGGTTCCAGCACTAAGTCACTTGGCAACTCTTCAGTTGTCTGATAATACTTTTGCGAGTATACGTCGTGGAGCTTTAGCAGGTGGGTTTTTTTTTTCTATGACTGTTTAGGTGTGGTTCTTGCCTTAAAAAGACAATCACTGTGAATGTCGTATGAAGTACCTAGAGGGTAAATTTTTATTTGCAGTAGGCAAAAGTTGATCATGACTAAACACGCTTTCAATATCAAATCTTTGGTTTAATGAAACATTAAAAGTATTTGAAACTGAACATTATAGTAAGTAAATCAGCCGCAGCTTAAGAAGATATGGATGAGTGTGGATGAAGCGAAATGTTTGGCGTGTCGTAGTTTCTGCCTACGTTACGTTGTTTCGTGGGGTATGAAATAGGCACAATGCTCGCAGAACCGATGGCTAATGGGTCCGAAGAGTTCTTGAGTGGCGACCACGTACCGGAAAGCGCAGTGTGGGTCCACCCCCCTCAAGGTGGACCGACGACCTGGTGAAGGCGGTGGGAACCCGTTGGATGAGGGCAGCGCAGGACCAGTCGTTGAGGCGATCCTAGCCTATGTCCAGCAGTGGACATCCATCGGCTGAGATGATGATGATGGTGATATATAAGGTCTAACAAAATTAGGTGAAACTATTTTAAGGGGATGATCAGACCATCAAACTGAACAACTTTCTATATGGGACCAATAACGAAATCGAACTCGACCTAAATGTATGGGAACGCAGATTTTTTTTTCCCTATTTCGATATTGGTCCCATAGAGAAAGTTGTTCAGCTTGATTGTCTGATCAGTGATCTTAAAATAGTTTCACCTAATTTTGTTAGACCTTATACAGGGTCCTTCTTAATATGCTAACACTTTTTTAAGGGGATGATCAGACCATCAAATTGAACAACTTTCTCTATGGGACGAACATCGAAATCGCGAAAAAAAAATCAGCTGTCCCATACATTTGGCTCGAGTAGGTTTGCAGTTTTGTAAGGAAAGGAAGTTTTTTTTTCGCGATTTCGATGTTGGCCCATAGAGACAGTTGTTCAGTTTGATGGTCTGATCATTCCCTTAAAAAAGTGTCAGCATATTAAGTTGGACCCTATATATCACATGATGCATGATGATGTGATTTGTATATTTTTTGTTTCTCAACAGGTCTAACGAACCTGACGAATGTGATCCTACATAACAATCAGATCGATGTTCTCGAGGACTACGCTTTCAGACATCTCACCAACTTGACACACCTGGATCTGTCACATAATGAAATTGTTGCTGTTTCGGGTAAGATTCACTTTTTTCTGTTATTGAAGCCTGAAGTCTACATAATAATGAGGCGTTATCAATAAAAAAAAAGAAAAAAAATTCTGTGACACTGTTAGAGGATGGCCTAATAATCTCAAAAAAAATTGTGCTGAAAGATCTAAGTGTCCCTTATTTTAAGGAAACATTATTAATCTAACGTGTGCAACATTAGATTTTTGGTTTCAAAGAATTAATTTATTCAGTTTAAGTTCGTTTATGTAAAACTGGCTAACATTTTCGGTATTATTGCGTATTTATTGGTAATGAGCAGTTTACCTATCTATGGGCATAGACTTCTAGAGTAATATGTCTGTCTATGGGCAACATTTGTCAGTCAATTAACAAACCATAGAACACCAACACAGGTTTTTCGTAAATTTACTAACGCCATCTGCTTTTGTTTTTTTTTTGCACTTGGAAAATAACCTACATGTTGTATGTCGTGTGCGTTATCTGAAAGAGATCCATTGCGGTCTATTTTCAACGAACAAAAAAAACAGCAGACTTATTTTTATCTGTGTGATAGTTATATCCCACTGCTGGGCAAAGCAAACTCTAGCCAACGAAGCTACTAGAATAAGTAATAGTTTAATTAGGATTCTGGTCTTGCTTTTGTTCATTTCGTCTCGGCTTTAACTTTCTTACCGGTCCCGAATTTACGACTCTTTGTGAATTTTAATTTTGTCTCCTGTAATATAATTTAATTTATTTATTTACGGAAAAACGCATTTCACATGTAAAATTAAAAAAAAAAATCTAATGTTCGTTATCATCATCAGCCTTTACAGGGTGAAATTGATATCATTAACATCCTTTTGAACTGTAGAGTCTACCCATGAAACTGAACAACTTTTACTATGGGAGCAAACAGATAGAAGAAAAAAAACAACATTTGCATACATTTGAGTCGAGTAGGCATTGCAGTTTAGTATGGAACAGCAGATCTTTTTGCTCCTATCGGTTTGCTCCCATAGTTAAACTTGTTTAATTTCATGGGTAGACTCTTAGTTTAAAAGGATGCTAATGATATCAATTTCACCTCCCATGCAGGGCGCAGGCCTACACCCTCAGGGAGAAAACTAATGTTAAAATACAATTACTAAAGTAATAAGAAAGAGTACAAATAATTTTAGTACCTACTGTTTGTATTTTCGGTACCTATTTATTTTATTTCATCTCGAGCGTTTCCGTGCTTCGGAAGGCACCTTAAGCAGTTGGTCTCGGATATTTTCACCAGATGGCGATTGTAACTATTCGTTAAGCCAGTTCAGAGGACTATTAAGGTGGCTTGAAAATTCTCTGACAGCAAGTTGACCACTAACTCACTAACTTGCCTCCACCAACACGCACTGGGCCCGCGTGGTGGAGTATGGCCCACTCCCTCTCACCCTTATTCGTGAGAGGAGGCCTTTGCCCTGCAGTGGGATTCTACAGGCTATAACATTTATTTTATTCAGAATATTTAATTCACTTGCAATGCTCATGTACAGTGTGATATTTGTGAGCCCGTCACCCGGCACAATATTAAACATAGGTGAAGGATGCGTATAACGTTTTACAATTTTCTTTCAAGAAAATTTCCGTCCTGTATATTTCATCCTCCATCCGTCTAATAAAATCCTTCTTATGACAGAATAACTGACATAAACAGAATCCCGTGTCCTTCGTCGACTACCGAAACAGACCGATCTATTTAATTTTTTTGAGATTTCTTTTTCCTATCACTTAGCTTAACAGTACCTGCATATTAGAAATTGAAATTAGAAAATTTTAATTGAAATGTTAGAAAGAGCAATATAGCCAATACAGCGTGAAATTTATATCATTAGCATCCTTTTAAACTAAGAGTCTACCCATCAAACTGTTGTTCAGTTTCTTTTACTATGGGAGCAAATCAATCGGAGCAACAAAAAAATCTGCTGTCCCATACATATGAGTCGTGTGGGCAGTGGCGGCGGGACAGCTGATTTTTTTGTTGCTCCGATTGGTTTGCTCCCATAGTAAAAGTTGTTCAGTTTGATGGGTAGACTCTTAGTTTAAAAGGATGCTAATGATATAAATTTCACCCTGTATAGAACTTTTATTAATAATATAATTAAAACTTCGACATAGCAAGTTGCCCATGTAACTCCGCGTTGAATCCGCTTGGTAAACTTAGACCCGAATTCTTAGGGCTCTTACAGACCAGCGACACTTTGCAGTCGCAGAGACTAAAAGCGCTTAGGTTCCTTCCTTGAGACTTTTTCTACTCGAGTTGACGTCTAGTCAAATTGTATGTTAAAATATCCAAAAATGTCGTCGACCCAATACATTTCCTCCGTCGCGCCGAGTTAGAGTGGAGGAAAGAAACAAGGTAGCTCGCGACCTACCTACCTTAACATTGCTCTTCTTTCCATGGGCAATTACTCGCTGCGTGTGTTTTTCCGCAGTGAAAGAGAAACTTAACAGCCTGGCCATGGGATGCGGGACAGGGTGAACTGCCGCGCGGCGGGAAAAGAGGTTTTTCAACACTACGTGCTTACGTAATAGTTGGGACGTTGGGACACAACGCTCAGTGCATTGACGCTTTTCGCGCCGCAGTTCGCCCTCTCCCGTGGCCAGACGGTAAACGTAGTCAATCGTAGTTTTTTTTAAATCGAATCAAACGCTAGACAATGAAGTCCATAGAGCGGTCGGGGATGTCTGTAATCTGTCTAGGAACGAAACAACGAAGCAATGAAACTAATCAAAGAAGACCTACGTCTCATGTAGGAAAAATAAAAATATCGGATTTTCATCTACTGTTAATGAGACACAGTAATAGGAAAATTACACAAATTGTGAGGAGTCGTTGTTGATACTCGTTGCAAAGGAGTTACTGTGACAGAAATTAATGCCTTTTTACCATGATAACTCACTTTTAATACTGTAAATACTTCTACGGGATAACTGCACACAAAACAAAAATTGAGACATCCCTTTTATTTTGTAGACTTTACTAGAAATGTTTTTGTTATGCTCGTTAATCTAATTTTGGTAGATTAAACTAAAATCTACTAACAACAACAAAATTTTCTAGTAAACCTTTAAAACAATCTTAGAAACCCCTGTATTTTAGTAGACTTTACTAGATGTTGTTGTAAGTAGATTTTAGTTAAATCTACCAGAATTAGATTTAAGCATAACAACAAAAAGTCTACAAAATAAAGTCTACAAGGGTTGTAAAAAAAAAGAATTCCGTATCTTTGTGGTTCGAATAAAGAAGAAGATAACTTTTCAAAGGTTGTTAAGATTTCCACAACAATATAAAAACTTTGTAGAATCTGAATTGATCTTTACTTTACCTTCAATACGTACCAATTTCGTTTGCCAATTGGCTATTAAAGAGATTTAATGGGAAATTGGACATCCAGTAGCCGTGATTAGTGCTCAGATAATGTCCATTGCAAAGGCTTTTTGTCAGAAAAGTCAGGGACATTTTTAATTTCCGCTACAGAAAAAGTCGGAAAGGCAAGAGAGAGACGGAAATAAAGGGAGCGGGTACAGTTATCTTTTTAAATCGTTTTAACGTGAACAATGCATTGTTTTGATACATTTTACGGGTTTCATGATTTACTACCTTTTACCGCTACTTCGACCGCATTGGCTCCCGTAGCGAGATACAATTTATACCAGCCGCCGTAGTATGGCAGTGTCATACAGCGCTATCGCGCCTTCGCTCGCTTTCTATTTGCGCGGGAAGGAATGTGATGCGAGGAATGATATAGCTGTATCACGCGCAACATGCTAAGTAGGTACGCAGCGCATCTAGCATGATTTCTCTACTTGCGCGAGACTTAGCTTTTCCCCATAATACTTTTCGCGGCAAGCGCGACATTCGATCTCTAATAAGCGCAGGAAGAGGTCATTTTCTATGCAGCGAAGACGCGTCGCGCGGGTAATTTACTATTACTTTTCCTTACACCATGTCTTACGTAGGTATGCCAAAAAGAGCGCGCATGGCGTTTTTCTCGTTTTGTCGCTTTGTCGTGGGTGGCATGCTAGCCGTGCTACCCCTTTCGTATGATTTCTTTACCCGCGCGTGACAAAGATGGAGGCACATCTCGATTTTTATCGTTTTCTCGGGGGTGGCATGCGAGGCCTACTGTTAGTTTCGGCGGCCGTGACGAAGAAGGAGAGAGGGGAGGAAAATTGAATGGGGGGGGGGGGGGGGGGGGGGCAGCTAGTGTCAGTGCTGTATATAGTAACTATACAACTGTGATGTAGTCTTCTCTTCTTATCGAGTGAGCTGCAAGCACTGGTGTCAGAGTTTATCAGAGTTTTTTTTTGTTCAGTTTTACTGTGATGTAGTACTAGATTCAGACTTTATTAACTGTGGTAACTACTACTGTACATATTTGTCCACAGGTGCATCTCTAGCTCAACTCACGAACCTGTTCCACTTGGATCTCTCACATAATTTTCTCCGGTCCCTGTCTGCTGAGCCACTAAAATCTCTTCGAGGTCTCTCCGAGTTGCTTCTGCATGACAACGACATATCCATGATCGATGACGGTGCGCTGGCGCAGCATAAAGGCCTGGCGAGGTTTACCGTAGAAGGTAATTTATTACTGTATCAAAAACCCCAAGAAAGAATGTACTCCGGCATGTCTCGGCTGAACCACTGAAGTCTCTCCGAGGTCTTTCCGTGTTGCTAATGTAGTAGGTATGATAACGATATACGAGTATCCAAGATCTAGGACGGTGATCTGGCGCTATTGCTACTGCATGACAACGATGTCGTAACATAACCATGATCGATGACGGTGCGCTGGCGCTGTATAATGGCCTGGGAAGGTTTAGTGCGTTCACATACGATGACGCATTGACGGAGCGGTAGACATCAGGCCATAGAACCAGACACGGTGCGTCAATGCGTCACCGTGTGTGCTTCTACGCGCGGTTTCATACAACTCCTTGCTTCACAAATGACGGACTGACAATTGCCATGAACGACTTACTGTGGATGGTAATTAATTGTTTCATAGTAGGCGCCAAGTAGAAATGTTGTGACGTCTGTACGAGATCTTTCGGAGTTCCCCGTACGGGCCAAAATGATTGTGATGTTTGTAATGCGAATGCGAATATAATATAATTTGTGCTCGATTTGCTTGCTGTATAAATACAATATGCTGAAGGTTTTTAAGTGGATGATCAGATCATCATACTGACCAACATTGAATGAAATCAGTTTTAAAGCCCGACCAGAAATATAAAAAACCTCGCCATGTTGCGGAAAATCATTGGAACTAATTTTTGTTCTTGGAACTCTGTCATTAAAGGTTATAGTCTTACAGCGCCCTCAAACCAGGTTTTTTATATTCCTGGTCAGGCTTTACCATACATTTGGTTCAAGTAGGATGGCAGTTTTAAATGACACAGACTCTATATGCGATATCGATATCTTTTCTTTACATTACAAGTCTAGTTTCTTGTTCCTGTTACATAATTTTGGGCTATAATACCCAGATACCATATTTATAAATTTTATTATTATTTGCTTTAATTACCACGATCAATAATTGACTGTCAATGAATAAAGTTTCTTCCGCAGTCAGACAATGAAATAAATTAATGAATTTCTCTTCCATGTATGTCAAGCACGTATCGATTCGCGGTTCTCTGTTGATCTGTGAGCTTCTATTGACTGGCTTTGTTTATCTGCTCAAGACGCTATGTGCCGGTACTCTGTATTGTATGTGATATATCTCTGCTCATTATTGTGTCTTGATTACTTCCATTGAGGATTATAATGTACCTTATGGGTCGCAGGTGTAATTACAATTCAATTCTGATATAAATTTACGAAAAGGAAAAAAAAATTACGAGAGGCCATGAAGCAATCTTATACTCACTCAGCTTATGAAAAATTCTGTTTTTATTCTAGAGTTTACTAGTAGAAAGTTCAAAAATACTTGGTCGAACAACCCCTATCCTGGTGGGTTTGGTGCAAAAGGGCGACAACGGCGACTTTACTTCGTTATATAAGCTAAAACGAATTGGATATAATTTGGTTATTTAGTATTTGGGTATTTAGTGTCGTCTCAGAGAGGTAGTAACTACCAATGACACTAAATACCCATCGTTACACTGACTGACTTACTAGATCACCCTGTGTAGATCAAATCCAGGATCCCAAACCAAGATTTTTACCAATAAGGACTACTAATAATCTACTACTGATAATAATAACTCGATAAGGACCAAGATTTTTTTGCATCTTCTAATAGTAAACTATTGCATGAAACCGGAATTTTTTCATATGCTAAGTGGGTATACGACTTCATCACAGCCTCCAGGTCGCCCTCTCCATGTATAAGAGAGTAATAATTATAATCACAACAATTTATCAGTGATTTTGTATAGTTTCATTCCATATTTATTTTTTTATTAATTAGGTGGGTTTTCGATTGGCCTCAGCCTCACCTAGCGACACTCAAAGTTTTCAAATACAAAATATTTCCGAATAGATTTGTAAAACCCTTAAAGCGTCGAGGTATTTACCCGCAAATTTTGCCAATTTTCTAAATAAGTAATTCAATTTAGACACTTAACTTGATTAAATTGAAAATAACTTTCTAATTTGTTTCTTTACCGATGAACAATCGAATTGTACAAAATCGACTTGTTCCATTTCAAATTAAGCCTTTATTGGACCCATTCGTTACACAGTTAAGGAAACTTTTATTTATTGATACCATTTAAATACTGACTAGCAATTTGAATTAAACATAATTTAGCTTAGATGGTTCGGTCTAATGAATAATGAATGAAAGAAGACTTACGAATGAAACATGTCAAGCAAAGGTGAGCGGAAGTGTTAGGAAAGGCATCAGAGACTGTCCAAGGAAAACATACCATCAAATCAATTATCTTTTTCGACAAAGGCAAGTGCATAGCACCCTCAATCGACGGAAGTGCATGAAGAGATGTATGAATCTGAATTAGGCTAAAGACACAGGACTAAAGAGGTGTGTCAGAGTCGTAGCGGATGGCAATCCGTGTATACGAGTGTATGTATGTATGCATGTATGTATGCATGTATGTATGTATGTATGTATAATTTCTAGTAAAGTCTGTAAAGGAGAATGGCGGCTACGCTTTTGGTCCAGCACAGGTCTCAGTCTTAGATAAATGAAACTTAGCAATACGTGTAGAGTGAAATGAAATTAAAAAATGTGTTGGGTGGAACCTGTAGTAATTAATCTGTGCCTGTAGTTTGAGGAAAGGCGGATTTCCTTATGATACCTTTCGAATCAAGTGTGTGAACCTCATAATTTTTCTCATTAGATAGTCCACTTAATTCATGGTTTAAACATTAACGATAACTGTAGGTATAGTACCTATTTATGATAATTGATGAAAACGAAATTAGTAAAGAGAGAGTAGAGAGTAACACAATCAGTTCAATAAAACATGAAACAACCAATTCTATTTTTCACGATTTTATTATGCTCCTATAGTAAAAGTTGATCAGTTTGATGGTTTAAACCACCCCCTGAAGAATATAACGCATTTAAGTTTATACCCTGTGTAGTCATGAGTGATATTATATTTCTATGAACAGAAAGTGTCGTCAATTGAAATTATATTTAGATTCAATTTGTCGGTGTCGGTAAAAGTAATCATAGGTTCATTGCTATGGACGCGAACGATAATGTGCCAAAATAATAATAAACAACTGACGTCAGCAAACTTATTTTTGGCACGTAAACTAATAATAAGCTGTAAATCTAAATAGATTTAGATTGTTATTGACTTGATTAATTTAACAATATAGATGGAGGCTTAAATGATACCTCAGGTTCAGAATTCAATTGGAAAATACTTTAGCAGTAGGTATTCCATTTAATTCATTTATTTTGTGTCAGATCATAGATCCATAGAGGTCTAGCCTACGAAAAAATAATTATTTGTTCGTAGGGTCTAGCCTGGTTTCTGTGAAATCAGACATAAAACTGAAATGTGCTAATACGAAAACTTTCTTTTCAGACAATCCCTTAAACTGCGATTGCCTCATGGCAGGCTTTGCTCGTTGGCTGCGCGAAGCAGAAAACCTCTCACAAACTGATAAGTCAGCAGCCGTCTGCGCAACACCACCGCACTTAGAAGGCGCACTTCTTTCACGACTCTCCAAGAACAAACTCTGCGATGACTTCGAACATATCGAACCAAAGAATAATAGAGATGCAAATTATGATTTGAATAAAATACTAGCTAATGCTATTGATGTAAATGACAAGGTGGCAGTTGATACAACTGATGATTATGTTGATAAAGGGTTGGATGATGATTTGTATGATGATGAGATGGAGGTGCCTTCGGAGGAAGACTTGCCTATTTCTAAGGCTAAGGTAATACCTATTCAAACGTTCATGATTGTAAAGTATTGAAACTACATTTGTATTTCACAGAAATTATGCCATTTAATTGGTAGTGACATTGACACGACAAGACAGACATGACGATCTGCGATCCCCGAATCCCCCTCAAATTGAAGGGCAAAATATACAAAACCGTAGTAAGACCTGTTGTCATGTACGGTTCAGAGTGTTGGGCCACAAAAGGGACGGATGAGAAACGACTACATGCAGCTGAGATGCGAATGCTGAGATGGATGTGTGGTGTAACTAGAATGGACAAGATAAGGAATGAGTATATTAGAGGAAGTTTGAAAGTAGCACCTATGACAGAAAAATTACAGGGTAATAGATTATCGTGGTACGGGCATGTGATGCGAAGAGACGAGTGTCATGTTACGAGACGAGTGTTAAGTATGAATGTGGATGGCTGTGGTAGGAGAGGAAGGCCGAAGAAAAGATGGATGAATTGTGTGAAGGATGATATGTGTAAGAAAGGAGTGACTGCTGAAATGACGGCTAGGAGAGATGAATGGAAGAGGATGACATATTGCGCCGACCCCAGATAATGGGAAATGGGCAAGGGAATGATGAATTGGTAGTGACATTTAGGCGTAAGGAGGCGTTAGGATTTCTTATTAATTATTTTCTAATTTTAAAAGTCTGGCTTGATAGTTTCTGGCCGCATCTTCTCTACAACGGAACACCTTCCGAAGCGGTGCTAGAATCAAAAATGACGTCAGAAAGTTATCCATGTGATATTATTTTGATTAAAAATTTTTGATTTGATTTGATTTGATAATGCAGATATACTGAAACGTTTTTTGATAATGCTCATTGAATTCTAATTAGAGAGAAAAATTGGGAAAATTCCAATTCATTCTTTATTAATTATCTTTTTATTAATTCTTCTTCTGTCGAGTCAATGGCACATTCATATTTATTTATTAGTTGCTTTCATAGGCAAACTAATATCATTATTATATGTATTTGTATAGCCTAATATGTGACACAGTTATATGACACGGAAAGTCTGTCATACTTACAGAGAAATTATACGCTCCCTTAGTACCCAACAATACCAACGCGTAATTTTCTTCAGCTCATAACTTTTTGACGTGATAACGTCTATAAATTGATGAACTCCGGCTGCACGCACGAAAAAGTGTCACATTCCGCGTGACGTCAGAGCTAGCAGTTCTCATGCATGTTGCTTTATGACGTTATCACGTAAAACTATAGTCCGTAAACAGACTTTACAGAAACCATTTTTTTGTTGATGTTTACTGCCTACATCATTATTAACTGTTTAGTTATCATTCTATTTTCACCAGGTTCGCCTAACAGACGCCTGGTACGACGACGAAGTGGTCTACGTGTCCTGGGCCATCGATCCACCTTCAACCCGTCGATTCAGATGCACCGGCATGACGGCGTCCAGGGCGGGAGGTCTTCCCAAACACGTGGCCTGTCACAGAGCGGCTCTAGCCAATGTCGTGCTTAGAGGATTAAAGATTGACCCCGTTGAGGAGTATACGTAAGTTTTATTTCTATCGTAGCTTTCTACTTCTTAGAAACGTTTCTTTTCTGTGCTTTTCTTGTCCTTTCGTGTCACTTTTCAATACAAAATATATCTTCATTATTCAGTAAATAGTTACGTCAACCGCTTTACCCACACAAGGCTTATAATGTCCATTAACACATTCACTTCTGAGGTCCTACCTCGTAGGACACTGCGGTTCGTTAAGAATGCGAAGTTCGTAAGAAGTTCATGTTTTGAGACTAGCAGCGACGTGTTAAGCCATTCTCAAGTAATTGGTAATTGGCTGGTGTTATAAGTGGCAGCTGGATTTTTATATTTCTCACCCATTGACTTTCTACATCAATATTCTCAGCATTGACCAGAAATACTAATTCTCAGCTATCCTTTTAGGCTATTTACTTGGCTCAGAAAATTAGCAAGCTGAAGTGGCAATGGGCTGGTCATATCTGCCGAAGAACTGACAACCGATCCGTGTCAGAGTTATAGAGAGGAGACCGCCAACTGGTACTCGTAGGCGTAGTGTGGGACGCCCTGCTGCCCGCTGGACAGACGACCTAAAAAAAGTAGCGGGGAGCGACTGGATGAGGAAGGCCGAGGACAGAGTTTTGTGGCGCGCCTTGGGAGAGGCCTATGTTCAGCAGTGGACGATGATAGGCTGATGATGATCCTTTTAGGCATTGTGAATGTTGTGATCTCTCTCCTACATTAACTTAATGAATGAAAACGATGCACTTATTTTAGATTTGTATAGATAGATCACAGTTTTATCTGTACGTACAGTGGTATCGATTCGGTATTGCCACGACTTAACTTAACTAAATTTATTCCTGTCATTTTCTAACATTCGACTAAGAAAAGAGACAGAAAACCAACAACTGACTTTAGTGCTGTCAAAGTGACGCTACACGCCCAAAAACACGCCCAAAAACGACTTAAATAAGATGGCGTGCATTATGATGTCATCTTATTTTGGGCGTGTAGCGTCACTTTGACAGCACTAAAGTCAGTTGTTGGTTTTCTGTCTCTTTTCTTAGTCGAATGTTAGAAAATGACAGGAATAAATTTAGTTAAGTTAAGTCGTGGCAATACCGAATCGATACCATTATCTACCTAAAAAGTTTACATATTCGATGCTGCTACCTACCTCGTAGGCCTGGCATAAAGTAGCCCGGTAACATGCGCATGAACCCGCCTAGAGGGTCAGTTGGTAATTTGGTAAGTATCGCATTCCGGCGCCGGCGGTGTTAACAAATCGTCGAGTTTAATACTTTTAACTCTTACTGTGAGATTCACACAAAAATAGCAAAGTTAAATTTTTTCGTTAAATTGCTTTATCAAACTAAACATTGATAAGATATTATGGTGGCTAGAGAAAGTTTAACCTACGACCAGACCAGATGATAGGCCAGACAAGTAAATAGCAAGAAACTTGATAAACAATTCGGCCTTGAAATCATAACCGCTTGGTTCATTAAATATTCTTAGAAATTAATTATTATCAGTGAAACAAGAACAAAGTTTACAAGACTCGAGATACTTTGAATATTATACTTCCGTAACTCTAACAAAAACAGACTTCAGATTTACCTACGAAAGCAAACTTCTGCAATATTTAGGTAAATGTTCGTACCATAATATTAAGTACAAATTGTTGTTTTAAGGGTATATTACCGTTGGCGCGCTCCATACAAACGTACTATGATATTTTCAATACTAACCAATTAAAGTCAAGGAAATTTTGCAGAAACAATCTAGAAACAAATCTCTATGCTTGTATGGAGTCAGATTTTCGTTAAAATCTATAGTTTTAAAGTTACAGTGCCTCAAAGATTTCCATACAAATCTTAAATTAATCCTAGAATTAAAACTGTATATTTTAACGAAAATCGGACTCCATACAAGCATAGAGATTTGTTTCTAGATCGTTCCTGCAAAATTTCATTGACTATACTTGGTTAGTATTGAAAATATCACCATAGTACGTTTGTATGCAGCGCGGATTTTCGCTCTCGGAATAAAAAATATAGAGGAGGATCCAAAAATTCATAATTATATTGCGAACACAAAAACAATTACGGCTTTTTCTGGATAAGCTCGAATCTTAGAACCATCTTTGTCCTGAGGACTTGATTGAGGCCAAAAGCACATACATCTTTAATAAAAAAAAAAAAGAAAGAACATCGTATCGATTCGGTTTAGCAACACACACGCGTCCGATTAGTGTTGGTTTATTTTGGGTTTAATTTAGGTATGTTTTAATATTATTAAATCCAATATGAAGTTAGAATAACTATTCTATTCTATTCTTAATTAATGGCGTTTCCTTGTTAGATTTCGCCAGTGTCAAGTGTTGAGGATATACTCATTAGATATTGTACGGTACAATAGGATATGGCGATCTCAAAGCCCCGTTTTTAAACAAAAACACACTAGAAACCGCCATAAAACGGCGGAGCCACGTGGCTGTCAAAATCGCAAGCCAACGCACGAGACGTCCTCTTGCCACCCCCTCAGCCACGTCACTCCCCTTAGAATAACTATGCCTAACCATTTGAAAGTTAAAGCGAGGTTAGGATTATAATAATATTCGACATGAAATGAGGTCACTTCATACAATAAAGATGCGAATTAGTTTAGAGTTTAAATAAATATTATTGCTGAGGAAATAGGCACTCGCGGCAATAATTCATGTTTTATACAGGATGTAAGGGACAGCCCTCCGCAGACTTAAACGGTGAACTCAGACCATCAAATTGAACTTCTTCAATATGGAGCCTATCTCAGGTAACACGAAAAAACTCTGCTGTTTCATACAAAACTGCTGTACCTACCCGACTGAAATGTATGGGACGGCTGATTTTTTTTCGTGTTTCCTGAAGTAGGCTCCATAGTGAAAGTAGGTCAGTTTGATGGACTGAGTTCACCGCTCATCGTTTCAGTCTGCGGAGGCTGTCCCTTACACCCTGTATAGAGTTATAACCTATCCCATCTATGAAGTTACCTATTTGCAACATTCAAATGTGGTTTGCAGTTGTTTCACTCCATTCAAGGAAAACGATCTCAAGTTTATGTAATTGTATAAATAACTATTATTGATTGTTGGTTTAAATATGAAATTTTTGCCACAGATTCTGCATAGCTCTCGAAGAGATGGACAATACAGACACTCCGTTGGCCCTAGTACTGGGATGTGGACAACCTCAGATTGTGCGACAGAGAGCTATGTTCGCCACTGCAGCGCCTGTTGCCATCACACTCGCTCCTGAGAGAGAGGCTTTGAGGTAAATTCTTTGGCTGGAAATATTTAGATGCAAGATTAGTATGAGTAAGTGAAAATCTGTACCGTGTAGTGGGACAAATGAAGGCTGATGAAGATGAGCAATCACAGCTCTTGAAGTTGTTATAGTCTAGGTGGATCAGTTAAAGCTACTGGAGCTGAAATTATAAATAATAAACCTGCAACGTCAAATGCTGATTATCATGAAAAATTTTTAACTAATTTTCACGAAACAGCTAAAAATAATTCCGGTAAGCATAACTTTTGGATGCAAATAACTGCATCGAAATCGGTTCACCCGTTTCGCCGTGGCACATACGAGTAGATAGATCTATCAAAGTTATACTTTTACGTTAGTTTTTGGGTTAAAACAATTTTGGTCAAATTAATTATATTGAATGGAAAAAACGTAGTTTCACGCAGCATTTTTTGTTTAAAACATCATCATCAAAAAAGAGGCTCTTTTGTTTGAAATTTTTGATCTCTGATTCCATTTCAGAGATAGAAGGATATACCAACTTGCGCAATTCAAAAGTCACAAATTATAGAACTCAGTATACTCTGCGGTATCACATTAACTTAGTGCGTTCACACACGATGAAGCATTGACGCAGCGGCAGACTTCAGTGCGTCATTTTTGAAGCAAGGAGTTGTATGAAACCGCACGTAGAAGCGCATACGGTGACGCATTGACGCACCGGGTGTGGTTCTATGGACTGACATCTGCCGCTCCGTCGGTGCGTCATCGTGTGTGAACGCATTAAGCAAGGATTTTTTTTTGTAAAATGCTAAAAGTAAGCAACAACCTATTCTGACTTTAGCAAGGTTTCTGATCAAAATATGAGCGTAATGTGTACTATCGAATCCAAAATCGATTTTTTGTTGCAGGGTCTCAGAAGTCCGTTCTAACGTAACCAGCGATGGTGTCCTCACAGTCCTGGTCTCTGTCATGGGAATTCCAAAACCACGTCCCCAATAC
Source organism: Agonopterix heracliana (assembly GCA_963693445.1). Taxonomy (NCBI): domain Eukaryota; kingdom Metazoa; phylum Arthropoda; class Insecta; order Lepidoptera; family Depressariidae; genus Agonopterix; species Agonopterix heracliana. The sequence continues at coordinate 7,873,346 of OY856332.1, forward strand.
ATCTTACCCCGCTCACAAAGACTCACGGATAAATATAGCCCCTTGAATAACTGCTATGTCGTACTGGCTGTTTTGACAAGGGGTTCTTTGGTCGCTCAGAAGGACACTCCGTGTAAATCGACGCTCGCAATATCCATGGAAGGTTTTCTACGAGGTCCCTACGAAGTTTGCGCGACTTTATCGAAGCATAAAGTAGATGATACGCGTCCTATCTGCGTTGTACCACAATTGTTGGAAACAGGATCGTTGGAAATGAAATCCGGGTTTAAAAGTCTAAATACAGCATTAGTTGGAGTAGCTCTTGGTTTAATGGTTATTGTTATCGGTCTGGTCTGGTTTGTTAGGAAGATGCTGAAGAAACCAGCTCAGTTTGAGACGCATCACAGGTGTTTTGGACCAGAGCCGGTTCAAGAAGAAACTCCGAGAGCTAGGATAGGAAATTCTTATGTTATGCTGACAGCTACTTCTAAGTTATAATTTTTTGTTACGAAAATAAAATTGTTGTCTTGCTAGTCTTTTGAAAAATAATTAAACATATTTACGAATTGACGTGAACTAAAGAAGTTTGCGAAGTGTACTTTGTTTTAGAGTAGATTCAGTCAACAAATGATACGAGTGAAAAACGTAGATACTTACCTATTAAAAAAATAAACAACTAGAGGGTATGTGTAGCCAGTTACATTCGGTACTTTAAAGGGTAATTGTACTCGCATGACACTGAACAACTTTCCCCATAGAACCTAAGGGAAGTTCTAAATGCAAATTTTGCTAATATAGGTTCCGTGGGCAAAGTCGTTCAGTACCATGATTCCGATCCTCTTTAAAAGAATGAAGTTGCCTAAGTGTAGGTGTCTGTAAACCCGACAAATTACAGGCATATCGCTGTCAGCTAGAATAAAGACGATAAAGAAAAACAGTTTAAGTACCTACATGAAAATGTAATATTTACTAAATAATATACGTCTTTAAATAATTTTGCAGAATGCAACTGGCATATTTTTTTCTTTAAACACGAAAAAGACCAAAAATCTCCTAAACTCTGATTCGTAATTCGGCGACCAAAATTGACGTTTTTATGAAAGGATTCAGAAGTTATTAGAAAGTTCGTCGAATTATGAATTATTTGTGGGCTTATTGTTGACGAGAGTCACGTTGCAGGGTTTGCCTCGAACACTTGACTCTCGCGTGGTGTTCGCGCGGTTCGCGTCTTAGCCTGCCACGAGGCTCCAAAATCCTTCTCAGTTGTTCTTACTCAAAAACAATCCTCGAGATTGGATAGACACTCCCTCAAATAACTTGACACTGGCGAAATCTAACAAGGAAACGCCATTATTAAATAAAAATAGAATAGAATTATTTGAGTGTATTGGTATATTTCTGATGACTCTGATGTTGTATTGTTTAAATTCGGTGTTTTTGTGGACCGTTCAACTTCAAACCTAAAAGCGAAGAATTATGGAAATTGCTAAAAATATACAACCCATAATTCGGATGCAATTTGGGAAAAACCTCATTGGGTTTAAAATGCGTTTGTTATATTTTAATGTTATGTTATGCACTAAACTAAGAATTTGAACCTAAGTGCTTTTGCTTGGTTCTTTTCTAGAATAGGAATATAACTTGTTTATTTAATTGGCTTTATAGTTTATCGCCCATGTGCCATTCTAATAAGGAATTTACTGTTGAACAGTAAAATATATAAATTCCAAGAATATCTGATGTTAATGTTATGTTTATTTTAAAATAACTGTTGTGATAAGAACATTTTATAGACCAAGAGCTCCTCGCCAAAGTAATTTAAGCACGATAAAATTTGTCAATTTACTTTAGTGTTCAGTTCAGATACAGATGTACACTCGAGTAACTTATTTCCGAATTTTCCGATTCATGTACTAATGCTATCTACATAAAAATAAAACTGAAGAAATTAAAAGGTGTAAGTAAAACCTATCGTTTTTTTTCCGAATTGAGTAACACTCGCTTGTTTTCAGTCATTGAAAATAAGAAGTGCACAAAAAAGAAATATTGTCCAACTCATTAGGCAAAAAGACAATTGGGTAATTTAAAATGGAAATTGCTTAAATTCACTGGCTTGTGTCGTGCTCTTTGTCTATGATATGAATTATCTATATTTAGTCTTAATTGTTTTCTTTAGAGTGTATATTAATGATTCCCACTTAGTAACTATAATTATTTTTGAATGATAATAATATAATTAACTAATAGTTAGTCTAGAAAATGACTGAATGAAATATAATAATGAATAAATAATTATTATGTTTTATTAACTAGGGACTCCGCCTAACGTGTTTGCAGTAACGTTTCTGAAACTTGAAAAACCACAATTTAATCTGACTTATTGTACACTTTAACTGCTGACGACCTACCTGGTAGGTCAGCGACATATGGGCCGCAGTGCTCATGACTCACACCTTGAGTCAGAATCGTATAGCATTCCACAGTGTTAGCACTGCGCGAATGTCATTGTTCTGAGCTTAACAGCGAAAGTAATTGGGTTGAAAAATGTTTTGAACTTTCTATATGGATGACCGTGTTCCTATTATTATAAATGATTTTTGTAGGAACTATGAATCTCGTTTTGCAGTGCGCATCAGTTAAGTAAAAATCCAAGACACATTTTAACTTATTTAGAGTTTTATGGTCAGATGAACGTTCAAATAGCAATGATAGTTTATTATGTTGCTTATTGACCACTACGAACATTTCACTGATTTTATATCCACTTATTGTAAACACTTTTACGGAGTTTACCTGTATCACATAAGCTCTAGAGTAGTTGTTTGCTGCTTTACAGCTACTATAGAGCTTAGCGCTACTTGGTTCTCACAAGCTTTTATAATAGTACTAAAATTACGATCATATCTTCCGTGAAGATTTATTTTTTAATTGCTAATCATATTAACACGAGGCTCTCGAAATTTGAAGTAAGTTAAAGTCATTGAAAGTTAAGTATAAAGATTTAATGATTGTTAAATAGAGAGTTTAAGTTTTGTACCTAATTATAGTAATTATTCTCGATTATAAATAAAAGAACTAGATGTGAATTGTCATGTAAAATTTTAGCAAATTTTTGTCCAAATAAATACCACGATTGCTTACTACTTTATACAAAGCTCAAATATTCATTTGAGGGCACTTTTGCTTTTGTCATTTTTGGACCGATGATTGTGTATCTAATTTTTTATTAGTGATCGAAAGTGTAATAAAAACTGCCTTACCACAAAAAATTGTGCAAGCTTTAAAGCGTTTTAAAAATCACTGCTGTATCTAAGAATTCTAAGAGCTGTATAAAATGTTTAATAATTTTGTGGAAAAGCCCTTATTGTATTTTATAATTGCACTTGGTTTTTGTTTATATTAAGGTAACAAAAAATTTGATCTAGGTATGTTTTTATTTTAATCAGCCATTGTATAAATTAAATCAACATTGATTTTGCTTTAATTAAGATTTAAAGTCTATGTAAATAATAATTTATTAGTCGCTCTTTATATTTGAATAAAATATTAACAAATTTAATTATTGCTTATTATTTTGAATCAATAATACAATAGTACCTTTTAAATACCTATAAAAATGTATCTTCATTAAACTAGGTACGTTATCTTTGTTAACAGGAAAAAACTTAAATCGATAAGAAACGTAAATGAATAAAAAACAGGAATTCCCTAAAACCCATTTAAAATGTCAATAGTTGCGCTCACGCATACATTTCGATAATAATACAGACAAGAATAGCAATCAGTATCCACCTGGCAGCCATGGAGTGCAGACGTATTGTTCTCGTTTTAATATTATCATTATCATTCACGATAATTGAGTCTAAAGTGTATACTAGATGTCAGTTGACCCGTGAACTGTTGAAAAACAATTTTCCAAGGACGTTTGTTAGCAATTGTGAGTTTTATTTTTATACTGGTTGTACTAAGTACCTGTTCGCAGACAACTGAATACAGTACCGACGCTAGTGTTTATGAAATTATTGTCCACGACTGTACGTACGCGCTAACTACAGAATTACATGCATAGGTAGCTAATGTACCTATACTATTTCGAAATGCGTGAGCCGATTGCAATGAAATAAAGACTAAAATGTTTACTCTAAGTTCAGCCTACACGGTGTAAGTGTATATACAAGGTGTTTCATAAGTAAAAATAAATATTTAAAACTCTTAAGGGGGTTGTTTATACCGTCAAACTGAACAATATCTGATATCCCATACATATTTTAGCTCTAGTCGATTTGTAGAGTACCTATACAAGGTGTTTCATAAGTAAGAATACATTTTTGAAACTCTTAAGGGGGTTGTTAAGACCGTCAAACTGAACAACTTTCTCTATGGGACCAACATCGAAATCGCGAAAAAAATAATTTCATATCCCATACATATTTTAGCTCTAGTCGATTTGTAGAGTATAGAACATAATTTATTTTTTTCGCGATTTCGATGTTGGTCCCATGGAGAAAGTTGTTCAGTTTGACGATCTAAACAACCCTCTTAAGAGTTTTAAAAATTTATTTGTACTTATGGAACACCCTGTAACCCTGTATACGTCCCACTGCAGGGTACAGGTCTACCCTCAGGGAGTTGGGCGTTAGTCCACCACGCGTGCCTAATTCGGATTGGCAGACTACACAAACGCATCAGAATAATTTCTAATACAGCAGCGTATGAAGGTTTCCTCACGATGTTTTCGTAATAAGTTAGGAAAGAGCGCAGAATTTTAGGTGTAAAATTAACCGATCGGGTGCGAAACACAGATCTGCGCTCCAAACTGGTATAGCGACGTAGGCCTAAAAACAGCTCTGCTGAAGTGGGATTGGGCAGGACATATCTGCCGAATGCACCCGGAGAGGTGGACCAAGATGGCCACAAGACGGTTGCCGACGTCGAGGAAGACCTAAGAGAAGATGGAGTGACGACTTGAATACCTTCCTGAACGGTTGGCCCGATTTCGCGTTGCATAAGGAAGATTGGAGGAAAAGAGGAGAGGCCTTTGCACAGCAGTGGGAAATTAGGATATAGCAAATATTCATACTGCAAAATACGATACTACAAAAAAAAGTTTGGAAAACTCATGAAGTTTATGTGTTGAATAGGATATTATGCGTTGTTTCAGTTCATTATCTGAATACAGGGGTACGCAAAAATTGTTTGGACGTCCCATAGAAAATCGATCGGCTGATCAGCACTTTTGTATGGAAGGCCCAATAAACTCTCATTTTTCTACCCATGTTCCTTAGGGAAAGGCGTTTAATTTCATTGTCTGAATAGATCCTTAAGGCGTATCAGCCGTGGACCACTCTTCTCTCACTCACACTCCATACTAATCGATGAGAAAGAGCGCGTGGCTCCGGTCAGAATTTTGCTGTTTTCTTTGAAAAATTCGAAGATTTTTTATTAATTTCGAAAAAGTAAAAATACCACATCATTCTAAATTGTATTGTGAACAATATAGTAAATTTTCATTTTGTTCCGATTAAAAATGTAAGAGTAAAATGGTTACAACTGGAAAAAAAGGGGTGACTTTAGAGTCCCTTTTCTTCGGTTTTATTCATTAAAATCGATTTCTATATAAACCACATCACTTCTCATATCCTGTAGATGGTTCAGTTTAAATTTCAGCTCAAAAAATGCCATAGGTAATGAATAAAATGGTTACAAAATTACCCAAAACCGGCAGGTAGCCCCTTAAAATTTTGTTACTAATAAAAACTAGTGGTGGTAAGCTAGTGGTGTAAGTACATTTCCGAGCCGAATGTAACATGTGTGAATAGTTAGTACGGTATTGTTATAGTGTCTATTGTTATCATTGTTGTTGATTACGTGCGACGCTTTTCCGATTGGATTTTCCTCTAGTTGTTGCGTGACCAGCGTAGACCGGTGAATGAATGACTCAGTTTAGTTTTAGTTGGTTATGGCCATGACCAAAACTGTGTTTGTAAAAGTGTACCTTTGTTGGTGCAGTAGTTGCCTTCGCCAAAATCGCCGTCCCATACACCCTTAGGGTAGACCTGTGCCCAAGCACGTATCCAGACTTTGGGTTCGGGGGGGGACATTCAATTTCGGGGGGGGATTTTCTTAGAAAAAGTATATGTCTAGAATGAGCCTCACTGTTTTACCGTATAAAACAAAAGGGGCTAAGTTTCATAGGTTGGTGTGCGTGAGGCGCCATACTAATTCTGTATGTGTGCGTGTATATGTATAGGGTTTAGGAACCAGTCCTGGTTCCAATTTTTTTCGACGCTTTCGTATCTTCGACTGTTAATCTAGACATATACTGTATCAAAGGAAAAATTACGAAAAAGGTATAGGTGTGATCACTGTTCCATACAAATATTAGGATTTCGGGGGGGGATAAATCCCACCTATCCCCCCCCCTGGATACGTGCTTGCCTGTGCCCTGCTGTGGGACATTTATAGGCTGTGATGATGATGATGATAAATGCATGGTTTACCTATAGCAATTGTTCTAAAGACTCGATGTTTGTGTTGAAACAAACAGGGTAAATATTTATACATATAACTGATAACGATAAGTTCATCACAGTGATGTTGATAAGAGAGATTGAAATACTTGTGTATCGCTTATGTTCTGGGTATCTTGAAAAGGAAATGGTTGTTAAGACAAAATGGGTAACGTTTTTAAACGATTTTATTCAACTTCGATGCTGTCTAATATATTTGATCAGCTTAAAACCCTCATGCTGTCAAGTACTGACTTTTCGAAACTTTAAGAGGATAGGCGAGCACCATTTTTTCCATACAAAGTATTCCCCTGTTTCCTCCCTGCATAATGAATGACACTAGAGCAAAAATTTCCGTCTATTTGTTTGTGAACGTATTACTTAAAAACTACTAAACTGATGTGGATGGAGTTTTCGCAAAAGCATAAGGCTTAGTTCATTATTTACATCTAGGTTTTATTTTATCGCATTCGGTTCATACAATCAAAAGTGAGATTGTAAGAGTATTTAAGTTCAGTGGTCGGCGCATACGAAATTGCGGGCGCCGCTTATATGTCATAAGTTTGTTTCTAAGATACTTATTCAAACATCATCATCATCATCATGACCGTTATCGGCCACAGCGAATCATACCCTACTTTTGCAGTAAACGTGCGTCCAACCACACTCTATGCACGACTAGATTATTATTAATTCAACCATATTGGATTAATGGCTATTTAACTATTTTTTCAAGAATCAGAATAAATTAATTATACGTAAAGGATATAAAATCGATTGATAAGCTCTACAAAATGTATTTTTTTATGTTCTAGGGGTATGTTTAGTGGAACAAGTAAGTGATAGAAATACTTCTGCGTTCTTAGCCAAAACTCCACGAAAAAAATACTATGGATTGTTCCAAGTAAGTGCCTTGTTTTGTTTTGTTTTGCTATTGCGTAGCTTGTCCACCACAGATTGTTTTATGTTTCTGACTAAATATGCGATTATTTTTTTCTACATACCTAGTGTAAAATATACCATCAAACTGAACAACTTTCACTGTGAAGACAAAGTCATAAAAATTAGGTGTCCCATACATTTAAGAAGAGTCGGTAGGTACCTACTGCAGTTTTGTATGAAACGGTTTTCTTTTTAATTTTCTCGATTTTGACTACGTAGTGAAAGTTGTTCAGTTTGATGGTCTTAACCGCCCCATTAAAATGTCACTAGGGTTGTGGTTGCTATTTCATTCAAAACTGCGATACCTACTAGACTCAAAATGTATTGTTAAGTTGTTCAGCTTGACGATTCTATTCTATTTTAAAAAAAATGGCTGCCATCTTTGGTTAATGATGATTTTGCCAATGTCGAGTTTTTATAGCAAGAGTGCTTGACGTTGTACGGTATTGTAGATATTTTGGTGACTTCAAGGGTTGCTCTTTTAAAAGAACACTATCTTGAGCCACCACTGGAGCCCCGTTGTCGAGCTGGGAGGGGGCAACCAACAAACGTGACTGCCCTATAGCAGATCCACAACGCGACTCCCAGCTTGACGATGTAAGCCAACTTTAATTTTAAAAAGACAATAAATTTTTATAAAAATCCCAATGTTTAAAGATTCATTATTTTCTCAGATAACACTTTGTTTTATTTTGTTCGCAGCTAGGAAGTGAATGGTGCAAGGAAGGTCGCAAAGGTGGCAAATGTGACATTTCGTGCGAAGGTGAGCTTTACGCCCACATACCATCAGTGGCTTTGTTGAAAAAATATAATTTTATTATATTTTTGACAACATTACTATGATAATACGTGTACAATATTAATTAGATCTATAAAGCAACTACATTTTGGCTGGCTATAATATCTGCAAAAGGATTCCGATTTCCGACTCTGTTGAGACGGCATTTAGTTTGATATTTGACTAAACGTTATGCTGTAGCTGAAGGCAACCGAATATCAGCCGAGGAAGGGCCTGGGCCCTATTTAATTAATAAACTTGACAATTGACAATGATAATTCAGAGTACATTGCTGGTTACTAATGACGCTAAACTTGCAGTAGGTAACATTCTCCTAGCATTCTCAGCAATGTAATTGTTATTGTCAGGTTTATTAATTAAATAGGACCCAGAACTCCACCCTATTCTATTTTTAAGGTTATGGCATCCATCTTGGTGTAGATGATTTTGCCAATGTCGAGTTTTTGTAGCAAAAGTGCTTGACGTTGTACGGTTATATATAGATATTTTGGTGACTTCAAGGGTTGTTCTTATAAAAGAACAATATCCTGAGCCACCACTGGAATTCCGCTGTAGGCCGGGGATGGGACAACCGACAAGCGACCGCCCAATAGCAGACCCACAACGCAACTCCAGAACTCCATCACTTGCGTTTGACCATAACGTTTGACAGCTCCGATAAGTACCTACAGCGCAGCGCCGCGTATTGCATGTGATACAAGCTGTGGTGCATCGACATAAGGCGCGTTTAATTTCATCGTTCGGCGGCTGGCTGGATGGTTGGATTAAATAATCAGTGGTAGGGGGGTGGCTATCTGTAGGTAGACCGTTAGCCAGATGGTCGGACGATATTATGTAAAATAGCCAGCAAGTAGTTGATGTGGTTAACCCTGAACTGCTGAACACGGGGCGTAAGATAGAAGATACAAATAGGTCTGTAGCAGTGGAATTCAAGGGGTTGTTGTTGATAATAATATTATCGTTATGCAGAGTGTAACAAATCAAGCTTAATATTTTATGGGGTGGTTTAGACCGTCAAACTGAACAACTTTCACGATGGAGCCAAAATAGAAATAAGAGAACACAAATTATCTGTCCCATTCTTTTGAGTCCGCATAGGTGTGTTCTGTATGAAACAGCGGACTTTTTTGTTTTAAACTTTTTCTAATGTGGCTAAATGCTCCTTCTTATCCAAAGACCCAATAATTATGTCGTCCAAAAAGACTTCCACATTCGGAATATCATTAAATAAATTGGACATGATCCTCTGGAAAATTCCCGGGCTCGATGCCAGACCGAACACTAGCCTGTTGTACTTAAACAACCCCCTATGGGTATTAATGACCGTCAAACCATTCGAATCATCTAGTTCAATTTGATTATAAGCCTGCGTTAAATCAATTTTCGAAAATATTTTTGCACCATTCAGGTTTACCAAAATGTCGTCAATCCGCGGCAGAGGAAACCTATCGACCAGTAAGACGGGATTCAAAGTAACCTTATAATCTGCACAGAGCCTCAGCCCTCCGTCCGCCTTACGCACCGGTACCAGCGGGGTAGCCCAGTCCGAGGACTCCACCGGCTCGATGACTCCGTCTCGTAGCATGTTGTCGAGCTCCTGGTCCACGCGCTCGCGCAGCGCGTACGGCAGCGGCCGTGCGCGACAGAATACGGGCGCCGCACCCTCCCGCACCCGTAGCGTCGCCTTGCCCCCCGTGAACCGACCCAGCCCGCTCGAGAACAATTCTTTATATCTGTCCAACAAAACATCCAACTCATTATCAACTGCCTTATTACTAGAGCAATTCATGTCCAAGCTATTTACAAATGTTGGAATCCTTATCTTTAATTCCGATAACCACTGTCGTCCGAGCAGTGATGTCGTTCCCCCGTCGATAACATACAGTTCCAGCTTTTTAACCATATCCCCGTATCTCACTACCGGTCTTATAACACCCACCGGTTTAACCCGGCTACCGTCATAGAATTTCAAAACCAAATCGGTATCCTCAAGCCGTCTATTCTTACAAAACTTATTGTAAGTTCCCTTGCTGATGCAAGATACCGCTGACCCAGTATCCACCTCCATCTTTATCTTACTACTATCAATATTTAATGATAAGCTTACCGGCTTATAGCCATTAAAACAAAGGTGGTTTATCTCCTCCGATTCCAGTTCGCTTACATCGGAGCGCGAGTCGTCCGCACTCTCCGACTCCGGCGCCTCCGCATGATGTACAGGCCGGCCGTGGCCACTGCGCCCGGCTCCGCCGCCACTACCTCGTTGCTTAGGGCACACCCGGCGTAGATGCCCCCTTTGACCACACTTGCTACAAGTGAATCTCTTGTAACGGCACGCATCGCGTCCGTGATCCCGGCCTCCACACCCGCTGCAGCACTGCGCACCCTCGCGGTGCTGCTCCGAGCCGCCCCGCTGCAGGCCGCGCCGGGCCGTCTCCGCTCGTGCTGACACCGCATGCACCGCGCCTGGCTCGCCGCCCGCGCTGGCGCCGGCACCGTCCGGCTGCTCCACCGCGGCCGCGTCCCGCTCAGCCGCCTCTAGCGCACATGCGATTTTAATCGCACTCGCGTACTTAAGCTCCTCCTCGGCGAATAAACGCTGCCTGATGACGTCACTCTGTAACCCGCAGACCATCTGATCGCGTAAATTGTCTTCTAACACCGAACCAAACTCACAATGCTTAGCGAGCTTCTTGAGTTCCGTCAAATACTGAGATATTGTCTCGCCAGTTAGTTGACGCCTCTGCCGAAACTGGTACCTCTCCGCCATGAACGAAGGCTTAGGCTGAAGATATTCCCGCAGTATATTTACAACCTCCGCATACGTCTTCTCCGAGGGTTTGATGGGGCTGGTCAGATTACTCAATAGTTCGTAAGCGCTGTCACCCATACCGGCAATTAACATCGGCAAACGCATTTGATCCGTAACGGCATTTACTTTAAAAAGCATTTCTAACCGCTCAACGTATAGCGTCCAGTCCCCCGATTTCACATCGAACTCACCCATCTTCCCGACCGACATCTCGCCGACCAAATCAAAATTATCCTTTATTATTTAGCTTTGCACGCACCAGATAGCAATAATTTCCGTTATATTTCCATTATTTCTTTATTATTTTTATCCTCGTTCGCTATTTATTAAATAAAATACGACCGTCACCTTAGACGTTTATTGAAGGCTAATCATAAACAACAATGTCAACTACGAACTCAAAGAAGATCCAAACACTACAGTTTTTGTATCCATAGTGGAAGTTGTTCAGTTTGATGGTCTAAATAAACCACCCCTTTAAAATCATAATTCTCCCATTTATCTTGCCCTTATATCCCATTATTAGGGGTTGGGGCAATTTTTTACATTTTTTTTTTAAATATGTAAGAATTTTAAATAGAAAAAAAAAACAGTCTTATCGTGTGGGCTTTTTTAATAGGATCTGATGCTTCTGTTAAATTTATAACAAAATTTAATAATAATGCTGTTGTCATGTTTCAGCGTTGATGGACGATGACATAAAGGATGATGCAGCGTGTGCGGTGAAGGTGTTTGAACTGGAAGGGTTCAAGTACTGGTCGAGATGGGAGTCGAGGTGTAAGGGACAAGTACTGCCTGATATTGAGAAGTAAGTTTAGGCGGTTTTTTGAACACGAACGAAAGTGTTTTAAACTGTGTTTTAAAGTCTGAAATTAAATTATGTCTTATTTAAGGATCGGGCGGATGGGCGACTGTTCTCAACTACACGATTAGATTAAGTTTACTAGATAGAAAAACATCCCAAAGTTACCCCTTTTTGTTATGTTTTTTCAATACTATGATTAAACTGCTGATATTTAACTTTTTATTCTTGTACTTTAACTAAATACATTAATTATTTCTAGTGAATTCAGAAGAATTTTTAGGTTAGAAACTCCCATGAGCAAAGATATTGACGAAAAACACGTTGTTTTGCGATCCTGCTTTCAATTGGAGCGGGATGGCTAATTGTAAACTTATGCTTGCAAGAAAGAGACGCTTGCACTGGGATAACCTAGCCTTAAGAGGAACGAGGATCGTGACCAAGATATTTTTGTATTCACCGACCAAAATGATATTAATTTTACTCACTGGTTTCGACCATCAATCTAAACAATTTTCACAATGGAGACAATGTAGAAAAAAAACCTTTGCTGTCCCATCCTTTTGGTTCGAGTCGGTCGGTACCTACCTACTGCAGTTTTGTATGAAAAACCAGATTTTTTTGCGGTTTGAATATTGCCTCCGTTGTCAAAGTTGTACAGTTTGAGGAGTAGAATACATGGTAAAAGAAATCTTATATATACGACTGAGTTTCCAAAAATACAACATTTTTGTTTACAAATTAGAATAATTATACAATTTAATACCGAATCAACTCTAATAGGGAAAACCAAGTCATCCAAGATAATAAAGTCAAACAGATAAATGAATACAAATTTATGCGCTCTGTATTTACGTAAACTCTGCTACCGTCCGTTGCTATCTAAATAACACAAAAACTAACAGGTAAATAATTAAAATACAGTTCAGTTCGTGACGAAAAATTGAAGTAGAATATTTAATTCAAAACACTAATAAATGCATTTAAACAGACTTTTCGACTTTACGTGTATGTGCGTTTTTGAATCAGGCCTTTTGTGTAAGTTTCCAATCAAATATCGTTTACAAGATCGGTAATATTATGACTGTACTAGACAATTTTATGAGTAATATTTTGGTCATGCGCGATCTATACTACGGCCGCAAGAGTCAAAAATAGAGATGGTAATAATAATATTTAAAATATTAAGGGCCTGTTTCACCACTTCTGGGTAAGTTCTTGTTAGCTTATCCGACAAATAGTTTGACATATTTTGTATGAAATTATGTCAAAATATCTGTCGGATAAGCTAATAAGAACTTATTCAATAGTGGTGAAACCGGCCCTATGTTATAATAAATCATTGGTGGGCATATTATGTCATAAGGATTCGAACCCCATCCCTCATGATTGAGTGTCCTTACTTCTCCACATCGTACTACAGAGACCTTCGATCAACAATATACAACTAGATAACGGGTCGCATACAAAATCAAAGAGAAATTCTGTCCTCGTGAATATACAACATTTTTTGTTAACGAACCGAGAAAACAGTCCGAATACATTATAATTTCGACCTCAAAGCAACCATAATTCCTAGTAATTTAAAAAAGGAACACTGCGGCATTGCGAGACGTGCTTACGTTGGCTTTGTTCGAACGCAACTAATTCAAAATAAGACCTCACTCCAATAGTGAGGCGTTATTTGCCGGGACATGTTTTGAGCGCTGACGCGTTATCTAGTTGGATATTGTTGATCGAAGACAGAGACGTACTGAATTTCTTACTGTATCATTCAAAAGAAATTATCTTTTTTTCGCAGATGCCCAGACTGGCAACATCCTCCGATCCGTGCTTCTCCGCCCAGAGACAAAAGAACTACGAGAATAAAACGAACTGCACCCAGCGTACTAAGATTAATATTTAACTATTAATAAGTTAGGTTAAGTTTAAATAAATATAAGTGTTGATCGTTGTTGCTTTGTTTTTGTTTTGATTTGATGTTCATCTCATAACCAATCAACCTGTATGGAAAAGTATCATTAACCTTTAAACTACTTACTCTACCTATCAAACTGAACAACTTTTACTATGGGAACAAATCTGTCAGAACAAAAAAAACTGTTGTCTCATACATTTTAGTCGATTGCATTGCAGTTTAGTATAAATGTACAAGGTGTTTCATAAGTAAAAATAAATATTTAAAACTCTTAAGGGGGTTGTTCAGACCGTCAAACTGAACAACTTTCTCTATGGGACCAACATCGAAACCGCAAAAAAGAAAATTGATATCCAATACATATTTTAGCTCTAGTCGATTTGTAGAGTATGGAACATCATTTTTTTTATCGCGATTTCGATAATGGTCCCATAGTGAAAGTTGTTCAGTTTGATGGTCTAAACCACCACCTTAAATGTTTATTTGTATTTTTGTAACACCTTGTATAACAGCAGATTTTTTTTTGCGCTGACAGGTTTGCTCCCATATTAAAAGTTGTTCAGTTTGATGGGTAGAATATGTGGTTTAAAGGTTTATGATACTTGTCTTTACACCCTGTATACGTCCCACTGCAGGGCATAGGCCAAACCTTCAGGTAGAGTGTAGTCCACTACGCTTGCCCAAAACGGATTGGTAGAGTTCACATACGCATTAGAATTTCCTTTCAATGTAGTAGAACTACTGAGAAGTAATGTTCCCACTAGTTCCACTATTCGGTGGTGCATTTAAAAGTAGAACTAGTGGGAAAAAAAAGTCCCATTAGTTCTACGGTAGAACTACTGGGAATGAACGTGCAGTTTTCCTTATGACGTTTTCCTTCACCGTTTAAGAGCAGTCGGCATTACGTACATAAGTTAGAAAACCTCATTTGGTACAAGGTATGCCGTCCGTACGGATTCAAACCCAGACCCCTCATAATTTAGTGTCCATACCTCAACGCGACGCATGTTTGGATTTTCACGGTTCAAATATACTCGGTAAACAGGGATTATTATTTTAATTTTAGAGAATATTCAGGAATCTCTTGCCATGTCTAAGTGCAGCTAGAATTAATACCAACAAAGACTTTTAGAAGTTATCGACTATTTAAAAAAAAACAAGCATTTTGCTAGCAGTCCCCTAACACTGTCCAATTACTGGTAGTGTGTCCGTCAATCGTTTTAACAGATTTAAAAATATAAACATTACAATCTCAGGCTTAAATTATTAAAAGGCACTGATTTAAAGCGGCAGTACAACTTGTAGTTTTCGGAAGTTAAAAATTACAAATTGCATATTTCGGTTAAAAGTAAGTTTGGCAGTTAAAACTTAGTAAACCATAAAAATAAAGAAATGGGTTTGAATAAATATTGGCCAGGAATTTAGCAAAACAGGCAGTTACGTGTTTTCGACTATAAATCGGAATTAATCGGTAAGAAATCTCATTCAAGGCAGTTCTTAGTTCGCAGATTTGCGTGAAAGTGACAAAGGGTAAGTGCGTGACACGATGACGCATTGACGCAGCGGCAGACGTCAGTCCGTCATTTGTGAAGCAAGGAGTTCTATGAAACCGCACGTAGAAGCACACACGGTGACGCATTGACGCACCGCGTGGTTCTATGAACTGACATCTGCCGCTCCGTCAGTGCGTCATCGTGTGTGAACGCACTTAATGGTAGGGGAAGCGTAGAGGGCAGGTGAGGTGAACCCCCCTTTCAAGTTGAGAAAACGTATATTTTGTGGACTAGGTAAACAGTAGCAATTCGGTTCTTCCCTCCTCGCTAACCTAACCGTTTGAGTTGGATCTGGGGTCTAAAAGGTCCCTGTAAACTGACGAACTGTTTATCTAACTGCCCATTCCAACATTTTTCCTGTCCATTAATTTATTAGACTGCTTACATATTTTTTGTACTGATATTGTGAGTAGGGGTCACAAAACCGGAGGAATATTACAAAACCGGTTTTTCGGTTTTCATTTTATGTCAAAACCGGTTTTCCGGTTTTTCGGTTTTGTTTTCGGTTTTCATTTTGTTTTATAAATAAAACGTTTTTTTAAACAATTGAAGCGTTTTTGATAAATTTGTATCACTTTTCTTGCAAATAATACCTATAATCAGTTTTGAAATACAACAAATCTTACCTATTTAGTCGGCGTATGACAGGTATAACTACGAAAGTACGAAATGTTAGTTCATTCGATTGAACTAACAATCCATCCATACCACCATAAAATTAATCAGTCGAATCAGCCCATATCAGCCCAATGCTGGCACCACACCTGTGCTGTGCATCCTTCTTATCGCGCCATTCTTCAAAGACCTGTGCTATTCTGATCCAATGTAAATTCTTCACCTTCACACAATGCCATCAGCCCAACGTGGTGGTAGATCACCTATTGACCTCCATCGTTGTCTTGGCTTCCACTTAGATAATGTCTTAGACCATGCACCGGTCGCCTTCCCATCTTCCAAGTGTCCTGCCTCTTCTTCAAATTTGTGATCCGCTTACCCGCCTTCGTATTCGACTCCACCAGTGATTTATGACTAGTATAGTACCTACACGCCATGTCTCTTTGTTCTTGGCTTGTTAGCGGTATCCCTGATGATCCAGATATGGTATCCCCTTGTCACATTCTTCGGTTAATGGGAACGAGTCAGGTTAACTCATGTTAAACATCTGCATAACTTTACTGCTCCTGGAGGATATCCACATATCTCTTGTCAATATTTTATGGAGAGAATGAAACTTGACCAAGTGCTCAAAAAGATAGTGGAAATGTCTGCATCTTTCTCTCAGCTGCTTGACTGCATGAATGTGGTCTATCGTCGATGAGTATTCTTTACGGAAGTCTGCCTGTTCGGCAGGCTGATACTCATCCAAGAAAAGGGTAATTTTACAGAGCCTTGGCGAACAGTTTGTAGACTTGAGAAAGTAGACTGATTGGGCGGCGTTAAAAGTTCTTATCGTGACCACTGCTTTCTTTTATCAGCCTGCAGTCGTCCTTAATTGCTGCACCATGTTGAGCACTTGGTAGTTAGTTGCCACATTTTCATTTTGCTCAAAGCAAAAAGACTTTTCGGGTCGTCGTCGAGGAGCTCCAAACGTTTACTAATAGCGTTTTGCTCGGGTCGTCGTCGAGGAGCTCCAAACGTTTAATAATAGCGTTTTGCTTGTTTCTAGCGTTGCATTTCTGCCAATGTCGTGTGAGTTTAGGGAATATGTATGACAAAACCGAAAAATCGAAAACCGCGGTTTTGGCTAAACTGAAACCCGGTTTTGGAAATTGTCGTCAAAACCGGTTTACCCGGTTTTTCGGGTTTCGGTGAAACCGGTTTTGTGACCCCTAATTGTGAGATGAAATAACCGTCCAATTGTTTTTTATACCTTCCGAATGCTGAAATAACAGTTTTTAAAATTACTTCCCTTATTAAAATTACCAAAAACTAATCGAGTCGAGATCCATGAGTACGTTCCAAGTAAACTAAGTGATTTAGTAACGACAACGGAATGTCTTGATTAAACCCATAAAGTAGCCTTTCTGTAACTCGATCGAAAACTCGTTCCGAAGCTTCACAAAGGTAAGGGAATTTCTATTCTGAAAATTCCATTCATCGTGCAAAACTTTTTGCTCAGATAAATAAATTGGAGAAGAATTATTGGACCCTTATGCTTAATTTGGTATCTATTTGGAAGATATTCCATCATGCTGCCGTCCATTCCATTTCCTTTCTAGTCCATTTGGACTAGAAAAGAATCTTGTCACAAATATTATAATGCCTTTTGTAGTAAGTTAGAGCCTTAGAGGAACGGATGTTCTCCCCGAAGTTTACACCCTAAATATAGGTACAGTCAGCATCAAAAGTATCAAAGCATCTCCGGTGTTCAAAAACATCTGAACAATTACACGAAAATAAACCCTATTTCCTATTAGATAACATTTGTTTTCAACTAAACAAATAATAACATGACAGATAAATTAATTTGATTTCTTTGCGAGTTGAAATAAGGTTTGCTATCATAAAGTTGTTCAGATATTTATGAACACTTAACATGCTTAGATACTTTTGATGCTGACTGTACACCATTGATCATACAGGGTAAAATTGATATCATTAGCATCCTTTTAAATGATTAAGAGATTTAAGAGTCTATCCATCAACCTGAACAACTAGGAGCAAACAAGATAGGAGCATAAAAAAATGTACTGTTCCATACTGAACTGCAATACCCACTCGTCTCAAATATATGCAACACCAGATTTTTTTGCTCCGTTTTGTTTGCTCCCATAGTAAAAGTTGTTCAGTTTGATGGGCAGACTCTTAGTTAGTGCTAACGATATCAATTGCACCCTGCAAATGCAGTCTTGAGATTAAACATATTTTACATGCCATACTAAAGTCAATCAGCTGATCGTAAGTTCGTATGAAAAAGAGATTTTTTTTTCGAATTAGATTACTCATTTACTTCATCAGAACAATACAGGAAAAATAGTGACAGACAAAGGTAGCAGATAACACCATGGAGTCCGTATTCGGAGGTCCGTGAAATCGCAGCAGCAATAGATTCCTTAGGGAAAGCTTTCACTATCATGAGTCATCATCATCATCATCATCATCATCATATCAGCCAATAAACGTCCACTGCTGGACATAGGCCTCCCCAAAAATGGGGGGATTTGCCATAATCGCCACGCTTGACAGTCGGGTTGGCGATCGCAGTTGGATTGAATGTGTGTATTCAGAGGATGCTGCTGCCCATCCTCTGGTAGCTCCCTTAGTCGCCTTTTACGACACCCACGGGAGGAAATGGGATGGTGCTACTCTTAGCCGATACCACACGGACTATCATGAGTACCAACCAGTATTCACCATAATTATAAACATTTGCACCTTCCGGGATCCAAACCCGCTGCCCTCAGTTCAGCAGGTTCTCTACCAAACTATCAACTGACCCGTAATTCCCTCGTCAATCTTCGTTTGTGCAGAGTCCCCCAACAAAATCCGAAAACTTCAGTAATCAAAAGGGCGTGAAAACAATAAGCCAATCGTGGCAAGGGATTGAAGGACCATCCTTATTGGTCATTATAATTTCGCACACTATTAACATTTGTCAACTGCGCAAGGTACATCGGGAGAACTTATAAATCTGGTACTACTGTTATTGTCTACCCCAAAAGAGAACATAGTCGTGAACATATGTATACACGGCGACAGATCAACCTACCCATAGTTAACTCTATGTTCATGGACATAAGGTCCAACTATGGGTAGGTTGAACTGTCGCCGTGCGTACGTACGTTTACAAAGCAAGTATAAAAATTAATAGGTACCCTTTTAATCCTAAAACAACGTTTGTACAAACTTTAAATCGGATGAGCACTTAACCACTCATTTGATTAGTTTAACCCAAACCCAATTTAATCCAACTTAAATGAAGCAATATAAACGAAACCTTAATTAAAATCGGCCATACTTAATATAACCGAAGTTAATCGGCGTTTACCATAGACTACGTATCCTTTAGTCGTCTAATATAATACCGACAAAAAAATATCACTGAAGCAGTATCTTGTAAATTACTTTAACCGTTTAACCTATAACGCGGGTGTAACCTTAAAATTGTAATTGGGAATTTTTTGGAGTTCGAATATTTCTATGGTGTGCAATACAAAGGCATAAGCAAGCTGCCTTTCAAATGTCAAGAATGTGGAAATAATTTAAGAATGTTTCAATTGAAAATAGTAAACATTTAATAAAAAACTATTGCTAACAAGCATAGCATAATGCTCACAACTATATTCCCCGAGGGGTAGTCAGAGATATTCTGAAAGCTCATAACACACATTACTAATAAATTAACACTACATGCTTTACATTTTTTGATAATAGAACAACCCGCATTTGCCAGTAGCAACACTTGAATTTAAAACGGCTTTGCCAAGTACAATTTTTTTTAACACCCCCACGATATTTTATTTTGACGTGAATCTTTTTTATTTTCTTTGTAGGACCACTTTCTGATTTGGATAGCGGACACGGACAGAAAGCTAAATTATAGGTCTCCGTAGAAAAGAAACCATAATATGCCGAAATACCTTATGACAAGATCGCATAATACTTTGGAATTCAGCATCTACCGGCATCATTACTCGGTACATGACGTTCCACCACAGAATAATAACTAGTAACTAGCGTTAGTTTCACGTAGGTACCTAATTCACTACCTACATAAATATTTCTATTAGAAGTCTACAGCGCAGATAGTCTATTGACATTGGCATACCATACCATGTTAAACAAAAATAATTTCACTGGGAGCTTAAAATAATAGTGGGTAAGCAGACACTTAAAATTAAACGAATTTCATCATTTAATTATGCTGAGTTTGCTTTTAACCCTTGAAAACCTACTCAAGGGTTAAGGTCGTCCCTTTATTCGAAATAGCGTATAAATGGGTCGAAAATGCGAGCAATGTATACTCATAAAACAGTTCCGTGGCTGACTGACAGACAATGTACAGCTTAAACCGCAGAAGATTGAAACATGGGAATCTACGAAGGAAACATCCTTCGAAAAATATTAAAAAAAAAAAAAAAACGAAAAATCCGTACCCCTATAGGGGTGCACAAATTTTTCGATAGGTATTCTAATTACACGCGGACGAAGTCGCGGGCAAAAACTAGTTTAAAATATAATATACATTTGAATAAAGTAAGCTCTGCGGTTTTGTATGAAACAACCGATTCCTTTTAATTTTTCTCGATGTTGGCTCAGTAGTGAACATTTGTCAGTTTGAACAACCCCTTTAAATATTACTTAGGGTGTTTTGTTACCCTATAACATGAACATCGGTGTATTTTCTGAATACACAAGAACTTCAAGAAAAGATCAAGATCAAGATCAAGATCAAGATTTCTGATCTTGTATAGTATACATACACAAATATTTGCTCCTTCACCCTAAATTGCCCTGCCTATCCGATCCCTGGTTATAACCATAGAAGCATTCTTTTGTACCTACTGTGCCATGGGTATCGTACGAGGTGACTAAAAGATGAGGTGTTTAAGACGCTGTTATACCGTCGAGGCCGTTTTTTGAACAAGAAAGAAAGTGTTTTAAACTGTGCTTTAAAGTCTGAAATTAAATTATGTCTTATTTAAGGATCTGGCGGATGGGCGACTGTTCTCAATTACACAATTAGATTAAGTTTACTAGATAGAAAAAAATCCCAAAGTTACCCCTTTTTGTTATGTTTTTTCAATACTGTGATTAAACTGCTGATATTTAACTTTTTATTCTTGTACTTAACTAAATACATTAAATATTTCTAGTGAACTCAGGAGAAGTTTTAGCTTAGAAACTCCCATGAGCAAAGATATTGACGAAAAACACGTTTTTTTGCGATCCTGCTTTCAATTGGAGCGGGATGGCTAATTGTAAACTTATGCTTGCAAGAAAGAGACGCTTGCACTGGGATAACCTAGCCTTAAAATACAGATTATTATTTTATCTTGTAAATTTGACCACCCATGTTGCTGAAGCAGTTTTGTTGACGACGCATGTTGCTGAAATTGAATATGTGAGTAATTTAAAATTTAATGTTTATTTCAATTAATTAATAAATACAGTAATGTAATAAAAAAAAACAGATTATTATAAGAAGCGCTCGTTGGCGTAGTGGAGCTTCGGTATTGGAAACGATCACCGAAGTTAAGCAACGTCAGGTCCGGTCAGTCTTTGGATGGGTGACCGTTTAGTGGTATTTCATCTCGAGCGTTTCCGTGCTTCAGAAGGCACGTTAAGCAGTTGGTCTCGGATAGTTTCGTCAGATGGCGTTGTAACTATTCGTTAAGCCAGGTAAAGGGCCTATTGAGGCGGCTTGAAAATTCTCTGACAGCAAGTTGACCACTACCTTGCCTCCACCAACACGCACTGGGCCCGCGTGGTGGAGTATGGCCCACTCCTTCTCACCCTTATTCGTGAGAGGAGGCCTTTGCCCTGTAGTGGGATTCTATAGCTATAGCTATAAGTTTACTGAATGTGGTGGGTTTAGTCTCCATGCCGAACGACTCACACCTCTTTTGCCTAATCTGGACCAATTATAAAAGAATCCGCCGAAAAATTGTACATGCAAACATTTCTCTGATTAAACAGGACTAAACAAAGCCGACTAACCTAAATTTATAAGTATAACCTGACTTTTAATATTCCTGAAACGTAACAATAGAATTTAATTAACGATAGCGTTCGTTCTCGAAATTCATTGTTACTTTATTTTAAAATCTGTTCCCGTGTGTATTAAGTAATTTATGAACGAAAATTATTAACTCTTGTTTTAAATATTCTAAGTCTTGTGAAAGAAACAAGCACGTATCCAGGACCCAGGGGGGTGAATAAGTGGTATTAAACCCCGATTTGTTCAGACATAAGCAAATTTTACGAATATAAACAATAAAAGGAAAACATATAGACATAGCCAAAATCGTTCTCATATTAATCTCGAAAGAATTATTGAAATGGTGATGTTTTGGAGGAGGAAACAGTAGGAATACGAAATCGTGATTTCGTTCATTAAATGTAGCTCAAATCAGTCCGAGCTGCAGTTGTCCCTTTCACACTGATAGCTCGGTTGCTCGGGAACAGAGCAACAGCAATAGATCTGTTAAAAACCTTAGTAAAAACTGGTTAGTGAAAATATAACCAGACTTCGTTTGTATGGAGCGCGCTCCGAATTATATCGTCGCGTCTTAATAACTAGTTCAGCGATCAAGTGGGTTTTGGCCTCCGAAACGAGTTTTCCCGATCCTGCACGACCTCTTGCCAGTATCTGGCTTGAAACTCACGTCAGTCAACCTCCACTAGCTCCAGCCCAGCCATACCTGGAGCGCTGGGACTAGGGCTACCATATCTCAGGATTTGACCTGAGATATCTGGATTTTTCGACTGCTGGCCATTGCTGGCTAGCTAATCTATCTATAGGTACAGCATGAGTGATGTCATGCGATATATCTCATGCTGACGCGAAAGAAGAAGAAGGATTATTAGGTTCCTGAGAGGATTGCGGCTGGACTCCGGAAATCACAGAAATTTTAATTTTTTCAATAAAATACAGTACTTACCTAAAAAATTGTAGCTGTAGCAAAGACTAAGACGATTCCTGTATTTTATCATAAATAATTATTTAAGGCCCTTCCTAATATTATACTGCAAACCTACTCGAGCCAAATGCTGATTTTTTTACGCGATTTCGATTTTGGTCCCATAGAGAAAGTTGTTCAGTTTGATAGTCTAATCATCCCCTTAAAAAGTGTCAGCATATTAAGAAGGACCCTGTATGTAAATCAAGGTCAATATCTTAAATTAAAAACAGCTAAGTAGATAGATCGAACTCATCTCGACTCAATTTCCTTTCCGTGCGGCGGTTAAACCTTAATTTCGGTCAAAACATGCCAGGTCACGCCCGGAAGGTTTAATGAAACGGATTATATCCGAAAACTTCCTCCGACAGAGGTCTGCCCCCGACTTATTTATTTAGTATAATCCCTTACGCAGCTTTCCACTTCATGTTGATTTTAAATATGTGTATGTTGCGGTTGTATTCATAAATCAGTCATTTTATTATTGGTCTAGACTATAGGTTGACTTGAATATAAATTTTCTGGTCATGAGGACGAAGAGATTGAGCTTACTAAGCTAAATGTATGCTTGCCCCGTGTAAATTGTAATATAATTAAGAATAAATTAGCACTTTTAGTATGTATGGCTTAGCTTGGTCACCGGAATGCTTGGGCTAGTTAGATAGTTGTTCAGTTTGATGTAGACCATCAAACTAAAAATACCCCTATAAATATTACTGGGGTGTTTTGATACACCCTGTAATGATGCGTTTCCATGGGCAGTAAAAATAAAAATCTGCAGATGGAATTAGTAAATTTTACAAAAAAAATCCAGTCAATTTGAAGGTTAAAAGATTGCTTGCAAATTGTTTTGGTGTTGCCAGTAGATAAACCAATAAATACGCAATAACATCGAAAATGTAAGCCTGTCGTACATAAACGAACATCAAATGCATAAAAAGTTTATCACTTCAAAAATATCAATACGTCTTTCAAATTGTAACAATCAAATCATATTTATGAATTAACTAATTGCTCCTTAAAATTAGGGAATCGAGAAAAACACGAAACAACCGATCTGACGGAAAAATTTTAAACATAATATTCCCGTCGTCCCGCCATTCTTCCCGTTTCACGAAACAATTTGATTTAAAGCCTGACCAGAAATATAAAAAACCTGCTTTGGGGGCGCTGCATTCGACTATAATCTTTTATGTCAGTAATAATTCAAGTACAAAAATTAGTTCCAATGAATTTCCGCAACATGGCGAGGTTTTTTATTTTTCTGGTCGGGCTTTAATAGAAACACCTAATTATAATAATAACTGTCCAGCAGAATACTGTATCGATATAAATGAGGGTTTCTCAAACCTTATTAGGGTACCGCAGACAAGGAAAATGGCTTGAGACTCTTTATATTTGTTGGTTTAGGATCTTTCATAATCCATTGTGTTTGTGATATATATTATAGGGTGTTTCGTTATTAGATACGTTTCTTTTAAGGCCATGATCAGACTATCATCAAACTGAACTACTTTATCAATGGGACTAACGTAGAAATCGCGAAAAAAAATCTGCTGTTTTATACATTTGAGTCGAGTAGGTACTGTAGTTTTGTATGGAGTAGCATATTTTTATCGCGATTTAGAATTATGCTCTATATTGAAAGTTGTTTAGTTTGTTGGTTAGTTTCTTGTTTAGTTCTAAACTTGCCAGACAAAAAGTTTAAATCCCATGTTAAACAAGTCCTCTGTAAAAAAGGTTACTATAAACTCGATGATTATTTGAATGACCAAAATGTCTGGTCTTGACAATGTTACACTATATATCAATATTTGTAGGATACTACTTAGTATATTTTGTTTTGTTTAAAAGAAGTGTGTTGTAGAGTTTCTGGCCGCATCTTCTCTACAACGGAACACCTTCCGAAGCGGTGGTAGAATCAAAAATGACGTCAAAAAGTTATCTATGTGATATTATTTTGAATAAAAATTTTGACTTTGACTTTGACTTTTTGATGGTCTGATCATCCCATTAAAAGGAACGCATCTAATAATGAAACACCCTGTGTCCTCGACTGCGGCAATATGTATTGAAGGTGGCACACCCTGATTGGTCAATATAAATTCGTGCGCTGTTGAAATTTGTCAACTACGCAGGTACATCGGTAAGACTTATAAACCTGCATGGGTAGCATGCCACCGTGATACAGCGCTATCACACCGTCGCTGTCTTTCTATTTGCGCACGAATGAACGAGATAAAAGACGTGATACGGTTGTATTACGTCTTTTATCTCGTTCGTACGGCTTCTGGTACTACTGCACTTCTTATATACGACCAACATCAGGCGTTTTATGAAAAGGTGTGTTTATCAAAGTGACCGCCGCATGGTTTATGTATGCAGAATTATTATAATTGAATTCCATGCTGTCTCAGAAAATTTCCATTTTTTTTGCTCACAAAATGTTGGTTTTCAGCAAAAACAACAATTTCCATTTTCATTTTGATATTGCTGATGAACTCGCTTCCATTGATGTCCTTTCACTTTATTTAATGGATATAAGGAAATATCATGTTTTTATTTGTTATTCAAACAAATGATAGAGTATTTGGTATAGCACTCACAAAGCACCTAGGTAGTTCTTCTGTGATTTTCAGGGAGATCAGAAACATAGTTGGCACTATAAACTGTTATAAAGCAAATATCGCGAGGAAACCTGCATGCTTCAATTTCGAAGCATGCAGGAAGCAATGAATGATGTAGAATATGAAGCATTTATTGTACCCACTGTCCATTATAAGTGGCGACGGGCTCACCCATCGTCACATTGGACAGAGTTTCGGTACTACTGGTGAAACGTGGATGTTCTGAAGTTTCAGAATATCTCTGACTACCCCCTCGGGGAATATAGTCGTGAGCATATTCTTATGCTGCTAAAGCAAATAAAAGTTTATTTATTTATTTAGACAGTCATGACAATACAATGGCTGATAGCTCGTTTGTTCGTAAATACGTTCTTATACCCTGCCTTATAAATGTAATATACAGGCTGTAAGGAAAGTATTATTATCCTTTAAACCGCAGACTCTACCCATCAAACTGAACAACTTTTATTATGGGATAATGGGAGCATAACGATCAGAGCAAAAAAAGTCAGCTAGCTGTGCCATTACTAAACTGCAATACCTACTCGATGCAATCGTATAGGACAGCATGTTTTTTTTTGCTTTGATCGTTTTGCTCTAGTAAAAGTTGTTCAGTTTGATGGGCAGAGTATATGGTTTAAAGGTTAATGATACTTTTCCTAACACCCTGTATACATACCTACGCACAGTGGTCACGTAGTAGGTCATAGGGCTCGGATGGCAATGACTGAGCTAAGCCATTATACCTGGCTCAGCTACCCACTAGTTGTCATAACTACCTGAGGGTATAAAAGGTTTTGCAATTGATTGTTCGTAACATTACGTAAGGTTGTCTGGAAGAAATAAAAATCTCTTTTCGAATTCGCATGGATAATCTACATACGATGTACCAATGAGTTTTTCCAACTTATGTTATGTATGTAAGTAATACCGCCTGCTATCAAACGGTGAAGGAAAACATCGTAAGGAAACCTGCATACGCTGAAGAAGAAGTTCTGATGCGTATGTGAAATCTACCAATCCGCATTGGGGACGCGTGGTGGACGTATAGGCTGATCATGATTCCTTCAGTGAGTGACACTCGAGGAGACTAAATATGTGTTAAAAAATTTATATCGAAACTATTATAAAACTGTAACTGTAACTGAAGTATATTGAAGATATTTACAAAAAAAAGATTACGATATGGTTTTTAGGTATCCTTGACTCGAAATCAACCTTTTTTAGAAATTTTGTCTGTCTGTTTGTTTGTGTCGAAGTCGCGGGAAAACACTAGTAGATTTATAAACCAGTCTAAAAAGAGTAATCTTTTTTTCTGCATAAAGTGAAACTTTATAGATATCGATGCTCAGGAAGCTTTTAATAAACTTGTCTTTCTAATAGGGTGGGATCCGGCAGTTAAATCTCTAGTCCTCCTCATTTTGTGTACCTAATTTAAAAAGTTCTGTTTACGATGAAATAGTTTACCTACTTGTTTGAACTACAAGGAAATAACCAATATAAATATATTTAATGTAGAAGGATTTAGAAAGATGAATTTAAACACATAAGCATAAGCATATGCTCACGACTATATTCTCCAAGGGGGTAGTCAGAGATATTCTGAAACCGTAGTACCGAAACTCTGTCCAGTGACAGTGTGACGGGGAGTGAGCTCGTCGCCACTTATAATGGACGATTTAAATTATTTCAGTTAATTTCAATACTTGGTTACGTTATTCATACAACAACTATAAAAAGAAAGAAAAGTATAAGTAAGCAATACATAATTTAATGAATATAAATTCTTCTACTATCGAGTCGATAGCATGCCATTCAGTTTGACTTGCCTTCTAATCCTAGTTAAGATATTTGCTAATCAGCATTAGATAGAGGGCTTCCTGATTGCCTCCAATACGCCGGACGTATTGTGGGTTCAGTATGATTTAGATTTAGATTTAGATTTATTTGCAGTAAGTATGGTATTTACAGGTATAAAATAATAAATAAGGTATCTCACACTTAGCCAAAACATAGGCATGCAAAATCTTAAACAACACAACATTAAATTAAACAATAAAATGTCAGTTTGTAAACGTCAAACCCCAATAACATCATTTCACTTGTACAATACCAACTTAATGGGGTTGATCCAAATATTCCTTGATAGAGTAGAAATTTTTCTCCATCAACCATTTCCTTAGGGAATTTAAAAATCTCTTGTAGGGTACATTCTTGATTTCATTCGGTAATCTATTGTAAATCGATAGACACATTGAGTATGAATTCTTAAGATAACGCGCAGATCTCGGAACATTACCATGAGCTAATTTATTTCGGTGTCTTGTGCTTCTTGGATACACATCCTTTGCCGTTTTGAACAGATGAAGATGTTCTTTCACAAATTTAGCTATTTCAAGTATATACAGACATGGGAGAGGAAGGATATTTGACCTTTTAAATAATGGCCTGCAGGAAACGTAAGGTGCCACTCCATATAAAGCACGGACGCATTTCTTTTGTGCTATAAATGCTTGGTACATATCAGTGCTGTTTCCCCAAATTATAAGGCCGTATCTAAGAATCGACTCTACGTATGCATGATATGTAATAACAGCAGCACCTAAAGAAGCAGTTTTAACTATTTTATGGAGAGCAAAAGAAAGGCTATTGATTTTTTTGCATACCTTTGTCACTTGTTCTTTCCAATCAAGTGATTTATCGATAATTAGTCCTAAAAATGTCACACTATTAGCCTTGTTAAGAATTTGTCCGCCATAGTTTATATTTAATTGCTCATTATAACTATTAAAATTAATGTAATGTGATTTTTCTATATTTAATTGTAAATTGTTTCGGCTAAGCCATGTCATTAGTATTTTTATCTCGTTATTTATGTCATTGTCATGTTTATTTATTGTTAATTTCTTACTAGTGGTTATAATTATTGAAGATTATTGAATTTTCCATTTTATTTGTCGTTCCTTCGTTGTCCTCAATAAAAAAAGAGGACACTATCTCTTCTTACACCCTGTATAAATTAGTAAAAAACCCAAATCAATTAACATACATACATAAACTCACGCCGGTGTCCCATTGGGGTAGACAGAGACAATTGATCGTCGAATACCATCCTGACAAGCCTACAAGCTCGTCGGTTTCGGGTACATTTGATCTGACCTTTCTTAAGTAAGCTGCCAAATTTGGTCTGCAGACGTAGGACTTAGGACCGGTGTGAAGTTAGCGGCCAAAAAGTTAGCGGCCAATATTATCCGACTAAAAGAAAATGTCATCTTAAAAACTGCCAAAATAAGAACCGGATAGCCAGGAAAATGGTACAGACAAGAAAAATAGACGGCAAGAACATATAAAAGTGATAAATAAAAAATATATAAACAGAATTTTGAATTTTGAAAAATGTATAATAAAGTTCAAGGTGAGGGTTCAAGTCTGCTCTGATCAAATTAAGCTGCTCGTATGCGTAACAATATAGTCTTTCAGGAAAACATAGCGACATCGACTATCCTGACGATATAAGGATCGCAATCAGCCATTAACCAAGGTACTTAGGTTTTTTCAATAGGAACATTTTCGATGATCAAGTTCAAGGTGAGGGTTCAAGTCTGCTCTGATCAAATTAAGCTGCTCGTATGCGTAACAATATAGTCTTTCAGGAAAACACAGCGACATGGACTATCCTGACGATATAAGTATCACAATCAGCCATTTACCAATGTGGGTACTTAGGTTTTTTCAGTTCTAACATTTTCATTAATTATGTTCAGGGTGAGGGTTTAAGTCTGCTCTGACCAAATTTAGCTGAAAATATGCGCAACAATGCAGTCTTTCAGTAAAACATAGCAACATGTACTATCCTGACGATATAAGTATCGCAATTAGTCATTAACCAAGGAACTTAGGTTTCTTCAAAAGGAAAATTTTCGATGGTTAAGTTCAATGTGAGGGTTCAAGTCTGCTCTGATCAAATTAAGCTAGTAGTATCCGCAACAATATAGTCTTTCAGGAAAACATAGCGGCATGGACTATCCTGACGATATAAGTATCGAAATCAGCCATTAACCTAGGTACTTAAGTTTTTTCAATAGGAACATTTTCGATGATCTAGTTCAAGATGAGGGTTCAAGTCTGCTCTGATCAAATTAAGCTGCTCGTATGCGTAACAATATAGTCTTTCAGGAAAACATAGCGACATCGACTATCCTGACGATATAAGGATCGCAATGAGCCATTAACCTAGGTACTTAAGTTTTTTCAATAGGAACATTTTCGATGATCTAGTTCAAGGTGAGGGTTCAAGTCTGCTCTGATCAAATTAAGATGCTAGTATGCGCAACAATGCAGTCTTTCAGGAAAACATAGCGGCATGTACTATCCTGACGATATAAGGATCGCAATCAGCCATTAACCAAGTTACTTAAGTTTATTCAATAGGAACTTTTTCGATGATCTAGTTCAAGGTGAGGGTTCAAGTCTGCTCTGATCATATGTAGCTTCTAGTATGCGTAACAATATATTCTTTCAGGAATACATAGTGGCATGGACTATCCTGACGATATAAGTATCGAAATCAGTCATTAACCAAGGAACATAGGTTTCTTCAATAGGAACATTTTCGATGGTTAAGTTCAATGTGAGGGTTCAAGTCTGCTCTGATCAAATTAAGCTGGTAGTATCCGCAACAATAAAGTCTTTCAGGAAAACATAGCGGCATGTACTATCCTGACGATATAAGGATCGCAATCAGCCATTAACCTAGGTACTTAAGTTTTTTCAATAGGAACATTTTCGATGATAAAGTTCAAGGTGAGGGTTCAAGTCTGCTCTGATCAAATTAAACTGCTAGTATGCGCAACAATGCAGTCTTTCAGGAAAACATAGCGGCATGGACTATCCTGACGATATAAGTATTGAAATCAGCCGTTTACAAAGGTACTTAGGATTTTTCAATACGAACATTTTCGATGATCTAGTTCAAGGTGAGGGTTCAAGTCTGCTCTGATCAAATTAAGCTGATAGTATGCGCAACAATGCAGTCTTTCAGGAAAACATAGCGGCATGTACTATCCTGACGATATAAGTATCGAAATCAGTGATTAACCAAGGAACTTAGGTTTCTTCAAAAGGAAAATTTTCGATGGTTAAGTTCAATGTGAGGGTTCAAGTCTGCTCTGATCAAATTAAGCTAGTAGTATCCGCAACAATAAAGTCTTTCAGGAAAACATAGCGGCATGGACTATCCTGACGATATAAGTATCGAAATCAGCCATTAACCTAGGTACTTAAGTTTTTTCAATAGGAACATTTTCGATGATCTAGTTCAAGATGAGGGTTCAAGTCTGCTCTGATCAAATTAAGCTGCTCGTATGCGTAACAATATAGTTTTTCAGGAAAACATAGCGACATCGACTATCCTGACGATATAAGGATCGCAATCAGCCATTAACCTAGGTACTTAAGTTTTTTCAATAGGAACATTTTCGATGATCTAGTTCAAGGTGAGGGTTCAAGTCTGCTCTGTTCAAATTAAGATGCTAGTATGCGCAACAATGCAGTCTTTCAGGAAAACATAGCGGCATGTACTATCCTGACGATATAAGGATCGCAATCAGCCATTAACCAAGTTACTTAAGTTTTTTCAATAGGAACTTTTTCGATGATCTAGTTCAAGGTGAGGGTTCAAGTCTGCTCTGATCATATGTAGCTTCTAGTATGCGTAACAATATATTCTTTCAGGAATACATAGTGGCATGGACTATCCTGACGATATAAGTATCGAAATCAGTCATTAACCAAGGAACATAGGTTTCTTCAATAGGAACATTTTCGATGGTTAAGTTCAATGTGAGGGTTCAAGTCTGCTCTGATCAAATTAAGCTGGTAGTATGCGCAACAATGCAGTCTTTCAGGAAAACATAGCGGCATGGACTATCCTGACGATATAAGTATCGAAATCAGCCATTAACCTAGGTACTTAAGTTTTTTCAATAGGAACATTTTCGATGATCTAGTTCAAGATGAGGGTTCAAGTCTGCTCTGATCATATGTAGCTTCTAGTATGCGTAACAATATATTCTTTCATGAATACATAGCGGCATGGACTATCCTGACGATATAAGTATCGAAATCAGCCATTAACCTAGGTACTTAAGTTTTTTCAATAGGAACATTTTCGATGATCTAGTTCAAGATGAGGGTTCAAGTCTGCTCTGATCAAATTAAGCTGCTCGTATGCGTAACAATATAGTCTTTCAGGAAAACATAGCGACATCGACTATCCTGACGATATAAGGATCGCAATCAGCCATTAACCTAGGTACTTAAGTTTTTTCAATAGGAACATTTTCGATGATCTAGTTCAAGGTGAGGGTTCAAGTCTGCTCTGATCAAATTAAGATGCTAGTATGCGCAACAATGCAGTCTTTCAGGAAAACATAGCGGCATGGACTATCCTGACGATATAAGGATCGCAATCAGCCATTAACCAAGGTACTTAAGTTTTTTCAATAGGAACATTTTCGATGATCTAGTTCAAGGTGAGGGTTCAAGTCTGCTCTGATCAAATTAAGATGCTAGTATGCGTAACAATATATTCTTTCAGGAATACATAGCGGCATGGACTATCCTGACTATCCTTATATCGTCAGGATAGTCCATGCCGCTATGTTTTCCTGAAAGACTATTTCGTTGCGCATACTACCAGCTTAATTTGATCACAGCAGACTTGAACCCTCACCTTGAACTTTATCATCGAAAATGTTCCTATTGAAAAAACCTTAGTACCTTGGTTAATGGCAGATTGCGATACTTATATCACCAGGATAGTACATGCCGCTATGTATTCCTGAAAGAATATATTGTTACGCATACTAGAAGCTACATTTGATCAGAGCAGACCCTTGAACCCTCACCTTGAACTTTATCATCGAAAATGTTCGTATTGAAAAAACCTAAGTACCTTGGTTAATGGCTAATTGCAATCCTAATATCGTCAGGATAGTCGATGTCGCTATGTTTTCCTGAAAGACTATATTGTTGCGAATACTACCAGCTTAATTTGATCAGAGCAGACTTAAACCCTCACCTTGAACTAAACCATCGAAAATATTCCTATTGAAGAAACCTAAGTTCCTTGGTTAATGACTGATTTCGATACTTATATCGTCAGGATAGTCCATGCCACTATGTATTCCTGAAAGAATATATTGTTACGCATACTAGAAGCTACATTTGATCAGAGCAGACTTGAACCCTCACCTTGAACTAGATCATCGAAAAAGTTCCTATTGAAAAAACTTAAGTAACTTGGTTAATGGCTGATTGCGATCCTTATATCGTCAGGATAGTACATGCCGCTATGTTTTCTTGAAAGACTGCATTGTTGCGCATACTATCAGCTTAATTTGATCAGAGCAGACTTGAACCCTCACCTTGAACTAGATCATCGAAAATGTTCCTATTGAAAAAACTTAAGTACCTTGGTTAATGGCTGATAGCGATCCTTATATCGTCAGGATAGTCGATGTTGCTATGTTTTTCTGAAAGACTATATTGTTACGCATACGAGCAGCTTAATTTGATCAGAGCAGACTTGAACCCTCACCTTGAACTAGATCATCGAAAATGTTCCTATTGAAAAAACTTAAGTACCTAGGTTAATGGCTGATTGCGATCCTTATATCGTCAGGATAGTACATGCCGCTATGTTTTCCTGAAAGACTATATTGTTGCGGATACTACCAGCTTAATTTGATCAGAACAGACTTGAACCCTCACATTGAACTTAACCATCGAAAATGTTCCTATTGAAGAAACCTATGTTCCTTGGTTAATGACTGATTTCGATACTTATATCGTCAGGATAGTCCATGCCACTATGTATTCCTGAAAGAATATATTGTTACGCATACTAGAAGCTACATTTGATCAGAGCAGACTTGAACCCTCACCTTGAACTAGATCATCGAAAATGTTCCTATTGAAAAAACTTAAGTACCTTGGTTAATGGCTGATTGCGATCCTTATATCGTCAGGATAGTCCATGCCGCTATGTTTTCCTGAAAGACTGCATTGTTGCGCATACTAGCATCTTAATTTGATCAGAGCAGACTTGAACCCTCACCTTGAACTAGATCATCGAAAATGTTCCTATTGAAAAAACTTAAGTACCTAGGTTAATGGCTGATTGCGATCCTTATATCGTCAGGATAGTCGATGTCGCTATGTTTTCCTGAAAGACTATATTGTTACGCATACGAGCAGCTTAATTTGATCAGAGCAGACTTGAACCCTCATCTTGAACTAGATCATCGAAAATGTTCCTATTGAAAAAACTTAAGTACCTAGGTTAATGGCTGATTTCGATACTTATATCGTCAGGATAGTCCATGCCGCTATGTATTCATGAAAGAATATATTGTTACGCATACTAGAAGCTACATTTGATCAGAGCAGACTTAAACCCTCACCTTGAACTTTATCATCGAAAATGTTTGTATTGAAAAATCCTAAGTACCTTGGTAAACGGCTGATTTCGATACTTATATCGTCAGGATCGTCCATGCCGCTATGTTTTCCTGAAAGACTGCATTGTTGCGCATACTAGCATCTTAATTTGATCAGAGCAGACTTGAACCCTCACCTTGAACTAGATCATCGAAAATGTTCCTATTGAAAAAACTTAAGTACCTAGGTTAATGGCTGATTGCGATCCTTATATCGTCAGGATAGTACATGCCGCTATGTTTTCCTGAAAGACTATATTGTTGCGGATACTACCAGCTTAATTTGATCAGAGCAGACTTGAACCCTCACATTGAACTTAACCATCGAAAATGTTCCTATTGAAGAAACCTATGTTCCTTGGTTAATGACTGATTTCGATACTTATATCGTCAGGATAGTCCATGCCACTATGTATTCCTGAAAGAATATATTGTTACGCATACTAGAAGCTACATTTGATCAGAGCAGACTTGAACCCTCACCTTGAACTAGATCATCGAAAATGTTCCTATTGAAAAAACTTAAGTACCTTGGTTAATGGCTGATTGCGATCCTTATATCGTCAGGATAGTCCATGCCGCTATGTTTTCCTGAAAGACTGCATTGTTGCGCATACTAGCATCTTAATTTGATCAGAGCAGACTTGAACCCTCACCTTGAACTAGATCATCGAAAATGTTCCTATTGAAAAAACTTAAGTACCTAGGTTAATGGCTGATTGCGATCCTTATATCGTCAGGATAGTCGATGTCGCTATATTTTCCTGAAAGACTATATTGTTACGCATACGAGCAGCTTAATTTGATCAGAGCAGACTTGAACCCTCATCTTGAACTAGATCATCGAAAATGTTCCTATTGAAAAAACTTAAGTACCTAGGTTAATGGCTGATTTCGATACTTATATCGTCAGGATAGTCCATGCCGCTATGTATTCATGAAAGAATATATTGTTACGCATACTAGAAGCTACATTTGATCAGAGCAGACTTAAACCCTCACCTTGAACTTTATCATCGAAAATGTTTGTATTGAAAAATCCTAAGTACCTTGGTAAACGGCTGATTTCGATACTTATATCGTCAGGATAGTCCATACCGCTATGTTTTCCTGAAAGACTGCATTGTTGCGCATACTAGCATCTTTATTTGATCAGAGCAGACTTGAACCCTCACCTTGAACTAGATCATCGAAAATGTTCCTATTGAAAAAACCTATGTTCCTTGGTTAATGACTGATTTCGATACTTATATCGTCAGGATAGTCCATGCCACTATGTATTCCTGAAAGAATATATTGTTACGCATACTAGAAGCTACATTTGATCACAGCAGACTTGAACCCTCACCTTGAACTAGATCATCGAAAATGTTCCTATTGAAAAAACTTAAGTAACTTGGTTAATGGCTGATTGCGATCCTTATATCGTCAGGATAGTCCATGCCGCTATGTTTTCCTGAAAGACTGCATTGTTGCGCATACTATCAGCTTAATTTGATCAGAGCAGACTTGAACCCTCACCTTGAACTAGATCATCGAAAATGTTCCTATTGAAAAAACTTAAGTACCTTGGTTAATGGCTGATTGCGATCCTTATATCGTCAGGATAGTACATGCCGCTATGTTTTCCTGAAAGACTGCATTGTTGCGCATACTATCAGCTTAATTTGATCAGAGCAGACTTGAACCCTCACCTTGAACTAGATCATCGAAAATGTTCGTATTGAAAAATCCTAAGTACCTTGGTAAACGGCTGATTTCAATACTTATATCGTCAGGATAGTCCATGCCGCTATGTTTTCCTGAAAGACTGCATTGTTGCGCATACTAGCAGCTTAATTTGATCAGAGCAGACTTGAACCCTCACCTTGAACTTTATCATCGAAAATGTTTGTATTGAAAAATCCTAAGTACCTTGGTAAACGGCTGATTTCGATACTTATATCGTCAGGATAGTCCATGCCGCTATGTTTTCCTGAAAGACTGCATTGTTGCGCATACTAGCATCTTAATTTGATCAGAGCAGACTTGAACCCTCACCTTGAACTAGATCATCGAAAATGTTCCTATTGAAAAAACTTAAGTACCTAGGTTAATGGCTGATTGCGATCCTTATATCGTCAGGATAGTACATGCCGCTATGTTTTCCTGAAAGACTATATTGTTGCGGATACTACCAGCTTAATTTGATCAGAGCAGACTTGAACCCTCACCTTGAACTAGATCATCGAAAATGTTCCTATTGAAAAAACTTAAGTACCTAGGTTAATGGCTGATTGCGATCCTTATATCGTCAGGATAGTCGATGTCGCTATGTTTTCCTGAAAGACTATATTGTTACGCATACGAGCAGCTTAATTTGATCAGAGCAGACTTGAACCCTCACATTGAACTTAACCATCGAAAATGTTCCTATTGAAGAAACCTATGTTCCTTGGTTAATGACTGATTTCGATACTTATATCGTCAGGATAGTCCATGCCACTATGTATTCCTGAAAGAATATATTGTTACGCATACTAGAAGCTACATTTGATCAGAGCAGACTTGAACCCTCACCTTGAACTAGATCATCGAAAATGTTCCTATTGAAAAAACTTAAGTACCTAGGTTAATGGCTGATTTCGATACTTATATCGTCAGGATAGTCCATGCCGCTATGTATTCATGAAAGAATATATTGTTACGCATACTAGAAGCTACATTTGATCAGAGCAGACTTAAACCCTCACCTTGAACTTTATCATTGAAAATGTTTGTATTGAAAAATCCTAAGTACCTTGGTAAACGGCTGATTTCGATACTTATATCGTCAGGATAGTCCATGCCGCTATGTTTTCCTGAAAGACTGCATTGTTGCGCATACTAGCAGCTTAATTTGATCATAGCAGACTTGAACCCTCACCTTGAACTTTATCATCGAAAATGTTCCTATTGAAAAAACTTAAGTACCTAGGTTAATGGCTGATTGCGATCCTTATATCGTCAGGATAGTACATGCCGCTATGTTTTCCTGAAAGACTTTATTGTTGCGGATACTACCAGCTTAATTTGATCAGAGCAGACTTGAACCCTCACATTGAACTTAACCATCGAAAATGTTCCTATTGAAGAAACCTATGTTCCTTGGTTAATGACTGATTTCGATACTTATATCGTCAGGATAGTCCATGCCACTATGTATTCCTGAAAGAATATATTGTTACGCATACTAGAAGCTACATATGATCAGAGCAGACTTGAACCCTCACCTTGAACTAGATCATCGAAAAAGTTCCTATTGAAAAAACTTAAGTAACTTGGTTAATGGCTGATTGCGATCCTTATATCGTCAGGATAGTACATGCCGCTATGTTTTCCTGAAAGACAGCATTGTTGCGCATACTAGCATCTTAATTTGATCAGAGCAGACTTGAACCCTCACCTTGAACTAGATCATCGAAAATGTTCCTATTGAAAAAACTTAAGTACCTAGGTTAATGGCTGATTGCGATCCTTATATCGTCAGGATAGTCGATGTCGCTATGTTTTCCTGAAAGACTATATTGTTACGCATACGAGCTGCTTAATTTGATCAGAGCAGACTTGAACCCTCATCTTGAACTAGATCATCGAAAATGTTCCTATTGAAAAAACTTAAGTACCTAGGTTAATGGCTGATTTCGATACTTATATCGTCAGGATAGTCCATGCCGCTATGTTTTCCTGAAAGACTATATTGTTGCGGATACTACCAGCTTAATTTGATCAGAGCAGACTTGAACCCTCATATTGAACTTAACCATCGAAAATTTTCCTTTTGAAGAAACCTAAGTTCCTTGGTTAATGACTGATTGCGATACTTATATCGTCAGGATAGTACATGTTGCTACGTTTTACTGAAAGACTGCATTGTTGCGCATATTATCAGCTAAATTTGGTCAGAGCAGACTTAAACCCTCACCCTGAACATAATTAATGAAAATGTTAGAACTGAAAAAACCTAAGTACCCACATTGGTAAATGGCTGATTGTGATACTTATATCGTCAGGATAGTCCATGTCGCTGTGTTTTCCTGAAAGACTATATTGTTACGCATACGAGCAGCTTAATTTGATCAGAGCAGACTTGAACCCTCACCTTGAACTTGATCATCGAAAATGTTCCTATTGAAAAAACCTAAGTACCTTGGTTAATGGCTGATTGCGATCCTTATATCGTCAGGATAGTCGATGTCGCTATGTTTTCCTGAAAGACTATATTGTTACGCATACGAGCAGCTTAATTTGATCAGAGCAGACTTAAACCCTCACCTTGAACTTTATTATACATTTTTTTAAAATTCAAAATTCTGTTTATATATTTTTTATTTATCACTTTTATATGTTCTTGCCATCTATTTTTCTTGTCTGTACCATTTTCCTGGCTATTCGGTTCTTATTTTGGCAGTTTTTAAGATGACATTTTCTTTTAGTCGGATAATATTGGCCGCTAACTTTTTGGCCGCTAACTTCACACCGGTGGACTTAGGGTGATCCCTTTCGACATTAAAATCGATGAATCTATTAATAATTAATATTCCTTAATAAACATTTATAAATAAGATTAGGTACTCTACCTGAGTGCAAATTGTACTGCAGGATCGCACACTATGAGGCGAGATATTAAAATTAAAAATGTTATCGTTGAAATTTCGTATTTCTTCGTTGACTTTCTTGTGCTTTCAAGCGCGATGTGAAATATCTGGACTAGGTAGTTTGACAAAGAGCAAAATAATACGTTTTTCAAACTTTTCAATAACGATTCTTGGGCTTTGAGGATAGTATCAAAGTTTTTCTAGTCACCGTCTACATCTTTAATAAAGAGTATTGAAATAAAATCTCCCCACTTTTATCAATAACGAGAAAAATCTACTTTTATAACTTATGACCCGGGATACTACCATTTGGTGTTTGTAATCTCTAAATAAAGTCGCAGGTTTATTGATAGCCCAAGATCCGACCGTAAATTTATGCGCCTATTTGTCTGCTGAACGAAACGTGATTTAAGTGAAAGCTTTATACTGGTGCGGCAAGATTTTGCTAGGCAACCCGGCGCGGCGGCGTTATATGCACCCCTGTATAAACGTTCACTTAAATCACATTTCGTTCACGAAACAAACAGGTGCATAATTTTACGTTAGGATTTTGGGATAAGAGGTTGGAAAATATTCTGATAGCAAATTGACAACTCTATGAGAAATGCGTCAAAGTCAATTTCATAATAATTTGCCTTTCATTATCCACTGTTGAATATATAAAGTTTATGGTTGAACATTGAACTACCATCTTCACAAGTGGGGCATAAAGAGCTCACCCGAGTGCGACTGCGGTGCTCCGGAACAGACTGTCGAGCACGTTGTCAACGAGTGCCCTGGCAGAAGATTCGACGGTGGAATCCGGGACCTAAACGAGCTAACCCCGAGAGCCAAACTATGGCTTAAAACAATAGACATCGATTTGTAACCTCCACAGGAATGAAAAGAAAAAAGCCATAATAAACGAATAATAAATGGTTGAACATAGGCCTATCCCAAGGGGCAGTCCAGATGAATCTATCCTCAGCCTTCCTCGTTCGGTCGTCACCTGTCTTAGACCGTCGGTCCAACGCCGGAGCGACCCATACTATGCAATGCATGTATGTCTGCCAGTTCGAGGTCTCCATTCTAGAACACGGACTTCCCCATCGGTTATCAGTTCTTCGATCAATTTGATACGGTTCTATTTCGAAGCCATACACAATTAAACCATGAAAATTAAACCAAAAGTCAATTAAAAACAATGAGAATAATTCTATTTTATGACGATGCTAATTGCCCACATTATCAATTAGCAGAAATTACTCTACACACGGCGGCCGTGGAGTTTGAAGAGCGTAAAATTGCGTCAAGCTCGATGAAAATCCGCAAAACTACTATACTCAAGGCTGTAACTTACACCCTGTATATTTATGAAGCAATGCAAGCAAGCGAATTTTTATATTAAAAGTTTGGTTACTCATATTTTTCTACTTTTCCTATTGTAAGCTGACCTAACGAATAAGTGAGAGATAGGGTTCATTTTTCCCGACACGAAGAGGGTCGTCGTCACTCAATAAAAGTAAAAAACTCCTCCTTTTTTCAAGTCAGTTAAAAATCAAAACCAAGCATACGAAGCAAGCTTGAGATATAACTGCAAAATAACGAAGTCATTGCAAATACGCAATACTATCTAACTCCTGGAGCGTGCGAAGCTATCTCGAGGTTTTATTGCAATTTGACCAGGTCGCTGCAAAGAGTCAGAAATCAGGAGGGACGAGGGACATTCGGTGGGCTGCTGGGCCCATTTCCTTCCTTGCATCGTTCATGCTAAATGCCTGTAAAAAAATAACTATTTTGTATTACAAAATGATAGGATTTCGGACCTTTTGAATTTTGCTGGTCCTGCCAGCCAGCAGTTACGCCCCTGGGTGTCAGGGTAAGTGAACTAGTATAAATTTCATAATTTAAACTATGCTATGCTCATAGCTTTCGCTCGTGATGCATTCGCTAATCCTGTTTCCTCTCTATAAGTAGTTGTAGCTATCTACCTATATGACATAAATGTTATAGTTGCCAACACCATAATTCTCTTGCTTGCTGAACGTATGGCCAGTGTGTCCCTAACAGGTAGATAAATTAAACAGGCCAAATTGCGTATCATTAACCGTATCTAATCAATTTGAACCCCACACTCGTTAATTATAAAGCTACAAGACCCTCCCTCTAATTTCTAAACGATATTTCAACGGACAGTAAATTTATTGGGGCCCTGAAAGTACTATATCCGGAAATTAACGGAATCCTTTGTAAAGCGTAGCTTGGACTCTGAAAATTGAGAAGAAACGTTGCTAGGTAACTGGAGAAATTTAAATTGTTTGTAGCTTTGGTGCTAAAATCAGTGAAACTTGTATTTCTGATGAGGTATATTCCAAGGTTTGTTATGAATATATTCAATAATAGTGCTCACATAGACGCAAATTAATCTGACAAACATGACGACCATAAACTGCTATCTAAAATCGATCATTTTAAATTTTGCTGGTGTCCTTTCATCGGTATATTTATTATTAATTTATATGAAAACATTAATCAAAAACATGAATCGTATTAAAACCAGAATTCGGTC
The DNA here is from genome assembly GCA_963693445.1 of Agonopterix heracliana. Lineage (NCBI taxonomy): Eukaryota > Metazoa > Arthropoda > Insecta > Lepidoptera > Depressariidae > Agonopterix > Agonopterix heracliana. Next base: position 7,914,574 of record OY856332.1, read on the forward strand.
ACTGAAGACACCAATTAAAATTTAAGTGTTGAGAATTTTCCATTAATTGGAAACATTAATTAGTTTTATGCTGAAAACTGTCCATCTTAACTATTATAAAACTGTAACTGAACTGTGTCTGTACATTCAGGATATTTACAAAAAAAAGATTACGATATGGTTTTTAGGTATCCCTGACTCGAAATAAACCTTTTTTAGAAATTTTGTCTGTCTGTTTGTCTGTTTGTTTGTGTGTTTGTTTGTTTATTTGTTTGTTTGTTTGTTTGTTTGTTTGTTCGCGCATCACGCAAAAACTGCTGAACCGATTTTGATGAAACTTTTTTTGTTTGATAGCTTATTATCTGACTTAAAATCTGGTATATAATTTGTGCGGATGAAGTCGCGGGTAAACACTAGTTTGTTATAAAAATGTATTTTTTTTAACAATGCAATAGTTTAAAGTTCATATCGAATTAAGAGACGAAGAAACGAAGAGACAAGGTATCTTTTGGTGTACCTTTATATAGGCAAAGTTAGTGTAGTGTACTGTACATAACTGTACCATTTTATAGGTGTTAGCTGTAATGCAATGTAATACATTTGTTAAATAAATAAAATACTAACAAATTAGAGCGGCGTCATTCGTAGGTCCCTGATGTGCAGCGATGTTGTGCTCGAGGTTGTGTCCTTCAGCTATAGCTGTCTATTTGTATAAAAGTTACTTTGTATAGAGTAGTGCGGTATACAGATATCTGTATTATTTGATAAATACTAACAAATTAGATTGACGTCACTCGTCGGTCCCCGATGTGCAGCGATGTTGTGCTCGAGGTTGTGTCCTTCAGATATAGCTTACAGTTCACTTTCTTTCGACAGTTTACAATCTCGCGAGATAGATTTTAATCTAACGGTTTTTACGGTGACATATAAAAGTTAAAGCCTGACCAGGAATATAAAAAACCTCGCCATGTTGCGGAAAATCATTGGAACTAATTTTTGTACTTGGAACACTAACATTAAAGGTGACAGTCGATTGCAGCGCCCCCAATCCAGGTTTTTTATATTCCTGGTCAGGCTTTACTTTGTATAGAGTAGTTTCGTATAGAGATATCTGTATTATTTGATAAAATACTAACAAATTAAAGCGACGTCATTCGTCGGTCCCGGATGTGCAGTGATGGTGTACTCGAGGTTATGTCCTTCAGCTGTAGCTGTCTATTTGTATACAAGTTACTTTGTATAGAGTAGTGTGGTGTAGAGATATCTGTATTATTTGATAAATACTAACAAATTAGAGTGACGTCACTCGTCGGTCCCCAATGTGCTGCGATGTTTTGCTCGAGGTTGTGTCCTTCATCTGTAGCTATCTATTTGTATACAAGTTACTTTATATAGAGTAGTGTGGTATAGAGATATCTGTATTATTTGATAAAATACTTACAAATTAGAGTGACGTCACTCGTCGGTCCTCGATGTGCAGCGATGTTGTGCTGTCTGTTTGTATACAAGTTACTTTGTATAGAGTAGTTTCGTATAGAGACATCAGTTTATTCTTTTTCTTCGGGTTCCTCTACATCAGGGACCGAAACCGGTATCGATAATACCGGTATTTTTTGGTTACAACCAAAATTATTTTTACATGTATTTTTAAAGGTAACCTTAATATAATTCTACTAATGGTCCGCGTACACAGATATTTGTGTGGGGAGTAGTAGGTAGTCCCACATACATCAGGAATCGAACCCGGTAGAAGAGAAGATAGAAGTAGGTACAGCGAAGATAGATAGGTAAGAACTCACGAAAGACGGAAATGAAGATTATTAATTTAGAAGAAAGAATGAGTTTAATAGTATAGCTGATAGAACTTAATTAACAGAAATAATAATTTATAATTTAGCAATAGGTAGGCAAATAGATGTTACGCGCGTGTCGTAGGTAAGCGATCTGTTAGTATCCCCACTGGTTCTTCCGAGCGCGTCCGACGAGCGTGTTCGTCGGTGCAGGTGCGAGCGGGATGCCGCATACAGGTTGGCGGAAGAGCGAGCGGGTGCGCGAGCGCAACGTCACCCGATGCAGTGGGCCTTGGTGTATGGCCCAAGGTGCATAGGCGGTAGCGTTTTGTACCAAAGTAGGGGCTGGTACAAGTAGTGGCGGATAGTTCGCCACATGACTCCCCCGGCCAGACCGTAGCTACGGTCGATAAAATTCAGGAGTCCTTATTCTTCGGCCGCTTCGAGTTCTGGTGATGTCATCTTTTGGCGGCTCAGGAATTGTTACTCTCAAGCCACTTCGATTTCTTTTGGGTTGTTCTCCGGGCGGCTCAGGAATGGTGACTTCTCGCATTAGGTACGCTGGTTTTAGTCTGTCAACGGATACGTTTGTTGACCTTCCTCGAATGTCTATTGTGAAAAATTTGGGCTGCCTTTTTAAGATTTTATAAGGTCCAGCGTATGGTGGTACAAGGGGTCGACGTACTTGATCTTGACGCAGAAACACGTGAGACGAGGTAGACAATTCGCGTGGTATGTAGAACGGTGAAGAAGTGTGCCACGAAGTTGGTTTGGGTGTCAGCTTGGCCATCTGCGAGCGAAGACGTGTCGCATATTCGGTGACGTCAGCTGTGGTGTGATTAGCGTCTGGAGACAGGAATTGGCCTGGCAAGCGGAGGGGCTCACCGTAGACCAATTCAGCAGCGGATGATTGCAGATCGTCCTTCCAGGAACTCCGCATGCCGAGGAGTACGAGTGGAAGGGCTTCAGTCCACTGCGAAGAGGTGTGACACATTATAGCCGCCTTGAGTTGGCGGTGTAGACGTTCCACGATGCCATTTGAAGCAGGATGATAGGCAGTGGTGCGGAAGTGGCGCGCACCAACCAGGTTAGTGAGAGCTTTGAAGAGGTGGCTCTCGAACTGGCGACCTTGGTCTGTGGTCACGCGAGCAGGGCAGCCGAATCTGGCTATCCAGCCAGAAACAAGGGCAGCGGCACAGGTCTCCGCCGTGATGTCCTTCAGAGGGAAGGCCTCAGGCCATCGCGTAAACCTGTCGATGACGGTGAGGCAGTATCTGAAATCAGAGGACAAAGGTAATGGCCCTACGATGTCGAGGTGTATGTGGAGAAACCTCGAGGAAGGAGTAGGAAAAGTGGAAGGAGGAGAGATGGTATGACGGGTAATTTTAGACTTTTGGCATTGCATGCATTGCCTAGACCACTCTCTACAATCTTTGCGTATCCCTGGCCACACGAATCTTTGGGTGACCAGTCGCACAGTAGCTGAACTTCCTGGGTGATGTAATCCGTGAAGCATGTCGAATACTTTTTTCCTCAGGTCTGGAGTTACATAAGGTCGTGGTGGTTGAGTTGACACGTCACAGAATACTGGTAGGTTGCCATCTATTACATTCAGCTTTTTCAGTTTCAGAGAAGAGCCATGAAGAAGTAGGTCTTGCAGTTCTGGATCGTTTTCCTGAAGTCGTGCAAGAGCCTGGTAATCAATAATAGTGATCTCTTCAATGCGAGATAGTGCATCGGCGACAACGTTCTCTGGTCCTGGTATGTATCTTACGTCAGTGGTAAATTGTGAGATGAAATCTAGATACCGAAACTGTCTAGGCGAACATATTTTATCTTTGTTTACAGAAAAGGCGAAAGTGATGGGCTTGTGGTCTGTGAAAATTGTGAAAGACCTAGCTTCAACCATGTGGCGAAAATATTTGATGGCTTCGTATATCGCTAAGAGTTCCCTATCGTATGGGCTATACTTTCTTTGGGAGGTAGATAGTTTGTGCGAATAGAAAGCTAGCGGTTGCCAGTCGTTGCCTTTTCTCTGCTGTAAGACAGCTCCGATTGCAGAGTCCGAAGCATCAGTAACAATCGCAAGATCTGCCGATGGCTCAGGGTGAGATAGTAGCGTTGCTCGAGAGAGTGATGTCTTGCAATCCTCGAAGGCTTTCAGCAACTCTGCAGTCATTTCCACTGGATGTGAACCTTTTACCTTAGGGCCACTTAAGACAGCGTTTAAGGGCGTTTGTAGCAGGGCGGCGTTGGGGATGAAACGACGATAAAAATTCAGCATGCCCAGGAAACGTCGAAGTTCTTTCACGGTTTTTGGAGTAGTGAAGTCCTGGACAGCTTGGACTTTCGATTCGAGAGGTCTAGTGCCAGTAGCAGACACTGAGTATCCGAGGAATGTGACTTCCTGTCGACCAAGGGTGCATTTAGTGGTGTTAACTACGATGCCATAGAGTTTGAGACGTTCGAACAATTGACGCAGGTGAAGTTTGTGTTCATCCACTGACTTTGAGAATACGAGTATGTCGTCAATATATCTGTAGCAGAAATCTAGACCCAATAGAACTTCGTCAATGAACCTTTGAAAGGTCTGAGCCGCGTTACGTAGTCCAAAGGTCATGAACGCGAACTCGTACAATCCAAAAGGCGTCGTTATTGCAGTTTTAGGTATGTCTTCCGGATTCACAGCGATCTGGTTATAAGCTTTAACCAAGTCTATAGTGGAGAATACTGTGCATCCTGACAACTGGTATGAAAAATCTTGAATGTGACGGATGGGGTATCTATCTGGGATGGTTCTGGCGTTCAGTGCCCTGTAGTCGCCACAGGGTCTCCATCCGTCGTCCTTCTTTTTGACTAGATGCAAAGCCGAAGACCATGGGCTCTCGGATCGACGAGCTATGCCACTCGCCAACATATCCTCAAACTCACTTTTAGCGATCTGCGTGCGGATAGGGTCAAGGCGACGCGGCTTGCAAGATGCTGGAGGTCCGGTTGTCGTCCTGATGTAGTGTAAAGTCTTGTGCTTTGATGAGGAATAAATACCTGAAGGACGTGTGATTTCAGGAAACTCGCGAAGAATTTCGTGGAACTCGGTTTCACCAGAGACAGCTTTGACTGATGAGATGTCGTCAGATAAATCCGAGTGAAGAGCGTTGACGGAAAGGGAGGTAATACCATCAATAAGGCGCTGGTTTCTGCAGTCCACGAGTAAGTTGTAGTAGTGTAGAAAATCTACACCAATAATAGGCTTATAAACATCAGCGATGGTGAAGCTCCAGGTAAAGGCGCGTCGTAGTCCGAAATCTAGGTGTAATTGAACTGGTCCGTATGTATGGATAACTGAATTGTTAGCAGCAGTAAGGTCATACTTAGATTTTATGCAGGGCGTCCTGACGGCTGACCGTGGAAAAACGCACAAGTCAGACCCAGTATCAACTAGAAACTGCATTTTCGATGTACGGTCGGTGACGAAAAGACGGCCTGTTGATGAAGGGCAACCGTTAGCCGTTACTTCCGGCCGCCCTTTGAGTTTTCCGCCAGATAGCTACAAGGTTGTGTGCACTTCTTCGCATCGGCGCCATACGTAAAATGGTAGAAGCAGTGTGGATGATTTGGTGGCGGCTGTTTTGGGCGGGAACGGCTGCGGGAGCGGTCGTACTTCCTGTATCGTGGAGGTGAACGGGAGCGTCCTCTCTGCCTGTCCTGGTTTTTCACTTGAGCTGATAATGAAGCTACTTGCCTTGTAAGAACAGATATTTGCTTAGTTAGGAGGTCATAAGCAGGTGATGATGATGATGATGATGGCGGAGGGTTGATTACTGCAACGTGAGGGATCGGTGGAGCAATCTCGTGCACTTTATCAGCCAGCTCAGCCAATTTCTCTAGCGGTAGGTCTGTCTGTGAAGCAACAACAGTCTGAATATTTTGTGGTAACCTACTTGACCACAAGGTAGTCATGAAGTCCTTAGGTACAGTTGGACCTGCTAAACTCTCCAAGTGGCGTAGAAACTGCGAAGGCTTCCTATCGCCAAGCTCCTCATGCATTAGAAGCTGTTTCACGCGTTTTTGTTGCGAATCGAAGAGGCGTTTAATCAGTTCCGCTTTGAGTTTGTCGTATTTGCCTGTATCAGGGGGGTTAGTGATCACATCCTTCACCTCAGCGGCATACTGATGATCTAGTTGCCCCACTACGTAACAGAATTTAGTATCGTCCGTAGTTATCCTGGACAGCGTAAATTGGCTCTCAACTTGGGCGAACCACAAGGCAGGGTCGTCTGGCCAAAATGGCGGTACCCTGACTCCCACTCTCAGTACCTGGGCACCAGGAGCATTCATTGCGTCTTCAAAATCCTCTTGATTGGGGATAGCCATAATAACAAAAAAATTTTGCTCACCACTTTTGACTTGGACCAAACGTTAAAATCATACGATCCTTTCTGCACTTTGAACTGCGATTTTTCTCCAACTACCAGCAATTCCCGATGATCAGCGTTGTCCAAATCCACCGAAGCCGTGGATCACGTCGGGTCACCAGATGTGGGGAGTAGTAGGTAGTCCCACATACATCAGGAATCGAACCCGGTAGAAGAGAAGATAGAAGTAGGTACAGCGAAGATAGATAGGTAAGAACTCACGAAAGACGGAAATGAAGATTATTTATTTAGAAGAAAGAATGAGTTTAATAGTATAGCTGATAGAACTTAATTAACAGAAATAATAATTTATAATTTAGCAATAGGTAGGCAAATAGATGTTACGCGCGTGTCGTAGGTAAGCGATCTGTTAGTATCCCCACTGGTTCTTCCGAGCGCGTCCGACGAGCGTGTTCGTCGGTGCAGGTGCGAGCGGGATGCCGCATACAGGTTGGCGGAAGAGCGAGCGGGTGCGCGAGCGCAACGTCACCCGATGCAGTGGGCCTTGGTGTATGGCCCAAGGTGCATAGGCGGTAGCGTTTTGTACCAAAGTAGGGGCTGGTACAAGTAGTGGCGGATAGTTCGCCACATTTGTTTAAATAAAAAATTGAATCTTCCTAAATATAATAAGTATTCGGTTTTTCGAGTACGTACCTCGTTACTAAATACAAATTAAATTAATTATAATAACAAACTTAAACTCAAACTCAAACGTGAACATGAACTTAATCATTTTATGATTTTGGGTTCAATAAAAATGTAAATAACCATCTCCTTTATTATCTCAACCTGTCCAATGCTGTAGCAACACCAAAAATAGTGAGGTAGTCGCTCGTCGGATGCTCCAACATATTTGCATCACCCGCTACACCAACGTTGTTGAATCAATCGTACTTTTGATTAGCAGAAATTAAAGTTAATTTTTCGGTGTTATTAAAAACACGTGCGTTTTTTGCCGCTCCGTCTGCGCCGACCCTTATCCGCACTCACTCTCTTTCTATTGAAGGTCATATTTAGGTTACCGGTATTAAAATCGGTTGTTACCTCGATAAAGGTAACATTTAAATAAAGGTTACCGAAAATTTTCGGTCCCTGCTCTACATTACTGGAGGTTGGCAGTCAGCTCTGCATATCCCTCCCTATATCTCGCCAAATGAAAAGGCTCTTCGATGCAGGCGATGTTTACATTCTTTCAGGTTCACGAGCCATGAATTTTATGGCCTACCGACGCTTCTTTTGCCTTCTATTTCGCTCATTATTATAGTCTAATCTAGTCCCGAAACCCCCCTGTAACAAAAGTCTGGATACGTGCTTGGGCACAGGCCAAGCCTTAAGGAGGGTTTATGGGCATCAGTCCACACCGCGTACCCAATGCGGACTGGTAGACTTCACATACGCATCAGAATTTCTTCTACAGCGTATGCAAGACAAGGTTTTCACTCACCATTTTGAGAGCAGTCGTTATTTCGTACATAAGTTAGAAAAACTCATTTGTACATACAGGGTGCTTCTTAATATGCTGACACTTTTTTAAGGGGATAATCAGACCATCAAACAGAACAACTTTCTCTAATCAGCTGTCCTATACTTTTTTTAAGTAGGTTTGCAGTTTTTTATGGAACATCAATTTTTTTTTCGCGATTTCGGTGTTGGTCCCATATTGAAAGTTCCATATTGTTCAGTTTGATGGTCAAATCATCCCCTTAAAAAAGTGTCAGCATAATTATTAAGAAGAACGATTGCGGATGCGGATTCGAACCTGACCCTCATGATTTTATTTAGCTAGATAATGTCTCTAAACAAACTAGTTACTCTGTAGAGCCTTGTTACAGAGCTGAGGAGCTCGATGCTTTCGCTGCACAATATCTGCTGGGTCCTGTAGGACTAGGATATTCTAACACTGTTTCTTATATAAATTATGTATCTATGTATTGTGTACAAGCTAGAATGTACTTTGGATAGAGCTGTAGAAGCTGCATTTTGCATTGAGCATGGAATTTCCGGAGTCACTTTGTAAGGGGCAGGAGATGGTTAGGAGATTACAATACATACACCCGTATCGATCTTAACCCTTGGAATAGATTTTGTATTCACCATACAAATAGGTTCACTGCCTAGTACCTACCAACTAAGGTATCGTGCTTTCACCTTGGAGAGTGAAACTTTTAAAATTGATTGTTCTCACATTGGATTTATTTTTTATTTAACATGGATTCAGACATTTACAGTTTCCACAAAAATAATTTAAACTAATCTATTCTCCTAATCTAAACTATTATAAAACTGTAACTGAAGTGTGTCTGTACATTGAAGATATTTACAAAAAAAAAAAGATTACGATATGGTTTTTAGGTATCCCTGACTCGAAATCAACCTTTTTTTGACATTTTTTATGTCTGTTCGTCTGTTTGTTTGTGTGTTTGTTTGTTTGCTCGCGGATCACGCAAAAACTACTTACTGACCGATTTTGATGAAACTTTTTTGTTTGATAGCTTATGATCTGACTTAAAATCTGGTATATAATTTGCGGGTAAACACTAGTAGTGTATAAATATGTAGAGATTCATTTAATAAAAAAATATATCAACAAAAATGTTTTCCCATAAAAACTTTAAAACAATCCAGAGAGCGCAATATAAAACTAAATGACTAGAATATTCTAAGAAAACAATAATTTTGCAGACGAACAAAAGAACAAAACATCCGCAAACCTCAAAAACATGGGTAACAAGATTCAATTTTCATATTTCAGAAGCTCGGTTGCACCGAAGCAAATGTAAGTGCGGCGCCAACTGCCAAACGCGTGATAAAACTACCAGCGACACGACATAGAATTGTGTGGAGTAAAACAGCTATGTAAAAATTCAGATAATACATTTTTCACCTCACAAGCTCGGAAAGGTTCTGTTTATCATTCGAAATCTGAGTGCAAAAGTGCATTTTATCCGCTAGCGTGGAAAGAGTTTTTGAAATTCGAATCTGTCAATTCAATATTTTTATATACCGCCAATCTACTGAAAATGCTTAGTAACTATTTCAGACACTGGCCAGCACAAAAATAAAAACTTTTTGAAATGTTCTTTTTAGCAATTCACTTTTTTTCCTCGCTGTGTGAGGTGAAAAATTGTGTGTTACGCTCGGCTGCAAAGCTATTCTGCGTCTCGTACCTTTGAAACCTTCGCTGAGCGCACAGGATTCTATTATTTGAACCACTCGCTCGCTCGTGGTTCAATCCTAGAATCCTTCGCTTGCTCAGGTTTCAATAAAAGTACTCGCGCCAAAAAGCAACTTTGCAGCCTAGCATAACAAATAACTATTATTTTCCTCTGAGAGATAGGCCTACCACTGTTTAATTCCTGTAAAGCAAAATCAATAGCGATGACAACTCACAACAGAAGATTGTGAAGTTTAGCGAGCCCGGGGGATGACTTTAATCTTTAGCGGAACCGACGATGTTTTTAATCAATGAAGATTTAGGAGAATAGGAGAGCTAGGGAAGCTTGAAAGTAGCGCCAGTAGCCGAAAAACTGAGCGTGGTATGTGATGCGGAGAGATGAGTGTCATATTTCAAGACGAGTGTTAAATATGAATGGAGACGGCTGCATAAAGAGAGGACGACCAAAGAAAAGATGGATGGATTGTGTGAAAGATGACATGTGTAGAAATGGAGTGAACGCTGAAAGAGATCTTAGAACGATTTAACCACTTCTAGAAAAGGATGAATGAAGGAAGCCTACATATTGCACCGACCCCAAGTAATGGGATAAGGAAGAAGAAGAGGAGAGGTATTAAGTGCATGCAGGGCAGGAAGAAGAAGAAGAGAGGTATCTGGACGCCATGCAATGCATGCATGCATATGTTGTTAAGTTTTACTGCGCGATACACAGTGACTGTATATTAATGTAAGTGTTAGGACCAATATAATCAATAAGGAATAGGCGTTAAAACTGCTGACACCCCATTCAGCTCATATTAGGAAATATATTCGCAAAAGAAACATTTCTATTCAGACCGCAGAGCGGAAAAATAAATTAGTCCACTCACTGATTTTCTCTATTCTTTTAGTCACCTAATATTACTGTACGTTCGCAATATTTTCCTTCAACAACCGACTCTATTGTCTGAAACCGTAGGTTCATTTCAAGTCCTCTTTCTTAGCTTTTGTTCTAAGACTAGAATCGAGTCGCCTTGAGAATAGAAGATCAAAATTAAGGTGAGCTCCGACACTGCCATTTTTGTAGAAGAAAAAGAGGTATTTTAGTAGAATATCAGAGGTCTGATTCGGCTGGTCAACATTCTACTCTCGTTGGTACTTAAGCAAATACCAGCCGTTAAGTTTTATGGAACTATTACATATATTCGTTGTAATAAAGTTATGTTTGCGTCCCTTAGTCTCTGTATTAACCTAAATTGTGAAAGTAAAATTTTTGGAATGCTCTTCTCTTGACAATACTTTGACTATGTGGGTCTTGAAAATACCCTAGGGGTCCAATTTAGCAAGAGTTTATCATCGCTTTAGATGACCTTTATTTTTTACGTAAACGGAACTCTGTCAAATCAAAGATGTCTGCTTGGATAGTTGTCCACCATATACTACATTATGGTAATAATAAACAAAGCCGTGGTGGTCCAGTGGCGAGTAACCTTGCCTGCCGTGCAGGAGGCGATGGTTCGATCCCCGTCCAGGCCGACTCGTACCAATGAGTTTTTCGGAATTTATGTACGATTTGTAACACCACTGGCTTTTCGGTGAAGGAAAACATCGTGAGGAAACCTGCATGCTTCAATTTCGAGGCATGTATTGTACCCACTGTCCATTATAAGTGACGACGGGCTCACCCCCTGTCACACTGGATAGAGTTTCGGTACTACTGGTGAAACGTGGATGTTCTGAGGTTTCAGAATATCTCTGACTACCCCCTCGGGGAATATAGTCGTGAGCATATGCTTATGCTTATGCTTATAAACATAGGTAATTATTTATATTATTTAATAATAAAAGAATCCTAAATCTCTCGCAGAATCTTGAAATATCATTTTATTGTACCTACTCGTGAGAGCTTGAGTTTGGTTCATTATACGAGGGCCTTTAATTACCTACATAAGTAATAATAATTACAAAACAAACTTTAAAATGAGCTATATCGACCTACAAATATAACAATGCGGATTGGTAGACTTCACATACGCATCATAATTTCTTCTTAGGTAAGTACAGTACCCGGCAAACTGAAAAACGGGCGAGAGTTAGGGGTATGCGCAGGCATGGCTTTGCTCAAGAAGTTTGCCGGTAACTGTGTTCTCATGATGTTTTCCTTCAGCGTTTGAGAGCTTACGTATTGCGTACACAATTATTGAGTGCCCATACTTCTTAGCAGAAGCATAACGCAACTGACGTTTTCTTAAAAAAAATTTTTAATTATTGATGGGTTTGCTCTTGACCTCTATCTAGTCCTCTTGGAACCTTTTGGAATTTAATCAAAGAAGATAGGACGAGTATAGACGAAAAACTAATATCCGACTTCCCTCCATTGCAAACGTGAGACAGCAATAAGAAAAAGTACGGCTATTAGAGAGCCACTACAGAGATCATTATGGCAGAGTTGAAGACCCTACCGCAAAAGTACCAAAAATATAACATTTCAAAAACAAAAGATTCACATAACACTGTACTGAATCTATGACTTATTTCGCAAAAGCTACTAGTGTAGGTATCTAAGTACATATATTACTATAATTACTACCGCAACTAAGTATGATTAGTAATTTTGAATGTGTATGATTCACAGATATACATTTTATTCTTGGTATAAATTCTAGAAACTAAAATAAACGGACGTGGGTTAACATAAAAATAAAGTTTTAAAGAAATATTAAACAAGATTTGCCTTTTGCACTTTTACCAGAAGGGCCGACCAAAACTGTAGAAACAACAAAGTATGCAAATAAAATTAAAGCAAGTAACGAATCCACCGGAATCACGTTGAAGATCCCTTTAAGGGGTGTCCTTGGGATGGCCAGCATTTCTGAATTCAGAGACGGCATTAAAAATCTTTTTTATGAAATGAAATATTTATTAATAGGTACTTAATTATTAATTATTCTATTAGTACGAATATGATAAGTATTAAATTTAAAGAAAAATATTTATTGCCTTTCTCTTATAGCACAGAATAGGTTTGGTATATACTTATAGTTTACAATCATTGTGCACTTACATAGGTAGGTAAATAAAAAAAAAATATACAAAAAGAAAACGCTTTGAGACCTGAGACAAATCGGATATTTCTTTTTCCTGCTCCTCCTATCTTCTTTGATTAATTCATTGCGGGTTTCAAGATAGATTTGGACTTTAATGTATATTTATATGTTTAACAGGAGTTAAACATATAAATATACAATAAAGTCCAAATCTATGCCCGAAAAAAAAGACATGACAAAAGGTGAGTGACGTCCAGGGTTGCCACCCGTCCCGATTTTGCTGGGACAGTCCCGATTTCGATCACACTGTGCCGCGTGCTGACGCCCTATCAGTTTTGTCCCGATTTTTGTTTTAACACGCAATGACGCGCGCAACTACTACTAGCCCCATATGCTTCGCTCGCTCTCGGTTTTAGATATATTATGCAGTGCTCTCATTATATTGCAATGAAATCTCGAGCTAGCTTGGCTCGCTCTTGGTTTTGGATTGTATTGCAGTCATCTCATAATATTGACGTGAAATCTCGACCGATTGTCTCGATTTTTATCTCCTAAAGGTGGCAACCCTGATGACGTCAGCTGTGCTGTTCCGAAACCGTGGGTTAGGGTAGCGCTGTTTTTTAGCCACCACATTCTCCTTGAGATGGTATGCGGGAGACAGGTTAGATTATGAGAGGGCTGAACGGTCTACTGTGAACTAACCCATTACGAGCATTATACGAGCATGTTTGTAATAGCAATAGTAATTGCAATATTTGCAATACTATTGCTCTTATTTCTTTTTTTTATTTATTCTGGGGTTCATTCCTTCACTTGCCCCTCTTCGTGAACTCCTATCGGTACCTAAGAGTAGGATTCAAAAATAATTCTAAATTTTTCGTAAAATACGGCATCGGTCAATAGTTCAAGTGGTATGTGCGTACGAAATCGCAGGAACAGGACAGTATTGACCGATACATTTAAATCATCGCGATTCTCAGCTTAGATTATAATGACGCTGCTTTGAACAACAATGTACTCCACAAAACTCTCCAGCCTTCTTCATCCAAGTTGCTTCCAGACGTCTCAGGTCGTCTGTCGGAATCAATGGAACTAAACTCCTTGTATGAAGTCAGTGAATTTTGAAAAGGATTCCATAACCTGCGGTGGCTCCTCTCCTACAATGAGTGTATCAGAATTTTTTGTTCGGGAATTAAAAATCCACGCCAGCACTAAATATAAAATCGCTAAGTCTGTGTGGAATATAAACCATCTTTCCGAATTCGAAACCGGAATTCAGCTTCTGAATTCAGAAATCTATATCCGAACAGCGCAGCCCTAAGATTCTCACCAATCTAAACTTGTCAAACTCATTTTTGGGTAAAGTTTATTCAAAAATTATTCAGACGACAGAGGTTTCAAAAGTTTTACAGTAACTTATCTTTCAGAACTCCGTCAACTAAATTAGACTTGTTATGATGATCATTCGATAGCCTCTGATTTTAATAAGTAGCCTTTTGGAATTATTAAAAGACTTGCTCAAGTTGCTAATGAAGCGCAATTATGAGATATTTTGCAAGATTATTAGACTTTATAATTTTGTAATTTCTTCTTGAACTACCTTTTAAGATGGAATTATTAATGAATTTGGAAATGTTATAAGAAAATGATCTTAAATCACAAGCATTTATGATCGAATGAAGTTTCGTTTAAGCATAAGCATATGCTCACGACTATATTCCCCGAGGGGGTAGTCAGAGATATTCTGAAACCTCAGAACATCCACGTTTCACCAGTATTTCGTTTAAGGAGAGTAATAATAACGTCATTGCCATCTTTATACTGAAAATCTATACAATTTAGGTCGAGTTTTAGAACATAATAGATGTAAACAGTAGCATTAAGTTTTTATTTTGTTGTAATCGGCTTTCTCCATCAAAAGACATTAATAAAAACAATTCTGTACTTATTTTTGGCTCTCCAGTTGGTAGAAGTTGAAGCCAACAACGGAATCTCCCATTTATTTGGTCTATCATTAGTCAATATTGTTTATTTCCTTAGAATGCTGATGTTTCTGATTTTTGCTAGCGCCGAGCTTATTAGCTTGCTGGACGCTTTTGGAGCTTTCTTTTAGGTTTCCAATGCATAGGAAAATGATTCAGACTTCGCTTCAATATGTTCAATGGTGCTTTTCTTTTATTACTCTGCCTTAGCCCTTCGATAGGTCCATATTTTAATATATCCCCAGGCCTGTGTGGCTACAAAATAGATCAAACAGTTTTTGACAGAACTCTGCAATTGATGTCCTCTGTAATTTTCCAGGTTGAGCAGACATACAGGTGCACGAAAAATTATGTAAGTATTGTGAAATCCAAAAACTTTTTCGGCACTAACCTTTATCAAACATATAAATACTACCATTGCTGACTGGCTAATCTATCCACTACACTTAAAATAATACAAATGAATAAATAACCCTTAATGGCACACACATCGCGATGCAATGATTCCAACCATAAGCTACGAGACTTTTTGTTATGGAAACCATATTATAATAACATAATTCATGATCGGACTGGGACTCAAACCCAGAACCCTGGTTTGGCAGTCCGACACGAAGCAAGAAGAAGTCCGATACTTTGGAAAAGTGGCTCATTATGTTTCACCCCGTATAACATTAACAAATCGTTAAAATACCTTCAATAGAACACTCATTCACTTTCCCACGCCCCCCTCCCCCCGCACCGTATAAAGAAATCGTTTTAATTCC
Source organism: Agonopterix heracliana (assembly GCA_963693445.1). Classification (NCBI taxonomy): domain Eukaryota; kingdom Metazoa; phylum Arthropoda; class Insecta; order Lepidoptera; family Depressariidae; genus Agonopterix; species Agonopterix heracliana. Next base: position 7,929,708 of record OY856332.1, read on the forward strand.
CCACTCTATTTGCCGGCTTGTTCAAATATTGGCTCGGGGTATTGGGCCGGGGAACCATACGAACAATAGTAGAACGATTCTGTATACTGAGACTTAAACGATTCTGGGAGTTGTTTCTGCAGTATTGAGTTTGGTAGGCTGTTGGAAAGAGTCATTGGAGACCTTCCTTCAGATCATCGTGATCATGATGATGGTGCCTTTTGAACTTTTACCAGAATTATATAAATTTCATTGTTTGATGACTTATAATAAATAAGTCATAAAATTATGAAATTATATGTCAAATAAAGCAAAAACAAATATTTTTAAAGATGCAAAAGTAAAAGGCATCGGCTGCAATATTATTTTCAGCTTTTTAGTTTTGAAGTCGGTTTTAATTTATAGGTAAAATTGATTTTTTTATTCCACAATATTCCACAGTGTTAAATATAGGGTCCTTCTTAATATGCTGACACTGTTTTAAGGGGATGTTCAGACCGTCAAACTGAACAACTTTCTCTAAAACACCAACATCGAAATCGCGAAAACAAATCGGCTCTTTCACACAAAACTGCAAACCTACTCGAGCCAAATGTATGGGACTGCTGATTTTTTTTTAGCGATTTTGATGTTATAGAGACAGTTGTTCAGTTTGATGGTCCGATCATCGCCTTAAAAAAGTGTCAGCATATTAAGAAGTACCCTGTATATATAGTTTGACTCAGATAAGAAACAAGAATTACATTTTTAAGATCTCTTCTATTGCACCAACTTTAACCAAATTTAAATGAGACCAACTATGGGATAATTTCATTAGAGAAAAATAAGAGTTATCCAAGAGGAAACCACAGAACATACATACTTAAAAAAAATTAAGGTTGACTGAGAACATTCTCCTTTTTTGAAGACAGTTAAAAAGCTCAATTCTAAAAGATAACAAAAACTCGTCTAGTTTTCATATTGACATTTTCGCCAGACGAAAGCAGTTTTTCCCTCCACCCAAAACATCAGAAAGTGGATGGTGTAGCAAGCCCTAAATCATTTTCGCGCACGTTGAATATTAATAATGTGGCCCACATCGAGGGAGAGAAACATAATGGGTTCCTACTATCAGAACATAGAGATAAGATACGTAATTTATTTTCTTAAGTGTTGTCGATTACGATTGTTACTTTTGCTGGTATTTTGTGTGAATTTTCTGTTTTTAAGACTGCATGACGCGGATTTTGATTAAGAAGATATAATTCGGAGCGCGCTCCATACAAACGTACTATGGTGATATTTTCAATACTAACCAATTAAAGTCAATGAAATTTTGCAGAAACAATCTAGAAACAAATTTATATGCTTGTATGGAGTCAGATTTTCGTTAAAATGTATAGTTTCAAAGTTGCAGTGCCTCAAAGATTTCCATACAAAACTTTAATTAATCCTAGAATTGAAACTGTATATTTTAACGAAAATCTAACTCCATACAAGCATAGAGATTTGATTCCAGATTGTTTCTGCAAAATTTCATTGACTTTAATTGGTTAGTATTGAAAATATCACCATAGTACGTTTGTATGCAGCGCGTATTATCGCTCTCGGAATAAAATTCTCCTAAGAAAAGAAAATACCAGCCAAGTAAAGAGCTTGTCGCACTTTTTGACTTCATCATAAGTACGTATACATAAATAATAGTAGGCTCGGTAGTCAGCTCGGTAGCAAAATTGGATAACACACATCCCAGGTTTGGAAAAGTGCGGGTTTCAAGTTCCGTCCTTGACAAATTTTCAATCTTTAATTTGATTCGAAATATCACAACATGGCTGTAACATGTTTATAATCAATAATAGTAATAAATGCGAGAAAAATAAAAAGTAAATAATAATAATATTATAAATGCAGTAAATAATAGTAATCTGCACAAACTTTGATCATTTTGAGGTTTTGGCATTAATTGCGCTTCAACATCCTATAGAATGTTCATTCTGTCCCAACGGCAGGGCAAAGGCCTGAAGTGCAATTTTTGAAAATCATACGAGCGGTTCGGCAGTAGAAAATGTCAAAATAACTATGGAGATTATGCATCTTTCTACTGCCGAACCGCTCGTATGATTTTCAAAAATCGCACTGCTGGGTGGGTGTGCGGGCGTTAGTCCACTACGCGTTCCCAATGTGGTTTGGTAGACTTCAATACTCATCCGAATTTCTCCTTTAGCGTATGCAGGTTTCCAAACGATGTTTTCCTTTACTGATTATAATTTTCAATGAAAGTATTTAATAACAACTACGTTTTTGGTTTATTTGATTTTTAAAGAATGAACAATTAGCACAACGCCTTAAAGCAAAAAATAAATTAGCGTGACCCATGTTAATGCTCATTTTTTGTTACAAAATTCAATTAGAAAAAAATAAAAAACAAGTCTAGTTGTCTAGACTAAAAACAAGGTCACCCAGTCCAGCTTAATTCTAGTGTCAAATCAAGTCCAAAGGTTAAACATGAACATAAAAAAATATTTTGTATAAAACTAACCCTTTGGAGTAAAGTAAAGACTAAATATTATTTGGGGACAGAAGGGTTCAGAAGGGAAGAAAATCTTCAGAAGGATTTCATTTAAAAAGATTGCCGTGTGGTCTCCAGCTTCGAACAGCACCCAGTCGGGTGACGTAAGGGCTCTTACAGATGAGCGACACTTTGTTTGCGACCATCGGCGACAGCTTGCGACAGATGATGGCGACATTTTGCGACAGCGGTTGCCAAGGGTCTCAGAGTGTAGTCCTATGTAAGAGCTCTAAGAGGCGACTTATTCCTTTAAGCATCGTCTGTATCTCTGATGACTTGATCATGTAGCTGTCGGTTATAGCCACCGCCATAATGACCCCTCCTCTCTGATCGTATCGCTTTCCCGTTCCATCATTTTACTTGTAGGTAAGGGAGTGTATATATATGTGCGTCTGTGTGAGTAAGTAACTGTTAAGCGCTCACACTTAATGCCATAGTCTTGTCAGTCGTTGAATGGGTGACGGTTTTACTCCGTGTTTCTGATCACCGCAATGGTTAAGTTAACGTATTTGTATGTATGTAGTGTGTGTCCTCCTGATTGATTCCGATCACGGCTACTGCTTTAATTCAGTTGTTGGCGTTGATAACAAATATTACGTTAGCCAAATGAGAGCTGGTCGATGCAGTAATTATTGGTTTTTTTGCTGACTAAAATATCGGTGGGTCTTACAGGTATTAGGATATCTGTGCAGGGTTGTAGAATCTATATAATACGGTACCCTAAAATAAGCCATTTAAATCCATTCTTCATTTGACTGTATTTATTTTTAATTACATTTTCAGAGTTGTCTGGGAATGTAATTAAATATCCAATCTGTCATCACCAGGTTTGATTTTTTATATAGAAATTACATTTTGTATCGAACACTACACAAATAGGTCACCAGAGAGAAGACAAATGATTTATCGTGTTTGTCGGTGCTTGTCTCCTCGATATCGAGATATCTTCGACAAAACAGAGACGTGTTAGATTTTAGAGATGATAAAGTCACGATTTTTCGGATTTGGATACGGATATAAATTTATAATTTTGAAGAAGGTTTGGAAATAGCCGTGGTGGTCCAGTGGCGAGTAACCTTGCCTTCCGTGCAGGAGGCGATGGTTCGATTCCCATCCAGGCCAACTCGTACCAATGAGTTTTTCGGAATTTATGTACGATTTTTAACACCACTGGCTTTTCGGTGAAGGAAAACATCGTGAGGAAACCTGCATGCTTTAATTTCGAGGCATGTATTGTACCCTCTGACCATTAGAAGTGGCGAGGGGCTCACCCCAAGTCACACTGGACAGAGTTTCGGTACTACTGGTGAAACGTGGATGTTCTGAGGTTTTAGAATGTCTCTGACTGGGCCTTGGGGAATACAGTCGTGACCATATGCTATATCTATACAATGACCATGCAAATGACCATAGGCTACGGGAACCTTTTTGGTTCACCGTGTTTGGGCGGAACGCTAGCTCAAGTAAGAAATAAACAAATTGAAACATTGTTTTTTACGTGAAATCACACCATACTGAGGTTTTTTGGCTTGGTGTTCGCATCTTGTAAGTATAGTTTCACTTTAAAAGAAGGACTTTTTAAGATAACAATTTAGCTAAAAAAAAAGATTTTTACTTAACTTACCTAATGTGATGAATGAAATCTTTTCACAGTTTTTCTTAAAATAACATTGAAGTCAGGTTTTATGTCTGACAATTGGATGCGGAGGTCTGGTGCAGCATTCAGCCTACTCCTAAACTTATTTTTCATGCAGGCGTTACCTGAAAACCAAGCCTCGCATCTATAAGTTGACACAAATGGGAGTAACGCCATGATAGCCTTTTCAGCGATGCCCAAGTATTCGTTTTCGCGGAACCCCTGAGAGCCTCTTACGGAACCCCAGGGTTCCGCGGAATACCATTCGGGAACCGCTGCTCTAGGCAATCAGCAAGCTGATGGCTAATCATTAAACTACGATGACAAGTCAACATCATTGGCTGCCATCAACTCTACGGAAAAGAATACGGTGATGTCGGATTTGGTTTCGGTTACGGATTCGTAGCTCCATAACATCTCTATTAGATGTATCAACTTTCATATAGAGAGCTGACTATTGTGTTTAGTATAGTAAGAATAGAATTAATGCTTTTCTTGGAAATACGGGAAATATGAATATCTGCTTTATTTTCCATTGTTAGGATATTTTTTGTGGAACCCCTGTTTTCATTAAGTACGAAACTTATTTAGTTATATTTTTTAAATTTGTTTCATTTTCCACGTCAAATAATTAGATTTCAGGTTTACTCTTGGAAAAAACCTAGGACTTTTCTGTTGTAATTGTATAATGAATTTTGTGCGCGAAACATAATTCAAAGTTAAATACGAGTAGTTCTCAGAATTTAGCCTAATTTATTAACAAATTGTTAATAACATTTAGAGATTAGTTTTTTCATCATTTAAATACTGGGTTTAGGACTTAAAGTTAACATTTGGGTCAAGTACCCAAAGTTTTTTTTTGGAATAACGTAATTATTTAACGAACTATCTATAAAGTCACGCCTCTTTCCCAGTTGGGAAGGCAGAGGCTAGGGCACGCCAACTACTACGATCCTTGCATACCTCTTTTGCCTCATCCATACATCTCTTCATACAAGCCCGTCGGTTTCAAGAACTCCACACCTACCCTTTTTGTAGGATGCTACAGATTTGATCGATTTAAATATTGGTTCAGTTTGATGGTTAAGTAGGTAACGTATTTGTTTTTCTTTTGTTAATTACAAAATGTTTCATTATGAAAACACATAAAGAGTTTTCAGGGTATTGTGTTCTGTTATATTACGAGTAAGTAATACACCACTAATTATTACTTGCTAACAAAATTGTATGGTTGTATTTAGGTACTGAAACCAAATAATGTTCTTTACGGAACATGGGTCGAAAAAGGAAACACATTTTTGGACGTCTCATAGAAATTCGATCGGCAGATCCGCACTTTTGTAGGGAAGGTCCAAAAATGTGTTTAATTTTTAAACCCATGATCATAGTTGTTTGGTTTTGTTGTCTGAACACCTGCAACCTTAAATTTTTTTTAGCAATTCATAAACAGTGGTGTACATAATATTGTTTGGGCTTTCGTATAAAATTTTCGTTTCCAGAAATCTCAGTCGTTTGTTGCAGGTTTGAAAGTTAACGTTCTGCGATCACCCTGTATAGGGTTTTCGTAAAAGAAAATTTATTACGCGATGACAAAAGAGCCCAGAGACGAAAACAGTGAATTAGTTCGGAGAACTGACGAACGATGTTTACCCATAAATATTTATACGAATAACTACAAGTACACAATCTCATTAATGCTAGTACTTCAACATTACACAGACTACCTAACCCTACAGACTTCTCAAACACAATTTATATTGAAGGTACAGACGATAGTGCACAACGAATGTTTGAAACTAATTTACCTGTCACAGAGTGCTTGTGACGTTTTTTAACTTTGTTGTTTTTTTGTTCCACCAGACATTCTCACCACTGTAACTCCTGTAAGTATACCAGGATCAACAGCGGCGACCACTCACAGGACTAGACAATGAAGTCCAAGGAGCCCGGGGGATATCTCTAATCTGTAGTGGCCCCTGAAATGTATTTTAATCAAAGAAGATAGTAGTAAGAATAAAATATCCGACTTAACTCCAACGCAAACGGGAGACCGCATTATGAATGCAAACAGGAATGCCTTTGCAAACTAGTCTGAATAATCTTGATATTGGAGTATTTTTTATGCGTAAGCATATTTAATCCTCAATCTCAAGACAATTTCATACAAAACAGCGAGCCAACCAAAGTATTCTCGATTGGCGACCGCGTACCAGAAAACGCAGAAGGTGGGCAAGGTGAAAACAGTTAGAAAAAGACAGGGCAGGACCGGTCGTCGTGGAAATCCTTAGGGGAGGCTTACGTCCAGTAGTGGACGGCTGAAATGATTATGATGACCTAAAAACCAACCCTGAGATTGGAAGCAGGAATTTTGAGGTAAGTTTTAGTGGACATCGTAAGAAGTTCAACTGGCAATAGCATTGCAGAGTATGTTGGCGCTGTATTAGAAGTCAATAGAAGAGGTCTGTCCTAATAAACATGACAAACAAATACCTATAAAAATATTTTTTCCACAAATGCGGTATGTCTTTATGTCTACATTGACATAACCCTATTCCATACATTTGGCTGAAACCCAAACGGGGTCGAAACGCGATATATACGAAAAACGAATTAACAGCCAAAACATACAGGGGGATTGAGAAAATATTTTTATAGTGCAACATTTTTCCTTAACTCCACCCCCTGTAGAGGCCCGTTGCAATAACAAGGAACACTTGGCAATCTCTTGAACAGCAGCGAAAATAAAAATATTACCAGACAACTGGTTTTATTGTGGATTCATACAGAGTTGTAAATATAAAAATCCGAATAATTTAATACTAAGTAAATTATATAAAAGATCTGAAGATTAAGATTAAGTAAATTATATAAAAGATCTTAAGAATAGAAGAACAAACAGAACCAGAAAAATTAGTACCTAATTACCAGAACATCTTTACAGTTTCACAAAACGGTAATCGAAAAAAACAATGTTCTGCACGTAAAAGAAGATGAAAGAGCATAGAAGGAAACATTTGGTAAAGACATACTTAAAAGAATGAACCCAGACCAGATAGGAAAATTCATTAGATAAATACCATGTCCAGTTAAACGTAGCTGTAAATAGATCGCGTGTAATCGATCGTCATAAAGGATCCATTATACCTGCTTCACTGGGAATAAGGAGTGAGTTTTTGTTTATACACAATTATGATTTCCTTTTAGGATGATTAGAAGGTCTGGTTAATATACCCTTTGAACCATTCTTTCAGATGGAATGGCGCCTCTAAACGCTGAAATTTATCAAGAAAACGGTTTCAACGACTCTATAAACGTAAACCACCAACGTCTTTCTTCCAAAGTAACTGTAGTGCTTAGTGAATCCTTATTTACCGACTTGTATCTCAAAAATATGGACCAATTAGTTCATCATCAGTTTCTTCATTGCCTCCTCGAGTGTTTTACTGTACCTCCAATAAGACCGGGGGCAGCTTGGGCAATGATGTAGCCACAGACGCTGTTTTTAAATATCTTCAGCAACATGGTTGAAAGAAAAACTCAATGAACGTGGGTATATTGTACTGTACCTTCCACTCAACAGAAGAACACGAAGTTCTACTTTCGGATGAGAAAATAATAAAAGAATCTTCTATCGAGTCAACTGTATGCCATTTTATTATCTTTCCACATCCGGGCACATCAGCGAAGCCCATCATACCAGCAGCAGTCACCGTGGCCGTGTCGGCGAGGAAGGCATCATCATCATCATCATCTTTCTAGCCCAGTATTTTGTAACGAAGACAGCCCTACAGACTGCGTCCATAAGCTCCATTTACGAGCAAGTATCCGGGTAAGAAGATCAAGATATGAGATGATCCAAAGTCTGAAGAGCGACACCACATTCACATCTGAGGTCCGATCCATCTATGAAATCCCATTTGAGATAGGTTATCTTTACTTCGGCCGACTTGGGTTCGAAGCCTACTTAAAGACTTTCAAATATACATTTAAACCATGTTTAGCAAATTCAATACATAAAAACCATTGAAATAAAGGCCTGTATTCACTTTGATTAGTGCGAGTGCAGGTGATTAGTAATTGCGGGTCATTCAAAAATGTTGAGCGATACCTTTGATTTACTTTCAATGTTTGTAGTAATACAATTCAAGATTGAAAAAGTCGAGATTCGAACCCACGACCTGCCTATCCGGGGCATGCTCTACTCCAACAGAGCTGTCGTCGCCCCGCAAGCCACGACGAAATTTTCAATCTATATTATCGTCTTTAAGGGACGTCAGACGTTCATTTTATAATCTTTAATTTGATTAAGCTAACATGGCATACAAATGTAAAATAATAAATTCGTTTGTAGTAATGACCCGCAATTACTAATCACTTGCACTCGCACTAATCAAAGTGAATACAGGCCTTATGCGAGTAAGTGTAATGGTGTGTACGTCTGTGTTAACGTCGTATAAATACATTGCATCATCATCATGATCAGCCTATATACGCCCTACTGCAGGGCACAGACCTACAATACATTGCATAAGGAACCCTAATCCCTCAGTCGCCTTGTAAGACATCCACGGGAAAAAATTCAAGTTGTACATTCTGAGCCAGAACCACACAGCTATGCTGATAATCACGATGACTTCAAATCCACAATGATGAACTCAATCTAATAACAATTCTCTAAGACAATGTGACTAAAGAAAGAAAAACCTGCACAAAAGATAGGGTAGTACTCAATTAACTTAAGCACCAATCGACTGTAGTCGCAATAAATCTTTTCCGCACATAGTGAATATTAACACAAGGGGCTGAAATATAGCCGTGTATTAGTTCAGTATTGTTACAAATAATGTTTGGATTGGTTGTCTGTGTGTATCGAAATTTATTTAACAACTTTCTTAACACAAGACAGGTTACTCGTATTACTCAATTAACTAAAGAACCAATCGACAGTAGTCGCAATAAATCGTGTAGGGGCTGAAATAATTAAAATCGAACAACATTTATTACAATTATTACACTAATCATAGAAAAAAATAAGATCTTAAAGATAAAAAGGTCGCCAGGTGCATCTCCACGAGACATGGTCCATGGTATTGTAATAAATTTTGTTCGTTTATGCTAATCTTGAAAAATAATTGTAATTATGTAGTTTAATTCCCGCAAATTCCTCCCTTTTTGCATATACATACATACATCATATTTCTAACAAGGGAAAAAAAGTGGTAGGTACCTAATTTATTCAGAAACAAAATGTTAAAATACAATAACGACAAAATAATCTTAAAGATAAAACTATTAGATACAAAATGGAAAATATTATAATGAACAAAATAAAATTCAAGTAAGTAAATTTTTAGTTTGTAGAAAAAGAAAACAAACAATGATAAATATTTTATTAATTATACTTACCTACTATTCAAACGATGCGTTACTGTCGAATAATACTTTAAATGCTGATGCTGATGCTTAAACATTTGATTAAATACCTCTATAAAACTGTAATTTAATAGAATGAAACGATAATGAACGGTGCTTCAGAAAATAGTTAGAACCGGTTACCCAGCAAGTAACAGCTTGCTATCTTGCTAAGCTTTATTCTATCGTTACGCTAACTAATTAGCGATTCCCGCTGATTTGCAATGAGCAGCCTTCTGACTAGTTATAATAAAAAGGATTTTTATAAAACCTTTATAAAATAAGCTTATTATAAATTTATAAATACTGGTGGGCTTTAGTTTCAAAGTATTTTTATTTTCAGACTTTTCTTTCTCATAAAGGATGTCCCAGAATCTGTGGTCCAAAATGGACGAGATCTTTTCATCCAAAAATACACTCACAAAATTGGCACACACTAGTTTGCTCACTTGATAAACCTGTTTTGTAACCAAAGTTGCAGGATCTGTTCGTTTTTTCTTAAAATTCGGAAACTAAAAAAGTCTTAGAAAAGTTGACTTGCCTGGAAGAAATAGTCTATTCCAAAGGTACCTTTGAAAGAAAATGCATTTATTTTACAGTTTTAGAATTTGCATGAGTTGCGCAACTTTTTGTAAAATAGGGTCACATTCCTGCAGTAACTTTTTTTTCCTCAGCATGCTTCTGAAGTCAGGCAATTGTTTTCATGAAAACGATGTCTGACGATGACCGACTGGTCACAAAATTGTCTACTGCTTATCAAGTTATCATACACGCTGGTGATTTTATTGAAAATAGTCTCGTTACAAAGTTACACCTTTCAAAAACATGAAATAAAAATAAAAGTTGGAAATGTTTCATAGTTTTCTTAAAATTCGTATTTTTGTAGTGATAAGTCGACTTTTTCTCAAAAAGTTGAAAATTCAGTGTAGATTTTGAATCGTTCATTTCCAGATGTGTATGTGATCTAAATTGTTGGAAATTATCTCCACTGCCCATTTTGGACCACCATTTCTGGGACACCCTGTATACCTATTGCTAAATGATAAATTGTTATGTGACTTACTATTTTGTAACACCAAAAATTTTTGTGAGATTTGTTAATAAAGTAGGTAGGTATGGCAAAAGGTAGGTACGTACGTTTTAAGTATAGGGTTCTTCTGCAGCGTTTTAGCACACTCTGGTTACTTCATAAACCGGGCTCGCATTGACAAGAAGAGGATAGCCCTCTAACTCTCTCTAGAGGGTTATGAGGATGATGTTATATATGAGATCTAAAAAAACAGCCATCTCATACATGAAATTCCTAACGCGCAAAATGTATGGAGGAGCAGTTTTTTTTAGATCTCATAGTTAGTGCCATACTAAAAGTTATTAATATTGATGGGTACTTTGACCCCTTTGAGTTTTCTGAAGCAATTCGCTTACACTCCCCTTGACGAAGCATGTTGCTGATTGAGTTCCTGTTTATTAATTATTAACCGACTTCAACAAAAGGAGGAGGTTCTCAAATCTTTTTTTTTTTTTTTATGTTTGTTATTTTTGTTTAACTTTTGACGAAGCATGTCGCAATTTTTTAACGAATCGTGTTGCAGATTTAAAGTTTGTGTTATGTTATATTTTCTTAATAAATTGATTTTCTTATTGTATGCTAGTTATTAGGCACAGCTGAAATTGGATTCCCTCACACCGTGTTGATAGAAATTAGCATTTTAGGAAACATTTTCTTTTCTAACTATTCCGTAAAACAGTAGGTATTTATCAAATTTTGTAATATCTTTCAAGTGAATACGAGTGCTTTCTGTAGTATTGAATAATAACGGCCTAGAGGGTGAAAAATAACAAATAGCACAACACCATGGGAGATTTATGATGTTTGTATATGACAGAGTATGGTGCCGCGGAGGCTCGATCGCACGCAGTCGATATATTTACTGTTTTTGTACTCTTTTCCTTGGTTTAGGGTTGCCTGATTTATAACTTTACCTTTTATAATAGAAGAGTCAAATTGTCAGTAATTGGAAATCGACATATTGCGCGCCGATCCCAAAATAATCAAATAAGGGTAAGAAAAAGTGTAAGTCTATATAATTAAATATTCTATTTATTTAATTGTGAGTTTGTCATTTTGTAAAGTTTCTGGCCGCATCTTCTCTACAACGGAACACCTTCCGACGCGGTGGTAGAGTCAAGAAAAATAATATTATATTCTGAATAAAAATATTTAAATCTCACCAGATTTTATAAAATAAAAGTATTTAAGAAAGGCTAAGTAAAGTTACAGTAAGTCTTCTTCCAAATCCATCATATTTTGGAGCCGCTGCTATCTCTCATACGAGACTTAATTAAATCTCTCAAGAACAACACGTCGCTCCGCCCCACTCACTGTCACTTCATTTTTTTTTCGACACTTCCAAATACAGAATTCGCTCAGGGAGCTGTTATTGCTTATTACTTCGAACTATGGTGGGACCACACCAGTAACGGCGGAGCGCCCTGGTACAGGAGAGCGGGTGATAAACTGGAGCGGCCACCGACTGTGTCGACCATCGACCGCAAGTGGCTGAAGCGCGCTGCCGCCACTTAGCAGCCGTTTCTAGCTTCAAGTTGTGGTTGTGGCGAGAAGTATGCGGCCACGCTTAGATGTAGAGAATGACGTGGGTAAGACTATACAATCAAGCATAGAGCATATGCTGAGACTATATTCAGCGAGGGGGTAGTCAGAGATATTCTGAAAACTCAGAACATCCACGTTTCACTAGTAGTACCGAAACTCTGTCTAATATGGCGGTACTGAGCCCATTATAATAGACAGAGGGTCCGGGCGTAGAAGCCGTAAAATAACGACTTAGTTATAATAATATTAGAGTTGATGATGCGTAAAAATATACAGTATATGTTAATATAGATATTTATAAAATGTTATAACACTTTCGAACTTATGGTAAACACACTTTACCTTTCTCATTATCTCATATTAATATTTTCTAAAATTGAATATTTCTGGTTTCAATTGTCATTATGTGTTGTTAGCTATCCACGTTTCAAGCCTCAGAATATCCACGTTTCACCAGTAGTACCGTAAGTCTGTCCAGTGTGACGGGGGGTGAGCCCGTCGCCACTTATAATGGACAGTGGGTACAATACAGTTGTTATAAATGTTAGATATCGGCGAACCAGGTAATGAACTATTCTAATCTAAAGCATGGTGTCCCATCCCATACAAATGAAATTTTAGTTTAAAAATTGCAATATATGGCGTTATGGTACCGATTTGTAATTAATGTTTACGTAAACGTGTAAATTGTTACTAATAGTACAAAAAAATCTTATGAGCCTCGGAAAATCAAGCAATTTACTTTGCCCGAAGACTGCCCGAGTTACGGCAGTCGGGTTTCATTGTTTGACGTTGGGCATTTGTACTGTCTAGTATTATATAATCTGTGTCTAAAGTAAGTTCTAGTTTTTTATAATTTTTTGGAGTACCTATAACTCTACATCATATACCTAATATGAATTATATTAAAAATTTTCAGACTTTTCAGCCGGTGGAGTACACTACATGCATAGGAATTGATGCATGCAGGTTTCCGAACTATGTGTAGTGTGTACTACGCGATCGGATTTAATAAATACATGTTTTTGCAGTTTTTCAAGCTCTGGACAGAGTTTAATCCAATTAAATAAGTAAATTATATAACCCACAAAGACAACATAGGTACTCACTATTAATTGATTCTTAACAAGAAAAAATCTCATTATCTTTCAAAGCATAATTTGTTACAAAAATTTCTTTGTAAGAGATTTCTAATTATAACTTAATAAAGCTTCTTTAACGAAAAAATAAAAGATGAAAGGAATTCGCGGGATATAGGAATTTTATTCATTAAGGTTCAATATGAACCAGGCCCCAGGTCATAATTATTTCTCCGTAGAGAACATTTTCATCGTGTATCTTAGGTTGGAGTTTAGTTTGTTGGCTCAACAAATATGTTTGTTAATTAATGGGTTACTATTAGAAACTAAAGAAATCGAAACTTTGTTGCTTCTACAATCTTTTTAGGATTCCATATCTAAAGGGTAAAAACGGGACCCTATTTATTAGCCTATGCTGTCCGTCGTCCGTCCGTCTGTCCTAGGTTCAGAGGGCTGTCTTCTGAACGGTAATAGGTAGCCAGTTGAAATTTCCACTGTATCATTGTATTGAATTTGACGACAAATAAAGTAGTACTAATAATTTGTTTGTGTGTTATTAATAGTGAAAACGTTACAGTATAACAACAAATAATAAAGCCGGTGAAGTGTATGATGGTGGTTTTTAGCGTTATCTAGTCATACAAGGAACCCTTATACTTTTGTCCATTCTGTGTGTCTGTCTGTCTGTATGTTTCGCCTCAATAACTCGCTCATTTATGCACTTATTGAATCGAAAGGACACTGCGCAAAAATGTAGGGTCATTGGTCCACGAGCTCCCACTATGGCACATGTAGTGACAGTTAGAGGATACCCAAACGTACATAGTACACAAGGGGCATCACAATATTTTTGAGGAATAAAAAGATACGGGATGTTTTATTTTTACGTCATCGTTTTTGGAAAAAATCATCTTGACATTATGCGCCAAAAGGTGTAATCTCTTTCAGGGAGAATCAGATACTTAGCTACAACTACTAAAAGTTATTTTTAAGCGTGCAACAGTAAGAAGGCTCGTGTGTAACATAATGGAAATTATGAAACAAGAAATTCAAGCAGCAGATAAAAATAGCGTTGAAATGCTAACATTAGTATGAAAACACACTAGGTATCTTTTCTTCTCTCGAAAATATATTGGTGGCACATATAAAAAAATGTTCTATAATAAACCCCCTTTCAAACGTAGTATGCGAATTATGAGGGGGCTCTCGGACTCATGGCAGTGTCCTTTGCCCATCGTTTTTTTTTCGACTGACGAAACCGAAGAAGGGTTTGGAAAAGATACGTTTTTTTTAATAAATCGTTGTTGTTGGATAGGTCTTTAATCCGTCCAATGTTATAATGCTTCTGTCGGAGTCACGTTGCAGGGTTTGTTTGCCCGAACACTTGTCTTTCGCGTGGTGTTCGCGCGGTTCACGTTTCAGCCTACCACGAGGCCGAGGCTCCGCAATCCTTCTCAGTTGTGTTTTTACTCAAAAAACATCCTAGAGATTGGATAGATACTCCCTCAAACCACTTGACACTGGCGGAAATGCGGTGCTAACTAACAAACAAGAAGTCCATTAATTTAATAATAATAATAAAAAAACGCTTATGTCTCGAGATCTCTGCGCTCAAAGTCAAAAATAGGGCGATAGGTTGAAGGTTGGTATCCTAAAGTATGTGGTTGAATCTTCAGGGCTGCGTTTGAACGCCGTAATTTATCTGGCCGAAAATTTTCATCTCGTTTATAAGAAAAGGCATACAATTTTATAGCGACGTTATAAACGCGCTTACGAATTCTTGATACGCAAAAACACTAAGTATACAAAATCGTAGAGAAAAGGTATACAAACAAAACACATACATTCCAGGAAAAATATGTAACAAAATAAGGAGATAAAAGAGAATTTTCTCGCTGTACGTCAAATCAAAATATCAAAGAAGTGTCACTCAAGTATTTATATCACAAAAGAACACTTGGCACTTTCTCACCGTATATCATTTTGTCATTTTTTTTAAGTATAACCCTTATAAGATGATTGGTCTGACAGATACAGTCGCGAGAAAAAGTGCTACGGAAATTTTTTGAACTCTACTAGATGAATTTGTACCTAAAATCGCAAGAAAAAACCGGCTAAGAGCGTGTCGGACTCGCCCATTATAGGGTTCCGTAGCCATTATATAAGTAGAATAAGTAGAAAAGGATTTCACCTGTTTATCTTACCAAAGAGACATTTTTGAAACATAGTGATATCGCGATTTAATTTCGTGTAACGGCATCTAGTTCTTTTGTAGAAAATCTATCTACGTTACAGATTTTTTCCGAAACTGATTGTGCAATAGCATCTGTTATAATGTTCATTAATAGTAGATTACACACCGAGGACAGCAAAGTAAGAAAGGTGTGAAAGTAAGAAACATGTGATCTGAGGCTTTCTTATTTTCTGTCCGAGGTTAGTATACTATTTTTCTCCTCGACGGAGCTGGAAAGCCGCGACTTCGTGTAGCGCAGCGGGACAACAATTGATGCTTTTTGTCCGGAGGGGAAAAAAGTACTTACGAAAAGCTAGATTGTAAAAAAATTTTTTGACTCCTGTATTTTAGAAGTCAGCGACGATGGGCTGACACAAGAACTGACTAAAGAAGAGGTTTAGAAAAAAGAAACAAGTAATACCAACATTATTTTTGACTTCACCTGTACGGTACTCGTTTTATAAACCTATCAATTCTGCCGACGATTATCCATATTTACAAAAATTCTCTTCAAAAAGGTGTTTATCATTTTCTCAAATCACTTCTAATTCAGTTTTCGATATGGATGAAACATTCCGAGATTTTCACCGCGTCCTATCTGTGGCTGGGGTATCAATTTACTCGAAAAATAAATGGGATTCCACACTATGGCTCTTATTTCAAATTTTCAATTTCTTCATCGGTTTTTTTATTTTCTTTTTTACCACCGGATTCTTATTTGTTAGTTCTTCAGATATCGTGATTTGGATCGAAGGCGCTTGCATTTGGACAACTGGAGTGATCATGTTCATTTCTCTTGGAGTTTGTTTGGTTTTCAGAAAAGATTTTCGTATGTTCCTTGACGAAATGGCATTCCAAGATGGCGTTTTAGAAATGCCGTTAATTGAACACGTTTTGAAATTGGATTGCTCGGGGAAATTAAATGAGCTAAAAGTGATGGTCGTTGATTCTCAAGAGAAATTACTGAAATATACAAGGCTTGTGCTGATTATTTATGTTGTTAGCGTTTGGTTGTGTGCCACCTTGTACATTTGTGATCCTATTTATCAAATGTTTGTAGGCAAGGACAGTTCTTTAAGGCTTTTGGGTAAGTTGTACACGTGTTAAGGAAAATGTGGAAATATTCTTTGAATAGGCGAATGTAGCCGGGAATTGAAACCGAACGTTTTGAACGTTTCCGTGTCCAGTTGGATAAACTTATTCATTCCAGTTGTTAATATTACAATATTTAACATTCTCGCTTTATTCATTTTTTGTATATTTTCAACATTTCAGCGTTCAATATGTGGTTTCCATGGAGTTTGGACAACTTTGGCATCTACATTGCTTCGTTTATCTTTCATGCTTATGGCGGCTATCTTTGCTGTATTGGTAAGCCATTTACGAAAAAAAAACCTTGAACTTAATAAAATTATCGCTCAGGCCGATGGCAACTGAGTTTTTCAACCAGTGGTTAAAAAAATAAAAAAAAACGTTTGTGCTACGTAACCAGTTACCAAAGACGATGCTCTATCGTAGTTGGTAACAAGTTGCTGCTATCGTGGAAGATTCAAAAAAAGTTGTCAAAAAAAATCACTACGGTCGCGATGGCAACTGAGTTTCGCAATCAGTGGTAAAAAATAAAATAAAATTTTGACACCTAACCAGTTTATCATACTACATTCACATAACTTTAAAATAGATTAGAGGAATCGGCAAACATAGATAGGTAGTGGCTCAAAATAAAATATACTTTACTTCATTATCATTCGTACTCTCAGCCGACGGGCGTCCACTGCTGGACATAAGCCTCCCCCGAGGTTCACCACAAAGACTGGTCCTGCGCTGCCCTCATCCAACGGGTTTCTGCCGCCTTCACCATTTCCACCTTTTGGGGGTAGGCCACTCACGCTGACACGCTGCGCCGCGCCGGTACGCGGTCGCCACTCAAGAACTCTTCAGCCCCATCGGCCATCGGTTCTACGAGCAATATGCCCCGCCCATTGCCACTTTAGTTTAGCAATTCTTAGACTTTACTAACTGATTTTAATTTTCAGCGTACCCAGGTCTACAAACAACAATAATCTTACTGCTAGGTCAAGTGATACGTCAGTTACATATACTGGCATTCATTCTTCTGCATCTGGATGACCTGGTGATGGAGCTGGTTCATCAGAGGGACGAGAGATGGCAGGCGCACTGCACGCTTGTACTGTCGCAGTGCATTGACCATTATGCTAAGATTAAAAGGTGAGATCGATATGGCTGTGTTATAAACGAAAGGTGAATCAAATTTTGTCAATCCTTCTAATAAAGATTTGCATTAGGGTTCCGTACCTCAAAAGGAAAAAAAACGGAACCCTTAAAGGATCACTTTGTTGCCCATCTGTCTGAATGTGTGTCTGTCAATAAGTTTTTCTCAGGAACGGGTAGAGGTATCAAATTGAAATTAATATAAAATACTAAAGTCTACGGTTGTCGGTTCCTTGTAGGTGTGTAAAACATGCAAGCTTTCAAGTCAACGCAATCAAAATACTCTGTTATATTTTATGTCTAATTTATAGATGTCATACTTGCATTATGTAATATCTTCCCCGAGGTGGTAGTCAGACATATTCTGAAAACACAGAACGCATCCACGTTTCACTAGTAGTATTGAAACTGTCGAATGTGACAGTGAGCCAGTCACCACTTAATACAGGGTGTAAGTGACAGCCTAGCAATTACTGAAACGGTGAACTCAGGTCATCAAACTGAACAACTTTCACTATGGAGCCTACCTACCGACAGTGGGTACAATCGAAGCCTCAAAATTGAAGCTTGCAGATTTCCCAACGAGGTTTTCCTTCACCAAAAAACCCCATATACATAATTATTTAGATACTAGCAGACAAATAAAAATCAATAAATAACTTTTTTCCACAGCAAATTTAAGTTCTTCAAAATTTTGTTTGTACGGAACCCTAAGTGCACGATTCCGACTCAAAACAGTAAAAGGCAGCAATACAAGTTCTTACGGCGAAATCACATAAAATAAAATATAGCTTTTAAAAAGTATCCGAGAGAATAATGTGGAATTCGTTGCAGGTTCAGTAATCGTCTGAACGTGATATGTCAGCCGTTCTACTTGGCTCTCATCCTGGTTGCGATAATGCTCGTCTGCGTCTGCTCCGTCAAGATCGCCATTTCTGTTAGATTTGTGACTTATTTTTATTTAAAAATATGGTTTTACAGCTTATTTTATATTGGAAATACAGCATGTACAGAAAGACACAGTTACATAATAGTAATTATGGTACAAGTGTGTAATGTTGATTACCGCTGAGGCGCCATTGAGAACCGAACCTTTAGGCGAGGACCTTAAGAGAGCCGAGGACGGTAATCATCAATACACACGTGTATCATACGACGTTTTTCAACATACTTGTGAAGAAAATAATACTAAAAATAAGAAGAAGCTGTTTTTAAGAACAAAGCAAATCAACCAATAAAAAAAAGCCAATAAGTAACTCTCTTGTGAATAATAGTAATGAAAACCCTAATAGTAAATGATAGTAATGAAAAAGTCACAGTTTGATTACAGGTGTCATTCATTACACAATATAATGGCACACCTAATTGCGGTGAAATTAGAGCCATTTTATGAGCAAGTGTGTTGAAAAGTTAATTTTTGTAGCAATGTTTCTGGCCACCCCGAAAGAGATTATGGTCGTGAGTTAATGTATGTACCCATGTATGTAGGTATGTAAATACATCATCCAAAGTCCACTAAAATCATTTCTCCAGTAGATATTGCAGACCAAGGGCGAAGAATAGCTAAACAACTTTTGGGGTAAAAGTACCAAATACTTGATTTTTAATCACTTTTTTCTTTACTCAAAACAAGTTGTGATTTTAGTTGCAAACACTGCCAAGTGTGAGTTGGCCTCGCACGAAGGCACGATTTGCACTTGTTCGATTTTCCTTATGTAGGTACTCTTTAGAGTCTCTCTCTGAAACCTTCTGAAACCGTCAAAGCCTTTGCAACCAACTTAAGGGGCCATAGGTCCTGACGAATATTTTCTATGAGAAACGCGATTGCCGAGCGCTCCGAAAAGTGTGTGCGTGAGCCGTATTTTCGATCAAAAACAACTAACCAAAGTACTTTTTCTAGATTTTATTTATGATTGCACTAGTTAAACTAATGGTGAATATGTGAGTATAAATACCAACAATCGGAAACTATTTTAAGTTCTTCTAAACCGAGAAAAATGTTTAAAAATGCATTAAAATACGTCATCTTTGTGACGATTTTCTATCGAGTGAAGTAATTCCAATCGTGTATTCAGTTGATGATTGCACTAGATGAAATATCCAAAAATACTGAGGTATGACTTTAGTTTCGGTAAATGGTATAAATCTAGTCGTAAAATGAAAAATAAAAGATGCCTCCGAGGTATTTCCACCTACTATTACGTCTTAATCTTTGAAATAAAGCAGTTTATTTCAACATGATTCCTACCCTTAGACAAGTTCCTACCACACCAAAAGTTTGTGATAATTAACTCTGACTAATTTTTAAATGCAGAACAAGACTTCGCCAGACACAATGAAGTATTACGTCCATGAGTTCTGCTTCATAATGGTGGTTCTCTTATTTTGTCTTCTGGGACAACAAGTAGAAAACGAGGTTAGTATCAGCATGTATAAGAGCACCCTAAGAAAGAGTCGAAACGAACCACTAAAGTTTCATAGCAATCGGTTAAACGGTTGCGAAGTATAATTTAATAAAAAAAAAAAATTATATTGTATTATAATCTATTATAACTCAATAAAAGTCCCGTAACTAAGCAATAAGTAAGGCAACGATAAGTGCGGCATCAGAGTAAGTCCGTCAGTCTTTATACAAGGTGTTACAGAAGTGAATAGTAATATTTATATGGGTGGTTTAAGAGAATATAATTCGAAACGCGCTCCATACAAACGTACAATGGTGATATTTTCAATATTAACCAATTAAAGTCAATGAAATTTCGCAGAAACAATCTTGAAACAAGTTTCTATGCTTGTATGGAGTCAGATTTTCGTTAAAATGTACAGTTTTAAAGTTACAGTGCCTCAAAGATTACCATACAAATCTCAAATTAATCCTAGCATTGGAACTGTATATTTTAACGAAAAGCTGACTCCATACAAGCATAGAGATTTGTTTCTAGATTGTTTCTGCAAAACTTTATTGACTTTAATTGATTAGTATTGAAAATATCACCATAGTACGTTTGTATGGAGCGCGCTCCGAATTATATAACTTTCACAATGCGCTAACTTCGAAATCACGAATAAAATATCTGCTGTTCAATGGAAAACTAAAGTAGCTTACCCGACTCAAATGTGTGAAACAGCTGAAGTTGGCTCTATAGTGAAAGTTGTTTAATTTGATGGTCATTTTAAATGCTTTCTTTAATCCTTGTGTTTCAGTGTGAAAAATTGGAAAAAGTTGTCACAGAAAAATGGTACATTTTCAACAGAAAGCACAAAGTGAATGTACGTATTTTCGAAATGGCACTCAGTCGGAGAATGCCCATTTACATTTTTGGCTCAATTACTCTATCTTTGCCGACTTTTACTTGGGTACGTACTACTTAATAAAACTAAAATAAAAGTAAGTTAAGCCTCTAGAATCCCAGTGCAGGGCAAAGGCCTCCTCTCACGAATAAGGGTGAGAGGGAGTGGGTCATACTCCACCACGCGGGCCCAGTGCATGTTGGTGGAGGCAAGTTAGTGGTCAACTTACTGTCAGAGAATTTTCAAGCCGCCTTAATAGGCCTCTGACCTGGCTTAACGAATAGTTAGAGTAGTAGAGACCAACTGCTTAACGTGCCTTCCAAAGCACGGAAACGCTCGAGGTGAAATACCACATCCAAAGACTGACCGGACCTGACGTTGCTTAACTTCGGTGATCGTTTCCAATACCGTAGCTCCACTACGCCAACGAGCGCTTAAATTTATATTTTTATATTAATTATTATGAATACCGAGTACCTAACATCGAAATTCGACGAAGAACCAAGGTCGAAGACGTGGGTAAGCGGATCAAAAAGTTGAAGTGTGAGATGGGCAGGACAGTTGGCTAGACGGGAAGATAGCCGGTGGACCAAGGCAATATCAGAGTGGTGGCAAAGAGAGGGCGGAGGTCAGAAGGCAGACCACCAGCATGCTGGTCTGATGACATTGTGAGAGTGACGGGTTCGCATTGGATCAGATTAACACAGGATCGTGTGGAGTGGCGCAATAAAAGGGAGGCCTATTCCCAGCAGTGGGTTGATGTGGGCTGATTTAATTGATTTAATATGAAGATTTGCCTCCACCAACGCGCATTTGGCCCGCGTGGTGAAGTATGTCCCACTCCCTCTCAATCAATCCCTGATATATTAATAATTGTTGTACTTTTATTTCAGTTTATCAAAACGGGAATGTCATTTTTTACTCTTGTTATGTCAGTATTGGATGGCTAGTTTGGATGGATTTCATCACTTTCAGTTGAGTAGGTACGTAAGATTTTGTTTGAAAATGTGCAGTTTATTTATCAAGTATAAGTTCTTCAAGATCCTTATATGCTTCAAAACTATTTAGTAAACAAATTAGAAAAGAAAATTGAGTTTTATTTCTGAAACTTCTAACTTAAATATAAAATTACTAATGACACTCTTTGAATCGAATAGGTGCTGTCCATAACTAGAAATAGACATCTGTTTCCGCTGCTGGCCGCATCTTCTCTACAGCGACAATACGTTCCGACACGGTGACAGCTTCAAAAAAAGATTTCACGTTTGTGTGCGAGGTTTCATAGATTTCATACAACGAACTCTTAAATTCGATTCTTTCGCCTCCTTCGGCTCGTTCGTCGCGGATAGATATGCGTCCACCTTAATAAACGGGCTTTAAGGGGGTTGCAGAGGGCAAGACACTAAACTAGATGGCGCTCGGGAGCATTATTCCTGATTTTATAACATTTTATTTTATATGTCGTAATTGTGATGATTTCAATCAAAATTTTCAATTAAGCGCGCACTTGTGTTTACGTTTTACTGATCTAGCTACAAGTTATAGTAATTTTATTGTTCATACGAATTTGATATACATTTTTATTTTGACCAATTTCATACAAAGCTTTGACGTTGAATATTCGTAGACGGTATTAACAAAAGTAATATTTTATATATGGAAAAATTGTTTAGATAATCTAGATTGCGCTTCTCAAATAACATTTGCAATTTATAACATAATTACGAAGATATAAAATAAAATGTGACAAAATCATGAATAATGCTCCCGAGCTCCATCTAGTTGCCTGTGAACGTCTCTGCAACCCCCTTAAGGTTCTGTATTGAATAAATTATACTTTGACTTTTACATTGACTTTGGTAAAAATTGTTAAATTCTTTCTCAAGGCCAAATAGTCAATTGTAAAGGCAGAAAGCCAGATCTTAGCCAATAATAGCGGTTGATGTTCCTCCTTGACGATTTTTCCCGGAATAAAAGACTGCGATAAATTGCCAATCTAAAGTGTACCTACGGGACGAAACATAATCTGGTTTACTCTTTCTAAGGTAACTATACAGTTAGATAGCTTACAGTTCGCTTCTCAATACCTACTCATCCAACGCAATTCTGTTAGATGCAGTTATCGGTTCAGAGCATTTCACACATGCTCGCTTCGCTGCACCTAATAGCTATGTTATTTATGTTAGCATCTTGTTTCTCTTGTATGCTCCTGGACTTAGCATGCTTTTATAGAACTGAGGAAATGTTTTCTAAACTATAAATTAAAATGTTATCATTCCCTGACATTTTCAGTGACATGCAAAAGATTTAGGCGTGTAGAATAAACCGTTTCTATCTGGTTTTTCTAACTTAATTATGTACCTACTTACGCAATATTGACTGCTTTCAAACGGCGAAAATATCGTAAGGAAACTTGCATACGCAGAAGAAGAAATTCTGATGCGTATGTGAAGTCTACCAATCTGCATTGGGCACGCGTGGTGGAACGTCCATACATCCTCCATGTGGGTGGGGTCTGTGCCTTGCAAAGGAACATTATAGCCTGATGATTAGACTGGGTATTTGACAGGTTTTTAAAAACGAAAATATTTATTTTACGTTCCATTACATATAAGGTCTAACAAAATTAGGTGAAACAATTTTAAGGGGATGATCAGACCATCAAATTGAACAACTTTCTCTATGGAATCAATATCGAAATCACGAGAAAAAAAATCTGCCCGTCCCATACATTTAGGTCGAGTGGGTTTGTATGGAAAAGATGATTTTTTTTATCGATATTGATATTGGTCCCATAGAGAAAGTTGTTCAGTTTGATGCTCTGGTCATCCCCTTAAAATGGTTTCAGCTAATTATGTTAAATGGGGGTGATCAGACCATCATACTAAACATTCCCTATGGGACTAACATGGAAAAAATCCAACAGTTTCATACAAATCTGAAAACCTGCTCGACGCAAATATTTGCGAATGGACTAGAGATTTTTTTACGTGATTTCGATGTTTTTTTAAATAGAGAATCTTGTTAAGTTTGATGGTCCGATCTTCCCCTTAAAAAACGGTCGGTATTTAGGAAGGACCCTGTACGATTACCGAAAAAAATATGTTTACCTCTACTCAAATTCTTTAATATAAGACTTCCCTCCAGCACAGACATTTGTCTTCATCACTATCGAGCACCAAATGACATTCGCAAGGCTCACTGCTGAAACGAAAATCATAAAACTTCACCAATGTTGTTTGAGCAAGCAAAGTTTTCGTCTTGGTAAAATTTATGGAGACAGACTTAATTTTATGATCGAGATTTGATCGAATTTCCTTAGTATGGGCGCTTTTCCTGAGTTATGACGTGGGCTATGAAATCAGCGGTAATTTATTATTTTTATGGAGGTATCGAGTCGAAGAGCGTAACCACACAAAATTATGTTAAAAATGCATACAAATACATAATTATTATATTATGCACGATTTGTACGATCTTATAACTGCACTTAGCGCTTTGGCAGCAATTTTACTGTTAAGCTTAGATTATCAAGATAGACAGTCAAAGCTACGAAAGCGTCGAAAAAAATTGGAACCAGTACTGGTTCCAAAACCCTATACATATACACGCAAACAGACATAATTAGTATGGCGCCTCACGCACACCAACCTAAGAAAGTTAGCCCCTTTTGTTTTATACGGAACAAGTGTGAGGCTCATTCTAGACATATACTTTTTCTAAGCTGTTAAGTATATTTAAATTTAGGTCAAATCAGGCAATTCGAGTTTACGTTACTTTAATGATAAGAAAAATTCTCCTAATTGATAATATTATAGGGTGACCAGTCTCAGGTGTACGCCAAAGAGTGCGCCAAAGCCACATTTGATGAAATTGTCACGGGTTTTAATTGTCATTGTTTTTAGCCTGTAGAATTCTAATAAAGGAAAATAATACGAACTATTAAAAATTAAGAGAATTAATCGTGATAATAGCCGAGTTTAATTAAAACCTAACTTGCCGTTTCATATTAATGGAATATCGCTTGAGCATTTTATGAGTTTTCAGAATATCTCTGGCTACCTCCTTGGGGAATAATGTCGTGAGCATATGCAATCTTGAAAAAAAATCTTCGGTAATTATGAATGTAGTTACTAGTTTTTGAAAAACCATTGAACAACATGCAATTTGTGCAGATAGGAAACAAAGTTGTGATGATTTTCATAAAAAAAAATCGTGTACCTACCTACTTTAAGAAATTTATCAGCAATGTGACAACTCGTGTTTCAAAGTGCATACTGAACAACAGCGGGAGCAAGGCTCGTGCCATCGTCGGAGCCCTCACTGGAGCACTACGAGCGGGAGATCTTAGGTTTCTTCCCCTCAATGGTATTGCCTCCTTCGTTGACCATGTATTCGAAGGGTGAGGAAAGCAACAAGTATTGGGGCTAACACAAAAGATCCCACTGGGTCGAAGTGTTGCCGGCCTGCCAGCCCCCACAACAAGATAAGATAAGATACCTACTTTAAAAAAAATGTTTTTACGCTATCGCTCATCCATCCGCTAGTTTCCTAGCCCTAGACAAGCCGTCAATTTAAAGAGGAGGAAGACAACGCCTTGATAAATTACATTACGGTATGACAACCTCCCTGAATAGGGTAAAGACAAAAGTGAGTTGCAATACTTACCACGGACGACCTGGTTCACGCTTCATTATGAAGCTTCGTAGATTCTACATCGTAGCTTAGCTTTTTAATTTAACTTTTGTTGCTGTTAATGTCTATTTGTGATACTGATAAATCAAGAAGCGTTCTTACACCCGGTGTTGTCATGTAATGAAACGTGGATGTGGTAAACAGTTGCGTTACTGGGGTGATTGTACCCATGATACTGAACAACATTTCCAAAGAAATGGCAAAAAAAAACGACTTTTCATACGATGTTCGATCAGCTGCATTTAGTATCGGAAGTCAACAATGTTTTTTTACGAATTTCCTATTGATTTCTTAGGGAAAGTTGTTCAGTAACATAGGTAAAATCACCCCTTAAAGTGATGCGACTGTTTACCTAACAAAAAAGGTGAAACTATTTTAAGGGGATGATCAGACCGACAAACTGAACAACTTTCTCTACGGGACCAATATAGAAATCGCGAAAAAAACATTTGCTGTTCCATACAAACCTACTCGACCTAAATGTCTGGGACCGCTTTTTTCGCGATTTCGATATTGGTCCCATAGAGAAAGTTGTTCAGTTTGATGGTCTGATCATCCGCTTAAAATAGTTTCAGCTAATTTTGTTAAACCTTACATAAAATGATGCCGATATGTGCTATACCTACCTACTTCAAAAGTATTAAGGGATCTTGTCATAACATATTTCATTACACAAGGTTTTTGCAAGTGACTCCCAACTGACCGAAATGAAAGACGTTTCACATGAAAATAGATCTCAATGCATGATTTTTAAGTTGCAATTTCTCTGTTTCATAAAAAAGAAGTGAGTGAGCTGGAGAGGCCTTAGTAGTTAGAGCTCGTCAGGTCGAGCCGAGCCTCGCTGTAAAAAGGCGGGCTGCGGAGGGCACTTGAGCGGTATATTGCGCTCTCAGAACCTCTACTATACCTACTACAAAATGGAAATGTTCTATTTATTGTTCTCCTTTTAAATTCTGCGGGGAATTTTTAAATAATTTTCTTAGACAACGTCATAGATATTAATCTTGTCCTAGAATGAATGGGGTATAATACCTTTATGGTCGATACATATAAAAAACGCCTATTAATAAAACAATTATAATCGTAGGTATGTATATGAATAGTCTGCAGTAATCAACATTAGCTTCCCTTTGCAATACTGAATTTGTCAGTTTCTAAAATGAACAAAAGGTAACTATTAGGGTTTCGTTTGACAACGGAAAACTAAAAAGTATGCCAAACAATTATCAAAGTCGGCGACGGTCCATCATTGTAGTGAAACAAGTTCACTTATACCTACTTACCATTTACACGTTAAAGTTATATGATATTTAAGTCTAGTTTTAAAACGTTTACTCGAATGCTAACTTTACGTTAGCAGATAGTATTCGAGCCTGAACAACTTTGGAAGGGTCCGAATTGCGAAACGCCTCTGGGTTCAACTTGTTTACACATTTAGGTATTGTACCGCCAATTTAGATGGAATTGAATTTCACTTTATGTCCGTTTTAGTTGGTTATAGCTGTTTTTATTATAGTTACATAGTTTGGTAATAGGTTCTAAATTATTTGAATGGGATAGTTAATAGGTACCTACTCCATTTTAGATATTAAATTATGAACCACGACGTATACCTATTATAGACCATTTATAATTTTGGTTTGGTCAGAAATTTTGCTATAACTACCTGTGAAGAAGATGATTTGTCTTTCATCATCATCAGCTAAAAGATCTTCTGCGGGTGAATCACCTCATTGTGTGAAAAGAAAGATGATTCCGTGCTTCGGATGGCACGTTAAGCCGTTGGTCCCGGTAACAAAAATCTTCCATTATACGTGCGCGTAGTCGGTCAGTCAAACAAAGACTGTTGCGTAATTGGTTCTGTTTATACGTTTTGGTGCTCTTTTTGTACGGACACTTTTGACCGCGGACCCGACGTCCAGTAATTGGTAAGTCAATGGTATTACCTCTTAGTTTTGACTAGAATTTCATGATCAGATGGTGATGAAATAGTACCTACTTACTATTATTTAATTATTTCTTCACTTTAGATTTTTGCTAAGTGTGCAACCGCAAGCTCTCACCGCAAGTCATGCAGATTCAATTTCGAGGCATGTAATTATAAGTGGCGACGGGCTCACCCCCCCGTCACACTGGACAGAGTTTCGGTACTGGTGAAACGTGGATGTTCTGAGGTTTCAGAATATCTCTGACTAACCCGTTCGGGGAATATAGTCGTGAGCATTTATGCAACGGCCTTTCTAAGGTTGCGGCGGCGTCGACTTTCGCCCCTCTGGTTTTTCTTTACTGTACCTACTACAGTTTTGCAAATAACAGTGCGAGATATATTGTATTTTATTTCTTTTTCTGGGAACACAGAGAATAAAAAGTTATAATATTGAAAACAGAATTAAAAAAAACGTCTGTCAATTTATTTGAATGACATTTTAATAAGTTTGGTTTCTTTAATATTTTTTTCATAACAAAATATTAAAGTTCGCTTTGTGGCAGATTTCAGATAAACTGAATATTATTAGCGGCTAAAGGAAAAACCTGACTTGGAAAATAACTCTGCTCTTTTTAAGGTTCTGTAGTCGAACAAGGAACCCTTATACTTTCGTCTATTCTATCTATCTGTACCAATATCAATTACTCCCTCATCTGTACTGATAAAACCCAAAAACCGAAATGAGATCATAATAACAAAACATCCAATTCATTTTAAACTAATATTTAAATGGGTGGTTTATAAAGACCATCAAACCGAAAAAACTGTCATCAAGGAGAAAAAATAAAAAAAAATTGCTGTCCCATACATTTGAGTCGAGTAGGTAACTAACTGTAGGAGATTTTTTTAAACTTTAAATTTTATAATCCACCCCTTTAAATATTAGGCACCTACTAGCTAGGGTGTTTTAACACCCTGTATAAGTACATTAATACTAGTGTTGACTAACGATTTTTGATAATGAGTCAGGGTGGTATGGGGGGTTATTAATCAGCAGTGGTTAAAAAATTCAAAGGTTTGGTGTTTTGTTTCCACCAATAAACTTTTAGAGGACTTCAGTAAAGAAGCCATGTCATTTGCTAATATAAAATCTTGCTTGTCGCCAGAAATACACTATATCTCTACGATTTTAGAAACTATTCCTAAATTGCATCTTAACTATAATCCTAACACAATAAGACATACATCGCCTTGGTTCTCTAACGCAGATGCTACATGTAATTATATTTAGTCGGTTTATTCCAATAGGAATAGTGAGCTGGCTGAAATGGAATACGGAAATGGGAATTCTGAAGCTTGCAAGGACTTAATACGTACTTATGTGGATGGACCTTTATCTAGATGCTGGTACAGTCAGCCAAGGTTATACAGGGTCTTACATAAGTAAGAATTAATTTTTAAAACTCTTAAGGGGGTTGTTAAGACCGTCAAACTGAACAAATTTCTCTATGGGACCAACATCGAAATCGCGAAAAAAAATATCTGATATCCCATTACATATTTTAGCTCTAGTCGATTTGTAGAGTTATAGAACATCATTTTTTTTTCGCGATTTCGATATTGGTCCCATAGTGAAAGTTGTTTAGTTTGATGGTCTAAACCACCCCCTTAAATGTTTATTTGTATTTTTGTAACACCTTGTATAGTACGCTACCAAGGCATCAGAATATTCAAATTATTATGTGCTGTTGAACTAAATAGAAAAGGTTATCAAAACCTATATATAATATAAATATGTTATTTGTTACCAAAAGATTATGTTACCGTAATAGAAAATGCTGCTTAAGGGGATACCTCCTGGTTTTTGGGTATCTTTGTAACCATTTTACTCATTAACTATGGCACTTTTTGAGCTGAAAAATAAACTGAACCATCTACACGATATGAGAAAGTGATGTGGTTTTTCTAGAAATCTATTTTAATGAATAAAACCGAAGAAAAGGGACTCTAAAGTCACCCCTGTTTTTCCAGTTGTAACCATTTTACTCTTACATTTTTATCGGAAGAAAATGAAAATTTACAATATTGTTCACAACACAATTGCACAAGAATGATGGGGTTTTCTTACTTTTTCGAAATTAATAGAAAATCTAAACTCTGACCTGCAGTGCGATTTTTGAAAATCATACGAGCGGTTCGGCAGTAGAAAGATGCATAATCTTCATAGTAATTCTGACATTTTCTACTGCCGAACCGCTCGTATGGTTTTCAGAAATCGCACTGCTGAGCCTTGGCTCGCTCGACCATGTAGAAAAAACTGTTTACTTGTAATTTTATTTGTTTAGACTGTTTGTAAGGCAGCTAGCAGGTTGTGAGGTGGGCAGGAACTTTAATTCTTCTTCTTTTTTCTTGTAAATTTAGAATTCGGGAGATCCGGGTACCGGAATCATACACGAAAATCGTACAATGCTACGAAATCTTGACGAGCATGTTGTATTAAAATCTATGATGAATGTTGCGGTAACAAGATGTCCTGCCCAGCACACAATTGTGCGAAGGACCATGTTGACGCGCTCGTTCGCATCGATTAGTATGGAGAGTCGTGATCCAGGGATGAAACGCCTTAAGTGTACCATGTCACATCTGTCACAATGGTAGCATTGCTTGACGCGGACTGTTGAAGAAATACCTACTTGTCTTCACTTTTTGCACTTATCTTCTTCTTTTTGGTATAAAATCATTATTACCTGGTTGGTTTGTAGGTAGGTACCCTTTGAAAGGACATTGGGCAAATTCAACCATGTGAGTCACTCGATGTATGGACGGTCCCTATGAGTTAGCGTTTAGTGCTTTTAAGGGTATATTATTCGGAGCGCGCTCCATACAAACGTACTATCGGTATAAAGTGTATATCTTAGAAAAACTCATTTCAAATAATTGGTTCTTTTATTAGTACCTTCATTCTTAGTTCTCTGCCTCCTAATTACGGCTTAGTCTTACGAGGAGGGTAGATATTTTTTTTTGCTTAAGGGTATATTATTCGGAGCGCGCTCCATACAAACGTACTATGGTGATATTTTCAATACTAACCAATTAAAGTCAATGAAATTTTGCAGAAACAATCTAACAAATTTCTATGCTAGTATGGCGTCCGATTTTCGTTAAAATGTATAGTTTTCAAGTTACAGTGCCTCAAAGATTTCCATACAAATCTTAAATTAATCCTAGCATTGAAACTGTATATTTTAACGAAAATCGGACTCTATAGAAGCATAGAAATTTGTTTCTAGGATGTTTCTGCAAAATTTCATTGACTTTAATTTGTTAGTATTGAAAATATCACCATAGTACGTTTGTATGCAGCGCGCATTTTCGCTCTCGGAATAATATTCTCTTAATTATCTCCTTGATTCGGATGATGATGATGAATCGGTTAATAGTCTAATGTAAGATCTAGTACATAAGATCGACTATTGGATGTCCTAGATTTCCTAATAGAATTCAAAACATTTCCATAAGCAATCTCTAAAAAAATCTTGTTAGAAATATTAATAATACGGCCATAAATAAAGATTATCCAATCGGGGTTTATTCAAGTAGTCGGGAAATATTTACGAGCCCACTCCATTAACACGAATAGGGGCATTAACTAGGAAAATAATCCAAATAATCTGCTCGACAATGGATGGAATTCATTCCGTGACGTCATCACGTTAAAGCTAGTGGTGTACTGGGAAATAAGGGCCTACCAGACTTGTTTATGTTTCTTTGATTAAGCAGATTATTTATTCCACTCTACAGGGAAATTTATGGTTTATTCCTATCGTGGCACAGGGCTACTCTCATGGTACATCGTGGACACTTAAAGCCAGGTTATCCGAGTGCAAGCGTCTCTTTCTTGCAAGCGTAAGTTTGCAATTAGCCATTCCGCTTCAATTGAAAGCAGGATCGCAAAAAACGTATTTTTATCAATATCTTTTCTCTTGGGTGTTTCTAAGCTCCAAATTAGTCTATAAATATTTAATGTATTTAGTACAAAAATAAAAAGTTAAATATGAGTAGTTTAATCATAATAATGAAAAAAAAAACAACAATAAAGGGTAACTTTGGGATGTTTTTCTATCTAGTAAACTTACCTAATCGTGTTATTTTGAGCGATCGCCCATCCGCCAGAACCTTAAATAAGACATAATTTATTTTCCGATTTTGAAACACTGTTTTTCATGTTTCGTTCGTGTTCAAAAATCTAGTGAGCACGGCCTCGACCGGATCATACCGCCTCAACTGTAATTTTATACAATTGTGTGATAATGAGTAGTGCGAATAAGAGAGGACTATTATACTGCAAAAAAATACTCTGACGCCTACTGTCGTTTCCTTCTGTCTGCCAAGAGGGGGTGAGGTAAAAAGAAGGTAGGGGCAAGAGTGTCCGTACTGTATGTAGTATTAGAAACTCTTTCTTACACTGTGCTCACGGTGAAGGTGAATGGTGGTGGACTTCGCATAGTTACACATAACTATTGCTTGATTGAATACATATTTTTTTATACTGCAGACTTCAGCGTCCATAATATATGTTACTAGTGATCCGCCCCGGCTTCGCACGGGTGCAATGCACATATAAACCTTCCTCTTGAATCACTCTATCTATTACAAAAAACCGCATCAAAATCCTTTGCGTAGTTTTAAAGATCTAAGCATACATAGGGACAGACAGACAGTGGGAAGCGACTTTTTTTTATACTATGTAATGATATGTCAAGTAGGTAACTTAAATAAAATAAAATAAAAAAAAAGAAACTAAGACTAAAGTACACTCACCACCAGTAAATTAATGAATACTCATCATCATCTCAGCCGATGGACGTCCACTGCTGGACATAGGCCTCCCCCAAGGATCGCCATAACGACCGGTCCTGCGCCGCCCTCATCCAACGGTTCACCAGGTCGTCGGTCCACCGTCCTACCCACGCTGCGCTTTCCTCATCCTCATAATTATTGTTTACAATGAATACAATTATATTAAAAAAATAAATAGCTACGTATCGTGTATTTTTAACTATAAATAAATAGAGTACCTGATCAATTATGTGTGGCGTATGTAGGTTTCCTCACGAAGTTTTTTCTCATGCTTTATCTGATCATACTGGCATTTTTAATAAATCAGCAATATGAGCGGCCACGGCTGTATTAATTTGTCAGTTGAAAGTAATAAAATCTTGTGTATTACGTGGTATTTATTACCTTTAATCTGGCCGTGACCACCAATTCTGATTCTTTATATGAGAAATGTTATTAATGCCCGAAAGTGAATTTTATAGCTGATGATGATTTATAGACGTCAAATCAAATTCGGAATGTTATTCATTTATTTTATCCAAGCAGCCCATTCTAGCATTATTAATCTCATGGCTTACAAACGGAGATGTAAGTACTAAGAGGATAAGCGGGCTGAAATGCTAATTTGGAGAATAGATCACTTTCCCGACTGTATACATATTTCGCTGCTTCAAAACGAAAGGGCCACAAATCAAAAATTTCCAAAATAGGTTTTATTTAAAAAATGTTGCCAAATCAACCTATATTTTCATATTTGTCAAAGACACCCATCGATTTTGGACTCTAAATCAAAGAATTACGCAAACGCCCTTTTAGCATTTTTGGGTTTGGTTGGTTAAGTTCTGAGCAAAACGGCCATATTTCGAGTTGCAACCTGCTGGTCGGTGTAATCTCACGCAACTTATGTGCTAAACAGCCACATCGCAAAAAAATTCCCCTTTTTTAGTTAAATTTTATAAACGAAAGGGCCATATTTGGGAATACGTCTGTTACGCATAAAAATTATAAATAAGTTAAGTATCCTTTTTTTATGCAAAGGTGCCATATTAGTGATTGTGTCCGTTTCGCAATTAAAAAGACCTTGAAATGACATTATTATTTTAAACTAAAGTGGTTTATTTTGTGAAACGTCCGTTTTTTCATTAAAATTCTGTGCGTATGTTGGTATTTTAAAAGACATAACGCAGAATTTTATTTGCCATCGCATCAAGTTTATGAATTAGTAGTCTATATCTATTATATAGGTACAGTCATTGTCGTAAAATTGTAGGTAAACTTGGTATTTCTCTAAAATGGATCATATTCTAAATACAAGTTACTGTGGATATAAAGAATACATAGGATACGAGTAATATAGATAGTTTTATTTTTTGAGTAATAACTTCTAAACGGACTTTGATGATACTATAGCCATAGTGGTAGCTTAGAACTTGGATCAACATTTAGGAACAAACTTTGCCGGTTCAGTGACCAAAAGTGGGGTTTGGCCTCTGAAAAATGACACAAAAAAATACTCAACATTTTTTATTCAAAAAATATCACAAAAATAACTTTCTGACGTCATTCTTTTACTCTGCCACCGCGTTGGAAAGTATACTTGAAGAATAGATCACTTCCCCACTTCCCGATCAAGATCGGGATCGGGATTATAGTATAAACTCTCGCTAGAAGCTGGCTTGAAACTCTCCTGGGTCAACTTCCACTACGTACCAAAATCTAGAGATACATGGGGCGACGGGCGACCCACTGGACACTTCGAAATGGAGATAATGTCTTTCAAAGGGTGTCTAATTGAGGTTTATGGGCTGCACCATAACGCATACGAATACTATAGAGGAGAAAAGTAATGTCCGCAAACAAAACAACATTAAAAAAATGGGTCAGGACCGGCATGCCAGCAGAACATGATTGCGTCGACCTACTGGCCGAAGAGTCATAGGAAAAAGCCTAGATCTATCCATCGATCTTCAAGAAAAGTAAAATGTATCAATTGAGATACCTTTTGAGGTTTTAGAAGCCTTTAATTTTGCAAATTACTTTCTTCTATAGTGCTACAACACCTTTTTTTCTCATTAGAAGTATAGATTTCGATATATTTTAAAGTTTTTATGTGCCATTTAATGCGGTTTGAAACCAATTCTTTTTAATTTTAAGATTTACTATAAATTTAAAAAAAGGTAAGTAGATTGTTTAAGAAATTAGTTTTTATTTTGACCACTTGTGTCGTTTTATCAAAATATTCATTGATATACGGGCAAAATTTTATGTGCGAAAGGGACTTTTGTGTCCTTAGTCATCTCTGTGTGATAGTTATCACAAAGTAGCAATAGAAGAGAGGTAGAGATTCAAAATACGCACCTAAGCATATATCATACTTAGGCATTAAAGAGAAAAAGTACTAAAAAAGAGATGAAAAATGAAAACGAAATTTTTGATTGGCTCTCCTGTAAAAACAGATTTTTTGACTTGTGGCCCTTTCGTTTATAAGCAGCGATTTGTCCGATCTGCCCCACCCATACACCCCACCGACTAGAGTGCGAAAGAAACAACTGCAGCTCGGACCAATTTTATCTACATAAAATCGTCGAAAACAGCATTTCGTATTCCCCTGTTGCCTCCTCCAAAACTAAACCGATTTTAATAATTATTTCAATAATAATATGAGAAAGACTTTGGCTACGTCTGTATGTTGTTTTGAATTGTTTATATTCGTCAAATTTGTTTGCTGGATGTCTGAAAACGTACGGTAAAATTGGTCATTTTTGGAGGTCCCTAGTTCATACAGTAAATAATTAATGCAAAAAAGCAAAACATAGGGACATATTATCAGAGGTAACATAGAGTGTATGGTAAATTTTTTTTTGCTCTCGTGTAATGACACTAGAGCAAAAAAAAATTTGGGGATACTGATACAGGGAGGAAACAGGGGAATAAGTTTGTATGGAAAAAACGGTACTCGCCTATCCTCTTAAAACAAAAACACCAAATAACGTGCTAACATTAATATTAAAATATCTTCCATTTAGTTAAACTAAAAGCTTTTAACGTCCGTCCTTAATAAATTAATGTAATAAATTGTAGATTTAACGTTCGTTTTAACACTAATGATCTTAGATGCAGGTTGGACCGTGTTTTGGTAATTATTTTTGCCTGCATTCTACTTAGATTTTTCATATTTTTCTGAGTATACACTGCAGATTTTAGTTGGGTAGCCAAGTCATCGATATAATTACATTATGTGCTGTGCCAGCCTCAGCCCTCAATAATGGAATAAAGACAGATTATGACGATGATGATGATGAATGGTCTCACTAAAGTTGTGAATAAATACAACATCAAATTCATTTAAGGTGGTTGGAGAGCTGTCAATTTCATACAAAACTTTGTCGTAGAACACTCGTAGACGGTGTTAATAAAAGTAATGTTTTATTTATGGAAAAATAGCTTAGAAAATGTAGATTGCGCGTATCAAATAATATTTACAATTTATAACATACTTACGAAGATATAAGGCATTGAAGTTTTGTATGAATAATTTCAAAGCTATATCTTATTATATTATATAGCTGATATCTTCCTAATTATATAATAAATTGTAAATATTATTTGATATGCGCAATCTACATTTTCTAAGCTATTTTTTCATATTTAAAACATTACTTTTATTAATACCGTCTACGAGTCTTCTACGACAAAGTTTCGTATGGACGGAAACGGGTATAATATTACCGTTGGCGCGCTCCATACAAACGTAGTCTGGTTACATTTTCAATACTAAACAATTAAAGTCAGTGATATTTTTCAGAAACAATCTAGAAACTAATCTCTATTTTTGTATGAAGTCAGATTTTTATTAAAATGTATAGTTTTAAAGTAACAGTGCCTCAAGTATTTCCATACAAATCTTATAATAATCCTAGCATTAAAACTGTATATTTTAACGAAAATCGGACTTCATACGAACATAGAGATTAGTTTCTAGATTGTTTCTGAAAAATTTCATTGATTATAATTGGATAGTATGGAAAATATCACCAGACTACGTTTGTGTGCAGCGCGCATTTACGCTCTCGGAATAAACTTCTCAGACCTAAGAGAACGTACCTTAGAAAATTCCGGGTTAGAAGTAGCCGAAACTGATAAGGGTGAAAAAATGTCTAAATCTAGAAGAATCGACGCTACCAGGAAGGCCTACTTCTTTAGTGAGAAAGGTGTGAGTATCTGTAGATTGTAGAGTTTCTGGCCGCATCTTCTCTACAACGGAACACCTTCCGAAGCGGTGGTAGAATCAAAAATGACGTCAGAAAGTTATCTATGTGATATTATTTTGAATAAAAAATTTTGAGTTTGAGTTTGCAAAATAGAGACTATTAATACGCTGAAGAGTTCTCGAGTGGCGACCACGTACCGGTTGGCGCAGTGTGGGTATATAGTAGGCCTCCCATTTTGGACTGACCGATGAGGGCAGAGCAGGGCCGCGAGTTGTGATGATCCTTGGGGGATGCCTATGTCCAGCAGTGAAAGTCTATTAGTTAAGAGGATAGACGAGTGCGGTTTTTTCCATACAAACGTATTCCCCTGTTTTCTCTTTGGATAATGACACGAGCGAGACCAACAAAAAAATTATCTTACAATCTATGTTGCCTCTGCTATGTCCCTATGTTTTGTTTTTTTGCATTAATTAATTACTGTATGAACTAGGAACCTTCGAAAATGACCAATTTTACCGACCGTTTTCAGACACCCAGCAAACAAATTTGACGAATATAAACAAAAAAAGCAAAACGTACAGACATGGCCAAAGTCTTTCTCATATTATTCTTGAAAGAATTATTAAAATCGGTTTAGTTTTGGAGGAGAAGACAGGGGAATACGAAATGCTGTTTTCGTCAATTTTTTTGTAGATAAAATCGGTTCGAGCTGCAGTTGTTTCTTTCACACTCTATTGGGTGGGGTGTATGGGTGAGGCGGATCAGACAAATATGTAAACAGTCGGAAAAGTGACCTATTCTCCAAATTAGTATTTCAGACCGTCTATCCTCTTAAGCCCATAGAGAAAAACGTGTCTCCTGTCAACGCCCGGAGAGGAGTAAGTATTGTTTATTTCTCCATAGAACATTTTTTTGTCATTTTTTGCGGGGGGAGGGGGGGGGGGGGCTTTGCTATGACTATAGCAGTAAAACGCATCGAATTAGTAGCCCATCGGGGCTAGGTCGGGGCCGTCGCGGGGGTGGGACTTTGGCAGAGGGGAAAGTATGGGAAATTATTCGTAAGCCTGCTCCTCTCCTGTCAAGGAGTACGTGTTTCTTTATGGTTAAGCCGATGATGAGACAAAAAAATTGGATACAGTACAAAAGTATTTTTACAAGAAGTACTAAATATATCATGGTGGAGGATTACGCACATAGCGTTGAGAAAACATTATTGCTGACAAGAAATATGTCGTCCTATGTCTTTTGGTACCAGATATTGTAATTTTGATATTTTATATAGAACTGTTTTTACCTATTTATGAAATATTACGATCAACCAAAATACGATATACTCATATTATATCTGTAAATGTATATAATCGTGGGTGTCCAGTGGCGAGTAACCTTGCTTGCCGTACAGGAGGCGATGGTTCGATACCATCCAATGAGTTTTTCGGAATTTATGTACAATTTGTAAGACCACTGGCTTTTCGGTGAAGTAAAACATCGTGAGGAAACCTGCATGCTTCAATTTAGAAGCATGTATTGTACCCACTGTCCATTACTAGTGGCGACGGGCTCACTCCCCGTCACACTGCTCTGTCCAGTGGTCATACCTGACCAGACCTTATTAATCTTATTGCCTTTAGCTCAAATTACTACTTTATCCTATAAAAGAATAGAAAGTTACTTTTATTCCAATAAGAATGAATATAACAAGCTTCATAAAGCTTTCTGATTAAACGTAACAATTTATTTTTCTATAGAGTCTAAAATTTATTAAATCCGATCTAAAAATGAATTAAAGTAAGGGTTTCGAATCTATTTCTATGATTTAAAATAAACTTATAATAATTATGTTGTTATGTTCTTCTTTCGTCTTTCTTGTCAGCATTAGCCATTATTGTATGCCTCTTAAATGACTTACGGTCAGTTGCACGTACGTTCATTAAAGTTAATCCTCAATTAAATCTCTTGCTAGCTTTTACAACGTCAACAAGACAAAAAGTGACAGCAAGAGATTTAATGGAGGATTAACTTTAATTTAATCACTACTGTTATCTGAAAAAAAGAATACATTCCCATTGATAGAAAAGATCACTTTAAGCCGGCGTCAACAATATTGTGAAGAATTTTAAGGGGTGTTTAACAGCTATATCAATTTTATTGCTGAAAAAATCCCCAACAATGCATTGGTCTGTTCTAAATGTTTTTTGTTTTCCTTTTTCTGCGCACAGCTCAATGAAATATTTTCTTTAGGCGACAATTTATTTCCCTACATTTGCTACGCCATAACCATCTGTAACGGCTTACAAACAAGACATTTTTATTTATTGACTAATGATTTAAAGGATTTCAGAGAGTTTCGCTTTCGTTTATGTTTAAAAGTATAGTACAATTTGTACAGTTTGTGAGAATGGTTGAATGAGAAAATTTGTCTCTACTTTAACCTTTTAAGTAGGGACTCTATATTTTTGAAACAAAAACTATTTGAGTGAGTTGTAGACGAAAAATCAACATTTACTTTCTCTAAGCAACGTTTTCAATATGCGTTTTCTGCAAACACCACAGTTTACTAGAACCTTATTCTATTTTAGACGTTATTACCGTTGGAATAGAGACGTAAGTAAATATGTAGCAACGTAGCAGACCATACTATATGCAGTCGAGCAAGACTGTATCACCTCTCATTGTTTTTGACTCTTCATGACCTCAGCGTTTCTGCGTACAAAGCGCTCGATAAATGTAAGTGTAACTAGTTAGTACCTAACTAGTTGCGGCGGCCTGGCTTTGTAATTTGTTAGTGCAGACCGCATTTGCGTGCAAGATGGGTACACAAACAAAAAGACAGAAAAATAGATATTTCAAGTACGCATTTTTCAAACTAACATTTTTATCACAAATATTTTCAATTTACTAGACATGCCAAGTTTTCAATTTTACTTATCGCGTTCTCCTAACTTTTCCTACAGACTTCTTTGATTTGAAGATGTACATAATTTAGCGCTTGCTTGGCTCTGTAAGAGTTTGATTTTTAAATAATAGTGCACATTAGCGAGCGTGTTAAATTATGGCTAGTTGCACACTGCTGCCAGAATAGTCATGCCTGATTCATGCGGTATTGTGACGAAAGCGCCCGTCTTGTGCGATTGTCTGGCAAGTAGAAAAGCGGATATGATTTTAGGTACCAGCTGATATTCATTTTAAAACATAGTTACATTTTCTTAGTTGCGCCACAGGTAGCACATATATTTAGTGATCATAGCTTACAGTAAAGCAAATGTCTGATTCTTGTAGTCGTGCAACGAAAATGCCCGCTTTGTGTGTGTGATTGTAAGGCAAGTTAGCAAGCGAAGTCTGCTTTAATAACTGGCTGTTGTTTGTTTTAAAACTAGTTGTGTATTTAGTTGCAAATTAATTTAGCGATCATACCGTATGGTAGAACAAAGTGCCTGATTCTTGTGGTCTTGTGACGAAGGTGCCTTGTGTGATTGTGTGGCAAGTTGGCAAGCGAAGTCTGCTTTAATACAATATCTAGCTAAAAAACATGTTGCGTATTTAGGTGCACATTAATTTAGCGATCATACCATATGGTAGAACAAAGTGCCTGATCCTTGTGGTCTTACGACGAAAGTGCCCGCCTTGTGTGATTGTGTGGCAAGAAGACAAGCTGGTTTGATTTTAATCACAAGCTGATGTTTGTTTTATAATTAAGCTTAATGTTTATAGTTACACCACAGGTTGCACATCCATTTAGTGATCATACCGTATGGTAGAACAAAGTGCCTGATTCTCGTGGTCTTGCGACGAAAGTGCTCGCCTTGTGTGATTGTGTGGCAAGAAGACAAGCTGGTTTGATTTTAATTACAAGCTGATGTTTGTTTTAAACACAAGTTCCGTATTTAGTTGCACATTAATTTAGCGATCATACCGTATGGTAGGACAAAGTGCCTGATTCTCGTGGTCTTGCGACGAAAGTGTATGTCAAGTTGGCAAGCTAGTCTACTTTATTAACTAGCTGATGTATGTTTTAAACACAAGTTCCGTATTTAGTTGCACATTCATTAAGCGATCATACCATAATAATATAGTAGAACAAAGTGCCTGATTCTTGTGGTCTTGTGACGAATGTGCCTTGTGTGATTGTGTGGCAAGTTAACAAGCGAAGTCTTCTTTATTAACTAGCTTAAAACAAGTTGCGTTACATTAATTTAGCGATCATACCATGGTAGAACAAAGTGCCTGATTCTCGTGGTCTTGCGACGAAAGTGCCGTGTGATTATGTGGCAAGTTGGCAAGCTAGTGCTTTAATAACTAGCTAAAAAGCATGTTGCGTATTTAGGTGCACATTCATTTAGCGATCATACCTTACGGTAGAACAAAGTGCCTGATTCTCGTGGTCTTGCGACGAAAGTGCTCGCCTTGTGTGATTGTGTGGCAAGTTGGCAAGCGAAGTCTGCTTTAATAACTGCTGTTTACCTTGTGCTAATAACGAAGGCACGATGTTTTGTTACGGTTTTCAGTAAATATGGAAATAGTGATATTAAAATTTGGCTAACAATGTTTCATTCAAAATCTTAGTCTTGGATGTGTGAAATATTCATGTCTAGGTTTTAGTAGGTGGTAAATGGAATGTAATTCTAGAACGTTTCAATTTCAATTATAACTTGAAGGTTACTTTATATTCCAAGATCCCGTTACAAATTTTCTATACCCATTTGTGTTCAAGCATTTGCAATGGAAATGTCTTAAAAAGCCAAAAGGGTGCATAAACTTGCGGCCGGGTGCAATAATGTTGTTTCCGTGTTAATTATTAATTTATGATATCTTTAATTCGCGCATTAATTTAGACAAAACGATTTACCGCGGCGAACTTCGTACCGCCTGAGAAATCTTAGAATCTTCCCGACAAACAATTGGCCGTTTTTTTAGCTTATGCTAATCGCGAATAATGTAGCATTCTAATGGTGACACAATTATTCAGATCGGGCCAGTAGTTTCGGAGCCTATTCAATACAAACAAATAAACAAAGAATAAAATCTTTCCTCTTTATATTATTATAAAATAATATAATAAGTAATAAGTATAGATAATCAAATTGAAGCAAAACTAAAAAAAAACTAGCGGGATGTAAAAATGGTCGCAACATAGGGTTGCCAATTATTATTATTTTATTAGAAAATATTTCTATCTTGTGCATGGGGAAGATTTACTTGGAAACTGGTGGATTTATTTTGATTAATCTTTTACGTATGAAACCTCCTCTTTTCTGAGAAGGTTTGAATTGACGGCTCGATAGCACAGTCGGTTGTGAACCTGACTGCTGTGCGAGGAACGCGGGTTCGAATCCCGTAAGAGACAAATATTAATTGTATGGTGAATATGAATATTTGTGCCCGAGTCATGGATGTTTGTATCTATATTATGCATTCAATATCGTTGTCTAGTCATCATAATACAAGTCCAAGCTAAATTCGGGTACTTTAAACGTGAATAGATAATTTGTGTGACAATGTCCAAGAATAAATTAATATAAAGCGTAATAAGAAAGCCTTTTTGTAATCTGTAGCCAAGAGCTTGCAATAGTCACAAGGATGGCAACCCTAGTTTTATATTCTTATTTAAACACATGAGTGTACAAAACATGTAGTGGGATTTTAGTCTTTTATACATAGAAAATAGGTGTACCAACTACCAACTCTTTGATAAATATATGAAAGGTATTAAAATATCGTTCACAATGAACGTAAGTATATAGACAAAGTCAAGAGATCATTTACCAAGTTTGCAAGATAGAAGAGAATAATAATTTAACGCTTAAAATTAAAAATCGTATTCACAAAATCCTTCACTATTTATAAAACCTCATTTTGAAAAAAACCAACATAGAAATCGAAAAAAAAATCAGCTGTTCCATACAAGACTGCAATTCTGCTCGATCCAAATGCATGGGCCAGCAGATTTTTTTTTTGCTTTTTGACTTTGTCCTATAAAGAAAGTTCTTCAGTTGATTGTCTATTCATCCTCTAGAAAAACCGTCAGCTTATTAAATTGAACCCTGTATACAGGGTGTAACAAAACACCCTAGTAATACTTAAAGGGGTTCTTCAGACCATCAAACTGAACATCTTTCAACATGAAGCCAACTCCGAAATCGCGAAAAAAAAACTGCTGTCCGAAAAACGGAATTACCGATTCGACTAAAACGTATGGGACAGCTTTTTCGCGATTTCGATGTTGGCTCCATAGTCAAAGTTGTTCAGTTTCATGGTCTGAAGCACCCCTTTAAGTTTTACTGGGATGTTTTGTTACACCCTGTAGACAATGTCAAGATTCCCTCATTACCAAGTTTGCAAGATAGAAGAGAATAACAATTGGACTTTAAGGCGTATCATCCCTGGACCAAGACTCTCCATACTAATCGATGCGAACGAGCGCGTGGCTCCGGTCAGCATTTAGCCGTTTTGTTTGAAAAATTTGATGATTTTTTATTAATTTCGAAAAAGTAAGAAAACCATATTATTCTAAATTGTGTTGCGGTAAGTAAATTTTCATTTTCTTCCGATGAAAAATGTAAGAGTAAAATGGTTACAAACTGGAAAAAAAGGGAGATTCCCTTTTCTTCTGTTTTATTCATTAAAATCGATTTCTAGAAAAACCACATCACTTCTCATATCGTGTAGATGGTTCAGTTTATTTTTCAGCTCAAAAAGTGCAATTCGCAATAGTTAATAAAATGGTTACAAAGTTACCCAAAATCAAGAGGTAGCCACTTAAAACCTGAGGGCCTACCATGAGTTTTTTCTGTATTTTACTACTGTAGTTACGTCGCCAAATCGTATGACAGAAATTAGTTCGCAACGTAACCACTAGGAGCGCTGTACGAAATTCAATACAAAATTGGTGACGTTACTACAGTAGTAAAGAACGGTGAAAACTCATGGTAGACCCACTGGAAACCGTTTCTACAAAACCTCTTACTATTTATAAAAACCCCATTTAAAAAAGGTTAAACATTCAAATAACGAATCAGAATCCGACGACAGCGTCGCGAAATTGCACAACAACTCTTTAGTCAGAAGCGGGATAGAATGAAGTGGTGAAATTAAATTGGAGCTAAATAAATAGTGCTAGGTCTCCGATTGTAATTACACTGCACACCCGGGACCGCCAGAGAGCTCAGCTTTCCGTTGTTATAAAGTATTTTAGTTATTTAGCCTTTTTTGTGCCGTGGTGGTCTAGTGAGTAGTAGTTCACCTAGAGTGTAGGTGCCGATTCGATTCCTGACCTGGACAGGCACGTATCCAGA
This sequence comes from Agonopterix heracliana, assembly GCA_963693445.1. NCBI lineage: Eukaryota > Metazoa > Arthropoda > Insecta > Lepidoptera > Depressariidae > Agonopterix > Agonopterix heracliana. The sequence goes on from OY856332.1 coordinate 7,973,696, forward strand.
CTTTGGTTTCGGGGGGGGACATTTAATTTTCGGGGGGGGGGGGATGTTCATAGAAAAACTATGAAAAAGTATGTGCTGTAATCACTTTTCCATACAAATATTCGGATTTCGGGGGGGGGGGGGGGGGGATAAATCCCACCTATCCCCCCCCCCCCTGGATACGTGCCTGGACCTGGATCAGACTCTTAAAATGAGTTTTTGGGATCTTGTATACAGGGTGTAACAATATTTAAAGGGGTCGTTTAGGTCATGAAACTTAACAACATTCACTACACATACATTTGAGTCGTGTTGGAACTGCAGTGTTGTATGAAACAGCAGATTTTTTAAATGTTGGAACAGCTTCCTTTTTGTAACTCTATGTACCTACTTTGTTTGTACTTACAAATAAAGTATTCATATATAGAATATTGAAACCATTAACAACAATAATAACATTGTTGTTAATAACATTTACAATACAACAATAACATTAACACTATACAATTATTCTAAACCTACTAATATAATATCAATAGGAACTGCCTCCGTGGTCTAATGGTTAGAGCATTGGGCTCTTGACACGAAGGTCGTGGGTTCGATTCCCACGGGGGGCACCTAGTGAAATTTCACTTTGTGCGTTTTTCCTTAGTTGGTTAGGACATTGCAGGCTGAGTCACCTGATTGTCTGAAAAGAAATATGATTCCGTGCTTCGGATGGCACGTTAAGCTGTTGGTCCCGGCTACTATCACTGGTGGTAGTAGTCGTTACATAAAAACCTCGTCAGAGGCCGTAAGGCGGTTTGAATAAACTCTAATAGGTTGACGAGCCTAAAGAAATGAAAAAATCACTCATTTTAATATCTTTGTCATCGATGTAGAATATCAAATCCAATATTAAGTCAGTAATTCTGGTATCTTTTATTACAAACTCTAAATTCAAAAGTGATCCAACATTTTCAATTTTGGAAAACGAATCTTCCCTTTTTTTCAGTTTTATGTAAATTCTTAGGTCTACGTTAGGAGCGATGCCGCCATCAAGGATTTCAGAGTCATTGAATATGTAAATCGGAGGTAAAATTGAAAATACCTCCCCATCGGCTATTAGTTTGGTGCGAGGATGTCTTAAGGGCCAGAATTGTAGACATGGTACCATTAAGGGTAAGAACAATGCTTTTGGATAACCTATTTGTCTATGTAATAACTGGAGACCGTGTTCCCATTTAGAGCGTTCAGAAACCATGTATAACTAATGGAAATTACAATCTAATTTCATCTCATATTGCTTTCATTTTCTTCATTAGATTAATTTTGTTAACATGTTTCATTGATTCATTATTGCAACGCAACGTTACTGAAAACATAATTGCGAATCTTATTATTCATCATCATCATCATCATCAGCCTATATACGTCTCACTGCAGGGGCACAGGAGTACCCTCAGGGAGGGTGTATGGGCGTTAGTCTACCACGCGTGCCCAGTGCGGATTGGTAGCGTTCACATACGCATCGGAATTTCTTCTTCAGCGTATGCAGGTTTCCTCACGATGTTTTCCTTCACCGTTTGAGAGCAGTCGGTATTACGTACATAGAGTTTCCACCGTACCATTAATTATAGAAACAGTATGTATTGTATGTTGTATTTTTTTTCTATTCTTGGTGTGCAAATAAAGAATATTTATCTTATCTTATCTTATGGAGGCATAGCAGACATATTTTTAAATACCATATAAGTATTCAGAATACGATTTTTAATACCACTGGTTTTTTATGAGAATTTGCTTCGAAATACGATGAAAAAATTATGGCTGTAATCTAATCACTGTTCCATACGAATATTCGGATTTCGAGGGAGGGGTATATCCCATCTATCCCTCCCCCCCCCCCCCTGGATACGTGCTTGGCTACTTGACCAACACGATTAAATGAACAGAAATGTTTAAGTGTATTAAGGTAAGGCGCATAAATTGTGTGTGGAGAGCTTTAAGCTATCAAAAATTTTCAAGCCGCCCCTAAAAAATCATCTATCGTAATAATGTTCGGCCTACACGGTAATAATCTTTTATGCCTAAAAACCAAATAAAATAAAATACCTAACAGTCACGGAGCCGAAATAAATTCTGACACAAAAAGCAAATACACGTTGACAAGTTTGCATTTTTATGGCGCGCTGGTGGATGCGGCCCGCGCACCGTGCTAGAGATAAAGTCGAAGAAACAAAGTGAATAGAAGGGCTTTTAAACAGGTTTTGTTAGTCTTCAACAGACCACTTACAGGGTGGTTTTAAAAAAATACGAATTGATCATGGTCAGCAGCATTATCAGTAAGTCAGAAAGCCAAAAAAATTGATTCCAAAAGGGTTCACGACGAAAAAACAGTGGTGTAGAAGGCAAATGGGAAAACCACCACAGTAGTTTTTTTCCTTGAATAGGAGTATATGGGTCGTATATTCTAAGCCATAGATGTGATAAATAGGTTTTTTTATATGACCATCACATTACGTCCAGCTTAGCCCATTCCAGCAAATTTCTAACATCTTTATCCAAAGTCATCAAGTGGAAATAATTAGGGCTGCCACAAAAACAATTTGTGACCCGTAACGGGTACGCCACGCCGTTTGTTTTGCCTCCTCGCTGTGCGACTCCGGTTATTTTGACGTTTCCCTAAATTAGTGGCTACTTGCGTACAGATATGAGAGAAAATTTTGTTTAACTTGTCATAGAAAAGTTAATTAAATGTTGAGGTCCCGAACCAATTGTTTGAATGTTGTCTGAAAAGCTAGAGACTTACATTGCTCCTCGTCAACTTGTATCGACTACAGGATACTACAGGGTGAAATTGATATAATTAGCATCCTTTTAAACTAAGAGTCTACCCATCAAACTGAACAACTTTTACTATGGGAGCAAACCAATCGGAGCAAAAAAAAAATCTGCTGTCCCATACTAAACTGCATCCGCCGCCGCTGCCGACACGACTCAAATGTATGGGACAGAAGTTTTTTTTTTGCTCCGATTGTTTTGCTCCCATAATAAAAGTTGTTCAGTTTGATGGATAGACTCTTAGTTTAAAAGGATGCTAATGATATCGATTTCAACCTGTATATAACGCTCATCGTATCCCCCTTATGCTATTGTTCCCAAATACAGAGTCAATAAATGTACTATACTAACTAACTACTACTAACAATACTGCCAGAGTCACGTATAACGTCACGTGGCCAGCCTATGCTGGTTATGTATAGCTTATGCTGAAGAAATAAAAAATATATATACCTATTAAACAAAAAATTAAATAGAAGTGTCGCCATGATTTCTGTTGTTTCTATGCACCGAAATCAGAAAACCAAGCCAGACTTTTCGTAATATTTTTTGTCATACCTCCTAAACAAAAATATATTCAACCAACATACCTACTCGTATATCCGATGTCACATAAAAATTAGTTTTTCTCCATATAACGTTATACCCTTCAAATAAAAGTATAAAAACCAACCAAAAACTGACCGAAACAACTTCAAAACAAGAATCCCAAAAAACTAGCAAACTTTACCCCCATTTCCATACACCAAACTATTTATTACCTTTCCTAAACTTCTGCCTACCCCACAAAGAAGCTGAAGTTAAAATTGAAAAGGGTCTCAATTTCCGGTAGTTTCCACACCCTTATCTAACTCTTGGAGTTAGAAAGAGAGGTTGAATGGAAAGATAAACGCATAGAGGTCATGTCAGTTACATAGTCCATTAAAATAGTTCTGTCGGAGTTTTGGAAGTTTAGCGGTAATATTTCGCATCCTTAAGTTTGTTACGAACTGAAAGTTATACTTAGTGTGTTCCATATATTTAGATGCAAATTATCATCTCATATTATTTAAAAGCTACTTACGCTCTTGACGGTGGAGTACAATATCTTTTTTTTCTTATCGTGTGCGCAAGCCCTGGTGTCAGAGTTTATTCAAAACACCTTGCCTCTGACATGGTTTTTATGTAACGACTACTACCACCAGAGATAGTAGCCGGGACCAACGGCTTAACGTGCCATCCGAAGCACGGAATCATCTTTCTTTTCAGACAATCAGGTGATTCAGCCAGCAATGTCCTAACCAACTGGGGAAAAACGCACAAAGTGACATATCACTGGGTGTCAGCGAGCCCTTGGGAATCGAACCCACGACCTCCGTGTCTAGAGCCCGATGCTCTTAACTATTAGACCACGGAGACAGTTCTAGTGTCTTAAGTTCCTGGTACTCTTGTATTAATACAAAAGCGTCGTTATATAATAATTGTAGGTATACTATATTTTAAAACTATTATTATCCCTGATATTTTCTCTTTGCATAGACAGTCATCTTTACTTTCCTAGTTTGATAATGTTACAGATATCTACTTCAAGTTTTCGTAGCATCTCGTAGCACCGTAGCTGCGTAGCATTTATTGTTTGAGATTTTATGTAATAGACGTACTACGTAAGTTAACTTTTAAATGCAATAAATAATAAAATATTGATGCTGCATGCCTTGCTAATATTTAAGCAAGTTAATTATTGTACTTATACTCTTTATTCCTTTCTACAAATACAGCTTTTGTTTAAAAGTTCAGTACCATGTATGGTTTCGATTTAATCATTGTTTGAGAAGGTCCTAGGGTTCAGGCATCTAGATTAGGAGCTAGGGTTTTCAATGTCATATTCTTATTATTATATTATATCAGCCGTCGGTGTCCCATTGTTGGGCAAAGGCCTCCCTCCGTTCTCTTCATGCATCCCTGTTTTGCGCTTCGTTGGGCCAGTTCTTAAAGAAGCTATCAATTTCGTCCCGCCACCTTCTCCTAGGTCTGCCTTGATTTTGTACTGGGAGCCAGTTGGTAGTGATTTTGGCCCATAAGTCATCAGGCATGCGGCAGACATGTCCAGCCCAGTCCCACTTCAGATTGGCAGCGGTGGTGGCGACGTCTGTCACTTTGGTTCTGGCGCGAATGACCTCATTTCTGACCCGGTCGATCAGTTTTAAGCCAAGGATGCTGCGCTCCATAGCCCTTTGACAAACCTTGAGGCTCGACTTCTGATCGCGAAAAAAATACATATTTTAGCTCTAGTCGATTTGTAGAGTATAGAACATACATTTTTTTTTTCCCGATTTCGATATTGGTCCCATAGTGAAAGTTGTTCAGTTTGATGGTCTACACCACCCCCTTAAATGTTTATTTGTAGTTTTGTAACACCTTGTATAGACAAATTAAATGTAATTTTCATTTGAATCAATCAACAAAACACCCTAATAATATTTAACCGGATGGTTTGGACCATCAAACTGGATAACTTTCAACTCTATGTTTCCTTGATTCGTATTCATCATACATTATATTTTCCCTGTAAGGGATTCACACCCGCATCTCTCAGCACAGCAGACAGGTTCACTTCATACTGAGCTACTGTCCGACACAGACCTAAAAGAAGAACCAGACGTAATCTCGTCTAATCATGAGTGAAGCACCCATTTCGTTTGTGTGCGTGCTGTCACGCGCTGCGCTACATAATGGTGACGGGTTGTAGCACCTGCGCCTAGAGTTAGTGCATCTGTGTCAGTGTAGGTCCCTTGTAGAACAAACGAGATTGTATTACCTTGCATGCTTCACATCTTTTTAGTGCAATATTCGGTCCGTATTTCTTTCAAGTCCGTGGCAATATTTGTGGCAACTTTCAGATAAACTGAATGATATTACGCATAGCAATGAATATTATTAGGGACTAAAGGAACCTGACTTGGAAAATAACTCGGCTCTTTTTAGGGTTCCATAGTCGAACAAGGAACCCTTATATTTTCGTCCGAATATAATTATCTACAGGGTGAAATTGATATCATTAGCATCCTTTTAAACTAAGAGTCTACCCATCAAACGAACAACTTTTACTATGGGAGCATACCAATCGGAGCAAAAAAAAATCAGCTGTCCCATACTAAATCCCGCCGCCGCTGCCTACATGACTCAAACGTATGGGAAAGCAGATTTTTTTTGCTCAGATTTGTTTGCTCCCATAGTAAAAGTTGTTCAGTTTGATGGGTAGACTCTTAGTTTAAAAAGATGCTAATGATATCAATTTCACCCTGTATAGGGTCCTTTTTAATATTCTGACACTTTTTTAAGGGGATGATCAGACCGTCAAACTGAACAACTTTCTCTATGGCACCAACAACATCGAAATCGCAAACAAAAAACAGCCCCTCTGTAAAACTGCAAATCTACTCACGTCAAATGTATGGGACAGCTGTTTTTTTTCCGTAGTGTTGGTCCCTTAGAGAAAGTTGTTCAGTTTGATGATCTGATCATCCCCTTAAAAAAGTGTCAGCATATTAAGTTGGACCCTGTATAGTAACAGCATAAGTCTTCAGTATTTACCAACCAAATCGAGTCCGAGTGTAATTGTAATTGACATTTATGGTGTAAAGGCCTAATACCCTCAAAACCAAATAATATCACACCGCAGGGAACAATAGACTGTCAGCAAACGAAAGGTCAATGGCCCTCTGGTCGATTCTGGCTAATTCGTAATTACCATTCATAGGGTCGTGAACGAACGATTGCAATCAAAACACTCTCGCTTCCACTTGAAGGGAAGATATTTTATAGATGCGGCAAAAAATAAGAAGTGTTTTATCCTAACGGCTGCGTCACATCCATACTAATATCTAGGATTTACATTAAATACGTTGAATATTCATGGGGTGCTTCAGACCATCAAACTGAACACTTTAGTTATGGGAACAATATAAAAGTGGTAAAAAAAAATCTGGACCAAACATAATTAAATTGTTTCCCAATGTAAGTTACCTTAATTTAATTTAAAGTACAGTAAGACCAGGAAAATAATTCCCCACGTCAATCTTCGTTCGCGCAGACAGGGATTAACATTTCCCGATGTTTCTCGAAACGATTTGATAATAGAATAAAGTATTAAAGAGGGTCTCACGACGGAAGTCTTTGACCAGTGTCGTATTGCCAGGACATTAGCATGAAGGGCAATGGAGAGGCCTATGCTCGGAGTTTCCCAGCGAGATCGAATCAGAAATGAGATCCGCAGAAGAACCAGAGTAGCTGAAATAGCCCAGAAAATGGCTAAACTTAAGTTGTTGTGGCAATCCTTGGGGAAGGCCTGTGTCGAGCACTGCCGTGCAGTCAATTGACCGAATGTAGATCAAATCGACCAAATAGAAACAGATTGGTTTGCGTGGTTTTAATAACAGTCAACTGCGCAATGTTAAACAGGTCGTTTTATTTTCCTTTTTTCAATCTTCTATGTTTAGTCCTCTATAACCTTTAAAATTAATAGTAAATCATTTACCTTACTGGGTTCCCCCATTTTCCCCGATGCGATCCCCGCTATGCTGGAACTCAAAAGACAATCCCTGCTTGGCATCTCGGAACACTTTAAACACCTTCCTGCATATGTCGCTCTGACCCTACTGCGACAATGCTTCTCAATGCCTAGGCTCACATATGCCATCAGGACAGCCCCTTCATTCCTCTCTCCAGGCGACGTCTCCATCCTAGATGATGCTTTAAAACACACCCTCGAGAGCATTCTGAACGTCAATCTTTCAGAGGATCAGTGGCTACAAGCGGCTCTCCCGATTCGGCATGGTGGCCTGGGCATCCGCCGCACTCAGGACGTTGGCCTGGCCGCTTTTCTGGCGTCATCGCACGGGGTAGCTAATCTCGTCGCTCGCATCCTAGCCGTCAACGGCAACGGATTGTGCCTGCCCTTTGTCGATGTCGCCTTAACAGCATGGTCATTCCTACACCCAAACCAGGATGTACCAGACACACCTGGCAGCCAGCGAGCCTGGGACGAAATCCGCTCCAAAGCAATCCTCGCCCAACTTATAGGATCCGCCACTGGCACGGACCTGGCGAGGCTCCGGGCCGCCTCTAAACCAGAGTCAGGAGCATGGCTGCATACCTTGCCCTCCCCACACCTTGGGACATTGCTTGATAATACTACCCTTAGCATAGCCTCCGCTCTAAGACTGGGCTCCGACACATGCGTCCCCCATCCCTGCGTCTGTGGTTCAGTCGTCCTAGCCAACGGCCATCATGCCCTCAGTTGCCAGAAATCAGCAGGCCGCTTCTCACGCCACCACGTTCTAAATGACCTCGTCCATCGTGCTTTGATATCGGCAAACATCCCAAACGTCCTCGAGCCCACAGGACTAAGCCGCACAGATGGCAAGAGACCCGACGGCCTGACTCTTATCCCCTGGCAGAAGGGCCGGTGCCTCCTTTGGGATGCAACCTGTGTAAGTACCTACGCTCCGACGTACCTTCGCCGTACCTCACAGGTAGCCGGGTCAGCTGCAGAGTGCGCCGCACGATCGAAGCACTCCTGGTACGCGGCCTTGGAGGCAAACTATTTATTCGTGCCGTTCGCAGTTGAGACGGGCGGTCCCTGGAGCGCTGAGGCAAAGAACCTGGCTCGAGAGTTGGGTCGCCGGATGAGGGATAGGGGCTGCGATCCACGGTCTGGTTCTTTCCTGGCTCAACACATTGCCTTAGCGATCCAACGTGGTAACGCCGCAAGCGTTATGGGCTCGTTTAGGCCAGAAACGAACCGCGACGGACTCTCTGTTTAGTTCTGATTTTTAACACATTTATATTTTTATACTATTACTATTAACCACTGTATTTTTCCTCAATAAACAGCTACCCCGTTTTAAAATTAAAATAGCTTATGTAGTATCTTGGAGTACAAATTTTTTATTTAGGCTTTCTTTCTGTATTGATCATCATTATCATCATTGGCATTTCATCTGTAAAAGATGATGCAGCGTCATGTCGGTCATGCCTCCTTTCCCGCTTTTCAGCCTAGGAAACAAACCACCCCCTATTGTGCTCAGCTTTTCCTTCCTTCCTTTATTTATAATTTTTAGGGTTCCGAAGTCAACAAGGTGCCCTTATACAGGGTCCTTCTTAATATGCTGACACTTTTTTAAGGGGATGTTCAGAACATCAAACTGAACAACTTTCTCTATGGGACCAACATCGAAATCGCGAAAAAAAAAATCAGCTGTCCCATACATTTGGCTCGAGTAGGTTTGCAGTTTTGTATCATATGGAAGAGATGATTTTTTTTTTGCGATTTCGATGTTGGTCCCATAGAGAAAGTTGTTCAGTTTGACGGTCTGATCATCCTCATAAAAAAGTGTCAGCATATTAAGTTGGAACCTGTATATAGTTTCGCCACGTCCGTCTGTCCGCGGCTTAGCTCAGCAGAGACGCTTAGTACGAGTACTAGAAACCTGTAATTTGGCATGGGTATACAATATATTAATCACGCCGAAAAAGTGGTAAAATTTTTTTTTTTTTTAGTGTACCTTCCCTACCCATGGTGTGGGGTATCTATGGATAGGTTATTTAAAAATATGGTGGGTTTGGTAAAACCGGTTTTTTAATATTTTTAGTGCGCCAATGAACTGTAAAAGGACTCTAGGTTTTCGAAAGCCTCGCGGATAAAGTCGCGAGCAAACAGTCTTGCTTCTAGCCCATTTCTAGCCGCATCCATTTTCCTCCATGCTTCGTGTTCTCGACACCAACCGTCTACCAGAATGTAATTAACTTAAACGGAAACGACTTCATTTGTTTTTTATGTCTTTTGTCCTTTTTAGGGATAACCGAAGAATGTGTCAATGGCACAATTAGAATTGAGATTTTTAACCTATTACTTTCAAATGACTTTAACAGATTCGTCCAAAAGCTTTTCCACTTTTCATTTAAGTTCGCAGCTTCGGTTTTATAGTTCGTATGAATTTTGTAAAATGACAACATATCTAATAAACTAGTACAAACTAGCATTTAACATATGTAGGTATACAGGGTGTTTCATAAGTAACAATAAATTTTTTAAACTCTTAAGGGTGTTGTTTAGACCGTCAAACTGAACAACTTTCTCTATGGGACCAACATCGAAATCGCGAAAAAAATAATTTTATATCCCATACATAATATTTTAGCTCTAGTCGATTTGTAGAGTATAGAACATCAATTTTTTTTTTCAAGATTTCGATATTGGTCCCATAGTGAAAGTTGTTCATTTTGATGGTCTACACCACACCCTTACAGGTTTATTTGTATTTTTGTAACACCTTGTATAGTCGGTATATTATTAATATTACCTACTGACAAAAATTTTAAGGCCCAGTTTAAATAAATATGTAGGTATAAAAAAGCTATTGATACAGCGTTGGTACATTTCAAAGGCTACAATATTGGTCTCATAGTGAAAGTTGTTCAATTTGAACCAACCCCTTACGTGTGCAACACATTAAATTTTACACCCTGTATTTAACACGTTGTATATAATAATCAAGTGCCGCAGACAGGTTAAAAAGACGTATCAACGTCCAAAGTTAACAAAATTTAATTCAATGAAATAAATGACCAGTGAACCAAACTAAAATGAATTAAAGATTTAAATATTATCACAAATTAATGATAGTAATAATGAATGCAATGAGAACCGAACACAATTTTAATTAACAGTTTTTGAATCGGTCGTCTCTCTTATTAAATATTTCGAATTGAACATGAATATTGATGCTTGTTAATATTTCTGCGAAATAGTTTATTCAGTTGAAGCCTTTTAAATAATCCGATTTTCACAATGTCCGACATTGTTAGCGTACACTGCTAGCTAGTTTATTATTTTAAAGATATACTTACAAGGTGTTACAAAAATACAAATAAACCTTTAAGGGGGTGGTTAGACCATCAAACTGAACAACTTTCACTATGGGACCAATATCGAAATCGCGAAAAAAAGAATTATGTTCCATACTCTACAAATCGACTAGAGCTAAAATATGTATGGGATATCATTTTTTTTTTCGCGATTTCGATGTTGGTCTGTAATCACCCTACCCTAGCCTCTATGTATATCTAACCTAGCTAACTACCTGTAGTATGTATATCTCTATCTATTCTAATATTGTTAACCTACTTATATATTTGATCCGTAATTATTTAATTAACAAATTAATGGCCTGTTGGTGTGATCGTCTAGATTATTATTTAGTGACCCTTCATACGTTGTGTAAATTCGAATTCGACGTCTGTAGTTATTTCTGCAAGTAATTTAAAATTAATCGAATCCGCGGGGAGTTAAAGTTCGTACACGTGTAGTTAGAATAAAACAAATTAGAGTAAGTAAACCAAAGACATGCAACTTAGCTAGATTCCTCCACTGGTCCGGCAGCGGCTGGTATCCTGCAGGTTTCTTTCTTCGTGGCCACACGCTTTTAACACTTTGCTATGTTAGTAAAATACATAAAGAAAATAATAATATATTTCCCTAAAAGAACCCCTACCAATAAGGCCAGGATGAGACGGACATCATTTTGTTAACTTCCGACTAGACGAAAAGAGATGAGTGAGACAAGGTAAAAATCAGTTCTACTGATGCGGAAAATAAATGTTCTAGTCGCAGTTACAAATTGATATTAATCTTGGATGGGGTATTGGCCGCTAAGCTATAATATATATCAAAAAATTATCAGCGACCTTCAATCTCCTGTACCGTACTGGACCTCCAGCAGAGAACGAACTAGCAGCTGAAATCGTCCTAATTCAACATGGACCAAACCATCACTCTCTCTCCCTTTGATTAACACCGCATACTTCCTTCCTCAAATTGATCTCAAACATACATCATAATGTGATACGCAGCGCGGGTGGAGTTTATCTATTATTTAATATTTAGCTAGCAAACGAGAGATTATCTGAAGAGTTTACTTTTACAGACGTTTAAATCTGGTTCGTATGATAGATTTACTACACCCACATTCTAGGCATCGGCGCTGTAAAGGAAACCCCCAGGGACCCGGAGAGTCGCAAGGACGATTGAGCAAGGTCTGGAAGCAAGCACAGGACAGGGTTTCAGCCAGTAAATGCGTTAAAACACCCAACAAACCAAACCCGCGGGGAGGCTATTACGATTATGATTTTAATTTAACAAGAGCAAACTTTGCACTGGTAAGTTCAGAGGTGAGATGGCATTTTAGTTCACTTGAGATTACACACAAATGAGTTAACTGTCAGTAAGAGAGCATCTTAGTCCATAATGTAAAATAATTGCTGTGATTTTATAACGGTGTCACTCAGTGATAAAACAGGACGATTATCAAAACTTGAAGTGCAAGAGTCTCCACTTGTTTAACTTTAATTTAGTTTACTCCTTCAAACAAACATTTTTAATACCGCGTAATCAAGTAAAGTTAAATAGTTGATGTTTATATTTGACGCGGTTTGTTATTAATTCACACTGGGTCCATTCATTCACCTTATATAATCTGTGCAAAAGTCAAGACAAGCTGTACTACAATCAAAACCTCGCCGATGGCCGCAACTTATACTGAATCGTGTCAAACGAAAGGTCTCCAATACTCTAAGGTAACAAACACTAAGACATCAAAAAGGTGATCTAATGACGCGACCACAGTCTCGTAGAAATCTGTTCAGATACAACCTTAGGAAAAATATATATAAGTACACATTATAAATCAATTAGATTACACAATAATTATTACACCCTTTTAACTCGCGTTAGGATTTATTTAATCCTTGCACTATGCACCACACTCACGTCTAGAGCTTCGCCCGGCTCTCCTTAAAAAAAATCCAAACTACTTTTACCCTATATTTCTGTAAGTACGCAAATAGCCGATCGATCTGATTTGGGTTTTCGCGCGCGAACTAATCGATGACCGACTACCAACGCGTTAAAAATTAGACTCCCCGTCTCCGTCTCGTAGATTAGTTATTTTCCAAAATTGCAATTGTTTTTGTGGCCATAAATTTACTAATTTATTACGTTTCCTACTTGACTCTCCCAATGCGCGCACGCACATGTTGCTTAAAGTGCATTTTTTTCTATAACTGCACTCACGCTGTGAGCGACGAGCTTTTGCACATTCTTAGAACAATGTTGTCCCTTAAGTATTTCGTGTCAACTTTAACAAATTTATTACGGACTTTAGACACAAGGGTCACAGCATCACATTACATTCTCAAAAATATAGACGCGCAAACTTAAGTGGACCTTTCCTTATTTTAGACGTTGATTTTATCTGGAAGATGTAAAATAATAATTTTGTAAGTCCGCTTTGTTTATGTTAAACGTTCTATAGTATCATAGAGAGTAAGTAGGTATTACTATTGTTACAGGTCCCATAGAGAAAGTTGTTTAGTTTGACGGTCTAAACTACCCCCTAAGAGTTACGCGGTTATTATTTAATCTAGAATTAAACATTTTAACGGGAACTCAAATATACTAAAACGCGGTAAGAACCCGTTAAAATGTTTAATTCTAAACCCCCTTAAGAGTTTTAAAAATTTATTCTTACTTATGAAACACTCTGTATAGAAAATAATAAATACGTAAATTGACCGTAATCTCCTTTGGAGCGTAGTTAGAAACTATACTAGGAAGAAAGAAACGATTTTTATTTGCATACCGACAAAAGACATGTGACATGAAACAATATTAAGAACACATGAGCATTATAAATCGGGCACAGGCCCACCACACATTCCCACCGCTGTAACTCCCTGATTAAAAATCTCCTTTTTTGGATTAGTTGTCTGTCTGTTTATTCGTTTGTTCGCGCATCACGCAAAAACTACTAAACTGATTTCGATGAAACTTTTTTGTTTGATAGCTTATGATTTGACTTAAAATCTGGTTAATCATTTATCTCACTACAATGACGGGAAGCCATGCGGACGACGTCGCGGTGGCATAAACCTCAATAAATCACGTCAAACTTTATGACGTCAGCAGCGCGCGCTGGTCAGTCTACGAAGACGTGCCCTGATCCAATTGGAAAATGTAAATAGAATTGCTCTCCTCGTCTCATCTTGTAGAAATACGACGGGGCACCTATTCGACCGGACTCAGGACCATCGAAGAATTAGGTTACGAGGGGCTTAGAAGAAAATACCTACGTTAGTGAAATGCACCGTGCATTTTGTGGAACGAGCTGGAAATGTCGTGTTTGGCAAGGCTCTATTCATGAACCTCTAATGTCGGTTGGCAGATCTCTTTAACGCGGTACCAAGTCTAACTCAATGATATGCTATCGATCCGAGAGAACCAAATTCATGCGTTAAGGATATGCAGCATCATGGGTGTCTTCTTTGAGCAGTCCTTACACTCCTATTTTGCTCCCTCTAGCTAGATTCATTAATCTTGTTATTAATTCTTGTCGATTTTGGCTACTTTTAAACTAGCATTTTAAGACGTGCCTAATTAAAAAAAAAATCACTTAAAAAAACAACACAAATTTGGGTCGAATTGCCGTTGGCGTTTAATATATCTATAGAGCAGCAGTTTTTAACGCGATTTCGATTTTGACTCCATAGTTAAATGCGATACATAACACGGGGTGCTTCAGACCATCAAACTGAACAACTTTCTCTATGGGCCCAAGATTGAAATCGCCATAAAAAATCTTCTATCCCATACATTTGAGTGGAGTAGATGTTTTGTATGGAAAAGCAGATTTTTTTTTGTATTCCGTAGACAAAGTTGTTCAGTTTGATCGTCTGATCGTCCCCTGAAAAATCGCCAGAATAATTATTAAGAAAGAGCCCTTTATAAATTTCGAAAAAACAAGCAGTCTTTTTAACGTCAAAAAGTAATAAAAGACATTTGTTTGGACAATCTCCTTCACACCTACTAAATCAGCTACCGACTATAACTCAACTACTTAGCCTCGTGTCTGGCCCAAAGTCCGAGTGAGCATAAATCTTGAGCCGACTTAACTCCCGACTCGCGCTTAGCTGTCTGACTTACCCGGTGAGAATTTTAGGGTGGATATGTTAGACGCCGTTTGGAATTAAAAAGTTTATTTTGTTTAGGAGTTTCTAGAACAGATAGACGAAGAGAGATGCTAAATTACAATTAACTCACATCACTTCATACGAATGAACTTCATTCATCAATCACATTCTGGACACTTCATACGAATGTAGGACCTGAACTGCGTATAACCTATTTTTATTTCTTTCTAACATTTTTAATATTTTACTGGAGAAAATATTTTTGTATCACAGGGCCTTCGTGCTGGATAACGATGCGCTTCCTTTCACCTTTATTCGATAAATAAAAAGCTTGCACTGCAATATGTACAAGCTGATCATTTTTATCACATATTTGCAGTCGAGAGATTTCCACTGCTGGACATAGGCCTCATCCAAGGATCTCCATAACGACCGGTCCTGCGCTACCTTCATCCAACGAGTTCCCTTCACCAGGCCCTTGGTCCACCTTGTCGAAGGACTCAAGACCTCTTCGGACCTTCGATGATGATGATAAAATAATGTCCAATGCCAAATAAAAGGATAATTATATCATGGTCACCCGAATTAATGCAGTAGCTCACTAATTCACAGCAACAAGTTGGGATCACGCCACACGTAACGTCAAGCAGGTGTGGAAACTACTTCTTGCCTGAATTAATTTACTCTTTAAGAAGCTTTTATATTTTTTTATGCGGTTTTAAATTAGCTTTTTTGACACCCCTGGCACTCTATATAACGATGTCACGATACTTGAACAGTACTGCGACAGAAAAAAAATCCGGCCAAGTGCGTGTCGAGCCACGCAAAGTGTAGGGTTCCATAGTTGCCCGTCACAATATTATGCGGACTTAATTAATTGAGTTAACGGTTTAAAGGCTTTAACGTTTAAAAAGTTCATTTTATAATTTGGTAGATTATTACGCGTTAACTTTTAGTTTAGCTGTGATAGTTGTCCTTTTTAACTTTGTTTTTTTTTTTCTATTGCAGTGAATTTTTACACATATCCCAAAAACAACCGTTTTGCTGACAGGGGACGACGACTCTGACGAAAACTTCGACACTTGAATCTACTCGTAACAAAAATTAGCAATTAGGTGAAAGTGGTTTTCTCAGACCCGTAATATTTTTGAACGACCTGTCCAACGGCTTACCACATCATGGGATAGACGAGAAAATGCATCGTATAATTTCTCTCTCACTGAATAAGTATCGCACGAGCTCACCTTTTGTATGAAGTGTACACACTGTGACAGGGGCGGCCCCTTGATATATGCGGATTGTAAAAAGCTGCTAACTTAACACCAATCATCATCATCAGTGGCTCAAATTGACTGGGGGCTGACCTCGAATAAAAAGGGATTTATCAGCACGTCAGAAGAACAAAGGTTTGATAACCTGTAATCCTGGTAAATTTGTTTCATGCTCCAAAAAAATACTTTCAGGTTAAACAAATTCTCATCTTGTTTGGATCCGCTATAATAGGGAAAAAGGATCATCATGTATACGTCCCACTGCAGCAGCTCACAGGCCTACACTTAGGTGGGTGTATGGGCGTTAGTCTACCACGAGTACCCAATGCGGCTTGGTAGACTTCACAATCGCATCGGAATTTCTTCTTCAGCGTACGCAGGTTTCGTCACGATGTTTTCCTTCACCGTTTGAGAGCAGTCGGTATTACGTACTTATGTTAGATAAACTCATTGGTACATGCCATGTCATCCGTGTGGATTCAAACCTGGACCTCAAGATTGAGTCTCTATACAAGGTGTTACAAAAATACAAATAAACATTCAAGGGGGTGGTTTAGACCATCAAACTGAACAACTTTCACTATGGGACCAATATGGTAGGTAATCGCGAATAGTGAAAGTTGTTCAGTTTGATGGTCTAAACAACACCCTTATGAGTTTTAAATACTTATTTTTACTTTTGTAACACCCTGTAGGTATAGCTGTCCGCAACGCGCCACTGGCGCAAATTATTTTATCAAAATTATGATAAAAGTATTTGTTCTAGAGATTTTATTAAGATTCTGATCATTATAACTATTAGAACTAGTAACATGCTACATCATTAACAACGTAACAATAAAACACCGAAAGCATAAAATAATTCGAACATACTTATAGCCTTTGTACTCTAATTTGCTGAAACAGCCCTTATGTGTCAGGTAATAAAGAACGTTTTTTCTCTATCAAACATATCCCTCTTAATTAATAGTGATATTATCATGATAAATGAGCATGGCTAGACGTTTATCCTTGAGCAAACTTAGAGCACTAACTTTAGTCGTAGAGACTTAAAGATCCAGAGTAAAAGTTATTATTTACATACATACATACATATACTCACGCCTGTGTCCCATTGGGGTAGGCAGAGACAATTGATCGCCATCGGCTACGATCCTGACATACCTCTTTTGCCTCTTCCACAGTCATAAGTCGTTTCATACACGCTCGTCGGTTTCGGGTACATTTGATCTGGCCCTTCTTAAGTATGCTGCCAATTTGGTCTGCATACGTACGTCTAGGGCGACCCCTTTCGACTTTTCCATTCACACTTGCTTTATATATTTCATACGTCATTCTACTATCACTCATCCTTTCCACATGACCAAACCATCTCAGCATTCCCTTTTCAATCCTTGTCACTATATCCTCTTTCAGTCCACATTTTTCTCTAATTACACTGTTTCGTATTCTATCATTCAAAGTCAAACCACACATACTGCGCAATGAACGCATTTCGACAGCATTTATCCTTGATTCATTCCTCTTCTGCCATACCCAACATTCGCTGCCATACATCAAAGTTGGTGCCAGCACACCGTCGTGAACTGCCAAACGTGCCTTTTTGGACACATTATGACTTTTCATGAATGTGTGCATCGCTCCATTAATCCTATTTCCCGCTTTCACTCTCCTCTCTATGTCCCCATCACACGTACCATCTCTGGTAAACATACATCCCAAATATACAAATTCTTCTACCTGTTCCACTTTATCATCTCCTATCATAATTTTACATTCAGTCACTATTTCATCCCGTTCGAGAACCATAACTTTCGTCTTATTTACATTCACTTTCATTCCTTTCTTCATAAATGACTCATTCATGCATGTTACCATCTAATATTTATTTATTTACACATTACAGGCACAATTAACGTTGTCTTGACAGGTATACACCCAATGCGACGCCATTTTGTTTGCACATCTTATATATAAAAAGCATTTTAACATCTTACATTAATAATGTACACAGTTCAAATATAAGTAATTAAATATTTTAAAAACTTTCATTTAAAAAATTTACAGTTCCTAAATCTAGATAACACGTTTAATTATCTAAGAACTGCTTCCGTGAACTGGGCCTGCGAACAGTGGAACAAGTCTATATCTTTAGCTACTTCATTCAATATGCGTAATGCCGTCGTGGTCGGAGCATGAGTAAGAACATTGGTCATGCACGAGGGCACTGCGAACAGCTGGTTATGTTTTTCTATAATTATTCTCCGTTATTGGAAGTTGGCAATCAGCTTCACATTATACCGAATGATTTTTTTACCGTTTCGAAACATTCAGGAGAGGTTCATACCATCAAACTGAACAACTTTTACTATGGAAGCAACATGAATACGTAAAAGAAAATCTGCTGTCTCATGCATTTAAGTCGAGTAGGCATTGCTGTTTAACGTGTTTTTACGTAACAGATTTTTTTTGCGATTTCGGTTTTGCTCCCATAGTAAAATTATTCTGCTTGATAGTCTGAACCGCCCCTGAAAATTTCGACACGGTAAAAAAAACATCTGGTATAGATCTGTCTTTTTCACGCCCTAAGAAACTCTTCGACGCTGGATATGCCTGTTCAGGTTCACGATCCACGATTAACGACCTAAATTAGATTGAAGTCGATTATAAAAGACGGACAAAAACTAATTTAGATAAAAATTGTACTAGAGTATTATCTATGCTTTTAATTATAAATCCGAGGGTAACATAATAAAGCCTACAGGTGTGAGCAAGATGGCGTGCTAATTAAAAGTTTTTGCCGACTCGTCCCGTGCCCTATTTATAGCCATGAAAGGATTCTTATAAATGCCGTGTGTAAAACTACGAATAGACTTTTACAACAGGCCATGTAAGATGGTAAGAGGTCCTTGTTACATAGGTATTGTGGTTAAAGTTCCTACACTATCTGAGTTTTGGCTACAGGTGAATCATATTGCTAAAAATTTCGAGCCCGCTTCGCTCGCTCCTTTGTTAGAGTGCGTCCTGCTACAAAGAAAACAAAAAATAGCTTAACTTTTTGTTTGCCACCATCTTGTTTTAAAACAAAATTGTATGGGGTGTCGCCATTTTGTTTCATGATTTTGTGTAATGTTTGCTGATGAGCATGAGCATGAGTATGAAGCTTCCGATCTGTAGGGAAGGAATATTTTCAATCATGTGCCTTCATGAAATATGGCCTGTAATCGAAAGTACCTACCTCAAGCCAATTGATAATTTTATTGGGTGGGCGAACGTTTTATTTGTATTTAATCTAGGTTAAGCCAGGTCAGAGGCATACTGTGAACTGTGAAATTCTTTGACAGAAAGTTGACCACTGACTTGCTTCTACCTAACCGTACTGGGCCTGCGTTGAGTATGGCCAACCCTTATTCATGAGAGGAGGACTTTGCGCCCTACAGCGAGCGAACTACAATTGAATTACATAAGCTTATGCTCGTATTTCCTTTCTGAACGATCAGCAACTTTGCTATAACTATTATAGCAAGACAAGTTAGTGCGCGATCGTCCCGCGGGGCACAGACGTTGGAGGAGGCGAGGTAGTAGCGCGCTTCCCTTCCCCGCTACACCACCCGTCCCCCGACGGTTCGTGCGCTTTGTCTAGCTTTATAGCAAAGTTAGATCATTCAGAATGGATACGAACACGAACTTTTCTGACTATTATACTATTTTTGAAGGGTGCATCAATTCTTATGATAAATATCATCATCCAATTCCGCAAGTGTTTTTAAAGAAACAACAATCAAATTTGACGTATCTTCAAGCTATTCGAAGACAAACTAATTCAAAACAAGTTTAACCAACAAGGATAGTTTGTAGTTAACCAGAGACCAGTTACCGTGGTTTAATTGTACACCAACTTTGTGTTACCTTCCTATGTAGGACATTTTGGAACTTTGCAACTTGCTCTATGTTAGTGTAGGTATTGATTGTTGTGGTTAATATGCACTGACAAGGTACATAAACCATTATTTGGGAATCTGTTTATAAAGTCCTGGGAGTTGTCTAGAACCCATAAATGAATATTTATTAGTACCTACTAAAACAAAACTTGTAATAAAAGGTTGACATTGAATAATTATAATCTCATTTAAGTAGGTACTAAATAAAAAAGACGAATCAAACAAACCGATGGGGCCGAAAGGTTCTCGAGTGGCGATCGCGTACCGGAAAGCGCTACATGGGTAGGCCCGACGACCTGGTGAAGGCGGCGGGAACCTGTTGGATGAGGGCAGCGCAGGGCCGGTCGTTATGGCGATCCTTGGGGGCTTCCCCCAGTTAAGCAGTGGACGTCCATCAGCTGAGAAGATGAATCAAACGAACCGCCCCGCATATTGTCCCGCCCATAGATGCCCATTATGCTTATGGCTGCATTACCTCGCTGGATGACCAGCGAAATCCTTTGGACGAGTTACGATCCAGACTCGTGGTCGAGACCTTTTAGACGAATCCGTAGACCAATCTCAAAAATTGTCTAGAATAGGAGTTAGATGCACGCTCCATAGCTGTCGCTTCTACACATTGAAAAACTACGCTAGAAAATATTTGAGCTATACCGTATAAAAATTAAGAGGGTACAGGGTCTATGGATCCATAAATCGTATTTTTTTATTTCTTATTCATTTCCAAAAAGAAGAATGTAAATTTGTATTGGTTATCATTTATCGAAATACATAATTTATGGACTAGCAACCCGCCCCGGCTTCGCACGAGTGCAATGCACATGTAAACCTTCCTCTTGAATCACTTTATCTATTAAAAAACTGCATCAAAATCCGTTGCGTAGTTTTAAAGATCTAAGCATACATAAGGACAGACAAACAGCGGGAAGCGACTCTGTTTTATACTATGTAGTGATTATTTATTATGCTTTATTATTAAAACAAATCCGTAAGGCTGCGTTTCCACCAGAGATGTGTGAGGTAGCAAGGCGGTGAGCGAGGAAACAATCCGCCAATAGCGCGCTCGCTCGATCACGTCATTGGGAAATTGAAGCACTCTTATTGGCAAATTTTTTCCTCGCTCACCGCCTCGCTACCTCGGACATCTTTGGTAAAAAAGCAGCCTAATAATCCGATAAATTGAAAAGCAGCATGGACTACATTCTTACAGTTTTACCTATGGCACGCGCACGCGTGCTATTGGTTCACCAATCCTGCCCTGGGAATCGGAGATACTCTGAAATTTCAGAATATCCACGTTTAACTAATAGTGCCCAAGATCTGTCAAGTGTGACAGGTAGTAAGCCCTTCGCCACTCGGTGGTCTTTATTATAAAACTTTGCCTGTTCTATTAAGCTAGATGCAAAAACCGTTGAAACAGAATAGGTAAAATTGCAAGCAGACTAATTACACCAATCTACATAGGTATCAGGCTAAATGCAATGCAATCTAACAAAGAGAATTCGCATCCACATTTTGAGAATCGTCGGTTAAGTCCCGAAAAGTACTATGTAATAATTTACAACTTTACAGGTTTAAGAAATAAACTTAGATTAATGGACGGAGAAAAGTCAAGACCAATCATCAATCTAAGGAAATAAATTATTGCGTTATCGCATTTTACCTTATTTTAAAAGCACAATTACTTAAACTCAACAACGGTAATTCTTGTCGGGGTAGTCAGACACTTTACTACCAGTTGATATTTGAAGTAATTTCAACTCTTTGCATGCATACCCTATTAATAGTTGTGGAATGATTATAAAATATCGTAAAAATTCTGCCGAAGAAACCATCATCATCACCATCATTTTCTCTTTTTGAACATAATGCTACTCCCAAGGCGCACCTCGCTATCTTTTTAGTTGGTTGGTCCAGGGGGCCGCAAGGCAGACCACACTACGCCATTCGTCACTATAGAATTGTAACTACTCTCCATCGGTTGTCAGATCTTCGCCGGATATGAACTGCTCATTGCCACTTAACTAGCTAATTGTCTGAGCTTTAATTCTCTGATGAAGATTCTCTGAAGAAACCATACAAATTTATGTACGATATTTAAAATAATAATACCTGAATTTCAATAGCAGTTCCTAAATTCTGTCCAGTATGACGGGTAGTGAACGCATCATGACTTTTTAACTCCAAGCATAGCGCTCTCCATTGGGTGACTTTTAGCCTTTTTATGAGGCCCTAAGTGAGCGACCACATCATCATTATCACATCATAATTTTTATTGAATAACATAAAAAACCAAAACCCTAAAATTTGGAGTTACTCCATGCTTGAAAATGTTCAACGAAATGCAAATTTCTGAAGCAAAAATGCTGGATTCCAAAATAAAGACAGCTACGAATGCCAGGTCGGGCATTAGTGTAATAAATCAACCGGTAAGCAAGCCAGATCAACTCTTGCTAAACCCTGTTTCGAGCTAGTGCTGCATCGATATCAACAGTGTATCGATAATCCATTGATACCTATCGTGATCTCGCAAAATAGTGTCATGTACTTGTAGTATCGATGTACTATAAAGTTCTGTTGTACTGTGAGTTTATCAACTGTGTACTTTAATGGGAGTGGTTTATCTATACTAATCTATACTAATATTATAAAGAGGAAAGATATGATTTTTTGTTTGTTTGTTTGTTTGTAATGAATAGGCTTCGAAACTACTGGACCGATCTGAATAATTATTTCACCATTAGAATGCTACACTATCAGTGATTAACATAGGCTATAAAAACGGCCAAGAGTTGTTTATAAGGCCGTACGAAGTTCGCCGCGGTCCTCTAGTCATACATACGTATGGTATTGCCTGGCAAGGGCTATCGTTTCTATTCACAGAATACCTCATTATGAGCTGACAACATTATCATTAGAATTTCATAATTATGTGCTACCGATTCTAATGATATTGTTGCTATATGTAATAATATATTATCAAAGTAAATGATGAAATTCTTTGATATGAGACAACAATGCACACGCGATAATAGTTCAACATGAGATAACAATGCATAAAGTAGGTATAATAATAGAGTGCTTAATAATATGCTGACGGATTTTTAAGGGAATGATCAGACCATCAAACTGAACCATTTTCTCTATGGCACCAACGCCGAAATCGCGAAAAATATCGCGGAAAAACTATAGCAGTTCCGTACAAAACTACAGTCATACAAACTCAAATATAATTATGGGTCATCTATTTTTTTTTTTCGGGATTTTGTTTTTGGTCCTATAGAAAAAGTTGTTCAGTTTGATAGTGTGATCATCCTCTTAAAAAACTGTCAGCGTATTAAGTTGGGGTAGTATTGTTCAATATGCAACCAATGGTAAAAATTTAAAATCAAATTTTTCTCAATATGAACGAACGATAAATACCTATGTACACACGGCGTCAGCTCAGGCTACCCTGTTTGGACTTTGAACTATTAGAAGTTGAACGCTGCGAATCGTGTGAGAGGGTGCGGTATGTTGTTGTTGTTTCGTCTCACGGCACGCTGCGCCCGCGCCGGCAGCCGCGTCTTTGCAGGCTCTCTACCGCACTATTTTGTGTTTTGTACCTAGTGTAGTTATGGGTATATAGGGTGCGTAACCTGATGTGTCGCCGTGTGTACGTATGTGCTATCGATCCCAATTTTTTATAATAATGCGACAGTTTTGTTCAATACGAAATATATAATGATACAAATTTATGTACGCTCAATATGGGATATCGATTCGTAACGATAGTAATTTTCAATTTTCCAATCGTGGTCAATATGGCTACCTATCAATTTTATCTAAAATATCGGTAACTTAAAAATATTTATCGAAAATTAAACTATCGATCGTTTAACAGCGCTATTTTGAGCATCGACAGGGTAAGGCTTAAAAGTTATCTCTTTGACTTGAAACCTTAGGGCTGTCAAAGTTAAGTTTAAGCTAAACTCTGGTTAGGTTGTTTACTAAACTGCTAGTTACTTAGCCTTGGGGCAGAGTTCTGACTAAAGGATACTGGTAAACAGTTTCGTATATGCTTTGATGCGGCAGTTAATGCACCTTTGCATCTTTACATACTTATATGAGGGTGACTGAATCACCCATCAAACTGAACAACTTTCACTATGGGACCAACATTGAAAATGCGAAAAAAGTCAGCTGTACTATACAAAACGTCAGTTTCAGACCCACGTCAATGGAACAGTATTTTCGCAGTTGTGTTCAAAGTTGTTCAGTTTGATGGTCTGAAGCACCCAACGGATTTAAGTTTACACCTTTTGCACTAAAATTCCATCTTTATTTCATTGAGGTACTATGTGAACTAGAGAAGCTACCGCGAAGTAATGTTTTGTAACACGCGTTAGGGTGCACGCGCTCTAACTCACTTAGCCTGTGCCAAGCGCTCGTCGCAGCCTGACGCTCCCAGCACGCGCCCCACACTGCTGATCATGGTGCACAGATTTTGTTCGCGTTGTCTGCTCTATACATAATTACTCAATGCTTTATTTGTATAAATAATGCAGTGCTGCAATATTTTCTTATGTGATTTCTTTCACCTTATTACTTACAGTATTATTATTTATTATTATTTGAGGGGTGTTGGGCCTTGACAGGCTAGCCTGTGCCACGTAGACCATCGCTGGTCCTTTGTGAACGCCCTTTTTCAAAGTTCCTTACTTACAGTAACAAGACTATTGTATGAAGTATGAAGCGCAGAAAAAACTTGTTCCAACAAATATTTTAAAATTTATTCGTATGTGTGGCGCATTGTGCTTGTCGGAGGCATATGTCCAGCAATCGACGTTTATTGACTGAGATCATTGACTTACCAACTACTGGACGTAGGGTCCGCGCTCAAAAGTGTCCGAACCAAAAGAGAACTAAAACGTATAAATAAAGAGAACTACGCGACAGTCTTTGTTTGACTGGCCGACGACGCGCACGCTAGTGCGTGCGGTGCGCGCCGTACCGCGTTGGAGTTATACGGAAGCGAAATGAAAAAGAATTCCAGCATTTTCAATGTTTATATTACTGTAGATGTACTTAGGTTTATGTGGGTTAGTCTCGGACACTTTTTTCAATAATTTTGTACTAGACCCGGCATCCATTATTTTGTATATCGATGGCTGAGTTGATGATAAATAAGCTTGCGTGTTGCTTTATGTAGTTAATCAGAATTGAAGAATCTCCTACCCTCATAGGCACTGCTCTCCTCCGTCCTACTGCCTACCTACCCCCGTGACAGTACCGTTCAGACATATATGAAATTATCGATGGTATGGAACAAAGATTAACTAATGAAAATATTTCTAAAATATGTACATCTTTTCTTTCTCTAGTGAAAAAATTACCTATATCACAGCATAATTATACTAATATGGCAACGCTTTTAATACGCCGCGCCCCGCCGCCTCTTGCCGTAACTTAATATGCCATTAGCAGTCGATCCCAAAATCTTCATACAGATCTTGGGAAAATCCGCGCCGCCCGCTTCCCTGCAAGCCCCCCACCGTTGCTCTGCGCATGTACATCCGTTGCCGAATTGCGAGGACTAATATTATAGTAAAGCTGTGCCTACTGCCTATATTAAAATACATTTTAAGCGACACTGACAACCCTAAACAACTTTGTAAGACTTATCTAGAAAATTTCGCATTCTTCTGACGTCAATTTGTATAGTGAAGCGTGTACCTACCAAAATTGTATTGGCAAAGAATTTAAAGCACACAACTGACTCTAATAGGAATTAAGTACTTACCAGGGCATGCAGCCTGGTACCAAGTCTTGACAGATTTTATCCTAGAGCAAATCCATCAAATCCAAGAGAGCTCGGTGGCGCGTTGCGGAGAGGTATGGACTCTCAATCATGAGGTCCGGGTTTGATTCCGCACGGACAACATGCCACGTACCAATGAGTTTTTCTAACTTATGTACGTATTACCGACTGCTCTCAAACGGTGTAGGAAAACATCGTGAGGAAACCTGCATTATGCAGAAGAAGAAATTCTGATGCATATTATATGTGAAGTCTACCAATCCGCATTGGTCACGCGTGGTGGACTAACGCCCTAGCACCCTCCTAGAGGGTAGGCCTGTACCCTGCAGAGGGACGTATATAAGCTGATGATGATGAATCTATTTTCACATAAAACAAGATTTCTTCAAATTTTCTTTTTACAATGCCTTCTATATCGAGATTGCATTATGCTGAAATCTCCATGCTACCTGCCTTGATTTCGTGTGAAAAACGGATTTTCTCAGGAATGAACCCTATCCAGATTAACATGAAAAATAAGACATTAGTAGTATTCGTTATATAGGTATAATTTGCGGTACTCAAAAATTTCATAACATTATAAGATTATAAGAGGAATAGGTACCCATGCGTCTCAAATCCCAAGTTTGTGGAGATTGTGTGTGTGTTTACTTGTAGATGTGTTGTATGAAAATGAAAACTCTAAGATTAACTACTGCGAAAAGACTTTATTTCAAAAGCTTGTCTCTTTTATATGGTACAGCGGGAGAATAATTATAGCGCGATCTATTCCTACGGCATAGCCATCTATCGAGACATAGGGTAAATTAAACATAATAGTAATACATAAAAACTGTAGACTCAGACAGACAGACAAATAACACACCAAACAATGCGATTTAGACAGTGTGAGTGACATGTATTTATTTATAAATAATAGATAACACGATTAAATGGCGACGATGACACTTAAAATAGTAAGTATTAGGAGATACTATGTTTATCTAAAATGAATTGTTTTATCAGACAAGTTCATGTTCATATTAAATAAGGAAAAATAACGTACAATTTATTGATACTAAACATAATACAAATATTTCTAAAACAAAACAAAAAATGTTCTCTACTATGGTAACAACACCGAAATCTCGAAAAAAAAACGAATGCCCTATCATCAGCTGATTTTTGGTCGTTTGGTTAGTCGGTCAGTTCTATCAGAACATCAAACTGAGGCATAAGAATTATTGTCGTGATATCCCATGGAGATAATGTTTTTTTTTTTGGTTTGTTTAAAGATTTTTTTTATTCCATAAATTGTAATTACCATTGATTTTTTTGCAATCTTAATTATTAGCTACCTTACCTTAAAAACTGTTAGCATATTTAGTTGGACCCTGTAGGTACTATGCATTATTTTCGAATGACCTTGCATATAGGGGTCTCTGTATGTCAAACAAAGATTTTTTCAATTCGGTAATAATACTGTAAGTATTGCTCGCATCAAAATTAAAGTCTAGTCTCAGTGGTTCGGTTCGTAGTAAATATATCGGTATCGAACTTTTGATACTTTTTTAGTCTCAGTAGTTTGGGCCCAAAAATTGCTTCTGAAAAACTGTCACTTTTTGAGTCAGTAATTCAGTATCATAGACTTAAACTCTAGCGATAGACTAGCCCTTGCATAGAAGCAACATGTTCCACTTGAATGAGGTGTACGCACCTGATTGATGTTCCCGAGTTCACTTCGTCACTATGGCAATGACAGACCGCAATGTGTCATTTTGTGTTGTTTTGTGTGACATGTTCTTTGTTTTAACGAGCTGGTCTATCGCTAGAGTAATATGTCTATGTTCAGTATCGAACTTTTGAAACTTCTTTTGTCGCACGCAGTACCTAATTATGGACCGAACCTTTGAGAATTTTGTTGTACCTAAATAAAATACATTTGACACAGTTTTGTTTGAAAGCTACTAGTTTTATTTTTACATCTACAATTTCATAGATAAAATGTATATATAATCTACCGTTATAAATACCTATCTATATTGTTATCTTCGTTCAATTGCTGCCCGGCACGTCTTTACCTTGTACTTGCATTAAAGAACTAGATATGAAAACATATGGTTTTGTTTTTTGTTTAGTGTTATGTGTTATTGTGTGCGAATGTAAAGTTTTTACGCGATGCAAACTCGCAGTGGAACTGTTAAAAACTAGATTTATTCAGAAAACGTTTTTGGGTTCTTGTAAGTATTATCTTTCTTAGAGATCCTATTAAAATTATTGAATGAATGTTATTTCATTCACACTTATCAAGAAACTGGACAAGTGCGAGTACAAATGGCGCCCTGAGGGTTCTGTACCATACAATATAATTCTTTAAACAAAAGTGTTTTATACGGGATCCTTAGCAGAAGCCCAACTCACATACTGTTATTATTATTTAATTTAGAATTTGCACTATAATCACACCAAGTTTCACGTTTGAATACTGTATTTGACATTTTTACGATAGAGCAAAATAAGGGGAAATAAAGTGTTTATCTTTTAATTATTACTTAAAAAACAACAACGAATACTTTTTTTTATTGAAACCAACATGCTTTAATTTTGTGTATTGTGCCAACTACACTCTGGACACTTCCCGTCCCATATTCCGTCATCACTTTCTTATTGGACTTAACCGATGGCCGATAGGGCCGAGGAGACCTCGAGTGGCGACCGCGTACCGAAAAGCGCAAAGGTAGGCTCCACAAGGTGGACTGACAACCTGGTGAAGGCGGCAGGAACCCGTTGGATGAGGGCAGCGCAGGACCGGTCGTTGTACCGATCCTTAGGGGAGGCCTATATTCAGCAGTGGACGTCCATCGGCTGATAATAATGATAACTTCTTAATGGGCAAACATTGTGTCTCGAAATTGAAGCATGTCGGCTTCCTCACGATATTTTCCTTCGAAGAAAAGCTAATTGGTTTTATTACACGCTAGCCAACCATTTCTTATCTGTACATCATTTCTAGGTACTAACTAGAACTAGGTATAATTACATGCATAGTTAAACGCGAGTTATACACAGTTAAGTATAGCAGTGGAAAATTATTTCAAGTTTCCTTATACAAACAATATTAGGTACATACATAAACATAATATTAATATACTCACGACCATAATCCCTTTTGGGGTGGTCAGAAACATTATTACAATTGCCAACTGTATTGCAGATAGTTGTAGCAAGGCTCACGTGTAGCTAAATTAAGGTTTCAAGGTTGAATTAATAGTAAAATAATTAAAATGGATAAGTGGCTCAAATATTCTCATATATCCCTTAGTCGCCTCGTACAACAACAACGTGAAAAATGGGGTGAATCATTCTAAGCCGGAACCACACAATACAGGGTGTAAAGAAAAGTATAATTTACCTTTTAACCACATCCACATACTCTACCCATCAAACTAAATAAGTTTTACTATGGGAGCAAAACAAATTTTTTGTGGTAAATTAAAAATTACTTACTTACTGCGCCGGCTTGTCTTGTGGGTCTTGGCCTCCGACAACAAAACACGCCATTCATCTCTTTTCTGAGCCATCTTAGTCCGGTTGTGCACCTCCAGTTCCTCGAGATCCTTGGTGATCTAGACTATCCAGCGATACCTGGGCCTGCCCACCGGGTGACGACGCCCAGAGGGTCGCCCCAGATACCCTCTTTTCACCGCACGATCTTCCCTCATCCGTTCTATGCATCCGGGCCAGCGTAGTCGAGCAGATTTTATGTCTTCTAGTATGTAGGGAGTGGAAACTAGGTCTTCTATTTCCATATTTTTCCTTATGCGCCAACTCCCATCTACTTTCTTAGTCGTAAATTCAAAATTATGTTACTTATCATTTAAATAACGATTCCAAAGTCTAT
This sequence comes from Agonopterix heracliana, assembly GCA_963693445.1. NCBI lineage: Eukaryota > Metazoa > Arthropoda > Insecta > Lepidoptera > Depressariidae > Agonopterix > Agonopterix heracliana. The sequence continues at coordinate 8,003,396 of OY856332.1, forward strand.
AGTGCATAAAGTAACACATTTTGCTATTAAAAAAAGCAAAACATGGAAAACCCGCTGCTATCAGCTGACATTGACATTTAGAGTCAATCCCGGCGCTCGCGCATGTTATTATTTATAGAGATGTACAGCTTAGTTACATTACAGTAAGTATATCCGTAACCAAGAATATTTGATAAAAAAATATATCCGAAACGGAATCCACAATAAATTTCAATTCGTATTGAATACAGGGTTTACATATGGAACAGGTTGGCTCAGTCTATTAAACTGAGCCAGCAATGATAATGATGCTTTAAAAAAATAGCTTTTTCATAGAAAATGTTAATAGCAGCTTCATAAAATGTATGAAACAACGGAAATTTTTTCAATTAGGTCTCTTAGTAAAAGTTGTTCAGTTTGGTGGTCTGAAGCCCCCATAAAGAATATTTAAGTTTACACACTGTATAAGCTAAGCAAGCACTAATAGTTAGGGTTGCAGTATTTGAGAGTTACGCAGTTATTATTTAATCTAGAATTAAACATTTTAACGGGTTAGGGTTGAACTACACCACGTAGCACAGCATCGCATTTTTCCGTCGCTCCATCCTTTTCTGTCACTCAGGATTCAGGAACGTCATTTGTTAGAGCATATAAGATAGACGGAACGCGATCGCACGCGGCGTGCTGTTCCGTGCTGTTCCGTTCCGTCTATCTTATATGCTCTAGAAAATAGCAAATGACGTTCCTGAGTGAAAGAAAAGGATGGAGCGACGGAAAAATGCGATGCCGTGCTTCCTGCTGTAGTTCAACCCTTAGTGTCCGTTAACCGAAATACGAAATTAACATTCTTATCCGTATCTGAAATAACACGTCCATAGCACCCCTATTTAAGGTAAGTAGAGACTATAATGTACAACAATTTAAATTGCGATGGAATACACACGTTTAATTTTTGTTCTTTTATTAATTAGTTATACTGGTATTAGTGCGAAGAGGTTCGAAACGCGATGCAAGTTAGTGCGTGAGTTGTTAAGGATCGGAATACCTTATTATCTTGGACAATGTGAGTGTAATTTATATGCATAATTTTTATTGTTATGTAATAAAAGTTGATGTTCTTCTTGTGTCGCATATCTACGGATCGAATGCGTTCAAAGCAATGGAATGTTAATTACCTATACGTGTACTCCAAGATCCTATTACACCAGCATAGCTAGCATGCCGCAGTGATACAGCGCTATCACACCTTAGCTCTCTTTCTATTTGCGTGCGAACGAACGAGATAAAAGACGTGATACAGCCGTATCACGTGCAGCATACTACGAGTGCTGATCGATCCTAAACCAGCATAGCTAGCATGCCGCAGTGATACAGCGCTATCACACCTTCGCTCTCTTTCTATTTGCGTGCGAACGAACGAGATAAAAGACGTGATACAGCCGTATCACGTGTAGCATACTACGAATGCAGGCATGTCAAACTCAAATTCACAAGTGGATCAAATGCATAATGGTAGGAGAATCAGAGGGCCGCAAAGAACATTGAAATAAAACTCATTGCATCTACCCTAAAACAGGACAATTAAAACAGGATGGTATTTGTATTACTACAAGTGCAACATTTTGCGCAAGCAGACCGCATGTTTGACATGCCTGCCCTAAACCCTTGCACAGCCCTCTGGTAGATGGATTTAAATGTCGTTCCTGTCAATTTTGTATGCTTACCCTCATTTGTTTAGGCAATAAATTATATGCAAAATTGAAGCTAAACGTTTCAGGTACACGAAAAAATCAGATTCCTACATAAAGATTGTCGCTACGTAGAGTTCTGTTGCCACATTATTTACGGTCGTACAAATGGGGAAGATTTTTACTCGAAAACTTTTGGAGTAACTGATGAATCTTTCACTTAATTAAATAAAATAGTACTTTTTTTTTGGGAAAGTTTCATCGACCAATCGACTTATCGGATTATTTAAGCACTTGAAAGTGTTTTTATTAAGTTTCGTGCAAATTTTCATTAAAAATCAAACTAGAGTTTTTCTCAAAACCCATTTTAAATTAACCTCAATGTTTAACCTATGTTAATTCACTCGACTGCATTAGATTTACATAATAGCGAGTCATTATGTTTAATAATAACATTTTGCTTTAGGTGCAACGTAGTCGTTTGTAATAAGGACTATAATTACAAATCTTTGATTAGTAGTACAAACTGTTTCGCCTGACTACTAAGTAGTAGGATTTTTTTGTCTATCCGATAAGTTAATTTTAATGGAAAATTTGTGTAATTTTAAGATGGCAGTTGACACGCGAAATGTCGTAGTTTTGGGTATTAGAAGCAATTTTTTTTTATTTTTCGAGTATGGCACTACGCGCTCGGCTACATTATACTTGGCCTGAAGGAAGGAAAGTGCACAAAATGTTAAATTTAGCGCTTATTTGCCATAGGCGGTTGAATATTTTAAAAAGAGTGTTCATTCACATGGACGATGTTTTTTTTACTGCAATGCGGTCAACCCTTATTTACTTTGACCAAGATTTAGAATTAAGATTATATGTGTGGTTTTATAACTTTTAAGAGGAAAAGAGGAAAAATTTTGTTTGGTTCGAAAAGTGGTTTTCCGTAGACTAATTAATATCATTGTTAATTTACTTTTCTAAGTTTTCAATCTACCAGTTGGTCAAGGAAATCTTGTCCCTTTATATGACTCTAGGTGATGTAGGTTTTTTTCCAGTTTTTTGTGAGAGAAGGGTATGCCAAATGCAATGTAAAAAATTAGCTTAAAGAAAACCCACTATTAGTATATTTTTCAGATTTCCAGGGTCGAAAAGTGAAATAATTATGCCTTTCTCTCACAAAAACGTTGTATTTTATAGGATGAACGGCTAACTTCACCACATTGACTCATACAACAACATTGAATGGATGTAACAAAATAAACAAAAGAAATTGCTACGTCATTCTGAAGGTCACGTCCTCTGAATGTAGGTCCGTAAATAGAGATAATAATTCCCACGGTATTACCTGTGGGGAATCCCTTCCATTGTTGTGTGTTTTTGCTATTATCTTTATAGATTATCTTTTTTTTACTTTGAGGCAATTTAACAAAGGAGAATTTATTTTATTTCTTCTTGAGGTTAAACTTGGTGGGGCAGAGAGTGGTCGTACTGTATATACAGGGTGAAATTATAATAATTTTTTTTTGCTCCGAACGGTTTGTTCCCATAGTAAAGTTTTTCAGTTTGATGGACTCATAGTTTGAAAGGATGCTAATGATATCAATTTCACTCTGTAGATTATTTTTCTAATCTTATTAGCCCATTCATTTGACCCTGGTCAAACTGGACTAATGAAGAATTTAATTTTTTTCGGTATTTAATTTTAGAGCCAATTTCAGCCAAGAAATGTTTATACCAAAATTAAAAAATCGAAAAGTCAACAGAACAAATTTAAAAATTTGCAGTTGTCTCGTTCTAAAAAACCAGGTAATTTTTCTTTACATTTTTGAGGCTTTACTATATTCTACACACTTCAAACGCGGATTAAATATTTTTGGCTACCTACTTAGAAAACTTTGAAAAATAAATTTGTATTTTCTCATTTTTTTATTTTCGATGGTTATTTTATTGGTCAATATTCAATTATATTGTTGAATCTAATTAAAATGAATGCATTGGTATTAATTAATAACTTAAAAGCCTTCTGGGAGATACAATATCGATTTCTATGTAGCGTAGCGAATTTTTTTAAATATGTTTTCAGATACAGTCTTTTTGTCACTAAATGGTTCCGGTTACAGTTTAAAAGTCCCATTCATAATTACTTCCCATCCCTCTTAAGGGTATATTACCGTTGACGCGCTCCATACAAACGTACTATGGTGATATTTTTAATACTAACCAATTAAAGTCAATGAAATTTTGCAGAAACAATCTAGAAACAAATCTCTATGCTTGTATGGAGTCAGATTTTCGTTAAAATCTATAGTTTTAAAGTTATAGTGCCTCAACGATTTCCATAAAAATCTTAAATTCATCCTAGAATTAAAACTGTATATTTTAACGAAAATCTGACTTCATACAAACATAGAGATTTGTTTCTAGATTATTTCTGAAAAATTTCATTGTCTTTAATTGGTTAATATTGAAAATATCACCATAGTACGTTTTTATGCAGCGCGCATTTGCGCTCTCGGAATAAACTTCTCTTAACAAAACTCCGTAAAATGCTGGGCTAATATACTGTGGCCAAAGTCTAGTCTTCAGTAATAAAGAAAAATACTCCAATCAATTCTGATATTAATCAATGATTGGCTGGAGTATAATTTACAACCAAAACTTGCCTCGGTTGATATTTTTGTCAAGAATAATAATTGGGCAAGCGAAGAAAGGTCACCGACTCAGAACACTAATGAGGTTCAGTCTTAGATACAAATCTGGATATTTTCGCAAATAGAAATGGAGCTCGTGGGATTAACCTCCTAATTGAACCTCTATTCATCTCCTTCGACCCTCTAGTTGACCTTTTTAGGGTTCCACAACAAGGATAGTTCAAAACGATATGATTTTTAGGGTGTCGTATACCTAAATAGGAAAAAACGGAACCCATATAGGATCACTTTGTTGTCCGTCTGTCTGTCTGAATGTTCATTTGACAAGACCTATTTTTCTCAGGAATGGGAAGAGGTACCAAGTTGAAATAAATACCGAATACCTATTGAGGTCAACGGTCATTTGGAGGTGTAAAGTTTTATTCTATGTAAACGAGTTCAATTGAAATAGCCATTTATGTCATATTATGTGATATTTTATCTTGGGCGTCTCCGTTCTTCGAAAGGCACGTTAAGAAGTTGGTCCCGGATAGTTACGTCAGATGGCAGTGTTACCAAAGAGGCCTCATAAAGCGGCTTGAAATTATCTGGCTAGCGAGTTGACATCTTGCGTCCACCAATCTGCAATTTGGCATGCGTGGTTAAGTATGGCCAACTTCCACTCACCCTTTTTTGTGTGAGAAGGCTTATGCCCATCAGTGCATCCTATAACTTAACCTAGCTATAGCCTATAGAATCCCACTACAGGGCAAAGGCCTCCTCTCACGATTAAGGGTGAGAAGGAGTGGGCCATACTCCACCACGCGGGCCCAGTGCGTGTTGGTGGAGGCAAGGTAGTGATCAACTGCTTGCTGTCAGAGAATTTTCAAGCCGCCTCAATAGGTCTCTGACCTGGCTTAACGAATAGTTACAACGCCATCTGACGAAACTATCCGAGACCAACTGCTTAACGTGCCTTCTGAAGCACGGAACTTAACTTAACCTAATTAACCTAATTTAAATAATTAAATTTAACCTAACCTAACTTAACCTAATTTTCTTCTTCTTGTGGTGCTATCTTCTATCAGAGGTTGGCTATCGTTAGGGCTATTCGGACCCTGGAGACTGCAGCCCTGAACAGTGAGGTGGTGTTTACGAGTATATCGAACAGTTCATACGTCCTTTTTCTACCAGGCATTCGTCTTCCCAAAATTAAATTAATATATAGGAAAATAAGAACAATCAAATCATCTGCCCTTGAAGATGCTTTCCAATTTATGTTTTAAAATGGATTTTTTTCTCCAGGGGTATGTCTAATAGAGAAAGTGAGTAACAGAGACACGAAGGCCTTCGTCGTTACACCAAGTGGGAGGAAATACTATGGATTGTATCAGGTAGGTGCGTAACTAACAATCTTATTTAGAAGTGTGTTTCAGAATGAAAATTTTAGTTCAATTTTTTTTATGTGGTTTATTTTCACGCCTAAAGCCTTAGGCTGAGATTCAGAGACGTTTTTTTAGTCTTAGTTCGAACTCTCGTGTGTAAAAATACATACATTTTCGCCCTACTTAGTTCGAACTAAGACTAAAATAAATTAGAAATTTGCTCTTAAAAATAAGATCCTCTTTTATTTAAAATTGTTAAGTATAATAGAAAAGAAAACCGTATTTAGATCGGTCTAGCCGTTTTGGAGATAAATGGGAACATTGGTTTTGCACAAACAAACACACAAACAAACAAACAAACAAACAACCTCTCACCCTAAACGCATACACGTTCTCCGTTCCGTCGCGGGTAAAAATGAAGACTGATTAGAATAAGCTCCCCTTTTTATAAAAGGAAAAACTTGAAATCTTTCTAAATCTAGTCATTAATAGAATAGATTTTCCGAACAATTTCATCGGAGATAAGAATAATGACAAACTGAGACTTTTGGCCGGTAGGAGTCCGGCACCATCTGGGTCTTCCTAATAGATGTCCATGATGGATTTTCCTCTTTTTGTCACAATGTATAAAAAAAAGAATTAAAAAAAAACTAAGACAGAGGAAATTATGTTAATATTTGTCTCAATTACAGATACCTAGTCGATGGTGCAGAGAAGGAAAGAAAGGTGGCGACTGCAATATAGCATGTGAATGTAAGATAAAAATATATCTTACTTTATCCTATCATCTGGGGTCAATTGTCATTCTCTTCTATGTATCTCTCTTAGCCCCACTTGCGCCAACCTGGGTTAGCAATAAACTCCAGGTTAAGTTGGTAACCCATGATTTTTTGTATAGAAAAACAACTGAAAGAGCCATTTTATCCGGAGTTAATTGCTAACCCGTGGTTGGCGCAAGTGGGCCTTAGATGTCATTTCAGCGCTCATCCATTTCTTTTACATTATCATTCTCCACTCCATCCAGTTTTCTTTTCTTTTGGTCATCCTGGCCTCCGACAAGTTTGTGCGGAACCGTCCCGCGGGGCACAGACGTTGCGGGAGGCGAGGTACGCTAGACGTTAGCGGGGAAGGGAAGGGCGCGCCGCACACTGACGCGACGGTGTGCTACCTCGTGTCCCTCAATGTCTTTACTCTGCGGGATTTGGTTGCTCGTGAACTTGTCTGTCTATAGCACAACCAGCATTCATACTTAACACTCTTACAAAATCCTTTAACGATTTTGATACAGCAGTAAAAAGTATTCAAAATACGACTATCTCAAGAAGTTTCAGTTCCAAAGTTATGACATAAACTTAACTCAACGGTTGCACTAAAATGTTGCAGTATCCAACCAACAAAGATCAAACAGTAAACACTGCGAAACAATCCTGACTGTCACTTTATAAGGAGACGATTTTACGAGTGACATTTTATGTCCCAGTTTTACAATCCGGTCAATAGCGATTGCTGCTAACGACTTTCCGATACATTTTAATGGTTTAAAAGAAAAATAATGTTGAAAATAAAAATTCGGAGTACCTCTTCTGGATGTCGTCAGTGAAAACGAATTGAAAAACGTAATCTTAACTAACGTATCAAAAGCCACTATTTCCTAGCAATATTTAGAGTTGTCGTTTTTATATCCTGCCGTCCTACCTGAACATAAATAGAGCTTATAGACCCTGAGTGGTAGTTCTGTCCATGTGGCAATATATTGATATAGAATAATATGGAATGACCTAGAAAAAGTTAACTTCAATATACTTACTATCATTATCAGTCCATCACAGGGCTGCACTCAAGAAGAGAACATGGGTATTAGTCGACCACATGCGGATTCGATTAAAACACAACTTTACATTTTACATACGCATCAGAATGTCTTCTTCAGCGTTTATGGTCGGCCGTATGTGAAACATTGTAAAATCGATTTTTTCCTGAAATACTTTTATTATGTTTTTGGGAAGAAAACTTGTTAACGCGTTAAAAATACTTCCGCAGTGCGAAAGACCCAATTCAAAAAGAGCCCATGGGCGATTCGCACCGAGGTCCGAACCGAGCGCGATGCGAAACGACCCACTACCCATATTTTCAAGAAACGGTAAATCAATAAGTGCCTATGTATTATTTCTATTTCCTGGAAAATTTTGAACACCTACGGGGTTTTCATATATGGCCGATGAAGCAGGTTTCCTCACGAGGTTCTCTTTTACCGTTTGAGAGTATTCGAGATTAGAAAAACTTATTGTGGCATGTCGTCGGCGTTAAACATAGGTACTTACTTTATTGTAATTGATTTGGTTACCTGTAAACATTGCAACATTGAGCAAAATATGAAAAGATTATTCGTGATTGAAATGATTGGTGAAACCACTGAAAACTTTAATTGACCCAGCCCTAGTATGATTTTTCTCCTCGCGCGCGACGTGCGTTCGGTGCATTGAAAAATTCTCCATCTCGTGCTTTCCGTCAAAAGCCTATCTACCTCAAGAATTTTCTACCAAGCTTTCTATTTCACGATTCCCTCGAATCTCTACAAATACTAAAAGCACACTTTTAAAATGTCACAACTAGTTGACCGCTTGAAGTAAAAATAGTGGCCTAGAAACATCTAGAACCAGTAGTAACTCGCCAGTTATCTTTGAAACACTCGAGTGGAAATAAGCAAGGTAGTAAATCAGGATTTCCTGGTTGAAAGTTTAGCTAGATTTTATAGCAGTTATGTCGTCTTGACTTTTAAGTTGAGGTTCAGATTTGTGTTTCGCTGGGGTTGTTGACTTCTTTTGGTTATAATTTGGAGTAAAAGCATGCATTTATTATCTCAAACTTAATAGGCAGTTTTTTGTCGCATTCCACAATACAGTTGGACACAGAATAATTCTACTTCTTCTTTTCGTGTCAATTGTAATGTTGCCAGTGAATTAGTTGATTAGTTGATATTTTTTTGTTAAAACGAACTTTCAATCTGTCATTTTGATGTGCGAATGTTTAAATTTTAGTAAGAGAGGGCGATGACAATGTTAAATAAGTAACGGCACTTACATACCTACAGTATTTCGTTGTAGGTATAGGAGTACTTTTACTTTTTAGAGCTCGGTGGCGCGTTGCAGAGAGGTATGGACTCTCTATCGTGAGGTTCGGGTTCGAATCCGCACGGACAACATGCCACGTACCAATGAGTTTTTCTAACTTATGTAAAGGTGAAGGAAAACATCGTGAGGAAACCTGCATAATGTGCAGAAGAAGAAATTACCAATCCGCATTGGGCACGCGTGGTGGACTAACGCCAGACACCCTCCTAGAGGGTAGACCTGTGCCCTGCGGTGGGACGTATATAGGCTGATGATGATGACTTATACTCCCATTTTGTGTTGAATTTCGTATAGCACTAGAACGAATGTTGACTTACAAAATGAGCGCAGGAACCACCTCTGCAGCAATACCTATTAGCACCTATTAGTACCATACTGTTTGTCAACCTATGAGTTCTTATTTAGCAATAAATATCAACCCATTCTAGACCTGCAGCTACCAATTCTACCTTTTCAACGTAACGTCAATTATACAAAAGTTTTCACTCATACGCCAAGCCCGTTTGTTGCCATATACAGATGATAAAGTTAGGGCTGTAATTACGTTGAAAGTAAACATTTAATTGAAGAACTCTCATGAACAATGAGTTTCAACAAAACACATACCATTGTATGAGAGGTAAGGATTTAAATTTTTTTATTACATCATACTCAAATTAAGCTCTTTTCTGATACAATTTCTGTGACGGATTAATCCGTTGTTGACGGTCAACCTATTCTAGTGATATATAGGGTCCAACTTAATATGCTGACACTTTTGTGCTTGCCCACACGATAAGAAGAAGACCATCAAACTGAACAACTTTCTCTATGGGACCAAAATCGAAACCGCGAAAAAAAAATCTGCTCTTCCATATAAAACTGCTAACCTACTCGAGCCAAATGTAATGGGACAGCTGATTTTTATTTCGCGATTTTGATGTTGGTCCCATATAGAAAGTTGTTCAGTTTGATGGTCTGATCATCTCCTTAAAAAAGTATCACCATGGACCCTGTATTCCATTATGGCGAACTAGGTCTTTTTCAATGCATGCGTCGTTGGCGTTGAAAAGGTTAAATGGTTTTCAGGTTGTAATTTTTTAAGCATAATTATTTTATTACGTATCGCGTGGTATTATCATCAACAGCGTTGCTTGACGATGACATCCGGGATGACACGGCGTGTGCTGTTCAGATATTCCAGGAAGAGGGCTTCAAGTACTGGACAGTCTGGACCACCAGGTGCAAGAATGATGACCTTATCACTAAGGAAATTTATAAGTAAGACTTTTGTTTAAAGTACAGTTAGATATAAGGGAAGTTTCTGACCAATCCGTAATTAATTATGATCGTGTTTGTGTATTTACACAAAGCTGTCAGCTACACATCAAGCAAAGCAAAACTAAAATAAGCTGGCCGCCAATCGTTCCTGTTGCCAGGTTTTGTACTTAAGAGGGCACCGAGCCTATTGTGCTGCCCTCAATCGTATATTTTTGTTTCTAAGCAATTAAAGAACATTGCAAAAAAAAATTGTACTTAAACGTTTATTGCGATTTCTAACTTTTATATAGCCTCGGTTGGTCCATTAGAGTTTATTGATCCTTATAAGAAACAAGATCGATTGGCATCAAAAAACTGTTTTGTTTAAGTTTTCGATTTTAATGCTGACTGTATTTTTTCAAAACCTGTAAATGCAGTTCAAAATAAAAATGTTAAAAGTTCAGGATATTCTCTAAAGAAGGGTTCGCAAGTAGCTTCATGCCCTCACTGACCCGTCTCAAAAATCCAACCTGTGTAGTCATGAGCATAATACATAATAATATTATCATTAGTCTCTATTAAATAGTAAATGAAACTGATTTAACTTCTAGTCATCAAACGATTTCTTCTTCCAGATGTCCAGACCTGACAACTCCTCGCATAAGTCCAGAACGTCTCAGTGAAAACCTCAGGACCCGAAGAAGATTCGCAAGACAGGGCATTGAAAAGTCATCCTTGCGTAGTTACTATCTTGGATTATATTGGATACGAGTATAAACAATTTAGAGCGTTTTCTTTTTAACAATCTTATAAACCAGGAAATTTTAGAACATAGGTGGCGCGTTGCGAAGAGATATGGAAACTCAATCTTGAGGCCCGGGTTCGAATCCGCACGGACCACATGCCATGTACCAATGAGTTTTTCTAATTATGTATGTGTTTTTTTAATGTACGTAATACCGACAGCTATCAAACGGTGAAGGAAAACATCATGAGGAAACCTGCATACGCTCTGAATAAGAAATTCCAATGCGTATACAGTGAAGTCTACCAATCCGCATTGGGCAAACGTGGTGGAATAACGCTCTTACACCCTCCCTGAGAAGAGGCCTGTGCCCTGCAGTGGGCTGACGTATTATAGGCTGTGCTGTGTGATGTGGAGCTTGTAGCCTCTTGGATCCCTCTGAAAGATATTAGTTTCCTAAATTGCACTAACTAAAGAGAATAACAAGTAGAGTCATATTCTTATACTCCAACTCTTCCGTACTAATACTCATACATACAAAGTGATAGAGATAGATAGAGATTTTAACGGTTACTCCTACAGGAAAAAGGTCTTAGGAGCTTTGCGGCAGACTGAGAGGTGGCAACCCTAGTTTTTCCAATTGTTTACATCGGCCTCCTTTAGATGGCATCTCATTTACTTCCCAAACAGATCGGTGGAAAAAATTGTACTATAATACATTATGGTAAAGGTACTTGCGGCAAGATTTTGCTAGGCAACCCGGCGGAGTTGTATGAACTATAAACTTTTACTTAAGAGGCTCCCCATAGGTAAACGCAGGTCCGGGCCATATTTTGTTGGTTTATAGAAGCTATCTTCTCGTTATTTGAATTGACATAAAAATTATTGAAAAGTGTAGCAATGATCTTCAACATCTCGGCTTTATTTGCTATAGATCATATTTCTTATTTTTCTCTTTATTTGCTATAGATTTTTCTATAAAATAAATATGAAACCTGTGATCAAAGAAAAGCCGAATTCTGTGATTGGAAAAAATCTGTATTATGTGCATCTACTTTTTAAGTTAAAGTCACTTATACTTGAGAAACACACCTTTGTGTAGACAATGTTAAGATCTAAAATTGCCATAAAGCAAACATTTTTTAAGACCAATATTTAATGAGTTAATTAGATAATTGTTCAATTTGGTGCGAATTCTTACGTTTTTGGAATGTGATTTCCTTGGATAAGAAGGCACCACAGTGACATAATGAAGGACAAGCCATTCATAAATAGGTATATCTACTAAAATAACGTAGTTTAGTAGAGGTGAGGTGGCTCTGAAAAAGTCAAGGTCGTTCGGTCAGGGAAACCTCTTAAATCACATTTGGTTCACCAAACAAATAGGAGCATAAACGGGCGCAGAAGTTAAAAGTCATTCTGGAGCAAATGTAATGTAATGTAGAATGAAGTAAATACGCAATATTTAGTTAGTATTATCCAAGCATAGCTCAAATCTTTTATTTAATTTGCGCCGAAATCCAAACATCTTGTGCACTGAATTCAGCGAAGCGAATGCAGCATCTGCTGCCTTCCTCGTGCCGTACTTCGCACGCTTTACACTCATTATTATAACTTAGCTGTAGAATTGTGACGTCACTGAAAACGTTTTCTAAAATATTGTCTTTGTAGGTAATCTTATAGATTACTAGAACTTATGCGTGATTTCCTCCGCACCGGCTCCGAAATGAAATTAAATACGACGGGTATGATTTCAGATAGATAGAGATAGATCTAGAGTGGTCCTATTAAAATATTGTGAAGATCTAGAATGGGATTCCTCAACGTATGACAGTAATTCTTTGAAAATTATTTAGTGTAACAAACACCTTCATTTGAACGTATTTTAAAATCTATCTTGTTTGACCTAAACTCAATGAATAAGAAAGTGTTCAAACAAATCCATTTTTGGTTATAAACTTAGAATGTAATGGCAACTTTCTTGGGCTGGCAATAAAATAAGAATTAGCTTAAAGGTCTTGTAACCATATTAAAAAAAAAAAAAAAAATTATTGAGTTGGGCAACCCTGTGCCCCGATCTCTCGCTTCTTCCTTCCATTTTGACCAAGCACACTGTACAAAATTATTTCTTTTTATCAATAAATAGTATTATCAAGTTCCTTGTTTTTCTTTGATCAACAGAAAGGGTAGCAAAATTTTATGATATCACCAGAATTCTTTTGTACACAACGTTGCTTTATGTACCAACAGTTAGTTGTATAAAGAATTTTATCTCATTTATTTTCATTCACTCACCGTTTCCCGAGAACTAACTAGGAAAATTATATTATAAGGAAGCCGGGGGAAAAAATTAACAACATTTTATTTCAAAAGATTTTCTGCCTTATGGATGGAATAAAAAGATTTGAGATTTGAGGCATTCGTAATAACTGAGAAAATATTGTGGTGCAAAATGTGTTTTTGTTAATATTTTGTTGTGTTGTGGAAATTGGTATATCAATGAATGTAATGGAATTAAAGCAATTTGGTTTTGATATGACCAATTAGTGTTTTGATATACGAGTAGGTTTTATCTTTAGTGACACCGATACCTAGCACGTCAAATAAATAAATATATTAGACATTGTCACACAAATTATTTAGTCCATTTAATGTACCCGACAAAGAAAAGAAAGAAAACAGAAAGAAATCAAAGAAATTATCAGTCTTACAAGGTTTCAGGTAAGGTTTAATATACAAAATCAATGCATGACCTCGCTGAATTCGGAGTATTCAGAAACTTTGCATCGAGTTTAAACCTTAATTGCTTCATTCGCAACCAGTTACCTGATAAGAATATTTATTCTTGATTCGCAGCTAGTTGCCAACTAAAAATTTCTCAATAAGTGTGGTTACTTGAGAGTAATTCATTTCCTGGCAGTTCGTGGTCTCTGCTCTAGAACTCTGACACCCCATCGGTTGTCAGTTCTTCGGCAGATATGACCAGCTCATTGCCACTTCACCTTGCAAATTTTCTGAGCTATGTTAACCACTTTAGTTCTCTGACATATCACTTCATTTCTGATGTGATCTCTCAGAGAAACACCGAGCATAGCGATCTTCATAGCTCGCTGAGCGACCTTGAATTGATGCACTAGTCCTATTGTCAGGGTCCACGTTTCCAAACCATAAGTTTCCATAAAAAGTTCACAGGCACATGTAAACTTACCCGCGTCAACCCATATAAAAATGCCCTTAAACAATGATACGGTAACAAAATAAACTCCAACAATTCGATCAAAAACATTCGCTTCTCTGAAAGCATCGAAATAAACACATCAACGTACAAATTAGTAAGGTACCCTCTTTTGTTTCGTATAAAAGAAACAATAGGAGCCCGAACATCGCTCCTTGCGGCACTCCGTTTTCTTAAAACATCCTGTGTGTAAGTAATGTACCATGAAATTGGTTAGGTATTGGAAATGTTTTGTGTACAGAGGCGTATTTGGTTTTATTTTGTTGATGACTGAAGGCTTTGAGATGGTGTTGTATGAATTAAGATACCAGTAAAATTAAGTCGCAAAATATTATATTTTTGTAGTGAAAACGATCGTTACGTTAAAAATATAATATTTTGTATATGTAGGTACAAAATGTATATTTTGTGTCGTAAAGATTGTTTTCAAATCAGTGTCTCGTTTCTTAATAAACTTCAATTTACGTGATTAATGCTTTATTTGAAGACACATTTTATGTTACCAACGGTTTTGATAGATTATTATATGCGGAGTGTAATAAAATACCCTAGTAATACTTAAGGGGGTGCTTCAGTCCATAAAACTGAAGATTTTTCACTATGGAGCCAACATCGAAATCGCGAAAAAAAAATCTGACAGAACTGCTGTACCGACTCGATTAAAATGTATGGGACAGCTGATTTTTAGTGTTCCGTACCAAAATTGGCAAAACGGAACAATCATGGAATCAGCTCGGTGTCTGTCCGTCCTTCCGTCCGTCCTCCCGTCCGTCTGTCACAGGCATTTTTCTCAGAGACCGTAAGACATAGGAAGTTGAAACTCAGTACAGATATAGCAATTGCTAGTCAAATATCGTAAATGAAGTAAAAAAGCTTACTTTTCATATTGGGGAGGTCGAAAGGGTTAATAAAAAACATTTTTTTTTTTACCCTATGTTGTGGGGTATCAATTGAAAGCTTGTGAAAATAGGAGTCTAAAAAAATATTTTATTAAAACTTTGATTAACAAAATTTTCAAATTTATTTATTTAATTTTTAATTATTGAAGTAAAATTTATACAACAGTAATGGCATGCAGCGGTAATTTAGAGGATGTTTTTTATTTATAGGTAGTATGTATAGTATTTATAAGTTTTGTTTTTCTTTTCTTTAGGTTAAGTGTTATTTTCAAATTAAATCCGAGAAATTGCTGTCCCCAACTCTGTTTAAAAAAATATAGCCGTAAAGATCTGAAAAAAATCATGAACATCAGAAATAAAGTGTAGATGGCGGGAAAATTATCAGGGTGGCACTAACTTGGATCGTTTTTTTTCTATACCTAAAAAATCATTACCAGTGTAAAATGATCTTCAGTTACTATGTGACCACATAGGTAGTAATATAGTGGATGTCATCAATGACCCATGTTAAACAACTGGTAGTCAGTGGCGTAGCTACGTACGGGCTAGGCGGGGCGGTGCACCGGGGCCCCCAGACTCAGGGGGCCCCTGGCCCGCAAACCTCGAACTGACCTCGTAAAAATTTCTGTCACCTTCAGAACATAAACAACTTATTTAACTAATGACCGAACTTTCACGAACCACAATCAATGACTGTGGCCGAGTCTGTTGACCATCTGTAGACAATTATGCCCTTTTTTTGTTCGCACCGCGCACCCCCGCACGTTTCGGTCATCCACGCCCTGTACCCGGACTTTCGATTTCCGATAAGTATATCGCGACCGTTTCGGTCCAAACTTCATTGTAATAGAGTTGACATTGGAACGAAAACGTTCACGCAATTCGGTATGTCAAGTTTTTTTTGGGGGGCTGAATCGAAAACCATTTTGAGATAATTGTCTGAATAATCATATTTTCTATGTCAGAGATTTTAAAATGAAAGGATTACATATATTTTTAATAAAATAACGTCGTTTTTCGGTCCACGAGTGACGTCACTCGCTGCCCCTGCAAACTCCTTGGTAAACATAAAATAAACTTAAAATAACCGGCCATTAAGAAAAAAAATACATTCACAATGTCAGAATTTGACATTTGATGATGCCGTATCTGTTTCCAGCATAGAGTTAGAAAGAGGAGGTAGGTTTTAATTTTTTTTAATATAGCAGTAGGTCGTTTTTCTCCATGGAGTTCGAATTATTTTTTCTCCGCCATTTTTGCACTTTGAGATATACAGATCAAAATAATTTAAAAATTAAATTTATATTGATAAACTCGATGAATCGCAATAAAAATAAAACAGTTGTCTTAAAATTATGTCTTCTAACCGTAAAAAATATAAAAAGTGTCGCACTTCATGGATAAACCAAGAAATTCCTGACCACAACCGAGTAGGTATATGAGCTAAAAAAATTCGAGCTCGCTTCGCTCGCTCCGTAATTTTGTCATAGGTATTATATGTATAAGAGACGGGGGCGACAAATTCAGTCTCTGCCCTGAGCGGCAGAAACGTACGCTACGCCATTTGGGAGCCAGGCCCCCCTGGAAAATAGCCCTAGATAGGTAGACAGGTACGCCAATGATTTTTCACTTGATATCTAAGTAGATTACACACCGAGGGCAGGAAAGTAAGAAAGGTCTCAGATCTCTTGTAATTGTTGACCGAGACGAAGCCGAGGCCAAACATGTGATCTGAGGCTTTCTTATTTACTGCCCGAGGTTAGTATACTATTTTTCTCCTCGACGGAGGTGGAAAGCTACAACTTTGTTTAGCGCAGCGGGACGAAAATTAAACGCTTTCCATTCGGAGGGGAGAAATAAAACATAACGAGTTCATATAGGGCCCCAATTGCTTTTTTGCCCCAGGGCCGTTGGTGACCTAGCTACGCCACTGCTGGTAGTACGGAACACTAATTGCCCGAGTCCCGAATCGTAATTTCGAAGGTGGCTCCATAGGGAAAGTTGTTCAGTTTGATGGTCTGAAGCACCCCCTTAAGTATTACTAGGGTGATTTGTTACACCCTGTACAGACGGTAAAACTGGGCAAAATTACAACATCACTTTATCCTGTCACTGAATTTCAGAACATGTTCACTGCTGTGTCTTTTTCTAATGATTTTCAGAGTGGTTCTCAACAACCGTGCTTTTTTGTAAGTTTCGGTGGCGCAATTTTTTTTTGTGATTTTGTTGAAACCAATATCGAAATATTAAAATATAAAATACAAGCTTTAAAAATATATAAGAGGGACACAAAAGCATTCATTAGTTTTCGAGATATTTGAACTTTGTGCCACCGAAATTGAAAACGGCCACCGAGTACTGAAATCAGGCCCACCGAAATCTTAAACTGGCACCAAAACTTAAATCAGGCCCACCGAAATCTTAAAGTGGCACCGAAAACTTAAACACAATATAAAAATACTTTTTTTCGAAGAACCCAAAGACCTGATGACTTAATGTGGAGTCACGGACAAATCCCAAAGTCTCTTGAGCGGGCTGGATCATCACTAGTCTATTAGTCATTGGTGATGGTGATGGGGTAGCTCCAGCTCCACCATAAAATTATTAACTCTATACCTGGTGACTGGTGAAGGTAGCGGGCGGGTGAAAATGAGGGCAGCGCAGAACCAGTCATTGTGGCAATACTTGCGAAGCCTATTGGGAGATTTGGGAGGTCATGACTGTTTTAAGTAACTTTTTAGTACCTATTGACTAACCTTTGAACCTTACAAATCGCCTGGAGATGATGGGTTTCTACCTTGCCATATTACTATCTGTCTGTCTACTAGTGATATCCTATCAGTCCTATCACCATTATTAACAACAAGCTTTGCGTGCAATTGTCTACCAGAGCCATGGACTAAATTCACAGTTAAGTTTATACCAAAGACAGGTAAAAAGGACTACTCCCAATGAATGTCCTTTAGATCTATCATTCTTAGCTCCTTCATGTTGAAAGCCATGGAGAAGGTAATAGATAAAAAAAAGTAAGTTAAGCCTCTAGAATCCCACTGCAGAGCCAAATCCCACTCACGAATAAGGGTGAGAGGGAGTGGGCAATACTCCACCACGCGGGCCCAGTGCTTGTTGGTGGAGGCAAGTTAGTGGTCAACTTGCTGTCAGAGAATTTTCAAGCCACCTTAATAGGCCTCTGACCTGGCTTAACGAATAGTTACAACGCCATCTGACGGAACTATCCGAGACCAACTGCTTAACGTGCCTTCCGAAGCACGGAAACGCTCGAGATTAAATACCATTAAACGTTCACCCATCCAAAGACTGACCGGACCTGACGTTGCTTAACTTCGGTGATCGTTTCCAATACCGAAGCTCCACTAAGCCAACGAGCGCTTCATCAAAGCGAACTAGATCAAAACCTTCGGGAAATGCTTTAGCAGAACCTACCCGTTGCATAATGATCAGCACGCTTACCAAAAGGGCAAGGGTACGCCGACGACCTTGTAGGAATCATAAGAGGGCCATGCCTGGACACTGTATCCTCGCTGGTGCAAAGGGCTCTGCACACCATACAAAAGATGTGTGAAGAAAATAGTTTGTCCGTAAATGCAGATAAAACTGTTATAGTACAATTCACGAATAAATGGGATCTCAAAAAACTAAGAACCCAACGAATCTATGGAAAAACTATACCGTTTTCCTAAGAAGTAAAATAGGTAGTATTTTTTTTTTCTCCACTTTCGACAAACACCTTAACTAGAACACGCATGTTAAAACTGTTATACAGAGGGCTAAGACAGCTCACGGCATATGCTAAATAGCCCTATTGATTTACACTGCAATAGCAAGACCAATAGTCTGCTATGCCGCAGTCGTATGGTACAAAAATAAATTTCAAAACAACACCATAATAATATACAAGCTCAATAGCCTACAAAGGACTGCGTGCCTTATTATAACTGGCGCCATGTCCACCTGCCCTGGGTTAGTTCTCAACGCACTGCTGTACCTTCAACCTTTGCACATTTTTGCACAAGGAGAGGCTAAATTATGCCTACACAGAGTTAACCCAAATAATAAGCGTAACTGGCAGTCTAAGCGGATGAAGACCTTACAGGAAGATGTCACTCATCTCCTTGTGCTAAAAATGTACACAGATGCAATGACTTCAGCATACAGCTTCTACACAAAACTATAAAGTTACTTTTTCTTCAAGGGATGACTGGCTACAAAACCGCATACCCAACGAAGACAATTTCCTAACCTGGTACACAGACGAATCCAAGAAAAACAATGATGTTGGCTGTGGGATTTATGGCCAAAAATCTAGCATCGAAGTGAGTCAAAATCTTGGAAACTACGCCTCCATTTTTCAAGTTGAGGTCTTCACCGGCCTGTGCTGAATTTAATCCTTAACAAAAGCTGCGTCAACAAACGCATCATAATAAACTCTGATAGTCAGCAGCTCTACTAGCCTTGGACTCATAAGCATAGCATATGCTCACGACTATATTCCCCGAGGGGGTAGTCAGAGATATTCGGAAACTTCAGAACATCCACGTTTCACCAGTAGTACCGAAAACATATCCAGTGTGACGGGGGGTGAGCCCGTCGCCACTTATAATGGACAGTGGGTACAATACACGCCTCGAAATTACGCCTCGAAATTGAATCATGCAGGTTTCCTCACGATGTTTTTCTTCACTGAAAAGCCAGTGGTGTTACACATCGTACATAAATTACGAAAAACTCATTGGTACGAGTCGGCCTGGACGGGGATCGAACTTTCGCCTCCTACACGGCAGCTTTCCGGCTCCATCTGACGATGGACTGATCACTGACACTAATGAGGTCTGATGACCTTGATCACCATTTTAAACTCAACTACTCATCGCGAGACCAATCTAACGAGCCCAAACTCGGTGGGTCTATATTTACCACTGCGGAAATCCTGTGGTGACTCTCTGGCTCCATCATCAGACCCTGATCACTATTTGTAAGCCATCTACTTGTCGAGACCCATCTCACGCGTTGAATCTCGGTGGGTCCATGTTAACTACAGCGGAGATCCTATCACTACCTTCCAGCTCCTTCATCAAATCAGCTTTTGGCCACCCTAATATTGCACTGACGTCGGGTTTATCTATGCCACATTTCAGTCAATTCTGATTGCGAGAACTAGTTTAAATCTTGCATGTAGCTTACATGCAATAAGATTTGTACCAAACATGTATGTAACTATTAACTAATAAATAAAAGCTTATAAAAATGCACATGACCTAGAGATAGATTCATCATCATCATCTTATTTAAGAGCTACGCTCTTGTCGGTGGAGTATTCGCCACTCTTGTTTGTTTTCCGCTAGTGTCTTGAGTTCCTGGTACGACACGACATCAACCTTTTCCTTCACTTGGGCTAGATAACTCTGTCTGGGTCTTCCTCTGCCTCTTTTCCCCTCTATCTTCCCTTCCAGTATGGTTTTAAAGAAATTGTCGTTTCGTATCAAGTGTCCGATCATTCTTCCTCTCCGGTTTTTAATTGTTTTTAAGATATTTCTCTTTTCTTTAACCATTCTTAATACCTCTTCATTTGTTATTCGTTCTGTCCAACTTATCCCCTCCATTCTCCTCCAGCACCACATCTCAAAAGCTTCCAGTCTGTCTCGATCTCGTTTGGTCAATATCCACGTCTCGTTACCGTACAATGCAATGCTCCAGATGTACACTTTAATCAGGCGTTTTCGGATTTTGCTTGTTATCTTTGCTTTCAAAAGTTGTTTTTTGTCGTTGAAAGCTTTTTTTGCCATAGCAATCCTTGTAACGAGGTCTGGGGTGCATCTTGAGTCATTTGTAATGAGACTACCCAAGTATAGAGATAGATTACGGGATATTAATGTATTTGGTGGAACTTGACTGGCTCAGTTCAATTCAATAGCGCCGGCGCGCCGGTCTCGGTGGTCGGCGCACCGGCGCGATAGACATTGCGGTGGCGCCGGTGCGCCGGCGCGGAAAAAAAAAATCCTGGAATTAGGTAAGAATAGTAGCGTGTGGCGAGCGGTAGTCTCTGCCTACCCTTGTGGAATAGTGATGTAAGCAAATATGCGTATTTTGTAATTATTAAAATGAATTCTTCAACCTTTTAAGTTTCGGTGGCAGTTTTCAATTTCGGTGGCCTCAAAAAACGCCACCGAAGCCACCGAAACTGAGCCACCGAAGTTGGAACCACTAGGAAAAAAATGCGCAGAAAAAAAACTAACTATCCGATTAAACACTTAAATCGTGAACATTATAAAGCAATCAAAAACCAATCGGTTACATGAATGGTACAGTAGTATCACTTTCAGAACCCTATTAAAAATTGACCCACCGAAATTGAAAATTTTTGTCCCCCTTGCCACCGAAGGCTATACTTCCGCGTTTAGTGAGACATCCTGTAGCAGTGTCATGTGGATATGGCCCTAGGGTCTTAGGACGCAATCGATATGGTACGTTTAATTAGAAAACAGCTCATATTTAATGCTTTTACAGTAAGAAAAATCATCTTGAATATTTGCCACCGAAACTTATGCTGATGCGTGGACAAATTTTGATCGAGTGTCCAAAGGTCCACGATGTATACAGAACCATTTTTCAGCTGATTTAAGATAGTCTGCTTTATGAAGATCATATAGGGCATAACTTATTTGGATTATATTTGGAAACATTTGCTTGGCGAGCTTATTTATGGAAAAAAATGGATTGTGGACACGCCACCGAAAGCTGAATTTCGACACATAATTATTTTTATTTATTTATGTGTACGTATATACATACTAAAATTCATGTTCACAAGTGAAACACATAGCCCTTTACAATAAAAAAAATAAATGATATGCATAAGTTCACGTTACACTAGGATTCTCAGCGTGGACATGAAAAATTCGAGCATGGGCGAATCACTCTTCAGAGATTCTTAATTTCAATCTGAGCCGTAAACACCGAATCAGCCTACTAATTTTGCTCTAAAATATCAACACCTTCCCCAAACATTTCTGAGTCAAATACAAAGTCATTCAAGCTTTTACACAATTTCAACTGTGAAGTTAGATACATTATATACATTAATACGTTTGTACATAAAGTGGAGACACAGGTGACGGCTGTCTTCGTTCTCTTGGGGTGCATTCACGAAGCGAATTGCCGATGCTTTCTTTGCAATTCTATTGTAAACTTGTACACTTTTTGTTCGTTTAGAAAGCGTGATAAGTTCAATCGACTTTTGGTTCTTTATGTTTTTTTCATTAGAGTGATTTAACCGTGGCCCTAGCAACATAATACTAACTAGTAGATTGTACCAATACCTATTTAATGAACCAATTTAACTTTAACATTTAAGGTACAATTTCTTCACATACGTATCGGAATTTCTTCTTCAGCGAAAGCAGATTTCATTACGACGACGTTCCTTTACAGTTTGAGAACAGTTGGTAATTATGTGCTTAATAACTAGCATATGCTCACGACTATATTCCCCGAGGGGGTAGTCAGAGATATTCTGAAACCTCAGAACATCCACGTTTCACCAGTAGTACCGAAACGCTGTCCAGTGTGACGGGGGGTGAGCCCGTCGCCTACTTGTAATGGACAGTGGGTACAATACATGCCTTGAAATTGAAGCATGTAGGTTTCCTCACGATGTTTTCCTTCACCGAAAAGCCAGTGGTGTTACAAATCGTACATAAATTCCGAAAAACTCATTGGTACGAGTCGGCTTGGACGGGGATCGAACCATCGCCTCCTGCACGGCAGGCAAGGTTACTCGCCACTGGACCACCACGGCTTAATAACTAAGAAAAACTTATTGGTAGGTGGCATATTGTCCGTGCGGATTCGAACCCAGACTTAAAGATTGAGTTTTCATATCTCTCCACAACGCGAAGAAGGGTATAAAATGTGATGTATCTTAAGTAGTACTATAGTAGATTACACACCGAGGGCAGGAAAGTAAGTAAGGCCTCAGATCTCATATAATTGTTGACCGAAGCGAAGCCGAGGTCAACAAACATGACGTGATCTGAGGCTTTCTTATTTACTGCCCGAAGTTAGTATAGTATTTTTCTCCTCGACGGAGTTGGAAAGCGGCAAATTCGTTTTGCGCAGCGGGACGACAATTGACGCTTTCCGTCCGGAGGGGGGAAAATATTAGTAAAGCCCGACCAGAAATATAAAAAACTAAGAACAAGAACCTATCAATTTCTCTGATAAAAAACCTCGCCATGTTGCGGTAAATCATTGAAACTAACTTTTGTACTTGGAACACTGACATTAAAGGTTATAGTCCATTGCAGCGCCTCCAAACCAGGTTTTTTATATTTCTGGCTTTATATAGGCTTTATATTACTAGTTAGTATCGCTTACGATACTTACCTCGGTACATACCTACATCCGAGTGACGGAGGCCTGACCAAAGTAACTTTTTTTGCCTTTTCTTCGACAGCCACACTGTTATCCATCCAGAAATCTCATTTTTATCTCATTTAATATCAAAACAACGTAAAATATTTCTTTGCTTCACTTAACATCTCGATCGCTTTGCAGATAAACTTCTTTTAATTCAACATTAAGAAGCTCAAAAGGAAATTTCCACGCAAAACGGAATTCCAGTTCCAGTCTTTCCAACTTTTCCACGGACTACACACCTGAACAGCTGTGCTTGTGTGGAGAATTCAAAGAGCATTCACAGTATTTTCTCCCAAGAGGATTATTTTAAAGTCCATTTTAATGGCCGCCATTTGCTGGAGTTACGTGTGGAAATGTGACTGTGTTTACGGGGTTCCGTAGAGTTCTAGATTGCTATGAGAACGGCTTTTGTAATGGTGATCCAGTGTTGGGGCCGGTTTTCACCGTAAGCATTCGCCGGTGAACATTACTAAACGAGAAAAGTTATTCGTTCGCGAGCAATGGTATGTTGAGATGTTACCTTAATAGAAAATGGCACGTAAAATAATTGAGCCGCGCCACAGCCTTCGGGTAGCATTGCTTGACGCAGACTATTGAAAGACGTCCCAATTGGGTCGTTTTCGAGTCTTCGCTAGTAACATATCTGATTCTTTTTAATATCATTGAGTCGAGTTCAAACAGTGTGCCGAAAATAACGAGTGTGAAAAAGTAGTGTCGTACCTACGAGGCGATTAAAGGACTTTTTTTGAAGTCTAATCACCTACCACTTGAAACGTCATTTAATTACTGAAACATTCAATACGCAAAAACATTTCTTTACCAAACAATTACACGCTTAAATGGTTGTTGGCAGTTGTACGTGTAATTGTACAAAGTTTTTTACCTGCTTGACTGGTATCATGATCGTGATTTTTTATTCAGTACCGCTATTATTAAGTACGTTTCCGATTACAAGATAACAAGATCGATATCGCTTAAAAGATCGATACTTATTTATTATGTTATCATTATGACTCTGTACTAGGCAATTTTAAGCAATACTTTCTTTGGCCGATGGCCGAAGGGGCTGAAAAGTTATCGAGTGGTGGCAGCGTACCGAAAGCGCAGCGTGGTGCCGCCACACGGTGGACCGACGCGACGTCCTGGCGAGTGCGGCGGGAACCCGTTGGATGAGGGCAGCTCAGGACCGGACGTTATGGTGATCCCTGGGGGAGGCCTATGACCAGCAATGGACGTCCATCAGCTGAGATGATGATGATGATGTTTCTTTGATCATTCATATCCATTGTTTGAAATATTAAGAAGCAGAATGGATAAGAACTGTCAAAAAAACCATGTCGATTAAATATTGATGGAAACGAGTGGTTACAAAGACTCCTGCATTAATAATTGACACCGGTAGAATATCCATTTGCTCGCGTCGATTGCTCCTGGTGAAACTAGAGATTGGTGATACAAAAATTTACAGCTCTGATTTAACTATTCCATTTTTAAACGAGTTTTAGGTCTGTTATTTTAGGATCTCTATAAAAACTTAATCTATTTTTCACCTACCCTCTGTTTTTAATGAAATTTTGCTATATGTACATATGTGTATTGGGTGAAGGTTTTTATAATTTGAGATTTGTTTTCTTTGTAAAAGTTCCTAATAAATATTATTTACTAGCGGCACCCGGAACTTCGTACGGGCAGACCACTGACTTTAAACACTCATAACTTATGATTGAATGAACCGAATGCGGTGAAGTAAAGCCTTAACCAAGTCCAAACCAAGTCCTATGCTTTTGTGAAAATATCGTCCAATCAGCAGTTTTAAATTGATGCGTGCACAAACTAACTGACAAACAGAAAAATGGTCTCAATTTTTTCAATTACGTATCTTAAACACACCCAAACTTAAAATTTAAACACAAAAAATATGCTGTTCCATACTAAACGGTAAAAGTGCCTACTCGACTTAAATGTACGCAATTGCAGATTTTTTTTGCTACGATCGGTTTGCTCCTGTAGTAAACATTTTTCAGCTTGATGGGCAGACTCTAAGTTCTATGCCAATTATATCAATTTCACCCTTTAGATCTGTGTATTACAAGCGATAATAAAGGACATACTCGTAATACCTAACGCAGACGTTATCCCAGTGCATCTATTATCCAGCCGAGTTAATTCACTGGCCACAAGTAATGGACGCGTTGAGGCAAGGAGACGGAAAAATAAACAACATTTTTCATCAACAGAACGGCAAAGGAAACTCGGCGTTCTGCCGGCGTCAGCTGCTGGCGTAACTTGCTGAATTTGTGTGTTGAAAGGCTTGAAAGAATTGTTATGTTCCCGTTTGGCTTTGCTCGCTTGTTTTTGGTTCTAATTTTGATGGGTCTGAAATAGTAATAAAATTAACACTGTCCAAGTGGTAGTCGGACTCATGCAGGGAGGGTTCCGTACCACCATAAAAGTTTACCAATTTTTTTTTTATCTGGGATCCTTAGCTCTGGCCCAGCACACACTTGACCGGTTTTTGTTGTTTTAATTTAGATGAGAATTAGAGTAGGTATGCAGTATAAACATAAATTTTTTATGAAAAGCAAAAACAAAAAAACATAAAAAAACACGTTTCTCGTAACCCTCAATTTCTTACTTTAGAAGGAGAAGGTTTTTATTTTATATAATTTGTTAGAAAATCTGCCATAAAACACATATTATTTTGTGAAAATATAAACCAGCAAGCTATTATAGTTCAAAAGATACAGCTCAAAATAGGTAGGTAATACAGACGGGCGGACAGACAGACGGACAGCGTATAGACTTATGAATATTGTCCGAGGGACCGCGGCACCTTTTGGGTACGGCACCCTAAAATGTTCAAGCAAAGGTACAGTATTGGAATAGAAAACCAACTAATAAAGTATGAGATAACTACAGGGTGAAATTTAAACCATTGGCATCCTTTTAAACTAAGAGTCTACCCTTACCAAACTGAACAACTTTTACTATAAATAAAAAATAATCTGTTGTTCCATACTAAACTGCACTCTCTACTCGACTCAACTGTATGAAACCAATATGAAACAGTAAAATTGTAATGTTACGATCGGTTTGCACCCATAGTAAAAGTTGTTCAGTTTGATGGGTAGACACAAAAGGATGTCAATGATTTAAATTTCACCCTGTATATCATAACATAAATATTACTAAGTATACATTTTGCTAGCTCACGAATTCCATTATGACCCTTATTACCGTTGAATAAATATTACAGTAGGTACAATTCCTAATTACCTGAATGGTGGTTCATAATGTTCATAATTAATCAAATTACACACCAGCTTGTTATTCTTACAAAATATTATGTTGTCACAGGGTGTAAGTGACAGCCTAGCAAATACTGAAACGGTGAACTCAGACCATCAAACTGAACAACTATCACCATAGACTTTCCTCAGGAAACGCCAACAAAAATCAGCTGTCCCATACAAAACTGCTGTACCACTCAAATGTATGGGACAGCTGATTTTTAACGCGAAAACGCGAAAGCGTTTCCTGAGGAAAGTCTATGGTGATAGTTGTTCAGTTTGATGGTCTGAGTTCACCGTTTCAGTATTTGCTAGGCTGTCACTTACACCCTGTATACAGAAATGAAAAATGCTTGGATTATAATAGGTATCCCTATGAATATTTGTTCGTCTATTTTATCAGAATGTATTTTATTTTATTTAATAGTGCCGAGTTTAGGGGAGACCTTTGCCCAGCAGTGGGACGAAGCAGGTTAAGAAAATATGGCAAAAGATAAATTAAAACATTTACAATATCACTTCAAATCTATTTCTAATACATTACATATATTATATTGTTTATAACTTTTTTTTGTCATACAATCGTTTTCTTTTCGTCGAAGGCATCCAAGTCGTCTCTCCAAAAGTGGGTGGAACTGGCTCAGGACAGGGATGCGTGGAGGATAAGGGGGGAGGCCTTTGCCCAGCAGTGGGATGAAACAGGCTAAGGAAAAAAAAAAAAAATCGTTTTCTTGGAGACCTTAGTCATTACTTGTATAATTTTATTAATTTGACATTTAATTTATAAATATATGTTTTGTTTTTTCATTGATATTTCCTTAATGTTTCATTTATATGACCACGTATTGTTATGTTCTAAGCTTGGCCATGAATTTGGCGATTCTGTCTAACATCCCTCTCTTGTTTCTTCTAGGTCCATACATCTTTTCATACATTCTCGTCGATTTTTGGCTGGACTTCTTATCTGGAATTTTTTAATGACGCCCCCTGATCTGGTATAGGTACGTCCTCCTAGGTATGCCTCAACCAATGTTTCCTTCCATTCACGTCACATATATCTGTTTCGTAAGTAAACTTTCATTCATCCTTTCGATATGTCCAAACCATCGAAGCATTTCCTAAGCATAAATACGTATAATAATTATTCCATATTTTTTTGCATACTGAGTGTATACTTATCGAATAATAATCACAACACAAATATATTCTTTATTAGATTCTGCCACTAACGTTTGGACAAAATGATAATGTGATAATACCAGAAATTTCGATAAAATCCATTTAATCTTTAGGATTTTTCGGTAATATGGGAACTTAATATGGGAATATCTCTAACAACTGTTAACTATTAATACTTATTTTAAGCAATTTACTACAACGTCTAAATTTCGAATAAAGTTACTGATAATACTTTCTTTAACCTGCTACATAACTTGAAACTTCTGAATGAACATAAACTCTTTAAACCTTTCCTACTACTATTTAAACTACTATTTAAAATATTAATGTTTGAAGAAATGGGTGACACAATATAAGCCTTACCCGATAGCATACGAAAATAGAAAAGTAATCATAATTATAACAACAGACTTGTACAAATTATCGAGCCTAGAGCACAGACTTAAAAGAAGAACCAGACGTAATCCCTTCTAATCATGAGTGAAGCACTCATTTCTTTTGTGTGCGTGCTGTCACGCGGTACATAAGGTGACGGCTTGTAGCACCTGCGCCTAGAGCTAGTGCATCTGTGTGAGTGTAGGTCCCTTGTAGAACAAACGACATTGTATTAC
The DNA here is from genome assembly GCA_963693445.1 of Agonopterix heracliana. Lineage (NCBI taxonomy): Eukaryota > Metazoa > Arthropoda > Insecta > Lepidoptera > Depressariidae > Agonopterix > Agonopterix heracliana. The sequence continues at coordinate 8,031,837 of OY856332.1, forward strand.
CTTGCATGCTTCACATCTTTTTAGTGCAATATTCGGTCCGTATTTCTTTCAAGTCCGTGGCCTAGAGACTCAATTTCACGTACCAATTCCCTACTAAATGTTATCTCACTAATCGATTACTGCTTGTTCACTTAACCAAAATGCCCGAACTTCTCATTCCGGGAACACAAACACCGCTAACTAAAAGTCCCGGTTGCACCCTGCCGGTGACATTTCAATAAATTACCATCAGTGTCAATGAAGCCGTCCATATTTCATAAAACAAGGGATCCCGCGAACAAACTTTGTTCATAATACCGGAGTATCACTCCAGTTTGTTACCCTCTATCCATCAATGTCTCTGTTGTATGAAAGTTGCCTTTTAAACTCGCTTAATGAAGTTATCCGTGCAAAAACTGGGGGAGTTTTATGTTTTTAGGTTTACCTTGTAAATTTGTGATTCCCGGTTTAGGAAAAACTTCAAATCGTAGGTATGAAACACACATGAAGCTACTATCAAAAGTGAAAGTATTCACCCTGATCGCTTTCTCCTAACGCGCCAAAAGAAGCAAACTTCAATAAACTCTTTTGAAAATTGCAAGTTATCAAGCTTTAAGGCAGGTTTAAGGCCTCCGCTCATTGCAGCGATTTTATCGAGCGATAATATCGCTGCGATTATGCGTTAATTATTTCCAGTACATTTTGTATGGGGACGCGCGCGATCCTACACACTGCCGCGATAATATCGCTGCGATTTTGCGATAATTGTTCTCAGTACATTTTGTATGGGGACGCGCTCGATCCCACACACTGCCGCGATATTATCGCAACTCTTTCGACTACATAGAATCGCGGAATCGCTGCAGTGTGTAAGGTGTCGCGATATCGCTGTTGATAATATCGCTCGTTAATATCGCTGCAATGAGCGGATGCCTTTATACAATGGCAATTTTGCTGCGCCAATTTTCAGCTGCCAGCGCTAGCACGAAAAAAAGCGCGGCACGCGGTCGTTTATCCGGAGATAGTTTTTGGTGCCAATCCTGAGCACATTCGCATTTTTTTCTTGTAATAAGCATTCCAGCGATTAGCACGATGTGTTTACATGAGGCTTAAAATGGGCGCGGGTGATACGAGAGACGTGGTTGGAGGTTACGAGCACCAATAAATAGATGCATGATCTATTCCGTGCTAGAGCTGGCATGCGGCGATTCACTAGTGAGGAAAGTATTTAAAATAAATATAATAATAAGAGTATTTCTTATATTGTCACACAAATTACCTAGTCACATTTAAAGTACCAAAATCTAGCCGTGAGTTGTATTATGACGAGGGGACAACATAAACATTATATAAACATCCATGACTCGGTTATCATACAAATATTTGTCCCTTACGGGATTTGAAATCGCGACGCTCGGCACAGCAGGCAGGTCACTACAGACCATAAAGGTATTATACCTTACAGGAATAGAGCAACAAACATGAGTTGTCAAATGAATCCGTTTTTTGATGTTTTTTGGAGACTAATTGTGGATAAATTAATGAAGTATTGTCAGTATAATTATTTCATAAAATTATCGACGATTTCACTTTAGATTCGCAATTATTCACGGAAACCGAATTGTAAAAATTTATAAGTGACTAAAAAACGGTTTTATTGCCTCGCGTCACGTATCTCTTTCTATTATACAGTGGTGCCGCTATAGGTACATCTCGCTCACTCAGACTGAGCTACCGGGCCGTCAAATAATACGGTGCTTTTTTCCTTGCTGACGCTAGCGCTTGAAAATTGGCGCCCCGCAAAATTTTAATCATATAAACCTGCCTTTACATTCAAATCTGTTACGTCAAACATCGAAAAATGTTTCCAGCACTTTCGAAAACCGCACGTCACTAAGTTCTGTCTGACAAATCAAATTAGAAAGTCTTAAATCGTGCTATCCGAGCTTTTACGAAACTTCGCTGAAATGCAACGTACAAACAAGAATAGTTGGACCGCTGAGCTCTAGACACTAACTTTTACCTTTTCCTTTACAGTTCTGAGCATGACTATAGTTTTAGCTTTACATAATTATCTATAGATCTTCTGTGTATAGACACAAAGCCACCATAATTTTAAGGCGACAAGAATAACAGTTTCTTTTGCTTTGGTGAAACCCTAGCTCATCTTGGAAGTTATCCCAAAAAATATTTAGTCCCATTTAAAATGTAGGAACCGAATCCAGATTTTTAATATTGGACATTATCTTGCAAGCCGCTGTAGGATGACAGCGTGATACAGCAGCGCTATCACGCCTTTGCTCTCTTTATATTTACGCGCGAAGGAACGTAAGCTAAAAGACGTCATATAGCCATATCACGTGCAACATGCTACGGCTTCTGGTTTATTGCGCTCACCCATATTATATTATAAACTTTTCGCATATACGCTCAATGTATTTTTTCTGGAAACCCGAAGAAGAAGAAGACCTCCGACCTTATATGGTATTTTCTTTTCGTTCTCGATTATGCAAGTTTCCTTACGATGTTTTCCCTTCACCACTAAATACAACATGCGGGAGCTATTAGCCGCAAAGCTGTGTTCAAATACTATCTTCATTCTATCTTACATTCTATCTTTATAGATGAGAGAGATTGAGAAATTGTTACCCTTTGAACACACCTTTGCAACTATTCTGGTGCCCGGGTTAGATGACGTATTCGAGTATATTTTTCCTTATTTTTGGCCGAATTTCGGGCTTTTTGACTAACAAAAATAATCTAATGATAACAACACTTCAATTTTCATTATTTCAAAAGCAAATGGTCCGAATTGAACACGTGTCTATCTCAATTTAGATTCATTGCTTCGAGACGATAGTCTGAGGCTTCGGAAAAGGAAAAAATATCTGTAATGCGAAGTAATCCCACCAATGGTTTACTTTGTTCTTTCAGTTTCTTCTTTACGCAATATTATTGTAACATGCAAAGTGACATCGTATAGTACAAAAAGTATTTTTATTGAAAATGTTGTGTTCGGTTTTTAAGGCAAGGTTATCCCACTGCAAGCGTCTCTTTCTTGCAAGCATAAGTTTACAATTAGCCATCCCGCTCCAATTGAAAGCAGGATCGCAAAAAAACGTGTTTTTCGTCAATATCTTTGATCATGGGAGTTTCTAAGCTAAAACTTCTCCTGAGTTCACTAGAAATATTTAATGTATTTAGTTAAGTACAAGAATAAAAAGTTAAATATCAGCAGTTTAATCATAGTATTGAAAAAACATAACAAAAAGGGGTAACTTTGGGATTTTTTTCTATCGAGTAAACTTAATCTAATCGTGTTGTTGAGAACAGTCGCCCATCCGCCCGATCCTTAAATAAGACATAATTTAATTTCAGACTTTAAAACACAGTTTAAAACACTTTCGTTTGTGTTCAAAAAACGGCCTCGACGGTATAACAGCGTCTTAAAGTAAAGTACCGTTTTTATCATCAGTCCAATGCTGAATATAATATGCCTCTCCCAATACGGAGAAAAATATCTAGTAGTTTAAGTGACAACTATAAATATAAGCAGAATTTCAAGTCTGCAGTATTATTATGGAGTCACGTTGCAGGTATTGACCCGAGCACACGTCTCGCGCGGTTTTCGCGCGTCGCGTATTTGCCTGCCACGAGGCTCCGCAATCCTCAATCTCTTTTTGTTCTTAAAAAAACAATCCCTAAGATTGGGATAGATACTCCCATAAACTACTTAACACTGGCGAAAATGCTGTGCTAACGCACAAGCAAAAAGCTATTAATTATAAAAAGTATTCACTACATTTTTCTCCTTGAAGGCACGCGACAAAAATTCCAGGCATCTGTCGCCCCTTGGTATTTTTGTAATGGCTATTAGTCATTAAAAATGATAGTGAGTGTAATAATCCAATTAATTTTGTTGTCTTTGTTACATTATTATTACAGTAATTTTGGTACCTACAAAACATTATTTAGTAAAATAACAGTATCCATGGTTCATGTTATGTGTCATTTAAGAAACCCAGTTTTTTTTTCTCTAGATAATTTGTGTGACAATGTCCAAGATATTGATTTATTATTTATTTATTTATTTAACATACAGTTTCCGGCGAAATGTATTATTATAATTTGTAAGAAGTGAAATTTTTTCAAAAAAAAAATGTTTTTTGGAGATTTTCATTCCAATATTCATTACAATATAATAACACACATTTAAAAGCAATGGTGGGATTCATAAAAATAAATGTAATATTTACCTACGGTGGTATATTTACATCCTGTTTATCGTTATAAACCTGTCCTGTTTGTCACACTGGACAGAGTTTCGGTACTACTGGTGAAACGTGGATGTTCTGAGGTTTCAGAATATCTCTGACTACCCCCTCGGGGAATATAGTCGTGAGCATATGCTTATCGTTATAAGTTATAAGCATAATGCCAAATGTTTTAAAAAGATCCTTAATATTGTAACATTGTAAAAAGGGGCAAAACAATGTAAATGGCGTATTCAGTGTTTTATTTCGGATCAACCGATATACCTACTTAATCTAAACTATTATAAAACTGTAACTGAAGTGTGTCTGTACATTGAAGATATTTACAAAAAAAAGATTACGATATGGTTTTTAGGTATCCATGACTCGAAATCAACCTTTTTTAGAAAGTCTGTCTGTTTGTCTGTTTGTTTGTGTGTTTGTTTGTTTGTTCGTGCATCACGCAAAAACTGCTGAACCGATTTCGATGAAACTTTTTTTGTTTGATAGCTTATGATCTGACTTAAAATCTGGTATATAATTTGTGCGGACGAAGTCGCGGGTAAACACTAGTAGTGTATAAAACTGTGTATTAGGGACATTGAATAACTAGCAGAGCAAAAAATTATGTACGTCATCAAAATATCAAAATGTTTGTTTAATATTTGGTACCAATAAATATCTAGGCTATCATTCAAATCTGAACCTTAACCATGTTACCTCAAATTATATATTACCAAGGGAGATTATCCATGCAATCGGTTAATTTAAAATAAGGCCTGCCGACTTTTGTCATAATTATTAATTTAATTGTGAGAGGACGGAGTTTCCATTTGCACCTGTTATATTTACATTTTTAATGAGGCAAAATCTCTCTAATGGCTGAGAAGCCGAGAGCTAACAATGTAATAGAGATGTTCAGGAACATGAATATGCGTTTTATAAACATTCAAACTAGTTGCTACTACTAGCAGTTATGCCAACTTAGCAACTTTATAGCTAAAGTCGGGCCAATTTAATAGGTCACATTTGACATCTATTGATACTTCATCATACGTCACCTTGTAACGGCGGGCATAGAATAATATTTATTTTATCGAAGTTAGAACTGCACAATTGCTTTACTATTTTTAATTACTATTACATATTTATTGTAATAATGACCAAAGAAGGTAATTTACTGATTACTTTCATTAAATAATCCATTCTAAACATAATTAACAATTTCTGTTCTGAAGAACTGAACGTCGTTACAATCTTGCGACAGTGAACCATTTTTCTTTTTTAACACTAGGGATGTAACCCAAAAAATATCGGAGTAAAACGTTTTAATCGACTTTGATGTTTTAGCAATTTCTAGAAGATTTTATGGAATTTATGGAAAAGAAAATTGGGCAATCTAGCAACTTTTCGTAAACTACTTATCTACATCCTTGATGTAGCAGTTGGCAACACTGACTACAAGTCTTGCCTAACTCTCGATAGTTGAACAATACCCATATTGCTATCGCATCGATAGTATAGATAATTCTGTAGACACTTTTTTATGGGGATGATCAGACCATCAAACTGAACAAATTTCTTTATGGGACCAACATCGAAATCACGAAAAAAAATGCTGCCCCATGCCCATGCTGCTGTCCCATACAGAGCTGTAAGCCTACTCGAGCCAAATGTATGGGACATGATGGTGTCTTAGAGAAAGTTGTTCAGTTTGACGGTCTGGTCATCCCCTAAAAAAATGTCGGCATATTAAAAACTAGTAGGGCTCGCATGCCACCCCCGAGAAAACGATAAAGGCCTCCGCACACTGCAGCGATATTATCGAGTGATTTTATCGAGCGATATTATCGACAGCGATATCGCGACACCTTACACACTGCAGCGATTCCGCGATTCGCGTCACGCACGCGCCCACCACTGAATGTAGTCGAAGGAGATTGCGTCAGGTTGCGATAATATCGCGGCAGTGTGTGGGATTGAGCGCGTCCCCATACAAAATGTACTGAGAACAAATATCGCAAAATCGCAGCGATATTATCGCGGCAGTGTGTAGGATCGAGCGCGTCCCCATACAAAATGTACTAGAAATAAATATCGCAAAATCGCAGCAATAATATCGCTCGATAAAATCGCTGCAATGAGCTGAGGCCTTAAAAATCGAGATGTGCCTCCATCCTTATTATTTTACGTATGCCGGAAAGAGCACGCACGACGTTTTTCTCGTTTAAACGCTTTGTCGTGGCTGGCATGCTAGCTGTGCTGTTACGCTTTAACTTACTTACTAACTTATTTCTGTGTGCTGTACAAAATTTTGCAACTCTGTAGTCCTTCCCAAATTTCCCTTTCCGTAAGTCGAAGAGACTTGTCTACGTAATTACAACGAACCTTTATAATCCATTTTCATTTGCCTTAAAACTATGTCCAAAATTTTTCTCGTTCCTTTTTAAATATCATTAAAGTGATGTAATCCAAAAATAAAAATAAAACATTAAGAAAAACAATTTTTGACAGTTCATGTGCAGAAAGACTTTTATTTGTTTATTCACGAAAATATGACACTGAAAATTTACAATCAAAATGTAATTTTATTAATTTTCTAATAAAATACAACTTATCTCTGGATTTTATTCCCCAAGGCAGTCGGAGCTATTCAGAATATCCACGCAATTTCAGTGAAACTACCAAATAAAGTATAATTTTTACGAAACTCAGTGAACACACTTTAGGGTTAATTTTGTGAACCGGAATATAGCGTAGCACAAGTTAATGACGTCACGCGACATCTTCGCTACGAAAATGCTACGCATCATTGCACTTCGCGATTCGTAGTCGATGAAGAAAATTCTACCTTAATGTACACATTTTTGAACTATATTCATGATCTTTAATTTAAATAGTATTGATTATTAACATGTTACAATAGTACATTATGATACAAGTAAGCAAAGTTGGTCATTACAGCCTTAGATCAAATTAAAAATAATGGATAGGCCTTACGCGAACATTTCAAACCAGAAAAATGAGGCAAAACAAATGAAGGGTTTACTTCAAATTTGTATGCAAGTGCCCTAGATTTGACAGATGTAATGGTGCTAGTTTGTATGGACCAAGTGCACCAGTAGTGTGCTTCAACTTACCGCGCTTTAGGCCTATCCATTAATTTTATTTTGATCTAAGATTACAGCCGAGGCGGGATTGCAACACGAGCCGCAGGCGAGTGTTGTACATTCCAGCGAGGTTGTAATGACCAATGCTCACGCGTTTTATACGACATTTTTCAACATACTTGAGAAGAAAAAGTACTAAAATTTCGTAAAATACAACAATTTTAGACAAATGTTCGAGGAATTATAACTTGAAAATGGAGCCGAGGTGACGATAACTGTAGCCGCCATTCAACCAACGACATTTTGTTGCAAACACAACACAAATAACTTTTGGTAATTTTAAAAAACGCCAGTAGATGGCGTCACGTTCCTTAAAGAAAGAATAGTATTGACTAATTTGAGCTTTTGACGTAGTGGAATATCATAGTTACAACTAAAGTTGGTAGTTGTAGCAATGTTTCTGACTATCTATGTATCTATCTATCTATCTATCTATAACGTCACGCCCCTTTCCCAGTGGGGTAGTCAGAGACCAGAGCGCGCCATCTACTACGATCCTTACATACCTCTTTTGCCTCATTCACATCCATACATGCCCGTCGGTTTCGAGTATTCCGCACCTCCCCTCTTTTTGTAGGACATTTTTGTAGGTTTCTGACTATCCCAAAATGGGATTACGATCATGAGTTTATGTATAGCCCAAGTTTGGCAGGTTGCAGGTCCCGTTCGAGGAACCATTTTTCAAAGATTACATTTATATCAAATTATTTTTTCTGGTTTCGAATAAATATATCGCTGAAAACATATTGAATAGTTTCTATTTAAAATGTATTGTTGTAAAGACAACGTACCAAATGATAACATTATTATTAAGATAGTTTGGAGCTTTTTTTCCGTAATTGGAACTGTCTTCAACTCTTCACACAAACGTTCTAAATTGTTTTGACGCTTTCGATAACGCTACGAATACGCTAGAAAATTCTTTCTAACAATTTTCCAAATCACGTTCAGGTAAAGCCTTCGTTCTGTCTATGCAAATCGTTTGCCGTATGGTATCCGGCTTGAAATAGCACCAACCCAATCGGGTATCATATGAGGCACTTTCAGGCATCTCGCGTCGGCGTAGCCACTGCATTTGACACCCATGATTGTATCCTGGACTGAACGCCGCACAAATGAGTCCAGCCTCGATGAATTGAACATCAAGACGAGACTTTCCACCATCTGTATACAACGAGTCCTTAAATTCTTTGGGAATTCGACCAGGAGATCAGATAGTTTGGAAAAACTCATGATCACCGGCAGTATAGAGGGAAAGAGAAGAAGAGGACGGATGCCTACGAGATGCACCGATTCGTTAAAAGAAATTTCCGAGACAACACTGCCCAAGATCAAGAGGCCTGGAGAGCTGTGGTGACACAAGCGACCCACGATGGTCACGTCTCGCAGCGAGGAGGTTACGACTAACAAGAAGATTATGTGGGTCTCCCGTTCCATCAGACATAGGAGGGTAAGAGTGGTTTCACACTACGTCCGATCCGATCCGTCAAAAGACTATGAATTTTGGCCACATGGCCACATTTATTATGTATCGTCAAAGTTATGTACATTCCATCCAAGACAAGACAACATGCAACGTACCAATGAGTTTTGCTAACTTATGTACGTATTACCGACTGCTCTCAAACGGTGAAGTAAAACATCTTGAGGAAATCTGCATGAAGAAGAAATTCTGATGCATATGTGAAGTCTACCAATCCGCATTGGGCACACGTAACGCCCAAACATACCCTTAAAGGGTAGGCCTGTGGCCTGCAGTGGGACGTATATAGGCTGATGATGATGATGATCCGAGACAGAATTATGACTGTGACTATCAAAGTCCATACTTTTTTTGACGTATCGGATTTGAATCGGCCGTAGTGCGAAACCGCTCTTAGGAAGAGATATTTGTGTTTAGCGCGTAGATACAATATCTTGCGTACCTTGATGCTTTTTCTATAAAGATTTTGTAGTCCCCGTAATAACAATCGACTAGGACCGCATCATGCAAATCGTAGTATTTCCCTAAATCACACCCCCGTAAATTACTATTGCAACTGCACAGTGTGAGAGGAATGCAAGTATCGCACAAAACGCTCCTCCAATGTTGGACTGTCAGCAAACTTCAGCTAGACTTCAGTCTCGACTCGCACGCCGGCCTGAAAGCACGTCGCGTTCGCACCAATCCGGCAACATTCCCGAAACCTGGACCAATTTCGATAATTGAGGAATAAACGTGAGCCCGTTATTAATTGGTTTTGGGTACGCTGTGTGTTCTAAAATCGTGGGAAATTTACATAGAAATGGTTTTGAGAAGATCATCCTATTCGGATTAACGGAACGGTAATTCGAAATGTAAATTTCTTCGAATCGATGTGCTGTGAGTAAATAGATTTTTTGAGTGATTTTTTTGAGTGGACAGTGGAAATTTTTTGTTTGTTTTGGTGAGTATTTTTTTAATTTCTTGCAATATGTATTCGAAAATTTATTCAGGTTTAGTGATTGTTTATTGCTTTTGTTCTCAGGCTGTTAACTACTAAAACTTTTACAGAATTACTTACCCATCTTCGCTCACATCCTTTTGATGGTCTTTTCAATTACTGTCATCTGTAGGTACTACTCTAGAGAAACCTACTTATAATTGGTTTATGTCATATTAAGATAATTTTTAGAGTAATTATTTTTAAATGTAGCTGTTTTCCTTTTCCCAAGAAATTCAAATAAAATAAAAAGTCGTTCAGGATTTTTGAATTTCTGAAAATTCTCATCTTTTACTTTTTTTTTCTTTATACCTGATGTTTGTTTCAAATATTTTCTTTTTAATAGCCGTTATGAAATAGCCTTTCATTGATTTTTATTTAAACTTCTCCATGATAGTTTAAAATATTCAAATTGACGAAATCACACAGAATTAATTTTATTATGAACCTTATAAAATAGAAAATATTTGTCGAGGATGCTTTTAGCTACAGCGATTTTCTTTGTGATGGTCCGCGCGCATTGCGTACATGTAAGAATATTTTCATATCTTGCTGACCGAGGTTTCAATACATCATACCTGACAAGTCGGATCCCTCATAATGCGTCAATTTGGTTGTTTATCTATGAGTTTTCCGTTCCGAATGATTGACTATTTATTTTTATCACTGGTTTATGTAAAATTGGTTTGCATTTAGTGCCAGTTACACCTGCTGGTAAGCAATGACGTCACTGAGGAGAACACACTTACCCAGAAGATGCCTTTTCACTTTTGAAGTGATTGTATGTGTTGGGTAAACAGCAGGGCTTAACGCTTTAACACAACATAGTTACCTTTTATACAGGGTGTTAGGAAAAGTATCATTAACCTTTAAACCACTTACTCTACTCATCAAACTGAACAACTTTTACTATGGGAGCAAAACGATCAGAGCCAAATAAAGTCAGCTGTCCCATACTAAACTGCAATACCTACTCGACGCAATCGTATGGGACAGCAGAATTTTTTTTTGCTTTGATCGTTTTGCTCCCGTAGTAAAAGTTGTTCAGTTTGATGGGTAGAGTCTGTGGTTTAAAGGTTAATGATACTTTTCCTTACACCCTGTTTAAGTAGGTAGTTCTTAGGGTTCCGTACTCAAAGGGTGCCAAAATAATATTTTGGAAATATTATCAATTAAAGAATAATGCAACTTTTCTTTGAATGTTTAGTCCAAATTTTAACCTGACATAACCTAACCATCTTTCACTCACTTAACGCCGACATAAATAATATTAAATGGTGGCTTTGTACTCGTTTCACATAAATAAAATCATTTTTTAACAAATTTTAATATAGAAAACTTTTTATTTTTCTGATGACCATATCTTTTTTCCACTGGCGTGGATTTGCGAGTTTTATACTAAATGTGACTATTGGTGATAAGGTCTATCAACTAGCAAATATTTCATCTTTGGGCAACACAAAACAAAATTTGGGCCAAAAAGTTGCATCACCTTTATAAACACGATCTAGAAACTAATCTTTGTGTCTGTCGTTTGTCAGTTTTTCGATATTAAATTATTCCTAGCATTGAGACTGTTTATTTAAACGGAAATCTTATAAACCTCAGGCTTACGGATTCAAATCAAGCTCGTGCTTACAATAATTAATTATTTACTTTAATTACAATACTAACAATATTGTAAACCAGATCTAACTTCGTTTGTATGCAGCGCGTTCGGGCGTTTTGCAAGGACTCTAATAAAGTCGTGTAAAATAATGCAAAACCTTCACTTTATTAATCCATCATTTATATCTAACATAAAATACATTTCCATTTGTGTTGATTTAAACCAGGTCACATTTTGATATGAATCTACAGCCTGTTGTAGGGCTTTCAAACGATCTGTCATTCCGATGATAATAGCCCTCCATCAAAGCTGATAATGGGAGCTCCTATTAATTATACGTCTATTAATACGCGCTTTTCATACGAAATGGTGTGGAAAATTATAAATGGTCTCTCAAAAAATTCGAGTTAACGTATCATAAAAAAATTTTTTTCAAGGATTATCTTTTAACATCATTTAATTGACACCGCGTTGGAAGGTGTTCCACTTAAAGAGGAGATACGTCCAGAAACTGTATAACACATATCTTATATAAAACAATAATACTATACACAGTAAATATACGACATTGATATGTTTAAGACGCAGACGTGTTGATTTGTGCCGTGGTGGTTCAGTGGCGAGTAACCTTGCCTGCCGTGCAGGAGGCGATGGTTAGATCCCCGTCCAGGCCGACTCGTACCAATGAGTTTTTCGGAATATATGTACGATTTGTAACACCACTGGATTTTCGGTGAAGAAAAACATCGTAAGGAAACCTGTATGCTTAAATTTCAAAGCATGTCACCTCACCCACTGTCCATTATTAGTGGCGACGGGCTCACCCCCCGTCACACTGGACATAGTTTCGGTACAACCGGTGGAACGTGGATATTCTGAGGTTTCCGAATATCTCTAACTACCCCCTCGGGGAATATAGTCGTAAGCATTATGCTATGCTATATTGTCAAGACCAGGTATTTTATGATCTTAATCTCAGCCGATGGATGTCCACAGCTGGATATAGGCCTCCCCCAAGGATCGCCACAACGACCGATCTGCCCTCATTCAACGGGTTCCCGTCGCCTTCACCAGGTCGTCGGTCCACCTTGTGCGTGCGGGCCCTACTCATGATGCGCTTTCCGGTACGCGGTCGCCACTCGAGAACTCTTCGGCCCCATCGGCCATCGGTTCTACGATCTGTGCCCCGCCCATTGCCGCTTTAGTTTAGCAATTCTTTGGGCTATGTCAGCTACTCTGGTTCTTCATTTCTGCTTTGATCTCGCAGGTAAACTCCGAGCATAGCCCTCTCCATTGCTGTGTTATGTATTTAACAATAAACTCACAAGAAGCCGGTTTTTATTATTTGTTGTTTTACGATAGAGTTTGCATTATAGGTAATCACAGTACACCCTGTATATTTTCAAATTTAACGACCGGTTTTCTATAAATCTTGGTAAGTAACTAGAATAATGTTTAATCGTAATGAGTTACTTTGATACCTATTTTAATAACATTTAATTACTCTCAATTATTAGTATCAAGTACGTTTTTGGAATAAGAGCTTAATTATGCTTAATTATGGAAATGAGCTTGCTTATCTACTGAATACCCAAAAACATGATTTTCCTTTTTTTTGTAGACTATAATATAAGATCCCGTTGAAAGTTTTCTACACCCGTTTGTGAAAAATATTACAAATGGAACCGTCGTGTCGTAGTTTACGGAACCCTTTTATAATGTCGCCGATGTAAGTATGTATTTAAACCTTTTTAGAAAAAAAGAGATTTTATGTAAAAGAATTATCAAAATCAGTCCCATAGTATTGTACGATCATGAAAATAATGTACCAAGCCTATATGTATTGCGACAATCATGCATGTATTTACAGGCAAGGCTACTAGGGGATTGCGAGAGGCTTTATTTAACGAAGTTTTGTTAGAAGGGGTAGGGAGTAATTAATAATGGTACTTTTAATCGGTAACCGGTACCATTTAGTGACAAAAAGACTATCTGAAAACTTATAAAAAAAAAACACTACGCAACATAGGCTTTTAATTTAATAATATTATAACCGATGCACTCATTTTAATTAGACTCAACAATATAAATGAGTTTTGAGCAATAAAAAAGTCATTTAATTATAAAAAATGAGTTATTTATTAGAAAGTACAAATGTATTTTTCAAAGCTCAGCCAGTTAGTTTTTGTTAGAACGAGATAAATGCAAGTTTTTTATATTTGGGGTTGTTGCTGACGCGATATTTTTTTAATTTTTGTAAAATTTAATAGTAATATACCTACAATAAATTGGCTCTTAAATGATATACCGAAAAAAATTACAATTCTTAATTAGTCCCGACTCAAACCGTAAAATGACTTGAAAAAATTGCGCCGTCCGATATATTGCCAATACCTATAGGAAAATGCATCACATCATTTACGTCCCGTACTTCCAGCAGGTACCTACACAACACCAGGTGAATATCTTCTTCTTAGAGGTGATAATTCTGTTTTAGGACTATGACCTTTCGACTGGAATATGTATCATTAACTAAACAAATGGGTTAAGATAACTTGAAACGGGATCTTGGAATATTAGGTCGTTCTTTCGAAAGAAAAAATCTCTCAAAGGAATACGACTACATAACTAACGCTACCATGACATTTTATAGTTTTTTTTCTCATATTCCCTTGACAGTAATTCAAAGAGAAGTAAGGAAAACAGTTCCAAATGTACTATATAGCTCCACCCTTTCTGTAAGAGTGGGTAATAAATAAAGCGACTCCATCTCAAGTGGTCGTATGGGCAGGATGGCCAAACTTCCGTGTTTATTTAGGACAGAATACCTACATCTATTTTAGGTATCGTTTTTGCTCTGCGCTTAAAGGTTGACTTACTATCAAATTCTATATCCAGGTTCTACAAAAAATGCATTTGTTTTGATTGTATCATAATTATTCTTTTCGTGTCAGTATGAGTTACCACGCAAACTACGTCAGAGGCCTTAAGGCGGTCTGAAAAAACTCTGACACCAGGGCTTGCCCACACGATAAGCAGAAGAAGAAGTATGAGTTACATGGCATTACAATCTATCATGCTTGGAAAGATTAGTTAGTCAGCAACATACAATCATCATCATCGCACTTGACTCAATCAATCAATCATCAATCATAATTTGAAATACTCTAAAATCTATACAGAATAACATATTATCTAATTCATGATAACATGATACTACAATGCCGACTCGTACCAATAAGATTTTCGGAATTTACGTTAGCAAGATTTGTAACAGCACTGGCTTTTCGGTGAAGGAAAACATCGTGAGGAAACCTGCCCGCATGTTTCAATTTCGAAGTTTGTATTTTAAATAAGTAGCGACGGGCTCACTCCCCGTCATACTGGATTATGGTTTAGAATACCTCTGACTACCTCAGACTACCTCAGGAATATAGTCGTGAGAATATTTATGTACTGTACCACGTAGGTAAATATTTTCGTATAGTTCAAACCTCAATGGTAAAGTAGCGTAGGTATCATATTTAAATAGAAAAGGGAAAAGTTGAAAACTTCGTGACCTTTTTTCTACGTTCCGCAGAAACTCTAACCGTTCATGTGTAAACGCTATGTAAATATATTCAGGATAAAAACTAACTTATTTCATGTATAATTTATTTTTCGGAAGAAAAGTAATCTTGCCCTGGAATATCTCATTTACTGGTAAAGTTATGGTGACCCTTGCCGATGAAATAATGTTTTTGTCCATCCAACAAGGTCAGAAAAGAAATGTTTTCATAATAAAAATTCCTCAATTAATTTTGTGAGTATACTTACTACAAATGTTTTTTTTTTCGTTCGGGAAAAAACTCATAGCTTCTATCCCTAGAGATACAGATTTATTAACTACCTACACGTTTTTAGGTAAAAGACATTGCCCACCACGTGACGAACTGTATTCGTTTCAAATCTACGAATAAGAATGTATAGAAGTGTAAATGACGCTCAAAAAGTGTCACCAAAAAAAAGTGTACCGTGTTCTAAATATGTTCATTAAAAACTGTACCTAGCCGCCAAAACTCATACAAAATGACATTTTTCATTGGGTGCCATTTTGGGTGCCAAAAATTCTTTCGATTTTGCTTAGAGTTACTCTTCCATAGTTATTCTTATTCGTAGTTTCAAATCGTCTAACGAATGAGTATAATCAAAGAAAAAAACAAAGAGGATGATAGCTAAAATTATACATAAAAAGAGAGGAATATCATACTTCCCAATGAAATGGAAGTTATCCTTTTTTGCAGTGGGATTTCTTATAAAATTCAAATTTACCAGTTTTGTATGCGAAACGGGATTTATTTATTTATTTAATAGGTTTGCCAACAGGCTAACATCGTATAATATTAAATAACAATCCTGTTCATAATTCTGGATTCTGGGATTGGGCAATGTCTTTTTAAAAAAAACATAGGTCTTTTAATAAAACTAAACGAAACTATTCTTTTAATTTGAACCGTTTAGTTTCGATACATAATTCCCAATTCTCAAAATGTCCAGAGATTTCAAAACGTCCAAAGCCCAGAATGCCCAATTCCCACAACCACACCATGCGCATGCTCTGGTAGAATATGAGTCGAGTGTGCGAACATACACCTATGACTGGACATTCTGGACATTTCAGGAATATTATATTCTTCTTCTTATCGTGTGGGAAAAGCCCTGGTGTCAGAGTTTATTCAAACCGCCTTATAGCTTCTCCCATCAGAGATAGTAGCCGGGACCAACGGCTTTACATGCCATCCGAAGCACGGAATCATCTTTCTTTTCAGACAATCTGGCTATTCAGCCTGCAATGTCATAATCAACTGGAAAAATATATAAAAAAGTGACAATCACTAGGTATCCCCGCGACCTCCGTGTCAAGAGCCCAATGCTCTTAACCATAAGATCACAGAGGCAGTTGAGATTCTGGGAATTGAACGCTTTGAAGCCTCTGGAAATTTTGGGAATTGGACATTCTGTACTTTTTTAAACGATTTGGGCGTATATTAGGATGATCATTAGGCAAACAGCAGAGTTATTATATAATAATCAGCAAGAAGCTTCGTCAAAACAATGAAATACAAGCTCAGTCAAATAACCCGCCCCTTGTCGATCCCGGCGCAAAGGATCCCATAATTGCCACGCCTTAATTCCCAAAATAATAATTATTTTGATATGGTTTCTATTGCACTTACCTTTTTAAATATTATAAACTAACTTGGAATCAGAATTATCGTTTCCATTTTATGAACAAAAACACATTAGAACATAATTATACAAAAAGAGCCTCATGGCCAGCCAGATTGTGCACGACGTACAGGACCGTTCGCGAACCAACTCACCACGCGACTTCCAATTATGAGTTATGATAAAATTACGTAGGCACCTATCGCAAAAGAACAGTGACGGAAATCTTTGGAAAGGAAAAACAAACAGAAAATTTTACGGTTCGTTAGATGTACCTACATGTGTAAGAAAATATTCGCTCAGCCTCGTAGAATCTAAACATCAGCTTGAAACGAGACAGGGAAAAGGTTTTATTGAAGAATGTTTAGACAAATTCAATATTTAAACGTGTATTACTCACAAAATAAACATTCTTTTGTTTTACGTTGGTTATGTTAGGAAATAATTTTGCCTTAAAAATAACAATTTATTGAGTTACATCCGCGCTTACAACCTGTGTGTTCTCGATTTAGATTTCCTCTCTTAGGTGTTGTGAGTAGATAAACAAGTTTTCTCCCCTCAGGATGGAAAGCGTCAATTATCGTCCCGCTGCGCTAAACGAAGTTGCCACTTTCCACCTCCGTCGAGGAGAAAAATAGTATACTAACCTCAGACAAAAAAAGGAAACCTCGGCTTCGCCTCGGTCAACAATTACATGAAATCTGAGACATTTCTTACTTTCCTGTCCTCGGTGTGTAATCTACTATTTTCTGTGTTCAAGGCACATATACCTATACTGTCTATATCTATACTAAGTAGGGTAGACCCGGGTTAATTGTAACACGGGTTAATAGTAACATTGACAATATTTCGGTAACTAAACAAGGCAAGGATGTGTGTGTGGAAAGAGGGGATGGCTCTTGCATGTCCGGACCTACTCTCCAATTGCCGTGTGTGCAAAGTGGAGGTGTCTTGTGTTACAGAGGAATTAATTTTATGTGCGGTCATTTCAATTATTTTCGATCAATTCATTACGTTGTAACTTCTGAAATAATCCATGTTTTAAACAGATATTACGATCGTACGTTGTAATAGGAACTAGAGAATGCAACAGATGATGAGAAGTTTATTACTTTCGTTTGTGTCATGGTTTTTTAATGTTTTTATCTAAAATTGACACCAAGGGATAATTGTAACACTTTTGATGGGGTTGATTGTAACGTTACAATTAACACTGTGTTACAATTGACCCATGATCAAATTTTTATTATTAAGATGGTTTAAAAATACTCTGACATAAAGTTGACCACTAACTTGCCTCCACCAACCCGCACCAACCTCAGCGTTGGATTGAGAACGGCCGCTCCCTCTAACTCTAATTTAGATTGATTTTTTATAGTATGTTAGGTGGAATATTATTGGGTAGGCTTGTTTTTTAATTTAACTTCCAATTTAAATAGTACACAACGAAATCGCAGTCGTGATTTTGACAGAATTATATGATTTTTGATTGCACTTTAAACGTAAATAAATCCACGTGGCCAGGTATAACAGTAACATTTGGTTAATTGTAACAGCTTCGTTTGTATGAAAACCTTTATGGTTGATTAACATATGCGAGAGTTAAGTTTTTTAGTTTATTAAAATGCTATTATATATAGTTAACTAAAGTGATTAATAATATATAGCAATTATTTCAAATTTTTACTTTAAAGCAATAAAACGCTAAGTTGTTTTTCCGTAAAATTTTATAAAAACTGTTGATAATATTCTAATGCGATAAAAATATTACTAATAAAGAAGAGGTAAGTTACTTGATGGTAAATAAATAAGACCGATTTACTGATTATTTTGAGTTTAATTTAGATTTAAAAAACTGTTACAAATGACCCCCGGTAAGGGTTAATTGTAACACTGGTCACTGCTCACATCAAGAACGAATTACGAAAGGTTCTATAAGACTTCAGAACACTTTAAATAAAAAATCCAGTACGTTAAGAAACTGCCTTTCATAATGTGTATGTAACGTTTCTTAGATATGAATAGTTAGCCCGCAATCGAGGTAGAAGTAAAAACTGTTACTATTAACCCGGGTCTACCCTACTACATCTAGTCAAATATCACTGATTCGATCAGGGTCTCGCTTACGGGTTACCAATGGTGACGTTGATCGTTGTTTTGTACGGAGCATAGTCCACAATGTTAATTGTTGTATTCTCTCACAAAATAGTAATGTAAAACATTTAGGCATAACTTAGTGGTCCCGTTAATACCGCACTGAAACGAAGTCCTGTGTATAGAATGTCATTGTGTTGAGTATACAAAACGTTTAGTAAACTGTAGGACTACCATGAGTTTACAGTAGTTTTACTGTAGTTTACTACAGTTTTTGTATTGAATTTTGAACAGCGCTCCTAGTGGTTACGTCGACAACTAATGCTAATACATTAGTAACGTACAGTGAAAACTCATGGTAGGCCTACTGATCATACACAAAACATAATGTTGCCAATATTCCACATTCGTGCATAAGCATAAGCATAAGCATATGCTCACGACTATATTTCCCGAGGGGGTAGTCAGAGATATTCTTAAACCTCAGAACATCCACGTTTCACCAGAAGTATCGAAACACTGTCCAGTGTGACGGGGTTCGAGCCCGTCGCCACTTATAATGGACAGTGGGTACAATACACGCCTCGAAATGGAAGCATGCAGGTTTCCTCACGATGTTTTCCTTCACCGAAAAGCCAGTGGTGTAACAAATCGTACATAAATTCCGAAAAACTCATTGGTACGAGTCGGCTTGGACGGGGATCGAACCATCGCCTCCTGCACGGCAGGCAAGGTTACTCGCCACTGGACCACCACGGCCTCCACATTCGTGTCAGCGTCAAATCCACATTCCTAAAATGATTACAGTAACTAGAATTTCACCTTAAAGGCTAGAACGCGTATAAGTACTAGTTAATCATTAAATAGTAGGGGGAACGAAAAATATTGCAATATGCACTTGAAATTTTGTAGGTAACTTAAAATCAAATCCACTATAAATTCTGGTAGTCATTTTGTAGTAGGTATTGTTGAATTTTGTTTTTCGTGATTGGATTCTTATTTGTAGGTAATTCGTTTCGCTTTTGAACTAAAACCACTAAAGTTTTTGTATAAACAAATTAGAATTCAGATATGAAAAATGGACTAAAACAATTGACTTACTAACTTATGGACGCTGGTTCTAATACAAAAAAGAGTCCTAGACTAACCATTATAATCAAAAGTACATTAACCTTTAAACCACATACTCTACCCATCAAACTGAACAACTTTTACTGGAGCAAACCTATCAGCGCAAAAAAGTCAACTGTCCCATCCTAAACTGCAATACCACCTACTTGACGCAAATGTATTTAACAGCAGATTTTCCAGAAACTTTTCCTTACACTCTGTCTGTATAATCCACAAAAAAAAACTAAAACTGATGAAGTTTTTATTTTATTTTTCTTGCGTAGTTTTTACAAATTCTTACAGCACAGAGTTATGAGTTTTCGGAATTTATGTACGATTTGTAACACCATTGGCTTTTCGGTGAAGGAAACGAACATAGTGAGGATACCTGCATGCTTCAATTTTGAGGCATGTATTGTACCCACTGTCCATTATAAGTGGCGACGGGCTCACCCCCCGTCACACTGGACAGAGTTTCGGTACTACTGGTGAAACGTGGATGTTGTGAGGTTTCAGAAAATCTCTGACTGCCCCCTCGGGGAATATAGTCGTGAGCATATGCTTACAGCACAGTAGCAAGGCATGCAGACGTGCTCGTAGTCCGTCAAACGAAGACTTGTTGTTGTTTCTCTTTATGTTTTTCATTTCTCTTTTGATTCGAACACTTTATAGCGCAGACCCTACGTCCAGTAGTTGGTAGTCAATGACTAAAACAATCCAATCCCTGTTATTTCAAAGTCAGTTCAAAAACTCGAACAAAATTTCAATTTTGGCATCTTCGAAGACAAACTGCTTTCTATAACTCTTCGCAGACACCTTTATGAATACGAACAAGATGCATTATTGAGTTCAAAATCGATAACTGTACGTAGGATTCATTCTCTCGTTGCCGTAGTGGAGAGCCGGTATGATTGAAAATTCAGAAATGAAAAAATATTTATTTTCGAAATGTAAAACAGAAAATGATTGCAATATAACGAAGTCGTTGATTTTCACCTCCGTCGAGGAGAAAAATAGTATACTAACCTCGGGCAGTAAATAAGAAAGAAAGCCTCAGATCACATGTTGGTTGACCTCGGCTTCGCCTCGGTATTACATGAGATCTGAGACCTTTCTTACTTTTCTGCCCTCGGTGTGTAATCTACTATTTGCCATCATTTTTGACTCTACCTACGCGTTGGTAGATGTTCTGTTGTAAACAAGATGCGGCCAGAAACTCTACAACACACATCTTTTAAACAAAACAAAACTACAAAGTTCAAGGATCTTAATTAAGCATGTTGGCATGATATATTTTATAAGCTTAGCTTGGTTGACATAGGTTCCCACGGCAAGCCTGGAAATTGGGGTCCCAGAAAAATAAACACAGGTTTCCTCCAAACTACCACCTATGTTTAGTCTAGTGGGACCAGCAACTGTCTCTAAATCTTAGATATTATTATGTTATAATCATATACGACAAGAAAAATAATCAAATAATAAATGAATTGTGATATGAACAAGAAAAAGGTGTATTATTTAGATTAATTTTAGAGTGTGTCTGTTAATATGTTGTAGTGTAAATAAACAAGAAAAATACTAAAATAATAAATGAATAATGATATGAACACGTGTAACACCACTTTTAAATCGAAGAATCATCATAATTTTCTTACCCATTTCCCATTATTGGTGTCGGTGCAATTTGTCATTCACTTTCATGAAAAAAAAAAGAATAGCAGAAGGGACTTAATCAATTTCGTTATGAAACTTAAACAAAGCTCAGTTTAAAGCTAGCTTACTCATCCCATCAAGATAGGCAGACAGAAATATTATAGACCTGTATTCAATGATAACGTTAAACTTCGAAAATTTCAAAGGCAGTATCTTAGAATTAACATTTAAACTTGTGAAAAGGCCTAAGAACATTTTGAAATAAGTTTTTGTATCTTTAAGGAATTAGAATCTAGAAATAAGTATTCCTATGCTGAAGAAAAAACATGTTTCTATTCCATCGGAAAAAGTTTAAGATCCCATCGTAATAAATACATCCTCTTAAAAACGAAACTCAAAATCTAACAAACTTAAGAGAAGTTGTAACAGAGCATTCGAACACCTGAAATAAAAATAAATTATATAGGTACACCCTATTCTAAAAATTTGCATGGGGCATAAAATATAAACTAGTTTCACGTTTTTTACGTTATTCGCCTAATCTTACAAGACAAAACAACCTAATAATATGTAAAGGGGTGGTTTAGACTACTAAACAGAACAACTTATTACCAATTATCACTTAGATTTATGAAATAAATGAATTATAATTAATTTTACATAATAAAAGTAGTCGCGAAGACAATTGTGAAAACCCGCACCTACGGTATTAGGTATTATTCAATAGAAACAATTATTAACAAGCTTAATTTTTATTTATACTAAATACCTTACGTTTTCTAACTAACTGTGGGACCTTATATTATAAGTAGAGAACTTCTCCTGAATACGATCTAAAATTTTCAATTTTCATATGTAAATACTTACACACAAGCCTGAATCCCTATGGATAGGCATAGAAGAACGATTTCCATTTCAATTCTGACACAAAATGCCTCCGTAAATTAAGGCCTCCGCTCATTGCAGCGATTTTATCGAGCGATAATATCGCTGCGATTTTCCGAAAATTGTTTCCAGTACATTTTGTATGGGGACGCGCGCGATCCTACACACTGCCGCGATATTATCGAGCGATAATATCGCTGCGATTTTGCGATAATTGTTCTCAGTACATTTTATATGGGGACGCGCTCGATCCCACACACTGCCGCGATATTATCGCAACTCTTTCGACTACATTCAGTGGTGGGGCGCATGCGTGACGCGAATCGCGGAATCGCTGCAGTGTGTAAGGTGTCGCGATATCGCTGTCGATAATATCGCTCGATAAAATCGCTCGATAATATCGCTGCAATGTGCGGAGGCCTTTATACTTCTTTGTTTAGCTTTATCTGAATTATAGAATGGCACGACTCCATTTAATTCTATATTCTGCTACCTTGAGAAATTTTCGCTTTTAAAATTAATCATTATTAAGTCAAACTGAACAGTAAGAACAGCCTAAAACCGTTATTGTAATAAAATTAGCTTTTGCCCGTTCACCCATTTCACCTTGTAGGAGTTGAATTAAAAAAAATCCTTTCTTATTGCACCCCTACATCCACATAGTATAAGAGATAAGCGTACTTTTTGTAATCATCAGCTGTAAGGCTGATTCTATATTCATAGGGTGTAGAGCATCTCTGTGACGGGGATGGACCAGGTCTGCCTGCTTAACTCCAGTCGGTTTAGGAGTTACAGCCGTTCAAAGTTCTGGTATGGTTGCTAAAAATTAATATGCATGACTGACATACAGGTATTATTGTCAGTCGGTTTAGGAGATACAGCCATTCAAATGTCCGACCTTTGAACAGCTGTATCTCCTGAACCGACTGAAAGCCATGTTAGTTTTTATACTGTTTGCATAGCTACAGCGCGTATTACAATAAAACCTGCATATTCATTAATTTTCATTTTAGCAGCCATGCCAGACCTTTGAACGGCTGTAACTCCTAAACCGACTGGAGTTATGCAGGCAAACCAAAAGTACGCTTATCTCTTATACTACTGGCTCCGTGGTCTAATGGTTAAGAGCATTGGGCTCTTGACACGGAGGTCGTGGTTTGGATTCCTACGGGGGACACCTAGTGATATGTCACTTTGTGGGTTTTTCCCCAGTTGGTTAGGACATTACAGGCTGAATCACCTGATTGTCTGAAAAGAATAACGATTCCGTGCTTCGGATGGCACGTTAAGCCGTTGGTTCCGGCTACTGTCTCTGGTGGTAGTAGTCGTTACATAAAAACCACGTCAGAGGCCGTAAGGCGGTTTGAATAAACTCCGACACCAGGGCTTGCCCACATGATAAGAAGAAGATCTCTTATACTAACAGTAGATATAAGAATTGCATGTTTCTATCTTCAGCGGTTTAGGCTGCACGTTGTCTGTCTGTCAGTCACTCATGGAACTGTTTTATAATGTATGGATTCATGTTTCTATCTTTAGCGGTTTAGGCTACGAATCTGCAAGTCAGTCAGTCATGGAACTGTTTTATAACTGTATAAATAAAAACAAAAAACTTGTAACTATAACTACAGAATATGTTACTAACTACTTCTAAAATGCTGTTCAAAAGGTGGCAACCAAATCTGAAAGTAAAACTGCAAATAATTTATTTTAGCTTTATCTTCTCAGTAAAAAATAACGTCTGAAAATAACGCAAAAACTCACGTTTTCAGTAATTATTTACCTTTAACACTATTTTAATATCACTATAAAGTATAAAAAGTAACGAAACGACGACGAAAATCAACTCGTCAACTCGACGTCACTATTCATTATAATTTTCATACGAATTGCGCATTTTGACGTCCGAAAAAGAGTAGCCAATTTGACTAGTTGGAAACTCGCGGATTGTTTATCATAATGATCAAATAATTAGAAATTAAAAATACGATCTTAAAATTTTGTAATTTAGCGAGACACTAGGTAGGTAAGTATAATTATTATGTTTATTTCAAGGAAAATCAAAGATTGATCATAAGCGACTTAACAATTATTTTCTTCAGTAAAATACATAATATTCAGTAAAAGAAAAAGCTTACCCATAAATTCACAAATTCCTTTGTATCGAAATTAATTCTGCGTCACAAAGAATACGCATTGAGTTATAAATACGTGTAACAAAGCAATGTCTGCTTAAAGAAAATGATTCGTGAAATTTTTCTTCCATTCTCCGTGAGATTCTGGTATAAATCTCTTTGGGGCATTAATACTGAGATCAGGGAAGGCTGCAGGGAGCCCTAATTTAATTACGGTAAATTAATGTACAAATATCATTTCATTATTCATCATCATTCATCATTTTCAGCCTGTATCTACCCACTGCAGAACATAAGCCTCATCCATATGATACAATAATATGTGTCAGAATCGTAGCATGTGGCGATCTATTGTCTCTGCCTTCCCCAGTAGTGGGACATAGGCGTGAGCATATATGTTTAATTATGAGTTTTTTAACACTCGACGACAGATCAATCTACTCATAGTTGGACTGTGTGTTGCTCTATTGCCACCAGCTGTTGATCTATTGCCGTGTATTTACGTACAAAATACGGACTGCTTTCAAACGGTGATGGAAAAAAAAACATCGTAAGGACATACGCTGAAGGAGAAATTAGAATGTCTATGTAATGTCTTCCGAATCCAGGATATGGTGGACTTGCGCTCATGAATACACCTTCCTTGAGGCCTGTGCCCCTGCAGTGGGACGTATAGAGGGTGTAAGGAAAAGTATCATTAACCTTTAAACCACATACTCTACCCATCAAACTGAACAACTTTTACTATGGAGGCAAATCTGTCAGAACAGATACAATATAGGTATATTTGCGTCGAGTAGGTATTTCAGTTTAGTATGGAACAGCTGATATTTTTTTGAGGTGACAATTTGTTCCCACAACAAAAGTTGTTGAATTTGATGGGTAGTGTATGTTTCCTTACACCCTGTATAGGCTGATGATGATGATACAATTTCGTAAATAAAACACAAGTCGATCTAACGAAGGAAGCTTCCGAATAGTTGCGAAGCTTCAATTTGATATTTAATTATAATGACGTTCTGAAAGCCATACGAATAAAATAATTATAATGTTTTAGTGACTAGTATGAATGGATAATAATACTCGTAGTACACTAATTATTATCTATTCATATGCTAGGAGCCTTCTTTTCGTTTAGGCGTATCATCCCTGGACCATGACTCTCTATACTAGGTCGATACCTACTCCATAATCGATGCGAACGAGCGCGTGGCTCCGGTCAGAATTTAGCCGTTTTCTTTGAAAAATGAGTTGATTTTTTTTATTAATTTCGAAAACCACATCATTCTAAATTGTGTTGTGAACAATATTGTAAATTTTCATTTTCTTCCGATTGAAAATATAAGGAGAAAAATGGTTACAACTGAAAAAAAGGGGTGACTTTAGAATCCCTTTTCTTCGGTTTTCTAGAAAAACCACATCACTTTTCATGTAGATGGTTCAGTTTATTTTTCAGCTCAAAAAGTGCCAAATTAATGAATAAAATGGTTACAAAGTTACCCAATTTCATAGTAAAACCGGAAGTAGCCCCCCTTAAGGGGTCAAATGAAAAGCCCAGTGAAGTTTACCTCAAGTCGTCTTTAACCGACGTGTCATCTTGTTAGATCACTGTCTACAGAACTCAGCCTGATAGTTTGCAGCCACTAAATTGGGTACCTACTAATTTCAAATTATGCTATCTGCAGTGCACTTTACCTATGAACTTATATATTTATAGATTGTTCTGGTTTTTAGAACTAATGAGACTGTAAATTTATTTACCTAATAAGGAATAAAATACAAATTTATAATAAAATAGAAATGTAAACAACAAAAGAGTAGGTATAGATTACAATATTGTATTACATTTAAAAATAATACATTATATTTCAAAGTAAGCTATAGAATATCGAAGTGAAACCAATTCGTTTTGCTTATAATTTAAATATGATTTGACAATGATGATTTAAATATGAAAATTTTATCATAAATTCTTAACCAACAAGTCGTCATTAGAAGCTCGCAATTACTACGAAATAAATCTTTGAATTAATGTACAAGTAAATAGTATCTATTTGTCCTCTAATTGATGTAACTGTACCTACATACCTACTGTTTTTTTTTGAACTTCCTGATAAAAATCTGATGGTTTTTGGAAGTAGGTACTTACAATTATTCAATTCTTTTGTAATTTTTGTTACAACACTACTTTTGTAAAGTTCGAGTTCATATTTAAGATTTTTCTGATTTATTTTATTTACGAACAACTTAGGCACATTGTGTTCCAAATTTAATTAACTTAACCTAAAAAATTACACTAGTATAACAAGATAACTATTGAGTTAAAAAGAAAAAAGCTAAAACCTAAGGAAAACCTAAGTAATAAATTACAATAAGACAAAATAAAATCTAGTTTACGTTTACAACAGCAATAATTAAATTAATAATTTCCTTATTATACAATTTTGATAAGGAATTTTTTTCTTTTCCCTCTTCTTTCTCATTTATTATTATTATTATTATATCACCCGTCGGTGTCCCATTGTTGGGCAAAGGCCTCCCTCCGTTCTCTCCATGCATCCCTGTTTTGCGCTTCGTTAGGCCAGTTCTTAAAGAAGCTATCGATTTCGTCCCGCCACCTTCTCCTAGGTCTGCCTCGACGCCGATTTTGTACTGGGAGCCAGTTGGTAGTGATTTTGGCCCATAAGTCATCAGGCATGCAGCAGACATGTCCAGAGTCCCACTTCAGATTGGCAGCGGTGGTGGCGACGTCTGTCACTTTGGTTCTGGCGCGAATGACCTCATTTCTCATACAATTTTAAATTAATTAATTAATTATAACACTTTATTGCACACAAAAACATAAAAATATACAAAGTTGAGAAAACATTAAAAAAAAAAAAAAAAAAAAAAAAAAAAGTGGTAATGTCAGAATTGAATTGAATGTCATAATAAAAATTTGTTCATAGCCTACCTAAACTTGTTTTGAATTAAAGGATTCGGAAATGGAAAAATGAGAGAGATGTCTTGGTGAATTTTTCAAAGTACCCTTCGTGGTTTGAAAAACTCGCCAAGCGTTTGAGATAAAATACGACTTCTCAATTATCAATCCAAAAACGAATACTTACTTACCTACAGGACGGCGTTGCTTAACTTCGATCATTTTAAACATGGAATCTCCTACGCCAAAACGCCTTTATTCCTTTTTATCTCCGTCAAATCAACAGCGCGGCTTAGTAAATTAATTAAAGGGGCCCCATTACTTGAGCCGGCTCTGCCTCAAATAGCTAATGCCGAACTGTATATTGTGATCACGTACCGATTGTTAGAATGTCTATCTATTTGTATCGTGCGAGTGGATTCGGTTATATTGAGCTTTTACTTCTCTGCCATTGTAAATGCAATGCAACTTATATTCTCTCAGTAGAGCATGAGATGATAGAGTTGAAACGAGCAGTCATTTTGCTAGTTGCATGCATGGGTATGCTCACTATTGTTGTCACTTGTCAATTTTTTTCTATGTTAATGGCATTGAGGTACTATGTTAACTAGAGAAGCTACCGAGAAGTAATGTTTTGTAACACGCGTTAGGGTGCACGCGCTCTAACCCACTTAGCCTGTGCCAGGCGCTCGTCGCAGCCTGACGCTCCCAGCACGCGCCCCACACTGCTGATCATGGTGCACAGATTTTGTTCGCGTTGTCTGCTCTATACATAATTACTCAATGGTTAATGGTTACCGTTTATATTTCCCAGCGTGATCACCACTTCTAAAGATTTTTTCGGATTCCGTACCAAAAGGGTGGAAACGGGACCCTACTATTAGTAAGCTTACGTTGTCCGTCCGTCGTTCCGTCCCTCCTAGCTTCTGAGGAGTATATTTTATAAACCGTATACTCGTACCTCCGAATTGATAGTATTTTTTTTCGTTCTCGAGTTTGCAATTTTCCTTACGATATTTTTCCTTCACTGCTGAGCTAGTGATAATGACAAATAGGTACAATCGTACATAAATTGCGGAGAACTTAGTGATACAAAAATGCAATTTTAGAATCACACACTTTTAAAATCATGATCAAATATAAATCTCCAATCTCCATACTAATGTTGACATTTGCTACTGCTGATTAGAACGTGTTTACTGTCGAAAATACCACCTGCCTGGAATTGAACCGCCGCCTCGTAATTAAGTCGCAAGCTCTATTCCGTACGGGCTATCAACAGCTCTATAGATTAGCCAACATAATGCGAACGTTCAATCAATACCCTTCAGAGTGTGGACGACAATCCGTCTATTCAGTCATTTCCGACCAGTCCAACTCCAACCCTTATTATTCCGGTCATCCTATTGAGTTCCACTAATTTAGAATACGTATCTGTCGTAGTTTTATTGACAAGTGCAAGTACGAGATCGAGATAGGCTAGAAGCTTTTGAGATGTGAAGTTGGACCACAAATGGATAACAAATGACAAAAGAGTAAGGGTTGAACTACACATGGCCGCACGCGATCGCACTTTTCCGTCGCTCCATCCTTTTCTGTCACTCAGGAACGTCATTTGCTAGAGCATATAAGACAGACGGAACGTGATCGCCTGCGGCGTGCGATCGCACGTACGATCGCACGCACAAGTGCGATCGCGTGCGGCCATGTTCTAAACCCTAATATGTTCTAAATAACAATAGAAAATCGTAGAGGAAAAAAGATCGGACACTTGATACGACCGCAATACGACAATTTGTTTAAAACTATATTGGAAGGGAAATAGAGAGAAGAGAGGCAGAGGAAGACCTAGATAGAGTTATCTAGCACATGTGAAAGAAAATGTTTATATCGTGTCGTACTAAGAATTCAGCCGTGGTGGTCCAGTGGCGCCTGCCATGCAGGAGGCGATGGTTCGATCCCCGTCCATGCCGACTCGTACCAATGAGTTTTTCGGAATTTATGTACGATTTGTAACACCATTGGCTTTTCGGTGAAGGAAAACAACGTGCAGGCTTCAATTTCGAGGCATGTATTGTACCCACTGTCCATTTTAAGTGGCGACGGGCTCACCTTCCGTCACACTGGACAGAGTTTCGGTACTACTGGTGAAACGTGGATGTTCTGAGGTTTCAGAAGATCTCTGAATACCCCCTCGGGGAATATAGTCGTGAGCTTATGCTTATACTTAGAATTCAAGACACTAGCGGTTTATTTATTTATTTTCAAAACATTTAGGTGTGAACAAAAACTGGTGATTTTGTACAGGATAGCTTCGTTCAATACGTTTTATCTTTAGTAATCCCCAGTTAATATCGTAAATTTGAATAGATATTTAATATTGTGCAAGTATTAAAAAATTATAACCTCAAATCCTTATTATTTCCTGTTTGTTTGTACACATTAAATTTGCTTTGTGATAATTAACTGTCTCTTTTCCTGGTATGCTGGAAGAAAAATCTTTAGAAATAAGCTTGCCCTTTGTACATTAATTTTTTTAAATGTATGTAAAAAATTTTAAGTTTGTCGATTTCAAAGTATTTTTCAGGGTCCTCCTATACATGGTGTTTCATAAGTAACAATAAATATTTAAAACTCTTAAGGGGGTTGTTTAGACCGTCAAACTGAACCACTCTCTCTATGGGACCAATATCGAAATCGCAAAAAAAAAAATTCATCTAAATTCATCAAAATATGTATATTTTACTATTCGATTTGTAGAGTATGGAACATCTTTTTTTTTTTCGCGATTTTGATATTAGTCCCATAGTGAAAGTTGTTCGATTTGATGGTCTATACCACCCCCTTAAAGGTTTATTTGTATTTTTGTAACACCTTGTATAACCACGAAATCTCGACAAAAGTGATATAAGCTAAAAGAAACATGAGTTCAAACACAATTTACTAAAGTGTCTTTAATGCAATCTCAACCCGTATTTTTCCTAGACTATCGGACCGTCTAAAGAATTATCTACCTCCTCTCTTACACCATGTTCCGCGTCACATCTGCAAAATCCCATCAACATTAGCCATCTCAATTAATCAGGCTGCTCAGTTAATACAACACGGCTGACGACCAACCCTCTGTGACAACTCGCAAATCACTGGAGCTTACTCTCAGCTTAGTTAGAATTAAACAGTGTGTAATCGTTGCTATTATCCGGGATTAAAACTTTGATTTGAGCCTGAAGGTATTTTCACTTCTTCTTCTTATCGTGTCGACTTCAAATTTTGAACAAAGTCGCTAAATAGTACCTTGCCAGAAGTGGGCAACCGATACTGCACCGTCGCTAGCGGTCATGAGCTCCTCCTGCGTACAGGTGTATTTTCACTAATGAAGAAAGTTACGCTATCATAGTTTAGTTCGAGTTTTAGATAAAAAGGTTTTTAAGTGTAGTTAATAAAAAGTGGTTTGGAGAATTTGGATTAAAGTATTTTCTGTAATTATCTTTGTGTTTGAAGATTGTTTTAGGACTGTTTTTCTGTGAAAAGATTTATAATGGATGAAAGGAAAATGAGGAAAGCATTCATTTGTGAGCATTTAATGGTATTACCTAGATTATTGCTTTCGAATTTTACTGAAAAGGAGAATAGGCCTTTTTAGTCGTAAATGGAAGTTACATAATTTTTACCGCCGTCGCCTTATTGTGTACCATCTTGTATATGGGATTTCTAATCATTATGCTTATTGTACCTCATATTTCCTTTCTTTACCTAGTCTTTATTTTCTATGCAGATGTTACGTTTTCTTGTAAAATTGGATGTGATTGATCGCTTATATTTATAAGTATTCGGTACAATGTCTAAATTCACATTTTAAATATTTTACAACACACATTTATTAACTATTTATTTGATATTAGATTTATTCAGATTTAACTGTGACATCCGTTCTGTTCCCCCTAGGGGAATAATAGTAGTAATTGTTACATTGCTATTTTTTCCTCGTTTATTAAGAACCATTGAATTCTGTTAAATTAAATATAGGTAATTTGACTGCTTACCTATAACTTTCCCTTAGGAACATGGGTCGAAAAACGAGAATTTTTCTTGGACCTCCCATAGAAAATCGATCGGCCGATCCGCACTTTTGTATGGGAGGTCCAAAAAAAATCTCGTTTTTCGACCCACGTTCCTTAGAGAAAGTTGTTCAGATTCACGGTCTGATTACACCCTTAAAGTTTCGTTACTAATTAAAAACTAGTGGTGTCGATGTTTTCGTTAAACCAATTAAGAAAAACAATATATTTGACCTAATTATATCACAAGTTTTGAAAAACATTTTTTAAAGAATGTTGTTTCATCAGGTTTGACCTAATTTTGAAACAAAAGAAGCCCATTTTGATTAACAATCAGTTCAAAATAAGTCTTTAGGCACTCGTATTTAATTACATCCATGACTAAACCTGGGATGAAACCATAGACTTTTGGTTTGGTAGTCCGGCGCATATCAGCCGAGTTGTTATTGGGTATCAATGTAAAATTATGTAACGCATAAAGATTTCAATTTCAGATAAAAGGATTATAAAAAGCTATAAAACCATGAGCCCTTATCGATAATTGGAAACGTGATTGCATCCTTATTTTACATGGATATAAGAATTAAAATGATAAAAACAATGATAGTAATTTAAAATATCCAACGAAGGCAAAACATATTTTTATACCTTCAAAGCTTCTAATTAATAAAAAAAAATGTGTTGTTCAATTAATATAGTAAACCTCAACTCTTCGAGTAATCGGTAATTAGTACAGTAAAAAAAAAAAAAAAAATTTTTATAGTTGATCGGAAATTTTAGGAGGTGTCCAGGAAGCTGGTATAGGTAGGTATTTTAAATCCATGAGGGCTACTCACAAAACCATACTAAAAATCTATTGTGTCTGAAACAACAATTAATTTGATTTTTATTTTTCTGACAAAAAAACTAATTTTTTTGACCTTTAGGGACAGTTGTTCAGTTACATTAACAGGGAGCAACCATAGATATCAAGATTTTCTGGAAGAAATCGCTTTTTAGCTATAAGACCTCCTATTTTTGCACCTTCTGTATTTCCTGTTTATTTACTCACTGTATATTATGTTTTTTTGGTGTAAAATACAGTGTAACTGATTGCTTGAGATATTTTTTGTTGGTACTTAATCAAAAAATAAGGTTGTAGAGAGTTGAGTCTTTATTGTTGTTGTCTATTGAACAAAAGCTGGAGAAAAAGATAGATGCAACTTCTTGTACAAAATAAAACAATTACATTCTCGCAATACGAAGAAATAAGCTAGTAAATCTCAAAACAAACTATCCCAAACGATTAACCTACATTCAATTAAACAAAATAAACCATTACAAGTACTTACAAAGGAATTAAAAAACAAAACGTAGGCCACGAATTTTACCGCTCTTTTTCAAAAGCACGACCGAGTTCTTTTTCGTTGGCATTTCGGTATTCGATGGCGTACTCGCAAACGGTATTAGCATATTAATGAATAGAAGCGCTCCGCTCCGCCCTGCCTGTTCTGAAACTAGCACTGGTAATTACTTTTGTTCTGCCTCCATTGGGTTGTCTGTAGAGTTTTTTTTAAAAGGATTTGAGCATCCGATAGTTTAAGTCTCGCTGCAATGATATCTGAGAGTATATAAGGTTTTGTTTTGATCTTCTTCGTCCGTGTCAGCCATTGACTTACCAACTACACAAGCTCAAAGTGTCCGAACCAAAAAAGGACTAAAACGTATAAAGAGAACTAATTACGCGACAGTCTTTGTTTGACTGGCCGACGACGCGCACACAAGCACGTGCGGTGCGCGCAGTACCGCAATGGGGTAAAAACTACGAAAACAAAATGAAAAAGAATTACAGTATTTTCAATGTCTATATTACCTACTGTACATGTACTTTATCTTTTGTTATTTGTTAGCAAATGCGCCAAAATTTGTTAGATAATAACGCATAATCTGTTAAAAATCTCAACTATCTAGTTATTACAGTTTAAAGATACAGCCATTTATAGGTAGGACTGACAGAAAGATAGACGGACGAACGGACAAAAGGTCCCGTTAGCATGTTCATTTCGATGGTCTGAAGTATCTCCTTAATAAGTATGTACCGCATTTAGGTTAACACCCTGTATAGTAAACTCATACTACTTACCTCCATACTACTTAATCTAGGCTTCCTGAAAAAGATATAGGTGAACGAGTTCAGTGGAAATTGCAATGTTGAAGATTGGACAATAGGAGTCTCTGGAATGGTGGAATGTTCAATCGTAACGTTATGGAAAATGGACTTGGAATTGAAAAGTGAAGCTATTCTTGTATTTACATAATATACTATCTACATTGCTAAAAAACTGTACCAGATGTGTGTCTGTTTATCTAAACTATTATAAAACTGTAACTGAAGTGTGTCTGTACATTGAAGATATTTACAAAAAAAAGATTACGATATGGTTTTTATGTATCCCTGACTCGAAATCAACCTTATTTAGAAATTAATATCTTACTAGTGTTTTCCCGCGACATCGTCCGCACAAATTATATAACAGATTAGCTATCAAACAAAAAAACTTTCATTAAAATCGGTTCAGTAGTCTTTGCGTGATACGCGAACAAACAAACAAACAAATAAACAAACAAACAAACACCCAAACAAACATTGTCTGTTTGTTTGGGTGTTTGTTTGTTTATTTGTTTGTTTTTTTTGTTCGCGTATCACGCAAAGACTACTGAACCGATTTTAATGAAAGTTTTTTTGTTTGATAGCTTATGATCTGACTTAAAATCTGTTATATAATTTGTGCGGACGATGTCGCGGGAAAACACTAGTAAGATATAGTTAAAATAAGACGCTATATGTATGGTGTGACTAAAATGGATAGAATGAGGAATACTGAGATTAGGGAACGTTGTGGTTTGAATGAAGGAGTAGTGGTTAAAGTAGAGAAGAAAATGCTCCTTTCGTTAGGACATATCAAAAGGATGAATGAAAATTGACTTACAAAACAGATTTATATCAAATCAAATCAAAATAATTTTATTTCAGACACAGTCCATGGATTTTCCTGGAGTCCTGCGATTTTTGAAACTCATTCGGTGAGCTCAGCATTTGACAATGTCATAATTACCTACTATGAAGATATGCATCTTACTACTGCTGATTTGCCTTTAAAAAATCATACCTCAGGAGTGCGATTTTTGAAAGTCAAATCAGCAGTAGAAAGATGCGTATCGCCATAGTAATTTTGAGATTTTCAAATGCAGAGCTCACCGAATGAGATTCAATAATCGCACTCCTGGACCTCAATATCGCTGTTTTCTCGTGGACCCACTTATTTGCCCCACTGGTGGGTCCACGAGGGAGACCTATTTTTCGTAGACTTCCATAGCTCTCCGCAACGCGCCAACAACGCTCTCACATAATAACAATAAACAATACTCACGCCAGTGTTGCCAGATCCAATTTTTAAAAATCCGTAGGTCATGGTTGAAAAATCCGGAGAAATCCGTAGATGACCTCTTGAAAAATCCGTAAATCTACAGACTTTTTTTTAATGCTTTATCTGACTATTTTAAAGTGGACTAACCCATAACATCGCTCTAATTTGGCGAACAAAAAGGAAACTTAGACAAGTTTAAGCGAGAAAAATGCCCAGACAACGTAAAAATTAATGTCTGTCAGTCTTTTTATCATACATGTGACAGTTAAATATTTCTGTCGTGTCTGTATAATGACAAAAAGTAGAAGGAAGAAGATCGAAAAGTTTACAGGGGAGTCATATTTCACGAAACACAGTCAAATATACAAAAAAAGTAAACATTAATTCTATTTATTTACGGCTGGGCATCATTTTATGCAGCAAATTGACATTTTAGGGAGGAATTCAGAAGATTTCTAAAAATCCGTAGATTTGCCATTGAAATCCGTAGATCCGTAGGCCAGGCCAAAAATCCGTAGATCTACGGATAAATCCGTAGGTCTGGCAACGCTGACTCACGCTCTAGTTAGCGGCATAACACAAAATCTACATAACTCATTTGTGAGAAATTTTTACTTAACCCCGTAAGGCCACCTGTTTATCTCCCACGCACGTTGTTACGAAGGTTGCGTCGTATAAGTAAGCAGGTTATTCTCGCTTCTAGAGTTTTTTCTTACACAATAAAAGTGTATTTTAGTATAAGTAAGCATATTACATATCCTCCTCTGTATTTTTTTTGCAGAATTTCGCATTTCTCTGAAGTGAATTCAGTATTTTCACATTTATACAACGTGTTAATGAATAAGCGCAAAACCAAATACAACATAATAATTCGATTGAATCAATAATTTCATTATTTTGATAGTTAAAGTTAGTTAAAAAGTTATTCGCATTTTTAGTTTTGAGGCAAAAATGATTCGTTATAATTTAAGCAATGAATGAAAACATTTAGGAATCTTGCTTTGTTAGTAAGTAGGGAGATTGAGCCCGTGCGGTGGGTTGAGACCGAGTTCAGTAAATTTTCAATGTTACAAACAATTTATTTAATATTTTGAAAAAAAATTACCTATGTTGAAACCATGATGATTTGATTCTGCTCTCGATTCTAAACAAACTACTTTCTAGTTTTGCGTTAATTCATTAACACGTTGTACATAAAACGCTTTTTAGAAAATCACCACTTTACCACTACATCATGCCAAACTCATTGATATGCAAATGAAGGAATCATCACCATCTTATAAGCCGATGGACGTCCACTACTGGAATCCCTCCGAATGGAAGGATTGCCACAACGACCGATCCTACGCTGCCTTCATCCAAAGTTTATCCTGCCGTCTTCTCCAGTTCTTCTGTCCACCGTGAGGGCCTAGACACGCTGCGCTTTCCGGTACGCGGTCGCCACTCGAGAACTCTTCGACCCACAGGCGCTGAACCGGCGCTTTGATGCTCACAACTATCTAATTGGTATTCCTTCAGGGCACCAGAGTCATTCTAAGCAAAGCATATTCAGTATAAATCAATCAAATCAGCCTACATCAAACCAACCCTCTTCTACATCGACCTATTCAATGCACTGCTATAAATACTGGGTATAGGGCATATAACCTGGCCTATTTCTCCTTTCTCCTTTTTTTCTTTCTTTCTTTTTTTTCTTATTATTCGCTAGTCTTCACAGTCGCGGTCCTGTGTCAATCTGTTCCATATGTGACCCGCAACCCTTACAATGTCGTCTGACCGACGACTGACGAACTGACGAACCGACTGACGAATCGGTGGTCTACCCACGGACCTCCTTCCTTCTCTTGGCCACCATTCCGATATTTCCTAGGTCCACCGGCCGTCTACCCTTTAGTATACCTATTATTCAATTGAATTGGAAAATTTCTTTACTTCGATAGCGACTCTAACTCGTTTCACTAGCAGCACCTACTCTGTCCAGTGTGACAACAGACAGTGACGGGTAGTGAGCCATTTTCACAACGATATCCACGCCTCGAAGAGGTTTTCTTTGAATCAAAAAATCTTTCAGCTAGTGGTGTTACTTAATATTAATAATAATACGTAGGAAGATCCGAAAAATTCCCGTTTAGTATCAGTAATTCGGTAGTTAAAGTTCGGTATCGAAACTAATTAGTTATTACGATTACGATTCAAGTATGCATTATTATAGTGTGACAACTACAATTCCCGTTATGTAGCGTTTATAAATCGGCTATCATCACATAATAAACAGGGTGTAAGGGACAGCCCTCCGCAAACTGAATACATTCGAGTCGGGTAGGTATAGCAGTTAAGGTAGACGCCATACTGAAAGTTGTTCAGTTTCATGGTCTGAGTTCACTAAGTCTGTGGAAGACTGTCCCTTACACCCTGTATGTATATAGAGCAATAAGATAATATAATTTAGTTACACACACCTACCTCTCTTCCATAGAAGAGAGCTAGCGACTCAATCATAAGGCGGCAGTTCGATTTATTTATTTATTTATTTATTTATTAGGCACATAAAACAGATTACAGTTGTAAAAACACCAAATATAGACAGGTTATAATGTAAAGCAAGCCATAATCCTAAGCATATGTGCACATCATGAAATAAGCAAAAGATAAACAATAAGCATCGTGTGCGTGACTCTATACATACTAAAAAGAAAAAGAAAACAAGAGGACAATTTTTCCATGCATCGAACAACAAAAAATTACAGAAATAAAAAAGGCAAACAAAAATAATGTTGAGAACTTAATACGATTTTGGTTGTACCTAATTTTACCTAACTATTCGATTCCTAGCATGTACCAGTTAGTTCTACGGAATTTAAGTACCTACGATTGTATTTATCATTATTAGCTCGGCGCGGTGAAAGAAAACATCTTGAGGAAACCTAAAAATCATAGACTGAAAAAAAAATAGTTCCGATGTATGTGTAAAATATGGGTGAGTTTGGGTGAACACAATAGACCAGCAATGGGCGCAGTGTTACGTAACGAACCTTGCTTTCGATAGTCCGGCTAACAATAATAAATACACATAGAATAATATTTTTTCAGTACCTAGAATTCCCTTAGGTACCAATAAAGATAATTACGTGTTGTTTTGTTAAAACCACAGTGTACATTCGAAAACCAAACCAAACACCAAAAACTCTGGCCACTTCAACAATAAATCTCCACCCAGAAAGCTTTTAACAGAAATGGGAATAGACCAATAGGTCACAGGATCTTTTTCGTTCTACGCACGCAGTCTCCTGAATCAAGTCATTTTCACCCTTATAACGAAGCTGTAAGAGTTCAGACAGGGGAAGTTCTATGTAGACTGAATTGTAGTAGTAACTGTCCGCGTTATTTAAGGCAGTGCCATACTAGCGCTGCGACGTGCCACGTAACTTAATGCGGCCGTCAGTTTTTGTGACAGGCCGAAAGATAGTGCGAGTGTCGGAGTAGCTTTTTATCTCAGTCTAAACGTTAAATTCTAGTGTTTTATGTTTATAGCTGTCTGTTTTTGCAAGATTGTTATCGGGAGAATGGTTGTCAGGATAAAAAAAAGCTGACAATATGGTGTTCGGCTTCGAATGGAAATAATCAGGATCGGTGACATAAGAGGCAAACACGCCTTCTCTGAGAGCCATTATCACACAAGTGATTTTTGAACAATATCGTCGCTATATCGCCGCGATATTTCTGAGATCAATCAGTGTCGCGGCGTAATTTCGGCGATGTCGCGGCGATACCGCCTGTAATATTTGCTGCGACTCAGTTGTGATGTCGCGACGGTGCAGTTGGGATGTCGTTACGGTGTAGTAGCAATGTCACCTAACGCTCAAAAATAGCTTGGGCTATATGGGCACTATCCACACCCTATTTCTAATAGAATCATTGCAACTAATGGTAAAACCTACGAATAAGAATAAATATGGAAGAGTAACTCTAAACAAAATCGAAATCATTTTTGGCACCCAATGAAAAATGACATTTTGTATGAGTTTTGGCGGCTACATTCTCTTATTCGTAGGGTAAAACTAATCTTATGAGGTATCTTCGAAATTTCTGATACCCACTCTACTTCTGTCGGTATATACGTCTCTGCACGTCTAGCATAATTTCTCTTCTTGTGCACGACTCGGCTTTATTCCATACTACTTGTCGCGGCAAGCGCGGCTTTCGCTCTCTGAAAAGCGCGGGAACAGGTTATTTTCTATGGAGCAAAGGCGCGTCGTGCGCGTGTAGAGAAATTATACTAGACGTGCTGGTCGTAGACGTTTCTGATTCCATTTGATTCACAAGGGTAACGAAAAAGAATGCATCTGTGTCTAGGGCGATCTAGACCATAAATTGACTAGACTAACTATAAATAGCATATGAGAATCATAATCAAAAGCAGATATTATCAAATTGTCATCATCATCTACCTCTTTAAATATAAGCATAGTCTCTTTACACGAAAAAGCATTTTTAGGCACAGTTTCGGGTAAGGTTAAAGGTTATCTGTGTTTATATTTTATTTTCAAAACATTTCAAAAACACCTGCAATATTAAAGTATCAGTTTATTATTATTTACGCCTCTTACTACGCTCATTTTTGCGAGATTACTTCCTTTGTTTCTTGGTAAAATGATATGAGATCAAAAGAGTTCAGGTACGGCGAACAAATCAAATTAACTGTTCCCTTTTTCAATCCTCCATTTTTCTCATGTCAATCTACCAGTGGATGGGTAGAAATAGTAATATGAAAGAAAAATAGTTCTAACATTTTATTTAGTTTACGTATTTTTAGCAATATGACAAAGAAACCTACTTGCTTAAATGGGGAGCGAATTTTGAACACTGTACATTAAAAAAATAGTGACACACGTGTATGTGCTTGGTAAACTGGATACTTAATTTTCATTCAATGTTTTTCAAAGTCAGTCCACCACGAGTGCCCAATGCGGATTGGTAGACTTCACTTACACATCAGAATTTCTTCTTCAGCGTTTGCAGGTTTCCTCACATCACAATGACTGTTTTCTTTCACCGTTTGAGAGCAGTACTATACATAAGTTGGAAAAATTCATCTGTACATGGAATGTCGTCCGTGCGGATTTGAACCCAGACGCCCACGTTTGAGTGTCCATGCTTCGCCGCGACGCGCTCTTCGGATAGAGTTTGATCACTGTTTTATTCTCATGTCACAACCATTAAGAATCACTGTTTCCCCATGACAAAACCCAATAACAAATGAGTCCATTTATGAGTTTATGGAGGTGCTTCTTGGGAATGTTCTTCCATTGAAAAGGGAAGATCTTCCACCAGGCTTAGTGTGAAGCCTGGGGACCGGCCGTGGTCCGACAGTTCTTAGTTGGACCTTGTATATATATCGAATCTCTGTGATTATTTCTCTTGCGCGATTTATGTCTCGCATTCGATTGTGAACCTTATTTATAGTAGGTTACGAGTTACGTATTTACGGTGAACGTTGTCTTTGTATGGAGCATATTTCTGAGAGCGCTTCTTTGCTATAACTTGTGGGTGTTGACATCTATGGCAAGTCCCCACAAGTTGAACATCAAGACGAGGCTCTCCACCACTGTATGCATCGAGTCCTTAAATTCTTTGGGCATACGGACAGAAGATCAGATAGTTTGGAAAAACTCATGATCACCGGCCGTATGGAGGGAAAGAGAGTTAGAGGACGCATGCCTACGCGATGGACCGATGTAGTAAAAGAAATTACCGATACAACACTACATACACCGGGCCCGAGATTTAGCGGCCCGGAGAGCTGTGGTGGCACAAGCGACCCACGAGGGTCTAGTCCCTCAGCCATGAGGTTACGCCTAAGAAAAAAGTTGATATCATTAACTAAGAGTCTATCCATCAAACTGAATAACTTTTACTATGGAGCAAACCGATCGGAGCATAAAAAAAAATCTGCTGTTCCATACTAAACTGCAATGCCTTACAAATGTAATATGCCATAGCAGATTTTTTTTTGCTTCTATCTTTTTGCTCCCGTAGTAAAAGTTGTTTATTTAGATGGGTAGACTTTTATCAATTTCACCCTGTATTTCAAGGGTGTTTGCCCTGTAGTAGTGAGCAAACAGTTATGTATGCTATACTTACCTATTTATACGATGTTATTTTAAGATAAGAAAGGGGTCTCGTTATTGTTTCAATTCTTTTCATAACCAAAACCAAGATGTTATTTTCACAGAGATTGAAAATTGATGAATGAAGGAAGGGGCGCGTTGCCTTTTTTAGACGTTATTTTAGTGGAAGATGGGGTGAACTGGATATTAATGTTGTGTGTAATAACAATATTTTATTAAACTAGCCCATTCACAGTAGTCCGTCTTGCAGTCCTACACCAGGTGTTGTAGTGTAGTCCTAACAAGGCGTCCGACTACCATGAGCATTATGTATGGGTAGTCCTACTTGCAGGATAGTGTATGGGCTTGTAGTCCTGCATGTAGGACTACTGTGAATGGGCTCCTTTAGTTGAGACTTTTTAGAGTTTTCTTATTTTGGGTTAATTTTATAATTCCCTTGCTACGGAAATTGGTAGTTATATCAGAACTTCTGACTAACCCAAAAGGAATTGTGGTCATGAGTTTATGTATGCATGTTCCTATTAAAAAGTGTGAGTCGGACTATTTGCGCACCTAGAGCGCCGCACCACAAAAATATTTAAAAAAAAAAAGTCTATGGGATCCTTAACGAGCCCGACTCACACTTGGCCAGTTTTTTTTTGTTGTTTTACTATAGAGTTTAAACTATAATGACACCTAGTTTTACGCTTGTATGTACTAGTACTACTGTGTTTACGACAGACCAAAAAAAAAAGTTGAATAAAAAAGTTTTTTTGTTTCTCCTTAACTGTTTACTTTTTTTATTTGTTTTATTATTTGTCGATTGCCATAACAATACATATTCTGTGAAAATTTTAACCAGTTATCTATTACAGTTTAAAAAATCTGCCCTTTAAAGATAGGACAGGCATACAGACGCCACAGACGGCATAGTCTTAAAAAGCGCAAACTGATAATATATGAAACTCAGAGAAACAATATGAAATGGCAGTAAGTTAGGTATGTACTCCATTCATTCGCTTTCCTCTTAGCGTACATTACTTTCTTCTATTTAAGTTTGGTACGAAAATAAAATGAGCCGTCGCTCAAAAGATTGAATAAAATCATTAGGAAGTGACGAATGGGTACCTAATGGAGGGGCCCGGATAAATGCGTTCAGTTTGCGTTGATTGAATGAGTTATACCAATCTGCTGGAAATAAGTTTACTACGGTTTCTCACTTGGAAGTCGAAAAAGAAAATGTGTTTAATGTGTTTACTATCAAATATATTTTTAAGGTTGCCTTTACACTGCAGCTGCGCTTTTAGCTCGGGTTTCGGTTTGAAATGGAATTACGTATCAAAAAGTAAGATTAAAGAAAATTATTTGACTAGCCTTGTGCCCACAAAAATACTGTTAAAAACATTACTCTACTACTCCGGAAAACGAAATTCTATATCGCATGAATTTCAGATGTAATATTGGACTTGCGAGTTGGTAGTTTGTAAAAACGCCAGTAGATGGCGCCACGTCCCTTAAGATGGAATGCGTTGAAGAATTTCGTTCTCTGAAACAGTACCGAGTCTCGGTAGCTAAATTGGACGAAAGCAGTTCCCCGATTTGGAAGATTGCGGGTTCAATCGCGCCCCAAACTTAATTTTGTAATCTTTAATTTGATATGAATAATTATTAAGAACTGACAACCGATGGGGTGTCAGAGTTCTAGAGTGGAGACCGCGAACTGGTAGGCTTAGTGTGGGACGCCCTGCTGCCCGCTGGACCTAAAAAAAGTAGCGGGGAGCGACTGG
Organism: Agonopterix heracliana; assembly: GCA_963693445.1. Taxonomy (NCBI): domain Eukaryota; kingdom Metazoa; phylum Arthropoda; class Insecta; order Lepidoptera; family Depressariidae; genus Agonopterix; species Agonopterix heracliana. The sequence goes on from OY856332.1 coordinate 8,074,674, forward strand.
ATGACGAAGGCCGAGGACAGAGTTTTATGGCGCGCCTTGGGAGAGGCCTATGTTCAGCAGTGGACGATGATAGGCTGATGATGATAAATTATTTAGGTAATAAATGAAATAGCAATCATGGCTGATAAGAAGTCAAACAATGCTTGAAATCTCGTACCGCTCCGATCCTGTCCCGGTTTAAAGATCGAGATAAAAGTGATTTCCAGTAGTAACCCTGCCACATTTGGCGCTATCGGACCCTTTGGATCGTAATGGCGCTTTATCTAGCAATTCGGGTGTTCTTCTTTTGTTAGAAAGAATAGTAAAGTGTTGTAGTTGTCATTTTACTTGGCAAGATTTATTTCTTCACTATCTTTTTCCTTCGATTTTGTTGTTTAGGTATTTGACCGTGGTTGGATTTTTCTTTTTATTCTTAGAAAATTTTACCTTTAGGGTTCTTCTTAGTATGCTGACGAGTTTTAAGGGGATGATCAGACCTTTGTACTGAACAAGTTTCTCTATGCAGCGTTTTATAGAAAAAAACGGTAACCTCAAAATTTGAAAATTTCGGATAATTTCTTTAAAAAAAAAATCTACGGCGGGTTGTGATCTGTATAAGACTTAGGTTTTTATATTGGTCATTTAGTACCTAACAACAATTTCTAAACGGCAATCGGTAATCTTTTTGGTAATTAAAAAGTCCCCCGGCTACAGTATAACATAAAAAAAGAAAATAATGTCGCTTGCTTATCATCTTCATTTAGGACAGGACAGGAATCGAACCGCCGCCTCGTGACTGTGTTGCTAGCTTTCTTCCGTATCGGGTTATCTTATCACCTCTCCTTTCATAAACTGAAATATCAAAATTATCGCCTAAATTAAATTAGTACAGATACATACTGATTCACTAATTGTCGCATCGGCCGAAGCTTTTGAAAATGATTGTTAATTGCACAAAATTGAATGGGATGAAATGCATATTTGGATGCCGGATTTACAAATTGATTGGGTTGTTATTACTTGCGAGCGACGTTATGCATTTCGTATTTGCTTTTGTTTTTACGAATGTTAAAGACCTCATTTATTTTAACATAAAATTGTGACTGAAATAGCATAGCATAGCATATGCTCACGACGATATTCTGAAACCTCTGTAGACAACGTGGCCTACAGGTTTTATATGGCTTCGCTGGAGAGACTTTAGTGGACTGTAGGTTTCCTCTGATGGCAGGAGTGTTGGATATAATGGAAAGTCTTGTTTGAGGCACTGGAGGTTTATTTTAGTGAATTTTACACCAAGCTTAGTTACACGCACAAGCACCGTACCAATATGGAAGAAGGAAGCGGAAATACAACATTTTTAATTACTACATTTTATGTTGGTGTTGCCAACAACCTCAGAACATCCTCGTTTCACCAATAGTACCGAAACTCTGTCTAGTGTGACGGGGGGTGTGCCCGTCGCCACTTATAATGGACAGTAGGTACAATACATGCCTCGAAATTGAAGCATGCAGGTTTCCTCACGATGTTTTCCTTCACCGAAAAGCCAGTGGTGTGACTGGAATATAGTATTGATAACGTTGATGGATATACTAGACACAATACTTAAACAAATTGAAATCGGTCACAAACATTCCACTGGGGTCTGCCTAGATAAACAAAGTACTTTCCCTTTATTTTCAGGTAAACAAAGCAAGCAAATGAACAATAATGAGTGATTGGCCGTTAGAAAATTTGTAATGAATAAGTTGTTGAATAAGCCTTTTTTTATTGGCATTACTTTACAGCACCAAACAAATTGATTAATTTAAGGCCCGATTCGACCAAACGCGAGTAAATTTTATTCTTAGATTAGGTCGCTGGTTACTATACCAACCCTAATCTAAATGAAATGTCAATGGCACATCATTAAAAAATATATAATAAAAAGAAACCTACCAAATTAAAACTGTATAACCTCACATTGCAATAAGTACGGATACAACGACCTCTTTATTTAGGTGAATTATACATTCGTTCTTTTAGTAAGGGGTGTGTAAACACCAAAAGTCAAATTGATCCCTGTATAGTTACTCTTCTATAAATCTAAGTTTGGTCGAATTCGGCCTATGCAGTAGTATTAAATTGTCTATAAAAAGCTTTTAATTTGAATAAGCTGTCATTCTTTTTTATTTTATTTTTATTTATAATTAATGGACTTCTTGCTTGTGCGTTAGCACCGCATTTCCGCCAATGTCAAGTGGTTTGAGGGAGTATCTATCCAATCTTGAGGAATGTTTTTCAGTAAGAACACAACTGAGATGGATTGTGGAGCCTCGTGGCAGGCTGAAACGCGACCCGCGCGAACACCACGCGAAGACAAGTGATCGGGGCAAACCCTGCAACGTGACTCCCTGTCATTCTTAGTAACCGAGATATTAAAGGTTTGTGTTGTTGGTGACCAGTATTCATTGCTCGTGTGTATTTCATAGTTACTACCAACCAATTACTACATTAATATCATTGAATTACTAGTTGGTTATGAGGAACCCACTGCATGGCAAAGGTCTCAATTCAATTAATAGCAAATATCCAATGCATTATTTTTATACCCCGGCAGCGGGATTATCTTTCTAAACTAATGAGTTCGTAGGAGGAGGGAAAAACTAACAAAGGTCCAATAACTAATTAATTGAAACTAAATCGATACGTTGTGAAAAAGAACATAAAAACATTGTTAAGCATTATACATAGAACAGCATTCTGCAAACTGTTGCTGAAAGTTGGGATAGCCCCATAATGAAACGATGGGTGCAGCTGCACACCAGCCTGTAGACCTTCCCAATGTTGGGTGAAAGTCCATAATTTAAAATGAGTTTTGTTTTGTTTTACTAATCAGTAGGCTTGCTAAGTTTCTCTGTTACTAACAATTTTATGGACTAACTGTCTGAAATAAAGAATTTTTATTATTATTATTTTGCTTACTATTCCAAACTAGCATTAGAAGACATAAATCATTATAGCAACGTTGGCCTACATTTCTATCAAAAAATGTAGGCCATCTTAAAACCTTGTCGCAGTCACCTGTGTTCATAATAATAATTCATTCGGTCATTTCGTTCTGTGTAATATTTCTGCTACTATTGGGCTGTGACAAGGATCTAAGGTGTAAAATGTATGCCACATTCAGATTGGTTGACTTTTTAATGTTTCGCTTGATATCCTATAGAACTTTAGCCGTAAGGATGTTATGTAAATGTGAATGTGAATAAATCTCTCTTTATATCATTATCTTAATATTAAAGATCAAGGGCACAGGCCTACCCTTATGGTGAGGATGTAGATGTATATGACATGTCATGTATGGCATCAAATGTTATTTTATGTCGTGTATGGCATATTGTTTATATCATATCGTATTAGGCATGTATTGTATGGCATTTCATGTATGCCATATCGTGTAAGGCAAGTCGTATATAACATGGCATGTATGGCATATCGTTATAGCATGTTATAAATGGCATGTAGTGTATGGAATATCGTGTATGGCATGTCGTGTATGGCGTGTCGTGTATGGCGTGTCGTATATGGCGTGTCGTATATGGCGTCCTGTGTAGGTATGGCATGTTATGTATAGCATGTAGAATATGTCATTCGAATCGACTCTAAAAGTCCATGACCTCTCCGTAATGCGCCAAAGAAAGAAAATACAAATAGTACGTAAAAATAAAGGTTTGTAAACAAGACATCATTCAAGGCACAAATAGAAAGTAAATGTGCCGGACGGTCTCCAAGCGATTTACCTCAAAATCGTAACGGATAGTTAGATCATCCGATATGAAGTCACGATTTGCCGACTATGTCTTTTAGTATTATGCGGCAATAGTGTATCTCAATAAAGATATTTTTTGAGTAGGTATTTGAATTTTTTGTAATCTTTTTAAGTGACTTCAAGAAAGGAGGATTCTCATTCTCATTGTCATCTTACTACCCTTATCTTCCTCCATTCATCTCTTTTAGCCGTCATTTCAGCGCACACATCGTCTCATTCTCATTTCAATTGTATTTTTTTATATAAGGTGAAGCGAGGCAAGTTGTGACGCGGCGGTAAGTGTGACTACTGAGAATTAATACCGCTAAACGTAATTATACCTTGAACTGTCATCTATAAATAAAAAAATAAATATCTTGGACATTGCACACAAATTATCTAGTCACATTTAAAGTACCAGAAACTAGCCTGGACTTGTATCATGATGACTAGACAACGATATAGAATACATATATAGATACAAACATCCATGACTCGGGTACAAATATTCATATTCATGATACAAATATTTGTCCCTTACAGGATTCGAACCCGCGACCCTTGGCACAGCAGGCAGGTTCACTACAAACTGTGCTATCGGGCCGTCAATATAAAAATAACGAACGATATAACGAACTATTCGTGCAACGTTTGATAGATGATGGTTCAATGTATATCGTTGAGCAGTGTTAATTTGCTAGAGTCACACTTACCCCCGCATCACACTTGCCCCGGTTCACCTTATCCAAATATTTTATTAGAAGTACGTTAAAATCCACTTCCTAGGTTTGTAGTTAGTTTGTTTCAATTTGAACTGACAAGGTTGGCATGTCAGTCAGTTTGAAGTTAGCATAGACAAAAATTGTTCGCTTACGCGCTGGTAGACGGAACATCAGTGTAACCGCGTATGAGATAGCAATAGTCATAAAATCCTATACAATTTGTATGAAGCTAGATGTCTGAGGAGTCAGACAGCCGTCGTAGAACGGTTACGTCGATAAGGACAGCGATAAGTAACGATCTCCTTTTTTAACTTGAGCGAATTTGCTATGTGCATCTCTTACTGAATGAATATGACAAGACACGTGCTTCCTTCTAGTACCTTCTCTTTCTACGGAAGTTGGACTCCCATCGGTCGAGTACAACTTCAAGGCACTAGACCGACGACCTCATCCACTTCATAACTTACACTCTAAGCTCAAAAAATCCTTTTTTTTTTAATAGCCTATTTTGTGTCCCACTGCTGGGCAAAGGCCTCCCCTCTTTTCCTCCAATCTTCCCTATGCAACGCGAAATCAGGCCAACCGTTCAGGAAGGTATTCAAGTCGTCACTCCATCTTCTCTTGGGTCTTCCTCGACCCCGGCAACCGTCTTGTGGAACCCATTCTGTGGCCATCTTGGTCCACCTCTCCGGGTGCATTCGGCAGACATGTCCTGCCCAATCCCACTTTAGCAGAGCTGTTTTTAGGCCTACGTCCGCTATACCAGTTTTGGAGCGCAGATCTGTGTTTCGCACCCGATCGGTTAATTTTACACCTAAAATGCTGCGCTCCATAGATGGTTGGCAAATCTTGAGACTGGATTTCTGATGTTCGGTCAAGCACCGTAAGTTAAGATGGGCAGGATGCACATATCGACGAGTTTTCGCTTGAGTGTCAGAAATCAATACAAGAAAATTTTAAGTTGACGACTTGCGCCTTTTTGGATAGTAAACTAGATATACTAAGCGAAGGTCAAACGATAAATCGTAGGAATGCGTATTGCCTTACCCCATTTAGCGTAAATAGTAAAAGAAACGGCCCGTGAATTCATTATAATTTATATGATGCTTTTTCCTAAAAGATAAACAAGATATACAGGGTGCTTCTTAATATGCTGATTGTTTTTCAAGGAGAAGATTAGACCATCAAACTGAACAACATTCTCTAAGGGACCAACAACGAAATCGCAAAAAAAATCTGCTGTTTCATTTATTTTTTATTTTATTTATTTCCAAAAATAGTTATATAACATTTTCTTCACATCCTTAAACCTAACAGATTTATGTGGATGTTGCACAATCCTCTTATTATCTAACTCTTAACATAGGTAAGTAATTAGAAGTTGTTACCATTATACAAGGTTATTTAATTTGTCAACATCTAGGAATGTGATAGATAAGGTAGGCATTTGGTACTGCACGGACGAGCGCCCGGCCACAGAGGATTATATTGTATGTGGCCCGGCAGCCCGTGAGGCTTGTAAACCGGTTGGGAGTAGCACATACAAAATCCTACTTGACCCAAGTGTATGGGACAGATGATTTTGTTTTTCGCGATTTCGATGTTAGTCCTATAGAGTAAGTTATTCAGTTTGATGATATAATCATCTTAAAAATCTGTCAGCATATTAGGAAGGACCCATTAAAAGAAAATAAAACGACATAAAAACTAAACAGTCAAACCGACCCGAATTAATGTCTATGTCATTGTAATACATTCGCATCTATAAGTACCTACTATTCCTATACCAAAATGTCTTATTTTTTACTTAAGAGAATATTATTCCGAGAGCGGAAATGCGCGCTGCATACAAACGTACTGTGGTGATATTTTCAATACTAACCAATTAAAGTCAATGAAATTTTACAGCAACTATCTAGAAACAAATTTCTATGCTTCTATAGAGTCAGATTTTCATTAAAATATACAGTTTCAATGCTAGGATTAATTTAAGATTTGTATGGAAATCTTTGAGGCACTGTAACTTGAAAACTATACATTTTAACGAAAATTTGACTCCATACAAGCTTAGAAATTTGATTCTAGATTGTTTCTGCAAAATTTCATTGACTTTAATTGGTTAGTATTGAAAATATCACCATAGTACGTTTGTATGGAGCGCGCTCCGAATAATATACCCTTAAGTACAGCGTTAATATTTAGAGTTGGAATTAAAACTAATATAGCATTAAATTAGAATGGATTACCCATAAAATTTTGGTTTTTTTCCGTTTTATAAGATCTATCCCATGATAGAAAGTGAACGACTTTTTGTCCCCTTTCGTTGTGGGATTAGGATTTTGATAAAACTATAAGAGAAAACATAATATCCGCTCATATTAAACGGTTATCCACATCATCCACACTACGATGATTGAAATCACTGGCCTGTCACTTATACAAGAGAGCAAAGTTGTTTTTTAACCGCGTGCTCAATTTTTATGACCGAGCAAACCAAGGAAAATTTCAAAAATTAGAATCCTGAGCGTCAGCGAGGGAATCAAAAGAGCACGAGGTGACAAATCTTTGCACTCGAGTGCAACACGTAACTTCCACCTCAGCGAGAAAATGACTAAATGCAAAAAAATAAAAGGTTGTATGATAAATTCGGCACCATGGTTATAGGTTTAATGATGTTTTGAATTCACAAACTTAGTGCACACGATGTTCTAAATTCAATTTACTGTATCCTCTAGCGGATAAAAACGGCTTTTGTTCTCAGATATCGAAGAGCAAAAATACTCTTTCCGAGATGGGGGGGATGAAAATATAATTTAAATTATATTGACGAGTCCGCTAGTTCCCAACCAAAAACATGCCACTTTCCCACAAATTTCAATGAGAGCAAACCGAAGCCACGTTATATCACAAATCGAACGCATAAAATAATAATATGTAATTGTGATTGCGAACAGATCAACAATCGTTACTACAATCCGGTTTGAGAGGCGAAATAATTTCATTCCCTGATTTCCCATCGAATTTTAAATTCAATCAGGTATTTTGCAGGGTTTTTTCTGTTAGTTTTCTTACAAATAACCACTTGCAATCATTTTGCCTTTCTGGGTTTTCAGTATTTTCTAATGTTGCAATTTGCAGCAAGAGCTGTTGATAATCTTTTGCTTTTTAGAAACACACTACAAATTCCTTTAGTAGCCTTGTTCGCAACTGGTTTCGTTCAAGTAAAAAAAATTCCTTGATCGTAACTAGTTTCGGAACTGCGGTTTCGATGGCGGCCGAAGCGAAGATAACTGGGACGAAAATATGGATGGTAAGTTTTTTTTAACAGTCTAAACACCCAGTTGCAGGAACGCTCATTAAAGTTAATGCCCCATTAAATCTCTTGCTAGCTTTTACTGAGTCAACAAGACAAAAGGTGACAGCAAGAGATTTAATGGAGGATTAACTCTAATGAGCGTTTCTGCAACTGAGCGTAAGAAAAAGAGATGGATACTGCTCTGTTTGACTTTCTGGTTTTTCTGTTTTTCTCTGTTATCTAAATTGTCATGTAAATAAACGAATTTTAGCATGCATAGCTCACGACTATATTCCCTGGGGGGGTGGGTAGTCAGAGATATTTTGAAACCAACTAATTTTGATCTGTATGTGTAGGTACATAATATTATACCTTTACCTATCGATTTACTTGAAAACTGCTGGACCTATAATATTGATGATTTTTCAAATTAATTTGAAATCTGATTGTTCTCTTGTTCTGTATAAATATGCTGCTCACAGGGTCATGTAAAATGTAATCGTGTCTGCGTGTCTAATAATCTTTAAAATCTGTCATCCTTGTCATCACCAAACTATATCCACCCACTCCGCGATACAAACCTCTCCACATACCATCCAACCCAATTCTAATAGCCTCTCACTCATCCACCCCACTTCACAATAAATCTACGATTACCGTTAAACATAAAAGATTATACAACAGCAAGGATTTGTAAAATCTTTCAACGCAAGCGCCGATACTACCCCATTTCCGTAGCAATAACAAATTGCCGGAAAACGTTCGCAAATCGGCCTCTTTTGTTACCTAATTCCAAAGCTTATGTCCGTTACGCAGCTGCTCCCAATTTATTACTTAACCTTTCCTTTACGGATGGAATTGAAGACTATAAATTATACTTCAAACCCAAATAACGTTCGTAAGTTACGATCTCTGCGAACACCCGTCTAATGGTCTATCAAGTTCGATAGATTAGAATAGCCTGGGTGAAAAATAGACGATACCTTGATCGGGTTCGAAGTTGAAGTATGAGACTGCTGGCGTATTGTCACAGAGGATTATATTGTATTGTCATGTCATTGAATTGAATGTCTGTTTAGAACTTGGAATTGAACGTTTGACAGTAACCCCTGTTTGAAATACGTAAGGTTGATTTAAGCTTGAATAATGTATTTTGATTCGACAATCATGTTGTGTTTTTTCCTTCTTACTTAAGCAAAGATAATACGTATTACTTCGCTTACATTACAGCATAAATACGTCATAAATAAAATCAGCACATCTTTACTCTTTAAGCCCTTTTTCCTACATCTGGCCTAAGGTCTAAAAACACTATAAGAGCGTTCACACACGATGACGCATGACGGAGCGGCTTGCGGCTGCGTCAGTGCGGGGAATCGTTGCTGCAGTCGCAGTGATGTCCGTCAGTGCGACTTGCAGTCCGTCAGAACGACGTCACTGCGGCAATGGTGTTGCGAGATATGGAATAATTATCCTAGATCTGCGATATTTTTGAGTGAATGCGATACAACATTTCGATTGATTATTTTAATATACACGTAACGGAACGTTTTCAAGTAGCGATATAAGCGTCAATTTTCGTCCCGCTGCGCTAAACGAAGTTGTCTCTTTCCACCTTCGTCGAGGAGAAGAATAGTATACTAACCTCAGACAGTAAATAAGAAAGCCTCAGATCACATGTTTGTTGACCTCAGCTACAATTAGGTACATGAGATCTGAGACCTTTCTTACTTTCCTATCCTCGGTGTGTAATCTACTATTATCATAACTGGGGTAACCGAGTTTACGGTAAATTTTACAAGCGGAGTGGCTGCCTTTTTGAACTTTTTTGTTTCCTAACCGATTTCTTTCCAAAGGTATTATATCTGAGGATTCCTAAGGACACCGAACACGAGAATCCAAAGTCATAATTCAGAAAAGTGGTCGCTATCTTAACTTTTTTGTTTTTCAACCGATTGCTTTCTAAGTCGATATCTGGGGGTTTCTATGGACACCGAACATGAATCCGCAGTCAAAAATTCAGAAAAGTGACCGCCATCTTTAACTTTTTTGTTTTTACACCGATTGCTTCAAAAATCGATATCTGGGGGTTTCTGTGGACACCGAACATGAATCCGCAGTCAAAAATTCAGAAAAGTGACCGCCATCTTTAACTTTTTTGTTTTTACACCGATTGCTTCAAAAATCAATATCTGGGGGTTTCTGTGGACACCGAACACGAATCCGCAGTCAAAAATTCAGAAAAGTGACCGCCATCTTGAACTTTTTTGTTTTTACACCGATTGCTTCCAAAATCGATATTTGGGGGTTTCTAAGGACACCGAACACGAATCCGCAGTCAAAAATTCAGAAAAGTGACCGCCATCTTGAACTTTTTGGTTTTTACACCGATTGCTTCCAAAATCGATATTTGGGGGTTTCTAAGGACACCGAACACGAATCCGCAGTCAAAAATTCAGAAAAGTGACCGCCATCTTTAACTTTTTTGTTTTTACACCGATTGCTTCAAAAATCAATATCTGGGGGTTTCTGTGGACACCGAACATGAATCCGCAGTCAAAAATTCAGAAAAGTGGTCGCCATCTTGAACTTTTTTGTTTTTACACCGATTGCTTTCAAAATCAATGTCTGGGGGTTTCTAAGGACACCGAACACGAATCCGCAGTCAAAAATTCAGAAAAGTGACCGCCATCTTGAACTTTTTTGTTTCTAAACCGATTGCTTTCATAATCGATATTTGGGGGTTTCTAAGGACACCGAACACGAATCCGAAGTCAAAAATTCAGAAAAGTGACCGCCATCTTGAACTTTTTTGTTTTACACCGATTGCTTCCAAAATCGATATCTGGGAGTTTCTATGGACACCGAACACGAATCCGCAGTCAAAAATTCAGAAAAGAGACCGCCATCTTTAACTTTTTGGTTTTTACACCGATTGCTTCCAAAATCGATATCTGGGGGTTTCTATGGACACCGAACATGAATCCGCAGTCAAAAATTCAGAAAAGTTGTCGCCATCTTGAACTTTTTTGTTTTTACACCGATTGCTTTCAAAATCAATGTCTGAGGGTTTCTAAGGACACCGAACAAGAATCCGCAGTCAAAAATTCAGAAAAGTGACCGCCATCTTGAACTTTTTTGTTTCTCAAACGGATTGCTTTCATAATCGATATTTGGGGGTTTCTAAGGACACCGAACACGAATCCGAAGTCAAAAATTCAGAAAAGTGACCGCCATCTTGAACTTTTTTGTTTTTACATTGATTTCTTCCAAAATCGATATTTGGGGGTTTCTAAGGACACCAAATAAGAATCCGCAGTCAAAAATTCAGCACCCAAATATTGATTTTGAAAGCAATCGGTGTAAAAACAAAAAAGTTCAAGATGGCGACCATTTTTCTGAATTTTTGACTGCGGATTCATGTTCGGTGTCCATAGAAACCCCCAGATATCGATTTTTGAAGCAATGGGTGTAAAAACAAAAAAGTTCAAGATGGCGGTCACTTTTCTGAATTTTTGACTGCGGATTCATGTTCGGTGTCCATAGAAACCCCCAGATATCGATTTTGGAAGCAATCGGTTGAGAAACAAAAAAGTTCAAGATGGCGGTCACTTTTCTGAATTTTTGACTGCGGATTCATGTTCGGTGTCCATAGAAACCCCCAGATATCGATTTTAGAAGCAATCGGTGTAAAAACAAAAAAGTTCAAGATGGCGGTCACTTTTCTGAATTTTTGACTGCGGATTCGTGTTTGGTGTCCTTAAAAACCCCCAAATATCGATTTTTAAAGCAATCGGTTGAGAAACAAAAAAGTTCAAGATGGCGGTCACTTTTCTGAATTTTTGACTGCGGATTCATGTTCGGTGTCCATAGAAACCCCCAGATATCGATTTTTGAAGCAATGGGTGTAAAAACAAAAAAGTTCAAGATGGCGGCCACTTTTCTGAATTTTTGACTGCGGATTCATGTTCGGTGTCCATAGAAACCCCCAGATATCGATTTTGGAAGCAATCGGTTGAGAAACAAAAAAGTTCAAGATGGCGGTCACTTTTCTGAATTTTTGACTGCGGATTCGTGTTCGGTGTCCATAGAAACCCCCAGATATCGATTTTAGAAGCAATCGGTGTAAAAACAAAAAAGTTCAAGATGGCGGTCACTTTTCTGAATTTTTGACTGCGGATTCGTGTTTGGTGTCCTTAAAAACCCCCAAATATCGATTTTTAAAGCAATCGGTTGAGAAACAAAAAAGTTCAAGATGGCGGTCACTTTTCTGAATTTTTGACTGCGGATTCATGTTCGGTGTCCATAGAAACCCCCAGATATCGATTTTGGAAGCAATCGGTGTAAAAACAATAAAGTTCAAGATGGCGACCACTTTTCTGAATTTTTGACTTCGGATTCGTGTTCGGTGTCCTTAGAAACCCCCAAATATCGATTTTGAAAGCAATCGGTTGAGAAACAAAGAAGTTCAAGATGGCGGTCACTTTTCTGAATTTTTGACTGCGGATTCGTGTTCGGTGTCCTTAGAAACCCCCAAATATCGATTTTGAAAGCAATCGGTTGAGAAACAAAAAAGTTCAAGATGGCAGCCTCTTTTCTGAATTCTGACGTCAGATTCGTGCAGATATCGATTTTAGAAGCAATCGTTTAGAAAACTACCACAATCTACCAAACGAACCAGAAATTACCACATACCTACTATACTACCATTATCTACCAACAAATGACAAAAACGACCAAAATTTACCAAAAGAATCAAAAACTACCAAAATCTACCAAAAACTACAAAAAGAACGAAAATTTATCAAAATCTACAATAATCTATCATTCAAAACAAAAACTACGAAAATCTACAACAAAAATAGCAGAACTTTCGGCCATCTAAGGTGTATCTGCTGGCAACTTTACGCGCGTCACTGCGTCACCCGTGTGCCATACCATGCGACAGCGCCGCAGTGACGGACTGCAGTGCGACTGTCGCACGTTTCCCGCATTGACGCGCGGCAATGCGGCTCCGCATGCGTCACTGCATTGACGCGCGTCAATGCAGCAAACGTGCGACAGTCGCACTGCAGTCCGTCACTGCGGCGCTGTCGCATGGTATGGCACACGAGTGACGCAGTGACGCGCGTAAAGTTGCCAGCAGATACACCTTAGATGGCCGAAATTTCTGCTAATTTCGAGTAATTTTACAATCTGTTGCCCCATTATGAAAAATATATAGGTGTTTCACTCGAAACGCAACATAAATATTATTTGATGTTAGAGAAAAATGAATAATAAAACCGATTCCTTGTTATAGTAGATTATTTTTGTAAACTATTTTTTGGTAAGGTGGCACATCTAGTAAAGTGTTGTCACATCTTGTGTTTATATATCCTCGACGTACTTTAGATCTATGTTATGGTTTCCATGGTGATTGGTATTGTTACTGTCAAGAAAATTATATTTCGATTTTTCCACTGCGTAAGCTATTTTACTTTAATATGGTAGTAGAGCGTTAAAATTCGTTAATAACAGTGAAAATTCGAAGCCGTGAGTTTGGCAAAAGTTATTCCGAAACAATAAAGGTTGGAAATAGTGGAAATATGTCGACAAATGTTAAACTCGAAATTCGACCGTTCGACGGAAATAACTGGTCATCTTGGAAATTTCAAATATTGATGCTGCTGAGAACCCACACCGGAGCACTCGACGCTGTAGAAGGGATCCTCAAAAAGCCAATATATACAAGTAAAGATGCCACACCGGAAGAGTTGTCGAAATACAAAACTGATAACGATGCTTACCAGCGAATCGAAAGCACAGCCTTTTACTGTTCACCTCTAATATGACCGAAAAGATGCTTACCAAAGTACCTAATGCGCTTTAGCAAAAGAAGCTTGGGAGGAACTTAACCGGCTTTATGAAAGAGTATCTAAGGATCGTTTCTATGATGTATGCGTGCAATTCTTTGGATACAAGCATGACCCCTCACATGACATGGGAAATCACTTAACTGCAGTTAAAAATCTATGGCATGAAGTAAATCTGATCATGACTAAACAAGAACAATGCAGATTACCGGAGATGCTGTTGATAATTATGTAAAGTTATGGATTCAATGCCTGACGAGTACTTTAACTTCAAATCCAGTTGGGCTTTAATGTCTGTAAGTGATCATATAATAGAAAACCTGACTACTCAGCTATTCACTTAAGAAAGGTCGCTTAGCCAGAAAAATTTGGATGAAGGCGGAAGCAGCAGTGAACTTCTTGTTCTACGAGGTGAAAAGCATTTTGCGAAAGGTAAAAACAATGCAAATAAGAACAAATTATGCAATTATTGCAAGGAAGGGTTTCATAAAGTCAAATCCTGCAAAAAGTGGATAGTGGATGGTAGACCTCCCAAACCTCCAAAGCAACCCACAAATGTAGCGATGATGACAGGCTTAGCCCCAGCCTGTGGTGATAAGAATGCAGACAAAGACTCTTGGTACGTAGACAATGGTGCCACCACTCATGTTACCAATAGAGAAGATTCATTTCAGTCCTTTGAGTACTTTGAGAATTCTAATAGAGTTATGACGGCAATTGCTATTGAAGCCATTGGAAAAGGTTCTATACAACTCGAAGCTGACATAACCTGCCACAAGGAGCTGATTACCTTGACGAACGTTTGGTACATACCAAGAATTCAAAGAAATTTGTTCTCAGTGCCATAGATAGAAATTTGGAGAGAGACCTAGAGCTAAGATACCCGGAGACCTTATCGAAAGCGAAATTGATTTTCAGTCGATTGAAGAAGATGAGACAAATGGCAATGACGTAACACAACAAAATGAAGTCATGCCAGACGCAGAATTAAGCGGACGACAGTTTCGTGATCGAAGTTAGATTAAACCTCCTGAGAGATTACATTTTGAGCAATCCGTTAATGAAGCCATAATATCTGTACTTGAACCATCTTCATATCGTGAATCCTTGCGTAGTCCTGAAAAGGATAAGTGGATCGAAGCGATCAGTCGTGAAATAAAGACATTAAATGAAAATCTGACTTTGGAGCTGAAGACTCACCCAAAGAAAAGAAAAGCACCACTATGCAAAGGGTATTAAAAGTCAAAAGAAACCTAGTAAAGCATTGTGAAGAGCTTGGATTGAAAAAGAGGAGTGAATGTTAAGATGGGTACTAAAAATCAAAAGAAATCTGATAAAGCAAATCAAAAGAAACCTAATAAAGCTTTGTGAAGAGCCTGGATTGAAAAAGAGGAGTGAATGTTACGGTGGCACATCTAGTAAAGTGTTGTCACATCTTTTGTTTATATATCCTCGAGACATACTTTAGATCTATGTAATGGTTTCCATAATGTTGTTACTGTCAAGAAAATTATATTTCGATTTTTCCACTGCGTAAGCTATTTTACTTTAATATTTTTCTCCTCGATGGAGGTGGCAAGCGACATCTTTGTTTAGCGCAGCGGGACGAAAATTGACGCTTTCCGTCTGGAGGGGAGAACGCTAAACGAAGTTTCCGCTTTCCACCTCTGTCGAGAAGAAAAATTGTATACTAACCTAGGACTTACTGTCCGAGTAAGAAAGCCTCAGATCACATGTTAAGGCCGAGGTCAACAATTACATGAGCTCTGAGACCTTTCCTGTCCTCGGTGTATAATCTACTATTTTCTCCCCTCCGGACAGAAAGCGTCAATTTTTGCAACGCTGCGCTAAACAAAGTTGTCGCTTTCCACCTCCGTCGAGGAGAAAAATAGTATACTAACCTCGGACAAAAAATAAGAAAACCTCATTACATGAGATCTGAGACCTTTCTTACTTTCCTGTCCTCGGTGTGTAATCTTTACTATTATAAAACCGTAAAACCATAAGGAACAAAAAAGTAGCTGTTCACTTCATATAAATTCAAATGACACTCGATAGCGCGATTTAAATGACGTGCAGCGCCATCTATTGACAAAATAGTGTGTTTGTTTGTTTGTTCGCGTATCACGCAAAAACTACTGAACCGATATAGATGAAACTTTTTTTGTTTGATAGCTTATGATCTGACCTAAAATCTGGTATATAATTTGTGCGGACGAAGTCGCGGGAAAACACTAGTCTACTATAAAACCGCCAGTTGCAGTTTTAACGATAATAGCTACAAGCATAAAACATAATAATCCGCAATGTTTCGATAAATTGAAAGTCAATCAGGACTACAATGTGACATTCTTGTTTTTTGGAAATGTTATTTAATTGTACAGAAATAAAAAAAATACGATTGGGGGCAGCACAATAGGCTCGGTAGGCTCTTAACCCGTTGAAAAATTTACCGTTAACATGGTTACCCCGGGTAAGGTAACGATCCGTTACGTGTAATAATAAAATAATAAAATATTGTAGTCAATCATGCTACTCAAAAATATCGCAGATCTAGGATAATTATTCCATATCTCGCAACACCATTGCCGCAGTGACGTCGTTCTGACGGACTGCAAGTCGCACTGACGGACATCACTGCGACTGCAGCAACGATTCCCCGCACTGACGCAGCCGCAAGCCGCTCCGTCATGCGTCATCGTGTGTGAACGCTCTAAGTTCTACGTGTTTAAACTATAAACTTTACAGTACGTTTCACAGCCATTTTTATCTGTAGATGCCTACCGTTACCTAATTTATAGTATAGGGCTTGGATGAAAATCGTTGACGAAAAAAACTCATGAGCCCCATTTGTCCTGACTTTGAAGTTAATAAACACGCGGTCAACCGAGATCACTTTTTTTGTATAAGTGACGCAATAGATAAAACTGTTCCTTTTTGAACTGGTTGAAAGAATATTTTTAATAAGTACTTGGAAAATGCAACTGGAAAATTTTTACTATCCCTCTTTTATCTAACGAATCCCACTTTTTATTTAAAGTTTTACTATGTAAGGAAACGATCACCGAAGCAACGTCAGGTCCGGTCAGTCTTTGGATGGATGACCGTTTAGTCGTATTTCATCTAGAGCGTTTCCGTGCTTCCGAAGCACGTTAAGCAGTTGGTCTCGGATAGTTCCGTCAGATGGCGTTTGTAACTATTCGTTAAGCCAGGTCAGAGACCTATTAAGGAGGTTTGAAAATTCTCTGACAGCAAGTTGACCATACAAACTTGCCTCCACCAACACGCACTGGGCCCGCGTGATCCCTTATTCATGAGAGGAGGCCTTTGCCCTATAGTGGGATTCTACAGGCTATACCTTACTTTTGCTTTTATAAATGCCGACTTGCTAGAAAAATGATCTTTTTCCCAGATCAGTTTTCGATACACATTATGTATAGGTACATACTCGTAGTTAACAAGAGATATGGCTTGCAAGGTCCCTTCTGGTACGACAGCGGAATAATACTCTTTCTTATACCATGTCAGTGGTCTCAAAATCATCTCTAATAGTGTTTTCGAAAACTTCTTTCTTAGAAAAGACAATTTTTCGCGCAACGTTGCTTCAACAGTCAAAGTTTTAGATATTTACCAACTTGTACTAGAGCTACAGAAGGTAATTCCAACAAAATACACTACACAAAATATTTATAACGATGCAACAATACTATTTTTCCTTACAAAACCTATACCTAAGAGACATTTTTCGCCACGGTTAGTTTCAGAACAAAGAATATTACATGAATATTTAACTTTGCTACGGCAGTGCACGTTCCGTGGTTGCTATAAAATTTTTAGATCTATGAGAGTTATGCACCGTCTATAATTCAAAATGGTGGTAGCTATACAGGGTGTAAGTAACAAGGTAAATACAGACAAAGAGAACGAGGCGGTATTTAATTCCATAAGTATGTAACAAATACCTGATCTTATTAGAGAGCAAGGATTAAATGTTAACAAATACTAAAGAAAAAATTGAAACGGTGTAGCATAAGCATATGCTCACGACTATATTCCCCGAGGGGGTAGTCAGAGATATTCTGAAAACTCAGAACATCCACGTTTCACCAGTAGTACCGAAACTCTGTCCAGTGTGACGGGGGGTGAGCCCGTCGCCACTTGTAAAACAGTGTATGTTAGGTTAACTTAATTTAATTGAATGCAGCTTTGTTAACAGCAAAAAAATTGAATGTGATTTAAAAGTGCAACGCCTACAAACTGCTCAGCAGTTTGGCAATATTAAAATGTGTAAACTTAGATCTAAGAATCTGAAATAAATATAAAAAAAAGACCATAAAACTGACCAACTTTCTATGGAACCGACATAAAAAACGCGAAATAAAAAACTTCTATGGCTAAGAAACAAATGTATTGAAACTGCAGATTTTTTTCTTGATTTCATTGTTGAGCCAACAATAAACAACAACAACAACAACAAACAGCTCTATAGTGAAAATTTTTCAGTTTGATGGTCTGAAGCACCACCGTTAATATGTAACTCGTTTAAAACATCCTGTAGAAATAAGTACCTACCTATTTAAGTATTTCCTGACTCCCTGTAGAAACAAGTAAGTATTTTTCTAAATACCAGTTGGCTGGCTGATATAGCCGTATAGTTAAACGCCCCATAAAAAATAAATATGAAAAAATACCGGCCAAGAGCGAGTTGGACTCGCCCATGATAGGGTTTTGTAGCCATTGCAAAAGAAAAATAAGAAAATAAAACTAATTTCGATTCTCTTACTTACTTATAAGAAAATTTGTGTTTGTTTGCAGATATCTCGAGACAGAAGCATTATATCGATTTAGTTTATAAGGGAGTTTTGTTCCATTGGACAAGACATAGTCGACGACACATTTAAAAAAAAAAAAAAACTTTTTTCCAACCTCTCTTTCGTTGTATGGGAAAAAACATATTTTCTTCATAACTATTACATTTCTGTTTTTGGGTTCCTGTTATCTGTCTTCATGCCAATTCGATTCAATCAGTGCAAAAATGAGCGAGTTATCGAGGCGGGGTATACACACAGACAGACAGACAGAATGGACGAAAGTATAAGGGTTCCTTGTTCGACTACGTAACCTTAAAAACACCTATTCACATTCGGAATCATTCAATATCAAATTCTTATGAAGGTAATATCACTCGATCTTTGTATAGAAATTTATTTTCATTGATACGATACCAATAATAGACAACTTTGTCACATTCACATGTTTCTAAAAATATATTTCCATTAGCTTGTATTTATTTTGCGTATGATTTTATCGTTCAAACGCGAATTTATATCAAGGCTCACGTTTTTTGTATGTACAAGTCAAAGTCAATATAATTTATTTTATATAGGAACTTGAAGCTCACTTATTCTTTTGAACGTTGACTATTTATTCTACTAACAAACATTTCTGTCACTTTTTGCGGGGGGCGAGGTAACATGAAATCCGCAACTTCGGATTTTATTCCCCATAACTTTAGATTCTAATTTTGATTGTTAAAAATCATGAAAAGTAATCTCGTGTGAGATTACGAGATGAGTTCGAAGTTATGGTTTCGCAATTATAGGCTGTCTCCTTGAGTGATATGGTATACAATTGTTTGTAAATGCGCATCAGAGGGGAAATGCTACCGCACGACCATGCAAGGCTGGTCCGTATATAAAAATAGTCAAAGCTTTTAAAGCTATCACCGCGTCTGAATGTCGCTGTAAAGATGCAGCCAGATCCCCTACAACACTTCTTAATAATTACTTAAACTAATAGTTCAAAGTTCAAACAGGGTAACTTACCTGTCACCGTGTGTACAAGATAGCAAAACACCATAGCGATATTTAAAGAGATATTTTAGACCATCAATTTGAACAACTTTCACTATAGAGCCAAGATCGAGAAAAATAAAAAATCTGCTGGACCTACTCTGGACTCAAATGTACGGGAAACACTTTTTTTTTTACATTGATTTTTTGATTACTCCAAAGTTGTTCAGCTTGATGTTCTACTAAATAAATAAATAAATAAATAACGCTCACAGGCACATACATTGCAATGATCCCAAGCTAGCACTAAAGGCTTTTTATTATGGAAACCATACTACAACGGCACGAACATATAACATCCGTGACCGAACCGGGATTCGAACCCAGGACCCTGGTTTGGCAGTCCGGCGTTGTAACCATTACACCAACCGGGTCGTCACTACTCTACGTCGTCTACTAAACCACCTCTATAATATTACTAGGTTGTTTTGTTACACCTTGTGTATTAAATAAGGTTATTATGTAAACAGGGTTATCAATTCTTATATCGAGTCTATGATATCGCATACTAAAACGCTTTAGAGCCAGCAAACGCAAGTACGCATAGAGTAGGCGCACATTTTTGAAGATTACTATGGAACCGCTGTCTCAAGATCTCCACCCGTGTCGGTCTTGTAAGGTGTAACGTATTCTCCATCCTCTTGTATGGTGTCGAATCCTGGACACTCACACAAACTATGTGTAAACGACTTCAGGCTTTTGAGATGTATACAGGAGGTTGTTGAAGATATCATGAATTGAGAGAATTAGCAACGAGGTGGTCCTGCAGAGGATGAACAAGAGAGTAGAAATCCTAAAAACGATAAAAACACGAAAATTAGAGTACCTCGTTCACATTATGAGAAGGTGACAAATACCAACTTCTCCAGATTGTACTGCAGGAGAAAATATTGGGGGGAGACGAAAGCCTGGTAGAAGCAAGACTTCCTGGCTTAACAAACCTATGTGAATGGTTCAACATGAACACCACCTCGCTGTTCAGGGCTGCAGTCTCCAGAGTCCGAATAGTCCAAATGATAGCCAACCTCCGGTAGGAGTTGGCACCACAAGAAGAAATTGAGA
The DNA here is from genome assembly GCA_963693445.1 of Agonopterix heracliana. Classification (NCBI taxonomy): domain Eukaryota; kingdom Metazoa; phylum Arthropoda; class Insecta; order Lepidoptera; family Depressariidae; genus Agonopterix; species Agonopterix heracliana. The sequence continues at coordinate 8,095,232 of OY856332.1, forward strand.
AATAGTAAGCTTGAAACCTTTTATTTCAAGATCTAAGCTAACAGTAAACCTTCACCGACAGATTATAAGGTCGAGTGCTCATTAAAAGAATCCTAAGAACCAGTTTAAAATTTCCTTGTGGAGGGTTTTAAAATCTTGAAAGAGACGGGCGGCGTTGGGGCGAGAGGCTTCTGATAGTGGCCGTGACTGGGGTTAGAGATCGACTGTGCCTCGTTTACACTGTTAACTGTCTAGTTGGAAATGTTTACTCCAAAAACTGGCCACGCGCAGTGTAGGGTTCCGTATCTGCCCGTCACAATATACAAACATAGAAGGCACTGCAACTTCCACTCTCCGCACTGAAAGATCTCCAAAGGGCTTTTGTTTTATACTACTGTTTAGCGGTTAATAACGTCTACATTAAACACACAAACCATGGGATAGACGAGAAATAAAAAAATCATCCCCAATACACTTGTAGGGTAGGTAACCTAAAGACAATATTTTTCAAGATTTTATTTCACCACTTTGTCGGCGTAATTGTCAAATGACAGCTTTCTAGTACTTAGCGTCTTTGAGCTAAGCCGCGGACAGACAAACGGACAGACATAGTAAAACTATAAGGGTTCCTTGTTGACTACGGAATCCTAAAAACAGTTTATATTCTATTAGCTTTTATCGATAGTATTGTGTAATAAAAACTACCTTCCTACCTCACTATTCGCTATATACGAATTCTACAATGAACATGTAATCAATCACACTAAAGAACTTTCAAGTAAACTTGCTCAAATAACTAGCCCACAATAAAGTCTCCCAAACGGTTCTACAAAAGATAGCGAAGAAAGCCAGTAGAGTATTCTAGCGTGAAATGACTATTTTCAAATTCTTATTGTTACTGCCAAGACGTGGATAATCCTGTTAGCTACTTGTATGGTCGCTTGGAATCTATGAAGATGTTTTTTTCAGCTTGGTAAATGTAAAGAGTCACTTGTAGTGTAGGGAAATAGTTCTACAGTGTTCGAAACAAGTGTAGGTCACTGTGAAAAACGTCACAAAGTATTATTCCCATAACATGTTGAGTGAAATAACATAATTTTATTAAGGTAATACATTTTTTTTTAAAGTTTTTTATTCAAGTAAATATGCCGCTATGTCGGTACATTCACACATAGCGTGCATTGGAGGACATAAGAACAGATGTGCCCAAACAATACCGGGTCCTTTTTACTATGCTGACACGTTTTTATGGAGATGATCAGACCATCAAACTAGACAACTTTCTCTTAGACCAATATCGAAATCGCGAAAGAAATATCAGCTGTCCCATACAGTGGACTCGAGAAGGTTTGCAGTTTTGTATGGAACAGCTGGTGTTCATATGGTATAAGAAAGAGTATCTGCGTAACTTGCCTCTACCCACACCCAAAGAAATCTTTAACTAAATGTTTGTTAAATGTAACTGAACTTTAGTGACTACAGAAATGTTTTGTAAAATAATCAAACATTTGGTTATAAATAGCCAATTGTTTACCTGTTTTAACCAAATGTTTGATTATGTTTTACAAAACAGTTCGGTAGTCACTAAAGTTTGGTTGTATTTAACAAAACATTTTTTTTCAGTCCATAATAACTTGCGTGGTCAGTCACGTTGCAGGAATTGACCCGAGCACACGTCTCGCGTGGTTTTCGCGCGTCGCGTTTTTGCCTGCCACGAGGCTCCGCAATCCTCAATCTCTTCTTGTTCTTGAACAAAAACAATCCCTGAGATTGGGATAGATACTCCCATAAATTACACTTGACACTGGCGGAAATGCGGTGCTACGCACAAGCAAAAAGCCATTAATTATAAATAAAAAAAAAAAACTTGCGTGGTGTTTAGCGACTTGCCGATGGACTCACGAACCGCCACACTAAACAGTTTCGTCTTTTCTTGGATTTATGCATAAATTAGAGTGAAGTTAAATCTGATTATTTAACCTTTGACTTCAGTAACAATCAGCAACATTGTTCTCGGAAAACTGGTTAATTCAGTCGGCAAATTGGAGAACGAAACAGGATTCGTTTCGATCGCATAAGAAATTAATTGAGAGCACGCCTTCCAGCAAGGTTCAATTTGTGAAACTTTTCTGCAACAATATAACGAGGCTGGACAGTAGGGTTACCACTTCAATATTCAGAGGTGAGAATTCGTTTTTTCATCTTAATTATAACTAGTGTTTACCCGCAACTTCGTCCGCGCAAATTATATAATATACCCGATTTTAAGTCAGATCAAACCAAAAAAGTTTCATCAAAATCGGTTCAGAAGTTTTAGCGTGATGCGCGAACAAACAAACAAACAAACAAACAAACACACAAAAAAACAGACAGAATTTTCCAAAAATAGGTTGATTTCGAGTCAGGGATACCTACCTAAAAACCATATTATCGTAATCTTTTTTTTTTCAAATCTTCAATGTACAGACTTCAGTTACAGTTTTATAATAGTTTAGATGATGAAGGTTATGGTGTTTTGATCAACACGTAGCTGGAAATTCAAATTTTAAATAATTTTACATTTTTATGAAAACTGTTACTTTACATTTTAATAAAGATTGTTACGTTATAATTAGTAAGCTCTCGTAAACGTTGTAAACATAAACAAGATTTAGCTATAAATAGAAGGCTTAATCATTTATTTATTAAAAAGTCAAATCAAACAAGTTAAGTACCTACACTAACAGATATCAGCAACATACTTTGTTAAAACAACAACAAAAAAACAATATGACTGTGTAAAGACTGCAATACATATTTTTAAAAAAATCCGAACATTAGAGTGTATTAAAATATGAGTTAATATTTTCGGAGTTGAGTCAGACCATCAAAACTGAACAACTGAAAAAAATCGACTGTTCCATTTCGGTCGAGTCTAAACGTTTTCTATGGCACAACCTATAATTTATTTATCGAGATTTCGATTTTAACTTCATAACGAAAGTGGTCCAGTTTGATGGCTTGAAGCACCCCCTAAAATATAGCATAGCATAGAATATGCCCCTTAAAATATAAAACACACATGCCTACCTCGTTCTTCCATCAGTGTTAAATGTCTAACTTAAACGTCCAATTCCGAATAAAATTCAGGCATCTAGAAACCCTACTTGAAACTTAATTTTCCGGCAACTTTCTTTTATTAAAACGACGTTTTTATCGCGGTCACGTTTTGAATTTTAACGTTCGACATTGGCAACACCGAACACGTCGCCTCATAAACTTGACAAAATACTAAGTTTTGAACTCTTCTACTTAGAAATAGAGCTTAAAATTCAAATAAGCAGTGCATTTGCATTGTGTAGGTAAGTAGCTTTAAAATGCAATTAGTGGGTATGGAAAATTATAAAATTTTCATAAGATGGATGACGTAATTATTTTAAGTTTTTGAGTTTGAATCTATTATTACGAATTGAGTAAGTGATTTACAGCGTTGCACAAACTTACCTAATATACAGGGTGTAAGCTTATATAAGAGGATATAGGCGGGCTCTCGTAGAAATTTGGAGAATAGGTCACATTTCCGACTACCTATATACGTATTTGTCCAATCTATACCTACCACATACCCCGCCGACTAGAGTGCGAAAGAGACCACTGTAGCTCGGACTGATTTTATCCACATAAAATGGACGAAATCAGCATTTCGTATTCCTCTGTTTCCTCCTCCAAAACTAAACCGGTTTTTAATAATTTTTTCAAGAATAATATGAGAGGACTTGGCATCTGTATATTTTGCTTTTTTGTTTATACCTATTTGTCAAATTAGTTTGCTGGATGTCTGCTGAAAACGGGTGGTAAAATTGGTAATTTTCGAAGGTCCCTAGTTCTTACAGTAATTCATTTATGCAAAAAAGCAAAACATAGGGACATAGTAGAGGCATGGTGTCCTATCCCATACAAATGAAATTTTTGTTAATAAAATGGCAATATATTATGGCGTTATGGTATCGATTTGTAATTAATGTTTTCGTAAAAGTGTAAATTGTTACTAAAAATACATGATCTGACTACAAAAAAATCTCGTGAGCCTCGGAAAATCAAGCAATTTACTTTGCCCGAAGACTGCCCGCGTTACGGCAGTCGCGTTTCATTGTTTGACGTGGGGCATCTGTACTGTATGCCCCACGTCAAACAATCTACGCCACAGGCGCGATGATGCACAAAATGAAACTCACCCTAGATCCCAGCTGCCGAGCATGCGGAGATGATGAAGAGACTATGGAACATATTCTTTGTGACTGTGATGTCTTGGCGGCAAAACGCATGTGCCTCCTCGGAGATGGATACCCAAAACCGGGAGATCTTAGGTTTCTTCCCCTCAATGGTATTGCCTCCTTCATTGACCATGTATTTGAAGGGTGAGGAAAGCGAAAAGTATTGGGGCTAACACAAAAGATCCCACTGGGTCGAAGTGTTGCTGGCCTGCCAGCCCCCACAACAAGATGTGTACTGTATAGTATTATATAATCTGTGGTAGAGGTAACATAGATTGTATTATGTTAAAAAATTGTTGCTCTCGTGTCATTATCCAGGGAGAAAACAGGGGAATACGTTTTTATGGAAAAAACGGTACTAGTCTAGGCTGCTTGATCCACCCATCACACACCACACACACACACACACTCTTATTACCTCCTCAGAGATATAGTCGTGAGCTTAATGCTTAAGCTTCAAGCTGAATATCTCTCACTATGAAGAAAACAATCAATCAATCAATTATACTTTTATTGCACACCAAAACAGAACATACAATTATGAATAAATATAAAGAATTACAAGTAGGTACAAATAAGGCAATCTTATCGCTAAAAAGCGATTTTTTCCAGACAACCTTAGGGTAGAGAATAATGAAAAATCTACTGTTTTAAAATACAAGGTGTTACAAAAATACAAATAAACATTTAAGGGGGTGGTTTAGACCATCAAACTGAACAACTTTCGGTATGGGACCAATATCGAAATCGCGAAAAATAAAATGATGTTCCATACTCTACAAATCGACAAGAGCTAAAATAGTATGGGATATCAGATTTTGTTTTTCGCGATTTCGATGTTGGTCCTGTAGAGAAAGTTGTTCAGTTTGATGGTCTGAACAACCCCCCTTAAGAGTTTTAAATATTTATTTTTACTTATGAAACACCTTGTCTACATTTGAGACGAAAAGTAATCTGTTATCTCTGTATCAGAAGCCAAAGGAAGCTGCATTCATCAGATGACTATAAAATTAAATTTATTTCAAAGGCGTACTATAAAACACCTCTCCTCTCGCATTGAAGAGTCTAGTCCTGAAGTGAACTTCATAGAGACTTGGCTTGAATATACCTTGCTTTTACTTAGAAAGGTAGACCTTATCTTGTGACGGTAAAGCTAATTTTTTCAGTAACGTGAGGGAAATAAAAGATTGTTTTTAGTTTTTTATGTTCCTGTTCCTGTACCGTATTATGCTTAAGCTATGCGATGAATGGACGTTATTTTGTATGTTTATTAGTAATGTGATTATAACATTTATGTATTAAATCAATCAATCAAATTATACTTTATTTGCACCAAAAATAGCAAAGCAAGCAGCAGCCGCACCGGACACTGGTGCTGGTGCTGGTTTAAGCAAACTAAAAATAAGCAGCAAAATATACGGAGGTTCAGACCATCAAATTAAACAATTTGCACTATGGAGAGAACATCGAAATCGCGAAATCAAAATCTGCTGTTTCAAACAAAATGAAAGTTCATAGTGAAAGTTGTTCAGTTTAATATTCAGAAGCCCCCTTAAGTATTACTACGGAATTTTGTTACACCCTGTTTTTTTTTTCGATAGCCTATTTTATCTCACTGCTAGGCAAAGGCCTCCCCTTTAATCCTCCAATCATCTCTGTCTTGGGCATGCTCTGGCCACGCGTCATCAAAAGTATCCAGATCGTCCCGCCACCTCTTCCTAGGACGACCTGGACGCCGATGACCGTTTTCTGGTGTCCAGGGCGTGACAATTCTTGCCCACCTTTCCTGATGTATTTGATAGACATGACAAGTACAGAGAAAAAATACAAAAAGCACAACTAAGGCGGTGCAAATAAATTTTATGACCACGACATAAAACGGTTTACACATTATGTAGTTGTTGTTATGTAATTTTTACACAGTTTTATGTTTTTCGTAAATATTTACACAGCTTTTAATTTGCCATCTCGCGTTTTCGCCAGAGGAAATGAGGCGAAATTCGTTCGTGCAAGGTTTCTTGCGTCCTGCTCGTGCCATTCATAATTTTTAACGCAGAAATGAAATATACAGACGAAATTCTCAGTTACTCACGATATTCAGTTTCTGAAATTTATGGTTTCTTTTAATTAATTCCTTTTGAATTCGTGTTTATTTCAGTTTTCATGTGAAATGTGATTCCTCCTTATCATAAATACAGAGTATAAACTAAATTACGTTGCGTACAAGATATTGCTTCACACCATCAAACTGAACAACTCCAACATGGAAATGGCGGAAAAAAATATATAATATGTTCCATACATTTGGGTCATTGAGGTACCTGTGCCCTGTATAATGGGCTGATGATGATTAAGATACATTTGGATTTACCCTGTATTAAATTTCAGTAGTATTCGACTAGACATAATATTAATCAAGCAGTCTATTCATGCAAAATCAAAGGTAACCGGTATTCCTATATGCAGCTCTTTGAAGCCGACATTAGGCCTCTCTATGGCAGTTTGTAGTCGGTACGGCTATTGTGTAAGGTTCTGGGGATGTAATACACGATAGTATATTTATGACTTAACTGGACAATTTTATAGTACCTAATAATTTGTGTTTCTTCGATCTTTATGTCCTTCTTCTTCTTCCTGTCCTTATCCTATTACTTGGGGTCGGTGCAATATGTAGTCTTTCTCTATTCATCTCTTATTAACAGCCGTCATTTCAGCGTTTACTCCTTTTCTACACAAATGTCATCTTTCACACAATCCATCTATCTTTTCTTTGGTCGTCCTCTCTTCATGCAGCCATCCACATTCATATTTAACACTCGTCTTGTAATATGACACTCATCTCTCCGCATCACATGCCCATATCACGATAATCTATTACTGCGCAGTTTTTCGGTCACTTTCTAGCTTCCTCTAATCTGAAATTAAGTAACTAAATATTAAAAATGTTGTAAGAGATTATTATAGCTGTCGAATAGCTTAGGAACAACAAGGCGCCGAGTGATGACAGATTTTACGGCCGAGCTCCTGAAAGTGGGTGGAAAACCGGTTCGTAAAACCTTCTGAGCCAGTTTGATTCTTAAGAGAAAACGCCACTGGCATAGATCAAAAGATTAGTTGTGCTATTCTTTAAAACCGGCCAAGAGCGTATATGGGAGGCGGGGCGGAAAAAAATGTTTTCACCTCACAAGCTCGGAAAGATTCTGTTTATCATTCGAAATCTGAGTGCAAAAGTGCATTTTATCCGCTAGCGTGCAAAGAGTTTTTAAAATTCGAATCCATTCGAGTCCAGATAAAAAGATAGTAAAACCACAGAGGATTGTACAGAGTAACAGCTTCATAGGAGCTTCGATTACATTAGCCTATTCTTGTAGGGCTGTCTAAAAGGAAATAAATTTGATTGAAGTATGAACGATAATGTTTTACAATATGTAGTAGTAGGTTTATTGTTTTTCTTTTTTGTTGTTGTTGTTTGTTGTGTTATTTATTATTTGTTATTTAGTTGAATAAAATGAGTTTAAATTAAAAAACCGTTGCCGCCCGATCCGTCGCTTTACGCGGGTGAATCAAAAATTGTATGTACTTACCTGTCACGATCTTTGGGGAAGGTATATGATGAAGGAGATGTTTGTGTTCCTCCTCGTATTATTAAAGCACACAGTGCAATAATTAACCATTTCGTTTAATATTATTAAACTACTTTTAAACGTGCTCGAGTAAAATGAACGATAGGTATCTCACACATTAAATTCACATGACGTTCTACAATGACAGTGACAATCAAACAGAAAATAGTCCATAGACATCTTGATATTAACAGAGGTCAGTGGCTCCAATCTCTTTCCGAAAGGAAGAATGGACAATATCTCACACATTAAATTCACACCCTCGTTACGCCGTAACCACACGAAACACAGCCAAAGTGTCCCCTCGGCCTCGTTCGTGAGCCCCGTAGGTGAACGCGCACACAATCATACTGCGCATGTAGTGATGCGCCGCTTTTGCGAGCTTGTTTGAAGCTGTAACTCTGTACAATATAATCCTCTGTGGTAAAACCATACGTGCGAGAAAGACAAAAAGATTATGTTGCTAACATAACGAACTATGCATATATTCCTGCATATTATTGTCTTCTCTTTTTCGCGTATAAGTTTGTCCTTCACTATAATTTATTTGAGTGTCAACAAAGAGATTATAACTAAATATAATCCCTTTGAGTAGCAATATCTCTTGTCTTCTCTTTTTCACGTATAGATTTGTCCTTATTTGCATTTGCATATAATTATTTTTCCAGTGTGGGATAAAAACATCATTTAAAATAATACTTATTTAAAATGCATTTTAATAATTAATTCATCTTGTTTACCTATGAGAAGTTATTCCTTTACATTTCCTGAATTATTTGCGCAGTGTCTCAGTACACACTGCACACACATTTTTTATGCTGATCAATTGGTTTTCAATCAAACTGCTACACGTGACCGCAGTGAGACAGTGACTAAATGCAAGAGTAATATAGCCGCAATAGAATGGGACAACGTCTTAAAGCGCGATGTTCGCTCTATACATCTAAACTCAGTGCTTGCACCTAACATTTTCCTCGCTGTTGTGAGGTGAAAAGTTGTGTGTTTCGCTCGGCTGCAAAATTATTCCGCGTCTCGTACCTTTGAAACCTTCGCTGCGCTCCGGATTCTATATTTGAACCACTCGCTTCGCTCGTGGTTCAATCCTAGAATCCTTCGCTTGCTCAGGTTTCAATATAAGTACTCGCGGCAAAAAACAACTTTGCAGCCTAGCATAACAAATAACTATTTCTTCATAACTACTTCATTTCTGTTTTTGGGTTACTGTTATCTGTCTTCATGCCAAATTTAGATTCCATTGGTCTTCGAGTTATTGAGGTGGGGCATACACACAGACAGACAAACAGACAGGATGGACGAAAGAATAAGGGTTCCTTGTTTGACTACGGAACCCTAAAAAGGACGACAAAGGCTTCCGCACATTGCAGCGATATTATCGAGCGATATTATCGAGCGATATTATCGAGCGATATTGTCGAGCGATATTATCGAGCGATATTATCGAGCGATATTATCGACAGCGATATCGCGACACCTTACACACTGCAGCTTTTCCGCGATTCGCGTCACGCATGCGCACACCACTGAATGTAGTAGAAAGAGATTGCGTCAGGTTGCGATAATATCGCGGCAGTGTGTGGGATCGAGCGCGTCCCCATACAAAATGTACTGAGAACAATTATCGCAAAATCGCAGCGATATTATCGCTCGATAATATCGCGGCAGTGTGTAGGATCGAGCGCGTCCCCATACAAAATGTAGGTACTGAGAACAATTATCGCAAAATTGCAGCGATAATATCGCTGCAATGAGCGGAGGCCTTAATGAAGAACTATTGACCCATCTCGCTTCTTAGCTATGTCTATAAGCCATTTTAAGAGTTATTGCGAACCGTCTCGCGCGCAGGTTGGACAATTTCCAGCCTCTTGAACAAGCCGGGTTCCGGAAAGGCTTCAGCACCATAGTCTTGGTACATACATACGCTCCGGCAGATTATAAGAACACCGTAGAATATAATCTGACTCTTTGCTTAGCGTTCGTGTAATTCGAGAAAGCATTCGACTATTAGATTCGAGTCAATTTTACAATATAAGTGCAGTGTATTGTGTATGTAGCTAAAACTAAAATTGTACAAAAGTAATACCTACCAAGCACCTTGCAAGTTTTCTCAAACAAATATTTGTTCACTTAAAAGGATTTCCGCAATCCTAAAGTAACCCAAGCAATCAGAAAACAGACACTCACAAAAGCTCGCCGAAACGAAAACAGAAATCGACAAAACCTTTGTAAGAAAAAACCAAGAAGATTTCAATTTAGTGGAGTAAACACAGCAGAGGCTACAGTGTCGGGTAACGAGCATCGAATGATAATGGAATGAATTGGAGCTAATGTTCGCGACTGGGCTCGCTACAGACGGACGGGTCGATCGACCTGCAAAATTAAGTACATGACATCCCCCTTTTAGCGTCGGGGTAAGGCTGAATTACTTCCAGGAGACCAATCGCGCTAAATAAATCTCCACTGAACCGTGATTGGACCGCGTGCGATAAAAGTTGACACAATCGAAATCGCGCTAATCATTTGACAGCCGTTAGAGCCGTTTTGACAGATCGTGGAGACATTACAGGCTCTCAGTCACATTGTAAATGAGTCAAGTTTAACGCGATACGAAATTCAGCACAGTTGAACAGTAATTGGATTGCAATGTGATTAGAACTGAAATTGGATTAGGATTGGACTTCGATGTTTTAAATTAACATGGTCGGGGCCCAGAACTACGAGTAGCGATGCTTTAGGCGAGGAAAAATCGACCAATAGCTCGCTCATTTGATTGCATCGTAAGGAAATTATAGTAGGTAGGTACTAAAGTATCTCGTAACCCATAATAAGTAATTTAAAAAATGAGAAGTCAGTACGTAACACTAAAAATTTACAGATTTTCCTCCATTGCCTCCATTGCTGATGGGAGATAATTATTAGAAAAACAATACAAATTATTATAAAACTTCAATTATTAAAGGCCTCCGCTCATTGCAGCGACAATATCGCTGCGATTTTGCGATAATTGTTTCCAGTACATTTTGTATGGGGACGCGCTCGATCCTACACACTGCCGCGATATTATCGAGCGATAATATCGCTGCGATTTTGCGATAATTGTTCTCAGTACATTTTGTATGGGGACGGGCTCGATCCCACACACTGCCGCGATATTATCGCAACTCTTTCGACTACATTCAGTGGTGCGGCGCATGCGTGACGCGAATCGCGGAATCGCTGCAGTGTGTAAGGTGTCGTGATATGGCTGTCGATAATATCGCTCGATAAAATCACTCGATAATATCGCTGCAATGTGCGGAGGCCTTAAAACGGTTGAAAAACTTAACGAAAAATTACCAACATAATTTCGTATAGACCGAAGGCTTGCAAATTATATGGCCCCATCGAACTCTCAGGTCAATCGGGATATTTGTAAAAGAAGAGTTTTCAGCTTTTACTGGGTGAGCACGCTACGAGTACATCCTCGGTTTCATCTACATTTTCCATCAGGTGAGCTGAAGCCAAGCACAAGCCCATTTTGAATTTTGGAAATAAAGTCTTATATTTGGCAAGTCTGTACCCTGCACCTAATGTATAATGAATGATAGTGATGAATAAAGTCATTATGATGCAGAAAATGTAATTCTCTTCAAAGATACGTATTAAAAAGTTATAGAAGCCAATATCGATGCAAATTTATAAAAGTGTACATCGATAAATTGAATTTTAAACTTTGTAGGCGACGATAAATTTTGCATCGCAATGAATTCGATACTGCACTTCTACAGCATGAGTAATAATTGTCATGCTATAATGGATAGAACGTATAAGGGTCAGGGCACGTTGATCATTTATAATTAATAAGTTCATTCATAAATTAATAATGAACTCAATAAGAACTGCAATACAGTTGAAAATAGCGTGTAAAGGATAAAGCGAACACTCGTCACAGGGATTTATCTTATGCTTTCATTATCAATTTATCAAATGGTGGTTATTCAAATGGTGGACCACACATGACATGCCATGCATGGCTTCATTCCTGCGCCGCAAAGGCTGCCAAGCCGACGCAACTTTATGAAGTGTGTCGACCCATTGAATACTGGCCCTGCGCAAGCAAGGTGTACTCTTTGGCAACAAAAATCGTCCCTCCCAACTCCATTTGTGCCGCCGTCTGAGAGCCTCCCGCCTGGACATGACTTGCCTTGGGCGACCTGGAAATCGTTAAACCGACTTGGAACCCAGGTCAGTCGCAGTACGGACAACATGTTCAGGTGGGGATTCTCAGATGCGCAAAATGTGAGTTGCTTGTGTGGAACTCCACAAACGATGGCCAATCTCACATCGTGCCCTGCGGGCCCTAACACCTGTACGCAGGAGGAGCTCATGACCGCTAGCGACGGTGCAGTATCAGTTGCCCACTTCTGGCAAGGTACTAAGGTACTAAGGTAAGGTTTAGCAACTTTGTTCAAAGTTTGAAGTTGACACGATAAGAAGAAGAATGAAAACTACTCGAGCATTTTTATGCTTTAGTATTGAAAAGAATGATTAACTTTAGCTTAATTAACTTAAATAACCGAGTAGGTAACTCTCAAAATCAGAGAAAGTTACTTCTTCGAAAGAAGCTTTAAAATCGCTAGTCTGCAATGCACAAATGGAGATATGATTTCATATCACGTCCGCGCACTCCTGGCTCGTAGAATTCGCCTCTGATGTCATTTTGATACACATTCCGATTTGTATAATGCGTAAAAGTTTATCTTTCTAAGTTTTCCTTATGTTCGGATACATAAAGGTTGTGAAGACGAAGCGACGCCGACGTTATGTTTAATGATTTTTACTTAGAATAGATAACTTTATTTTCGACCAACTGAGATCACAATTACTTAATTAACTTAACTCTCTTTCTTTAGTAGTCAGAAAATTTTCTTCAATTATAAAAGCCACTTTTACAAACAAGCCACTGTTACTAAGCCTACGCTTTCCATCCGTCCTAACTCCAAAGGGATGCATGTTTTGAACCGGAATAGGTAGCGAGTTGAAATTTTCGCTGAATATTTTTTTATTATATTTGGTACTAATATATAATTAAAAACATAAAAATTTAATGGACGTCCCCACCTCATACATCGTGTAAACGGCAATTCATATTAAGCGTCAATCTGGGTGTGATTATAAAGCATATTCTAAAGTAAAACCACAAATGATAAAAACTGGCAAAGGGTTTGTCGGGCTCACGCTAAGGATCCTGGAGAAATTTTTGTTGTTGTTAAATAATTATGGTGTTACGGGACCATTATAGTACAAGGTGTTTCATAAGTAAAAATAAATATTTAAAACTCTTAAGGGAGTTGTTTAGACCGTCAAACTGAACAACGTTCTCTATGGGACCAACATCGAAATCGCGAAAAAAAAAACTGATATCTAGAGTATAGGTAGAGTATGGAACATCATTTTTTTTCTCGCGATTTCGATATTGGTCCCATAGTGAAAGTTGTTCAGTTTGATGGTCTAAACCGGGGGTGGTTTGTTTATTTGTATTTTTGTAACACCTTGTATAAGCGAGTCCGCCTCGCACTTGTCCGGGTTTTAATTAATAGTTTTCCCATTATCCCCTCTGAAAATCAAAGGTATACGTGGAGAAACGCCCACCTCCAGTGAGATCCCACAAGGAGAAGTCACTGGACAAGAAAGAAAGAACAGGGTCATCATCATGGGCCTTATTTCATCTAAGTAGATGTTTCAATCAACGTCTGTTTGGTAAAGACACCGACGTTCGTGGCTGTATAAGCCAATTCGGGAGCGACAAGACCTGCCGCATTTGCGGCACTTGTGCTGTGTGTCGGTTGGTGCAGGAGGCCACATTGGCCCATATCTACCCACCGCAATTCCCTCTAGTCTCATCCAAAGGGACCAAAAGCAGGCGGGTACACGTGGACCTGACTTAACAACCCAGGAATTAAAATACTTTGTCTCCTAAAAAGAAATCTAGACGGACGAAACCTCAAGCAAAAGTTTATGTCATAAACAACCGCTTTGCACAGCTGTTCGCCTCAAAATACTTTATATTATGATAAACCAGAGATTTGGGAATAGAAGTGAGGGCACCTCATCTAATATGAATTAAGAATGTAATTCAAAAACATAATAAAGAAACCTTTACATTTTATACCTCCTTCACACGCCATCGCCATGTTGTCCCCTGGCACCCATTGAGTTAGAAAGAAGAATGTGGTAGTAAATTATGGAAATTAAAACCCTCTTTCTGGCGCAGTCGGGTAAAAAATCATAATTTTTAGTTTGTTATTTAATAAGCTATGTGCTATTTAATTACAATTCTTATCAAAAACCCTAAACGTTGGGGTTTTTTTAAATTAAGTAATCATTTAATTTTAATACATAAGTTTTTAAATTATGTTAAACCAATCCCCACGGGGCCCGTGTGGAGTATGTCCCACTCCTTCTCACCCTTATTCGTGAGAGGAGACCTTTGACCTACACAGGGTGTTTCATAAGTAACAATAAATATTTAAAACTCTTAAGGGGGTTGTTTAGACAGTCAAACTGAACAACTTTCTCTATGGGACCAACATCAAAAACGCGCGAAAAAAATAATTGATATCCCATACATATTTTAGCTCTAGTCGATTTGTAGAGTATAGAACATAAAATTATTTTTTCGCGATTTCGATATTGGTTCCAAAGTGAAAGTTGTTCAGTTTGATGGTCTAAACCATAGAGAAATTACACGCTCCCCTTGGTAGAGATGGTGTAACAAAGTGTGCACAGTAACCACCAATTGTGCACTAGTTTGTACTGCGACCATAGAGAAATTACACGCTCCCCTAAGCTTTTTGTCTCCCCTCACCCGTCCCTCACCCCCTTTGTCGGCGACATAATTTTCTATAGAAACAAGCCGATATGCCATCTCCTCTTACTCCATGGTCTAAACCACCCCCTTAAAGGTTTATTTGTATTTTTGTAACACCTTGTATACCTCCACCACACTCTACTTTCCCATGTCCTCTCTCGAATCGTGATTCTCAAACTCAAACTCAAAATAATTTATTCAATATAGGAGTTTTGAAGCTCGCTTTTTGAAGCTACCACCGCGTCGAAACGTGTCGCTGTAAAGAAAATGCGACCAGTAGGCCTACCATGAGTTTTCACCGTACTTTACTACTGTAGTAACGTCACCAATTTTGTATTAAATTTCGTACAGCGCTTCTAGTGGTTACGTTGAGAACTAATTTCTGTCATACGAATTGGCGACGTAACTACAGTAGTAAAATACAGTGAAAACTCATGGTAGACCCTCAGGGCCCTGTTTAATAAGTGACAATTGACAATGACAATTCAAAGTAAACTTGCAGTGCGTCATGTTTCCTGGAATTTTCAGCAATGTACTCTGAATTGTCATTGTCAATTGTCACTTGTCGCGTTTATTAAACAAGGCCCAGAAACTCGACAACATCCAATTTGACAAACATGTTCTCCAGTTTACGTTTAGGTACTTTTATATAAAGTTTATATAACTTATTTTTAAATTTTGTTAATTCATTTACATACGATAAAAATCTTAAGTTATTAACAAAACGTTAAATTTAATATTACAAAGGATTTATCTTATCGTTAAGAATGAACCTTGTCGCTATAAAGATAAAAACTTTTTAATAAAATTCTTAACCTTTCTAACTGACTCAATTTAAAGAGGGCTAACTTATAACGAGTTCTTGGTTCAATGTCGGCTCCCAACTGTCACAAATGAGATCACAACACCTGTTTAAATAGAAACACGCTTTTAATGGTCAGCTTTCAGAAACAACTTTCCAACTTTACTAAGTTAAAATTGTTTATTTGTGTAGGTGGAAATGAAATGTTCTAACAACATTTAACTAAATAGTTTCATCATCATAATATAAACGTCTCATTGGCAGGGCACAGGGCTAACCTAGGGTGATGGTATGAGTATTAGTCCATCACGCGTGCATAAGGGTTGAACTACACATGGCCGCACGCGATCGCATTTTTCCGTCGCTCCATTCTTTTCTGTCACTCGGGAACGTCATTTGCTAGAGCATATAAGATAGACGGAACGCGATCGCCTGCGGCGTGCGATCGCACGCGAAATGCAGCAAATCGCAGCAAATGACGTTCCTGAGTGACAGAAAAGGATGGAGCGACGGAAAAATGCGATCGCGTGCGACCATGTGTAGTTCAACCCTAATGCGTATGGGTATCTAGACTTCACAGAATTTCTTTTTCAGCGCATGCAGCTTTCCTCACTATGTATTCCGTCCCCGTTTGAAAGCAGTCGGTATGACGTACATTAGTTAGAAAAACTCATTGGTACATGCTATGGCATGTCGTCCGTGCGGATTCAAATCTGGGCCCTCATAATTGAGTGTCCATAGCGAGCTCTCTTGAAATCTTTTCATCATATCAGCCGATAAACGTCCACTGCTGGACATAGACCTCCCCAAAAATAGGGGGATTTGCCATAATCGCCACGCTAGGCAGGCGGGTTGGCGATCGCAGTTGGATTGAATGTGTGTACTCAGAGGATGCTGCTGCCCATCTTCCGGTAGATCTCTTAGTCGCCTTTGACGACACCCACGGGAGGAAATGGGATGGTGCTACTCTTAGCCGACACCACACGGACCTTAAATGAAATTTGAAATCTTTTAAATTATATAAATTAATATTCCACCAAAAAGACCGGCTTCGTAAGATGGTTGTCGTAAAAGGCGACTAATTCGTTCAGACTTCGTCAACAACTCGAATGCCTTCACCTTGTGGCTGTATAGCCACTGTGTCATACAGACCTCATGTCTCATCGTACCGGATTCACGTTCTTCCATATAATTATCATCCAATCCTTATTAAGGAGGGTAATGACTACAGCAGATTTTCTTAAACTTTTGTAGACTTCCCTAGTTAACCCTTCGAATAGAATTATAGGACACCGAAACCACCATCTGTTGTCTACAAACCAATTTCGTCATGCGCATAAATAAATAAATAGGTAACAAACGAATTCCATAAATAATTTTTATAAGGTTATACTTGTATGTGTCAATGTGCATGGATCCGAGGTTAAGAAACCCTGTACTGGAGAGTGCATCTGTCAAGTGTAAAATGTCCTGCGTACGGTATGGTGTGTACCTGACTCGTTTTCCAATAAAACAATCACTAAATTCAAAATCAGCTGTGACGATTAATTCTCTGTTATTATATTATAGACTTTATGAGTAACTTATGGTTATGGGACGTTAAATTATTCAATAGAAATTGATTTTTCCCCTTTGTCTGCAGATAAACACTTCATTATTTACCAAAAAATCTGACAAATTTTACTAACATTGAAATAACTCTTCTCCCTTTATATAACGTGTCACTTGGAACTTAAGTCTCGACAAAAACACTTATCATGCTCTATTCAACTTGTTGGAAACGATCCAAAAGCCATGTGACACAATGTAAATTTTATTTAAAAACCCTGTCTTGACCGAATTATTTTATTTGTTACAGGAAACGAATGGTATCAAGAGATCTTTTGAACTACTTACCATAAAATGATTTAAAAAATTAAAATTTAAAGGAGTTACAAAAATATTAACAGTAATATAGTGAAGTTCACAAACAATTTAAATTTAGTAATGAATGATAATTATGTGCATAAATGATAATTGTAAAAGAAGTTAGAAAAACTAAAGCTTAAAATGCAAGAAGATACAATAAGTGGAGTGTAAAGTAAAATGTGTCATGTGCTAAAAGCTGCAGAGTGCTTTTTCAAAAGTTACCAAGATTCGTGATCAAAATGTCATCGCTTCTACTTCTTCAGACTGTTCTTACTTGCGTTGTTTTCCAGTTCATGGGTAAGTTATATTTATAGTTTTTTTAGTGTATATCCACAGGTTTGAACGGTGTGGGGACGCTCTATATTTCTACAGTATTAGATTAATAATTATGGGTAGGTACACGTAGAAAAATATCTATACTTACTCTGAAATCGAATCCGAGATCTAAAATTTCAAACAAAAGAGGTTCTTTTGTTTGAAATTTTTGATCTCGGATTTGATTTCAGAGTATAGTCATTTTAAGGAACTACAGCTTTGTAATAAAATTATGTCAATTTAGTAGACCATACTAGAAGATGTGTAGTTATTCTGGTATTAAATGGAAATCTGTTTTTTTGGATAGTAATGTTATTGATTATTAATTAAATTATTCCTGTTACTAATTTTGCTAACTGTAGTATGACTAAAATGGCTATAACAAGTCAGTTATAGGGTTCAGTTAAACTTAACATTATTTTGGATCAAATAAAGATTTTGTACGAGGTCTTGGCAGGCGTTTTACGTAGAAACTTCAATATTTTAAAGTGAGCCTTTAAATAAGATAATAAAAATTTTAAACTTCGTATCTATATTAGGTACGATAATAGATATTATAATAATAGATGCATCTAATATAGTTCTTACATAAGCTCACGACCATAATCCCTTCCGCGGCATTCATATACTTTGCTACAATTACCTTTTGTACCGCTGTAAATATTCAGTTGTGGCACAGAGTACCATAAGTTGTGGTGAGGCTCACGATTATAATTTATAGAATAAATTTATAGTCAAAGATTAAAAACAAAGAAATATGCTATAATGTAACATTGTTCGGTTTAGGCCGGATTCAACCAAACTTTGATTTATAGAAAAGTAACTATAGGTACAAGGAACCATTTTACTCTTAGCGTTTGTTCCGAAATAACTTCATTCATACTAAAAGAACGAATGTATAATCCACCTAAAGAAAGACGTCCTTTTATCCGTACTTTTTGCAATGTATCTATACAGTTTTCATTTGTGATGTTTTTTTTTTTTAATTTTTTTAGTTACGTGACATTGACATTTCCTTAGTCTCATAGATTAATATTCATAGATTAGGGTTGGTAAAACACAAAATCAGTTTACTCTAGAGTAACCGGCGACTTAATCTAAGAATAAAATTTACTCACGTTTGGTCGAATCGGGCCTTAGTCTTCTATCTTATTTGACTTTAGAAAATGTTAAAAACGTACTAAAAAAAGACAAATTCAAATTTCAGAAATTCTTCATTAAACTTTTATTTAAATAAGAAAAGTTAAACGAAAGGGAACCCTTTTAAAATTGTCCGTATTGAAGAAATTGTTTCAACAATGAAACGACGAAGGAGGATAACAATGTTTTTTGTTCAATTTTGTAAAATGTGTCTCATTACCGTTTGAGGGCGTTCGTTTGCATCATGTTTATTTCCTTCTGTACCGAGTAGAAAGGGTAATTCAAAGGCTTAAAAGAAACATTTTACATTATTAGGTTAGGAAGAAACACGATCTACTGTGTGGAAAGATAAGCATAATAATTATGTACCTACATACATACATAATACTCACGCTACCATCCCACAGAGGAAGGCAGAGTCTACGCCTCGCCGCACACTACGATTAGCGATGCCCGATACGTATCGATATTTTGGTATATCGATACAATGCGATATGTCGATATTTTGTATCGATACACGCCAATACGATATGTGGCGATATCGTATCGCTTCCCTGGTATATCGCATCAAAAATATTGAATTATAAATCAATTAAAATATAGCCATATGACATGTTTAAAAAGAGATAAGTTGATAACTTTCAAGACTTGAATCTTTGTAATGATAAAATTTTTACTTAATCAAGATTTAAAATGTAAACAAACTTATTTTGATATAGTGATTTAGCTCTAAAATATTTGTTAGTGGTTGCGACAACATATTTTTGACAGAGCGATTGTTTTTCAGCTTCTTCTTCTTATCGTGTCGACTTCAAATTCGGAACAAAGTCGCAGGAACCCTAAGAAAAAAGGCATAACTACGTAAATTTTAGTTGGTAGTTTGGTTTTTAAAATCCGATACGATATTATATCGATATTCACAGTATCGATACAAAGCCATGCGATAATATCGCGTATCGATACAAGCCGTTTCGGTACATTGCGATACGATATATCGATACAAAGCAAAATATCGGGCATCGCTAACTACGATTCTGATCACAGAACATTAAAAGAGATTAGAAATGCAAAGTAGCGCTTTGGTTCGGAGACGGCTGTCGCCACTTGTCTTCCCGCTCACGCTGCTACAAGTACTCATGCCCTCTCGCTCGCACCACTCCGCGCTCCTTATAGTGTTAAGCAAATCATTGCATAACCCGTGGCAACACGTTCAACGCCTACTTTGCACTTCTAACCCCTCTTATAATGTTCTGTGATTCTGACACACCTACTTCTCCCGCCTCACCCGCTTTCATACATCTTTTCATGCACTTCCGTCGGTTGTGCGTGCTGCACCCTTGTCCTTTTCGGAGAGTCGTGGTAATTTCTCCTCGGACTCCTCTCTCGTCTGTTCCACTCACATGGATCCAGAAAAATATTAGTTGAAGTTGGACCACCACGGTCCAGTGGCGAGTAACCTTGCCTGCCGTACAGGAGGCGATGGTTCGATCCCTGTCCAGGCCGACTCGTACCAATGAGTTTTTCGGAATTTATGTACGATTTGTAACACCACTGGCTTTTTGGTGAAGGAAAACATCGTGAGGAAACCTGCAAGCTTCAATTTCGAGGCATGTATTGTACCCACTGTCCATTATAAGTGGCGACGGGCTCACCCCCTGTCACACTGGACAGAGTTTCGGTTTTCCTTGTGAAACGCGGATGTTCTGAGGTTTCAGAATATCTCTGACTACACCCTCGGGGAATATAGTCGTGAGCATATGCTATGCTATATTAGTACCTAAGTAGTATAAATAGTGTCCATCTTAATAATGCTTACGGTTTTTTAGGAGGATTATCGGACCATCAAACTGAACTACTTTCACTATGGGACCAACATCGAAATCACAAAAAAACGCTTTTTCATACATAACTGCAATACTATACGACACAAAATGTATGAGACAGAGCGATATCTCGGTCGGTCGGTCCCATTGAGAAAGTTGTTCAGTTTGACGGTCTGATCAACATCGTCTTAAAAAACCGTCAGCATTTTATTAAGTTGGACCTTGTGACAATTATTTTTAGTAGCATACTTTACTAAAAAATTATTAGTTAGAACTGTTTACTAAAAATTTAGTTAAATCTTCACGAATTAGATTTTTAACTACAAATTTTCTAGTAAAGTCTGCATAAATTAATCGTTTTACATGGGTATACTTCTAGATATTTTTTCTCCGTTTAAATTTTAAGAAGTCGAATGGTGACTAGCCTCGCCTTCCACACAGAAGGCGGTGGTTCGATCCCAGCCCAGGCCGGTAAAATAGGTTTTAAGAACATAATTTGCTGTTAAAAATTTTTATTTAAATTACGTAATAATGTTCTTAGATGGACCGACAACCTGAGCCCTGTTTAATAAACGCGACAAGTGACAATTGACAATGACAATTCAGAGTACATTTCTGAGAATACTAGGACACTGCAAGTTCAGCGTCATTAGTAACCAATAATGTACTCTGAGGGCCTACCATGAGTTTTTACCGTACTTTACTACTGTAATTACGTCGATAATTCGTATAACAGAAATTATATCTCAACGTAACCACTAGGAGCGGTGTACGAAATTAACAAAATTGGTGAAGTTACTACAGTAGTAAAGTACGGTGAAAACTCATGGTAGGGCCCCAGAATTGTCACTTGTCACGTTTGGTGAAGGCGGCGGGATTCCGTTGGATGAGAGCAACGCAGAACCGGTCGTTATAGCGATCCTTGGGAGAGGCCTATGTCCAGCAGTGGACGTCCATCAGCTGAGATGATGAAGTAGATGCATTTTTTAGGGTTCCGTAGTCTGATAATGAAAGGAAACCATATAAAATCACCTAGTCCACATCCACATCATTTACTTCTGAAGTAATGAACCGAAATACATGCAATTTGGTAAAGGGATACTTTATTGTTACCTAGTTAGTTTGATTGATATTTAATACAATTTCATAAAAGCCAAGTATTTATGGAGACCATACATAAAAAAATTGCTGACAAAGCTGCTAAGAAATTAGTATAATAAACTGGAATATATTATAATAAGCAACAATAATGTTTTGTATATGTGAGGATGCTTTCTACTTAATAAGACTGACAAGGGATTTTATACGGTTTATACGACATCGTAAAATTTTGGGACGGATTTAGGTTGGGACGCTTTTTAGAGTCGCTAAAAATGATATTGTACCTTTATAAGCATTCTTGACTAAAATAAAAGTAGCATGCTAGTAATTACGATTTTCAAATACATTGTTGTGGACTTTTTAAACCTGCTTTCATCTTTTAGACGGTCATGATTTTATTCGACACCCGATTACTTTTTATAATACCAAGCAAGCATGTTATCAGGAAATTATCTCAAATTATGAAATTGATATTTTGTAGGATTAATTTTATAGCGTGTAAACTTGTTTTATGTTGTTATGTAAATAAATGAATAATCCCCATATCGTAATTACGAAAAGTGTAAATATTTATAGAAGATTTATATTTGCAAAACCGGTTAAATCTTACGAAGATTACATAGTCATCAATATTGATGAAAGTTTTATTCCTTATTTCTTGATGGTGATTTGATTTTAACTCTATATTTACTTGGGTAAGTAACTGAAGTATTACAAAAAAATTTAAATATTCAATGTACAAACTAGATCTATGTTTTAATAAAAATGACATAACTGTTTTAAAATTATTAATGACCGAATGAAATGAATGAATGTCTGGGGGCGCCGAAAACTCAAAATCCGTCCCTGTTAAACATCCTTATTTACTTACATTTTCTAAAAAGCAGATGACTATGTTTTCTTTTTTATTTGTTTCTCAGATAGAGCACTTAATTCAGAAGGCCTTGCTTGTTAGGGTAATAAATTCCAAACGTCGCCCAAAAGGTTTTGTCTTAATCTACCTGCCTAATGTGATTATGTGTTTGTGTGGATTTTATTGGACTGTTTTTCGCCTTGGGGTAATAATATTAAACCTTTGGTGTTTCTGGAGGAGTTACTTAGACATATATTCATTATACATGTTGACACCGTGATAGATTTAAGACATCATCTCCATGGGCATACCTTGGAGGGCACGAGGGCAGGGGGGTGGGGGGCTAGGGAGGCGGGGGGGGGGGGGGGGGCAGGGGGGCAGCTGCCCTCCTGGAATCGGCCTACCCTGCCTTCCGTTCGTGAGAATTCTGGTCAAAGAGACGTCATGTCACTGAAACATTTACAGATTTTCGTCTACAGAAACACTTCAAATGATACCTTATCCCATAGTTGCCACAGACAACCACAAGAAGAAATAGAGAGGTTCCGCGTAGGTGGTAAATCTACCTAAATTAATACGGAAAGAGATCTAAAAACAGCGCAAAATGTATAAGTGCGTTGTTGATTTACTCTCGAACAACAAATTTTGTGTCGGTGTTTCCTTAATGGACTCATAATGTGCCTGTTAGTCAGATTATGTTGTCAGCTTTAGATTAATAAAGGGGTACTTAAACCTCTTTGGAACTCTATTAAAAGGGGTATTACATAATACAATACAAACATAATTGTTATTCTGCTAAAAATGACTTTATAAAATTAATACCTGTTTTTTGATAGCTGCATTTAGAAAATTAGTCATTAATTCGCAAAGAGGTGGATAGATAGATAGATAACTCATTTATTTCATATCAGAACAATATTGAACGATAAAAGAAGCAGGTAACCGGCAGATAAACCGCAATAGCAACAGGGAGCTCTCTCTCACGACGGGCAATTCAACCACAAACAAAATATAGTAGGTGAAAGACAAACAGTACCTTAGTATAAACAGTATCTTCATTAAAATGTATCTTTTTGTGTTGTTTTGCTGGAATACAAAACTGAATAGTTTATAGAAGTAATTTTTGACAAAAAAAATTGTTATCGGTTTTTTTTACCTTAATAATATATAAATGCGAAAACGAGGACTTCTGTTAGTAGCACATTGAATATTTCAAGTCTTGGAGTTAATTCGCTAGTCTGTCACCTAAAAAGTCAATGTCAGAGCAATTTTATCCTATGCCTCGAAGATGGAATCAACATGGAAGTATAAACCAACCATACGGGACCGTCGGTCCTGCTGCGGAACCTGTCTGACTATGTTCGCCTCTTACGACACCCGTCTGGGATGGTGCTATTCAAAACCTGTAGGCATACCATGAGTTTTCACCGTACTTTACTACTGTAGTTACGTCACCAATTTTGTATTGAATTTCGTACAGCGCCCCTAGTGGTTACGTTGAGAACTAATTTCTGTCATACGAATTGGCGACGTAACTGCAGTAGTAAAATACAGTTAAAACTCATGGTAGACACATAACCTCGTAAATTAGACGGTCGGTGGCGCGTTGCGGAGAAGTATGGAAACTCAATCATGAGTTTCGGGTTCGAATCCGCACGGACGACATGCTATGTGCCAATGAGTTTTTCCCATAGAGGTATTATGCCAGGAATAGAGGAACATACAGCTGAGAGAGCGAGATGTACCTAGCGGCACCACTTTATAATAGAAAGAGATACGTGACGCGAGGCAATAGAACCGTTTTCTAGTCACTAATCAATTTTTACAATTCGGTTTCCTTGAATAATTGGGAATCTAAAGTGAAATCGTAGATAATTTTGTGAAATATACTGACACTACTTCATTAATTTATCCACGATTTCACGTTAGACTCAGAATTATAGACAGTATTAGAATTTTTGCCTGCGAATTGTCTCCTGAAAACATCCAAAAACGGTTTCATTTGACAACTCATGTCACTGCCTCTATTCCTTTCTGTTCGGTTCTCTATTCGGTTTTTAACCTAACTTATAATATGTAGTACGTAATGACCAACTGCTCTCAAACGGTGAAGGAAAACAGTCGTGAAACCTGCATTCGCTGAAGAAGAAATTCCGATTCTAATGTGATGTCTACCAATCCACATTGGGCACGCGTGTTGAACTAACGCCCATATGAGGGTAGACTTGTGCCCTGCAGTGGGACGTATACAGGCTGATGAGTATACATAAACTCACGACACTAATCCCTTGCGGGGTGATCAGAAACCTTGCTTCAACTACTAATAATCTTCTGAATTTGATAAGTTATATTTATATATCAAGATAGAAAGTAGAAGCTACGAACGCGTGGGTGATAAACAGTGTAGGTATACACGGACACATAGATAAGTTGTATGACGCCTCACGCACACCAACCTAAGAAAGTTGGCCACTTTTGTTGAGGCGCTATCTAGACATACCTATACTTTATCTACGCTTCTAAAGTAAATAATGTCTGTTACTGACATGATAGTGATAAGATGGCTCTATTCTAGGTCTTTACCAAACGGGATCATTAATAAAATGGGACGTCTTTTTGCTTACAGTTAATAAAGTCCTTTTTGCAAGAATAAACATTCTTGAGCTGCATAATGGGATACCAAAAGCTTTCATATTACAAACATCTCCTTTCAACGTGTCCCGCTGTAAAGACATTTACGAATGGCTATGGAATTTCTTATCGTAACCTTACAATAATCTATCATTTGGTATCTTTTTCATACATTTCCTATAAAAGTGTGGTCAAGCTGGCGCGGTTTGCGGTCACTTTTAAAATTGTCAGACAGGGTGGTTGCGGTGGCAGTCTTCGACTTAGAATGTAGCTAGTTTAATATATAATTTAAGTACAGTTATTATTTTTTGTAAATTTTTTGCGAATTTTTGATTGATTAAATAAAAAAGCTTTTTTTTTCACGCGTGGATGTTCCGAGTTTTAAAAATATCTCTGGATAGTCCCTCAGTGAAGTAGTCGTGAGTACGCATGCTTTAATTTTATTAACGATTTAGTTTATTGTCACTTGAACTATGCACTATAGATTTAGATGAATCGAATATGATATTGAGTTTATGTAGTTTGTGTGGATGTATATGTATTTATTTGCATTCAAAAATGTTAGTAAGAATGTTCTGCAAGGAATTAATTATCATAATAACGCATTGACACACGCATTATCTAGACCCATGGGCAAATTATAGCCCGGACTTGTATCATGCATGATGACTAGACAACGATAATTACATTACATAGACACAAACACTCGCATTCATCATAGAAATATCACTACCAATCTGAGCTATTAATAAATCGCTTTAAATCGCTCGTTTTTAATTAATCGCTAAATTTCTTAAATACAATTTGGTAAACCATGACCGTATCATCCAGTTACAGTTTAAAACCCGCTGATCTCAAGATATAAGACCGAGAATCAAGACCGAAAATACAATGACCGTGACCGCAAACCACGTCCCTTTGTTCACACCTTTATACGTTACACAAGTTTCCCTCGGGATAAACATGGGAAAATGTTACTCACTTTATCAGAGCTCCATCTGAAGAGCTTGAGAAAAAATAACTTTATGGTAAAGAGAAAATGTCGTAGCCATTTAGTTCTATTCGTTTTGATGTTTTTTATGAATAGCGTTCTCAAATCGTCATGTTGAATGATAAAAAGAATATGAAACAATCAGATCTAGGCCACCGAGTCTAGATTGATAAGGCTTTTGATTATTCACAAGTAGTGTTTACCCGCGACTTCGTCCGCACAAATTATATACCAGATTTTATGTCACGTCATAAGCTATCAAACAAAAAAAGTTTCATCAAAATCGGTTCAGTAGTTTTTGCGTGATGCGCGAACAAACAAACAAACAAACAAACAATTTTGTCAATAGATGGCGCTGCACGTCATTTAAATCGCGCTATCGAGTGTTATTTGAGTTTATATGAAGTGAACCGCTACTTTTTTGTTCCTCATGATTTTACGGTTTTATAATAGTTAAGATAAGATAAGATAAGATTGGAAGTGAGTTAATCAAAACGGGAGTAGACTTATGTACTCGTATATTCCATTCAAATATCAGACAGTCTAGCATGGGTGGGGTCGCTAAGGAAGCAACAAAAAATTAAAACCGATTTTAAAACTAAAAAGTTGAACATAATAATTATTACAGCCCATATCTTTTACATTAAATAAATAACTTTTACATTAAATAAATAACTTTTACATTGTCACACAACTCACACTTGTGGACTCTATTTTCATGAGTAGACAACGATATAGAATAGGTACATAAGTAGATACAAAAATCTATGACTTGGGTACAAATATTCATACCATCATACAAAAATTTGCCCTTTACGGGATTGCAACTCGCGACCCTTGGCTTAGAAGGCAGGTTCACTACCGCCTGAGCTATAGAACCGCCAAATATTATAGGATCATCAAGCCATCACGCTTAGCGTACTTCAGTAGGGCTTGGCTTGGCACCAACTCAAATAAAACTATTTCTTTTGATTGCTATGCACTGACATAAACTCTAGCGATAGACGGGCCCTTTCATAGAAGCAAGATGTTCCACTTGAATGCGGTGCCCGCACCTGATTGATGTTCCCGAGTTTATTTCGGCAATGACAGACCGCAATGTGTCATTTTGTGTGACATGTTGTTTGTTTGAACGAGCTTGTCTATCGCTAGAGTATATGTCAGTGATTGTATGTTTGCAATCAGTACTTCAAATCGAGTAAACGAGCTCTTCCGATGAACTGGCCTTAAGAATAACCTTTCAGTTAAAAGGTTAGAAGACTTATTGATTCGTGTTGCTCCATTTCAGGAACGAGCCGCAAACGGCGGCAATCCATCAAACGTCTGAATCTTTTACACACACTTACTCAAAGTACACAAAACAGATCTTTTTATAGATGGTTTATGTTTGTAACTTTTAGCAAATAAAAAATAAAATTTTCATGTCAATGAGACCTCTGGTGACCGCAGAGCTGGCAGCTTCCTTGCACAAAGAATCAGTCTCACCATCCAGAGGGGGAATGCTGATAGCCTGTTGTTGGGCATCGTGTCTTGCGGCGATGCTCTGGTGTGTTGTATTATTTGTAATTTCTGTGTATAGTTTGTTCTGTGTTGTTTTATTTTTGATATTCAACCAGTAAAAGATGATAAATTTTGATATAAATCTGGCATAATCGATACCCGATTTTAAATGAAGTGCCGATAATAATGTGTGGAGGCAAGTAACATTCAATTTTAATAATATCTCACAAAGTATCAAATATTTTTAAAATAAACATTCCAAAATCGATAATGTAAAAACTGTTTTCGGCTTTTGCGTTAATTTTATTAAATATTTTACGATTAAATTCCTAAAAAAAGTCAATAATACCAATAATTCCTCTTAAGTTAAGGTTAATAGTATACAATAGGATAGGAATATACGGGATATACAGGAAATACAGGTGGAATATACCTACAGGATATCCAAATATTTACATTTCACTAGCAGTGCCTGTTATGTATGGCTCCTGCCAATACCTACACAGTCAGCTCAATGGATTTGCAGCCGCTGTGGAAGTGCGCGAGGCATGCGACACAACGTGACCACTGACCTCATTCTAATTTTAATATTATATAGTATCACTTTTCGGCCCAGCGTACCTAACTTCGGTCGCATCTAAATTCCTAGATTAAGACTTTAATTGTAAAATGTAAATATAATTTAGTACCAATCTCTTCTCGTCTTCATTTCACCTCCACTGTAGCCATCCTAAATTTGCCATAAACACTGTGCATAAAGACCGACAGTGAGCCCGTCACCACTTTCAAATTGATTTGTTTGTAACAATTACTCTTCTTCTTAGTCGTAACCCCATGGCTGAGGAACGTGACCATCGTGGGCCGCTTGTGCCACCACAGCTCTAGGCGGCCCAGTGTATGCTGACTACAGGTCAGCCGTGTTGCCGTGCAGGTGTTGTCTCCGTAATTTCTTTTACCGCATCGGTCCATCTCGTAGGCATCCGACCTCTAACTCTCTTTCCCTGCATACGTCCGGTGATCAAGAGTTTTTCCAAACTATATGATCTCCTGACCGTATGCCCAAAGAATTGAAAGACTGATTGCATACAGATAGTGGAGAGTCTCGTCTTCATGTTCAACTCATCGAGGATAGACTCACACTAACTAGTTGTGTTAAATATACAACCAGTTTGCAAGCTTGTAATATCTTTCCCTTCGTCAAAGTGAAGCGAGGCTAAATGCAGGTGAACGGTGAGATCGAATACACAAAGCTTGAATGCACCGTTTGTGAATGTATCAGACGGTTGAATGAAGGCTTGACGGTGGAGGGTCGATTTCTAAGCTATGTTATCGAGATAGCTGCATCAAAGGTGTGAAAATTTGGTTCTAAGTTGGACTCTGGTATGATATAATTAAATTGTGTTCTTTATAATGAAATGGCAACTTTAGACAGTCTTACTATTATGTATGGATATTGAACTGAGGTGAAGAACATGACAGTATAGAAAAAAAAGGTAAAAATACATTTTTTTTTTTGTTACGGCGGGTTTTGATCTGTAAGACTTCGCTTTTTTTATATACGTATTTTCGTACCTTACAACAATTTCTAAACGGCAATCGGTAATCTTTTTGGTAATTAAAAAGTACAGTGGCTACAGTAGGTACTATTAGCGGTGGTTTTCGTTCAATTTTCTCTTCATAGGTTTTATAGGAATTATAGATACAATTTTACATATTAAATATAATACGGCATTTCAGTATTTCTGTCATTTCTAGTAGAGTCCGATAGAGTTTTTTGATCCTTAAAAGAAACAGGATCGATTGGCATCAAAAAATGTTGATGGGGTATTGGGGTCCGCCAGGAAACATAATTTGTAACACTTTATTACATTCAACGAATTATGAATATACTGTGGTTGTAGTTAAGGTACTGGCGACCTTTATACCGTTGATTCGTATAGTAAAACACAGCAGCTACGAGATCTAGTATTTTATTTACACTTAACTCTCCTTCAGTCTGTTTGGCTATAAACAAGCAACAGAATGACGTGGATTTGGGACATGTGGCTAAATAATGTAATGTCATCGCATAATTTATTTTACTTTCGGCTCGGTGTACTACATGGCTGTGTGTATCGCGTGATGCTGGTTTGTAGTTGTTTCACAAAGTGTACTGCGGGATAGGTAAACAATTGACAACGAACCTAAAAAAAAGACGGACGTAATCTCCTCTAATCAAAAGTGAAGCACTCATTTATATGTGTGTATGTGTGTGCTGTCGCACTGTCGCGCGGTACATAATGGCGGCGGGTTGTCGGACCTGTTCCTAGAACTGGTGCATCTATGTGAGTGTAAGTCAAAGATAGATACTCAAACCCGTGAGATCTTAGGTTTCTTCCCCCCAATGATATTTCCTCCTTCATTGACCATGTATTTGAAGGGCGAAGAAATCAAAAAGTATTTGGGATAACACAAAAGATCCCACTGGGTCGAAGTGTTGCTGGCTTGCCAGCCCCCACAACAAGATAAGATAAGAGTGTAGGTCCCTTAGCCTTGTAGAAATTGTAGCACCTTGCATGCTTCATTTATCTTTTTAGTGCAACATTACGTCCGTCTTCTTTTAGGTCCGTGGGTGTTGCATAAACGACTTGACTTGCAGGTTGTGCATAAAGATAGGTTTTACTTTACTTTAGTATCTCTTGTATTTTTCTGTGTATTCTTGTGTTGCTTATGTTTTTGTGCAAAATATAGATTATTTTGATTGATTGCTATTTTTTAATTATGTTATGGACCTTACAGAAAAAAAATTGACTAAAGACAGTGAAACCCGTATTAAAATCTATTGCGTGGTTTAGAAGTAGTAATCGGAGAAACAGAAATAATGAGGACATACGTTAGACAATATAACTAGGGATCAGCCTTGCGGTAGCATTTCCCCTATGCCACGTTACAAGATCAATTGATCATGTGTATTTGCATACAATTTTATACCTTATCGCTAAACGAGACAGACTATAATTGCGGAACAATATCTTCAAACTATAGTCGCGTACGTGGTTCTCGCTAGACTATTTTTAACAATCAAATTTAAAACTTACTATAGAGTAATGGAATAAAATTTCAAGTTGCGGATCTCGTGCTACCTCGCCTGTCTAAAGAACATATACGAATAGCGACTTTGTTTTATACTATTTAGAGATTAAAGATGTTACACTTCCTTCTTTTCCATTGTCATTTACCTACCATCTGTCAATATTTGTTTACATATTCGACAGCTAACTTTGAAACACACTTTACGCCGTAGCTTTACGCACGATTCCGTGTATTTTCACGATGCAACATTCCGCCATATTAAATCTTTTCTTGGCTGTCATTCGTCAATCTCAATTTACTGTTAAAAGCCTTTTAAGGTTTGCTGTAGGTTCTGACGAATCATGAATGAGACGTGATATTGATAGAGGTGAAGAAAGCTATGGATACATTATTGATGAGGGAAAAGAAAAGCTTTTTCAACTGTTAAATTGAGATTTATTATTGAAGCGACTGATTCAAAATAAATACTTATACAGGGTGTTACATAAGTAAGAATAAATTTTTAAAACTCTTAAGGGGGTTGTTTAGACCGTCAAAATGAACAACTTTTTCTATGGGACCTACATCGAAACCGCGAAAAAAAAAATCTGATAACCCATACATATTTTAACTCGAGTCGATTTGTTTGTAGAGTACAGAACATAATTATTTTTTTCGCGGTTTCGATGTAGGTCCCATAGAAAAAGTTGTTCATTTTGACGGTCTAAACAACCCTCTTAAATGTTTATTTGTATTTTTGTAACACCTTGTATACACATGCCACAAAACATAAAAATAAACAACTATGCAAAAAAATTGATTCTTTTAGTTTAGGATTTGAAAGTGTGTTTTTTATAATAATAAATGTTGCAAAATTTTATTCAAACTCGTTTATGAAAAAGTACCTACTCTTAATTAAATTATTTGCAATATTATTCCAAGTAGGTATTATTGATCACATCATTTTAAATTGTTTTGTGAACAATATTGTAAATTTTCATTTTCTTCCCATTAAAATGTAAGAGTAAAATGGTTACAACTGGAGAAAAAAGGGGTGACTTTAGATTCCCTTTTCTTCGGTTTTATTAATTGAAATCGATTTTTAGAAAAACCGCATCACTTCTCATATCGTGTATATGGTTCAGTTTATTTTTCAGCTCAAAAGTGCCATAGTTAATGAATAAAATGGTTACAAAGTTACCCAATACCAGGTGTCCTTTAGTTAGAGTATAATAATGGAATGTTAACTGGCGATAGGCTAGCCTGTCAAACGAACATAATGCACTACGTCAGTAACGTGAGTGGTTTTAGCATCGGAGGTTACCAACAAGATTAAACCAGCGACCAACAATACCATCAGTTAATACGACGCTAAAATTTTCCATTTTCGGAAATCCGTTGTGCTTAATTTTGATGAATAACTAACATAGATCATATTATTCTAGTGAATAATCAGTAATTAATGCTATGTAATTATTAATTAAATCAAAGTTAATAATTTTAAGTGAGAACCAGGAGGTGTAAAAAACACACTTGAAATATTTAAACTGAACAACGTTTACTATGGAGCTGTCCCATACATTTGAACCTACTATTCACTGCAGTTTTCTGTGAAACAACAGTTTTTGTACCTTTTCTCTATTTCCATGGCGAAAAGTTGTTCAGTTTTATGGTCAAATCTAAACCATCTTTTAAATAGGTATATTTTTATATTACACCCTGTATAGGGGGTGCTTCAGACCATCAAACTGAACAACTTTCTGAACTGAACAAATTCGAAATCGCGAAGAAAAATTCAGCTTATCCATATAAAAACTGCAGTACCGACTTGACTAAAATGAATGGGATAGCAGATTTTTTTCGCAATTTCGAAGTTGGCTTCAAAGTGATAGTTGTCCAGTTTGATGGTCTGAAGCACCCCCTTAGTATAATAATATAAGTTTTGATACACCCTGTACCTATTATAGTGCTAGCCCACTTTTTGCCATCGATCTCCGAATTTTATTAACAGCCGCGAATGATGATGATGATAATGAATCAATATCCTGTACATATACTTCTGCAAAATTGATCTTCGTGACTAAAGAATGTACCTATTTATTCATAGTTTATTATTTCTAATTCACAATGTAAATGTCATAAATTTATAATGGCCGACCGCTCGCCGGTGTCGTAGCATAGCTACGAACTACGAACCGGTCGCTACGTAAATGTCATGCTACGGATTTCCGCGTAGCCGTTCTACTAATACAAAGCACTTTATCTTTTGACCTATTGTTATTTGTATGTAATATATTAGTTTGAATTATAATACTAGGCAATATGTTGACAGTCTATCTTTGTTTGCAATCACTATAATCTAGCGAATAAATAAAACATAGTATTTATGCCTATGTGTGGAGTCGACTGTTACTTACATGACGTATTGGAGTCTCTCAGTGAAGCTATGTGAAGCACTTTTAAAAATTTACCCCGTATAACCTTAAGAGAATTTTATTCCGAGAGCGAAAATGCGCGCTGCATACAAACGTACTATGGTGATATTTTCAATACTAACCAATTAAAGTCAATTACATTTTGCAGAAACAATCTGACAACAAATCTCTATGCTTGTATGGAGTCAGATTTTCGTTAAAATATACAGTTTCAATGCTAGGATTAATTTAAGTTTTGTATGGAAATCTTTGAGGCACTGCAACTTTGAAACTATACATTTTAACGAAAATCTGACTCCATACAAGCATAGAAATTTGTTTCTAGATTGTTTCTGCAAAATTTCATTGACTGTAATTGGTTAGTATTGAAAATATCACCATAGTACGTTTGTATGAAGCGCGCTCCGAATTATATCCTCTTAATTATGTCGACTTTTTATAAAGTGTCTTCCTGTAAACGCATTAAAAGAATCAATATAATAAATTAATTTCAAGCCATCCGCCAGCACAATGCAATAACTTAACTAATACAGATAACAAGGGACGCGTTGCTGACCAAGAGAGATCATAAATATCTTTTTTTTTTCATAAATCAGGAAAGGACAAGTTTTAGTGATGGCGGTAACATTCGAGGTCCCATAACTCTTTCTAGCTACTTATTAGTTACTCCAACTTATATTTTGCAGTTGGAGTTTCTCTATAGTACCTATAGGAAAACATGTTGGCGGTCACGGGACGCCCGGCAGATGTGAATCTTCTCCCTATTTAAATTTCGTACTTCCGTCACACAAAAAGGTTGTGGATCAGAATTGCAAAGCCCACCCATAAGAAGTATCATTTCAATAACGTGTTACGTCAGTGATTTAATAAGTGGTGCAGATAGTTCTAAAATGCTCGATCCCAATTTTTACATAATTATTTTAGAATTTTTAAGAGCCTAGCGAGCCTATTTTGCTGCCCTCAATCGTATATTTTTTATTTCTATACAATTAAACAACATTTCCAAAAAACAAGAATGTCACATTGTTCCTGATTGGCTTTCAATTTATCGAAACATTATGGATTTTTATGTTTTATGGTTGTAGCTTATCGTCAAAAGTGGCCACTTTTGGCGGTTTTAAAGATAATAACTATAAACATTATTATAACAAATCCGCAGTGACTCGATAAATTGAAAATCAGCAATGACTACAATGTGACTTTCTAGTTTTTTGGAAATATTGTTTAATTGTTAAGAAATTGGGGGCAGCACAATAGGCTCGGTGCAGCCTTAAGGGTAAATTCATCCCAATTCTCCCCGAGGGTGTCGTACGAGGCTACTTTTTTTTTTTTTTCATACCTACGAGAGATTATGTGGGAGAAAGGCTAGCCACCTCTCACCCGACACGTCATTATGTTCCATCCTGAAACTTATATTGCTAAACGTGGGCATTGATACAACTACGGAAGGACTAACTATCACCTCCACAAGTGGGGTTTGAGGGAGTCTCCAACCTGCGACTGCGGGGCACCTGACCAGACCCTCTCCCATGTGGTAAACGAGTGCACTCTGCGCCGTTTCCCCGGTGGAATCGAAGAACTCCACAGGCTAACCCCGGCAGCGGAAGACTGGCTGAAACACCTCGACCTCGAAATTTAAGGATCCAAGCAGGAAGACAAAAATGCCATACGATATGATGATGATACAACTACGTTGGTAGTTAGTGAAATGGTAACTTAACTTGAGCACCAAAAAGTATTTTGGCTGAAACATGTTTAAATATGATGCTGCGACGAGTTATGCCTAACCTGAAAATTTTGCCTGGTTGCAATTGTCCCTATGTTGGAAATTTCTCCTAAACTGGAAATCATAATTAGACTATCAATTTTAACGTTAAAACTTATGAATTGATTCATTCATGACCCATTCATAATTTTCGTCAAAGACTGTCTTTTGACCTTTGAGGGCAATTTAATAGAATTACCTTCCCAAATAAAAACGTCACACACTTTTTATTACCCGCAAAAATAACTTTGCCAATCTATGGGAAGTGTTCCATCGGCAATAAATAATTCTCAGTTTATGGCCTTTTTTATTGTTATTGGATAACGTAGAGAAACTCCTGCGTTGTTTTCTTAGCTATAAAAATTGTGGGCTATAGAAAAGTCATTAAGAAACCTTTATTTGTTAGAGTTTTATCAAATGAGAGTAGGGCTGTTAAATAATGCTATTTCTCAAGTGACATTAATTGTTATGGCTGTGTTGATTTAAACCATGTGTTTATTATAATAAACACAAATAAGTTCATTTATTTGCGATGACAAGCCCAGGAGTGCGATTTTTGAATCTCATTTGGTGAGCTCAGCAGTTGAAAATGTAAAAATTACTATGGAGATATGCATATTTCTACTGCGGATTTGACTCTCAAAAATCTCTCTCCTGTAGTATGATTTTTGAAATTCAAATCAGCAGTAAAAAGATTCGTAACTCCATAGTAATTTAGACATTTTCAAATGCTGAGCTCACCGAATGAGATTCAAAAATCGCACTCCTGGACCTTAATCTAATCTAAAATTAGCTGAAACTGTTATACGGGGACTTTTATTTTATTGTATTGTACATAAACATTAACATTATAAAATTAAACTAGACAATACCTAACATAATCAAACTAAGGACAAAACATTTATAAATAAAAATAAACAGAATGGAGAATATAAAACTCACGGACTTGAAAGAAATACGGACCGAATATTGCACTAATAAAAAGATGTGAAGCATGCAAGGTAATACAATCTCGTTTGTTCTACCGGGGACCTAAACTCACACAGATGCACTAGGTCTAGGCGCAGGTGCTACAACCCGTCACCTTATATACCGCGTGACAGCACGCACACAAAAGAAATGGGTGCTTCACTCATGATTAGACGAGACTACGTCTGGTTCTTCTTTTAAGTCTGTGATAAAACTAAACAAAGTAATTGATTGATTGATTGAATATTCTCTATGGGAAAAACATTGAAATACGTTTAAAAAATCAGCTTTCCCATATGTGCAGTTTTGTATGGAACAGGACATTTTTTTTACATTGGTTCCAAAGAGACGACTGTTCAGTTTGATTCTCTGCTCATCCCATTATAATAGTTTCAGTTAATTTTACACAATTCAATAGGTAAACTTAGGTAGGTACAAAATTATTCCGTACTTCGGATGGCACGTTAAGCCGTTGGTCCCGGCTACTATCTCTAGTGGTAGTCGTTACATAAAAACCACGTCAGAAGCCGTAAAGCGGTCTAAAAAAACTCTGACACCAGGGCTTGCTGCCACACGATAAGAAGAATCCTACGTCATAATTTGGATAAGAAAGTAGCATAAGCTCTATGATACGAGTCTTCTTCTTCTTCTGTCTCGCCTTGTCCCGTTTCACGGGGTCGGTTTTCCCAATCATGCGACGCCATTCAGGCCTTTGGTAGACATCTTGTTGGCGGAGTCCTAACGCTTTCATGTCTCTCTGGACATTCGTCAACCAGGTGGTTTGAGGTTTCCCTCTTTCCCTTTTCTTTGTAGCAATGGAAAGGCACTTTTTAACGACGTGATCGTCTGGTCTTCTCATCACGTGACCGTACCATCTCAGCCTTGCTTTACCTATTTTGTCGGTTATGGGTGCGATCTTAAAGCTCCCTCTTACATACGAGTATCTATGCTTTATTCGCATACGTATCAGCAAGTGTAAAATTCAAAAATAGCACCGCAGATCCATGACCGTGTGGCCCGTATATTTTGTCTAGTGATTTGTCTAAGGCTATTTATTCCAAGATACAACACATTTGTATTCCAGTCCCGTCGCTCTTGATCGTGTCGGACGGTCGAACCCATTTTTCATTCGATTACAGTTTACATATTTTCGCATTGGACCCTTGTGGTCGGTTCACATTCAATTGAATTTGACAATTCGATCAGCAGATGAAAGTTAATTTAAATTTGCCAAAATTTGTACTTTTTTAAGAGCCGTGGTGGTCCAGTGGCGAGTAACCTTGCCTGTCGTGCAGGAGGCGATGGTTCGATCCCCGTCCAAGCCGACTCGTAACAATGAGTTTTTCGGAATTTATGTACGATTTGTTACACCACAGGCTTTTCGGTGAAGGAAAACATCGTGAGGAAACCTGCATGCTTCAATTTCGAGGCGTGTATTGTACCCACTGTCCATTATAAGTGGCGACGGGCTCACCCCCCGTCACACTGGACAGAGTTTCGGTACTACTGGTGAAACGTGGATGTTCTGAGGTTTCAGAATATCTCTGACTGCCCCCTCGGGGAATATAGTCGTGAGCATATGCTTATGCATGCTTATGTACTTTCTTAAACGGGCATGGACTACCACTTATTCCAACCACTGTCATCATCATCATCAGCCTATACAGCGTACGTCCCACTGCAGGGCACAGGCCTATCCTTAGGGAGTGTATGGGCATTAATCCGCCACGCATGCCCAATACGGATTGGTAGACTTCACATACGCATTGAAATTTCTTCTTGCATATGCAGGTTTCCATGTTTTTCTTCACCGTTTGAAAGCAGTTGGTATTACGTACATGAGTTAGAAAAACTTGTTGGTACACACGGCCACGGCGCGGCGATACATCAATCGATACAAAACCAAAATAAGCTGGCCACGCGTAGGTCAAGCAAGTACCGTAACTTATAAAAGGTGTTAATGAATTAACGCAAAACTAGAAAGTAGTTTGTTTATAATCGAGATCAGAATCGAAACATGGTTTCAACATAGGTACCTTAAGACGTAACAGATTGAAAATTTCGTTCTCTGGGTAGTGGGCTCGGTGGTGTAATTGGTTAGCACGTTTCCCCGGTTTGGAAGAGCGTGGGTTCAAGTCCCGCCCGAGACAAAAATTTTTCAATCTTTAATTTGATTCAACATAGGTAATTTCAAATTATTAAATAATTTAATTTAATTGTAAAATTTAAAATTTACTGAACTCGATCTCAACCCACCGCACGGACACCCTCACCGTACTTACTACCAAAACAAGATTCCTTTCATTCATGGCTGAAATGATAATAACAAAAGACGCTCTTTTGTTTAAAATTTTTGATCTCGGATTCCATTTCAGAGTATACATAGGTACTGTGGTACGGACACGACATTAGCGATATACGTAGCTACTCTCAGTTATGGAAATAAAGGAGCCTATAATTCTCATGACCTCAGACCAGACCATTAAAGCACTAGACTAGACACTTGTACCTTGGTAGAGGGAAATACTCACGGGAGGCTGGTAGTTATTATGGTCTCCCTGAGAGGTAACCTACCCCCGTACTACAATAACGTTGCCATGTCTCCCGACACTAACTATAGACCACCACAGCTTTCTTTTATTAACACCTAATTTACTACAGGCCACATAACGGCAACCTTTTCATAGCAACAGTAATTTCTAATAGAATAGAGTGGTAACTACCGACTACCATAGTTTTTTTCACGCAGTCCTATATAACAAACCATTATCGCTCATACCACATCGACATAAAGGTTCGGTTTGGGTACTTCTTTATGAGAAAAGAACAAGGTTTACGATCCGTATCGTAACAGTAAAGCCTTGGTATTAATAAACGTGGCTATTTTATTGTGCCATTAATGTCCGATGTCAAGATTCTTATGTACGAAGTGTTTAAGACTAAAATGAGTTGATGAAAGGGATATCTGGGTAAAAACAATAAACGTATGTGACTTAGTATGTCATAAAATGGTTGTGAAGGGATTTCTGGTCTTAAAATTGGAAGCACTTGGACGCGAGTATTCTGGATAAAGTTAATAAAAGAAAATATTGTAGGCCCACCACAAATTCCCACTACTGTGACTCCTGTAACCCAGGATCAACAGCGGCAACGACTTTCAAGTCCAGCGAACGAGCTGGGCCTTAGGGTTCAGATTGAACTGGAAACCCTAAATCCTGGAACTCTAGCTCAAACTGCCCTAATAATGCGGCTAATGCCATATACTCTTACCCTGAGAGTAACGCAATGCTGGGGCATTGCACCAACTACTGGGGTAGTTGGAAAGATATAAGCAGATGATGATAATCATCCAGTGAATTCATACTATACAGCTATTCCACTAATATTATATATCATGACTAAATAATCAGTGTGATCCGGTAACGTCATCATCATATCAGCCTATAGACTTCCACTGCTGAAGGAAGCCTCCCCCACAGATCGCCACAACGACCGGTCCTGCGCTGCCCTTGCCTAACGTGTTCCCGTCGCTTTCACCAGGTCGTCGGTCCACCTAGTGGGTGGCCTACCCACGCTGCGCTTTCCTGGTCTACACTCAAGAACTCTTCAATTCACTTTATTATAACTAATGTAAACATTCGTTTTAAGAAGTGAATAAAAGAGTCGCAATGCAGGTCTGTCATTGGGTGTATGCGTGTCGGTTGCCTGCTCCCCGGCCTGCAACGAAGTTTCACCATTTTACGGTGGCCTAAGTGTCTGTTTTGTACATAAAGCAAACTTTGAAGTCACCAAATATTTCTACGAGTAGGTATGCAACGCAAAGCACTTTTGCTATTTAAACTAGATATTATAGATGACGATTTTAAGATTAGAATAGAAGTGAATAAAAAGACATTCCTTTTACGCTGAAGAAAAGTTAATTTCACTTGAAAATGCTAAGTCATCTTTGAAGATTACGTAATTTTAATATCAAATGCTGAATATTTTCCTAAGTATATGCGGTTTAGGGCAACCGGACTCGGATATTACACTTAACCCAGCCGTAGTCGCGCGGATTACAAAATGTAATCCACCATTTAACTGTCACGAATTAAATTGTTTCTTTGTTATTGCTAGTACAAGGCTTTTTTTAATGCTAATACAGAAAGCTGTTTAAAACACGCCAAAACGTATTAAGTCTTTATATGCGTATTTATAAAACATACTTTTGATGTTGTTAACATTGTTTCTGCCCTTACTCCGTTATTAGGGGTCGGCGCAATATGTAGTCTTCCTCCATTAATTTCTTTTAGCCGTCATTTTAGCGCACACTCTTCTGATGTCTTTCACAGATTCCATCCACTTCATGTAGCCATCCATACCGATGACACTCATCTCTTCTCATCACATGCCCATAAATATTTTTAAACTTCCTCTAATATGCTCATTCCTAATCTTATCCATTTGAGTAACACCACATATCCGATCAACATTCACATCTCTGCTGCATGCAGTCATTTTTCATATTTTCAATGTTGGGCCGCAAAGTGACGGTTTGGCGGCCCAACATTTGGATACTTTTGAAAATAAATGAACACTTATTTCTGGGAGACAATTTAGAACTTTCTCACAAAAGACAAGACCCGCGATCGCAAACTCACATAACACGACAACAATGCGTCGTCACCGTAATCGGATTGCCCGCCAGCGGGGACAGCCTTGTCCGTGCTCCGTCCACTCCTTTTTCTTCTTGCGTCTACAGACGCTACAGGCACATCCCAGGCCGCTTCTCACCAATCTCCGCTATCCAATCCGCCGCGTAGCCCCAGCAATGTCCTATGCCCAGGTCCGTACCCATTCTGTGTTTCTCTAGATCGGTTGCTTAAGTTCATTCACATGTTCGGTAGATCCTTCGTGGTCCCTCCAATAGTCCGCAGTGATAAACAGTAGCAGAACTTCTCCCCGAGCAATGCTGTGAATTTCAATTCAAAAAAAAGAACCGGTTCACTCTACACGCGTAGCGTGCGGCATACGAGAATGAGCGGCAGTTTGGTAGAAACATCGCTGCGCATGTAGGGGTGTTCTCACTGCCGCGAGCTTGTATGAAGGTGTTTTTCTGTTAGGATAACTATTCTGTGGTCATAGTCCCAGAACTTAATTGATTGCTACCTACCTTAATTTACAATACAATGTAAACAAGCCTTTAATAGCCACATTTTGAAACCGATCAATAACTTTACCTACTAACCTAAAAAGCTTTGGTAAACATCACTTACCTCTGGCCAAACATCCCAATAAATTGAATTCCATTCAATTTGGAAGCCATGGCTCTTCCTTATTCAGCTCGCAGACAAATCACCTCATTAATTCTGTGGCACGGTTCTTGTACTTTGTCCTTGCTCTAAAAGATCCCTTAAAAAAATGACACCGGGACCGCAAAGATATTGCTTCCACCTCCGGACAGAGACGGATTTGTGCGGGTCAAGTTTGGGCCCTTTTCTTTTATTTATGAATGCAAGTTGACAAATGTCCGAAAGGTTTGATAACTCAATTTGTCAGCTTTTGGTAGATTTATTTAGTAGATTTATTAATAATATGATAGATTTATTTATATGTGAAAGAGAAATTCACTAGTAAAATTTATGTTTGTCAAGTGTTGATCAATTTAAAGGTTTGTTAACTTTATAGTGTATTTTTTAGGTATGAGAATTTGATGACGTTTAGCGTCGACTCATGACGTAATATAACTTTAGTTCGATACTAATTGTTTTTTTCAGAAATCGGTCACGTATAAAATTATGACTTTTGAAAAACAGAACTATGATTTATTATGCTCGCTTTGGTTCACAAATTGTCGTCTTTAAAGAGTTATAATATTGTTTTATCCAGAAGACTAAAACGGATTGTCATCAGTCTTTTATTATTAATTGTACCCACTGTCCATTATAAGTGGCGATGGGCTCACCCCCCGTCACACTGGACAAAAGTTTCGGTACTACTGGTGAAACGTGGATGTTTTGAGGTTTCAGAATATCTCTGACTACCCCCTCGGGGAATATAGTCGTGAGCATATGCTATGCTATGCATGCTTTTATTATTTTCTGTGTACAAAAAATGACAACCATGTTCACAATTAGTTCAACCCTGTCCTCTTACCTTTAAATTTAAACGAAATTGTTTTTCTGATTACGTTCCTTCGTTTAGACAGGAAGCTTGTACGCAAAAGTATTGCGACAGAGATTTTTAAATAAAAAGAGGATATTTTTATAACGTTTTTTTAAATAATGCTCAATATTATCCATCCATTTCACCGTCATTTCAAATTTTAATCAAGGAAAGGCACGTTTT
The DNA here is from genome assembly GCA_963693445.1 of Agonopterix heracliana. NCBI lineage: Eukaryota > Metazoa > Arthropoda > Insecta > Lepidoptera > Depressariidae > Agonopterix > Agonopterix heracliana. The sequence goes on from OY856332.1 coordinate 8,137,566, forward strand.
GTCAGGATTATGGTTCATTTCGGTTTACAGGCCGCACTTACGTTAACCTGTATTAGCAATTTAACTACAGGTTAAGTTTGTAATTGAAGGCCTCCGCACATTGCAGCGATATTATCGAGCGATATTATCGACAGCGATATCGCGACACCTTACACACTGCAGCGATTCCGCGATTCGCGTCACGCATGCGCCTCACCACTGAATGTAGTCGAAAGAATTGCGATAATATCGCGGCAGTGTGTAGGATCGCGCGCGTCCCCATACAAAATGTACTGGAAACAATTATCGCAAAATCGCAGCGATATTATCGCTCGATAAAATCGCTGCAATGAGCGGAGGCCTTTATGATTTGAAAAAACTGAGATAGCTATTTAACCCAGAGTTAAAAGATAACTCTATCCCCTAATAAAAACCGTAAACATGTTAAGAAATGTCCTATACAGAGTGTAAGTGACAGCCTAGCAAATACTAAAACGGTGAATTCAAACCATCAAACTGGACAACTATACATATTTTATATACTCTAATGGAGCCTCAGGAAACGCGAAAAAAAATCAGCTGCTCCATACAAAATAGCTGTACCTACGAGACTCAAATGTAAGAAACAGCTTTTTTCACGTTTTCTAAGGGTGGCTCCATTATAGTCCAATCATTTTAGGGTTTGACCCTAATAATAATTCATCTATCGCTGCAGTGTGATTAAGTAAAGTATACAGATTACGGTTGACAAATAATCTAGGACCTAGATTAATTTTGTCAACCGTTATCCTGTATATACCTACTTTACTTTATCACACTGCAGAGTTTCAGCGATAGATTAATTATTGTTAGGGTGTACATACAAGAAAACTCTAAAATGACTGGACTATTATGAAAGTTGTTCAGTTTGATGGTCTGAATTCACCGTTTCAGTATTTGCCAGGCTGTCATTTACACCCTGTTTAATAAATAAATATCTTTTCTTTACTATAACCAGTAGTACTATTACAGTATAACTAAGTTGGATATACCAGTCGACTATAATATTGTCACGCTCACTCCAACTCATAATCGTATTTCTGTCTCGAAATACGAAGGAAGCCGACTAGCATTATTAAATTAGATATACTATAGGTCGCGCTATCGCAATTTACCATTTGCATAAACACAGGATGTAAACTGAAATGCGTTTCATACTTAGGCTGCGTTTCGACCAGAGATGTGCGAGGTAGCGAGGCGGTGAGCGAGGAAACAATCCGCCAATAGCGCGCTCGCTCGATAACGTCATTGGGAAATTGAAGCACTCTAATTGGCCGATTTTTTCCTCGCTCACAGCCTCGCTACCTCGCACACCTCTTGTGGAAACGCAGCCTTAAGAGAATTTTATTCCGAGAGCGAAAATGCGCGCTGCGTACAAACGTACTATGGTGATATTTTCAATACTAACCAATTAAAGTCCATGAAATTTTGCAGAAACAGTCTGGAAACAAATCTCTATGCTTGTATGGAGACAGATTTTCGTTAAAATATACAGTTTCAATGCTAGGATTAATTTAAGTTTTGTATGGAAATCTTTGAGGCACTGCAACTTTAAAACTATACATTTTAACGAAAATCTGCAAGCATATAAATTTGTTTCTAGATTGTTTTTGCAAAATTTCAATTCAATATTTTCAATTCAATTCAATTCAAATTTCAAGACTTTAATTGGTTAGTATTGAAAATATCACCATAGTACGTTTGTATGGAGCGCGCTCCGAATTATATCCTCTTAAGGGGGTGCTTCAGACCATCATACTGAACAACTTTCACTATAAGACCAATATCAAAATGGCGACAAAAAATCGACTGTTCCATACAGGTCGAGTCGCCAGCCATGGACGTTTACTATGGAACAGCAGGTTTTTTTTTCTATTTCATTATTGGCCCTGTAGTAAAAGTAGTTCAGTTTCATGGTCTGAAACACCACTTTAAGTACCTATGTAACGCATAATTTGAGACATTTATGATTTCTTTCCCTGGAAAAAGAGGCACTGGCTAATAATTTCCGAATTATATAAGGTGCAAGGAAAATAATAATTAACATTTAAACGACATACCTGGGTAGGGTAATAAAAACTGAATAACTTTTACTATGGTAGCATATTTATCAGCGCCTAAAAAAATGTTGCTCCGTACGTTTTAGTCGAGTAGGTATTGCAGTTTAGTATAAACTGTTTTTTTTTTGTTCTGACAGGTTTGCTCCCATAGTAAAAGTTGTTCAGTTTTATGAGCAGAGAATTTGGTTTAAAGGTTAATGATACTTTTCCTTACACACGACGAAAATGTTTTCCCTTCCCTACAAATAGTATTGAATAATACCTACCCTTCTATTAACATAGCATTATGTCTGAACAACTTCGACCCGGAGGCGTTTCTTTTAAATAAAAATTGCATCTCCTTCCCAGTAACTTTTTCTTTTTCGCGGAAACAGTTTTTTATTCCAGTTCTCGCAAGTCGGCACAAAGAGTGACATGATTGAAAATTCTAGGCGAGTATTTACTAGTAGACGCAGTGCTTTGGGTGCCACCAGTTTCTGACCGTTATAAGTTTTGGGATTTGTTCCCAAAACAGTGGAGTAACGGGTAATATCTAATACGTACATACAGCCAGCGAATCATAAAGTTCAAGTGGAGATGAACAGGAAAATTCGGTAAAAGAGTTATACAGCTTTTCAACAACAAACATAAGTATATGCTCACGACTATATTCCCCTAGGGAGTAGTCAGAGATATTCTGAAACCTCAGAACATCTACGTTTCACCAGTAGTACCGAAACTCTGTCCAGTGTGACGTGGGGTGAGCCCTTCGCCACTTATAATGGAAAGTGGGTACAACACATGCCTCGAAATTGAAGCATGCAGGTTTCCTCACGATGTTTTCCTTCACCGCAAAACCAGTGGTGTTACAAATCGTACATAAATTCCGAAAAACTCATTGGTACGAGTCGGCCTGGACGGGTATCGAGCCATCGCCTCCTGCACGGCAGGCAAGGTTACTTGCCATGGAACACCAAGGCTTTCAACAACAAAAACACTTTAAATGAAACCATAAGCTTTTGTCTACAAGATCTACGGAAAGACATGGATCAATCTGTTCCTAACAGAAAACCACACGGCGGTATAAGTGTGGGCATGAGCACATCTTCCGTCGAGTAAATGGAATGTCATTGTGTTTGACTTGCCGTCATTGTGTAGACTGCCCAGGGCTAAATATTCGGTGATTGAACCGTGATTAAACTACGTACGAACCAGAACTTTTGACACATTTGGTATTGCGCTAATCGCAGTACTGCTCTTGACAGCCGTTAGATCCGTTTTGACAGATCGCTCGGAAGTTAAAAGCTGTCTGTTACATAGAGTTTAGCGCGATGCGGAATTCAGCACAGTTGAATAGTAATTGGATTGCAATGTGATTAGAACTGAAATGGATTAGGATTGAACTTGGATGTTTAACTTAGGCGAACTGGACGTATCGGAAATTCGATACGTCACTCAGGAAGGATGAGCAGATAAGAAAACCTGAGGTCCCGGAGTTCTGAATAAATAAATCACAAAAAGAACTTGATTCAAGTAGATTAGGTATACTTAATCAAACAAACACAATCTGCGGTCTAAATCTTGGCACAGTCGCTTTTCTTTCTCCTCGATTTTAAGGAGTTTATCAATATGAAATATCCTTGACATTCACAGACCCAAAAAAAGTTACCCTTTTTTAATTTAGGATACATTTGCTCCAAATTCTGATAAAGAAAACCCAAGAGTCAACCATCGAATATTAGAATACAGGGTGTAAAATTTAATCCATTACATATCGAACAGGGTTCATAAGACCATCTGTCTGTGGTGTGATGGGTAAGAATGCGATTTCCTATCCTTAACACTAGGTTAAGATCAAAATTTCCTGGCCTTAAGGTGTTATTACACTTGGCTAAATTTAGATTCTAACAAGAGGGACAGAGCTATAGGTTAGAACGAGACGTTGTAAGTACCTCCTTTTTTAACGGATAGCTCTGTCCCTCTTGTTAGAATCTAAATATAGCCAAGTGTAATAAGCCTTTTTGAAATAGCGAAATAAAATCTGCTATTCCTTAGAAAATGTCAATAGTTTCTCGAACAGAATGATGTACCGCTGAATTTATATCATCTTCATTGTTTCAAAAATGTTTAATGGGTTGTCGGTTTCGTACGGTAATTAACATAGAAGCCAATTTCTTTCATTTATCAAAAACCGCATCCTTTTGTTTCAATGGTTTCGGTCAGAAATGTGACCTTTTCCCCACGACTCAAACACATAATTAACCTATATCACTTTAGGATAAAGTTACTGAAAGGTCATTCTTCATTACAATTGACCCTGAAGGCGGTTTATACGATTCTAGTTACTGGATTTTACTTTGGTTTTAAAAATTGGTTCACTTTTAGGGCTTGTCCGCATAGCGATTTTTATTCGCGCGAATGATGTGAAATAAAACAGTCCTTTAGTTGACTCATAAGTCACCCACAGGAAGAAACGGGTAACCTCAAGCAAAAGTTATGAGTATTTAAAGTACGAAGTGCGGTCGAACTGCTAGTTCCTAAATATGCTTAAGGGCTCGTCCGCACAGCGATTTTTATTCGCGCGAATGATATCCTATGTGAAAGTAGGGTGTGGGAGGTCGTTTTAGCGGTAAACAGTATAGGAAGACGCGTGAAACAAACAATTTTCGTACTTAGTGTCTAGACATAAGAGTCCTGTCAGAAGTCATCCTATGTTATCACATTCATATCATTCGCGCGAATAAAAATCGCTGTGCGGACGAGCCCTTAAGCATATTTAGGAACTAGCAGTTCGACCGCACTTCGTACTTTAAATACTCATAACTTTTGCTTGAGGTTACCCGTTTCTTCCTGTGGGTGACTTATGAGTCAACTAAAGGACTGTTTTATTATACAGAGTGTAAATTTAAATACGTTACATATTTATTTACCATCAAACTGAAAAATGTTAACTATGGGACCAACTTTGAGATTGCGGAAAAAAACATCAGCTTTTTCATATGTTTCGGTCGAGCAATTATTTATATTTTCTATGGAAAAGCAAGTTTTTATCTTGGTCATAGTGAAACATGTTCACTGATGGACTAAAGCGCCCTGTTCGATATGAAACGCATTTAATTTTACTGTATAGTTTTTGTGCGCAAAAGATCGATCTCTTTTCAGGGTCTTAAAACGTTTCAGAAGGCTTAATGGAAAATTTTAAACTTGAAAAGACATATTTTCTTTATGTAAATAATAATAATAAATACACATGCCACCACACTCTCTACACAGATTACAGAAAGCAGTTGTCCTCAACACCTGTCGCATCACCCGCAAATTCCTCACGTCATCCACGATCTCATCCTCAGTCACGCTTGGTTAAGGCCCGCATGACTGAGTAACTACCCCTCTAAAAAGGGAGAAAATAAATAAAACTGAAAAATAATAATAATAATAAATCTTTTATTTCAGGTACAAGTCCCATAGCATTACATTCGATTCAAATAAATTAAAATAAAATAAAATTCAATAACAATTATATAGATTTTCGATACACTTATAATACTATAAGGTACTTACTTGTAAAGTAAGTCAATTATACATTATTCATTATACATTGAGTAGGTTTAACAAAAATCCTAAATGAACAAAATTAATGTTTGTGTTAGTTACTAGTACAAACATCGGTAGAACTACTAGCTTTACCGATGTAAATATGCCTGGAGGCAGCAATTTAAAGGCTCGTGGCTTCAAAACCGTCCTTTCAAAAGCGTCCACTTAAAAAACAATAGAACGGCCTGTGTTGCAAACGCCTGCTTAAAAATAATGAGTGCGCGAACCCTACTCGAGAAAATAGGGGATGAAATGTGAATGTGTGGGGTCAATGGGTATTAGGAGTGGTTGTGCCAAAAGAAAATGAGTGAATGAGATTTTGGACTTAGAACGAGCAAATAAAAAAAATAAAAAAAATATATTTATCGGGTTTTTATATAGGGTGTAAGTGACAGCCTAGAAAATACTGAAACGGTGAACTCAGACCATCAAACTGAACAACTTTTACACTGGGCTTTCCTCAGGAAACGCGAAAAAAAATCAGTTCTCCCATACATTTGAGTAGGTAGTGAAAGTTGATGGTCTGAGTTCACCATTTCAATATTTGCTAGGCTGTCACTTACACCCTGTATACAGCATGTAAGTAATAAAACATAGATCTGTGATGCGTTACGGAGAAATATGGACAGTTTCATGGACACTCGATCATAAGAGTCCTGGTTCGAATCCGCACCGACCTGTCGTCCGTGCTATTGAATATTTCTAACTTATGTACGTAATACCGTCTGGTCTCAAACGGTGAAGGAAAACATCGTGAGGAAACCTGCACTGGCTAAAAAAGAAATTCTGATGCGTATGTGAAGTCTACCAATCCGCATTGGGCAGGGCACGCGTGATGATGATGATGATGACGATTTACAAAAACGTGTTTCTTCTAAGTCACTTAAGGTCACCAATATACGGTTACGTATGTTCTCACTATTTATGTTAGGAAAGTAGTAAATGAAATAACTGTTCAGATTGACTCCACTATATTGTTACACAATATTTAACAGAATTTACAGGAAGTAATTTAGGGCGTTCGTATGTACGTGTAGAGAGAGCGTGGTGCCGGGAACAACTGTCGGTCGCCATCGAAACTGCTGATGCCGCTGCAACGCATAACCGCTGACCATATCAAATGTGTTCCCACAGACTGATGCCCATACCCTTCTTGACGGTAGGCCTAGTGCCCAGCATTGGGACGTTTATGAGATGATGATGATGTTCTAGTTAATGAAAACCCTATTCGATCCAAAAGCGGTTCAGACCATCAAACTGACCAAATTTCACTATGAAGCCAACAATGAAATCGGAAAAATAATTTGTCTATCCATCTTCTTCTTCTATCGAGTCGATGACAAGTCGCCAACGGATAGCACTGCCGGCAGCGTCCATAAGCTTAGTTCGCGAGCAGGTGTCAGGGCAGGAAGGGCAGGATATGAGGTGGGCCATAGTCTGTGGGGCAACACCGCATTCACACTGGAGATCAGACCCGTCTATGTAACCCCACTTGAACAGGTTGTCTTTACTCCGGCCGACCTAAGTTCTATCCATAGAAAACGTCAACGGCTACTTGACCCCGATGCATGAAACAACATTTTTGTTTTGGTTGCGGGTGCTTCCCTAGTGAAAGTAGTTTGGTGTCTGAAGCACCTCCTGTTCGATCAGATATTTAGTTTAAATAGCATCCACATGGGTAGGTAGAGTTTGGGCAATTCTAGAGGAAGATACCTAATTAGAACAAGCATAAGCATATGCTCACGACTATATTCCCCGAGGGGGTAGTCAGAGATATTCTGAAACCTCAGAACATCCACGTTTCACCAGTAGTACCGAAACTCTGTTCAGTGTGACGGGGGGTGAGCCCGTCGCCACTTATAATGGAAAGTGGGTACAATACATGCCTCGAAATTGAAGCATGCAGGTTTCCTCAAGATGTTTCCTTCACCGAAAAGCCAGTGGTGTTACAAATCGTACATAAATTCCGAAAAACTCATTGGTACGAGTCGGCCTGGACGGGGATCGAACCATCGCCTCCTGCACGGCAGGCAGGGTTACTCGCCACTGGACCACCACGGCTACGTAATTAGAACAAGGTATATTTAAAAACATTTCTGATTGCCCCCTCGGGGAATACAGTCATGAACATTATTATGCTCAAAGAGAAATACCTACTGGAAGAAAATTACCCATTCGTTTATAAACAAGATACTAGACTGGAATCAGAAATTGAACCCGAAATAAACAAGATACTAGACTGTAATTAGAAATTAAAGCCGAAATTAATGATAAAGCAATTAAAATGTTGACCTAATTGACGCTAAATTAACTGTGGAAGTAGAAATCGCTTGAATCCCTCGAGAGATGCCTAATTTATATAAAGTCTGAGCGTTCCAAACAATAATAAAGCGCCGCACCAATTATTTTCTGGTTACATCCAAACTATTATAAAACTGTAACTGAAGTGTATTTACATTGAAGATGATATTTACAAAAAAAAAAGATTACGATATGGTTTTAGGTATCCTGGACTCAAAATCAAACTTTTTTAGAAATTTTTTCTGTTTGTTTGTTTGTTTGTTCGCACATCACACAAAAACTGCTGAACCCATTTTGATGAAACTTTTTTGTTTGATAGCTTATGATCTGACTTTAAATCTGGTATATAATTTGTGCGGACGAAGTCGCGGGAAAACACTATTATTTTATACAACTATAGCTTTTGGGCTTGGTTTGGGGTAGCTTTTCACATCCATCGTTGCGTTTTGATCTCATTTTCAGTTTGATGGGTAGAGTATGTGGTTGAAAGGTTAATGATACTTTTCCTTTCACCCTGGTTAATCACGTGCGTTTTTGTCCAATATTTTTTTGAAAGTTTACATTTGAAGGAAAATGATATATCAGAAATAGAAAATCCAAAAAGACCCCTTAGGGATGAAATGGTGTAAAGTTGTGACAAAGTGGGTACCCTATTGACAACAGAAGAAGCTGGGAAATACAACAGGGGATAAATAATAATAAAGATAGAGAGATGATCTCCGCAACAACCTACATTTCCCGGTCCACCCAGTTCAGCTCCATAACCCGAGTAATTTGTAAGTAATTTGCATTTACATAATGCATTCAGAGATAGACCACGATTAGTGCATCCAATTGCATTAAGACACAAATTTCTCAAAAGGGCCTCTACGTGTTGTACAAGCCCATAAAATACCTTATAGAGATGGAATAATAATTATTATTAGTGTGCTTAAAATGACTACAATAATAATAGACCATTACCCGTCAGCACCTCGTACATGACACATAATAAATCGTAACTAATCCGTGCCAGAGTGTAGCTTTATTTGGCACCGTTCACGTCATAGATTAACGTTACGTTAATGGTGCAGATGTGATAAACGATATCTGAAGAATCAGTGATAAATTGTACCTACGCTTCTTCTTCTGAGGCGCTCGTTGGTGCAGTGGAGTTTCTGTATTGGAAACGGTCTCCGAAGTTGAGCAACGTCAGGTCCGGTCAGTCTTTGGATGGGTGACTTCAAAGGTATCCGTACACGACCGATTTTTACGTCCGATTGATGGACCGACTTTGTTTTTGTCCATACTGAAGAAACTAGGTCGGTCCGTGTTTGGTATTTCATCTCGAGCATCTAAGTGCTTCAGACCACGGTTTGATCGTTTCGTCAGATGGCGGGTGTAACTATTTTTTAAGGCAGGTCAGAGATTGAAAATTATGTTACAGCAGCATCATGACAACTATCTTGCCTACACCAATCTGCACTAGGCGCGTGTGGTGGATTATTAGTAAGAGAAAGCCTATGCCTACAATGGGATTCTAAGGGCAATAACTATAACACCAAGCAGGTAAGGTTGTCTGGAAGAAATAGCTTTTTAGCGATAAGCCCGCATATTTTTGTACCTTCTGTATTTCCTGTTTCTTTAGTCTCTGTATATTATGTTTTTTTGGTGTAAAAGAAAGTATTATTGATTGATTGATTGGCTTAAAAATTACGAGGATTTCTAAGTTTCAATTAACGTCAAAGAACTTTTGATATTTCACGTGGTTTTTTATTAGTCATGTATTTTTAGGCGGGCCTAGTTTGACTTTTTGTAAGGGATAGAGAAAGAAAAAAACCTGTATAAAAACATGTAATTGTCTTTTCTTTTCACTGCCTACCTAGTTAACAGACGGTAAAAAAACATCTAAGCTAATGAAAAATAAAATGTGTAATAATTTCTACAAACTTTTACATTGCTGTAATTATAAAGTAAAATAGTGAAAATGTATATCTCATTTCTCTTTGAAGTAGAATTCAAAAGCTTTGTCTTTCTGTTGATATTTAGGGCTTGAGTCTCTTTGAACGTATTAGATACGTAGGTTATGTATTGTTGGGTGTTTGTCATAATTAGCTCATGATAATAAATAACTATATTTACTTCGTAACAAAGCACTGCTTTTAATAAATTATTCTGTAGGCCTACCATGAGTTTTCACCGTACTTTACTACTGTAGTAACGTCACTAATTTTGTATTTAATTTCGTACAGCGCTCCTATTGGTTACGTTGAGACCTAATTTCTGCCATACGAATTGGTGACGTAACTACAGTAGAAAAGTACGGTGAAAACTCATGGTAGACCCTCTGGTAATTATTTACATTTATTTTAGGGTTTACAGTAAAACAAAGAAATAGAATACGGCTTCGTTTGAGAAGGAAATGTGATTTTGAATAGTATTTAGAGTTTTAATAGAAATAAAACGTGCTAACTTTACTGACGAGCGAATGAACGAAATCTTTATTAGGAACCAAAATGATGATTAGGTACGGTATAACAAACTAAATCATAATTACAACCAACTTATGAATGAACTTTGAATCTAATTATGAAGTTTAGATTTCAAATATCTAAACAAATTATACTCACGACCGAAATTCCTTTCGGGATGGGCGGAAACTTTACTACAAAGAACAAAGATTCACCGTTTCAGGACCGGTATGATGGAAAGCGTGTAAATTAAGAGGCCTATACCCAGCAGTGAGGTTTACCGTTTTATTTGAATCAGACAGATAGTTTAAATAATCACAACGGGCCCAAGTTGTGTGTTTCGCTCGGCTACAAAGTTATTCTGCGTCTCGTACTTTTGAAACCTCCGCTTGCTCAGGTTTTAATACAAGTACTCGCGCCAAAAAGCAACTTTGCAGCCTAGCATAACAAATAACTATTTCTCGCGCTTTTAGGAGAGCGAAAGCAACGCTTGCCGCGGCATGTAGAATGGAGACAAACGGAGTCGCGCGCAAGTGGATAAATCATACTAGAAGTGCTACTCTCTATATCCCGTACTTTCACCGCTATAAATACCAACTAAAGTATTTGAATCTAGTAAAATCCGATAAACTGAAATGCAGCGAATCGGCTTTTAAATCAACAATACTTAACATAACATTAACGAACAATAATAATTTCATACTAAATTTTAACATAACCATTGTGGACAGGCGTAATATGGGTCCCAATACAAATGATTTAGCATCGCTTGACCCGAATATTCTCAGTGAGTTATGAGTTAATTTGTATGCGGAAAATATGGTGAGGTCACATGACAGGATAAGCGGAGCGGGCTATTTGTCTTGTCGGATTAGGGCGGAGAATTGAGTGGCATGCCTTTTTTGAAGATTTAACATCGGCATATACGCTAGCTTGAGGGATTTTTATATGAATTGTGGTGGTTCAAAAATAAATTCTTTACCTTTAAATGTAGGTAATTGCAAGAGCTCGGTGGCGCGTTGCGGAGAGGTATGGACTCTCAATCATGAGACAACATGCCACGTACCAATAAGTTATTCTAACTGTACGTATTACCGACTGCTCTCAAAAGGTGATGGAAAACATGTGAGGAAACCTGCATATGCAGAAGAAGAAATTCTGATGCATAATTATGTGAAGTCTACCAATCCACATTGGGCACGCGTGGTGGACTAACGCCCAAACACCCTCCTAGAGGGTAGGCCTGTGCCCTGCAGTGGGACGTATATAGGCTGATGATGATGATAAAATGTAATTAGGTATTGTTTTATTCCATTGTCAAATATTACCATCTTATGCTACGCTCTTTTAGGACGGACCAGTCTACATTTTGCAAGGACTTCCTGGTTCAAAATGACTCTGATCTTCTTCTCTGTGTAATAAATGTGTCCAGCTCTCTTTTACCTCACTCAGTATACATTTTATCCTCACATAAGAAACGATTTGGTTAGGGTATAATCAGACTATCAAACTAAACAACTTTCTCTATGGGACCAAAAAGTAATTCGTGAAAAAAAAATTGTGTCTTTTGGTCAAGTAGGTATGAACCTGGGCCTCTACCCGGACATTCTAACTTCGCAACTGCGTGGACGTATTCGTTCCAATGTCAACTCTATTACAATTAAGTTTAGACCGAAACGATCGCGATAAATCTAAAGTCCGGTTACAGGGTCTATAATATAGTCTAAAAGAAATCGTCATAACACCAAGTATTCAATCATTTTAATGACGGCCCGACAGCACAGTCTGTAGTGAACCTGCCTGCTGTGCCGGGGGTCACGGGTTCGAATCCCATAAGGGACAAATATTTGTATGACGATTATGAATATTAGTACCCGAGTCATGGATGTTTGTATCTATATGTTGTATGGTTTCCATAATAAAAGCCTTTAGTGCTTAGTTTGGGATTATTACAATGTATGTGCCTGTGAGCGTTATATATGTATTCTATATCGTTGTCTAGTTATCATAATACAAGTCCAGGCTAGATTCTGGAACTTTAAATGTGACCAGATAATCTGTGTGACACTGTCCAAGATATTTATTTATTTTAAATGGCAATGTTCTTGATCAATCTGCTTGACGTGCCTTTCGAAGCAAGAATTCGTGATATTAACGCTACCGCTACCTCTTAATCGAAAACGTTAATTTATCCTCAATATTACCACTGAATCCACCTACTCTGAACAATAGGGTTGGCAACTGATTTGCATTCTAACGAGGCCCATCCCTGCTGAAATATCGTATTAATGTCATATAAACCACTACTCGCGGGTTCCGTATCGCCACACAATAAAAGTTACATACCAAAAAAAAATTATTTTCTCCAGGACCCTTAGCGTGAGACATTTGGCCCCACTTGGCCGGTTTTATTATTTGTTGCTATACTGTAGACTTTGCACTATAATCACACCAAGTTTGACACTTGTATTTTTTACCGTTTTTACGATACAGCACGAACAAAAACAAAAAAGTTTCCTGTATGGTATAAATACATTTTTTACTTTTTTTTATTGTTTATCAATAAAATATATAGAGTCTTTCTTAGTATGCTGACACTTTTTTAAGGGGACGAATCAAACTGAACAACTTTCTCTAGGGCACCAACATCGAAATCGCAAACAAAAATCTACTGTTCCATACTAAACTGTAAACCAAGTCGAGCCAAATGTATGGGATAGCTGATTTTTTTTTCATGTGTCGGGTCATGCTCTTAAAAACTGTCAGCATATTAAGTTTGAACCCTGTATGAGTTATGTTATGTATGACACATATTCCGTGAAAGTTTTAAATGGCGATCTATAAAGGTTCAAAAGATACAGCCTTTTAAAGTTAGGACGGATAGACGGACGGATGGACAAACGGACAGCGTAGACTTAGTAATTTGATCCCGTGCAAGGGTGCCACCCTTTGTTTATGAATTCTTCAAAAAGAAAAATTTGTGGTTGTATGAATTTTATATTGTTTTTTAATTTGTGCTATTCGAAACTTGGCAATGCTGAGAGTGACATGATAAACGGTAAATTTAATTTTCTCACCTCCGGACGGAAAGCGTCAATTGTCGTCCCACTGCGCTAAACGCTGTTGTCGCTTTCCACCTCCGCCGAGGAGACAAATAGTATACTAACCTTAGACAGTAAATAAGAAAGCCTCAGATCACATGTTTTCAACAACAATGAACAATTCCATGAGATCTGAGACCTTTCTTACTTTCCTGTCCTCGGTGTGTAATCTACTAAAAATGCAAAGTTAATTACAGTAAAATTCAATCAGGTAGAAAAATACATTTTCATTTTGCCTTTCCTACTCCAAATCACTCCGCCAATCCCCTATTAATAAGCTAAATACGATAGTCAAACAACCACTTCGTTAGCAACACGATGCTGATAAAAACAGATAGGGTCCCGTACAAAAATAGTAAAAAACCTGTCGTTGAAACTGCTTCTGTCTTTTTTATGCCACAGCTATAACTCATCAAATAGTATTGTCAGCATAATAATATTTTAATTTCATTACAAAGGGTGTTTTTCTAGAGGTATACAAACAAATTTTTCTCCCCTCCGGACGGAAAGTATTGGGATTGGGGATCTGGATGAAATAAATACACCAGCAACTAGGATTTGGATATCAGATTATATTAATATATTTAGATCGTTTCAACTAGGATGATGTAGAAGTTGGAGCAGAGTGACAGATGACAGACAAGAAAAAAACAATAAATACGAATAGATTCATTTTTGTATTCTAAGGCCCACTTGCGCCAACCACGGGTTAGCAATTAACCCCGGATAAAAGATTTGTTTTTCTATACAAAAAATCATTGGTTACCAACTTAACCTGGAGTTTATTGCTAACCCAGGTTGGCGCAAGTGGGGCTAAGGAGACTTTAATCCAACATCAGTTTTCGTCCCGCTGCGCTGAGTTGTCGCTTTCCACCTCCGTTGAGGAGAAAAATAGTACCTATACTAACTTCGGGCAGTGAATAAGACAGCCTCAGATCACAAATATTTGTTGATTACATGAGATCTGAGACCTTTCTTACTTTCCTGCCCTCGGTATGTAATCTACTATTAAAATGAAATAAAACACGTAAAAATAAATTTTATTGACATGGTATTGGTTTTATGTAAAAGATATTCTTATGCCATTAGTGCTTTAAATGAGCATATGGGCGCCACGGCTGGCTCGAATTTAGTGTAATCGGGAAGTCCAACTTTCGCGACACCATCAATTTATTGCGGGAAACATTCGATGAGCGCTTAATTTCACGTGATGGACTGTGAACTGGCCTCCAAGATCGTGTGATCTCACACCTATGGATTACTTTCTTTGGGAATATCCAGGGTGTAACAAAACACCCTAGTAATACTTAAGGGGGTGTTTCAGACCATCAAACTGAACAACTTTCACTATGGAGCCAACTTCGAAATCGCGAACAAAAAATCAGCTGTCCCATACATTTTAGTCGAGTCGGTACGCCAGTTTTGTATGGTCCAGCAGATTTTTTTTTCGCGGTTTCTAAGTTGGCTTCATAGTGAATCACCCCCAAAGCACCCCCTAAAGTATTACTAGGGCCTTTTGTTACATCCTGTATGTGAACTCCCACGTCTACGCAGATAAACCACAGTCGTTGGACCACTTGAAAGCCAACATTCGCCGCGATATTACGCAGTCGAAAATTGGACTTCCGGATTAAATTTCTATACCTCTATAGAAACAAATTTTACAAAAGTTTGAAAAGCACTTGTTTGTTAAGAACTATTGCAACACTACATCATTTTCCGTTGGCTTGCATTGGCCCACAGTAGGGAATCCGTTGGGATATATGAAGTTTTGGTTCAACCAAATTATATGATGATATTATAATTATGATGAATAGATGCTACAAAGCCAAGGCTTATATTATAACACTGCGACCAGTTCTGCTCTATATTGTGCTCACCCATATTTTAACACATAAATAAATAGCTCTCACAGACACTACATTAATAATGATCCCAAATAAGCTTAGGCCTTTTATGACCTCTGGGAACTATCCAACAACGACACATTCCAAGACCGAACCGGGATTGCATCCAGGATCCTGGTTTGGCAGTCCGGCGTTGTAACCATTACACCAAACAAGTCTGAGCAAGTGATAATGATAAATACAATGGTTCATAAATTCCGTAGAACTTAGTGGTACAATCGAACCGCTATTATATCTCTTGCGTACAGGTTCTTACCGCTCGGTTTTTTTATCTTCTACATCATCTTATTTTAAAATCCTCTACTAAAACCAGTTCACAACCAAAAAAGTCTGAAACAGTGCACGCTAATAGAAAATCGTCACGACTATATTCGCAGAGGGGGTAGTCAGAGATATTCTGAAAACTCAGAACATCCACGTTTCACTAGTAGCACAAAGCTAGTAGTACCGAAAATCAAAATAAAAATTATTCGAAACCGTCAAAACTCGTCTCTCACAAAAGCAGATCTACAATAGTCAAGTCGTTATTAAAGTTCTTATACGGAACCGTTGGTGATTAAAATCCACCCTCACTTGGCAGTCTTTTTTCAATCGTGACTGCGCAGGAAACCATTACGTTAATACGTATCTTTGAAAAAGGCTTCATTTTATTGGTCGGTGGCAAATGAAATGCACTTTTGAGGCTCTCCTTTGAAGCAATGACCTACATTCGGAATGAAAAGTTACTGCATTTTGCTTGAATACGGAGCTGAACAAATTAGAAATATACTTTTATCAGTCATAGTGTTAAGCTTATCAAAAAGTTATCTCAATTATAGTACGACTCCTACTATAGGAAACTAACTGTATCTTTAGTTACTATAGGTGCAGATTAGACCACCACCATGGGTAGAGACCCATTTTACTAATGTAGCTACAGAATCAGCTGTTTCATACATTTGACTCGTGTACGCATTGCAGTTTAGTATGGAGCAGCTGATTTCGTGTGCGCTGCCAGGTTTACTCCCATAGTAAAAGTTGTTCAGTTTGACAGTATGTGGTTTAAAAACTAATGATACTTTTCGTTACACCGTGTATAGAATCCTTCTTAATGTGCTGACTGATTTATATTCTCTGTGGTCTCTGCAAAATCTGCAAATTCACTCGACCCAAATGTATGGATAGATATCTTTTTTCGCGAGTTTGGTGTTGATCTCGTATAAAAAGGTGTGCAGTTTGAGGGCCTGATCATCTCCTTAAAAATTGTCAGCATATTAAGAAAGTCCCTGGACCTCGATCATACTAATTTAAAACGTTGAAGATCAATCCTTACTTCATTTCAGTTCTAATCACATTGCAAACCAGTTACTATTTTTTATTAATGGACTCTTGCTTGTGTGTCAGCACTGCATTTTCGCCAGTGTCAAATAGTTTATGGGAGAATCTATCTCAATCTCAGGGATTGTTTTTCATCAAGAACAACAAGACATTGAGGTTTGCGGAGCCACGTGGCAGGCAAAAACGCGACGCGAGAACACAACGCGAGACAAGTTCTCGCATCAGAACCTGCAACGTGACTCCATCCAGTTATTCCTCTCTCTCCAGTTACTCCAGCTACTTATTAACTTTTTTTTTGTATTTATAATTAATAGCATTTTGCTTGTGCGTAGCACCGCATTTCCGCCAGTGTCAAGTGTAATTTATGGGAGTATCTATCCCAATCTCAGGGATTGTTTTTGTTCAAGAACAAGAAGAGATTGAGGATTGCGGAGCCTCGTGGCAGGCAAAAACGCGACGCGCGAAAACCACGCGAGACGTGTGCTCGGGTCAATTCCTGCAACGTGACTCTCCTTATTTACGATGTGATTGACAGCTGACATATCGAGCGATCTGTCAAACGTTTAAAGATTAGCGCAAAACCGCATAATGTTGAGCTTCACTCATGGTCCAATCAAGGTTCTGTGAAGACTGATTGAGCGCCATCAGGCCCTGTATAAGCAACCAAGACCAAAATGCACCGCAACTGAAACTGTTCGCCAGCTCCCGAAGCGGTAAGCGATTCCAGCATTCCACGCGGCAATGCTCAGTATTTTCTGTGTTTTTGTTTTGTAAATTAAGATCAAAATGCAGCGAAACTACTGCTCGCCGCTGCCACCGAAATAAACCTTTGAAATACTATAGAGAAAAGTTATTTTCTAAGAACTGACTGACATGTTATTTTTGTCATTTCACTGAACCAGTTTTGGGATTTTTCAAATTACTAGTAATTCTTAGGGAAATGATAACATCGTGTTGTTATTTTAACGACCTCCGTGATTTAATTAAACCATCTGGAGATTTGTCCAAAAGTGCTTTTAGGCTGATTTGAACGGGTGACTTTCAAAAATCGCTCTTCTGATCTCTTTTTCTGTCATACCTCTCTGCTACAGATGTATATTGGATGAAATGAATCGATTAAATGTATTTTGCTCTATGAAAGCTTTCTATGAGTCTTCGTACCCAATTGAATTATTATACAGGGTGTTTCGTTAGTAAAAATAAATATTCAAAACTCTTAAGGGGGTTGTTTAGACCGTCAAACTGAACAACTTTCTCTATGGGACCAACAACGAAAACGCAAAAAAAAAATTTGATATCCCATACATATTTTAGCTCTAGTCGATTTGGAGAGCATGGAACATAAATTTTTTTTTTCGCGAAGGTTGTTCAGTTTCATGGTCTAAACCACCACCTTAAAGGTTTATTTGTATTTTTGTAACACCTTGTATACAGGGTCCTTCTTAATATGCTGACACTAATTTTTTAAGGGGATGATCAAATGTATGGGACATTTGGCTCGAATAGGTGTGCAATTTTGTATGGGACAGCAGATTTTTTTTTCGCGATTTCGATGTTGGTCCCATAGAGAAAGTTGTTCAGTTTGATGGTCTGATCATCCCCTTAAAAAAATGTCAGCATATTAAGTTGGACCCTATTATGTATAATACTTAGACGAACTAAACGATTAAATGGACTGGTATTGGATTTACATAGGACCACCTTTCGAGGGTTTATGTTAGATTTCTAATTGATTCCTGGGAAGCTGCCTTTACAACTCAGGTTTCCTCTTAACCGCTGCTCATTCAGTGAGATTCCTTCATCATGTACAACTAAGAATGTACATCAAAATTTAATCAGCGCAGTAATTCCAACAGATAATTATTATTCCACAGGCGCCCATATCACGAGTAGATATATCGTAGCAAATTGCCAGACTTGGCCCAACTGAGCCAATTCGCCAGCCGCAAGCTCTCAGAGGCAAAACTTCTCTCATATTTAATTTGGCAGCGTAGTCGCATGAGACATATTATTGCTAACATGCAGCTACTAAGGCTTCATATTTTATTAGCGTGATGAGTTCAACGGTCGTCTGATTGTGTTAGTTTGTTCAGTGCTAATTTGGTTTTAGTTTTAATTGGATACGATAATTTTGTTTGGAGATAAACGTTGCATTTCTGTTAAATTAATTGTATGTTGTAGGTTTTCGACAGTGTTCTGAAATATGTTATGAATACTGTTTGTGTTTGTTCGAGTATGAGCTCGCGAATATCTTTTCCGAGGGGTTAGTTAGAGACATATTCTAAATATATATTCGTGGGCACATACTCAAATCAACACGAAAAGTATAGGTACATAATTTATTAATTACCACCACGAATTTTTATTAGTAACGATACTTTAAGGGTGTATTCAGACCGTTAATCTGAACAACTTTCCCTATAAGGAACATGGGTTGTATGTTGTATGGGAGGTACAAAACTTTGTCTCGTTTTTCGACCCATGTTTCTTAGGGAAAGTTGTTCAGATTCAAGGTCTGAATACAGCCTTAAAGGTTCGTTACTTATTTAATATTATTGGTGTATAATCATATTCAGTATTCTAGTCAAATTTGGGTATTGTAACTAAGTATTCAGAATGTCATTGTCTGCCCCCTTGGGAAATATAGTCGCAAACGTTATGCTATCCTACGGTATCTACCATAATTTAGATCGAAATAAAAATTAATTCCGTTAATAAGTTACCAATGATTATGAAACTGACATCGTCAGTAAGTAAACGCTTTTTTCTTTAATCTAATCGAAGTCTTTAATCGTTGATGATTTGCTATGCCTAATACTATGGCATCCATTGAGGAGTTTTATAGTTCGTCTTATTCTTCACCAGATATTCACCAAATTATTGTTCTCTTCTATGTAGAAAATAATCAGGCGCGAATGACGATTAATTTCTACTATAATTATGTTTGTCTTCTCTTCAGACTTTTTGAAATAATGAAAAAAAAATACTTCAAAGTGAATAAAGTTTTTGAACCTAAATCTTTAAGTTATAGAAAAACAGACATAAAAACACTTTTTTTTTGAAGATGGTTAAATACTAAATCAAAATACAAAACTAGTACACGAACAAAGATAAAATCAAGAACGAAACGATCTAACCCATGATAGAGACAAAACCACTAAAGTAGTTCTAACCGAGACCCTTCTACCACAAGAGAACCTCATATCACTAAACAACGATAACCGCAGTGATCGAGTATCGAACTGCGGCTCGTTATTATACGCCAAGTTCGTAAGTTAAACAAATTTCGTGCAACTTGGCACTCGCGAGCGGTTTGGTGTGGGTTAAACGAAGAATGACGAGCGAACCTAGAACCCAGGGGTACCTAGAACCCAGGGGACCGTGTAATTTCTCTATGCCTAGAACCTACTTACTACACTAATTTTCAATCGCTTTCTCGAACTCTGCCTCTACTTGTCCTCAAAATCTGTATTCTCAGTATTGATATCTTATGTGGCATAATTTTCATTACCTATGTACTTACCTTTAAAGTTACTTATAATTTAAACTTGCCCACTTCCAGTATACCCACATACTAATTAAAAAAAATAAAAGAAAAAGCTTGTAAAGAGTACAAGAATGAGAATTTTATTGTAATGTTGAAATAGTAATTTTTCATTTTCTTGCTTTCTTTTGTAACTTTTTGTAACTTTTAATAAAAAAAGGGAATCCTATCATGCGTTGCCAGTTATTTTAAGCAAGAATTATTGTAACATATTTAATACGCTGTTGGTTCAATTAACAAATATAGTAGATTACACACCTAGGGCAGGAAAGTAAGAAAGGTCTCAGATCGCATGTAATATCAACAAACATATGTTCGAGTTTAGTATACTATAACGCGCAGCGGGACTAAAATTGACGCTTTCCGTCCGGAGGGGAGAAAAAAAAATAAACACAGCTTTTTAATTACCTACTAACATAACATAACATTTTAAGGGTGTGTTCAGACAGTGAAACTAAACAACTTTCCCTGAGAAACTTGAGACGAAAAACACACCCTTAAAATCTTTTCACTAAAAAAATGTCCATACGACACTCGAAAGTCTCACCCGATCAAGAATATGAAATTGAATCTAGATTTTAAGATGTTACTTCAGAATGCAGCCATTTTAATTATTATATTATTATAGTCATACCTCGTCGGTTAAACCACAAACTAATTGTATAACGGGCATACTCATAATTCGTTTAGTTGCCATATTGTCGAGTATTCTCCTGCCTTGTCTAATAATCGTGTTATGTACTTGGGATTGTGCTGAAACTTTCAACGGTATAGCTTTGGACATGAGTCGCGGTGCAGATGGTGAAGAAGGATTTAATTGAGGTATGTTACGCTACTGGTCGTGAGGAATTCAAAGGCATACAATAAATAGCCAACAGTCGGTTGATATGGGCGCTGATTAATTTGATTAGATAGTATGTTAACTGATATTTCGCTCTACGTTTTGAAGCGCTCGTTGGCGTAGTGGAGCTTCGGATTGGAAACGATCACCGAAGTTAAGCAACGTCAGGTCCGGTCAGTCTTTGGATGGGTGTCCGTTTAGTGGTATTTCATCTCGAGCGTTTCCGTGCTTCGGAAGGCTCGTTAAGCAGTTGGTGTCGGATAGTTCCGTCAGATGGCGTTGTAACTATTCGTTAAGCCAAGTCAGAGGCCTATTGGCGGCTTGAAAATTCTCTGACAGCAAGGTGACCACTACCTTGCCTCCACCAACACGCACTGGGCCGGCGTGGTGGAGTATGGCCCACTCCCTCTCACCCTTATTCGTGAGAGGAGGCCTTTGCCCTGCAGTGGGATTTTCGGGGCTATAACTTACTTACTTACTAACTGATATTTCGCTGCAACTATAACTTATTTTTATACAGGGTGTGAGGGTAAACAGTTGCATTACTTTAAGGGTTGATTATTCCCATCATATTGAACAACATTCCCTAAGAAACTTGGGACTAGTAAAATGGAAAGTATATTAGGAAAGTAGATTTTTTTTTCAAGATTCCAGACTAAATGCAATCAACTAATCGAACGTTTATAAAAAGTCGAAAAAAATTCTCGATTTTTCTCTAGGTTTTTAGGAGAAGTCGTTGATTCTCATGGGTAAAATCACCCCTTAAAATAATGCAACTATTTACCCTAACACCCTGTAGTTGCAGTTGCTATAACAGGGGTATGTCTATAAAAACTTTTAATCTTTTATTCATTTTCTAGAATAAAAATGTTTCCGAAAAGATCCAGTACTTATAACCTACTTGCACAAGAAACAAGGACCTCAATAACGACCCTTATTTTATTTTACTAGTCCAACCTTAATTGAAGGCTTTATTTTCACTTCAATTGACAAAAGGCAATCTCTCATCTCACCCTACAAAAAACTTTTTTGTAAGAAGAAAAACGCGAGCAAATCACTTACCCTAAACAAAAAGATACAATCGCTAACAAAAGCTCTCTACGCGTTTAATAATAACCTGCAGAAACCGGAGTATTTGCCGGCACATTACATACCGTATCGTTGTATCAGCCCACGTTAATGCAACTTGCTTTTAACCTACTTCGGATGAAAGCGTGCACCGTAATACTGAGCTTAAAGTGTGTAAACTCGGCATTGTGTTACACCGTGGTGTAATGGGGGCGAGTGGAACTTGATAGGTTGTCATCGAACTGAATGGTTTCGAATGACATACTGACATTTTGATGAATGGTTAAAGGGATGTAGATAAATGATTGGTTTATCAAAGCTTCGAGCTACGAGTATATTTAGATATGTGTCATTATATTACTTGTTTCAGTTTTTATATATCGTGTGTAGGTCATCATCATCTCAGCCGATGGACGTCCACTGCTGGACATAGGCCTCCCAAGGATCGCCATAATGACATTGGTCCTGCGCTGCCCTCATCCAACAGGTTCCCGCCGCCTTCACCAGGTCGTCGGTCCACCGTGTGGGGGCCTACCCACGCTGCGCTTTCCGGTACGCGGTCGCCACTCGAGAACTTTTCGGCCCCATCGGCCATCAGTTCTGCAAGCAATGTGCCGCGCCTACTGCCACTTTAGTTTAGCAATTCTTTGAGCTATGTCAGCAACTCTGGTTCTACTGCGGATTTCTTCATCTCTTATTCGATCTCGCAGGGAAACTCCGAACATAGCCCTATCCATTGCCCTTTTAGTGACTATCAGCCTTCTTATGAGGCCTTGTGTGTAGGTATATAATTTAAATAATACTTTTTAGTGATTATTACCTTTAGAATTGAAGAATACACACACTCTTAGACTTTGCTACTACAGCAATTTTGTAAAAAGTCAATTTTTAAGGTTTCCGAATGGAAATAAGTGTCAATTGGCTATGTGGCTAGCCTTTTTTTGTGGCCTTCTTTTTAGTGTTGATGATTTTGCCAATGTCTAGTCTATTTAGCAAAAGAGCTTGACGTTGTACGGTTATAAATATTTGGTGAGTTTAAGGGTTGTTTTAGATAAAAACACTGTCTTACACCACACAATGCAGACGTGTAAATTTTAATTTTAATTTTTAATAAGTGTGCTTTAAGCTATATTGAATAAATTATGTCATGACTTAAATACTTTAAATAGTTACATTACGTTACAGTGTAAAGTCAGGTAAGCTCTAAGCGTGTAATGCGGTTTGTAGGTACAGTACGTCATACGCTAGCGGTTACTTTACATATTCATTAAGTCGTTCGTTTGAGCGTACCCCTATTTGCGTGAATTCACTTTTGTGGATGACTGTATCTTGATAGGGTTACCTGTTACGAGGTTTTGAGAGGATTACGTCTTTTCTGTGGAGTGAATGTCGCGCGGAATTTTGAATATGCTTTCTTATTAAATGTATTTTGGGTACGTTGTCATTTTCGTATGGGTTTATGGTTATTCATGTTTTATAATATCATAATAATGGTTTTTAAATTAAATGTATTTTGAGAACGCACTGACTGACGTAGCTAGACGAAAAGATGGCAGGTGGAGTAAAGCCTTAACAGAGTTGACCGAGATTAGGCAAAAGAGAAGTGGGTCGTCCGGCAGCCAGGTGGGTTGACGACATCTGGAAAAGTATAGGCAAGACCTGGATGCGACTGGCACAGGACCGAGAAGAATGGCAAAATATGGAGGAGGCTTATGCTCTGCAGTGGGTAGATACAGGCTGAAATTGATGAATAATTACTGACTGTTCATGTTTAAGTACATATAATTGTATAATTGTACATATAATACTACAAACATTTTATGTATTGACACATGACTCTGATAATCATGTTTACCATACATATGGGTCCTTCTTAATATGCTGACACTTTTAAGGGGATGATCAAACTATCAAACTCAACAACTTTCTCTATGGGATCAACATCGAAATCGCAAAAACAAATCAGTTGTCCCATACATTTGACTCAAGTATTGGGTTTGCAGTTTTGTATGGAACAACATCATTCACTATCGATTTCGATGTTCGTCCCATAGAGAAAGTTGTTCAGTTTGATGGTTTGGTAAAGTGTCAGCATATTAAGAAGGACGCTGTATTTGTCCTATTCGGGAAACGGACCTTTTAATAGACTCATTTTGCATGACTACTATTGTCTCCTCACTGTCAGACACTGACTTCATTCAACAATCTTTATCTATTGGTTGAGCGGGCTCATTTTCCGCAACTCGACGACTGAATCTTTATCTAACGGGGGTTTGGAACGGGACCACGACTCTCCATACTAATCGATGCGAACGAGCGCGTGGCTCTGGTCAGAATTTAGCTGTTTTCTTTGAAAAATGTGTGGATTTTTATTAATTTCGAGAAAGTTAGAAAACCACATCATTCTAAATTGATTCTTTCTATTCTTCCGATTAAAAATGTAAGAGTAAAATGGTTACAATTACAACTGGAAAAAAAGGGGTGAATTGAGATTCCCTTTTCTTCGGTTTTATTAATTAAAATCGATTTCTAGAAAAACCACATCTCTCTCATATCGTGTTGATGGTTCAGTTTATTTTTCAGCTCAAAAAATGAATAAAATGGTTACAAAGTTACGCAATTCCATGGTGAAACCAGGAGGTAGCCCCTAACCGGGCATGCCGCTTTGTAATTACTTACTTGATTGTATAAATACTATTGCCACTGATAAATACACAAATGTTTTGTGATTGTTTTGCATTTTAGCAGTTTCAGTCATAGGACTGAATAGCCAATTGTATTACGAGTTTACCATAGAGCCCATAGACACCCAGAAAGCAACTAAATGCTAAATGTACGAACTCCATTCCTGTAGTTTCAGCAGTTTCATCTCCCAGAGTCCTAATATCATTGACCCATTTACATGTTTGACTGGTCTGCAACTACTCACCTTAGTTGTAAATTCACCTCTTTGTATCCTTAGCTTTTGAGGTTAAATTGTCTAGCAGGAGGCGTTTGCCTTGGAACTTCTTGATAAGTTAATCTTTCTTCGTTTTTTGGATGATGCCTTTAATAGGAAAATCCGGGCGTACTCGTGCGGTTTTTAAAATGGACTACAATGGAGAGGGTTTCTAACTGCAATTTTTTTTGGTCTAAATCTAGCAAAAACTCTTTCGGTGTCGATCAGATTTATAAATTATATTAAGTATTTTTTTTATTATTTTTTTTATTTGGCACAGTAACAAAGTACAAACTGATACATCGATCTTAAACATAATACAAATTAAATTACATCGAATTTGCACCTCAATTATGACTGCGCACAGCATTCTAATTTATTCTTACGAATTTACTACATTAGTTGAATAAAACTTATCTGTATTGTACATGTTATCCAGCTAAATCTAATTTTAACTAGATTTTATAAAACTGTAACATAATCAAAGTATAAGAAAGAGTATCTAGTACTACATAACAGAAGTGTGTCTGTACATTGAAGATATTATTTACAAGAAAAAGATTGCTTTATGGTTTTTAGGCTGGCTCTAAATCAACCCTTTCAGAATTTGTGTCTGTCTGTTGTTTGTTTCAATAAATACAATGTTACAATTAACAGCATCACGAAAAACGACTGAACCGATTTTGATGAAACTGTTTTGTTTAATAGCTTATGATTTGACTTAAAATCTGGTAAATATGCTGATACTTTTTTGTCCCATATAAATCGCTTGAGTAAGTTTGCAGTTTCGTATCGAACATGTGATTTTCTTTGCGCGATTTCGATGTTGGTACCGTAGAGAAAGTTGTTCAGTTCGACGGTCTGATCATCCCCTTAAAAAACCCTTTATAATTTGTGTGGAAGAAGTCGCGGGTAAACTCTAGTCCTAAATAAGATCCCACGAATGATTCACGGCACGTCGCCTTCCTGGTAAAAAAATTTATATAATTTTTTTGTTGCGTCACACGATCCTGAAGTCTTTAAAATGCTAAAAACTTAGACGATTCATATAGGGACCCGCCACGCGTTAGCATTTTCCCTCTGCTAACGTACAATATCAAAAATTTTACGCATTTATATACAACTTATACCTTATCACTAAACGCGACAGCCTATAACTGCGGAACAAAAATTTCGAACTTATCACGTTTGGGGTTCACACGACACTGTTTTTCATTATTTTTAACATTGGTAACAGTAATGGAATAAAGTCCAAAGTTGCAGATTTCATGTCATCTCGCCCTCCGCAAAAAATGGCATAAGTTTGTTAGTAGAATTACTCGCGTAGCTTGTCCATAACATAAATAGACAAAGACTAAAAGTTAATCTTGGTACAATCACAACATTAAAGGAATTTGGTTACAACCAGGTATATTTATGTACAAATAAAAGTAATAATTTCAATCATTCAATTATACTTTATTGCATACCAAAAACATTACAACACTTAAAATACTCTCTCATTTCTCCATTGCGACTAATTTTCTTTGTCCTTTTTTGTACTCATAAAGTTTTTTGTTCAGTAAGATTTTTATTAAAGATCTTTCGACCTTGACAGTATTTTTAATAATTCATTTCACCCGGAGTTACCTTATCTGCGTTTGTCGTCAGAATTAAGCCTCCTTGAGTATCAAACTTTGCACAAATGTCTTTGTCAGTTTAATGTTAGAGGTACTTAAGTAAAGTTGAATTGGATCTATCTGGGATTACTGTACTACAATTTAAGCTTAAATTTAGTTTAAGACTGTTTAATTTGGATTACATACATGTACTCGTCGTATCTTACTGAGGTAGGTGGAGACAATTGATGGCTTCAGTTGCTACATAATTGAAGGATAAAGGGGAGACCAGGTATGGTTTTGAGTCACGTTGCAGGGTCTGACCCGAGCACTTATCTAGCGTGGTTTTCGCGTGTCGCGTTTTTGCCTGCCACGAGGTTCCGCAATCCACAATCTCTTACTGTTCTTGATCAAAAACAATCCCTGAGATTAGGATAAATACTCCCATAAACTACTTGATACTGGCGGAAATTTAGTGCGCGCATAAGTAAGAGTCCATTAATTGGAAATAAATAGAATCAATTAATTATAAATAAAAAAGGTATGGTTGTCTAACGGGTAATTCCGATAGGAATTCTGGAGGGGGAAAAGTTATACGAAATCCTAATTCCATTCCGGAATTCCGTATGTATCTTAGCAGGCTTAGTATAAGATTTCCGTATTCTAGTTCTTTTATTTGTGATCTATGTTTGTGTCATTCGATGAAAATATGTGTATTTCGCGACACTTCTGCACTCATCTTTAGAATCAAAACGGTGTTCTTGTTTTTGCAACTAAAAATCACGAAGGACGTTCTGTTCTTAAAAACACAACATTTATAAAGACATCAAGTAATACGTTACCAACAGAACGTGAGCTTTCCCAAAAAAGTCTATTCGAAACCAATTCACCTTCTTATTTGTATCACTTCCGATTGAATTCCCAAATACACCTCTGGAACTCAACCAATATATCCCAGTTAATGTTTATTTTATATTAAAAGACCATTGCCATAACCCTTACGCAAAAGGCTTAAAAGACGAAAATGGCTTGACAGAGGGGACTTATTTTACGGAACGGCCGATAAGCTGGGTATCTACGGATTTATTGGCCGACCGATATTTCTGCAAGTTCCTTTGAGTTACTTGTTTCTTGTCTAAGTGTGACCATTTGTAGCAGATTTCTACCATTTTGGCGGATTTGGCAATATCATTTTTACTTAAAGCCTGACCAGAAAAATAAAAAACCTCGCCATGTTTCGGAAAATCATTAGAACTAACCAGGTTTTTTATATTTCTGGTCAGGCTTTAGGCAGATTATGTTGACGCATTAGAAAAGTAGCAGGATTTTCTCCTCGACGTAGGTGGAAAGCGATAACTTCGTTTAGCGCAGCGGGACGTTTATTGACGCTTTCCGTCCGGAGGGGAGAAAAAATACATATTGTAGCATATTTATGGCGTTTTACTTTAGAGTGTTTGGCTGATTTTAGCAGATTTTTAGCTTATGTGTGGCGGATTCTTTTTTTCCAGATGGTCACACTGACTGTGTCTAGAGCTGCGTGAACTGACTCTCGGAATAATTAACGATTCGATTCCGTTTCGAGTGAATTGTTATCGTAATGGTAATACTTAATAACTTGCGGGTGAAATAACAAACTTTTGGGCATTGCTGGGTTTAGTTAATAGTTTGTTATTCGAAGTAGCAGATTGAATACTTAATCGGTACAGGTTATTTTAATTTCAAAATATACGATTTAAAATCGAATAAATAGGGTAAAAATAGGGTCCTTCGTAATATGCTGACACTTTTATAAGGGGATGATCAGACCATCAAACTGAACAACTTTCTCTTTGGAACCAACATTGAAATCGCGAAAAAAAATCAGCTGCTCCATACAAAACTACAAGCTTACTAGAGCAAAATCTATGGGACAGCTGTTTTTTTTTTTGCGATTTCAATGTTGGTCCCATAGTGAAAGTTGTTCAGTTTGACGATCTGATCATCCCCTTAAAAAGTGTCAGCATATTAAGTTGGACCCTGTATAGTCATTTTTTAAATTTTGATAGAGACTCATGAAAAAGTAAAAATAAAAATGTTATGATCATTTCGTATCCTAAACGCCCCGAATCAATATTTTTGCAAATATCTTCAAATAGCTGTTGCCTGCGACTCCTGAGTGGATCAAAAAAAGGATCCTATTTGTTAAACCAGAACATAATTCCATCCGAATCCTTGATAAATATCGAAACATCCAAACTTTGACAGTTAAAATATTAGTGAGATGTACTTCCACGCCAGGAGTGCGATTTTTGAATCTCATTCGGTGAGCTCAGCAGTTGAAAATGTCAAAATTACTGTGGGGATATGCATCTTTCTTCTGCTGGTTTGACTTCCAAAAATCATAATTCATGAGTGAGATTTTTTAAAGTCAACAAGCAGTAGAAAGATGCGTATCTCCGTAGTAATTTTGACATTTTCAACAGCTGAGCTCACCGAATGATATTCCAAAATCGCACTCCAGATATCATCAGTCCAATAGTAAACCAGCCAATCTGATTGTCAGCTAGTACCTATAGACTATTAGACCGACGATATTCATGTCAGCTTTGTAATGGCTGATTCTGGCTGATTCACTACTTAATCAATGGCTATGTAGAGGATACTCCTTTAGACTACAGAACTGGATAGCTGGCTAATCATCTCCACAACAGCAACATCAGTGTAGTAATCTAGGTAGTAATTGTATTTAACAGTAGATAGTTAATTTCAACTGCAGTGATCGTTACTATGAAAGTCAGGAACACAAGATAATGTTTGAGTAGGTACTATAATATATTACCATTGGCGCGCTCCAAACAAACGTAGTCTGGTAATATTTTCAATACTAACCAACTCATACGAACATCGAGATTAACTTCTACATTGTTTCTGAAAAAAATTATTGACTTAATTGGATAGTATTGAAAATATCACCAGACTACGTTTGTATGCAGCGCGCATTTGCGCTCTCGGAATAAACTTCTCTTAATTTTTATGTTTCACAAAATTCTCACGAACTTAGCTATCGGGTCATCTAAATACTCTCCCATTGAGGTAGGCAGAGACAATAGAACGCTACCTACCAATGCTACGGTCCTAACATTGTGCTAATATTGTTTTCTAAATGAAAATTAAAGTCATCAGTGAATAAGGAAATAGTAAAAACAAATGACTACCCTAAACCCCCAGTCGATGTAAAATAGAACTAAGTATCTTGCGAATATACGAAGGTACGGAATTTGCGAGAGAAACTTCAATATTATACTATTTGGGAGCAAAACTAGGTACGAAAATTGTTAATGCGCCCAAACTGTGCCCACAGCCTGCTACGTTGTACCCTCGGGCATAACAAGGGTAGAGATGGGAAGTTAAAGAATAATTATCGATGTTTGAAATTTTGAAAATGTTTGAAAGGCAGTGACGTCATTAAAAAATACCAGATTAAAAGTAGCCGAAATCGACAGGAATGTATGACAAGATGTATGGACCTAGAAAAAGCAAGAATCGACCAAAATGGAGATCTATCTATAGTCTCTGCCTTCTTCTATGGATAAGATGTAAGTTTATGTATGTACCTATGTTAAAATCTTTATTTTAACCTAACCGTATTTTTTCCGTATCTGGAGTCTTAATATAAATCGCTTGCTTTTCTGTTATATTTCTCCAGTTCGCAATAGAAAACAGTCGGATACCGACTTTACTTTGTGCACCTCCATCTTCATTGATTATATTGCTGATTCCACGGCAATTTAGCGTGATTCTCCGGATTTTCTACGATATTGTAGGAAAAGATGGTAGATTAGGCGAACGAAATATATGCCAGAATTACAATCTGATATAACTTCGTGGAGTAAAGCTCACAGGCTTATCGCTTTACATACAATTATTGTACAAAGGAACACATTCCGACCCGTTGGCAAATTATGTAAAAAAGCTATGTGTGTGGTAATTTTTTAAATTAGCTGTTAACCGCGACTTTGTATGCGTGGCATTTTATACCTATGTCCTTCAGAAGTCCAGCTATCTTTTTATCCAAATTACAGCAAAATCGGTTTAGTAGTTTAGCTGCGAAAATGTTTCAGAGAGAAACATAAAATTTCACGGTTTAGTACGAACGGTCTACGAATTCAATAGTTGCTTCTTGTTATATGAAAAATATATCTTTGTCGATAACCACGTTGTCCCATCCTTATCTTGGCAGGGTCCGATAATTGCCGGCGTATTCTGCGAGCCAGCCACTATAGACGTGCCGTCAGCAATTCTCAGCTTATTTCAACCTTTCGCACCGCCTTTTTCCTTTTTAAACCTCCATTCAGAATAATAACTTTTTCACGAGTTTATACTTTTGTGGAGCCTATTTCTATGTACTTTCTTAGGTAAGGTACGACCAAAGTTTGGGTCGAAGGTATAATACTTGTAGTAGCTTAAGTGTTTGAAGGACGTGGAAGTTTTAGGTCTTAACGATTTTTTCATTTAAAGTAATACAATGTACTGGTACAATAGGACTTTTCGTAGGAGCTCAAGCTTTGGAACTTGTCAAAGTCTATAAAATTTATTGTATTTCCTTGTTTTGGATATTTTTTTCACTGAAACAGTTACCTTTAACGTAGATCCAGACAAAAATTATAGTCCATACCAGGAAGCTGGGAAAGGTACATAGTATACATAGTATATACTGGTCTACCCAAGAAGTTTGAATGTTATACAAGGTGTTTCATAAGTAAAAATAAATTTTTAAAACTCTTAAGGGGGTTGTTCAGACCGTCAAACTGAACAACTTTCTCTATAGGACCAACATCGAAATTGCGAAAAAAAAATCTGATATCCTATACATAATTATTTTAGCTCTAGTCGATTTGTAGAGTATAGAATATACATTTTTTTTGCGATTTCGATATTGGTCTCATATATTGGTTGTTCAGTTTGATGGTCTTCACCACCCCCTTAAATGTTTATTTGTAGTTTTGTAACACCTTGTATAATATACTATATACCATCCTAACTGGAGTAGACCAGTAACTGTCAAATTTTTCACGTGGCATTGATTGCTATCTTGCGAGGGGCAACACGATGAAATAAATAGATAAAACTCTATAAATTCTGCATATCAAAATGCATACAAAATTAAAAATGTTACGACAGTTATCGAATAAGAAGAAAACGGTTCCGAAGCTTGTACTGTACCATGGTGTAATTATTATAGAAATGTTTTTTTTTTTTAAATAACTTCACATAATATTGTCCGTAAGAAAATCGTTGGCTTCGCATACGGTGACAATTAATGAAATTTAAAACGAAATGAAATTTAAAACTTATCTAATCTGGGATGTGTTGCAGTCAACTGCAGTCCTTGTGGTACCCAAAGCGGCATTTCCTCGCTGAATGTCTATGCTGATCCGTTGAGCGAGGAATCACTCCACTCAACCAACATACGATTACACGTCTTAATTATCATCTTGGTGATATTCGATACCTAAAAGTCTGTCGAATGATTTCAACTTCACCCTATAGCGGCAAGATGTAATGTTGAGAAATACTTTTGTAAAGAATTTTTCAGTCTTAGTGATAGTTGGAAAAAATCTTACAACTAGGTGCAACATTCAAAGAACTCATAAGTTTGCTGGCGAGAATAATGCATTTCTACTTTGCGATATCTGCAGAAACATTCTTACTTTGAGAAAACTCTTTTCTCATAACGTTTTCATTATTCAAAGACCTAGACGTTTTGATTAATGTTTAAAAGCAGTTTAAATTTTCTTTTCTACTGTGAGACTGGTTTTGCTTTGCATCCACAAAGACGGAAATGGTAACGAATTACCTAATAAGACGCTTTGACGGTTTTTGTGGCTGACTTGATCTATGGTCGTGGAGTTTTCCTTTCATTTCTCATTCTTTCATATTTAATAACACACCAAAATAATTTATACTTTAACGACCACTTATACCTTTTGGTCCCAGTGATGACATGTGGAATTACAGAGACGTGGTCGCTCACTCAAGGCCTCATGAAAACGCTGAAAGTCACCCAAAGGGCAATTGAGAGGGCTATGCTCGGAGTTTCCCTGCGAGATCGAATCAAAAATGAAGAGAACCGCAGAAGAACTAGAGTAGCTGTCATAGCCCAAAGAATTGATAAACTAATAAAGTGGCAGTTGGCGGGGCACATTGCTCGCACAACCGATGGCCGATGGGGCCGAAAAGTTCTTGAGTGGCGACCGCGTACCGGAAAGCGCAGCGTGGGTAGGCCGACACGGTGGACCGGACGACCTGGTGAAGGCGGCGGGAAACCGTTGGATGAAGGCAGCGCTGGACCGATCGTTATGGCGATCCTTGGGGGAGGCCTATGTCCAGCAGTGGACCACTTATAGGACCACTGGTGATAAGAGGGCTGGCAGCATAGACTTAGACTCTAGCTAATGTCTATGGCTGGCAGTTACCTTTGTCAGTGAATAAGCTTGGTAATTCAGAGGGGGAATGTTGCCATCGTTCGTAGAACCGTCACTCAGGGAGAGGCTTTGGAGAAGGTTTGTAGGTTATAGGTCCCACTTTTAAATTTTTATGTAGAAATTGACTAAGTTTTTTATGTATACAGGATGTTGATGAATTGACGAAACGAGTTGTGGATCTGAGTGATATGTTTTCATTAACGGAGCCTGTTGTGGATGTGAGTGTGTGAAAGTGTTACAAAAATACAAATAAACATTTAAGGGGTTTGTTTAGATCATCAAACTAAATATCTTTCACAATTGGACCAACATCGCAATCGTGAAAAAAAATCGGATGTTTCATACTAAACTACAAATCTACTCGAGCTTGATGTATGGGATAGCTGATTTCTTTTTTCGCAATATCGATGTTGGTCCCATAGTGAAAGTTGTTAAGTTTGATGGTCTAAACAACCCCCTTAAAAGTAGGTGCGCCAGAAGAACACAAGATTCGTCACTATGGGAGGCTCTATTCTTGTACCCCAGCACGGCTAGCTCACCACAAATTCACAAAACGAGAAAAACGTCACTGCACTCTTTTGATGGAGGCACTTATCGATTTTTATCGTTTTCTCGGGGGTGGCATGTGAGGCCTACAGCGATACCTGGGGCGACTTCTAAATCTAGGCCCTCACTAAGAACGTTTTTCTTAATTCGACCTACATTTTTACTTGTATAGGAATTTTGTATCGAAACACGGGAATCCAGCATTTCTAAATATAATTTCCAGGGCGCGGAATATTAGCAAAACAATTGAAATGTCATAGAGATGGGACACTATTTTTATCGATTTTTCAAGCTATCGATAGTTTTTAGTTAGACATGACATAATAAACTTTTCATTGCAATACAGTACGGTAATCTAAAGAGTAAGAGAGTCCCATCTCTATGACATTTCAATTGTTTTGCTATAACATTCCGCGCCCTTATAATTACATCATCAAGATAAACAAGTCAATCAAAAACAAAAGCCGAAAAGTCTATTAAACGTGAATACATTGACAATAAGGTCCTTAGAGTAGCAATTAAGGGAACAATGACGGGTGGCAAAACCTCTAATGTTCAGCTTGTGAGGGAGACAATGTGTTCGTTAATTCATCTGGGAGTGGTGGAATTGCGTATTTGTGTTGTTTACGGATATATGTTTTCACGATTATTCAGTTTTTCAGCTTATTAGTATTATAGAGAATAATTACAGTTCTAGTGAAGCATACGACTGGTGTTCTAAACGATTAATCATTTTAATTGGGTATGCCTTGTAAAAATGTAAAAAGAAACATTTCGGCGAACTAGGTCCTTTCTATGCAAGTCGTTTTAACACCCTTAAAAACTAAATCGATATAAAGCTTTTACGCTTCTATCTCGATATGTTTTCTCTTAGTTAATAATAGGGCTTATCCTAGCCTCCTCACCTCTTATTTTTAAAACACTGACACCGTTAAGATGCTATGGCATAACTAGTCAGAACAAAAATAGTCTTTCGAATAAAATATATGCGAAAATTAAGAAGCCACTTCTTAATACAATGTCTGTGGAATCCTATCATGGGCTTATCCGGCATTGCGTAGAAAACATACTGATATATCGTCTAGCAAGACACATAATTGCGGCGGACTCACCCGGTTTTTCTGAATACAGGGTTCATTCTTAATAAAATAATGCAGACAGATCTTTAAGGGGGTGATTAGACCATCGAACAACTTTCTTTATGGGACTAACATTGAAATCCTTAATCAAAATAAAAATAAGTGTCAGATACGCCTTTTAAATAGATATTATATAGATAACTCATATATTTCATCTGAAGAATAGGTAGGTACAGGAAAAACAGTAACAGACAAAGGTAGTAGGTAATGCTATGGAGTCCGTTTTGGGGAATATTTTCTCATAATAAATTCTTTCTTACAGTCAAGTTAGATATTATGACTCTGAAGACAGAGAATTTGAAATATTGTCCGCATTTTCATTTATAATAATCGACCTTGAGAGCATGAATTTGATATGAATAATTTATCAGCATTCTCAACAAATGAAGTCGTAAAATTAGCCTCAAGAATGGCTATAAAAGTAACGAAACGACAAAACACATCCGTCAAAAAACCACCGACCCGCAGTCCAAAAGAACAACGCAACAACAAGCAGAATTATGTTATTCACCATAGTACAAATGAATCGTAAATTTTATAACTTCCATTCGTTTTAGCGGAAAATAAAATTTGAACTTCCCTGCGACATTCATCAAGACGTCACGAGCAAGGCTTTTGAATAATAAAAATCTTCGCCTCGAGCTCGGGAACTTTGCAGTGTACGTGCTTCACAGTTTTTTCTTAACTTTATTGGTGAGGGGGAGTAATTTTTTACATTTATTATCATTGCCAAAATATCATTTTTACTATCGTTGTCGTTTGTCAGGATTTGGTTGTTACGTCGGATCAAATTATTGTACAATCCTGACATTATTTGTTTCTACATTAGTTGTTTCAAGTCAAGTTAAATTTTGAAAAACTCACATCCCTTAAGATTTAAGATTTAAGGACCTATCAGTGTAGTACCGGTAGCTTAATTGGTTAAACGCCACCTGCTACGATCCTGACAATCCTCTCTTGCTTCCTCCACATTCATTAGTCCTTTCATGCATGCTCGTCGGTTTCCGGTAGATCTGACCTGGTCCTTACCTTGAATGGGGCCTTAACAGACTTGCATCTGTGCCACTTCGACCATCGCTGATCTTTTGTGAACGCCCTTTCTACAGTTCCCTATTAATCCCTACATCATTTAGAAATCGCAGCAGGTTTTTAGCAGGGATGTTTTGTATCTCATCTGGAGTCAGTACCTGTCTGCCAAGATGAATACTTCGTTTGTGCTTACCTTTACCTACTTAGTAAAATAATGATTGCAAAGCAGGAAATATACATAATTCCTAAACTAATGACAACAAACCCTTTCAATCAATCAATCAATCATTTATTTCAAGTTACTAACTACTATTAAGACGAGACGGGGGGTTTTGGGAAGGGAGGATATTTATTGATGCAGCTACCATTTAACTGAGACTTGGATTTGATGTGATTATAGAGCAAACTCTATAGTATAACAACAAATAATAAAAACTGGCCAAGTGTGAGTCGGTCTTGCGCTAATTCAATTCAATTCAATTCAAATAATTTATTTCAGACAAGATGTCCATATAAGGGTTAGTATAGGTACATTTATCTTAAAAACTAGTGTTAGTTTACAACAAGGTTTTATTTTATTTTATTTTAAAAACCCGGCATGGAGCTTCACCCAGTGATGCAACAACGGGGAGTCCCACCGGTCTTTCAACATGCTCAGGAGACCGCTGGTGCTGGCTCGGAGCCTGCCCAACATGGAGGCGCACCCGGAGAAAACATGTTTTTTTGCATGGTGTTGTTTTGTGGTGGTGTGGTACGGAACCCTCGGTGTGTGAGTAGCCCGACTCGCACTTGACCGTTTTTTTTTTCTTTTCTTCTGTTTGTTCGGTTTTATGGTCTGATTTTCCCCGTTTAAAAACCGTCAGCATATTCAGAAGGATCCTATAAAGATACTATAATATAATAATAAAATAATATAATATAATATAATATAATATAATATAATATCCTATAATTATATAATATAATATCCTATAATAGAAAGGCAATACATTTTTTTTTTTTTTTTTTTTATACAAGGTGTTACAAAACTACAAATAAACATTTAAGGGGGTGGTGTAGACCATCAAACTGAACAACTTTCACTATGAGACCAATACCGAAATCGCGAAAAAAAAAATTATGTTCTATACTCTACAAATCGACTAGAGCTAAAATATGTATGGGATTTAAAATTATTTTTTTCGCGATTTCGATGTTGGTCCCATAGAGAAAGTTGTTCAGTTTGACAGCCTAAACAACCCCCTTTAGAGTTTTAAAAAATTATTCTTACTTATGAAACACCCTGTATAATGATTTTAAGTGTTCGCTCATTAACAAACCTCAAAATCAACTATTCGTCTTAAGTGCCCACTTAGATTTTACACACGTTGTTTACTCTCTACTCAACTCATAAAAGTAGAAGCTTAAGCTTAATAACCATACCTCAAAAGCAGTATGTATAACTTTTAGGTAGTATAGGTAAGACATTATTGGAAACTTAAGTGATTAACCGTTGTTGCAAGTTGGTTTCACGGTTACAATGCCGCAAAAGTTTGGCTATACGCATATTTTAGTACCGTTCGAGGTTTTAGCTTTAAATTCTGATGTAGATAGCAAAGAGAGTCAATGTGTGAGTGTCAGTCGTGCTTGGAGAGTAGCGTTCTCAGATGGTTAACTTTCTGTTGTACTCTTATACTCCATTCCACATAGCAACGAAATTTTAAGGCCATTTTGAATTACAGAAACAGAGATTTGTAACACAAATCCTCTCACTTATTCTTTGAACAGCTTTATTATTGTCCAAGATATGTTGGATAGTATATGTTTCTCATAAATAAATCATATTTGTTAATCAGAATTGGCCAGAAAGCTATACAGGAATCGGAATTTCTTTTCGTCCTTATTTGGAATGCAGTATAGATATTACGTGCCCATTGTGAAAGGTGTTCATTTTGATGCTCTGAAGCACTCCCCTTAAGTATTGCTAGGGTGTTTTGTTGCATCCTGTAGATCTCATCGTGTTATCTCAGAATACGCAATTAAGGCCTCCGCAGTCCGCACATTGCAGCGATATTATCGAGCGATTTTATCGAGCGATTTTATCGACAGCGATATCGCGACACCTTACACACTGCAGCGATTCCGCGATTCGCTTCACGCATGCGCCTCACCACTGATTGTAGTCGAAAGAGTTGCGATAATATCGCGGCAGTGTGTGGGATCGAGCGCGTCCCCATACAAAATGTACTGAGAACAATTATAGCAAAATCGCAGCGATAATATCGCGGCAGTGTGTAGGATCGCGCGCGTCCCCATACAAAATGTACTGGAAACAATTATCGCTGAAGGCGGCCTGACAATGAAGGCGGCCTGACAATGGGAAGGCATGCCTGCAACCATCCATACATGCAAAAGAACTGCTCATGATCCTCAGACCGATAGCGTGTTATAAATTAACAAAAAAAAAAAAAAAAAAATTTTTCGCAAAATCGCAGCCATATTATCGCTCGATAATAAGATAATTATGCAATTTGTGCGGCTGAATTCAAGCCTTGAAATTAAAGCACGAAAAGCTTCCTAACATAGAAAATAATCGCATCTTGGCCGGCAAATTTTTCCAACCTACATGATAAGATGCTGATCCCAAGATTGTTCTCGACCGTGCCAGAATCCCCTTGAACGAGGGAAACACTAATTTATCTGTCTTCCACTCCGATTACTGTGACGCTGAAATGATCCGCACCATTAACTTCTTGTTTTACACTGAACGGTATTATCTTTGGGTTTAGATTTGTGGTTTAATATTCAGTTGTTTTTGGAATACAGGAAGTTGTATGATTAAAAAAATGTGTTCCTGTCACTGACATCTAGCGATAGACAAGCTCGTTCAAACCCTATAGAATATATACAATGTTCTTGGTTCAAACCAAAAATCTTATATAATAGCATATATACAATGTTCTTGGTTCAAACAAACAACATGTCACATAAAACAACAAAAAATTACACATTGCGGTCTGTCATTGCCATAGTGACGAATATTCGAATTTAGATACTACCATAATTATATTCGGGGTGATTAGAAAATTACCTAGTTTTGTTAAGCGCTGTTGTGGAAGCCTTTAAATAGAATGATGTGTCGGTGATCTGCTACGAATAAGAATGTATAGAAGTGTAAATGAAGCTCAAAAAGTGGCACCAAAAAAAGTGTACCGTGTTCTAAATTTGTTCTTTAAAAACTGTACCTAGCCGCCAAAACTCATACAACATGTAATTTTTCATTGAGTGCCAAAAATAATTTCGATTTTGTTTAGAGTTACTCTTCTGTAGTTATTCTTATTCGTAGGTGATCTGCCTTTGCCCGCAAAATTTAAGTCTATACGGTTTTAAGGGCAAATAGTACAGGGGTACCATTTTTAAATGTCATTGGTGAGCTTGAACGGTTTTTAAATCTCATACAAAAGCGTTCTCGTGTATCTTTCTACTGCTTATTTGACTTTAAAAAATCGCACTCCTGAATTATGATTTTTGGAAGTCAAATCAGCAGTAAAAAGATGCATATCTCCATAGAAATTTTGACATTTTCAACTGCTGAATTCATCGAATCAGACTCAAAAATCGCACTCCAGGTCGTAGACTGACCTAATCTTGTATGGGTTCCTTCTGAAAAGTCGTTCAGTAGGTATCATGAGATTGTGCGCTTACTTTACTTACACCCTGTGTCGTTAACATTGGAAAAAAATACTCAAGCTATATGAGAACTAACCGCTGATAATTCTTAGTTAAGTTTTCTGCATGAAAAAGTCTCACCCATATCATGCCAAACTTTTACAACAAAAAAGGAGCGAAAACTTGCTAGCAAATGACGTCATACAAACAATGTTCCAGAAAATTCTTTCTGTGCTAATCAGTAACGGAAGTTCCTGCGTTGAGGCAGTTTATCACAACTTCCTGTGGATTTTCTCTTTTGTGACACTAAGCAAGTAGGGTGACCACGCATTCATATTAAAATTAAAGAGTTTATTCACACGATTTCAGTTAATATGACAACTCATTGCACGTTGTGATGAGTTATGTTTACCTACTCGCTATATATTATTGTCTATAAAGCCAACATAAACAAACCGGGCTCACTAGAATGTTTTCTCTCTTCCAGTTTATTCTTTTGCTGACCCAAAACAATCTAATGCTATGGAAAATCCCCAAAAGTTGTCAAAAATGCATTACAAATTATTATACATTCCTGCCGAGTGTTATTCGCTAGAAGATAGAGTTGATTGTTGTATAAATTTCTCCGCAAAGGGTGTTAGCTAAACTTTCTACTTTTTCGAGAAATAATAACCCACCATTGAGAACAATGCAAGGCCTCCGATTGCAGCCAGGGCTGTGCAAAGCTTGTGATTTGGGAAATGTTCGATATAATTGTGCTATGAATTACTAAGTATTAATGTATGTAGATAAACTCAATGCTACACGTTGTAATGTTATAAGCGTAAAATTATTGATTTTTGAACTGCTTTTCTCATCTATGACTTAGCTTACAGCAATCCTCGATAATTACGGGAGGATGAGGAGTAAATTCGAATGTACAATACTTTAGGTTGGAAACACGTTAAGTCCGCATTCTAATTTAGTGATATACCATATTAGTGGATCAAATTAATTCATTGCATTCCACTTAAAATAATAACAGGGCTCAAGATGTATCGGAGCAGCAACAGTAGACAACCCTGGAACGATTCTTTTGACGCGCCGACCTAATGCTGCATTTATTAGCTTTGAAGCAATTGCTGACACGTGTTTTACAAGCTCCCCTAAAGTTAGAGACGCGTTGGGACAAAGGGCATTGTTCTTGAGAGTTAGTTTTGCGCCGGTTTGCCATAACAAAATAAATCGAGCCTTTAATTTTTATCTTTTATTTGTGTCTTTTATTAGTTTGATGGTTCTTAGAAAGTGAGTAAACCGTGGGATTTTTTGGGAGGACCATATGTTTTGCAATCCGAGGCAATGTCGGAAATCAAGGGTGAGGAATGGGGATAGTGAGTTTTCGGACACGAGACAAGACGGTCAAGTTTGAGACGCGCGCGAATCCAAGCTAGATCTGGAACTACTTGGTTACTTGCTGTACAAAGTAGCGTGAAGTACGGTGCGCGGTTTTTGAACTTTTGAAAGAGAGCCGGGCGAAGCTCTGGACGCGAGTGTAGTGTATAGTGCGAAGATTAGATAAATCCTAACGCGATTAAATAGGGTGTAATCTTTGTGTAATCTAATTAATTTATAACGTGTATATATTTTTCTTAAGGTTGGTCCTGAACGAGCTTCTCCGAAACTGCGATCGCGTGTTTAGATCAACGTCACGATATTTTAGTGTTAGTAGTTGTAGTAACTTTAGTAACTTTGGCTTCCGTTTGACACGTTTCAGTATAGGCGGAGGCGATCAACAAGGTTTTGGTTATGGTACAATTTGTTTAGTTCTCGCACAGGTTAAATAGGTTGAATGAATGAACCCAGTGTGAATTCATAACAAACCGCGTCAAATATAACAGCTCTTTAAAATTTACTTGATTACGCTTTATTAAAAATGTTGTTTTGAAGGAGTAAACTAAAATTAAAGCTAAACAAGTGGATACTCTTGCACTTTGAGTTTTGGTAATCGTCTTGTTTATCATCACGGAACCCTGTTACGAATCAGAGCAATTATTTTACATTATGGACTACTGATAGTTAATTAAATTTGCGTGTAATCTCAAGTGAACTAACGCATCTCACACCTATGAATTTATCAGTGCAGAGTTTCCTCTTGTTAAAATCAAAATCATAATAACTTCCCCGCGGATTTGGTTTGTTAGGTGTTTTAACGTATCCACATGCAAAGGTCCCGTATGCAGGCTCGTTTCGGACCCCATTTGTCCGTCCCATAAGGATTGTAGGGTGTTACTGACTCTCCGGTACGTTGATTGATGCAAATATGTGGATGTGGTAAATCTATCATATGAACCAGATTTAACCGTTTGTAAAGGTAAATTCATTAGACAAGCTCTCGTTCGCTAACCAAAAATTAAATAATAGATAAATTCCACCCGCGCCGCGTATCGTATTATGACGAATGTTTGGGATTGATTTGAGGAAGGAAGTAAGAAGTGTTAATCAAAGAGGGAGAGAGTGAAGTTTTGGTTCATGTTGAATTAGGGTGTTTTCAGCCGCTAGTGCGTTCTCTGCTGGAGGTCTAATTCGGTACACGAGGCTGAAGGTCGCTGATAATTTGTTAATACGTGTAAATATATTATTTATAGTTAGTTGGCCAATACCCCATCCAAGATTAATATCAATTTGTAACTTCGACTAGAAAGCTCATTTTATTTTCAATAGAACCGATCCACACCTTTTCTCATTCATCTCTTTTCATCTAGTCGAAAGTTAACAAAATGATGTCCGTCTCATCCTGGCTTTATTGGTAGGGGTTCTTTTAGGGAAATATATTATTATTTTCTTTATGTGTTTTACTAACATAGCAAAGTGTTAAAAGCGTGTGGCCACGAAGAAGAAAACAGCGAGTTACGCGGCAACGTATCCTGCGGCGGACCGGAAACCGGAACAGTGGAGGAATCTAGCTAAGTTGCATGTCTTTAGTTTACTTACTATAATTTGTTTTATTCTAACTACACGTGTACGAACTTTAACTCCCCGCGGATTCGATTTACTTTAAATTACTTGCAGAAATAACTACAGACGTCGAATTCGAATTTACACAACGTATGAAGGGTCACTAAATAATAATCTAGACGATCACACCTACAGGCCATTAATTTGTTAATTAAATAATTACGGATTAAATATATATAGGTTAACAATATTAGAATAGATAGAGATATACATACTACAGGTAGTTAGCTAGGTTAGATATATACATAGGTTAGGGTAGGGTCGTTACAGAATGGTGCCGTGACAACAGGATTTTACGTCAGTAAATACGAAATTTTCGAATTTCGTAACGTAATTTAACCTGGATTACTAGATTAGGGTATACCTATAGTTATTTTCTTTTTTTTTTCTCTTTTACAAACTAAGTAACAAAATGGATAGCCGTAAGCGTAAGGCGCCTCAAAATGACGATACAATGTTAGCAAGAATGCAAGAAATCATAAACTCTGCTCTATCTCCAATAACTGAGAGATTGGATAGTTTAGAGAAAGGTTCGGAGGGTTCTAGATCCGAGGGAAGTGGCAGTCCAGAGGTGACGAACAGTCAACATCACACGACACCTGCGGTGAGATATGTGATGATTAATCCGCCGTGTAAGCCTAATTTTAATGGAGGAAACGTGCATCCTATGACGTTCCTGGAAGATATGGGGAAATACCTATCGAAAATGGGTCTCCCTCGGGATGACTTCAAGACTATCCTTGAGTGCCTGCAGGGTGATGCCAAGAATTGGTCAAGGATCCATGAAGGTGAGTGGACGACATATAATCAATTTAAAGAGGAGTTCTTGGATCGTTATTGGGGGCGAGAAGCTCAAAATAAATTGAAGCGAAATCTCGGCACTGGGAAATGGACCCCGGAATCCAATAAGAGTATGGCGGATTATTTTGCCGAACTATATTGTGAGGCAAGAAGATTAACCATGTATACCCATGACGAAGCGATCGTTGACGAGATAATGCTACACTTTCCTGAGGAGACAAGGCAATTGTGGGTGGCAATAGGATCAAAGGGTGCGTCCGCGGCGGCGAAATTTTTAAAAAATATAGAGTCTGTCGCGGAACGTAATATACAGGTGAGATCGCGACCTCAAC
This sequence comes from Agonopterix heracliana, assembly GCA_963693445.1. Lineage (NCBI taxonomy): Eukaryota > Metazoa > Arthropoda > Insecta > Lepidoptera > Depressariidae > Agonopterix > Agonopterix heracliana. The sequence continues at coordinate 8,181,235 of OY856332.1, forward strand.
CACATTCCAGCTCCAACCAACCGGAGAGGGGTCGATTTGCCCGAACGGCGGCCATCGAAGAAATACGCGGAGACTACAACAACGGCTGGAGGCGCGGCGACCAAAGGAAGCAGACACAGGATACGACTACCGGAGAGAGGCCTTCGGTACAGGAAAACTAATACCTGTTGGGTTATTGACTCGGAATCCAACGGAAAATTGTGAACGAGTCTTCGATTCAAACTTAAGTTTAAGGTTAATGCTGAAAATGGGATGGTCGCCAGGAAATTGTTTAGGTAGAGGATTAGGAAATATAGTTGAACCCATAAAAGCGGTAGGTCAGACTGGTAAAGAAGGTCTCGGGTATGTGAGTAGCAAAGTCGCTGAAAAGGATATTAACTTGAATGAGAGTGATCTTTTGGACCTGGCCGAGTTGTTAATTCATCCGTTTAATGAGTCAGGCTTCCCACCGAAAATTACTAAAGACGTAGGATTTTCTTCGATTTTTGATGAGACCGAATATGAAGAGACGAATATAGAAGGTGGGTTACCCACTTTGCCGGAGGTAACAGCGTGTGTTGGCAGTGTTTCTATTCCTTGCTTGGTTGACACCGGTTCTCAGATTACCGCAATAGCGAAAGACGCTTATGACAACTTGATTTCGAAGGGTAACGCGATCCCGGTAATACCCATCTCTAGCTTGCGATTGAGGGGCGCGATGGGACAAAAATCCACATGCGTAAACAGCTTAGCGCTTATTCCCTTATCTTTTGAGAATGAGATTATCAACACGCCGTGTCTTATTGTTGACAAGTTAATCAGACCAATCATATTGGGATATAATTGGATGGAGGACAATAAAGTTCTTATACATTGTGGGGAACCACCAAAGATTCAAATTGGAACTTTGAACAATAAAGAGTTATCTACGAGAGAGTCAGGTGTCAAGCAAAGCAATGTGATCGAAATAGATTTACGTGAAGAAAATCCAACTTGTAGTACTGTTGAGAGCCAAGATAATGAAATAACTGAAAATGAACTTGAGCTTTATGTTAAGTCCCTGAGTTTAAATAAGAAAGAAGAAAGAATGTTATTGCAGGTATTGTTGAAAAGAAAAAGTGTGTTTTCGAAAACACCGGGTTGCACCCACTTATACGAGCATAAAATTAATATGTTAGATGAATCACCGTTTAAGAAGTATCCTTATCCAGTTCCTTTTGCTTATCGGGATAAGGTAGAAGAGAAAATTCGAGAGTTAGAACAATTGGGAATCGTAAAACGAGCTGCGACACCTTACGCAAGCCCATTGACGTACACTATAAAGAAAGACGGTTCAGTTAGAATCCTATTAGATGCGCGAGAGTTGAATACTAGAATTGAAGGGGAAACTGAAAAGCCACCTATCATATCAGAAATATTACAGCAATTTCATGGGGTTAAATTCATTTCTACATTGGATTTAAATAACGCCTATTTTCAAATAAAATTACATGAAGAAAGTGTAAAGTACACCGGTTTTATATTTAATAACAAATCATACGTTTATTTACGTTTACCGCAAGGATTGAAAACGGCTGTGTCAGGGTTTTCAAGGGCAATGGACGAGATATTAGGCCATGAAGTTCGAGAGTTTTGTACCAATTACTTGGATGATGTTTGCTGTTATAGTAGGGGTAGTTTGGAAGAACATATGCATCATTTAGATCGAGTTCTAGAGCGGTTTGAGCGAGCAGGCTTTACCTGTAATCTAGCTAAATGTCAATTTTTGCGTCAGAAAGTAAAAATGTTGGGACACGTTATTACACCAGAAGGTATAGAAATGGACGAGGACAAATTACAGGCGATAAAGGAGTTTCCGGTACCAAAGAATGTGAAGAACTTACGGGCATTTTTGGGGCTGTGTAATTATTATCGGCGATTCATTGATCGGTATGGACATACAATAAAACCTCTATGCGAATTGTTAAGGAAAGAAGTTAAGTGGCGATGGGGCCCTGAACAACAAATGCTATTTGAAGAAATTAAGAAATTATTTCTCGAAGCGGTAGTATTAAAATACCCAGAACCAAACAAAACATACTATTTGCAAACAGATAGCTCAGGATACGGATTAGGCGCCTGTTTATATCAATTAGATCGTGACGGTAATCATCATGTGATTGGTTTCTGCAGCAAAGGTTTCACTGAAGCCGAGAAAAGATGGTCAGTTTCGGAACAAGAGATGTGGGCGATAATATACAGTCTCAAGAAGTTTGAAACTTACCTTAGGGGGGCTAAGGTGGTGATTAGGACGGATCACCACTCGCTTACATTTTTACGGACATGGAAGATGCATTGTAACCGGGTAGTTAGGTGGTTGGTGTTTTTGAATCAATTTGATTACTCGGTGGAGTATGTCGCCGGACGGGAGAATATTGCTGCCGATATAATTTCACGATATTCGCATAATGCTAAATTGATTCAGGAAGAAAGAGTAGCTTTACCAGAGATAACGGTTTTCACAACAAACAAAACAAAGGAGTTACAAAAGTACTTAAGGAATATTAAGCAGAACCAAGAACAGGACGAAGAACTAGGTGAAATAATAGACAGATTGATTGCCGATCCAGGAAGGAGCATTCTTGTTAAAAAGGGATGCGGGCAATACGAACTGCATGACGGTACGTTGTATGTCGTTCTGGGAGACTCTATACGGAAATTAGTTATTCCCCAAAATAAATTAGAAGATTTTATTTGGCACTATCATGAAGAATTAGGTCATGCGGGAAGTGGAAAGATAATACACGTCCTAAATACTAAATATTACTCTCCGAATCTAAAAGCACGAACAAAGGACTTGTTGAAAACGTGTCATGAGTGTCAGCTTGCCAAAATAAATAACTGCAACACTGTAGGACCTAGTAGACCAGTTTTGGCGAAAGAAATAGGGGAGAAAGTCATGGCAGATTTATATGGGCCTTTGCCGACAGGAAGGTCGGGGTGCCATTATATATTTGTATTACAAGATGCGTTCTCTAAGTATGTCAAGCTTTACGCGATAAAGCGGTGCAACACGCGCACTGTCCTAAGCTGCGTGCAGAAATTTTGCGGGCTCATAAAACCAAAGTGCATGGTGACTGACCATGGTACTCAATTTAGATCGCAGGTATGGAAAGACGGATTAGCTGAACTCGGTATACGAGTAACACATACGTCAGTTTATAATCCTAGGCCAAACATAGTCGAACGATTTAATAGAGAGTTGGGGAACATGCTTAGAATTCAATGCTTAGATTCACATTCTAAATGGGCAAATTTATTGAAGGACATAGAAGAGTGCTATAATAATACAGTACATTTGAGTCACAATTACAGTCCGAATTTCCTTTTGACTGGAACCCGTTATGCATCGTCAATTGAAAACAGGAATTTGCGGATAATGGAAACCGGCGAGTCACTGCTAGAGGCTCGTTCTAAGGCGGTAGAAAATTTAAAGATCAGTGCGGAACGAAGAAGGAAATATTTCAACAGGACACACAGAACGGTTGTTTATAAAATAGGACAATTCGTTAAATTGAGAACTCATCCGAAATCGGACGCGCTTCAGCATGAAACAGCTAAACTGTTCCCGAAGTACGAGGGACCTTATTTAATAGCGGCGGTCCCATATGAAAATACGTATACTCTTATTGACCCTGAGACTAAGGAAATCCGAGGAAACCATAATGCGTTTAATTTAGAGAGGTACTATATTACGGTTTAAATTTGATGGTTGTATGAACCAATGGTTAGTTTATTTAATAAGTCACTTTTACTATTTCTAGTTGGTAAATTTCTTGAAAATAAGGCATGATAGAAAAAAAAAAAAAAAAAAAAAAAAAAAAAGGGATGTATAATTTTGTTCCAAATAGTATTAGTAATTATAAATGCATGTCTAATGTACAGTAGGATAAGAGATTTATAAGTACGTGGTAGTTTACTACTAAATGAGAGGGCACGATTTTGAAGATAATCATTGTTTAAGGTTTTAAAATCTAGGGGGCAATCGACATGCGGAACCTGGTCGCTCTATGCGGGTGAGGTAACTTACGAAAGGAAGTAGGCATGTGCCGTGCCGGATACTCTTCCTTATAATGGGTATGAATGTAGGACAAGTAAGCGCGGAGATAAGTTTTCGTAAGGTTAAGATATGAGAGATTGAAACGTTGTATTAGAAAAGTTTTCCTAGATGTGATTTTCTCGATTTTCCACTTTCCAAGGTATGCGGAAAACCTTGAAACTCAAGGGGGCAATCTGTGATGAGTTATGTTTACCTACTCGCTATATATTATTGTCTATAAAGCCAACATAAACAAACCGGGCTCACTAGAATGTTTTCTCTCTTCCAGTTTATTCTTTTGCTGACCCAAAACAATCTAATGCTATGGAAAATCCCCAAAAGTTGTCAAAAATGCATTACAAATTATTATACATTCCTGCCGAGTGTTATTCGCTAGAAGATAGAGTTGATTGTTGTATAAATTTCTCCGCAAAGGGTGTTAGCTAAACTTTCTACTTTTTCGAGAAATAATAACCCACCATTGAGAACAATGCAAGGCCTCCGATTGCAGCCAGGGCTGTGCAAAGCTTGTGATTTGGGAAATGTTCGATATAATTGTGCTATGAATTACTAAGTATTAATGTATGTAGATAAACTCAATGCTACACGTTGTAATGTTATAAGCGTAAAATTATTGATTTTTGAACTGCTTTTCTCATCTATGACTTAGCTTACAGCAATCCTCGATAATTACGGGAGGATGAGGAGTAAATTCGAATGTACAATACTTTAGGTTGGAAACACGTTAAGTCCGCATTCTAATTTAGTGATATACCATATTAGTGGATCAAATTAATTCATTGCATTCCACTTAAAATAATAACAGGGCTCAAGATGTATCGGAGCAGCAACAGTAGACAACCCTGGAACGATTCTTTTGACGCGCCGACCTAATGCTGCATTTATTAGCTTTGAAGCAATTGCTGACACGTGTTTTACAAGCTCCCCTAAAGTTAGAGACGCGTTGGGACAAAGGGCATTGTTCTTGAGAGTTAGTTTTGCGCCGGTTTGCCATAACAAAATAAATCGAGCCTTTAATTTTTATCTTTTATTTGTGTCTTTTATTAGTTTGATGGTTCTTAGAAAGTGAGTAAACCGTGGGATTTTTTGGGAGGACCATATGTTTTGCAATCCGAGGCAATGTCGGAAATCAAGGGTGAGGAATGGGGATAGTGAGTTTTCGGACACGAGACAAGACGGTCAAGTTTGAGACGCGCGCGAATCCAAGCTAGATCTGGAACTACTTGGTTACTTGCTGTACAAAGTAGCGTGAAGTACGGTGCGCGGTTTTTGAACTTTTGAAAGAGAGCCGGGCGAAGCTCTGGACGCGAGTGTAGTGTATAGTGCGAAGATTAGATAAATCCTAACGCGATTAAATAGGGTGTAATCTTTGTGTAATCTAATTAATTTATAACGTGTATATATTTTTCTTAAGGTTGGTCCTGAACGAGCTTCTCCGAAACTGCGATCGCGTGTTTAGATCAACGTCACGATATTTTAGTGTTAGTAGTTGTAGTAACTTTAGTAACTTTGGCTTCCGTTTGACACGTTTCAGTATAGGCGGAGGCGATCAACAAGGTTTTGGTTATGGTACAATTTGTTTAGTTCTCGCACAGGTTAAATAGGTTGAATGAATGAACCCAGTGTGAATTCATAACAAACCGCGTCAAATATAACAGCTCTTTAAAATTTACTTGATTACGCTTTATTAAAAATGTTGTTTTGAAGGAGTAAACTAAAATTAAAGCTAAACAAGTGGATACTCTTGCACTTTGAGTTTTGGTAATCGTCTTGTTTATCATCACGGAACCCTGTTACGAATCAGAGCAATTATTTTACATTATGGACTACTGATAGTTAATTAAATTTGCGTGTAATCTCAAGTGAACTAACGCATCTCACACCTATGAATTTATCAGTGCAGAGTTTCCTCTTGTTAAAATCAAAATCATAATAACTTCCCCGCGGATTTGGTTTGTTAGGTGTTTTAACGTATCCACATGCAAAGGTCCCGTATGCAGGCTCGTTTCGGACCCCATTTGTCCGTCCCATAAGGATTGTAGGGTGTTACTGACTCTCCGGTACGTTGATTGATGCAAATATGTGGATGTGGTAAATCTATCATATGAACCAGATTTAACCGTTTGTAAAGGTAAATTCATTAGACAAGCTCTCGTTCGCTAACCAAAAATTAAATAATAGATAAATTCCACCCGCGCCGCGTATCGTATTATGACGAATGTTTGGGATTGATTTGAGGAAGGAAGTAAGAAGTGTTAATCAAAGAGGGAGAGAGTGAAGTTTTGGTTCATGTTGAATTAGGGTGTTTTCAGCCGCTAGTGCGTTCTCTGCTGGAGGTCTAATTCGGTACACGAGGCTGAAGGTCGCTGATAATTTGTTAATACGTGTAAATATATTATTTATAGTTAGTTGGCCAATACCCCATCCAAGATTAATATCAATTTGTAACTTCGACTAGAAAGCTCATTTTATTTTCAATAGAACCGATCCACACCTTTTCTCATTCATCTCTTTTCATCTAGTCGAAAGTTAACAAAATGATGTCCGTCTCATCCTGGCTTTATTGGTAGGGGTTCTTTTAGGGAAATATATTATTATTTTCTTTATGTGTTTTACTAACATAGCAAAGTGTTAAAAGCGTGTGGCCACGAAGAAGAAAACAGCGAGTTACGCGGCAACGTATCCTGCGGCGGACCGGAAACCGGAACAGTGGAGGAATCTAGCTAAGTTGCATGTCTTTAGTTTACTTACTATAATTTGTTTTATTCTAACTACACGTGTACGAACTTTAACTCCCCGCGGATTCGATTTACTTTAAATTACTTGCAGAAATAACTACAGACGTCGAATTCGAATTTACACAACGTATGAAGGGTCACTAAATAATAATCTAGACGATCACACCTACAGGCCATTAATTTGTTAATTAAATAATTACGGATTAAATATATATAGGTTAACAATATTAGAATAGATAGAGATATACATACTACAGGTAGTTAGCTAGGTTAGATATATACATAGGTTAGGGTAGGGTCGTTACAACGTGAATATTTTTTAACGGGTATTGGCACTGTGCCAATGGCACACCAGACTTTCCCACCGCTGTGACTCCTCCTGTAAACCAGGATCAACAGCGGCGGCCATTCACAACACTAGACAATGAAGTCCAGCGATCCCAATCTGTATTGGAACCCGTAATGTATTTAATCAAAGAAGACAGGAGGAGGAATTATTTGCAAGTAAATGATCAACGTTTTATCTATCTATCCTTTACAAAATCAGTCTGTTAAGTAGGTCATATTTTTAAATTTTTCGCTAAACACTTGTTGGAACGGGAAATCGATACGATCAAAGGTGGGATCGACTGTAGTGACTCTAATTGGTAGCCAAATTATCTCAGCATCAGAGATATGATGCCTGATGGGATTAGTCTTGTCTTAGATCATCTTTCTGGATTGGTCACCCTTCTGGGTTGGACTATTGCTACGTCAACCTATCGAATGTTACCATTTTAAACAACAATTCATAGCAAAACAAAGGAAATCGGTAATTTAAACAAGAAATTATGTTTGCTTTTGATACTAACGTTATTTGTCAATTAAATTACGGTAGACTTTCATGTAAATAATAAATACTTAGATCAAGTGACAAGACGTTTAGAAATCATAAAAGTGTGACGAGAAAAAGAGAATTAAACATTTTTATTGTTTGTTTCAAAAATGATTCCTAGCTTAATTTTATTTGCTTGGAAATTCATCTAGATACTACAGTACCACCACGCTAGAGGGTAGCATAATTTCTCTTCTAGCGCGAGACTCGTTTTGAATAGGTTGTTTTCGCATCCTTTTCGCTGCTATCCGGAATTGCACCCTTTCATGTAAATTTCTTCACACCGTTTAAGGCCTTCTTATCCGAGTGCAAGTGTCTCTTTCTTGCAAGCATAAGTTTGCAATTAGACATTCCGCTCCAATTGAAAGAAGGATTGCAAAAAACGCGGTTTTCATCAATATCTTTGCTCATGGGTGTTACTAAGCTCCAAATTAAAAAAAAATTCACTAGAAATATTTAATGTATTTAGTTAAGTACAAGAATAAAAAATTAAATATCAGCAGTTCAATCATAGTATTGAGAAAACATAACAAAACGGGGTATCTTTGGTATGTTTTTCTATCCAGTAAACTTAATCTAATCGTGTAATTGAGAACGATCGCCCATCCGCCCGATCCTTAAATAAGAGATAATTTAATTTCAGACTTTAAAAACTGTTTTTCATGTTTCGTTCGTGTTCAAAAAACGGCCTCGGGATCATAGCTCGGGTTTTGACGGGGGACTCGGGTCTGCTCTGCGCAATCGAAGATTGACGATCGGAATTATTTTCCTGGTCGTACTGTAGTCTGTACCTACCTACTAACCGTTCTGTATTTCGTTTTCCTAAAGATTAAAAAAAACAGATACCGAGCAAGTCAATGTTATTCTCCGATTAATCCTTTGTACTTAAATAAGCAAAATGGCAAACAAACAATAACATAACTTTTGTGAAAACTCGTACCTACTGTTATTTTGATACTTTATATCAACAATAATCCTCTCAAGTTTCTTGTTTAACATTGTTTATTTTTACAGTAAATTCGCTTAAATATCGTTAGGTACTAACATACTCTGGAAGCTTTGTGATTTTAATTAGATTCGTAAATCTTAAAGCAAAACATTAATTAAAGGTGAGCGTCTAAATTTTTATAAGTATTTCAACATCATAGCAGAATTGCTACAGTTATACCAAGGAAGGCTCACATGAGCCCGATTGCGCTAAGTTAAAACATCGAAGTTCTATTCTTATCCAATTTCAGTTCCAATGCAATTAGGATTCAACCGTAAGTGTAACCGTGCTGAATTCCGCATCGCGCTAAACTCTATGTAACTGACAGCCTTTTACGTTTGAGCGATCTGTCAAAACGGCTGTCAAGAGCAAATAGCGCCATACTTACCAAATGTGTCAAAAGTTATGGTTCTTACGTAGTCCAATCACGGTTCAATCACCGAATATTTACCGCGATTGCAGCCCTGATGTACACACTGAGAAAACTGATCATTAATAAATAAGGTGAATTCAATTAAAAGGATGATGAATTCACGTAAAGTAGAGAGCATACGGATATCATCAAATAATACGATGAAACTACTGTTGCTGCTGCTCATTATATAATATGATGACCTGTCACCATGACTTAGATACAATCAAGCGCCCGTAACACAAACTTATGGTGACGGTAATCGTACCGTAGTGTGACGAACTCATGAGTTTTGGTGAAAGGACAACGCCCAACATGACCGTCATCATAACTTTTTATGCTGTCCTACTATTTTTGTGTGCTTTCCTTATATATTTACATGCTTTCCTACTACTGTATGTGTGCTTTCCTCTAATTTATCAATGCTGTCCTCATATTTAATGTGCTTTCCTTCTACTGTATGTGTCCTTTCCTCTTATTTATCAATGCTTTCCTCATATTTTTGTATGACTTTCCTACAACAGTTGTGAATGAAATGGGATTGGTCTCGAGAATCAAAAACACGTTGCTTTAAGTAAATCGAATTTATTCGGCGACAACGGACGCTACAAGCTTTGAGGTCGAACGGCGAGAGGCGCGGGCACGATGTTGCCACACTCCAAATTACATTAACGATCGGATACATCGCCAAGTTTGTTGTATTCAACATAATCCCGAGGGGAAACAAACAATATAATGTATAAGTATATGCAACTTAAAAATACTGCTCTTATATGGCTATGAAATAAGAAAATTTTTATTTTAAATGCAAACTTAATTGATTAAGTTTAATTTTATATTTTAAATTAAACTTATAATTTAAACCTAGAGTTAGGTTAAACTAATACCTTAATAACTAGTATTTTAACTTTTTTAAATGCAACTAAATGTATATGTCTCGGCATCGTTTAAAATAACACGACCTTGCGGAAGTCCTACGACGATATACATTTAGTTGACCTAATTTAGTCATAAAGAGGAAGAAGCGAAACCTTGTTAACGGCTACTGTTTTCTCACTCTTGTTAGGAAATTTAATTTTAACGACACGGACTCTATTGTCCCTACCAGGAAACACGTCAACTACAATGGCTAAAGGCCAATCCAAAGGGGACGATTCTTCCCTAAACAAAACTAACTGACCCTTTTGAATATTAGGTACAGTAAGTCGCCACTTCGGTCGACTCTGAAGTTGATTTAAATATGAAGCCTTCCAGATTTTCCAAAAACTTTGTACTATCTGTGTGCATTGATGCCAAAACCTTAATCTGGATATAGGAATGAGGGTATAATCAGGTTCTGGTAGAGCCGTAATAGGCCTGCCTACGAGAAAATGGGCTGGAGTCAAACAACTAAAATCCTGTCCATCTCTAGTCATGGGTGCGAGAGGGCGCGAATTCAGAATGCCTTCGACTTGAACGATTACTGTCTGGAACTCTTCATAAGTAAGTATGGATTTCCCAACTACTCTACGAAAGTGATATTTTGCGCTCTTAACCCCGGCTTCCCACAGCCTCCGAAGGTTGGCGAATAAGCAGGTATATAATGAAATTCAATTCCCTTCTGGTTTGCGAAATTAATGACATTGTCTCTATTTTTAGCATCTTGATGTAACTTATATAGGCTATTTAAGTTACTGTTACAACCTTTAAAGGTAGTAGCGTTATCACAGTAAATTTTAGATGGCAACCCTCTGCGGGAAATAAATCTCTTTAGAGCCGCTAAAAAGGTTTCACTTGTCATGTCTGAGACTAACTCCATATGTATTGCTTTTGTTATAAAGCACACAAATAGAGCAACATAGCCTTTTGATATTACAGGTTTTCTTATGCGTGCCTGTTTGATTTCAAACGGGCCACAATAATCTATCCCACAGACATGGAAAGGCGCTATAGGAGTGACTCTGTCGCGAGGCAATGAGCCCATTAACTGTTCTGACGCTACACTTTTTAATTTAAAACATCTTACACACTTATGCAAAACCTTTTTCACCTCTCTTATACCGCTTATTATCCAGAATCTTGATGAAAGATTAGAAAAGGTTAATTTAGGGCCCGCATGCATCAAGTCAAGATGCTCTCTGATTATAATAGAGCTAGTGATCTGACAATTCTTCGGTAATAAAATCGGGTGCCGTTGGCTATATGGAACATTTGCGTTATCAATTCTTCCACCCACTCGTAGAACACCTTTTCCGTCAATAAATGGTGACAAAGAACTTAGTGATCCTTGAATATCATTATGATTTTTTAAACAATGCAATTCATTTTGAAAATGGTTATTTTGTACATAAATTACAATTTTTTCAAGCGCAACATGAAGCTCGGGCACTGTCAAACGTACATTGTTTGGTATTACTTTGTTTTTACAGCTTAAATAAAACCTGAATACATATGCAATAATGCGCTGTAATTTAGCAATATTTGAAATCTTCTCAAAAATAGGCAATTGACCTTGGTGATCAGGTATAAGACAACCGACTTGAGCTTCAGTTGATTCACAGGGTGGAGCTAAGTCCGTAGGCAAAACAACCGGTTCTACCTTATAGTCAGAACCATTCAAAAACAGTGGCCCATGCCACCACATAGTATTGCTGTGCAGAGCTTTCGGATCGACACCGCGAGACAAGCAGTCAGCTGGGTTATCTACACCTGCCACATGATGCCACAAATTACTATTTGTAAGACTTTTTATGAGATTAACCCTGTTTTTTACAAAGGTTTCTAACTTTCCATGTTTCGATTGAATCCATGCAAGAGTTACCATAGAATCCGTATATAAAACAACATCAGAAATTTTTAATATCTCACTTACTTTTGAAATTAACTGACTAAGTAATACTGCACTACTCAGCTCTAACTTTGGTATAGTGAGCCTCTGTTTCAAGGGCGCTACTCTCGACTTGGCGCACACTAGATTAACAACAATATTATTGCCGTGCCGTGCCCGAACATAGACACACCCTCCAAAGGCATGCTGAGATGCATCACAGAATCCAATTAATTGAACAAAATCTGCATTGTGGATTTTCAAATTTCTAATAATTTGAATAGGTTGCAGCTCACAGACATTAGTGTAGAATTTAGACCAATCTTTTAAAATATGGTTGGGTAATTTATCATCCCAATGAAGCTCACACTGCCACAGCATTTGCATAAAAAGCTTTGCTTTGACTACAATAGGTCCTATAATACCTAGAGGATCAAACAGGCTGCCGATAAATGAGAGTACTGATCTTTTAGTCCATAACATGTTACCAAAAGGCTTTACACAGCAAACCTTAAAATTATCCTTTTTGACATCATAATAGATTCCTAAAGCCTTGAGAAATGCATGCTCACTTGACATTTCCTTCTCCTCAAAATGTTGCCTTTCTACAGGGATTCCCATTAAAATGTCTGGATGATTAGCTGCCCATTTATGCAATTCGAAACCACCCTTGGTTAGTAAATGAATAATCTGATCTCGTACCTGAATTGCATCAGCGACGCTCATAGCACCAGCCAAAATATCATCTACGTACGTGTTATTTGCCAATACATTAGCTGCAAGCGGGAACTCTGCACAAAACTGGTCAGCTAACTCCTTAAGACATCTTGTAGCCAGATAACTGGAACTTTTCATACCATACGTAACGGTCTGGAGCTGAAAGCATTTAACATCTTCGTTGAAATTTGACTTCCACAGAATATTCTGTAGGCACTTGTGCGGCTCATTCAAGACTATTTGCCGGAACATAGCTTTTATATCCGTTATAAAAATATATTCAAAGGATCTGAACTGAATTAATATGTCAAACAGATCCCTTTGTGTTAACCTTCCATTAAGCAGAAGATCATTCAAAGAAACTTTTGAATTTGTATTAGCGCTCCCATCAAAAACAACTCTTATCTTTGTTGTTCTCTTATCGGGTCGCAGAACGGGGTGATGTGGCAAAAAATAATGACACTCAAATGGCAAATTACTGTTCTTAATGTCATACAACTTGGCATGCCCTGATTGTACATAGTCATCAATGAAATTAGTGTACTGAATTTTTAAGCCCTCATCCTTTTGAAATCTCTTTAATAAATGGTTTAGTCGCTGAAAGGCTATTGAAAATGAGTCTCCTAACTGCAATGAATCTTGGGACTGAATAAGAGGCAAATTAACATGAAACCTACCTTCTTTCAAGACGGTTGTCTCTTTAAAGACAGATTCGCAGACGTCCTCCGGACATGGCAGGTCCTGTGATGATTCCTCAGGTGACTGCTCCTTGCGACCTTGATCCATGCTGTTATTTGTTAGTGGTTTAGACTCAACCTCCCAAAAACGTTCCATTAAATTGGACAAATTTTCTTGTTCGGTGATAGCATGCAGAACACAGCTTGTTAATGATGTCTGGTTAGTTACACTCTTCATTCCTCCTGCGACAATAAAACCAAATTTAGTTTCAAGAAATGTAAGACCATTAGGCGCTTCAATTTTTTCTGTTAGTATGACATTAAAGAATATGTCAGCTGCCAACAACACTGAAATAGGTTCAGGTGTGTTAAAACTAGCATCAGCCAGTTTGATCCCCTTTGGTATCGATACATTCGACAGAGCAACTTTTTGCTGTGGCAACGGAGAGGTTATCTTATCTACAATAGAGCAAATAACATCCTGAGAATAGGTTCTATCAAGATTGTTAATATTGATAACAACAGCTTGTGATACAGGCCGCTCCCGTTGTCCTAAAGTTGTAATATTTATGTCCTTTTTAAAGGACTTTAATTTTAATTTATTTACTAGGTCAGTGGTGATAAAAGAGGTTTGACTACCACTGTCCAGGATCCCACGGACGGTCAAATAAGTTCCATCCTTACAAGCAAGCTGCAACTTTACAGTAGGCAACAGGACCATACCTGTATCACGGCCGTTGCCCATAGCATTGTGTAAATTAACGGGATCAGGGTTCTCAGAATGCACTTCCTCTTCCACATAATGCAGAAGGCTATTATGCTCATTGGAGTTGCATGATGCACACTTCAATCTATACTTGCATTTAGCATTTTTATGCTTGTTTAAACATATTGAACAAAAACAATTCTCTTTGACAAATTTGATACGATCATCAACAGAACCGAGTTTAAACTCTGTACAATTATACAATTTATGTAAACCTTTTTTGCAATACAAACAATCATTGTTTGGCTTATTTTTATTGTTGACACAATTATTTAGAAAAACTTTAGGTTCTTTTGGCTTTAAATTGGATTTAGGCACAAAAGGGGCTGCCTGTTTTTGACTTTCTTCGTAACTAGAAGCCCTAGATTCAAGAAAAGCTAAAAGATCTGTTACCTTCGGCAGTGTCGATTTAACTCTTTCCATGGAAAACGAACGGGAACTGTATGGATCCAATTTTCTGAGGAGTATTGGAAGTAGTAGCATATCCCAACTTTCAGTTGGCTGGTCCATGTTCTTCAAGGCGCCTAAATGTTGACGCACGTGTGACACCAGACCACGAAGATTTGCAGCGGTACCCTTAACAATGTTTGGATAGTCGAGGATAGTATTAACATGGCTTGAGATTAATACGCACATGTTATCATAGCGTTGCTTTAATAATGACAATGCCTCCTCATATGACTCGTCAACCAGCGGCAATCCATCAATTAGAGCTTCTGCCTCTTTCTTGAGGTGGTTCCGTAAGTGACACAACTTTTGAACTGGCTTTAATGATTTTTCATTTCCGATCACAGCATGGAAAAGCTCAATAAATGGCTTATACTTGGTAACATCTTCTCCGGTAAATACAGGAATATCCAAATAAGGCAATTTGCTGTTATGCACTTGCACTACATCCATTCTTGCAGATTCCTCGGCTACTGCGACCAGCGTGTTTACCTTTGCATATAGGTTATAGTATCTATCTTCGAGATCGTTCGTAAGAAAATCCTCTTCGGTATCTTTTTCCTGTAGGATATTCAATTTCAATTGAATACGTCGATACTCGTCGAGAGTTTTTTCAAGGGCTAAAAACCTGGCCTTTAAAGTTGCAATGCCGATTGCTGAATTGTCCTCCTTGTTTTGCTCGTAATAATTCTCGTATCTGGTAAACGTCGCCTTGCACTGGCCTGCCGAAGCTTTTAATTGCTTTATTTCTTTGTCGGTCGACATGGCTAATACAGAAGCCCTTTAAATTGTGATATAAAGGCCTCCGAAACAATGTTTTGATTTGAAGAACGATTTCACAACAATGCATCGAGTTCGTATGACAGCTTGACAGTGCCTGTCAACCTGACGTTTACAAATGGCAGTCGACAATGCTCTCAGCCAATCAGAAAGCAATGCGTTCGGATACAGTCACGGCAACTTTTGTCAAGTGATGTGATGGATGACCAACGACGCTGCCGCCAAAAAAAATATTTACGACTACCCGAAATTAAACAACCGACACAATGATGGTGCAAATTTTATATAATAGCACAAAATTCACTGTTTTGATCACGATAATCCCACAAATGCACTGCAATCCATAAACTTGCTTGAATATGCGCGAATAGGCGTAACCCCGTGCACAACGAACGACAAAATACAGTCCTTCTACGCGGGGTGGTAACTACGTCACTTGCACTTTTTATTAGTTTTTACAAGTTTTTTGGCACTGAATTTAATTTAACACTTCTCGAAGGACCAAATGAATGAAATGGGATTGGTCTCGAGAATCAAAAACACGTTGCTTTAAGTAAATCGAATTTATTCGGCGACAACGGACGCTACAAGCTTTGAGGTCGAACGGCGAGAGGCGCGGGCACGATGTTGCCACACTCCAAATTACATTAACGATCGGATACATCGCCAAGTTTGTTGTATTCAACAAGTTGTGTGCTTTCCTCTTATTTTAGTTCTTTCTTCCTACTATTTATCAATGCTTTCCTTATATTATAGGGTCCTTCTTAATATGCTGACACTTTTTAAGGGGATGATCAGACCCTTAAACTGAACAACTTTCTCTATGGGACCAACATCGAAATCACGAAAAAAACAAATGTATGGGACAGCTGTTTTTTTTCGCGATTTTGTTGGTCCCATAGAGAAAGTTGTTCAGTTTGATGGTCTGATCATCCCCTTAAAAACATGTCAGCATATTAAGAAGGACCCTGTATATTTGTATGATTTCCTACTACTGTTTGCGTATGTGCTTTCCAGATATTTCCGATTATTTCTTCCTTCTATTTATCTGCGCTCTCCCCTTATTTTAAGACTCTGGTTCCTTCCTCTTAGGGTCTACCCACAGCTGTCAGCACGGAATCTATTTTTTTCATGCTCTGTCCGTTTCTATGGCTCATGATCGTCATTTGCTAGAGCGAGAAAGATAGCGTGACTGCTACCGCGCGCGGCAGCACAGCTCTAGCAAATGGTGACTCTCAGCGATAGAAAGGGATAGAATATGAAAAAAATTCTATCCTCTGCTGATCTGTGTGGGTGGACAGACCCTAAGAGGAAGGAACCAGTCTTAAAATAAGAGGAGAGCGCAGATGAATAGAAGGAAGAAATAATAGGAAATAATCGGATACGAATAGAAACAAGATACATATAAATGGAATAGAGCACATAAGATAAGAGCAGATTTGGGGAAACACATGTTTTAAAGAAAAAATATAGAAATGGAACAAATAAAAATGGTTTATTAGATGTCACAGAAGTACACAGTGGGATATGTTATAAATTAGCGGTACTCAAGATAAAAATTAGTTGTTACAGGTACATTTAGGAGTTACTACAAAT
Organism: Agonopterix heracliana; assembly: GCA_963693445.1. Classification (NCBI taxonomy): domain Eukaryota; kingdom Metazoa; phylum Arthropoda; class Insecta; order Lepidoptera; family Depressariidae; genus Agonopterix; species Agonopterix heracliana. The sequence goes on from OY856332.1 coordinate 8,198,114, forward strand.
AAATATGTTAAGTATGTTGGGCACAAATGTCTCGCGCCAGAGGCCGCTGACCTCCTGCAACGGACTAGCTGAGGAACTTGGAAGCTGCTCCGGCGCCGATTCCTTTTTATCAGCATCATCTGTACACAATAAATAACAAATTAAATAAAACGGAAAATACAAACCACACTAAATCGAATTATTCTCAGATTCTTTTGTTGTTAATTGTCAAACTCATTCGAATACAGCGAGCAAATGAGTTAAATTAATTTAGAAGCTTATGCACGTATTCTTTCATAAGTAACTCGAGAACAGCTGAACAAATTTACATGGGGTTTTCACTAATAAAGTCCTACAAATCTCAAATGAAATCATAAAATAGCAAGTATAAGTCTTGAAAGAAAAGTTACCTTCTTCAAGTCCTTGTAAGTCACTCCCAGGAGAAGATGCGACGTCGGTTTTGCCACTGGACTTAGAACGGGAGCTTGATTTAGGCCTCTCCAGAAGGCCTAATGAAATATGATGACGCCGAGCCCTTCTAGCATTCACTAACCAGCCGAAGGTATTTCTTTCTGTTTGGTAGGCGTCAGCAGGCAGGTATGCTATTTTAGTCCATATCTAATATTTGCCGCCCCTCAACCGATGACTCCAATAGGTATTACACGCACCCAAGCACCTGAAATAAAAATTGTTTTAGTATCACTAACATCAGACTATACTTTACTGTAAACTTTAGTATATTGCATCGGTGGCGCGTTGTGGACAGCTATGGATACTCAACCTTGAGGTCCGGGTTCGAATCCGCACGGATCACATGCCATGTACCAATGACTTTTTCTAACTTGTGTACGTAATACCGACTGCTCTCAAACGGTGAAGAAAAACATCGTGAGGAAACCTGTATACGCTGAAGAAGTAATTCCGATGTGTATGTGAAGTCTACCAATTCGCATTGGGCACGCTTAGTGGACTAACGCCCATACACCCTCCCTGAGGGTAGGCATATGCCCTGCAGTGGGACGTATATAGGCTGTGATGATGATGATAACTAACATCCATGACCACTTGAAACCTTTGTGAATTTATTTCTATAAAAACAATATTGAAAACAATATCTTTCTTATATAAAGAGGATTATTTGGCAGTTTAAAAACCAGTCAAGTAGAACTTGCGTGCCGAGTTGTTCCGTTCTAAGCATAACTCGATAGCTCACTGATAGTGAACCTGCCTGTTGATCTAAGGGTCGCGGGTTCGAATCCCGGTACGACGCAAACATTTTATGGTGAATACAAGCCACTACCTGATTCAAAATGCAAGCGACTGTTTGTCCATGTGTAAATAGGTAGCGAGTCTGCCGTTTTAGGGTCGGGTAGGACTACATTATGGTCGTTTTACTTACCGGTAAATTTATTGATGTACTGCCCAAGATTCCATCGTGTCAGCAAATCGTGCGATTTGCTAACACTGAGCTTGATCCATAATTATTGCTTCACTGCACTGACATTACACGTTGCAACCATTTTTGTTAAAAATACAATACCTAGGTACCTAACATGTTTTTCGAACAAAAAAGAAAGCAAATGGCCAAAATTACCCTATATTTTCTTAACAAAACATGATATGTGTTATATTTGCAACAAAAAAATGGTTGCAAAAACTACAAAGTGAATAATACGCACATCGTCCGCGTCACGTCCATACTGAATGGCGGCGGAAATATAACTGACGGGGTTCTTAGGCGCCGTTTGCGCCGTCATCTTATTTTTGAATGCCGTAATCAGAATATTAGAAGCAGGAACGGTATTTTTGAATACGGTCACTCACATTCTGTGTGCCGGTCATCATATTTTTATATGCTTGTAATCGTATTAATTTCACCGTATTTCTGTGTGTCTATCATCATATATTATTAGGATTTCATAAAATTTTAATAAAACCAATCTTCAAATAAATTGATGCTTACTACAAAAATAACATGCCCCGTCATATTAATTTATGCTTACGACATTACGGTGACTTCACCTTATTGCTTTGTTACTTCTTAATTTTTATTGGGTAATTCTTCATATTTTATGGTGACGCTTTCCTCGTGTTATATAATTATAACCTTATTTCTTGGTATCATCGTATTTCATTAGGAAGAAGATCATTTTAGGTTACATATTGTTATATTACCAGGAAGGCACCATAAAATATTATAACTGTAATCTTATTTTATGCGACAAATTCTTACGGTGATGAGTCATCGTAATATTCGCGTAATTACCTAAAACAATTGAGGATTGCATAATAATTGCCTATTATAACCTTATTTTAATCAAAATCACGGTATTTAAGATCGATGTAATGATATTTTATAATTAAGCCTATAGGGCATTTTTCTCAGTGCAGTCAAGAGCACGTCAAGCTAGACACCTTGGACTTCGTACTGTTCTTATGGCGTTCGTATATCGCACTACGATTGTCAAAGGTTGATGTGCACTTGATTGTACTTATCTGCGCAGTTGGCTATTATTAAAACCGTACAAACCAATTAGGAACGATACTCTACGGTTGTGCGCAAAAAAATATCTGCCACCAATAGTGGTTGATTGATTTCGCGCCTGACGCTGATTCATGACTAAACATGAAGCGATCTACATTTGGTCATTAGACTGCACGGCAGTCAACTTCAATCTTTAAGGCGTATCAGCCGTGGACCACTCTCCTCTCACTCACTCTCCATACTAATCGATGAGAAAGAGCGCGAGGCTCCGGTCAGAATTTAGCTGTTTTCTTTGAAAAATTCGATGATTTTTTATTAATTACGAAAAAGTAAAAAAACCACATCATTCTAAATTGTATTGTGAACAATATAGTAAATTTTCATTTTGTTCCGATTAACAATGTAAGAGTAAAATTGTAACCATTTTACTGGAAAAAAAGGGGTGACTTTAGAGTCCCTTTTCTTCGGTTTTATTCATTAAAATCGATTTCTAGAAAAACCACATCACTTCTCATATCCTGTAGATGGTTCAGTATAAATTTCAGCTCAAAAAGTGCCATAGTTAATGAATAAAATGGTTACAAAATTATCCAAAACCGGCAGGTAGCCCCTTAACAGAACTCAAAACTGACTAATCATAATCATAAAAAACGTATGGACAAAAAAAATGGCAAAACAAATTTGACGTATCCATACGTTTTTTGACGGACAGGACGTAGTGCGCAACCGCTCTGAGGGTTAATGCATCGTTAGTGAATCGAAAAAGATCCAATTGGGTATTTTTTCAACAGTCCGCGTCAAGCAATGCTATGAGCGAGACGGCTGTGGCTCGGCACAATTTTACGCGTCATTTTCTATCATTTAATTTTCATAAATAATGTCCCATTGCTTGACGCGGACTATTGAAAGAATATCAATTTGCATAAGAGCAGCTGTTTCCTTGTCTTCATGTCTGAATTCATGATTATTTATTTGTCTATGTGTCCATTAATTGCCATAAAGTGTAAATCCGCCAATGCAAGGGATACAATATTATAGCATAACTAAATTTCTTTATTACTATCTTTATGAAGAAACTTCGATATTACCACTTCTAAAAATCTTTTTATTTCATCTGAAAATATATTTCACAAAAGACTGGTAGGTCCTAACGAGAAAAGCAGAGTGCTAGAAAATAATAATGTGAGTAGTTGCTTGCTAAACTTTGAACTTTATATGGCAGCGAAAAAAGATGTTTTTTAACTGCAACTTTATTAACCAGCAGTCATATTGAGACGACACTCTTCAAATCTATTATAACGTCACTATTAATAAAAATACGCCTTTCAAACTCGGGGCAATAAAGACATGTAAATATGGGGTGAGACGGGTTGAGCAATAGATTAAATTTCAAGGTAGAATTATGTGTCAAATCATGAAAGATACTAGTTTTTTCGATAAAAATCTGCAAAAGAAACTTTGTTTTAATCGTCTCATACGAGACGTAATTGGGAAAGAAATAAGGTTGTCTTTTTATAACCAGAACAAAATGGCAAGAATACACCTGAAAAAATTCACTAACGAATGAACCTTTTCTTTCACCGGTATGCTATTACAGCTATCTATGTATATTTTCTTTTTACTGTTCCATAGAAACGTCAATGGTGACTTGATTCAAATGTATGAAAAAGCTGTTTTTTGGCAATTTCAGTGAACTAATTTGATGTTCTGAAACTTGAGTATTGTGCGCATTCAAGTTTACATCCTGTCTTTATAAAAATAAACTCTGTCTTTCTGTCTTCCCCTCTATTTTCCCGTTCAAAATAGATTTAAATTTTTTTTCGTATAAGTATCAAGTGCCGGATCAATTTTTTCCATTCATTCAGCATAGTGGTTGTTAATAACACTAGTTCTGTTGTTTATGCCCCTTAATTGTACTGACAGAATTCCAAGAATGAAAAGAAGCGGGGATTTTTGTAATCTGACATTATAACCATAACGTAATGGTTACCCTAAAACAAACCAGCAATACACAAAGAACGCACAAATAAATTGTACAAAAAGGGCGCACGTTTCCTGCGGGCTTCATAATTAACGTGACATATAAAAATATAGTCGCGAACTAGCCGGAGACGTCAGGGTGTCTGCGATTAGGCAATAGTGAGGGGTGGCTGTCGGTATGTTTGTATCGATAACTTTTGGATTTATAAAATAATCAACAGATCATAAAAATAAACTCTTTTTCCAATATTTTGGGAGTATCGTTATCTCAAGGAATATTTTTAGGACCTACAAAACATATCTGAGCTAAAAAAATGGCCCTAAAACCCTAGCAGCAGGCCAGAAAGCACGCGATACACGACCGTCGAAAACAGACTCGCTACGTATAAAATCTGCAAAACCAATGTGTGGGCTGACGAAGTGCTATACAAAGTGTTTCATAATTAAAAATAAATATTTAAAACTCTTAAGGGGGTTGTTCAGACCGTCAAACTGAACAACTTTCTCTATGGGACCAACATCGAAATCGCGAAAAAAAAATTCTTATATCCCATACATATTTTAGCTCTAGTCGATTTGTAGAGTATGGAACATCAATTTTTTTCGCGATTTCTATATTTGTCTCATAATGAAAGTTGTTCAGTTTGATGGTCTAAACCACCCCCTTAAATGTTTATTTGTATTTTTGTAACACCTTGTTGTGTAAATGCTGGCTGCTAAATTAAATTAATTCTTGATTTTGCTACAACGTGTAAACATCTACTCCATCCAATTGACAGTTATTGGAAATCCTTACTTAAGTCTTACTAAAGTTACTAAATATAATTCCTTTTAGGGGAATATCCAAAACTTTCAAACAACTAGGTATCTTTAGAAGCGTGTAGTTGGAGTAAATTTAATTGTATCCAAATTAGTGGCATTTCACGTACGAAAACACTTTTAACAAAGCTTATTTAGAAAGTATTATTTTTACCCGACTGCCCCTCGAAAACCAAAAATAAAAATAAATTTTTAGTCATTTTTATTTTTCGCCCGCCTACAACATCTTATTAATAAATTAAAAGTCCATGGATTACAGAAATTATTTAACTCTTTTCAGAAAATTATATAGAAGTAGTTTATTTTTTAATCGTTTTGAAAAATAAATAAAAGGCTAGACCAAGAGCACAGTAGAAAACTTAATCTTTGCTACGAGTAACTGTAACTTTGCAACCAGTTTGTGAATTAAGCAGAAGAACTTGTTTTAATATCGGCGAAGAACTAAAATGATTAACAACATTTAACTTCCCAAACTTTTGCCTAAGTTGTACGGTAAATATTGTTGTTTATGAAATTGTATACTGTATTGTTGATCCTTGATCGAAAATAGAATTCTTAGAACGTCTTTCTTAGAAATAAGAAAATTGTTAATATTCTTTCAGTACCTTGTTATGTGTTATTTATATTAAAATGTAGTAATAGTAAAAAATACCGAACTAATTTCAGAAACTGTCTATCCAGCATAAAACATTGTGAGAATTTGGTTTTTATGACAATTATATTGAATTTAATTTAATTGAATTTGCAAATATAATGTTCAGAAAAAGTTTTCCAAAACATCGATATTCCACAAAATGTTAACCCAACTCTATTTACCCGCATAATAGAAAAAACATAGCATTACATACACAGTTTTCCTCTTTATTTCTCTGAACGTAAAAAGCCTGTTTTGGCGCCCTTTTTCGTATTTTTTGTGCCCATATGTTTTACAGGCTTATTTATATATTTGTCTCATAATGAAAGTTGTTCAGTTTGATGGTCTAAACCACCCCCTTAAATGTTTATTTGTATTTTTGTAACACCTTGTTGTGTAAATGCTGGCTGCTAAATTAAATTAATTCTGGATTTTGCTACAACGTGTAAACATCTACTCCATCCAATTGACAGTTATTGGAAATCCTTACTTAAGTCTTACTAAAGTTACTAAATATAATTCCTTTTAGGGGAATATCCAAAACTTTCAAACAACTAGGTATCTTTAGAAGCGTGTAGTTGGAGTAAATTTAATTGTATCCAAATTAGTGGCATTTCACGTACGAAAACACTTTTAACAAAGCTTATTTAGAAAGTATTATTTTTACCCGACTGCCCCTCGAAAACCAAAAATAAAAATAAATTTTTAGTCATTTTTATTTTTCGCCCGCCTACAACATCTTATTAATAAATTAAAACTCCATGGATTACAGAAATTATTTAATAGACCGGCGGCCAGCTACAGTCAACTATACCTTACAAAATTAGCGAACTAACTCATTATGCACCTAAAGTAGACTAAAAATAAGTCATAAAAAACTTGGTCTGCCAGGGCGCAGCTTGGCACGTTTTCCGGTGCGATGAAAAATGTGGACCCCAAAAACACCCCATTTTACCTCATCGAATTAATGGATGGAACTTGTCTGTTGGTCTAGAGGCCGATTAGTAAAGCCTAAAAAACCTGGTCTGCCGCCGCCTATCCTGGCAGGTTCATGGGTCCGACTGAATTTAGGGTGCTCCTCAGAGGGTGGATTTTACCTCATCGAATTAATGAATGAAATAAATGCCTAATTATAGTCCTATTAACTATGTTTACATATGCCTTGGTTTGCCTAGGCTCAGCCTGGCAGGTTCCCGGGTATGACTGATTTTACTTACAAAAAATTGTTTAGCCCAACTTCAAAAACCGGTATAAATCTATAGATTCTGCGGGAAAATTTGCTGAAGTTAGCTTGTATAAATTAACTAAGATATATTTACACATACAAATATCTCTGAAAGTGGAATTTTAATGGGAAAGGTTAACGGCCCGCGGAAACTAAAAGAGATAGATATGTGGTCCCGAAGAAAAAAATGTCAAAGACCCTGGGCAATTTGACGTCCCGATGTAAAAAAGCCAATATGGAAAATCCAAGATGGTCGACTTGCATTTTCCAAGTCCTCATAACTTGGCTATTGGGTTGGCAGACAATCTAAAGTTGCCATACAAAGCTATAAGACCGATCAAAGTTGACTTTTTCATCTGGTCTTATAGCTTTGTTTGTATGGAAACTTCAGACAGTCTAACTATTACTATGGGTATTAAACATGAACAACATACATGAGAACATGGCAGTATAGAAAATAACCTCGAAATTTAAAACTTTTCAGACGATTTTTTTTTCTACGGTGTGTTGTGATCTGTAAGACTTAGGTTTTTAGGGTTCCAAAGTAAACAAGGAACCCTTATAGTTTCGCCATGTCCGTCCGTCCGTCCATCCGTCTGTCCGCGGCTTAGCTCAGAGACGCTTAGTACTAGAAAGCTGTAATTTAGCATGGGTACCCATATTAATCACGCCGACAAAGTGGTAAAATAAAATTTTGAAAAAAATTTTTTTTTAGGGTACCTAAAAAGCTTATTCTGGTGATGTCAAGCTCCACTTGCTCTTGACTGTACCAGCACTACCAGGGAAAAAATATAAATATCTCAAAATACAGAGGCACTATTTAGGGACGACTTATTTAATGGCACTACAGTAATCTTAATTCCCGTCATGTGTACGCTAGCTTGATGTACACCTATTTTTACTATTTTAGGGTACGGTCCCACGGCCTGTATACATGGTGTTACAAAAATACAAATAAACCTTTAAGGGGGTGGTGTAGACCATCAAACTGAACAACTTTCACTATGGGACTCTACAAATCGACTAGAGCTAAAATATGTATGGAATATCAATTTTTTTTTCGCCATTTCAATGTTGGTCCCATAGAGAAAGTTGTTCAATTTGACGGTCTAAACAACCTCCTTAAGAGTTGTAAATATTTATTGTTACTTATGAAACACCCTGTATATATTACGCAAATCGCGCCAAGCCACACGCCGTGGGAACGGTCTCGCCTGTCTTGGCCTGTAGACGCCTGTGGTGTGTATTGTATCCAGATCGCTGTCGGTTCAAAGGGGCGCCTGTCGCTGCCTGTGCAAGCGCGTGGATTGCCGAGCCATTGTCATAGTACTGTAGCCGGGGGACTTTTAATTACCAAAAAGATTACCGATTGCCGTTTAGAAATTGTTGTAAGGTACTAAATGACTAATATAATAAAACTGGCCAAGTGCGTGTCGGGCCACGCGCAGGGTAGGGTTCCGTAGTTGCCACTCATAATATACGAACTTAGAAGGGGGCTTTTTGTTTTATACTACGGTTTAACGGCTAATAAAGTCTAAAAAGTACATTTTTAAGTTGGTCGACTATTACTCGTTAACTTAGGTACTTAGCGGTGATAGTTTTCCTTTTAATTTCATTATATACACTACTGTCATGAATTTTTACACATATCCAGAAACAACCGTTTAGCTGGCAGAGGGGGGGGGGGGGGGACACTTGACTCTAACAAAAATTTGCACATTAAAGCTTAATATTTCGCTAACCGATCCGTAAATCGAAAAATGGTTTTCCCACACCCACCGTATTTTTAAAAGACCTATCCAACGATACCCCACACTATGGGATAGACGAGAAAAAAAAATTGCATCCCCACTTCACGGGTCCCCCCTACCCTTGAATTTTTTTAGGTACCCTAAAAAAAATATTTTTCAAAATTTTATTTTACCACTTTGTCGGCGTGATTAATATGTGTACCCATGCTAAATTACAGCTTTGTAGTACTAAGAGTCTCTGAGCTAAGCCGCGGACAGACGGATGGACGGACGGACGGACATGGCGAAACTATAAGGGTTCCTTGTTTACTTTGGAACCCTAAAAACCTAAGTCTTACAGATCACAACACGCCGTAGAAAAAAAAATCGTCTGAAAAGTTTTAAATTTCGAGGTTATTTTCTATACTGCCATGTTCTCATGTATGTTGTTCATGTTTAATACCCATAGTAATAGTTAGACTGTCTGAAGTTTCCATACAAACAAAGCTATAAGACCAGATGAAAAAGTCAACTTTGATCGGTCTTATAGCTTTGTATGGCAACTTTAGATTGTCTGCCAACCCAATAGCCAAGTTATGAGGACTTGGAAAATGCAAGTCGACCATCTTGGATTTTCCATATTGGCTTTTTTACATCGGGACGTCAAATTGCCCAGGGTCTTTGAAATTTTTTCCTTCGGGACCACATATCTATCTCTTTTAGTTTCCGCGGGCCGTTAACCTTTCCCATTAAAATTCCACTTTCAGAGATATTTGTATGTGTAAATATATCTTAGTTAATTTATACAAGCTAACTTCAGCAAATTTTCCCGCAGAATCTATAGATTTATACTGGTTTTTGAAGTTGGGCTACGCAATTTTTTGTAAGTAAAATCAGTCATACCCGGGAACCTGCCAGGCTGAGCCTAGGCAAACCAAGGCATATGTAAACATAGTTAATAGGACTATAATTAGGCATTTATTTCATTCATTAATTCGATGAGGTAAAATCCACCCTCCGAGGAGCACCCTAAATTCAGTCGGACCCATGAACCTGCCAGGATAGGCGGCGGCAGACCAGGTTTTTTAGGCTTTACTAATCGGCCTCTAGACCAACAGACAAGTTCCATCCATTAATTCGATGAGGTAAAATGGGGTGTTTTTGGGGTCCACATTTTTCATCGCACCGGAAAACGTGCCAAGCTGCGCCCTGGCAGACCAAGTTTTTTATGACTTATTTTTAGTCTACTTTAGGTGCATAATGAGTTAGTTCGCTAATTTTGTAAGGTATAGTTGACTGTAGCTGGCCGCCGGTCTATAACTCTTTTCAGAAAATTATATAGAAGTAGTTTATTTTTTAATCGTTTTGAAAAATAAATAAAAGGCTAGACCAAGAGCACAGTAGAAAACTTAATCTTTGCTACGAGTAACTGTAACTTTGCAACCAGTTTGTGAATTAAGCAGAAGAACTTGTTTTAATATCGGCGAAGAACTAAAATGATTAACAACATTTAACTTCCCAAACTTTTGCCTAAGTTGTACGGTAAATATTGTTGTTTATGAAATTGTATACTGTATTGTTGATCCTTGATCGAAAATAGAATTCTTAGAACGTCTTTCTTAGAAATAAGAAAATTGTTAATATTCTTTCAGTACCTTGTTATGTGTTATTTATATTAAAATGTAGTAATAGTAAAAAATACCGAACTAATTTCAGAAACTGTCTATCCAGCATAAAACATTGTGAGAATTTGGTTTTTATGACAATTATATTGAATTTAATTTAATTGAATTTGCAAATATAATGTTCAGAAAAAGTTTTCCAAAACATCGATATTCCACAAAATGTTAACCCAACTCTATTTACCCGCATAATAGAAAAAACATAGCATTACATACACAGTTTTCCTCTTTATTTCTCTGAACGTAAAAAGCCTGTTTTGGCGCCCTTTTTCGTATTTTTTGTGCCCATATGTTTTACAGGCTTAGGTCGTAGGTTATTTCATTTTGTACGTTCAGAAGGGTTTCGGAATACACGTTGTTTTGTAAAAGAGAAAAATAAGCATCATTTAGAGCCTTTTTCTTTTTATATCTTTATTAATGAGGAAGAGCGGGGGTAAAATGCAGTTAATTATTTTGTATTAGTGCTCCAACCCGGCTTTTCACGAATTTAATTACATTTATAAAAGAAGTCTTTGTTCACCAATGGATAAAGTTTTCTGTAGTTCAGTTCAGTTGTAAAAACAAAAATATAAAAACAAGCACGTCCTGTTTCATCAGTTAGAGAGAATGCTTTATAAAAACTACTTTTGATTAGTTAAGAAAAAATACGTTCTCCAAAGTATAGTAAACAACATACTTTAATATAAATAAATTACAATTTAGGGCCCTACTTTATGCTGACACTTTTTAATGACAGATGTTCCATAAAAAACATAATTTCAGTGGTGATGTTAAGACTTATATGCTTTTCTCATGGATGCCACTGTCAGAACTGGACCAAATTAAAATGGGACTACACAGGAAGCACCAGCTTTCAATTAAAAAAAGAATCATCAAAATCGGTTCACCCAGTCGAAAGTTCTGATGTAACAAAATAAAAAAATAAAAAATACAATCGAATTGAGAACCTCCTCCTTTTTTTAAAAGTCGGTTAAAAAGAAAGCTACTTCACCATGTAAGACCAAAAATCATCAGAATTTTAATGGGCGATTATACTCTTGATACTGAACAACTTTCCCAAAGGACTTTTTCATAGAAACTTTCAATCAGATGATTGCATTTAGTATAGAAAGTCCCAAATGATTTTGCAAATTTCCTATAGGTTTCGTAGAAATACTTGTTCTGTGTCATAGGTACAATTATTACCCCAACTGTTTACACTAACATTATATATAAAGCAATTCATAATCTGAACGATGTACAACCAAAACAAAGTAAAAAATGTAATACGTTACAGCTACCATGCTGATAATACTAGGTATGTCCCAACATCCAATAATGAAAAGAATAAAAACGATACAACGATGTAATCTCGAAAAAACGAGATTGAAACTACCGAACGTCCATTCAAAGCTACAAAATGCAATTCCTGATTGACAACAGTTCGACAATTGCTGACACATGCATCAACTCTTAACGAGAACCAAAAAAGCCTAAACTAAGGGTAAAAAGTGGAAAACCAATTTCGCGCCGCCATCCGCGCGCAAAAACAGTTTGCGACGCGAGCTTTTAAATGAAAACTAACAACTTTGGATGTTTTTTTGTAGTCTTTTCAATCACACACCTGTGTTTTTATCCGTTGCAATTGGGAATACAGTTTTATGAGTGGATTCTAATGTTAATGTTGCGTTGTAATTTGTTCCGGTTATTCGATTCTATTGATAATCTAGTTATTTGATTAACTTCGTCTCGTTTTAATTATGGGTAGATGTAGGCTGACTTAATTTGATTGATTGGATTACCATAAAACATGTTGTATCGGTAACCTATAGTAGTTAGCTGTATATTACCTAATGTATAATAATTATATCGGTGACCGTGTACCGCAAAGTGCAGCTTGGGCGTCTCCCACAAGGTGGACCGACGACCTGGTGAAGGCGGCGGAAACCCGTTGGATGAGGGCAGCGCAGGACCGGTCGGACCGGACCGATCCATGGGTGTCGCCAATTTTTTTTTAGAAATATTCAAAAATCGATGCTTAACTATTTAGGTATCACACAATATTTTTATTACTTAAAGTTTTGAAACCCAAAGTGAAAGTCGTCCAATTACAAATCTTTCCACAAACTACTAAAAGAGTGACTCAACTAGTCAATGAAAACGAAGTTCAAAAACCTTTCAAATAGGTACCTTTAACCTAAAACGTACTTTATTTAAGTGCTCATAAAGATAAATTCAATCTGACACAATTACACTAAAATGTCTACTCGTATGCTATACCTAGAGAAATAATACATTTTATCAGCCATTCCAAGTCATTGATTGCTCGAGCGGCGAACTTGTCTGTATCATTTGTTTTATTACTATTTTCGTCACTGATATCGGTAAATAATAGCTGTCGTTGGATCAATGTGAAATGCTTTATTTACTTCTATATGGGGCGGATGAAATGTGATTTTGAGCATGTCCCACGCTTATCTGTACGGAGGCCAAAGCCCTGCAGTGGGACGTATTATGATCAAGGTTTTGTTATATAAGGTCTAACAAAATTAGGTGAAACTATTTTAAGGGGATGATCAGACCATCAAACTGAACAACTTTCTCTATGGGACCATTAAAGAAATCGTGAAAAAAAAATAGCTGTTCCATACAAACCTACTCGACCTCGATGTATGGGACCGCAGTTTTTTTTTTCGCGATTTAGATATTGGTCCCATAGAGAACGTTGTTCAGTTTGATGGTCTGATTATCCCCTTAAAATAGTAAGGACTGAAATCGAAAGCACGAGAAGAAATCTGATATTATTGTTTATAAACATGTTACAGCCATGTTGTGCTATTTCGAATCAAATTAAAGATTGAAAAATTTGTCTCGGGCGGGACTTGAACCCACGCTCTTCCAAACCGGGGAAACGTGCTAACCAATTACACCACCGAGCCCAACTACCCAGAGAACGAAAGCCCCGAGAGCCCCGTTGGGCTCGGTGGTGTAATTGGTTAGCACGTTTCCCCGGTTTGGAAGAGCGTGGGTTCAAGTCCCGCCCGAGACAAATTTTTCAATCTTTAATTTGATTTAAGAAATCTGATGTCTGTGCTGCTGAATTGATTGGTATGATCATACCTTAAAAAGTCAGCACTTTAAGAAGGACCCTATAGATATAGGCTGGTGATGATGATGTTACCGATGTCGGCTATGGTCTGAAGAGCCTGCTGGACATAGTGAAGGTTGGGTGACATGGACACCCGACATCTATCGCAGTGTAGCTCGTGCCGTGTCTTGCTCCCTCCACGACCTAAGGCTTCCCCTCGAGGAGTAGAAATGGCCAAGTATTGGAAAGACAAAGTGTGATCACCTTTGCACAAAAAGAAGAAGAAGGCTAAGATGATTCTTCAACTCTGTTCTTGTCGTTGATCTTAGAGAAGATCCTCGCACATAGCGCATGTGGCACCAATTTTCTCATAGTGATATTTTAGTTGCTGGAGGTCGGACTTATAGTTGGGAAATATGTAAACTGATGATGATGATGATTGAATGATACAACGTTCCTTGGAAAAATGGATGTCAAGGAGGTACAAGAGGCGACACCCAGACTGAATTGTTTGTAACATTAATACAGGCCAATTGGGATGTGCTTACTGAACTGCTGATCGTGGTGCACAGATTTTGGTCTCGATGTCTGTTCTATACCATAATTATTCAATGATGATACATTAAGAGAAGCGCTCCATACAAATGAAGTCTGATTACATTTTCAATACTAACCAAACTAAATTGACTTTACAATTAATTTTTTCAGATACAATCTAGAAATTGATTTATATGCTTGGATTAATTTAAGTTTTGTACAGTTTAACGAAAATCTGTCAACATAAAAGCATAGTTAACTTTAATTGGTTAGTATTTAAAATATAGCCAGACTTCGTTTCTATGGAGCGCGCTCCGAATTATATCTTAATTTATTTTACTGAAACATTGCTCTAATAGTACTTAATACCGACATGTTTCTAGAGAATAGTCGTTTAGATGTTCGTTCATTTGTTAACGCCATTACAATATCTTCAAACATTGCTTTTAGAAAACTAATTGTCTCCAAACATTATTAAACATTGATAAACAGAGGCCTCGAATTCTCAAACATAAAAATCTGTTATAATACACCATTCATATTCATATCACAGATACAAAAATGATATTCGAACAAAAAACAACGATAATCCACTCTATAACGATTTTTATTTTTGAATAACTTTAACAGATAACACTTTCCGAGCCGTTCGGGCTAAGCGAGCGTGCGTACGCATAAAATATGCTCAATTCCCAGCATTAAAATAATATCGGTCGGCAAACGCTAGGATTTCGCGAATACTATTCGGCTTGGCAAAACAAACCATAAATTTGGAGATTTAAAAAGCTTTTATCTCTTTGTTTGCACGGTTGTTTGGGCCAATACCATGTCGAATATAAAACTTGCAGTGGTACTAAAATATCGATACTGACGCTGTTTGTTACCTAAGTTTTGAAGGCACTTGGATTGTTTTCCGTTATCACAGCTGATTGTGGAGGTGGTCTGTTTTTGAGTGGCTTGTGAAAATATTTGTGTGGTGAAACTTTTAGAATTCTCGCGGACAGGGTGGTGGAAAGATCTAAAAAAATACACGGAGAAAAATAGTAGATTACGCACCGAGGACAGGAAAGTAAGAAAGGTCTCAGATCTCATGTAATTGTTGTCCGAGGCGAAGCCGAGGTCAACAAACATGTGATCTAAGGTTTTCTTATTTACTGTCCGAGGTTAGTATACTATTTTTCTCCTCAACGGAGGTGGAAAGCGACAATTTCGTTTAGCGCAGCGGGACGACAATTGACGCCTTCCGTCCGGAGGAGAGAAAAATGTGTAACTACTCACAGTAATTTGGTTAATAATTTGTAATTATAATTCTAAATAGACTAGAAAAAAACGTTATAACAATCAATCTAATCTTAAATTGAAACAGTCCATAATATCATGTCCTTTAACAATCAAACAAGGTTTTGACCACGATAAATGCGCTACCATGAACATTTTCCGATGTTTTGAAACAATAATATTAAAAAGATATTTTATTTTAAAACCCATTGAAAAACCTAATAACAGCAACGAAATGAAAAGGTTTTATAACGCAAGAACAAATTACATTAAGGATACATTAATCAAATTATTAACCTTACCTTTACAGAAATTAAACGTTTCTTTTTTTTTTCCTCGAACTCGCTTCTTCTGTTTTCTGAGTCAACTTCCTGGTACTTAATGTTTTTATTCTTGATTATCATTATTATTTGTTTACTAAGTTAAGTATTTAAAAAAATAATTTAACAGTCAGTTTTTTTTTAGATCCAAATAAATGCTAAATTTTAAGTAAGTGGCTGTTGCGGACGTGATTTTTTTTAAATTTTGGTATTTCTAGGCCCTAATTGGCTCTTAAATGGTACACCGAAAAAAATAAATCTATTTTAAATTAGTCCCGGCTCAAACCGTAAAATGACTGGGCTAATAGAAAAATTTTGGCTTCTGGGCACAGCAACAGTTTGGCAGGTGAAGGGTTTGAGTCTCATCCCAGACATATTTATCAATCTTTAACCTGATTTAATCTAAAGACGTTTGTTAAACTGAACGTGAACTGAACGAACTAAAAACTAGCTCCAAAGTTTACCTTAGCATATTTAGGGTCCTAGTAAACGTAATACATGCTTCTATAGGTGAAATAGTGGTTGTGGCAAAGTTTCCTACTACGTGATACACTCGATATTCCTATAGTACCTGTAACCACATCATTAAATATAGGGTCTTTCTTAATAACATGCTGACGCTTTAGCTTGTTTTTTAGAAAGTTTTTCAGATTAATCGTCATAATAAAAAAAAACATATTTAATACAGGTAAGATAAGATAAAGATAAATATTATTTATTTGCACACCAAGAATAGAAAAAATACAATTTAAGACAGATGTTTTTAATTTTAATTTAATTTGAATAATTTTAATTTGAATTTTGTAAATTCATATTATTCATACTTCAGACCATCAAACTGAACAACGTTTAATGTTATTTTTATTGTTGGCTGGGCTATTGCAAACATGGTTCGATAGTAACACTATTGACCATTGCTCAATGTTCGCCCATGTTCAATGTTCGCCCCAAGCTCACCTATACAAGGTGTTTCAAAAGTACAAATAAAAATTTAAGGGGGTCGTCCATCAAACTGAGCAACTTTCACTGTAGGACCAATATCGAAATCGCGAAAAAAAAATCATATTCCATACTCTACAAATCGACTCGAGCTAAAATATTATGTATGGGATTACTGATTTTTTTTTTCGCGATTTCGATGTTGGCTCCAATATGAAAGTTGTTCAGTTTGATGATCTCAAGCATTTCCTAACGTATGTTATATATCGTATCATTTTACTGGACACCCTGTATATTAGCTTTGGATGCCCCTAAATAATGATTCAGTCCATCTAAGCCGCAGTACAATTTCATTGCCCAATAGACCATAATCTTTCCAATTAGGTCACTCAGAAAACTCCTTCAGACTCCAAGTGCCCTTAAAAATTCAACATCAAATAAAATATTTTACAAGCCAACCATAAAACATCATACTTGACAATCAAAACTTTTTAATCTCGCCGAAAATAAAATGGCAACTTTTTCACGTGCCTAAACCAAGTACCAGGCAATAATAACTTGCAGAAGTATTAAGTCCCAGATTTGAGGAGCAAAAAGCTACGATAACAGAGGGGACGTCGTTTAACGTTATGACCTAACTTCTAACGACCCCCATAAACCTGATATTTACTTTCTTCACGTTACAGAGATGTACCAAAGTAAAAATGTACTGTACAGGTGGTATCGTAAAACGTTATGTACAAACTCTCTCGTAATGTTTGCCTGGTACAGAAATATAAGTCATAAGGAAGATAGCAGTTTTTGCTGTCGTTGCGCTGGTTAATGTAGCCATAGCAACGTCTGGTATCTTCGTAGGGGTGTAGATCGAAAATAATTGACAAACTTATCTCTAAAATAAAACTACATAGATCGCAGAGTAGAATGAGGACTATACGATGACGTCAAGCTTAAAGGCCTCCGCACATTGCAGCGATACTATCGAGCGATTTTATCGAGCGATATTATCGACAGCGATATCGCGACACCTTACAAAAAACCTTGTTTACTAGTTTCAAGCCCGGCTCGCACTTACCATTTTTCTGTCAGTAAAGGTCGTAACGACATGGTATTAACTTTAACGAAGGGAGATTAAAATAAAATGGCGTATTGTCAAGGCTTTTATTCTCTCTGATCCGTTAAATAGTAATGTGATAGGATTACTTGTTAACCCTATGTGATTAACGTAACAGACATCATATTTAAAATTACTATTATTTATATTAACTACTATGTAATGGTTCGCGAAGCGCTCGTTGGCGCAGTGGAGCTTCGGTATTGGAAACGATTACCGAAGTGAAGCAACGTCAGGTCCGGTCAGTCTTTGGATGGGTGACCGTTTAGTGGTATTTCATCTCGAGCGTTTCCGTGCTTCGGAAGGCACGTTAAGCAGTTGGTCTCGGATGGTACCGTCAGATGGCGTTGTAACTATTCGTTAAGCCAGGTCAAAGGCCTATTGGCGGCTTGAAAATTCTCTGACAGCAAGGTGACCACTAACTTTCCTCCACCAACACGCACTGGGCCCCTCGTGGTGGAGTATGGCCCACTCCCTCTTACCCTTATTCGTGAGAAGAGGCCTTTGCCCTCCAGTGGGATTCTATAGGCTAAGACTTACTTACTTACTTAATATTTAATCGTACTATTTTAATAATAAGGTGAATGTTTAACGAATCCTAACGTTTTAAGAATAAGTAAACCTTCAGTTTAATGAACAACAGAAGATAGCTTAGTAGTTTATTTTGTTTCTTACAATTCAAAGACGGAGTTTGTGACTGATAGGTATTATGATGCGCATATGGTGTCATCGCGGTCGCAAGTTGCAAATAAAAATAAATTGTTACACTTTCATAACTTTATACAATGTGTTAATGAATAAGCGCAAAACCTCATACACCCCAACTGATTTATAACAAAATAATTAGATTGAAATAATAATTGCATTATTTTGAGAGTTAAAACTTAAAGTTATTCGCATTTTAAGTTTTGAGGCAAAAATGATTTGTTATCATATCAGCAATGAATGCTGCTAACGTGCTCATGGATACATTTAAAGAATCTTGTTTTGGTAGTAAGTAGGATGAGAGTGCCCGAGCGGTGGGTAGAGATGGAGAGTAAATTTTAAAGTTTTAAAACAAATTAAGTACCTATTTAATATTTTGAAAAAAATTACCTATGTTGAAACCATGATAATTCGATTCTGCTCTCGATTCTAAACAAACTACTTTCTAGTTTTGCGTTAATTCATTAACACGTTGTATACATGGTCACTGCCAACCTACTCGTGCCAAATGTATGGGACTGCTGATTTTTTCGCGATTTCGATGTTGGTCCCATAGAGAAAGTTGTTCAGTTTGACAGTCTGATCATCCCCTTAAATAGATCCAGCATATTATTAAGAAGGACCCTGCATATGTAAATAAATTTTGTTAAACATAAAAAAAATATTCCAAGATTTTAAAACATTTTTTGTTTTACTGGTTTTAATTTAAAAAAACGTCTTTCTACCAGGCAATACCACAAAACTAACCATACTTTTCTATCTTTTCCAGGTACAGTGAACAGCCTAAAATCACTCCAAATCCACGTACCAAAAGCCGTACTAAACGGTCACGACGCCGAACTCAGATGTACTTACGAGTTGGAAGAGGCACAGTTGTACTCTATACGGTGGTACAGAAACATGATCGAGTTTTATCGGTTTGTTCCTAAGGAGTCTCCGGCAACGAAGGTTTTTCCAGTTGCTGAGATCAAAGTTGATGTAAGTGATAAGTCTAAGAACTAACACATAAAGGCCTCCGCTCATTGCAGCGATATTATCGAGCGATAATATCGCTGCGATTTTGCGATAATTGTTCTCAGTACATTTTGTATGGGGACGCGCTCGATCTCACACACTGCCGCGATATTATCGCAACTCTTTCGACTACATTCAGTGGTGGGGCGCATGCGTGACGTGAATCGCAGAATCGCTGCAGTGTGTAAGGTTTCGCGATATCGCTGTCGATAATGTCGCTCGATAAAATCGCTCGATAATATCGCTGCAACGTGCGGAGGCCTTAAAGGTAATAGATAGGCGAACATTTCAAACCAGAAAAATGAGGCAAAACAAATGAATGGTATACTTCGAATATAAACCGAGATGACAGGTGTGCTTAGGCCGATCCATTAATTTTACTTTGATCGAAGATTTCTTGTACTAAAGAAATAACCATTGATGTGTCAATGTGTTGTCACAGCGTCATGTTCGTCATACATTTAATTTTCATGTGTCATGACGTCATACCGACTATTATATGTAAGGGCTCTAACGAGCATAATTATTACCTCAAGCAAGACGATAGTTTATAGGGTACTAAAACTTGTATTACTACCTACAGTTCAATTAGTTTAAAAACTTTTATAGCGTGCCAGTCTAGCTCGTTGGAAAAGTACTAAACTATGTTTTGTCTGACTTTTACTATACGGATAATAAGATCTTAATGAACCTTTCGAATGAAGATAACATTCTTAAAACAAATCCAAAAATATCACGTATGCTCAGAATACAGAATAAACCGGAAACCGTCAACGCGCTTGAAAGTGAGGCAATCACAACAACTCCAAATTGGAGTGACTGACTAGATGTCAGTCAGTCGATGGCGCGCATCGGTAATTACTGAATAAAATCCTAATTAAATAGATAAATGAATCCTATCTATTAAATAGATTACGATTTTTTTTTGAGTAATTAATTAATGTGTGAAGAGCGGGCGGGGCGGTGGTGTGACATTGTTTTGGACACAGCGGCCTGCGTACAAATGTAATCGAACACTCCTTCTGGTTATTCTGTATTCTGAGCATGTATGGTGGATTTGATTATGCGAATAAAGTTAAGAGGGGCAGGCCAAGATCTACCTCTTGAGCCCAGACTTCATTAGTAAATCCATAGAGTAAAAGACATGTTTGCTAATACTCCATACTAAGTGGCGTACACCGGAAAAAGCTCAAAAACACATCTCACAGATTAGACGCTAAGTCTTTGCCTCCGAGTTTCGATAGCAACAATTTCGAATCTACTATTATTTTAGGTTACCTAAGCTACCTCTCTTACGTAGTTGGTTTAGTTCATAAATATTGAAAGACTAATCAACATTTCTTAGCGTATATTGGCAATTAAGAGAATATTATTCCGAGAGCGAAAATGCGCGCTGCATACAAACGTACTATGGTGATATTTTCAATACTAACCAATTAAAGTCAATGAAATTTTGCAGAAACAATCTAGAAACAAATCTCTATGCTTCTATAGAGTCAGATTTTCGTTAAAATATACAGTTTCAATGCAAGGATTTGAGGCACTGTAACTTGAAAACTATACATTTTAACGAAAATCTGACTACATACAAGCATAGAAATTTGTTTCTAGATTGTTTCTGGAAAATTTCATTGTCTTTAATTGGTTAGTATTGAAAATATCACCATAGTACGTTTGTATGGAGCGCGCTCCGAATAATATATCCTTAATCAACTCGCGGGCAAAGAGTCAGCGCCATGTATGAGACGGGCTTTTGAGCCTTTTCCGGTGTATGCCACATAGTATGATACCAAGTGGCATATAAAAAAAAATCATGGAAAAATCAGCTTATTCATGACACCCCAAAATCTGCTAAAAGCAACCCTTACTACAACTGATCTCTTCAGTCAGTCAGGCTGCAAATTTTCTAATAAAACGATAGATAAGGTCAAGTTTATGCTTTATTAAGTAACTAATAAGCAATGATCGGAATGACGGGGGCAAACATAGTCAAAAGTATGTATATGCCTTGAAATTCCCGGGATTTAATAAAAATGGATAAAAATTTCACGGGATTACTGGGATTACCTATTTAGATGTCTGTGATGTTTGTATTAACCTCTTTAGAAATTCTGAAGGAATGTTTAGTCTTTATGATGACGTTTTGTCTTTTCAATAAATTGAGTCTTGCAAAACGAGTTTATTTCCTCATATTATTTTTATAATGTCAAGAGGAGTTTTTTTTAGCTAGAATGACCACTTTGGTGTTCAATATCTTAGCCATTTTTAATGATAGAAAATAAAACACAACTTTTCTCGTGATTTTTCATAGATTATTTTGATGCTAATAATAAAAAGTGTTGGTCAGACTCATTCTACATTTAAATAATCCCGGGACTATTAACAAAAATCCCGCGTTTCCGGGAATCCCGAGGCATGTCCATGTTAATGACAATGATCAAAAATGCCCCGACGTTCCGATCACTGCTAATAAGCCTAACTATTCCAGGTGGCAGCGTCAGACCAGAACCGAGTGGTGCTAACAGAAGTGGACCGCACGCTCACTGGAGAATATCAGTGCGAAGTGTCGGCGGACGCTCCTCTCTTCCACACTGACATCAAGTCTGCTGAGATGGTGGTTGTTGGTAAGCTTTTATTACAATACTAGTGTTTTCCCGCGACTTCGTCCGCACAAATTATATACCAGATTTTAAGTCAGATCATAAGCTATCAAACAAAAAAAGTTTCATCAAAATCGGTTCAGTAGTTTTTGCGTGATGCGCGAACAAACAAACAAACTAACAATTTTGTCAATAGATGGCGCTGCACGTTTTTAAATCGCGCTATCGAATGTTATTTGAATTTATATGAAGAGAACCGCTACTTTTTTATTCCTCATGATTATACGGTTTTATAATAGTTAAGACGATGCGGGAAACTGGGCAAGGACGTGTTCCCCAGAATATGGTGAAAAGATGTGCCAAACCATGTGTTGGCATGCATGCATATGCTGAGTTACGACTATATTCCCTGACGTAGTCAGAGGTATTCTGAAACCTCAAAACATCCACTTTTCACTAGTAGTACCGAAACTTTGGCTACCCCAGTGTGGCCACTCTTAGGGGTTGAATTTCGAAAAATGTTTTCTTAGCGTACCGCTACATTTTCTGTAGAATATAATAATGATTCTTTCTTAACCCGCTTAGGTTGTTCGTTGTCTGTCAGTCAATCAGTCAGTCAGCGATGAAATGAAACTGTTTTTGTATTTCATAAGATTTTACCAGTTGAGCCGAAAAGCCGTGGTGGTCCAGTGGCGAGTAACCTTGCCTGCCGTGCAGGAGACGATGGTTCGATCCGCAGGCCGACTCGTACCAATGAGTTTTTCGGAATTTATGTACGATTTGTTACACAACTGGCTTTTCGGTGAAGGAAACCATCGTGAGGAAACCTGTATGCTTCAATTTGCCATGCCAATTTGCAATGCCATGCCCAACAGGGCGTCACAATAATTTATACCTTGTGTTTCTCGTAAGCATGTACATTATTTTTGTGAAAACTGAAATAAATACTGAAATACTGAAAATACTTTCGAGGTATGTATTGTACTGTACTGTCCATTACAAGTGGCGACGGACTCACTCCCCGTCAAACTCGACAGAATTTCGGTACTACTGGTGAAACGTGGATGTTCTGAGGTTTCAGAATATATCTGACACCCTCTTGGGGAATATAGTCGTACGCATTATGCTATGCTATGCTTACCAGTGCAAAAGTAGATATTCGTATTTGAAAAGAATGGACTGAACTTTCTCTCTTATCTCATCTGCTCGGATAAAAACAAGAAAGCAACTCAAACACTTTAATCCATAACTTGAAGTCCTAAGCCGGCCATTGCCAGCTGTTCTCCGAGTGCAAACTCCATTTTTAATTTGAGCAAAAGTGAAAAATTCAGCGCGTTCCGTTTCTGCCCCCCTCTCTACATAAATAATTACGCGTTTCGGATCTCGACTTGAAAGATACGGGGCTAATGACCCGTACAAAGTAAACTTTTATATTTTCTTTTAATTTGTCGTGTTTACTGTGAATTTCACTGCAAGATAGCTTATGTGAAAATTAGGACAGATTTATTCGAAGAAACACAATTTACTTTTGCGAGTGTGTTTCAGCGTAGGTAGTAGTTTTTTTACTTTAGTTTAAAACTTGGTATTTTATTTGGTATTCAAATAAAATATTATGGACTCGACTCACAATTTGCCTTTTCCTTTACTTGTGTTATGAGACATTGCTTGCAAATTCATGATTCTAGGTCAGCGGGAAACTTGCTATAAGTTTTGATTTGCAAGTTGAAAGCGGTTGAGAGTATCAAAATCTCATCTCATCTCATCTCATCTCACTATCTCATCTCACTTATATTATAAATGCGAAAGTTTGTGACGATGTTTAGATGTTTGGATGTTTGTGACTCAATCACGCATAAACGGCTGAACGAATTTGGATGAAATTTGGCACACAGATAGAATATGTTCTGGATTAACACATAGGATACTTTTTTAAGGTCCACGCAGACGGAGTCGCGGGCAGCAGCTAGTATGTCATAAATGGCCGTAGCTTTAGATTGCGTTGACTTAGACGTTTGCATTTTTTCACTTATTCAAGGGACTGCAGACTTTAGTATTAAGTATTAATTTCAACTTGATAACTTTACCCGTCCCTGAGAAAAAGGGTCTAGACAGACGGACAACAAAGTGATCCTAAAAGGGTTCTGTTTAACGTATCTATATATATCTCGGCCTTAGATAGATAAGTACATATGGTAGGGTCCTTTTTAATATGGTGACACTTTTTAAGGCGATGATTTAGACCATCAAACTGAACAACTTCCACTTATGGGACCAACATGGAAATCGACGAAAAAAATCTGCTGTTCCATACTAACGATGTTGGTGCCGTAGAGAAAGTTGACCAGTATGACGGTCTGATCATTCCCTTAACACGATTTCAGCATATTAAGAAGGACCCTAAACAGGGTGTACCTAAGTGAAAGCCTAGCAAATACTAAAACGGTGAATTCAGACCATCAAACTGAACAACTTTCACTATGGAGCCAATTTCAGGAAACGCGAAAAAAAAAAAACTGCTCCATACAAAACAGCTGTAGGTACATACTCGACTCAAATGTATAGGACAGCTGATTGTTTTCACATTTCCTGGGGTGGCTACATAGTGAAAGTTGTTCAGTTTGATGATCTGAATTCACTTCAATTCAGTTCCCTGTCAGTATTTATTAGGCTGTCACTTACACCCATTGAGTAATTATGTATAGAGCAGACAACGAGAACAAAATCTGTGCACCATGATCAGCAGTGTGGGGCGCGTGCTGGGAGCGTCAGGCTGCGACGAGCGCCTGGCACAGGCTAAGTGGGTTAGAGCGCGTGCACCCTAACGCGTGTTACAAAACATTACTTCTCGGTAGCTTCTCTAGTTAACATAGTATCTCAATGCTTACACCCTATACAAGGTGTTACAAAAATACAAATGAACATTTAAGGGGGTGGTTTAGACCATCAAACTGAACAACTTTCACTATAGGACCAATATCGAAATCGCGAAAAAAATAATTTTATTCTATGTGTTATGTTCTATTATTGTCTCTACAAATCGACTCGAGCTAAAATATGTATGGGATATCAGAATTTGTTTTCGCGATTTCGATGATGGTCCCATAGAGAAAGTTGTTCAGTATGACGGTCTGAACCACCCCCTTAAGAGTTTTAAAAATTTATTCTTACTTATGTAACACCCTGTATAGTTCCCGTAAAATGGGACGCCTGTGTTATTTAGAATAATATAGCCAGCCTGTTAAATTCAATGAAAATTAAACCTTATGTATGAAATCTTTAGACATATGAATTGTGGTGCAGAAACTGACCCCGGTGACCATTATACATTGCGTTGGACTAACGCTTTTACCAACTGTGAGAATTCAATTTCGCTGCCAAAATTGCGTTACCGTCGAAATTCCTGTCTCTCCGGACGACTAATTACTAATGGTTTGGCAAATAGAAACATAATAATGTGTTATATTAGTTTTGCGCTGAATATACACGACATAAGGACTGACTTGGTAGAATGGTAAGAGCTTTGTATGGGTAATGACATTATGTTACGTACAAAAGAACGAAGTAATTCAAATAAGGCTCAATTCTTCCTGAGATGGCAGCGGCCGGCAGCGATATTGACTCGTAATGTCAGGCCAATTTAATAGGCGCAGAAAGAGAAGGCACTAGAAGGAAGCACGTGTCTTGTCATATCACTCAGTAAGAGATGCACATAGCAAATTAGCTCTAGTTAAAATTCGTATCCACTTTTTTGTACTTCGGCCATCTGACTCCAAAATGTCACTTCATATAAATTGTATGGGACAACCACCTGACTCCGAGATGTCACTTCATATAATTCGCTATCTCATACCCGGTTACACTGATATTCGGTCTACAAGCGTAAGCGAAAATTTATTCGTCTATGTTAATAGGTCACATTTGACATCTGTCAGTTTTAGCTTCGTAGTGAGGTAACCTGGTTAAAAACATCGATTAAAGTTAATGAATCGATAAGGATTTCAAACATACGTGAATCGAATTATAGGTGAATATCGCGGTTTTTTGGAAATACGTTTTACTTTGATTTTTTTGGGTAACAACCCTAGTGATAAAAAAAAAAGGGTTCACTGACGCAACAATATAACGACGTTCAGTTCTTTAGAATAGAAATTGTTTTTATGTTTAAAATGGTTATTAGTGAAAGTAAAAATTACCTTCTTTGGTCATTATTACAATAAATTATGTAATCGTAATTAAAAAGAGTAAAGAAATTGTGCAGTTCTAACTTCGGAAAATAAATATTATTTTATGCCCGCCATGACAAGGTTAAGTTTGATGAAGTATCAATAGATGTCAAATGTGACCAATTAAATTGGCCCGACTTTAGTTTTAGTTACGCAGCATTTATAAATACAAGGTGTTACAAAAATACAAATAAACCTTTAAGGGGGTGATGTAGACCATCAAACTGAACAACTTTCACTATGGGACCAATATCAAAATCGCGAATAAAAAAATTGATGTTCCATACTCTACAAATCGACTAGAGCTAAAATATGTATGGGATATCAAATTTTTTTTTTCGCGATTTCGATGTTGGTCCCATAGAGAAAGTTGTTCAGTTTGACGGTCTTAACAACGAACTTAAGAGTTTAAAATATTTATTGTTACTTATGAAACACCCTGTATAACCACATTGCAAAAAAACACAGCATACGTAAGTAGGTACATAGTAAAGTGTCTCCTACATCTGAACCATATAATATGGTTTGTTGGACAGTGGTTACAAATTTTGTATTGGAAACTGATTATAAAGGAAACTCAAAAATTAAATAACCTACCTATCTAATAAAACCCAGCCAAGTGTGTGTCGGGCTCGCACTAACCCAAGTAGCAAAATCTGGTACTACTAAAGACATGAGAACGTTTTAGAGCGTGCTAATTAGTGTTCATGATTAGCACTATAATGGTGTTGTAAACGTCTAGAGAACCCCAAAAAGGCCCTAGTTTTATCACTAATTTATTCTATAAACATTACAGAAAGGCTCTCACGGTGATAAATCTACTATATAAAAGTAACCAAAAACGTTTATAGTGCTATTTTGGACCGATCTGTCTGTTTCGCTATAACAAATTTCGGTATGTTAATAATATGCTTAATATGCTTAATATGCTTAAGGGTTCGGAAGAAAATATTTTTTTGGTATGGTACAGAATATTACGGAACTTTCGGTGAGCGAGACCGACTCGCACTTGACCGGTTTTTGTACAATTAAGGTACAAATTTTACAAAAGTTATTTCAGAATCATAACTTACTTAATTGAGTCCACTGAAGTAGAAGCTGCTACGGATCACTGACTTTGTTAGTTGATTAACTAATGAAATCGAATCAATTTGAAATCTTTAAAGTTTCTTCATCATCATCAGCCTATAAACGTCCCACTGCAGGGCACAGGCCTACCCTCAAGGAGGATGTATAGGCGTTAGTCCACCACGCGTGCCCAATGCGGATGGGTAGACTACACATATGCATCAGAATTTCTTCTTCTGCATATGCAGGTTTCCTCACGATGTTTTCCTTCACCGTTTGAGAGCAGTCGGTACTACGTAAATAATTTAGAAAAACTCATTGGTACATGGCATGTTGTCCGTGCGGATTCGAACCCGGACCTCATGATTGAGAGTCCATACCTCTCCGCTTCTTAATATTTTCTTTTAATATTTAATATTTCTTAATATTTTTAAAAAAGCAATGATTTGACAATTTTATAATATGATCTCGTCCGCATTCAGCACCGTCTCTCGTCATCAAATAGGCACTAACCAGTTTTTAAGCCTAATCATTCATGCTTTCGAATAGAACAAGTTTCATCATCGGTCGAAAATATAAAAAAACAAGTTCTCTGCGAATTACTATTCTTATTAACTACATAAAGGGTGTACGGAACAGCCTAGCAAATACTGAAACGGTGAATTCAGACCATCAAACTGAACAACTTTGACTATGGAGCCACCCTCAGGAAACGCGAAATTAAATCAGCTGCTCCATACAAAACAGCTGTACCTACTTGACTCAAATGTATGAAACAGTAGATTTTTTTTCACGTTTCCTGAGGGTGGCTCCGTAGTGAAAGTTGTTCAGTTTGATGGTCTGAATTCACCGTATCAGTATTTGCTAGGCTGTCACTTACACCCTGTATAGTGTCCTTCTTAATAATATGCTGACACTTTTTTAAGGGGATGATCAGACCATCCAACTTAACTATCTTTCTTTATGGGACCAACATCGAAATGACGAATAAAAAATCACCTGCTCCATACAAAACTGCAAACCTACTCGTGCCAAAAGCGGTTATATTTTTACAAATCTGCAGTGACCCGAAAAAATTAAAATCCGTAATGACTAAAATGTGACATCCTTGTTTTTTAGAAATGTCGTTTAATAATAATAGTAATAATAGCCATTTATTCCAATAAATTAATATCTAAATAGTTACATTTCATTTTCATTCAAAATATTTCATTTTTAACATAGAAAATTGATAGAAATGTCGTTTAATTGATAAGAAATAAAAAAAATACGATTTGAGGACAGTACAACAGGATCGGTGCCACCTTAGGGTTGAACTCCACATGGCCGCACGCGATCGCACTTTTCCATCGCTCCATCCTTTTCTGTCACTCAGGAACGTCATTTGCTAGAGCATATAAGATAGACGGAACGCGATCGCACGCCGCAGGCGCTGTAGTTCAACCCTTAAACGCCTTTATGTATCCAGCCGAACATTTTCATCTTGTTTAAATGAGAAAAGGCATGAACTTTTAAAGAAGATTCATTCTTGACTTCTCATAGTAAGCTAATGTGGTTTTGGATATTACTCTCGCATCTGAATTTCTTCTACAACGTAAGCCGGCTTCCAAAGGAAATTATTGTGACACGTCTTAAAAGTCATTGTGTATAAAACACGGGCCCCATCTGCCACCATCACAATATTTTCCACTCTCTCCTCGAATCCTTTATTAGGATCGGTGAAAATGGGTGAAATATTGCATATTCCGAGAACGCAGCTGCCGTTTGTCGAAGCGTTCGTAACACACGGTCCGTTCGATTTCAATCTGGTCGTACACAGTTTTGTTTTCGGAAGTTTTTTGCCCCTAATTTCAAAATTTCAATATTCAACAGTCCGAAGTTTTGAGTTGTTCGTTCCGTGTTCCATTTTCGTGTCAAATGTTTTTGATTACAACGGTGTAGTCTTTTGTTTTTGCCGGACAATGCTTCAGTATAATATTGAGATTTTTTGTTTTAATTTGTTTCGTTGCTCATTTGCAATTCAATTTTCTGGAGTTACGTCTCTCTAGTTAGGTAGGTAGTGTTTCTTGTCGTGTGATTTCTACGAGATTACAAAGGGATAATGTTAATTAGCAGTTTTCTCAAGGGCTATTCACCTATCATCAGTTAATGAAACATTCCACCATTAAACGGATTAAACCCAAAAAATGATAAAAGATAACCAACAAAACATACAAAAATAATGAAAAAGGATAAAATTTTGTGAAGTAGAATAAAATGAAAAACATTGCTTAATTGCTCGTTTGACGCTTTTTACACAGGGTGTTAGGAAAAGTATCATTAACCTTTAAACCACGTACCTACTCTACCCATCAAACTGAACAACTTTTACTATGGGAGCAAACCTGTCAGCGCAAAAAAAAGTCAGCTGTCCCATACTAAACTGCAATACCTAGGTACTCGACGCAATCGTATGGGACAGCGGATTTTTTTTTGCTCTGATCGTTTTGCTCCCATAGTAAAAGTTGTTTAGTTTGATGGGTTGAGTCAGTGGTTTAAAGGTTAATGATACTTTTCCTTACACCCTGTAGAGAAGTATTTGACTACCCCGATAGGAAATTGGATGATGTAAAGAATACCACGCCCCAAACATTAAAGCGAAAAGCCCTTGGTTCGAATCCCAGTTCGGTCATAATCATAAATGCTAAATAGGTATTATGATTGTGTCATTATCTGGTATTCATAATTGAAGCCACGTAGCTTTCCTTCGGAACAGAACAATCTGTTTACAATATCTTAAAGTCTATGAAAAACACTGTTACATTCCCGTACAACAATTTTCCCCTACGTAACTTGGTGCGCTCAATTAACATGGACTAAAAAGTCTGACAGTTCTGACCATTGTTTCCACTAACCAAGTAATCTCTTCCACAGAACCGCCTCTAACAAATCCCAACGTGACGTCGGATAGGTTGGCGTACGTCGGGGGTGACCACATCCGCGCTAATTGCTCATCTCCACCCTCACTGCCAGCTGCCAACATCACGTGGTTTGTCAACGAGCAGATGGTGAGTTGTTTTTTTGAGTTTATAATATCCTGAAACTCTACGTCAATTTGTAAACAGAAGATGAAGACGATTAAACTTTGATTCTGAACGGTTAAAGGATGTAAGGAAAAGTATCATTAACCTTTGAACCACATACTCGACCCATCAAACTGAACAACTTTTACTATCGGAGCAAATCTGTCAGACCAAAAAAAATCAGCTGTTCCACTTAACTGCAGCGCCTTCTTGAGTCAAATGTATGAGACAGCAGATTTTTTTGTTTTAAAAAGTTCGCTCCCATATTAAAAGTTGTTCAGTTGGATGGGTAGAGTATGTGGTTTAAAGGTTAGTGACAATTTTCGTTACACCCTGTATACTGGCCTATCTTCCGTCTTAGCTTGACGTATTAGGACATTCTGTATGTAGAATCCAATAACAGAGCACATGCCGTTCTTCTAAGATGAGAGTAAGTGGGTCAAACTGTACCATGAGGAGGGTCGATTGCGGATTTCTGAAGGCAACTGGTATTTTCAAGCTGAAGCTAAGGTTTACAGCTTTGTTTCACGCAGCGCTTTCAGCTTTTCGCGACGATGCAGTGTAATGCATGATGTAGCGGAGCTACGAGAGCTGACTAAGCAACAATGCCGAACACATCGATCGAGTCTATGTAAAACAGAGATCTATCTAGGTCAGCGCATGCGACCTAGCACGTCACACAGAAGACGGCCAATCACAATATTGATCTTTCCAACGCATCACAGCTCATTACGAATAACAACCAATCATATGGCGAGTCCTGAATCGCACTATCGAAGTTATCAAGAGACTTTGCATATATACAACATCCAACTAAGAACTGTTGGACCGCGGTCCCGGGCATTCCAACTAGCCCGTGGAAGATCTTCCCTTTTCCTCCAAACATGGTATTGCCTTTCCATACTTATTTTAAAATAAATAGTAGTATTATCGTACCTACTTATAGTTTAAAGTACATGCAATTTAAACCATTTTCACTTTAAGTTTTATGCGCTTAAACCCACAAGCGGCGCTGAAGCTAAAAGTTCTGCTTAGGAAAAAGAGTAAGAGCAACTTTACACCATCTAACTTATGATAGAATGACCTTTGTCAAAGTGAGCTGTCCAATCTAGAGTTTGTGTCCGAATGTCCGTTGTTGCTTATCACCCAAAGTGGCATACGTAAACGGGATATCTAGACGGTCATCTCAAGTTGTTACTGTTAACTCAATTAGTGCATCCCAAGATGACCTAATATCGAGCACATCCACACTAATTGCTCGTATCGGTCGCTATCTGTAGTCAGTTTCAGTTGTCAGTTGGTAACTAGATCTACAACAAACTTTTTTGCGGTAAATTTGTTATTTCACCAATTAACTTTTCTTGGGCATCGCAAACAACTACGTGAACAAAATGGGCGTTTAAAGTGCTGAGAATTTTTGCAGGGTTTGCATTGATAATAAATAAAAATTAAATAATCGCATTGATCATAGATAGAGCTAACAGTAATGAGCTTTATTAGAATTAACTTAGAAATAGTATTTGAAAACTTTTTAGTTCTTTAGAAACTCAAAGCAAAGAAGAAACATGATGACCATAACACAAAAATTTACGAAGAAATTAAAAATACAAAATCAAAATCTTTAAATTGGTCACATAGTGTTTTTTTTCTTTTTTACGCATTTCTAAATGTAATCCGAATAAACTACATTTTAATCATTCATAATTCGTTCTCTACCTATTGGTGTTCGACCATTTTAAATTTCGGTATTATGTACTAAACCCGTGTGAAATAGAGGGCTTAGTCTCAATCAAAAAATTACGTCGGATTTCAAATGAACCCTGGCGCTTAAATAGAAATGTTCCCTGTCATTAAGACCACATCGTCACGTGGTAGCCACATCCACGTTAATTGCTGCCCGTTGCCTCATTTGTATGTTAAGTGTACCAAGCCGTTTATAGGGCATTTACGAAAATGTACTTGTTTTAGAAATATATTTCCTTTACAACAACATGTTTGTGCATTTTCGTAGAATAGTCTGCAGGATCCTACTGTAGGGCAAAGGCACAGAAAAACGCAAAAAGCTCCTATCACAACTATGGCTAAAAGAGAGAGAGCCATATCTCAACCACACAAGGCCAACATGGATTCATGGTTAATAGGAATCCTTTGTTCACAGGTGCCGGGCTTCACAGCAAATCACGTGCTAAACTTCAGCAATGGGTACGCGTCTAGTTTAGCCACGTTGGAACTGGAAGCCGCCGCTTTATCACCCGTGCCTACACTTATGATACGGTAAGAACATTATCTACGTCTGCCCGTTATACTGTGTTTTAAAACTGTATTTGAAGGGAAGATAGAAAAACGAAGCTAGTCAAAGTTATATGTGAAATGAAGGAAAGGTTCATGTCGTGATGTCGTGTCGTATCAAGAACTCAAGACACTAGCTAAGAAGAGGGATCGGCCAATACTTCACTGACAAGAACGTAGCTCTTAAATAAGAAAATATTGATGATGATATCTCTATCTTATTAAAACAAGGGACAAAATGTTATAAAGTTAAATTTAAATTTAAAACTTTTAAGGTGGTTGTCTAGAGTCTAGACCTAGACCATCAAACTGAACAACTTTCACTATGGGACCAACGTCGAAATCGCGAAAAACAAATGTGCTATCTCTTACATTTAGCTTGAAGATTAGATTTGTAGTTTAGTATGGAACATCTTATAATTTTTTTTCGCGATTTTGATATCGGTCCCATGGTGAACGTTGTTCAGTTTGATGGTCTAAACCACCCCCTTAAATGTTTATTTGTACTTTTGTAACACTTTGCATAGTATCATTCATTACGGACTTTGTACCGTTGTAAAAATGACTAGATTATGATACATTGTCAACATGAAAAGAAACAATAGAGTTACTGTGGAATAAAGGTGTAATACAAATCTACATTAACATTTTTAAAGTATGACCAGTGAAAGTTTTAAAACACCTTAGAATGAATGCAGCAATTAGGCGAACATAGAACTTTTTGAAAAGCACACTTTTCTTACGCAACTGAGATGAATTGAACGACACCTCAGTCGTCAAAAGTGGATGAAAGGTTTTTGAAGAAATGTTGAGCTTTCTGTCTCAAATTGTCTCTCTCAATTGCAGTATTCAAGCTGCAGCAGTAATGCTATATAGCTCACATGACCGAGACAATAAAATTGAGTTTTTACGGTATCAAAAAGTTATACAGAGTCCTTCTTAATATGCTAACACATTTTAAAGGGGATGAGCAGACCGTCAAACTGAACAACTTCCTCTATGGCACCAACATAAAATCGCTTAAAAAAAAAATCGGCTCTTCCATACAAAGCTGCAAATCTACTGGAGCCAAAAATGTAAAGGATAGCTATTTTTTTTTTCGCGATTTCGATGTTGGTCCCATAGAGAAAGATGTTCAGTATGATGGTCTGCATATTAAGAAGGACCCTGTATGTAGTAACACTAAAAATCTGGGAATTTCACAACCCTTTTGAAATAAGCTTGCCATATTTTGTACTCATCTATTCATTTCATCTATTTGTACACTTCTGTGTATGTACAGTGATAAATAAATACAAAGTACTTCTCTGTATGTAATGTGATAAATAAATACAGGTATTGCATTTACGTTCTATTTGTATTTACGTTCATATTTATCAAACTAATTCAAGGGACATACTAACTAACATTATTAATAGGATTCGAATTCTGTAAACGCGCAAACAATCATACGTTAACGTTAAATCACGACTATTTAATAATTAAATTATTCTCTATTGGATGGAGAAATATTAGTTTTGGACAGCAAATTGAGAATATTTATTTATTATGGTATCGCTAAACACTAGTTACAACTTTTTGATATTACTGCAAGATTAACTTGGATGGAGGATGATTGGTGTTGAGATTATTCTTTAGATCAAACCGTTTCATTTTTCGTACCGTGAAAATAGAAAATTTGAAACGTTTTCTTCTATAGACAGGGGGAGCCCTATAAAAACCGTTTTGTTCCAGATGTGAAGCATCAATATTCGACGTGTGGAAAATGTCGAGTCACACCCTGGTGTTGCGAGAGCGCAGCGCCAACCCCGCGTCCGCGCTCGGTAGAAGTTTTACTGGTTAGTTCTTTATTACGACCGAAGGCTTGCGAAATATTGAGCATTCATCTTTTCTACAGCCATAACTCCTTGTGAAGCGGTAGTATTCATAAAAGTAATTTGACGTCGAAAAGTGAAGTTGAAAATCCTTTATAAAAAGAAACATATCTCGCGATTGGAGTGAGGTGATTAATACATTTTGAAGAAGCGTTATAAGATGTTTATTGGGATCATAGAGTCTATTATATTTCAATAAAGGATTTTTTTATGTTTATATATATAAATAAAGAGCTAGGCTTAAAGAGAGGGGAAAAAAGATTCACTTTCTTTGCAAGAACGAATATAATCACGAATCTGGCAAGACCGTACGAAGTGAACGTATTTTATTTTGCAACTTTAGCTCGATCTGAGGACCTAGTGCGAATTTTTCAGCCTGATGGCGCTGTTTCGAACCCACAGAAATCGCAAGTCAAGTAGGTTGAAAATCTGTCACTGGGCCCTCTCATGGGTCTACATGAAGATGTATTTTGCTTTACAAATTCAACCAAAAGTCGTTCATAGACCCTGCTCAATCATTACCCTAGCGACAAATACATAAAAATGCAACTTGTATTTATCGGTTCCCCGTTACTATTCCAAAGTTTTCTTCTCTTCAAGTCTAAAAATCTGGAACTTCTAAGTTTTCTGGAGTGCTATTATTCAAAGTCACACATTTTAATTTGCGAATAATGGATAAACTCCATAGATTTTTTTTCTATTTAAAAAAATAGCATCACTGGTTTTCTTCACTCGAAATCCCTGGTAATGGTTCTTAACTAGTTTCTAACATAATTATCTAATTGTCCTCAGGTGCCGCCACAGAAACATGTCTGCCTACTATTATGGTATTACTACTCCAATTATTCTTACAATTTATATTAGAAAGTTACGGTGAATCATCAATAAGATAGCTATTTTAGTTAATAGTAAAACCTTTATACTTAGCTAGTAACTAACTATGTAAACATTAGTTCATTCGTTTTAGGATATAATTATATATTGAAAATTATTAGGCCATTTTATTTTAATGTTGTCCAAAAGTAGAGCACCCAATTTTCATACTGTTTAATTAACCAGTAAAATGGATTGAAAAGGTGAATTCCTCGAAATTCACGTCACGTGGAACCTATGAACAAAAAAATCATTATAAAATCAATGCAATCCATACACGTATGGGCCTAAAAATAAATTACAATGAACAAAAAATCTGCTCCAATATTCTTAATAGCAAAAATCTATAAAAAGTTCTGAAATCCTGCAATGTAGTCATTGGTTTGAAAAATGGATTCTTACAGTTTTTAAGGCGCTAAAGCCTGACATCAATGCCAATTTGAATTTCATAGATTTCTTTTTTTTACCTATGATTCCCTTTAGATGTCACCCTTATTTGTAAAACAAGGCCTTTGCTCTGCAGTGGGATCCTCCATGCTGTAACTTTTTTGTTAAACATGAAAAAATATATAAAGTACAATAGGTACAATACAATCCTATTTGTATAAATTATTACGGTGAATCATAATTGAAGATAAAACAATCAATAAGGCCGCGTAATAAAATTATATAGTTGGTGGTAGTTTGTAGTTGTCGTGGATTTTCAAAACGGCAGCTTAAAATGAAATCAATGAAATATCGAATTGGCGCTGATGTTAGCACCTTAAGGTTAGGTACCATGATGTTAACATAGACTGATTATTAAAAGTAATTTGAATTGTAAATAAGTACGTAATAACATAATTTGTTTGTAAATAATTATAAACACCATGGTTATAAATTATAATACTGTAACAAATGTTAATATTTCCTATGAATGTTAAACCAGTTTGAATGAAACATTTTTTCTGTGTGGAGGTACGATAATAAAACATTCAAAATCGTATTCTGTAACTTTTTTATATCTTTATCTGTATGTTTTAAATCGTTCTTTTTCTTTTCACTTTAATATAATACGTACGTATACAAAAAAGAGAAAATATATTACTTTACTTCGGCAAAGCTGGGTTAGCTTTAGTTTGCAAGTAGCAGGCAGATGCAGCCCTCGTGCCGATGTGGCCGATTACCTACCAATTATCACCTACATAATTTTTGACGCAATAACGTCCTATAAATTGACGTGACGTGATTGGCGTGACGTCAGAGCTAGCAGTTCTCATCAATGTTTCTTTATGACGTTATCACGTAAAACTGTTCTATCGTCTGTAAACCGACTTTACAGAAACCAATTTTTTTTCTGTGTTTGTTTGTTCGAGCTTGCAAGAACTACTGGACTGATTTTGATAAATCTATTTGAGTTTGAAAGCTTATGATTAGACTTAAAAACTGGTATATTAGGTACTATAATATTTTACTCACACACTCACACACACGCGCACTCACCCCAACACTTTATTCCTGTCTTCATAATGTAAATTTTAGTATATTCTTTAGACATAGATATAACTGGATATGGAAGAGCGGATCCTTCTGGCACAGGTATTCTTTGGATACTTACCAGAAGAACCCAATCACTGATTATGTTTATGTAACAAAGTTTAAGAAATATACATTTTTCATTTTCATTTTCATTTTCATATTTTGCTACTATTGATTGCGGGAACCAGTACGGACAAAGTCACGGGTAAACTCTAGTTATTAATAAAGTCACACAAAATCCAGACCTCTAAAATCTGACAGGCAATAGTACCGACTTTAGGCTGGTTTTACTGACAATACTCTAGTATTGTCAGTAAAACCTAGCCTATAAAGTATATTGCGACAACCCGTTTCAAACGATACAGGCAGAACTACGTGGGCCAATGCGGATCGACACACCGTGAGACTAGAAAATATTTGAAATCTTTGGTTCTTGTTACTATTGACAACAATTGTGAGCTTCAGTTGAAATATTGAAATGGAGATAACAGAAAATGAAACGAAGATGTACTTGATCTTCGTTTTAGACGGTGAAATTTTAGTCGGGTAATAGAAACGATTGCAAACAGGGATATAGTTGTATTCGGTTGACGATGTATAAGATTACAAATTATCATCATTTTTATCGTCTTTATCCTAACTTGGGGTCGGCAAAATATGTTATCTTCATCCATTCATCTCTCTTGATCGTAACTGTAATCACTCCTTTCTTACACCATTTTATAATTCACATAATCCAGCCATATTGTCTTCGGCATTTTTCTCCTACCACAGCCATCCACAATACCATTCATCTCTCCGTATCCCATACCACGAAAAATTATGACCACGCAATATTACCGTCAAAGGAACAAACTTCCTCTTAATATATTTTTAAAGAAAAATCTTAACATATTTTCTTTTCTCCCCTCCGGTCAGAAAGCGTCAATTCTCGTCCCGCTGCGCTAAACGAAGTTGTCGCTTTCCACCTCCGTCGATGAGAAAAATAGTATACTAACCTCGGGCAGTAAAAAAGAAAGCCTCAGAGCACATGTTTGTTGACCTCGCATTCGCCTCGGTCAACAATTACATGAGATCTGAGACCTTTCTTACTTTCCTGCCCTGTGTGTAATCTACTATTATTTTAACTGTTGCATTAACATTAAAAATTAAATATCTAACCTCTACCACAGAATGCATGTTTTATTAAACAGGATGTTAGGGTAAACAGTTGCATTACTTTAAGGGCAGCTTTGATGGCTTTATAATGTGGCATGCTTGACGAAACGTGTTGTGAATTATTGTGGATATCCTCCTATGTAGGTACCTACATAGGTACCCGTTAATAAATAAAGTCATAAAATAATAAAGTGAGAAAAGACTTTAAGGGGTGATTGTACCCATACTGAACAACATTCCTTAAGACACCAATAGGAAATTAAAAAAAAAAATTCACTATCCGTACTAAATGTAATCACCTGATCGAACGATTGTATGAAAAATTGAGAAAAAAAAAAGAATGAATGAATGAATGAAATATTCTTTATTTACACCAAAAATAGATTACAATGCACAAAAAGAAATAAACTGATTATTGTACAAATAAGGCGGTTTTATCGCTAAAAAGCGATTTCTTCCAGACAACCTTAGGGTAGAGGAAATATAACAAAGACCGGGTGTCGGTGTTATAGGAAAATAAAAATTATAAATGTAAAGGAAGTGAACAAATCCAATTTCCTATATCTAATTTCATATATCGTTCATGTATCTAGTTTCATTATAGGTACGTTTCTTAGGGAAAGTTGTCCAGAATCATGGGTACAATCACCCCTAACATAATGCAACTGTTTAACCTGATACCCTATAGATACTGGTGTTAGAATAAGAAAGTTAGTAACAAATAAAATCTCAATTATACTTATTTAAAAACTATTGTTCTAATTTTAAAATTTTTCAAGACGTCTTGAATCTTTATTTTACTAACAATAATAGTATGATGGAAGGCTGTGTTCTGAATAAATGAAAAGTATTGAATACTTGTTGAATACTAAACAATTTTATAATTTAATTCGTGTAGTCTAATTTGGTCATTATTTGTATTAAATTAAAGAACAGTGTGATGGTGCATTAAAATAACTAGTAATTATTATTAAGTATATTATGTTACATAACATGTTAAATAAAATTATGTATCTATAATATTTGTATATAGTTAAGAAACATGGAACTGTTTATAAAATAATTATGTAAATTTTTAGTAAATTTCAGGGTGTGAAATATTTTAAAGTATGTGCGCATGGCGATGTAAATCTTAACTGTTCTTGAGCACTGTTATTAAAATATGTCACATTCCCTCACTTGCATACTACTGTTAATAAAATTGTAGACTAGGGTTTGCAATCCCGATTTATCAGAATTCCGAAATACCGGGATCGGTGTAAATTTCATGACGTAGTGCTTTCAGAATTAAGGCAACGGAATTTCAGTATTAGTTGATTCCCGCAAACTAGAATACCTACCTGGGGACAAAGATAAACTAAAGTAATGATTTCCTGTATAATTTAATACTTACTATAAACATTCACAATTTTAATTCTGTTTATTATTTTAATTATTGTAAAGCTCGACTGTGACAATAATATCAGTTGTTAGTCTCACCAACTAAACTACGGTATGATACCTACTGATATCACACACTTTTTTATTTAAAATGCATATTAATGTTTATTTTTTGTGTTTATTTATTTTGACTGTAATCAAATCTGTACTGTGTCTTTTTTTTTTAATTTTTCTATTATTATATTTTTAATTTAAAGTATACAGGATGATAGGAAATAGGAACACATACTCTGCCCATCAAACTGAACAACTTTCACCATGGGAGCAAACCTGTAAAAAAAAAAGTCTGCTGTACCTTACTAATCGTTTTGCTCCCATCGTAAAAGTTGTTCAGTTTGGTGTGTAGAGTCTGTGGTTTAAAGGTTAATGATACTTTTCCTGACACCCTGTATAGTTAATCATTGTTTTATTCTATTTTAAAAAGTTCATAGTCACAGTTTGTTCAATTTATAACGACCACTAATTAGAAAAACTGACTTTAATTAATTCTTTATGTATTTTTTCTTAGTAATCAATAACTATACTGAAAGGATTAAAATTTCATTGGATTTCAAAACTTAGTTCCTTCAATAACGAGATTTCAAAATTGCTACGGGATTACAAACCCTATTGTAAGTAGACTACCGTCTTTCTAACTTCGGCAAGTCCATCAGATTAGAAAGGAACATAGTTGTACTACTATTGCAGCTGTATAGAAGCTAAGATTTGCAGCTTAACAACATAACAAGAGCCACTTCGTCCCAAGACTCAGTAAACCAAGTAAACTATATCCAATGCCACTTTGAACTGTCAGTCGAACAAGTAAATTGGTCCCTATCGCTTTCGTTATAAAGATTCAAATTGCTTCTCCAGCAGTTCAATCAAACGACTCTTCGAACGATTGGTCTTTTATTTGATAAATGCAATTTTCAACTGACTGGGCGAGTTCCAATCTAAACCCTACAACTAAATAGAGATGATAACTTGTTTTGTGAAAATTTGAATTAATCTCCAAATATTTCCTACTTGTAACTCCATTGTAACCTACCATAACGATAAGTTCGCCTAATTAATTGTGCGTTAAATCGGAAGTGATTTTAGGGTATAATGTAATGAATAATATAATTATTATGAAAGCGTAAAAAATAAATGACCTAATTGTAGTCCTATCGTTTCATTTATCTACGTTCTTAGTGCGTTCACACACGATGACGCATTGACGCAGCGGCGTACGTCAGTCCGTCATTTGTGAAACAAGGAGTTGTATGAAAGCGCACGTAGAAGCACACACGGTGACGCAATGACGCACCGGGTGTGGTTCTATGGACTGACATTTGCCGCTCCGTCAGTGCGTCATCTTGTGTGAAAGCACTAAATCAAACAAAAGAATTACGAAGAAGAAAACGAAAGTCTTACGACTTTCTTCTTCGTAATTCTTTTGTTTGATTTAGTGGTGCCAATAAAGATAGGTAACTCAAATCCTCATAAATAGGCTGAAAGTTATAAATTTAATTAATTAAGAATTATTTCGTGATACTTGGTCTCTTACACTGTTAATAGCATAGTGGTGCCAGTGACAGCATAATATTTAAACATGTTTAAGCCTTAGTACTTTTTGGTGCAAGCAAACCATAATAACGAAGTAAGTATCTATCTTTTTTTTGTTGTTACTTGAGATTAAGTATTCTGTAACTCAAGTCTCTAAGCGCAAACTCTCTCATTGCCAGTTATTAAAAATCACTTTCAGCGCTGGCCGTTTAAAAAATTCAAAAAAAGAAACAATGGCGGACATTCTAAATTCAAAAATCGGCCGGTTTCCCGAAGAAACAAAACACGGTGGGAACAAATCACGGCCGGGCTGTGCCTTCTGAATAATTCATAACTCATGTGGGCAATAATAGAGGTGAATATTATTTTTCTTTTTTTTGTATTCAGGTATTCAGGTAGGTTTGTGAATAGAAGCCTGCGACCGAGTGATAATAACTCTTCGATTGTTTACCAGCCAGGGGTCGGAATGAATAAATCCGTGTGTAAAGTGTATTTTGTGTGAATAAATTAAGTGGAAACTTGTATGCGAAGATGTTAAATTTCCGCGTCATCGTGGCTTGCTAAATTCAATTTGGGTCATATTTGGTAGCCTCTTTGTGACGTTATTGTATTGATAAAAAAAAATCATCAATACCAACCCATGACCACCCACTGTAAGGTATTTTAAACCGACTTCAGCAAAAGGAGGAGGTTCTCAATTCGACCCGTATGTTTTTTTTTTTATTTTTTTTTTGTATGTTTGTTACGCGATTGCACCGCCAATTGTAAATTGATTTTGATGATTCTTATTTTGTTTGGTAGGTCATAATTCCGAGGTGGTCCCACGAAATTGATTCGCTTCTTGAAAAAATCTACAAAATAACAAATATGTACACAAATCACGGACTTGAAAAAAATACGGACGTAATGTTACACTAGAAAGATGTGAAGTATAAACGCGTATGAGATAGCGATAGTCATAAAATCCTATACAATTTGTATGAAGCTAGATGTCTGCCTCCGGAGTCAGACAGCCGTCGTCAAACAAAAAAGTGGTAACATCGATAAGGAAAGCAATAAGTAGCGATCTCCTTTTTTAACTAGAGCGAATTTTTAACTAGAGCGAATTTGCTATGTGCATCTCTTTCTAGTACTTACCTTCTTTTTCTACGACGCAAACACAATATAATACATAGCAAGTATAATACATACCCAATAGCAGACCCACAAACGCTTTCGTATCTTCGACTGTCAATCTTGACATATACTTTATCAAAGGTTATTATGTTATTCTTCCCGGTCTAAGTGCTAGTCGAATCCATGTCTTACCGGCGATCTTCGCAATATTGAGTCGGCATACTCGTACCAATGACTTTTTCGGAATCTATGTACGATTTGTAACACCACTTCTTTTCGGTGAAGGAAAACATCGTGAGAAAATCTGCGTGCTTCAATTTCGAGGCATATTTTATTGTACACACTGTCCTTTATAAGTGGCGACAGGCTCACTCCCCGTCACACTGGACAGAGTTTCGGTACTACTAGTGAAACGTGGATGTTCTGAGGTTTCAGAAAGAATATCTCTGACTAAATATAGTCGTGAGCATAATACCATATCGTTAATTTTTTCTAATGTTTATTAGAAGTTTTTCACCATGCTGACATCAGCAAGTTCCAGAGATACCTACTATATTTATTTTACACGCCTTTTGTAACCTGTAATTATGTAATAAATATATTAGATTGATTGATTGATTGCTATGCTATGCATTGTTTTACCATTTAAAAGTTGAAAATTTTTGGTTCATATCCAAGCTTTTTTAACACTGTTTTAGGAGTATCTTCTACAGCGGTAATTCGTAAGTAGTAAAACTACAAAAACTGCATACCACGGCGACCGGAACAGAATTCCTGCCTTTGTTTTCAGTTGCCATTCGTTGTGACATAGTGCGGCAGGACGTTTATTCGGAGATAGTGTTTCCAGCGGCGCGCTTCCCAAATTTATGGTTGTTTTCTCTCCACTCTCTACGTCAAGTGGAAACGGTGGTTCCATTTAACAATTTTGATGTATTGTATGATAAAGTATGCAGCGTAAATTGTAATTTTTGGTGCGGATTTGTTTGCCGTATAAATCCGCTCATTTCTTTTATACAATAATCATAAACAAATAAATTATCGCAATCATTTATTAAAAGTGGCGACGGGCTCACCCCCTGTCACACTGGATAGAGTTTCGGTACTACTGGTGAAACGTGGATGTTCTGAGGTTTCAGAATATCTCTGACTACCCCCTCGGGGAATATAGTCGTGAGCATATGCTATGCTTTATTAATTTTAGGGAATTTTTAACAAAATTGGGTGCCAATTTTATAGATTTTATGAATGAGTGAAGGAATTATTTTGACTTGAGTTCTTTTAGTTGGATTTATTTAACAATGCAGGCTTCAAATCTTCAAACATATACGTTTTCGGTGTATTTTTGTGTTTTTTCAAGCTTTGAATTAACATTTTTGGATTTGTACTTGTATAAACATTTTGAATTTTCTCAAACGAAAATGAATAGATAAATGACATCGTTTAACCAGTTCCTTTACCTACGTACCCAGACATGGGCGTACCCAGGGGGGGGCAGGGGGGGGGCAGCTGCCCCCCCCTGGAATCGGCCTAACCTGCCTTCCGTACGTGAGAATTCTGGTCAAAGCGACGTCATGTCACTGAAAAATTTCGAGCTCGCTTCGCTCGCTCTGATTTCTGTTCATTATGGCACTGTTATGTCGGCCAAATTCTGGTCCAGTTACGTTGTATTATTCATAAATTTCGAACTCATTTCGCTCGCTCTTTTTTCTATTCTACTATAGCAGCATTGCTTGCTATAGACATGGTAGTCTGTGATGAGAAATTTTGAGAACTCTTCGCTCGCTCACTTTGCTCGCTCCAGAATTGGGTAAGAACTCGCTTCGCTCGCTCTAGGTTTTGGATCGTATATCTTTTCATAGTGTAGTTAAATCTTGAGCTTGCTTTTAGGTCGTAAAAAACTTGAGCTCGCTTTGCTCGCTCCAGGATTTAAAACTTATAATACTGATCTCAC
Organism: Agonopterix heracliana; assembly: GCA_963693445.1. Classification (NCBI taxonomy): domain Eukaryota; kingdom Metazoa; phylum Arthropoda; class Insecta; order Lepidoptera; family Depressariidae; genus Agonopterix; species Agonopterix heracliana. The sequence continues at coordinate 8,242,318 of OY856332.1, forward strand.
TATATTACAGTAAAATCTCGAGCTCGCTTTTGGCTAGACACTCCAGAATTCGTTGAATTGTCGAGCTCGCTTCGCTCGCTCCTAGCTACGATTGTATCACAAAGACCTAGATGCATTGCAGTAAAATCTCGAGCTCACTTAGCTTCGCTCGCTCTAGAATTCAGCGAAATTTCGAACTCGCTTCGCTCGCTCTAGGTTTTGGATCCTATATGTTTTTATGGTGAAGTAAATTCTCGAGTTTGCTTTGCTCGTTCGAGCTTTTAGGTCGTAAAAAACTCGAGCTCGCTTCGCTCGCTCCAGGATTTAAAACTTATTTCACTGATCTCACTATATTGCAATAAAATTTCGAGCTCGCTTCGCTCGCTCCAGTATTTAAAACTTATTACACTGATCTCACTATATTGCCTTAAAATCTCGAGCTCGCTTCTGGCTAGACACATTGCAGTAAAATCTCGAGCTCACTTTGCTCGCTCCAGAATTTGGTGAATTGTCGAGCTCGCTTCGCTCGCTCCTGGCTACCATTGTACCACAAAGACCTAGATGCATTGCAGTAAAATCTCGAGCTCACTTAGCTTCGCACACTCCAGAATTCAGTGAAATTTCGAGCTCGCTTCGCTCGCTCTAGGTTTTGGTTCCTATATGTTTTTATGGTGAAGTAAATTCTCGAGTTTGCTTTGCTCGTTCCAGATTTTAGGTCGTCAAAAACTGGAGCTCGCCCAGACTTGCCCCCCCCAAAACCAAAAGCTGGGTACGCCCATGTACCCAGAGCATGCGTTGCTGATTTGCTCTTGTATAGTCTCAACCTATCAGATCTTGTATTCGCAGCTTCGAAAAATTCCCTAATTATTATTCGTTCAAAATAGCAATAATATTCAAACTACAAGTCAAAATATAGGCTCCAGCAGCATCCGTAAACTCAAATGCAAATGCAAACAAAATATTTGTCCGACATGAGAATTTGAGACGCATTGTTTAGAAGGCAGATGCACTAGACTGTGCTAAATAATTCGCCTGTCAGGCTTGTAATATCTAGCAACAGCGTAGGCTGCTAAAGTTTAGAGTTGAGGTTTATGTTATGACTTATGACTAACAATGATATTTTACTTCATGCTATACAGGGTGAAATTGGTATCATTAGCGTCCTTTTACATTAAGAGTCTACCCATCAAACTGAACAACTTTTCCTATAACAGCAAACAAATCGCAGCAAAAAAAAAAATTAAGCTGTCCCATACATCTGAGTCACGTAGGCAGCGGCGGTGGGTGCAGTGTATGGGACAGCAGTTTTTTTTTGCTCCTATTGGTTTGCTCCCTTATCTATACCTCTCCGCAAAGCGCCCCACCGAGCTCTTATGCTAGATATTGACGATGAAACCCAATAGCAAAATACCAATCCGAAAAGCATCATGTTATTATCGTTGAGGACCCGGTTGGTGTAATGGTTACCACGCCGGACTGCCAAACCAGGGTCCTGGGTTCGAATCCCTGTTCGGTCATGGATGTTATATGTTCGTGCCGTTGCTGTATGGTTTCCATAATAAAAGCCTTTAGTGCTTAGTTTGGGATCATTACAATGTATGTGCCTGTGAGCGTTATTTATTTATTTATTATCAGACAGTTTCATTACATAACAGATTTACGCATCCATTTAAAGTAAATAGAAGGTATTTAAAGTCCATTAAAAAGCTTTTTATTCCTTAAATAATTCATAGAATAAAAAAATGTGTTTCCCTAAACAATTTGAAATGTAATTATCGAATTAAATTTGCTTTTTGTTAAAGCTCTTCTTTTGAGGAAAAATTTTCTCCTTTAGCAAACAATCTCGAACTTGTAATGGCCAATTATTGTTTTAATAGAGCTATAAATTAGGAAGATACCTACTTGCTTTGCTTTAAAAGATTCAGATACAGTCTTTTTCTTGTTTGCAAGAAAATTATCTTGCGTAATTTTTTGTTAACTCCACTGTCAAAGTAGGATGATAAATTAAGTATTTTTTGTCGCATAATATTTTTCTGTTTAAAAAGCTTTATTTGTGAAATAATTGCAGATTCAGAATAAAATATTTGTTAGTACATTTGTAAATGTTAATCCAGTGCTGGCTTAGCCATGCAGAGATAGAGAGCGTATACAGGGTGTAAGGAAAAGTCTCTCCGCTCGTGGTTCAAATATAGAATCCTGAGCGTAGCGAAGGTTTCAAAGGTACGAGACGCAGAATAATTTTGCAGCCGAGCGAAACACACAACTTTTCACCTCACAACAGCGAGGAAAATGTTAGGTGCAAGCATTAACTTTAGATCATCATCAGATACATCGCGCTTCATGACGTTGTCCCATTTAATTATATTGCGGCGATATAGTACTCTTGCATTTAGTCACTGTCTCACTGCGGTCACGTGTAGCAATGTCCTGGTGTGTACTGAGACACTGCGCAAATAATTTAAGAAATATAAAGGAATAACTTCTCATAGATAAACAAGATGAATTAATTATTAAAAAGCATTTTAAATATTACTTTAAACGATATTTTTATCCCAGACTGGGAAAATAAGGACAAACCCATACGTGAAAAAGAGAAGACAAGAGATATTGCTTTACATTTAGGTGTAATCTCTTTTTTTTTCCACTCAAATAAATTATAGTGAAGGACAAACCTATACGCGAAAAAGAGAAGACAATAATATGCACGAATATAAGTATGCAAAGTTCGTCAAGTTAGCAACATAATCTTTTCGTCTTTCTCGCACGTATGGTTTTTACTATCTTTTTATCTGGACTGGCAGTATAGACAAATATTGAATAGAAAGATTCGAATTTTAAAAACTCTTTCCACGCTAGCGGATAAAATGCACTTTTGCACTCAGATTTCGAACGATAAAAATAATCTTTCCGAGCTTGTGAGGTGAAAAAGTTATTTATTTTACAAGACAACAAATTTAGTACAGTATAACCCAAAACAGTAGAAATACAATGTAGAAGAGTTATCTTTAAGTTAAGGGTAAGGATATTGGCCCTGACTTCCAGGAATAGGTAGTTCTGCAACCTGGATTTCAGTCAGTGGTCCATCACTCTTGCTTATATATTTTATACCTTTACTTACATCATTACAAGTTCCAAAGTAAAACAAAGGTAAACAATGAAAATTAATTTAACAAAAATTCAAGGGAAGTGAGCGCTTTGTATATAATGTTGCAAACTAGCAAGTAAGTTAATTGTAACAAATCAATGATCAAAATATGATTAGGTTAATACGAAAAATATGTAACAAATCAATGATCAAAATATGTAACAAATCAATGATCAAAATATGATTAGGTTAATACGAACTGACGGTCAATTGGATAGATTGATTGAGGGAAAATGGATTTGGTACGCCCTGCGGGATCGTATAAAATAACACATTCAAGTTTACATCCTGTTTACGTCAACGTGTTCAATGAAGATTTTTTTTTTTTTTTAAATTAATATTTGAATATTTGCATGTTATTCTTGGGGGGAGGCCTATCCAGCAGTGGACGTCCATAGGCTGAGATTATGATGATGTTATTTTTAATGATGGCTAAATATGAGTTTTGTACGAGTATAAGGTGGTGCTTCAGACGCCGCCAGCGTGCTAGGCACTCTCCCACCCAATAGCGATCTCGAATGCATTTTCTATTTGTCATGAGATAGTTCTTGATAATGGTGTTCGAGATGAAATAATAAATAAAGCTGTCACCCATCACCCGTTGGAATATGTCGATATTCATCAAGAAGCTTGAAAAAGTATTGTCTAATAATCATTTACTATACAGGGTGTAAGGAAAAGTATAATTAACCTTAAACCACATACTCTACCGAAGGGTAGAATAAAAAAAAGTTAAAGTTAAAGCAAAAGCAAAGCAAAGCAGCAGTTTGATGAAACTGAACCGCTTTTACTATGGGACCAAACCTGTGAGACAGAAAAAAGTCGACTATTCCATACTAAACTGCAATGCCTACTTGACTCAAACGTATAGAATAGTAGATTTTTGTAATTGTGTTTTTGCAATCCTAGAATCCTTCGCTTGCTTAGGTTTCAATACATGTACTCGCGCCAAACTATTTTTTAATACGACAGCAGGATGCAGAATGAGGGGCTTCATTGGAGCACTACAGCTTTAGCATGATTTCTCTTCTTTCTTATTGAGTGGGTAGCAAGCCCTGGTGTCGGAGTTTATTCAAACCGCCTTACGGCATCTGACGAGGTGTTTATATAACGACTACTACCACTAGTCTGTTTAAAGGTGTGAAGGCCTTTTATAAAGACCTGCGATTTCAGAAAGAGAGCTAAGTTGCAATATTGTGCTGCCATCCATGCTAACCTAGATGCTAACCATCAGTTATTCTATTATGTAGGTATAAATGCCAAAAGCAACGTTTTTGTTTCTATTACATTTTTAGCAGATTTTATTATAATAGGTCTAAGTAGGTTAAACGATAAGTAATCTAATACAACTTTTAATGCTTTATTAGGACAGCTTTATTGGAAGCCGGTCTCGACTAAAGTTTAATTCGATGATACGGACTCTCGCGTCCAAGTAGACTAAGCAAATAGGCAAATAGCAGGCGATGCATACCGAATAGTTTGTTCTGTAGTTCATGTTATATTAGCATTTGAGTTGATCTTAGCAGTTTCATGGTCACTTTGCTTGTAGGGTTGCCGGATGACCAGTTAATAAAGCTAGACTGGTTTTATTTTTTACCTTTTTTTTTGTCTGATTGATTGATGCTTTCAATTCAATTCAATTCAATTCATTTATTTTGCATCAGATCATAGATCCATAGAGGTGTTAGTAACAATGACTTAAGATATACGTTAGTGACAAAACATTATATATTTATTTAATATTAACAAGAGGGGGCCTAGCGGCCCTATGCAGGCTATTCCAATGCCCAATGATGGGACACTGGAATCGCTCTGCAATGGGTTCGAGGAGGCTTTGATTGGGCATCAATTGTTACGCAATGGGTGCCTCAAGAAGGGAGCCGAGGTCGAGGCAGACCCCGGAAAAGGTAGCGAGACGAGCTGGATGCCTACTGCAATGAGTGGCGGGATGTAGCACCTAACAGAGAGACGTGGAAGAGTTTATGGGAGACCTTTTCTCAGCAGTGTGACAAAACAGGTAAACAGTGGACAGAGGACACACACACTGGACAGAGTTCCGGTACTACTGGTGAAACGTGGATATTCTGAGGTTTCAGAATATCTCTGACTACCCCTTTGGGAAATATAGTCGTGAGCATATGCTATGCTATGCTTCTATCCAGTCCCTGGCATTTTCTGTTGCTATTGTGTTGATGGTGCGTTGCTTGTTAAATTACGCTGCTATCCAGATACTAACTCGATATTAACTCTCAATTGTAATGTTACTATAGGTATAATTATTACTACCTGATAACTACAATATCGTTTCTAAGATTTTTCAAAATAGAAGCTAGATTATCTGACCCTTTGACAACAGAATCAGTAAGAATAAAGAGTTCTGAACCAGAAAATATAAATCAAAGGCGCACGATGTCCTATAAAGTATCTGAAGCGTGATACTGAATTGAAATATATCGTGACCTGAACATGAGACCTACGGTAAATTGCAATATTTGTACGACAATGGAGTATACTACGCAAATAATTTGTGTTTCGTATTCTACAGTTTGACCTACCCAATTATAATGGCTAGATATGGACGTATCCACTACAACGGCAACTAATAAAGCTATTTTTTGTATTCTGGACATCGTAAATTCTGGTATATGGGGTTTAGTGTAGTTTTGGAACACATAGCGCACGCTCGAACGAATAAAGGTGTAAAATGCCATAACACCCTTTTTGCTTTTATGCCATTTTTGGAATCTACGGCCTTCAATACATGTCCTGAATTTTTTCAGCGTAGCTATGGTGCATATTCGTGAAATTATATGGTAGGACATCTTTATTCTATCTAATTACTACTTACATTTCATAGACGAATATGGACACAATATAGTGTTACTAAAACACTTTTCATTAAAAATAGTTGAACAACAGTATAATACAATATTGCATCTTTGTTATCTCTATAAAAACTAAAAGGGGTCAGTTCTAATTCCAGTTTACACCTTTATTCGTCTACAAGTCTCTGATTGAAAAAATGTAAGACCCGATTACACCTTTATTCAACCGAAAATTAAATTATATTGGCATTTCTCGGAAGGTATAATACCAGACTTCATCTATATTCGTCTGAAAATATCCAAATTTATAAAACGTTATCCTTGGTTATCTAAAACTACTAAGTAGAATTATTTAAATATTTTCCGCGTTAGACATAACCGTCATACGAGACGAGCTTCAGTGCACGCGGTAAGAATGATTAACTAAATTTTACATTCTGACAACGTTGTATTATCAAAGAAAGCTCGCGGGAGCGGACTATTGCAGTTGCGTGCATGTTTGTTTACTAAAAACACGAGTAATACATTGTAAATTAATCACTGTTTACCTAAGTGTCTGTATTTAAGTGATTAAGGGCCTGTTTCACCACTTACGAGTAAGTTCTTGTTAGCTTATCCGACAGATATTTTGACATAATATTTTCATACAAAATACGTCAAACTATCTGTCGGATAAGCTAGCAAGAACTTACTTAGAAGTGGTGAAACAGGCTCTAAGTAAGCTATAAAACTAAACGAAAAGTGAAATAAGTCGATGCGAATAGGATTCATCTACAGAGAATAAGACAAATTTTACCTAAGTGTTTCTTCTCTACACTAATACAAAACTGTAAAATTCCGACCGATTCCGGTGAAACTTTTTGGGTTTAAAAGCTTATGACAAAAATCTGATAATATAATATTTTATCTAGGTACAATTATAGGAGCCGGCGTGGACGAAGGTGCGGGCAAAATCTAGTGATTTAATAAATCTTTCTAACACATAAACAATCATTTTACTATGTTGGCAGTAAAAATTAAATTAACTTATCATCAAATACTTTATTCACCTATTACATAAACATTATTCCCATTATTTATTATTATATTTGTAATCCCAAAATATGATTTTTGTAAAGTGTATTTGATTTTATGATAGGAAACACTAAACAGGTAGTTCAGTTCACATCAGGTAAATACGATTTATTAGTGATTTATACAGGGTGTTACGAATATTATCATTAACCTTTAAACCAAAGAGCAAAACGATCAGAGAAAAACAAAGTCAGCTGTCGAATACTAAACTGCAATACCAACTCGACACAATCGTACGGGACAGCTGATTTTTTTGTTACTCTGATCGCTTTGCTCCCATAGTAAAAGTGGTTCAGTTTGATGGGTAGAGTCTGTGGTTTAAAGGTTAATGTTACTTTTCCTTACACCCTGCCCTGTATAATTAAAATACTTACGAAAGGCAATTATTGTCATGTGATAAAAACTGTTAATGAAACATTTCTAAAAAAATATTGAAGCCAAAAATATTGCTACATTTTTTTAATTCATCATGTATCTTTGACCCTTATGTTTCTCTAGTACATTTATTATTTTACGTTTTCCTTTTTTTTTAAACATAGAGAATCCTATACAAAACACACTTAAATAAATAATTCTACATCTAATTTTTAAGTATTTGCTTATTACATATGATCAATTCAGAGCCAACTCACAAATTTTGAGCGAACATAGTACTAACGGGATAATACTTACAAATGCAGAGTTAAAAAATGGAAGAATAAAGGTGTAACCTACTATTACACCGCCGCCAAGAACGAAAAATTTGACCGTAAACCTCAAGTATCCTGATGTTACCCACCAAGACTATAAAATTTTTCGAACGAATAAAGGTGCATCTTTTATTACACAAAAAAAATCTACAAATGTTCCTCAGAACAAAAGTGTTACATGCATTTCTCGATTTTATCAAATACTCGCTCGTTATACCTCTATGACAGTCGTATCATAAAGAAAGTATTTTTTTTCTCTTTCTAACGATACAAAAAGTATTAAAATGTCTACAGTAGTTTTAACGCTACGCCGATTATTCGGTTTTTTTGCTCTCCTGTAAAGTTGACTTTTCAAAGTTACACCTTTATTCGTTCGGGCATGCGATAGGGCCTATCACTACACCTATAGTAGGAAGGAAGGAACTGGTAGCATAGCAGCATTCACTTTGCTTAAGTGCTACCTCCATTTAAGGCCTGCTTCACCACTTCAGGATAAATTCGCGATAGCTTAAATATCTGACAGATCGTTTGACTCCATATGGATGATATGACAAAACGATCTGTCAGATAAGCTACCAAGAACTTATACTTATATTTTCGAACCGTGATATTCGAATACACAAACTTCATACTGTTTAGGTCTTCGATCAAAGTAAAATTAATGGATAGGCCGCGGCCTTACGTGAACATTTCAAACAAGAAAAATAAGTCGAAACAAATGACAGGTATACTTCAAATATGTACCAAGATGATAGACAAGTGTGCCAGTTTGTATGGACCAAGTGTACCAGTAGTGTGCTTCAACTTAACGCGCTTTGGGCCTATCCATTAATTTTACGTTGATCGAAGGTTTAGGTAAGAAATGTTTTACTGCTGATTTCAACGTGTGGCTTTCAAAAATCGCACTGCACGTCGGAAACTAAAACAAGAATGTATTTAGAATGCCAGATTTGGTAGCTATCTTTTCATTTATTCAACGCTAGACGATTTTAAAGAACGAACCGTCTAAAATAAAAAGGTTTTTACAGATGCAAAATAAATGTCAGGATAAAAAGGAAACTTATTGTCAAACAAGTGGTAACCCTACTTTGGATAGAATCCAACGGGCCAGCTCAAAGTTTAGGTCACTTGGGGTCGAGTGTGCTTCACATTCATGAATGAGTTCTAAGGACTTCGAAACATGTACGAACTTGTCATTGGCCTGGAAGAAAATTCCAAGTATTGCAGAGATTTTTAGATACATATTATAATCATATAAAACATAATCTTTGATGTGTTGTTGAAGACGAATAGTTGTTAACACTACACTTGACACACAAATATTCATCCTGAAAACTTAATTAAGTATACCTTACAAAGCTTCTGCCTACCCCGAACGGGACTAAATACGTGAGTTTATGATAATAAAACCCATTGAGGTACTATGTTAACTAGAGAAGCTACCGAGAAGTAATGTTTTGTAACACGCGTTAGGGTCCAACCCATAGCCTGTGCCAGGCGCTCGTCGCAGCCTGACGCTCCCAGCACGCGCCCCACACTGCTGATCATGGTGCACAGATTTTGTTCGCGTTGTCTGCTCTATACATAATTACTCAATGATAAAACCATACAAATTTTGTACAGGGTGAAATTTTTATCATTAGCACCCTTTTAAACTAAAAGTCGACCCATCAAACTGAACTACTTTTACAATGGGAGCAAACCGATCGGAACAAAAAAAATCTGCTTTTCCATACTAACCTGCAATGCCTATTCGACTCCAATGTATGCAACAGCAGATTTTTTTGCTCCGATCGGTTTGCGTAAAAATTGTACAGTTTGATGGGTAGACTCTTACTTTTTAGTAAAGGATGCTAATGATACTCGTATCAATTTCACCCTGTATAAGGTCCAACAAAATTAGCTGAAACAATTTTAAGGGGATCATCATACTATCAAATTGAATGACTTTTTATACGGGTCCAACATCGAAATCGCGAAAAAAAACATGCGGATCGAGTAGGTTTGAAGATATGTATGGAACAGATGATTTTTTACGCAATTTTGGTTGATGGTCTGATCATCCTCTTAAAACAGTTTTAGCATATTTTTATGGATCATAAATACAGGGTGTTACATAAATAAGAATAAATTTTTAAAACTCTTAAGGGGGTTGTTTAGACCGTCAAACTGAACAACTTTCTCTATGGCACCAACATCGAAATCGCGAAAAAAAAATCTGATATCCCATACATATTTTAGCTCATGTCGATTTGTAGAGTACCTATAGAACATTTTTTTTTTTTTCGCGATTTCGATATTGGTCCCATAGTGAAAGTTGTTCAGTTTGATGGTCTACACCACCCCCCTAAAGGTTTATTTGTATTTTTGTAACACCTTGTACCTATTGAAGATAGATAGATTTAGATTTTATTTACCTGTGATTTCCTCGCGCATTATTGTCGGAAAGTATGCTTTTATGCTTTCGCAGTAAAATCAGGGAATGTGCTGAAAAGCAAAAGGGTGACGGATGACGCTAACAATAAATCTTGTCAGAATCAGCATTCGTGTGCTAAACTAGACGAGATGATAAATTCGTTTTGGAAATAGTAGGTAACGTACCCGACAACACGTTAAGTTTAAAATTAGTACCTAAACAGTTCAATTTCAACTCTTATAAATGGCACAGCGATGAAAAAAAGAGACAGTTATGTCCCACCTTGGATACTTCATTCAAATAAACTTGCACTAAAATGAAGAAGTTAGCATATCTATACCATGGTGTCCTATCCCATACAAATGAAATTTTTGTTAAAAAAATGGCAATATAATGGCGTTATGGTATCGATTTTTAATTAATGTTTACGTAAAAGTGTAAATTGTTACTAAAAATACATGATCTGACTACAAAAAAAATCATATGAGCCTCGGAAAATCAAGCCCGAAGACTGCCCGCGTTACTGCAGTTGCGTTCCGTTGTTTGACATTGGGCATCGTATTATATAATCTGTGTCTATACTAAGCATGTGCGGATGAGAGAGAACTACGTCATTTCCTACTGTTGTCCACCTCTCGTACCTTGGTGGTACGCGGTGTTTGAGGTCAAAACTAGTAGCGACTAGGGAGAATCTATCTGTAGAAAGACTTCTACTGTACGTACCTATTGGTACGTACCTAAAGTATTTCGTAATGTCTGTACTTCTGGCTGGCTGGCTGTAATGCTGGCCGAATTTCCCCTAAAAGTAGAAAAATCTATCTGTCTATAGCGTGATTCACACACATAAAAATGTGGAATAGCTTTTCACTAAGGTATACCTTGTAGAGCACCGATTTTAAAAGCATTTGAGTAAGAGCACCTACGTTATTCCACAAAAAGCACCACCTTATGAATTTTCGGTACAAAAGAAGGTGGGCTAGCTTTTCACTTTCAAAAACACGAATAAAAAAATATAGCTATTCACCGATTTAAAAAAACACATAAATGTTACCTTATGTTATTCCACGAAGAACACTCATTCATTATGAATTATTTCACATAATTATAATATAATATGAATAGTATAACAGGTACTTCATCATTTCATATTATATAATTTAACATTCATATTTAATACGACGAACTCGTGACTCGCGTTTCCTGTTTTCCAGCTTCACAAAATTACTCCAGGTGTATCAATACATAACTTGACATAACGCGTAATTTAAATGTATTTAGTTAAAGTTTACCATACTCCAATTAATTATTCATGCTCTGGCCTCAAATTGTAACATTAATTTAGGAAAACAAATATTGTAAATGTCAATGTTTACAGATTACGTGTTGTGTTACAGAAAATGTCTAAGTAATAAGATTTGTAACTGAAGTTAAGCTGATTAGTTTGGAGCAATTTCTAATGGGGCGATGGAAACAACGGTTTTCATTTAGGCTAAAATACAGGGTGTAACAAAACACCTTAGTTACCACACAAGGGGGTGCTTCAGACCATCAAACTGAACAACTTTCACAACTTAGCCAATTTCGTAATCGCGAAGAAAAAACAGCTGTCTCATACATTTGAGTCCAGTCAATACTTCAGTTTTGTATGAAAGAGTGGTATTTTTTCGCGATTTCGATGTTGGCTCCATATTGGAAGTTGTTCAGTTTGATGGTCTGAAGCACTCCCTTAAGTAATAGGGTGTTTTGTTACACTCTGTATAGACTAATCCTTCTCTATCCATTTTACTCCAGTTGTTTTTTTTTTATATAGCAATTGGCAGTCTTTTTCTTGGGCGTTTTTCTCCCCACAGTCTCTACTTCAACAGTGATTGCTTTTGATATAGATAGAAAAGAAACTAATACAGGGATAGCACAGATTGAAGGAGACCTACACAACCCCGTTTCCCGTTTCCAGCTTCCTGGTTGCGACTAATAAATCCATGGTCACAACACTTTTATGACTTAACCCACACTCAAAAGGAGACGATAGCTAACTTCCAAACCCCAATTAGTTTTTGTAACTAAAGCTATTAGGAAGTTTTGCTTAGTTCCGTGTAAGGATTGACGAAAGCTCTTTTAGGAACTGTTACGTATAAAGTTACGAAGTTAGAAATTAAAAATGTTGATGAAAAAAAACTAGATTTGTAATGTTTACCTATGTATGTAAACGAAAACAGGAATGACGGGGGAAATGTTTTTAGGTAGGTGAATTTTGACGTAGCAGGGCAAAGGCCTTGTCTCACGAAAAATGATGAGAGTGCGTGGGCCATACCATGTGGGCCAATGTAGGTATCGGCGTAAATGCTGCGTGGGTGATAAAGATTTCGAATAAAAGGTATAAGATTCGGATTATCACTATCTTTTACATCTTTCACTGACTCTACATTTACCACTGTTTCACAAGTAAATACAATAGAGAAGAAACGGAAAGAAACTCCATAGCAACCTAGCATAGGACGAAGCATTGAGCTAGGTCCGGTGGCGACGACGTTTGCCCTAGAGGTGGGCGCCGCGGCGGCGCGGCGCCGCCGCGCCGGGTTACCCGTGCCGCCGCCGCCGCCGAGTTAGGCGCCGGCGGCGCCGGTTGCCGTGGTTGCTGTGTGCGTGCCGTCTTCTGGCGCTAGTTGACGGGCTAAACTGTACTTTACATGGGCTCTCTGTTGACGACGCCAGCGCTGACAGCCAAGTTGGCTGCTGGCGCTAGTTACAGGCCTAAATAGTACTATACAAGGGCTAGTCTCCACTGACGGCGCCAGTTGCTCATTTGTTTTCCGGCACTGGTTATCCATAACAGTGCCAGCGCTGGTTGCCAAGCTAGCTGCCAGCAGCGCCCCGGTTGATGAGGGAGGTGCCGGCAGCGCCGGTTGCCGAGATAGCTGCCAGCGCTGACAGCCAATTTGGCTGCCGGCGCTAGTTACTGGCCTAAACTGTACTTTACACGAGCTACTCTCCGCTGACGGCGCCAGTAGTTCATTTGGTTGCCGGCGCTAGTTCCAAGCTAGCTGCCGGCAGCGCGCCAGTTGCTGAATTAGGTGCCAGTGGCGCCGGTTGCCAAGATTACTGCCAGCGCTGACAGTCAAGTTGTCTGCTGGCGCTAGTTACAGGCCTAAAATGTACTTTACAAGGGCTACTCTCCGCTGACGGCGCCAGTCGTTCATTTGGTTGCCGGCGCTATTTCCAAGCTAGCTGCCGGCAGCGCGCCGGTTGCCGAGTTAGGTGCCAGTGGCGCCAGTTGCCAAGATTACTGCCAGCGGTGACAGCCAACTTGGCTGCTGGCGCTATTTACAGGCCTAAACTGCACTTTACAAGGGCTACTCTCCGCTGACGACGGTGCCAATCGCTCATTTGGTTGCCGGCGCTGGTTATCCATATCAGTGCTGGCGCTGGTTGCCATTGCCAAGCTAGCTGCCGGCAGCACCCCGTTTTCCGAGTTAGATGCCGGCGCCGCCGGTTGCCGAGCTAGCTGCCAGTGCCGACAGCCAAGTTGGCTGCCGGCGCGGGCGCTTGTTACCGGGTTAAACTGTACTTTACATAATTATAGGCTTCCCGCTGATAGCGTCAGTCGCTCATTCGATTGTCGGCGCTGGTTATTAATATCAGTGCCGGCGCTGGTTGCCAAGCTAGCCGCCGGAAGCACCCCTTTTTCCGGGAATGGTAAATGGTGCCGTTGCCAACTGGCTGCTGGCGCCTGGGAACTTCGCTGTCTAAGTTGGCTGCCAGCACTAGTTACTGGGCTAAACTGTATTACATGGGCTCTGTTGACAGCGCCAGTCGCTCATTTGGATGCCGGCGCTGGTTATCCATATCAGTGGCCATAGCTGCCGTTGGCGTTGCTTACCAAGCTAGGTGCTGGTGGCGCCGGTTGCTGAGCTAGCTGCTGGCGCCGACAGCCAAGTTGACTGCCAGCACTAGTTACTGGGCTACACTGTAATTTATATGGGCTCTCTGTTGACGACGCCAATCGTTCATTTGGTTGCCAGCGTTGGTTATCCATATCAGTGCCGCCGGTTCCCAATGACGTTATTGGGATCCCGATTTCTCGAAATGATGCCGGAGATAACAAGCTTAAGTTCGATGCGAAGGAGTTGGCGATTTTGAGAGATGTGCTTTCCTATTGGTGAGATAAGAAGAATGTGTTCTCATGGCTACACTTGCCGGGATTAGTCTAGCGATTCCTGCTAATACGAATCCCATTGTTTTTTCTACACTCGGATTGGTTTTGAATGCTGAAGAGATCGTGTTTGTTGTTGTAAAAACCTTTAACATGTGCACATTTTATTTTCATGTCTTATTTTAATATTTCCGGCTTCTGGAGCTTCTAGATAATACATTTAACACTTATAGTGTGAATTTAAAAAAAAAAACAACCGCGCCGCCGCCGGCAAATTTCGGGTCGGCGCCCACCTCTAGTTTGCCCTCAGCGACGTTCTCGAGCAGACTATTTGCCGAATCTCCGACATACGTAATACGGACTACTCTCAAACGGTGAAGGAAAACATCGTGAGGAAACCTTGAAGACTACCAATCTACATTGGGCACGCGATGTGGACTAACGTCCATACACCCTCCTACGTTTATAAGTTGATGATGATGACCCATTCAGATTTACAAAAATGTAGTCAAACATTGATTTAATTTGTAACTTAATTGTAGATAAAGGTGTAGCAAACTATCACAATTAACTTAGTTGTTGTTAGTAACTTTATCAATCTATCAGGAACTCAGGTTTTTTCTAATTACATACAAGTTACACAGTTTGCTTAAATTTCCCGTTTCTATGAATATGGAAACCTGGAATGTTACGTAAACATTTAGATAGGTACCTAGTTTGATAGTAGAATAGTAGTTACACGTAGAATAAAATTTGGTGTTTGATGCAGTTTTCTCAGAATAGGTTTTAGTCAGTTTTAATGTAAATCCTGAAAGAGTTCCTTTGTAAACCTTTGTTTCAAGTTTTAATCCGTTGTTTTCGCACAGGTGTAAACAAAAATACGTTACATATTTTAAACCCTCTAGAGGGTGGTGCTTCAGTCAAGCTTCAGACCATCAAACTGAACAACTTTCAATACGGATCGTGAAAAAAAAACCAGTTGTTTTCTAAAAGGGCCCAAAAGGGCCTTTTTGTGATGTTTTCTTTCATCAAAGAACCAGCGGTATATTTCGGTACCAAATAAACCATCAAAATGAAGCTCTTGTGAAAATAGTCATTCTACCATCGGTTTTTTGTAAATATTCCAGATATTTTTTGAGATATTCTCTTTGCTGGCACAGAACAGGAAACTAAAAGGTAGAAAAATGCTTTGTGGGCAGATTCCACTCGCCAATTTGGAGTGCAAAGGCGCATACTGCTAAGAAAATATCTGCCGTTAGCAAAAGACATTTATTTAGTTCATTAATTTTAAATTGTTAATGATACTTTTATCATTTTCATTACGTGAAAAAAATTTGTGAACATTGAAGTCAATGAACATTTTAATGCTGACCGATGCATATTTTATAAAGATATCTTATCAAATATTTGAAAGGAAATAATCTAAAAAACACGATTCAGAAAATATACTGAATCATTTAATATATTTTTGTAACAAAAATGTTTTCCTGTCATTCAAAAATAAGTCAAATGCTCGTCTCGATCGTAATCTAAACCTTGCGCCTTGGCTCCTTTTAAGCAATCAGAACTCGATCTCAAAGGTCTCCATTGAATACTAGCGTAAATAATTTTAATTCTCTGCCTCATACCTTATACTAGAACCCAAGAACCATTCAAAACATATTTTCTTGAATTCCGCTTTATATTTCTAATCATATTTTCCAAGAAATGTAACATCTAGGTCACAAAAATAAAGTCCGCGAACTAGAGTCGTTTACACAAACTGAAATCGGTTGAAAGAAACTATTTGGAACTTTTAGCCGTACGTTTAGGAAATGAGATCGTGTAGACGTTTGTTTCAAAATCTGCGTTTCTGTCTCGGCGAATAAATCTGACATAACATTCGGCTGATTTGAAAACTTTTTGTGCGTATTATCTGGCGTTAGCGTAAGATGTTTTACGTTTCGTGTTTTACGATGCCGATAGAATAAGCGATTTTCTTCCAAATTCAAGGCCATGACATGTTCGTTCAACTACTTTTAGTGATCCGAGAAGAAGCACATTTTTTATCCTCAAGTTCCCTGGGAATTCATTAATCTTGAAACCTTCAATTTCACTGAGGTTTAGGCTTGCTATAACAGCATACTTTGATGGAATAGAATAGAAACATTACTACAGTTAGTTTCTGACTACTCCACAAGGGCTTATGATCGAGATTTTTGTACGGTATTTTGACTGGGAAGAAAATATCGTGAAACACGGTCGTGTCGCCTGTGAAGTGTGATTTTGCCAAACAACGTCGGCTTAAATGTCGTCCCGCGAACTTTTGCCTACGAAGTTGTCATGCATGTCGCTAGACATGTGGTGTGAAGTTGGTGACTCGTGTCCAGTGACATTTTGTCGAGTAGTGAATACACGGTTTTACTAACCTCAAAGTATCGAATTTGGAGAATTTCCACAATCTCTATTACAATCTGAAGGATTTATGCGTAAGTCTATTTAATTTACCTTGACTTTTCAGAAGTTCATAAATGGTTGGTCTACAGGCTGAAATTGATATCATTAGCATCCTTTTAGACTGAGAGTATACCGATCAAACTGAACTTTTACTATGGGAGCAAACCGGTAGAAGCAAAAAAAATCTGCAGTTACGTAGGTACATTTGAATCGTTCTAGATTTGACTCGAGCAGGCACTGCAGTTTACTTCCATAATAAAAGTTGTACAGTTTGATAGCTAGACTCTTAGTTTAAATGGATGCTTATGATATCAATTTCACCCTGTAAATCAAAAATATAAAACATTGTTTTGATACATCGCTCGCCCTTTGTACTTGTACTATTCTGTGTTCATATATTGTATTTCTTTGTGTACAGTAAAACGTTAAAATAAATATAAATTGTTCACGTCGACGCTTACAATAGAAAACTCGTGCACAAACTCATATTGCGTTTTAGGTTATAATTACATTTAAATCCTAAAAACACTCTACCGTTCTTCAACAAGACATTAAAATTTAATCTCTCAGAACAATGGTACAACAGTCGAGCTTTTCATTCATTTTAAAAGAAAGCAAACCTATAAACGTTAAACAAGATAGAACAAATTCCATTTTCGTTGCACAGTACCCCCGAAGGATCTGTGAAATAATTCATGGATGGTGGTCGCACAGTGACCTTAGCACACAAATAGAATACTATAGTAGTTTGTTCCTTTTAAGTCGCAAATTTGGGTCGACGGGACACTGGCTACAGATAACTGCTAAGTGTGTCAGTGGCGGTTTTAAACCTATTTGGGTTGAAAAGAATTTGTTCACAGTTGGAGTAATTGTACCTACCTACTACTAGATATATATCGCGATTCCGATGTTGGTCCCATAGATAAAGTTGTTCAGTTTGATGGTCTGATCATCTCCTTAAAAAAGTGTCAGCATATTAAGTTGGACCCTGTATAGGGTATACATTTATTGATACGCTCCAATAAATCGATGAAACATATATTATCTGCTCGCCCATACAAAACTGCAAACCTACTCGAGAAAAATGTATGGGACAGCACATTTTTTTTTCGCAATTTAGATGTTGGTCCCATGAAGAAAGTTGTTTAGTTTGATGGTCTGATCATCCCCTTAAAAAGTGTCAGCATATTATTAAGAAGGACCGTGTATAAATAGAATCGCACTTTTCCATAGAGGTACTCGACCTCTATCTATTCTAACATATAAACAGCTGATATAATACTAACAGGTCACTATGTCATAGATAACGATATCTTGTTACCTGTCTAGTTACAAGACTTTGTAGACGTATTGATTCCTCCCTTGTTAGTGACGTGAAACTGAGGTCAACTTAGATAGAACCAAAATTAGGATGCGGCATGCGAATAAAGGGTCGGTGGCGCGTTATGGAGATGTTGCTCTAAATCATGAGAACCGCAGGTTCGAATCCGCACGGACCACATGCCGTGTACCAATGAGTTTTTCTAACTTATTAACGTAATACCGAATGCTCTCAAACGGTGAAGGAAAACATAGTGAGAAAACCTGCATAATATGCTGAAGAAGAAATTCTGATGTGTTTGTGAAGTCTTCAAATTGGGCACGCCTGATGCCCATACACCCTCCTTGAGGGTAGGCCTGTGCGCTGCAGTGAGACGTATATAGGCTATGATGATGATGATGATGATGATACGAATAATGCGTTGTAGGGAAAATCCATCAAGATCTAAACTTACTTAAGGCTAAATAGGTAAAACATATTTAATTGTACATGCAATGCAAATAAAGAAAAAAATACAAATAATTACAAAAATCATTATCAACAACAATCTAGAGACATAATTAGAGGAAGTAGGTAGTTTAAAATTGTAGTTGTGGTTTAGACAGTTTTAATTTTACCATGGTACCTACACTGACTCCAACACATATCCTACTACCTAACTCACTTACTCCACTTACTCCAGGTTGAAATTGCTTATCGAGCCTGCCGAAACATGAATGCGTTCAAGATGAAATACCACTATTTAAAAAACCGATACGCATGTTTGGTGCTGTACTAAGATCTTTCTTTCTTTTTAGTTTGATGTATATTAGCGAGGACCTTTAATTGGCCTTCTGTTACTTATATAATACTGTTTATTGTATTGCATTGTGCTGTTGGTCTTCCAAAAACAATTTAAAAAAAACCCTAGCCACCCATGTCACCCATCTAAAACTCAAGCTGCACTACGCCAATGTTCTAGAAATAGAATATACTTAGTTACGATCTTTATCCAACGAATTTGAGTCCTAATTTAAAGCGACAAAACATTTAGCTGAAGTAGAAGTTTGTCGCTAGTTCCAAACTTATATGAACAACTATAATTTGTTTGTCAAAACTTGGAAACTGAAACGAAACTATATCGTTTCAGAACGACGGACAAATGCAGTTTTACATTAGCAACTATCCTAAACACCGTCCAACTGCGTGCTGTAAAAGCTTACCTATACATACTGTCGGTCAAAATGTCCAGCAATATTATCACTACGATATTATTATCACTAACGATGATTGACACTAAAATCTTATGCCAATTATCGCGATAAATACTGTCATTAGATGTAAGTTTGGCCCAGGCGTTCATTCATCATCATTCAGTAAATAAAATATTCAAAATTGCAATCAACCGACGGGAGTGAGTTATACTCGGGTAAGATCGGATAAATAAAATATTTCAAGAATTGAGTGTTTAAGTGTAACGGACCTTCAAACAAAAGTGGGATTTGCGTTATGTAAAGATCGGATTTTATTCCTTATTCTTTAAGCAATAGAAGCGACATCAGGCATTTGTCCGTTCTTTGTCCGAAAGCCTCTTTTCGCTATAATTTTGTAGGAACAGATAGCTGAAAATGCCACCTTCTTCAAACCAACCGAAAAACCGTCCGAACTTACCCGAGTATACAGTCCGCCGTGAGCACTTAGAATGGGATACGGCTGTCTGATATATTCGTATAAATAGATAAGATCACGGCTAGTAGGTACACAGGGTGTTAGGGTAAACAGTTGCAATACTTTAAGGGGTGATTACTACCCATGATACTAAACAACTTTCCCTAGAAACCTATAAAAAATTCGCAAAATTTTTTTTATTTAAAAGCTAGAGTCGAGATGGCTTGGAGATGGTGGTTATCTCACTTAAATTTGACGTTTAGAACTGAACTGTGTCGCTCTCACCCCTGTCATGTTATAGGAGCTAGTATAATGCTGCCACAATCCCGTGATCCTTGTGCTGTTCTGTTGTTGAGTACGGACCTGTGTGCCGCTTTCGTGAAAATAATTCGTTGCAAATTATGGCAGTATGCACAAAACGTAACATTTCTAGTTTGGTGCCTGCAGCTGCAGCTAAAGGGTTATATCTCAAATACGTCGCGAGCGGCTTCGGTAATGGTGGATCATTTGTACAGAGGATCGCTTCTGTTATACTTGTATTTTTATTTTGTTTTAAAATCCAATTAGTATTTTGTGAGAGAGATTTTATTTAAGGTTTTTGATGATTTGTTCTCAAATAGTAAATGAAATAACCGTTCTTTTGGCGTTTAGAGTACGCATATTTTATCGAAGCGGCGAAGTAGCGGAAAGAGGCGAAAAAATCGAATTTTAGAATTCTTTGTATGAAATTCTATGATACGTCGCACACTTAGTGCGTTCACACACGATGACGCACTGACGGAGCTGCAGATGTCAGTCCATAGAACCACACCCGGTGCGTCAATGCGTCACCGTGTGTGCTTCTACGTGCGGTTTCATACAACTCCTTGCTTCACAAATGACGGACTGACGTTCCAATCGGACGAAACGTAAGAAGAATTAAAAGGAAATTCGTTTTGTTTGCCTCCTTCGGCTCCTTGGCCGTTGATACATATCGTGAGGAAACATGCAAACGCTGAGAACTAAATTTTAATGCATACTACTTATGTGAAGTCCACTAAACCGCATCGGGTACGCGTTGAGGACTAATGCACATACACTCTCACAGTTTCAATGCTAAGATTATTTTAAGAATTGTATGGAAAACTTTGAGCCACGATAACTTTGCTACTATTATATTTTAACGGAAATCTGACAAATGTAAAGCACAAATATTGGTATAGGTTATATTGGTTGTCTGGTAGAAATCGCTTCTTAGCGTTAAGACCGCCTTATTTTGTGCCGTTTATTCTCCTGTTTTCCTCTCTGTATTTTACTGGTTATATTTTGGTGTAAAATAAAGTAGGTATCTAATTGAAGTTTGAAGTTAAAAAAATCGTTTTTTGAGAGTGTCTAAAAAATGAAAAACATTGAAAACATAACCAGACTTCGTTTGTAAGGAGCGGGCAGCAAAGTCTATCTCTTAACGGTACGCTTTGATATCAAAACCTTACATCAGCTACCAGAAGGTCCTTTGTTGATCCAAGACAGCAAACTCATGTTGTTAATCCATCCCAGACTTAACATAACTTCGTAATAATGGACCTTAGTTAGCTTAGGTCAAAACAGGTATCCCAACTTGTTCTGCTATTATGATTTTGCTGATATTACCCATTAGTTAGATTCCTGAGCTTCTACGAAATCTCCTTACAATATTCTACCAATTATCACAATTCTAAAGATTTACGGTTAAGTTTGAGGTTGGTTGAGGTTTAAGGTTCTCTAAGCGATCTAAAAGTCAATAGGAATAGGTAAACTATTTCACGCTTTATGATATAAATTAGTTCTCAATTAGTTCAATCGATTTTGTGATGACTCAGTTAGGCATGGTCGATTTTTTAGTCTATATGGTATGTCGACGAATTTGTTCCCTTTATCGAATCCACCGTTCTCCGCCGCATCCTTAGAAAGTATTGTTAACGATAGCACTGTTCATCTCAAGAACCATTTGCCGACGATGGTACCTTCGCCGTAATGGCCTAGGACAAGTAGAGACAAATGTTGATGAACTTCTAGGTTCGTGATTTGGCCGGTAACAGAAAAATAATCACGCAGACAATGATGGATTCGCACACCTAAGTGCGTTCCACAGATTACCCCCAATAGATACCGCATGATGAAAATTTCGTACAGGCCCGAAGTCACCATTTTTGGCGGTAGGTGCGGGTAGCGGGGCACAAAATAATGCAACATGATTGGCCATTTCAAGGTCGCACTATTCCGATCTCGATCTTCCGAGAGCTCGGTAGCGCGTTGCGGAGAGGTATGGACTCGCAATCATGAGGTCCGGGTTCGAATCCGCAACGGACAACATGCCATGTACCAATGAGTTTTTCTTACTTATGTACGTATTACCGACTGCTCTCAAACGGTGAAGGAAAACATCGTGAGGAAACCTGCATAATGCAGAAGAAGAAATTCTGATGCATTTGTGTAGTCTACCAATCCGCATTAGGCACGCGTGGTGGACTTACGCCCAAACACCCTTCTAGAGGGCAGGCCTGTGCCCTGCAGTGGGACGTATATAGGCTGATGATGATCATCAGCATCATCTCAGCCGATGGACGTCCACTGCTGGACATAGGCCTCGCCCAAGGATCGCCATAACGACCGGTCCTGCGCCGCCCTCATCCAACGGTTTCCCGCCGCCTTAATGATGAACTATTCCGATCTCGCTCTATCCCGTTGTTTATATCAGTGCAAAATCATAGATTTGTGGTGCGCGTCGGCGGCCCTTATGCGGTATCTATTGGAGGTGGTCTGTGGTGCGTTCACACACGATGTCGCACTGACGGAGCGGCAGATGTCAGTCCATAGAACCACATGCGTTGCGTCAATGCGTCACCGTGTGTGCTTCTACGTGCGGTTTCATACAACTACTTTCTTCACAAATGACCGACTGACGTCTGCCGCTGCGTCAATGCGTCATCGTGTGTGAACGTACTAAGCTCCACAACGAGCATCACAAAATCTAATAACATTTACCGATTGCATTGAAGGTTTCTTACAGAACAAAAGAACAGAGTTAAACTTGTGCAGTTCAATAAGTTGACAAATTGACATTTCTTGTCGTTACATTACAAATGGTCGCGCTTCGTCGGAGCTAGTAATGGTGGACTTATCAGAACGGATTTAAACGAGAAATGTATTGCAAGGAATAGCTGTGAATTGAAATATAGTTTTTATATTACATGTTTCTTGTGTTGTATCTATGAGTATTATGACAAATTATTCTTTGATCTTAGTGTAATAGCTTAGAAAAAGTATATGTCTAGAATGAGCCTCACACTTGTTCCGTATAAAACAAAAGGGGCTAACTTTCTTAGGTTGGTGTGCGTGAGGCGCCATTCTAATTATGTATGTGTGCGTGTATATGTATAGGGTTTTGGAACCAGTACTGGTTCCTATTTTTTTCGACGCTTTCGTAGCGTTGACTGTCTATCTTGATAATCTAAGTGTAATAGATTAAAATCTGATAAATTACACTATCTATCTATCTATCTATAACGGCGCGGAGCGGAGAGGTATGGATACTCAATCATGATGGTCTGGGTTTGAATCCGCAAGGACGACAAGCCATGTACCAATGAGTTATTCTTACTTATGTGCGTAATACCGACTGCTCTCATTGTTAGTACAAAGATCGATTTCACAGATCGATTAAACATGGGGTAGGTCCTTGAAAAGAGGGCCGATCTAGCGTCAAACAAAAAAAAACAAGAGTGTGAAGATGAGTGCGCGGTTGCCATAAGTGGACTAATTTCATCGACTGGTGGAACTTAAAAAACCAGAAAATAAAAAATTATTTAATATGATTGGCTTAAAAACGGCCAGGTCAGATCTACCCGAAACCGACGAGCATGCATGAAAGGACTAATGAATGTGGAGGAAGCTAGGGAGGTTTGTCAGGATCGTAGCAAGTGGCGTTCCGTTGTCTTTGCCGAGACAGCCGTGAGAATATGTATGTATATATGTATTAATATGATTTGGGAAAAAAGTTTTACACACTTGACTACCTTCTGATTTATAGCGGTGAAAAATATCGAAATATTAAATTTTTTCGCACTTTGACCATCTTTGTTTGGCATTGTTGACTTATCTAGCTCATTTGATTTGGTTACGATATGATACAACAGAACACTCGATTTTAAGTCTCAAAAAAATCGAACAAAAGATAAAACTCATAAAACCAAAGAATTTTACGACAATTCAAAATTCGTATAGATTCATGAACGCCGACCGAGTTCCGGCGTCAGTAATAAAGTTAACGTACATAGCAGTTTCATATCTCGTGACGTATTATCTTCTCAAAATATGGATTGGGTTTATACTCGTAAACTTGAATATGAGAATGGAGTGTGTTTTGCGTAGATCTGGCACACATGGACCATTTCCAATTTGTTTTCAAAAATACGATTGTCAAAATTTATATAGGCTGATGGCAGTACCCTTAGACTTAAACTCTAGCGATAGACTTGCCCTTCCATAGAAGCAACATGTTCCACTTGAATGAGGTGTACGCACCTGATTGATGTTCCCGAGTTCACTTCGTCACTATGGCAATGACAGACCGATTGTTTTGTGTGACAAGTTGTTTGTTTGAACGAGCTTGTCTATCGCTAGAGTAATATGTCTATGGCAGTACCTAAGTATTTTTTGTTGCGGGGTTGAGTGATACGAGGTCTACTGAAACTTTGATTCTTATTGTAGAATCTCATTCGGGATAGGTAGACATGGTAAGAAAGAGTCTGTTTTTTTTTTTATTCAAAATGGGATTGCATTTGGCTTCAGCTCACCTGATGGAAAGTGTAGATGAAGCCCAGGATGTAACGCGCTCACCCATAAAGGCCTTATTAACTATTCTTTTAAAAATATCCAGATTGTATTTATTCTATGTATTGAAAGAAAGACGCAGGGAGAGAGTTCTAAACCTTACCGGTTCCAATTATAAAAGAGGATGCAAACCTTTTTGTACGAATTGTTGGAATATCTACCACGTATGGATGCAGTCTCGCATTACGCTGTCGTACGTTGGTGGAAGGGGGATGGCCGAATCAGTTCATGTAGCTCCTGAGCACATTCGCCGAAATGTATCCGATAAAACACCTACAGACAAGCGACCAATCGCCGGTGTTCAATTTTGCCAAAAAACACTCTGCAGAATTGTCCCTTGCTGAACATGACCTATCCTACAGGAGCACATCATAAAGCTATCTTTGGCCCCTCCTCATCGTTGCTACCAGCTGCTAGCCTCGGATGTTAGGTCCAGTAAATATTATAGTCATAAGCATAATCAGCATACTCTAATACTTTAGCTTCTTATCAGAGCTATAACATCAATTCACAACAGCCTCCATCTCTGACCAGCATCCTAATTATTTTGGGGTCGGCAAAAATTTCATCGTCTTCCATTCTCTATTGGCCATCCCAACTCAGTTGTGTCGAAAGAGGCGACAAACTTCAGGTGTCAAGCACATTGCTGACGCTTAAACCATGCTGCCGGTTATAGGCACTGCATCTGACCTCATTTCGGGTCGTATCGGTCTCCAGTTCCATCAGATTCAGGAGAGTAATGACAAGAGAGTGCATCTGTGTTTAGCGCGTACACACTTCATCTTCATCAGCCTATCTATATACGTCCCACTGCAGGGCACAGGCCTACCCTCTAGGAGGGTGTTTGGGCGTTAGTCCACCAAGCGTGCCCAATGCGGATTGGTAGACTTCACATATGCATCAGAATTTCTTCTTCTGCATAATATGCTGGTATCCTCGTGATGTTTTCTTTCACCGTTTGAGAGCAGTCGGTAATACGTACATAAAAACTCATTGGTACGTGGCATGTTGTCCGTGCGGATTCGAACCCGGACCTCTTGATTGATAGTCCATACCTCTCCACAACGCGCCACCGAGCTCTTTTCGCCATCGTGCGTACTCACTTATGCATTTCAAAATATCCTGCGTCAGGTACGTAAGTGTGTACATGCATCATCAGCTATCATGATCTGCATGTGGTGCAGATGCAGTGCCTATAACCGGCAGCATGGTTTGGGCGTCAGCCATGTGCTCGTTTCCTGAAGTTTGTCATCTCTTCTGACACCTGACTGAGTGGGGATGGCCAATAGAGAATGGAAGATGATGGCATTTTCGCCGACATAATAATTAGGATGACGGTCAGAGATTGAGGCAGCTGTGAATTCGGTATGTCAAGTTTTTTTTTGGAGGGCTGAATTGAAAACCATTTCGAGATAATTGTCTCAATAATCATATTTTCTATGTCAGAGATTTTAAAATGAAAGGATTACAGATATTTTAATAAAATAACGTCGATTTTCGGTCCGTGCAGTGACGTCACTGGCATACCTCTGAACTCCTTGGTAAACATAAAATCAACTTAAAATAACCGGCCATTAAGAAAAAAAAATACTTTCACAATGTCAGAATTTGACATTTGATGTTGCCGTATCTTTTTCCAGCATAGAGTTAGAAAGAGGAGGCAGGTTTTAATTTTTTTAAATACAGCTGTATGTAGTTTTTCTCCATGGAGTTCGAATTATTTTCTCTCCACCATTTTTGCACTTAGAGATTACAGATCAAAATAATTTAAAAATTTAATTTATATTGATAAACTCGATGAATCGCAATAAGAATGAAATAGGTATCTTAAAATTATGTCTTCTGTCCGTAAAAAATATAAAAATGAAGACAAAAAAAAACTTGACATACCGAATTGCTGTTAACATAACATAACATAAATATTCTTTATGAAAATCTGATTTCTTTTTTTCTTTATTTTGTTAAAACTATGATAAGAAGCTAAAGTGGTTTTATAACTGCTTTTCTGTAAAGATTAGCAGTTACCGTAGTTGAAATTGACCAGGAATACATCATCATCATCATTGACCGTCATTTCAGTGCTATCCTATCCTTTCTTACACATAATCATATTTCACCAATGCAACTACTCTAAGACTAGAGGCGTCTGTTCTAACCACATCTTCTTTCTACAGTCGTAAAACAGATGTGACTTTAACGACTTCTAACGTTTTGTTCGATGAGTATATTTACTATGGAAGTTCAGCGATATTATAATGTCTGAGAAGACATGAAAGTTGAAACGATTCTAGATCGATTTGGCTGGAGTCATAATATTGCATTATTGAATCTCTGAAATCTTGCAAGTACGAAAATAGAGTACTATTTATTTTGAAGAGTTTTTAATGAAGCATAATTATATTAACCGACACTATTATCAGGTACCGGTTACTGGTATTATATATTTTATCGTGATATAAAAACGTGTTAGGATACCAACCGATATAATTTTACATTATAATCAAATTGTACAGTGGATCCAGTGGGAGTCAGGGAGAGTTTCTTAAAATCTTGTTTTTCTCTCCGTATTTTAACAGCTTTTTGGTGGACTTATATTTTATAAGATATTTGATTTTAAGTGTTTTGATTTGGTTTCACTATTGCGATGAGTAGGTTCATGGAAAAATCCGTTGTTTTTTGTAGACCAAACAAAGAAAAAACTACATCAAATCTAAATATCCCTAAAAGCCACCTAAAGCTTGTGGTTCAAATGTTTAAAGCTAAACACACGATCTCTGTAATAAATCATTTCTAACCGTAGCACGAAGTCCCGTACAGACGTACCACAAGGATACAAACCACGAGACTTCAAGCAGCTTCGTTCGTTTTATTACTTCATTTTACGCTCGAAGAGGTCCTGTAATGACCTTGCCTCTCAAACTTCCAAAGAGGTTTTTTCTTTCAAGTCTTGGCTATTCTTATCTCAGAAGTTTTCGGCGATAGAACGAGAAATGAAGAGGCATTAGTGTGAAAGACAGATTTCATTCTCAATTTATTTAAGCGGAAAGCTAATTTAATTAATTTTAGTAGCTGAAATAAATGTCAAGTAAAAATCTTATCTACTTTTCATATTGGACAGAAAAACTGCCAAGTGTGATTCTGACCATGAATATTGTAGGGTTCGGCAATCACTTGTCTCGTGACTGGATAGTTTTTCGCTTAGATCGAAATATTATCATCATCGTCAGCGTAGCTCAAAGAGCGTGTCGAAAACAACCATGATAGGGTTCCGTAGCCATTGTTTAGGGATAGCTTATTATTATTTTTCTTGCACTGACGTAGCTACCTACAGCATTCGTTATAATTTTCACTGAAAGTACTTGCTATCTTCGTGCCACCCCTCCAAAAGCATAAAACGGTTCATGAAGTCCGTTGGCCTAGGAAATGACCTCTAGGTCAAGGGTGACAGCTACAATAGATCTATAAAGGTCGCAGAAGCTACTGGTCATTGACAAAGCCCTTACAACCAAAATAATAATAATCTTCGTGCCGAGTTTTGTTTCAATAGGTGCATAAATGAGGGAGTTAAATTAGAGGGCGGGGCATACACAAAATGGACGAATGTCTTAGGGTTTCTTGTTTGACTACGGAACCCTAAAAAGAGAAATAAAATGTATTGTTAAGGAAACTTTACAATTTATTCTCAGACAAAAGGTCACAATCGTAGAGAATCGTCTTAAATCTTGAAGCTGGTAACCTATCTTACTTTCGAAATTTCACTGACCGAATTTCAGTTGTTCGAAAACGGTTTATAAAAATTTCTAGTGACAGATATTTTGTTACACATACATTTGTTACTCCTTATAAAGACTTGACAGAAGTATCATTTTCCAGAAAATTTTAAATCAGAATTTCATAATCATTTTTTTTCTTCTGACAACGGTCTTCTGGGTTCGAAGTTTTAAAATGTAGAAGCAACTTCTTCCATAGTATGACTAGGACACAACACAGTAAAGTTTTCTGTAATAATTACCTAGTAGATACATGATACCAGGATTATAGCACCAACACGCTTGCTAGCATGCTGCTGCTGCTTGCTTGCTTGCTTGCTGCATGCTTGCTTGCTTGTTGCTTGCTAGCTTGTATGCATGTTGGGGGGTGCGGGGGGCGGAAACCCCCTGCCGGAGAAATACAAACTGGTGGTTTTAAAATTGTAGTTTAGGTTAGGTTAGAACATGTAAAACACTTAGCGGGCGAAGCGAGCAGAGCATCAAAATGCTTGCTGCATGCTTACTTGCTTGCTGCATGCTTGCTTGCTTGCTGCATGTTTGCTTGCATGTTGCTTGCTTGCTTGTATGCATGTTGGGGGGTGCAGGTGGGCTGCGCCCCCCGCGAGGGGGGTTCGGGGGGCGGAAGCCCCCTGACTGAGAAAAACAAACTGGTGATTTTAAAATTGTAGGTTAGGTTAGGTTAGAACATGTAAGACACTTAGCGGAGCGAGCGAAGCGAGCGGAGCATCAAAATGCTTGCTGCATGCTTGCTTGCTTGCTGCATGTTTGCTTGCTCGCTGCATGCTTGCTTGCTTGCTGAATGCTAGCTTGCTTGCTGCATGCTTGCTTGTTTGCTTATATGTATGTTGAAGGTGCAGTGGGGTGGACGCCCCCTGTCTGAGAAAAACAATCTGGTTTTTTTAAAATTCTAGGAAAGGTTAGGTTAAATATTTCTGCGGAAAAGTGACTGTACGGAAAAACAAATATTCGAAAAAGTAAATTATCTGACTTACATTACTTTGGAAAACTGTGTTACAGAATTTTGATTCATTGGTTAAAAGAAAAAAATTACAATAAAAAATCTGGCTCTTTAAAATATGGCGAATAATATTTCGGGGAAACAAAAAAAAAGGGAAACAATAAAAAGTGTAACGATTTCGGAGAACTAAAATTCGGAAAACTCTTTTTCGAAAGTACGATAGGTAACCCTTGAAGCTTTACAGCCGCATTCTAGTTCAATTGCATTAGAGCAGTAGCCGTCACATAAATTGCATCACACTCTCTCTTGTAATCGTATATCGGCTTCTGTTAGATTCCACAATAGTTTGTGTTTTGAATCAAATAATAAAATTGAAAGAACTTTATTCATCTACACAAATTTTGCAATTGCTTACATAATTTAATTATAAATATGGTTTACACAAAGATTGTGGAGATGAAATGGAATCGCTGCGCTGGATAACAATATTTATTATGCGTATCATCATCGATTGTATTATTAAAATTATACATTTTGCGAGCCTTAATTGCTAAAGTGCAGGTCCGGATACTAATTACAAAGATATACTGAATCTTGAAGTTAGGACGAATAAAACTAAAATTACAATTATTTACTGGTTATTTCAAAGATAAGAATCAATTGCATTGTTAGGGTTCCGTAGTCAACGAGGAACCTATAGTGTTTCTCCATGTTCGTCCGAAGAAGGACTAGAAGGCAGTAATCTGGAATGGATAGGTATACATAATTAATCACGCCGAGAAAGTGGTAAAAATCTTGAAGAAACCGTATTTTTTGTGTAATTCCCCTACATTTATAAAGTTACCACATAAAAAGTTCTTCTTTTCAAATAAAATACAACATAACAAAATTCTTTACTTCAAAGCTTAATATGCATAGGTATGCATTTTTTTTTCGTCTACCCCATGCTGTCGTCGGATAGATCGTTCAAAAAAAAAATCCGTTGGATGAAAACTATTTTTTGATTCAGCCTCTGTTATCGAAGCATTAAGCTTTGAAGTAAAGAATTTTGTTATGTTGTATTTTATTTGAAAAGAAGAACTTTTTATGTGGTAACTTTATAAATGAATAATAATGTCCACAGGCACATACATTTTAATGATCCCATGTAAGCCACACAATAGAGCACCCGGATTGATGCACTGAACCCCCTATAGATATAACAACAAGTCTCTAACGTTGGTTGTCTTTTCCACCAAGAAATAACGTTAGACTCTATAACAATGCTATATCGATTCGAAGAAGAATTTACATAAAAGTGTATCAGTTCTCCAGCAGGCCAGTAATCCTACTAACATTTTGTGTGTGTTGTTACTATGACAACAACGCTAACAAGGACCGACAGAACACAACACGTCCAACGCCGTTTGATACGTTTAGGCTTTGGATACAATTAAAACTTCTATTTCAGGCGATATGATCCGGTCGAGAACGTCGAGGCCGTCCTCACTTGTTTTTTTTAACACGAATGAAACATGAAAAACTGTGTTTTAAAGTCTGAAAACAAATGTTATCTTATTTAAAGATCTGGGCGGATAGGCGATCCCTCTCAATAACACGATTAGATTTTGTTTACCAGATAGAAAAACATCCTCATTAAACTTTGTACATTTTGACTCTTACACAATTGAACCCTTATTGGACGTTCAGACATGTGAACAGCCCCGGAACGCTAAATTTACCCCTTTTCTTCAGTCATCATCAGCCTATATACATCCCACTGCAAGGCACAGGCCTACCCTCTAGGAGCACCCTCCTTTTGGGTGTTAGTCCATCACGCGTGCCCAATGCGGATTGGTAGACTTACATACATACGCATCAGAATCATGCTTCTTCGGCACATGTAGGTTTCCTCACAATGTTTTCCTTCACCGTTTGAGAGCAGTCGGTAATCACGGACTTGAAAAAAATCTTTTTTTCATGCTAAAAAATGACAGAAAAGTTTGTTAGTAGAATTACACGCGTAACTCGTCCATTCCTGGTCGACAAAAACGATTCTGTAAGCATAAATAAATAGATTCATTGATAAAACACGATCCTTATTGATCTGCAAAATCTGTTGAATTATTCGTTTCTAAAATGTCCCAAACGTAGTTTCATGTCTCTCCGCCCTAACATGATACAGGGATACATTTCTGAAAACAGTATATAGTTCAAAATTCAACTCTAAACATTTGCTAGCAAAGCCTGATATGGAAAACTACGAAATGTGGTCCGGTAGTCAAATGCAGTGCAGAGATAGCTTGACGGTTTTCAATTCCTTTTGTTAGAACCAATCAAATGCTTCTCTTACGATTGTTTGAGATTTGAGTTGTATTTTATTATGTAAATTTTTTTTAAGATAAAGAAATTCTTTTACTCACTTTAATAAAAAGATGAATCACTTTAATAAAAGAAGGGACACCAAGAGATAAGTTGCTTTGTGCGTTTTCCCACAGCTGGTTACGACATTGTAGGCTGAATCACCTGATTGTCTGTAAAGAAATATGATTCCGTGCTTCGGATGGCACGTTAACTCGGTACCGGCTACTATCTCTGGCGGTAGTAGTCGTTACATACCGCCGTAAGACGGTAACGAAAAGAAGAATAATAGATTCTTATGACTTAAGGTGGAGAGTCGCGTTGTGGATCTGCTATTGGGCGGTCACGTCGCTCGTCGATTGTTGGTTGCCACCTCCCAGGTTGACAGCGGGGCTCCAGTGGTGGCTCAAGATAGTGTTCTGTTATAAGAACAATCCTTGAAGTCACCAAAATATCTACATAACCGTACAACGTCAAGCACTTTTGCTACAAAAAACTCGACATTGGCAAAATCATCTACACCAAGATGGATGCCATAACCTTAAAATAGAATAGAATAGACTTAAGGTGGTTGCAGAGTTGTCAATTTCATACAAAACTTTGTCGTAGAACACTCGTAGACGGTATTATTATATTTTCAACCTGTCCGATTAGATATTTGGTAATGTTTTATTAGTTACTACAAACAATTTAGGCACGCAAAGACAGAATAACAGTATTTGAAAAAAAAAAAATAGTAATAATGGAATTTCATCATCATCTTAGCCGATGGACGTCCACTGCTGGACATAGGCCTCCCCCAAGGATCGCCATAACGACCGGTCCAGCGCTGCCCTCATCCAACATTGAATAATGGAATTTAGATTTGATAAATATGACAGATGGAGAAAAGCCTTAACAAAGTGGTTCGAGATTAGTCAAAAGAGGAGTGGGTCGTCCGGCGGGCGGCCAGGTGGACGACATCTGGAAAACCGTCGGTAACATCTTGATGCGAAAATCGCACTCCTGGAGTATGATTTTTGAAAGTCAAATCAGCTTTAGAAAGATTCATATCTCCATAGTAATGTTGACATTTTCAACTTCTGAGTTCAACGTGTGAGTTTCAAAAATCGCTCTCCAGGACCAAAAAAAAGTTAAAATAGGGAGAAGGCTAATGCCCTGCAGTGGGTGGATACGAGCTGATGATGATGATTATAAAAACAAATTTTTTATCTACGTGTTTTTTATTTATTTCTGTAAGTAACTTGTACTTGTCCTACAGGCTGGATCCTTACCGTGGGTACCAACACACCGATACCTTAAAATCCCTATAAAATATTGTATAATTAGTTATAACCGATGGTAGCCTCTCACCATGTAATAATTAAACTAATGTTTTTGGTACGCAAATAAACTTTTTTGTATTTTTTAATTTTGTAGTAGTAAATTATTATGTCTTGCATGTTTTTGTGATCGCCTTTTGAAACACGGAATGCAGTTGGCAATTTTGCACTAGACCACTACAAATTTATCATATGCGCTTTTCGGCATCATAATGCTCGGATAAAAACTTTGAACCCATAAATCAAGCAAAGCCTATCAACAGTACTCCAGGTCTCTATTGACATGCATAGAAACGATTGCTCCACGCATATCGCATCGGTTGAATTGCTATTGACTTTCAATTTACTGAAGAGAAC
Source organism: Agonopterix heracliana (assembly GCA_963693445.1). Classification (NCBI taxonomy): domain Eukaryota; kingdom Metazoa; phylum Arthropoda; class Insecta; order Lepidoptera; family Depressariidae; genus Agonopterix; species Agonopterix heracliana. The sequence continues at coordinate 8,275,598 of OY856332.1, forward strand.
AGAAGGTACGAGATACGAATGGAATATAAATATTGTTACTACTCGCTTTATAAGAATACCTAGAGTTGTTTTTGTATTGTATGGTAGACATACAAGGAAAGCCCAATGACCTATTTGAAGCACAAGTTAGTACTTAAATGGCTGTCCATGGTTCTTGGTGTCTATGTTGTTATTGTTATATAGAACCATTTTGTTGCAGAGATTGTTATAAATGAATATGAATTGAACAACTTAACGTAGCATACAAGCTTTTATTTATCTTTTTGTGACATTGTATTGTTATACAGGGTGTTTCATAAGTACAAATAAACATTTAAAACTTTTAAGGGGGTTCTTTAGACCGTCAAACTGAACAACTTTCTCTATGGGACCAACATCGAAATCGCGAACAAAATATTTGATATCCCATACATATTTTAGCTCTAGTCCATTTGTAGAGTATGGAACATCAATTTTTTTTTCGCTATTTCGATATTTGTCCCATAGTGAAAGTTATTCAATTTGATGGTCTAAACCAGCCACTTAAATGTTTATTTGTATTTTTGTAACACCTTGTATACGGCACAGGAAAATAAAATTGTTTAATACTGTTATCGGAGTCACGTTGCAGGTTTTTCCGTGAGCAGTTTTCTTTCACGTGGTGTTCCCGCCGTTCGCGTTTTAGTCTGCCACGAGGCTCTGCAATCTCTCCTCACCTGTGTTTTTGCTCAAAAACAATCCTTGAGATTGGGATAGATACTCCCATAAACTACTTGACACTGGCGGAAATGAACAAACAAGAGTCCATTAATAAAAAAACGAGTGTGCTTTAGACAACACGACTGAAGTAAAACTACTACTATTTGTATCATACAAATATTTGTGCCTTACGGGATTCAAACCCGCGACCCTCGGCACAGCAGGCAGGGTCACTAAAGACTGTGCTATCGGGCCGTCGAAGAATGGTTTATTGATATGATTGGCAACATCTTCGGTGGTTTAAAGCACACTCGTTTAAGGGTATATCATTCGGAGCGCGCTCCATACAAACGTACTATGGTGATATTTTCAATACTAACCAATTAAAGACAATGAAATTTTGCAGAAACAATCTAGAAACAAATTTCTATGCTTGTATGGAGTCAGATTTTCGTTAAAATGTATAGTTTTCAAGTTACATGTGCCTCAAAGATTTCCATACACATCTTAAATTAATCCTAGCATTGAAACTGTATATTTTAACGAAAATCTGACTCTATAGAAGCACAGAAATTTGTTTCTAGATTGTTTCTACAAAATGTCATTGACTTTAATTGGTTAGTATTGAAAATATCACCATAGTACGTTTGTATGCAGCGCGCATTTTCGCTCTCGGAATAATATTCTCTTAAGGGCTACCTGCCGGTTTTGGGTAATTTTGTAACCATTTTATTCATTAACTATGACACTTTTTGAGCTGAAATTTAAACTGAACCATCTACAGGATATGAGAAGTGATGTGGTTTTTCTAGAAATCGATTTTAATGAATAAAACCGAAGAAAAGGGACTCTAAAGTCACCCCTTTTTTTCCAGTTGTAACCATTTTACTCTTACATTTTTAATCGGAACAAAATGAAAATTTATTATATTGTTCACAATACAATTTAGAATGATGTGGTTTTTTTACTTTTTCGAAATTAATAAAAAATCATCGAATTTTTCAAAGAAAACAGCAAAATTCTGACCGTAGCCACGCGCTCTTTCTCATCGATTAGTATGGAGAGTGAGTGAGAGAAGAGTGGTCCACGACGGATACACCTTAAGGAGGTACTAATACATCACTACGTCACTTCCTTTCGCCTCACCCGAACTTAGCACCCGAACACTTTTTGTAATGCCCTCGTCACGCATTCACCAGTTTACTACCCAAATCAACCGTGCGTAAAGAATTTTTACTTCAAAAATTAAAACAAACTGTGATCTCTATAATTTTATTAAAAACTTCACAAACAAAGTCTTGTCATGTCAGCCGTATCCAATCAGTTTAAAACAAATTTACTTCGTAAAAAAGCTTAACCGTTCAGTCTCGCAACCTTTCATTCCCACAAACCATTTGTCAGACCGTACGACCGCCACAATTAAATAGACGCAAAAAACGCTACCTAAATAACTGAGAAATAGCTGAGGTTTAACTCGATTTATCGTAAACACTTGTACAACATTAATTCATCATCATCAGCCTATATTATACGTCCCACTGCAAAGCACAGGCCTACACTCAGGGAGGGTGTTTGGGCGTTAGTCCACCACAGACAGTATAGGAAAAAAAACGGTCACCTCGAATTTAGTTTCATACAATTTGATTTATTTTCTTTTTTTACGGCGGGTTGTGAGACTTAGGTTTTTACATGAGTAATTTCGTACCTTACAACAATTTCTAAACGGCAATCGGTAATCTTTTGGTAATTAAAAAGTAACAAAAAAAAAAAAAAAAAAAAAAAAAAACATACGGGTCGAATTGAGAACCTCCTCCTTTTGTTGAAGTCGGTTAAAAAACGTATTCCATTGTCTCTGAAAAACTAACATCGAGGTACCTGATAGCATATTCACAACGCACTAAAATAAAGTGCATCAGCATCTAATTCACAGTCCGAAACAATCCTTCTACGGTCACTCCACCCTTTTAATTTAATTAAAAAAAAACGAATGGAGAAGTTAGAGTCGATCTAGAATTTGCGAGTATTCAGTATTTTTACATACAATGTGAGTCCAGTCAAATGTACTTTTACTCTAATTACGATGCACCCCAAAACTAATAAAATATGTGAGCTTCGGCATGAGCATATGCTCACGACTATATTCCCCGAGGGGGTAGTCAGAGATATTCTGAAACCTCAGAACATCCACGTTTCACCAGTAGTACCGAAACTCTGTCCAGTGTGACGGGGGGTGAGCCCTTCGCCACTTATAATGGACAGTGGGTACAATACACGCCTCGAAATTGAAGCATGCAGGTTTCCTCACGATGTTTTCCTTCACCGAAAAGCCAGTGGTGTAACAAATCGTACATAAATTCCGAAAAACTCATTGGTACGAGTCGGCTTGGACGGGGATCGAACCATCGCCTCCTACACGGCAGGCAAGGTTACTCGCCACTGGACCACCACTGCTTGTGAGCTTCGGATGTTTCCAAAAGATCGGACACCGAACCCACTATACTGTCTACCTATACCCGATCCTCGTTTATGAATAGGTGACCGTTAAAATCATTATTTAACCTCAAGTGTATCCTTACTTCGAAAGTATCTAATCTTGACTCTAAGTTCATAACTAGCATCATTATCATCATCTTCAGCCTATAAGGGTCCCACTACAGGTCTGTCTTGGCCCAAGGAGGGTGTATAGGTCCACCACGCATGCCCAATGAGAACTGGTAGACTTCACATACGGATCAGAATTTCTTCTTTCTTCTTCTCACGATATTTTCGGTCACCGTTTGAGAGCAGTCGATATTTAAGAACTTAAGTTAGAAAAACGCATTAGTAGTATTGGTACATGGCATATCGTCCGTGTGAATTCGAACCCGGACCCATAACTCTCCGCAACCCGCCACTGATGCTTTATTAATTACTAGCTGTTGCCCGCGACTCCGTCTGCAAGAACCTTTAAAAAGTATCCTATGTGTTAATCCAGAACACCTTCTATCTGTGTGCCAAATTTGATCCAAATCCGTTCAGCCATTTCAGCGTGATTGAGTCACAAACATCCAAAAATCTAAACATCGTCACAAACTTTCGCATTTATAATATTAGTGAGATCTATCTAACCACAAACATGGCTCTGAACCGGTTTGATGGAGTTCACCCACGTGTCATATTGATTAATGCCTACTTTCTGTTATCGTCCCTCATCGGCCCATGTCGACCCACAAAAGCTCGTAAGCTTGCTTCCAATAATGCTTCCAGTCCTGTGCAAATAACATTTCCTTTCCAGTGATCTTCGCAAGTCCTCCTAGCTGCTGGCTCACTCCGATCTTGCCTGGTCTCAGCCAATACTTTGCTCTATCTGCCGTCTGTTCCTCTAGCCACGTGTATTGTCTACCGTCATGCTCATTGTGAGAGCTAGGCCGCTCTCTGACTTGATATGCTAACGGATAATGATATCCTTATGATTTGCTGGGTTACTGAGTGCTGCAGTAGTTTACGGCCGAAGGAATGAAACTGCTGAGCGTAATGGTCGTATTCACGTATATTCGAACACTAAAGTTAATTAGTTACAATGCACTCATAAGGTAATGTTGAGCGCAATACGATCTAGCGATTGACCCAGATAATTGATGTAAGTGCATCGTACACTCAAACATACATAAACTCACGAGCATAGTATCTTGAGGGATGGTCAGAAATCTTTCTACAACTACCAAACATCTTTTGAAGCGTGCAGTTTTAACAAGACTCTCTTTTGGCATATTTAAGGTTTCAGGGTGAAATGATGTTTCAAGTAGTGATAAAGTCTAAAAGGAACCGTCCGGCCTTACCAAAGACATTCTATTGTCCGAAACATTTATCGTCATGGTATTCGATCTCCCGTTTCCTGAAATTGAACGTATTATATGCTAATGTTCAATGTCGATGATAAAAGCGAATCGCAAAGCCTAACCAATTGCTGTCCAACAAGTTGTTCAAATGGATTCATAGCTTTTAAAATTTAGGTACGGAATACTAAAAAAAACACTCTTTTAAACTCTGCACCCTCTCTGCAGGGTAGACTAGACAAACAATATGTTGGACGTGACGTGAAATCCGCACGAATTCTTTTGACGAGCCGAATACTAACATAGTATTTTACATTCTGCATAACATGGCCTCTGACAGGACACTTTTGTATACGGGATAGAAGTGAAAATTGCGTAGTTCTTGAGACTTTGCATATTGAATAGAATATAGTGGTACTATTTGTAGGGTCTAACGATATTGAATGCTCCCAAAAGGATTGTGAAGTTGTCGCTTAGAATTTTAGAGGTACCCTTTTTAGTTTTTCTGTTTGGTTTGTATTTAAATTATTGTCGTAACTCCAACCTAAAGATAATTATCATTATCATCAGAGGTTCGGCGGCATAGACATATTACTCTAGCGATAGACCAGCTCGTTCAAACAAAGAACATGTCACACAAAACAACACAAAATGACACATTGCGGTCTGTCATTGCCATAGTGACGAACTTAACTCGGGAACATCAATCAGGTGCGTACACCTCATTCAAGTGGAACATGTTGCTTCTATGCAAGGGCAAGTCTATCGCTAGAGTTTAAGTCTATGTTCGGCGGTTATATTGCTGTTAAAGTTGCGTTACAATATTTTTAAGCTGCCTCGATGAATAAGTAGAATTAGTTGTGATAGGAGAAGATCAAACGTACACATAGATTGAAATAAAGTTTGAAGCGTGTGTGTCTTATTTCCACTGTCCATTAAAAGTGACAACGGGCTCAGTACATGTAAAACTGGACGAAATTTGGTCACTGGTAGGTAGTTGAATTTTGAATCTACACTATTATTATCATTGCATGATTCCAGCCTATAGATGTCCACTGCTGGACATATAGGCCCCCCAAGGATTGCCACAATGACCGGCCTGCGATGCGATTCTCGCCACCTTCACAAGGTCGTCAGTCCATCATGTGGCAGGCCTACCCACGCTGCGCTTTCCGGTACGCTGTTGCCACTCGAGAACTCTTTAGCCCCATTGGCCATAGATTCTGCGAGCAATATACTCCACCCATTGCCACTTTAGCAATTCTTTGTGATAAATGTCGGCTAGTCTAGTTCTTCTGCGAATCTCTTCAGTTATGATTCGATCCAGCAGGAAAACTCCGAGCAAAGCCCTCTTCTTTGCCCTTTCATTGTTTTTATGAGGCCTTGAGTGAGTAATCAGCCAGTATGATTTTATTAGAATATCTCTGAATCTAACCCACTCGGAGAATGTAATCGTAAGTCTTTATAGTGTACGCACGGCGACAGATCAACCTACCCATAGTTGGACCTTATGTCCATGAACATAGAGTTCAACTATGGGTAGGTTGATCTGTCGCCCTGTGTTGACTAAACATTGAAAGAATGCAATTTCCTACAAAATGTCTCCTTTAAACTCAAACTGGGACAAATCCTAGAAGATCCTATTGGATGGAAGCGCAATAGTTAGGTATCATGCATAGGTATTCCTGATTTTTACCTGCATTGCGTTTGACAAGTGAGCCTTGATTTCCAACCGACAATATTTACTATTGAATTGAAATGCTATGTAAAACTGGAAACTGTATTTTCATATGTTTATGGACATAATGATATGTGGAGCTTCTCTATATGTATAGAAAAAGGAAAGCTCTTTTATTTATAGCTTAGGCATGATAAGTGATAACATTAACAAAACAGACAATATCTATTTACAACAGCAAGAAAATTGGTTCGAAATGAGGCCTTATTATATGGGGACTTACCTGCTTATATGGTGGAGAGTCATTGAAATTTTCCTATCATATGGAACAACCAATTTTTTTGCGATTTCTTTGTTGATCCCATAGTAAAACCTGTTCAGTTTGATGGTTTGAAGCGCCCCTAAAGTATGTAACGCGTTTAAGGTTACACCTTTGTTAACAAAAATTTTAAATTTTCCACATGAAAATTTTTATCTGCCCAAGATCTCAGTTCGCAGGTGTAAGTCATTCACAATAATAAAAAGGAAACTCAACAAAAAAGGCGAAACGTCTCTAACCGACATGGTTGTAACCGTTTGGCAGGCATCCGCCTCCAAAACTCTTTCACTTCGGCAAATTGAAACAGTAAACCAGATTCTGACGCATTCCCGCAGTCGCCAGATTGGGTTTAGAGTACACTGCGACGTTTGTAGAAAAAACTTTTCTGCAAATATTATACTGTTCATTCATAGAAGACGTCGACAACAGTGTCTACCTATTTATACTTTGATCTATAGGGTCCAACTTAATATGCTGACACTTTTTTAACAGGATGATTAGACCGTCAAACTGAACAACTTTCTCTATGGGACCAACATCGCAATCGCGAAAAAAAAAAGTTTTTCCATACAAAACTGCAAACCTACTCGAGCCAAATGTATGGGACAGCGATTTTTTTTCGCGATTTCGATGTTGGTCACATATAAGAAGTTGTTCAGTTTGATGGTCTGAACATCCCCTTAAAATGTGTTAGCATATTAAGAAGGACCCTGTATCTTAACTATTATAAAATCGTAAAAATCGTGGGGGATAAAAAAGTAGCGGTTCACTTCATATACACTCAAATAACACTCGATAGCGCGATTTAAATGACATGTGGCGATATCTATTGATGAGTTTGTTTGTTTGTTCGCGCATCACGCAAAAACTACCTACTGAACCGATTTTGATGAAACTTTTTTTTTCATAGCTTATGATCTGACTTAAAATCTGATATATAATTTGTGTGGACGAAGTTGCGGGAAAAGACTAGTATACTATGTATAATATACAGGATGTTGGGGTTAACAGTTGCATTAGATTTTCCCCCTGATACTGAACAACTTTCCCTAAGATACCTGTTGGAAATTCCCAAACATTATTTTGGACTTTCCATACTAACTGCATTCAGCTGATCGAAAGTTTGTATGAACAGTCGAATTTTTGTTTTCCGAATTTCCTATGAGTTTCTTTTCTAATAAAATACGTAAACATTTTAATCCTAAACTAAAATACCAGGGCATTCATCGTGTATTTTATTTGTTGATTAGTATGGTTGCTAGGATAACATAAATTTTATATTTCAGTATGAAATGATGTATCAATAGTTCTTACCATCTTGAAAATCGTTCTGAGTGTAAACTCAGCCTAAAAGTTTGTAATAATAGTAATGGAATCTGTGGTGGAGCCAGCGAAAAGCCAAGTCTATTCTGTTCTGATTTGAAAACGCTTAGGTAAGTGATCTGACTGACATGAGCTTTATTTTGTTAAAGTCACGTTTTTGAGCACCTTTTTATTTGGCTTATGATATTGACTTCTTCATTAATTTTTTCTATTTTTAATTTCCTTGTTTTAATTTAGTGAACTTTGTAACAATAGTGAAACTTTTAGGTGAAATAAGACTTACGCTCAGTTGCAGAAATGCTCATTAGAGTTAATCCTCCATTAAATCTCTTGCTAGCTTTTACTACGTCAACAACACAAAAGGTGACAGCAAGAGATTTAATGGAGGATTAACTCTAATGAGCGCTTTTTTTGTTTTAAGTACGCCCTCAATTTAACTTGCATAGGTACGTCCAATGAATCCATTGAATAAAATTTCTTAAACTCAAAATAATTGTTGTCTACCTTTATACTTGAATTTAAGTTCAAGTCAAAGAGTTTAAACTCAAATTAATAATCTGTGTGACCATGAGATATTTATTTATTGTAAGTACCTACTATTTCCAGACTCATCCTTTTCAAATGAACAAATTCTTTCAGCGTTATTCAACGTTTAATAAAAATTGACTAAGAAACTGCATTATTCATTTACTTGAAGTGAAGGAAACACAACTTTGTTTCAACTGCCAATAGCACAAACAAAGTAAGGGAGTGTAAAATATTCCAATAGCACTGTGAGATAAAACGCAGAACTTTGCATCGTAATCCTTTCGGCATCGGTGAAACTCAAAGTTGTGTTAAGGGTAACCAAACGTTTGGGTTTGTGCGGACAGGTCAGGATTTCTCAGCTTTTGTCTGGTTTCCAAGAAGCCAGGATATATGGTTAGTCAACATTTTCTTGCACATTTATTATTTATTTATTTATTTCCTTTTTGGAGAACTTACAGCTAAATAACAGTCAGATTTCCAAAAGATAAATTAATGGACAAAGTAATGCTGACAACAAATTCCCACACATAAAAATAGAAAAAATAAAAGAAAGAAGACTGAAATTATTTAATATTATTTCTCTCCCGTTATTTGGGGTCGGCGCAAAATGTCGTCTTCTTCCATTCATCCCTATTCAATAAACAATGCTAAACATCTCTAGGGTATAACAACATTATTATGGGCCATTAAAAAAGTTACGTGCTAGAATATTTTTAAGCGTATTGGCTTATTTAACTCTCTTTATAAGCGTACAGCTGTAAAAAGAGTTCACTTTTAGCATATTGCAATCTATCACAGATCAGAAGACAGACAGCCAAAGCTCGTAAATTGTGAAATTGTGGGTTAAATTTCGAGCTTTTACCTGTATGATTTTGATTACATATGATTTTTTTTCTAGATTATTTCTAGTTTATCAAAATAATCAAGAAGAATACGTGCATGCTTTAATTTTGAGGCGCGTACAGTGTTCCACCGCACGCATATTGTGTTTTACGCATATTGTGTGTGGAACGGTGTAAATCAAAATCAGAGGGGCTTTTTAAGGAACAGAATTTGGGCATTGCTAGTTAAATAATGGAAGTTCTTCATTATGCTATTTTCACAACCTAAGTATGCCCAAATGGATATTATGTTTTCCGACTCCTACTTTACTCAGGAATTTCCCATTTGACATTATGGCTGATAAATATGGTAACCCTAGCGCGGGAGTTTCGCAAAATTTACGATTAGGTCGAAAAGCGAAGTATACGATAACTTGGAAATACAAATTTCACATCAGGTGGAGATCGATTAAGATTGTGAACCGTTTACACTGACAGACAGGTCATACATTATAATGTGCTGGTCCTTCTTAATATGCTGACAGTTTTTTAAGGGGATAATCCGACTAACTAACTAACTAACAAATGAAATTTATCAAGCAAAGGTGAGCGGAAGTGTTGGGAGAGGCCGTCCGAGGAAAACATACCATGATCAAATCAATGATATTTTCCGAAAAGGACAAGTGCGTAGCACCCTCAATCGACGAAGTGCATGAAGAGATGTATGAATGTGAATGAGGCTAAAAAGGTGTGTCGAAGTCGTAGCGTGTGGCGGTCTGTGGTCTCTGCCTACCCCCATGGGACAATGGCGTGAGCTTATGTATGTATTTATGTAATCCGACTATCAAAATCAACAACTTTCACTACGTGACTAACGATGAAATGGTATGAAAAAAAATCTGCTGTTCAATACAAAACTGCAATCCTTCGGACGGACGAAAACGGGCGGTAAAATTTGTCTTTTTCGAAGGTTCCTAGCTCATACAGTAATTAATTAATTAATAAGAATAAAGAAAGGATAGGATAGGACAGGCATAGGATTAAGAATTTGACGAAGCTGTTGCTGATTGGAATCCTGTTAATATATTTATTTTTGACGAAGCATGTTGCAGATACAGAAATTGTGCCATTTTGACGAAGCGTGTTGCAGATTAGAAGTTTGTTTTTTAATTTAATGCAAAAAAGCAAAACATAGAAACATAGCAAAGGGGTCATAGATTGTCAGGTAATTTTTTTTACTATAGTGTCATTATCCAGGGAGGAAACAGGGGAATACGTGTGTATGGAATAAACGTACTCACCTATGTGGAAAAACGGTTCGACCAGTGGACAAACTATGGACGCTCGTCCACGTCACGTGATCATTTTGTGTACATCTTTATATGCTACCATAAAGTCATTGCTTTATATAATTGTCTTAATGGGCACTCATGTGCTGCAACAGCACTCTCACGATGATAGTTGAGTTTCCTCGCGTAGTAGCAAAGTTTTGGACCACCATAAAGGATTACTATTGTGAGTTTGTGTCAGATTCATAGCAAGTTTGCAAAACAGTATAATCCCCGGGCCCGCTGGACTTCATTGTTCGGAGTTATGAATGATCGCCGCTTTTGACTTGTTGTACAGGAGTTTCGGTTATGTGTGGTAGCCAGTAGATAGATGGATAGATAACTCGTTTGTTTCATCAGAACAATACAAGAGAAACAGTGACAGACAAAGGTAGTAGAGGAGCGAAGGTAAAATAGATGTGGCAGTCTAAGACAAATATACCTAAATCGAATGGAATACATTTTAGATCATAACATTATTTATTTATTTTTGTTTTTTAAGTTACCAAGTTTAAAGCTACCGATTTTTTCGTATTTTGTGAGAGGTCTGTAGATTTTAGCATTTCAATTAAAAAAAAATGTGATGCCAATATCATTTAGTGGCCAAAAAACCTAACTTTATACTACAAGCGATGCACTTTATTGTGCATTGGGGTCAAAACCATTTTCTGTAATTTTGTGGAGTGTTTTCGTCCTTTGTATGGAGACTGTCAGTCTCACAATAATTTTAAAGCGACCGTCATTCACTAATTTTCATTTAATTTATTCGAGCTTATAGTATTAATATTAAACTTTAATCAGGAGTCATCAGAGGAGAGTATTGGCGCACACATACATCTTTAATTATTTATTTACAGTAGGTAGGTACGTAAATAAGTAATCAATAAACAAATGAGCACACTCTCTAACAAAGCCGTAAAGCAATGTGTCCAAAAGTTTTTCAATAAGAGCCGGCCAAAAGGTAAATAGTAGGTAAATTGTAATGGGGTTGATACCAGGGTTGCAGCCAGGATTGATGGCTGTTCTTTATTAGTAAACAATCGCTTACACAGAACAATTTAATTTTACTTGAAAGTTAAAATTATCAATGTTTTAGGTCAATACAGACAGGTTATTAGCTTAAATACATTATACAGGGTCCTTCTTAATATGCTGGAACTTTTTAAGGGGATTGATCAGACCATCAAACTGATCAACTTTCTCTATGGGACAAAAATCGAAATCGCGAAAAATAAATCTGCTGTTCCATTTAAAACTGCAAACTTATTACTCGAGCCAAATGCATGGGACAGCAACCTGTTTAATGGTCTGATCGTCCCTTTAGAAAAGTGTCAGCATATTAAGAAGGACCCTGTATAAAGCAATAAAATAAAAATTAGAATAAGCCATTAACTCGAATTTCTTATCATCAAAATAAAGGTGCATTTAGAATATACTATCAACGCCTCTGTTCAATTTCACCTCAGCCGAATGAAGGGGCGTGCAATTATTTGTATAAATGTGAAAACTTTGAGCGTCTTAACCCTTCGCGATTAGCGTTTGAGAGAAGTTTCTGTATAATTGCTGATGTTCTGAAGCTCTTGATTGCGTTTTAGGTTGGAATTTTAAGCGTCAAAGGAATTTTTTGTATTTAAACTTGAAAATGGGTGTGTTTGTATAATTTGTGGTTATTGTATTCTAATAACAAATTTGACGAATATAAACAAAAAAAAAAGCAAAATCGGTTTAGTTTTTGGAGGAGGAAACAGGGGTATACGCAATGCTGAATTCGTCGATTTTATGTAGATAAAATTGGACCGAGCTGCAGTTGTCTCTTTCGCACTCTAATCAGCGGGGTGTATGGGTGGGGCAAATACTTATATCGTCGGAAAAGTGACCTATTCTCCAAAAAAATTGCATTTCAGCCCGATGTAACTGTCAACCCTAAAACCCTGTAATCGTGAGTATACGAGTAGTATGCTTATGCTTAATTAACTATGTTATTTCACGTATTATATCAAACAAAACCTCAAGCGCGACAGATTTAACCACCGTATTATGTTCAACAATGAACTGTTCAAAATGTAAATTAGGCAACAAAAACAAAAGTTAGTTCAATTTGCAGCCAACTGCGAGAACAGATAACATGTGGTTCCCAATTAATAATATCGCGTGTATTTTCAGTCGTTGCTTTCGTATTATAATAATTTAAACTAAATAGGTAAAAATTTTACGTTGAAAACGCGTTTCTGATTGGATATTTTCAATTATGAGGGTCTGGCTTCCCACGGTTTGCAATTTGCTTACTAACCGTACAAATTCTGGTATTGTGGGAATATGGGATCAACTGCAGCCGTAGTAGCGCTATTACAGCTTAGCTCTCTTTCGCGACCGAACGAGATAAAATACCGTATTATAGTCTCATAAAATAAATATTAAGAGAGAGTTTTTATTAAATTTTTGTTCTGATGGAAAGGGACAAACCTAAAGTTTGAAACATCGACGTACGAAAGAAGGTGAAACATTACCGACTGCCGACTGCCTGCCAATTTTCGTGTTTCAATGCTTGTAAGGAGCTTATGGATCCATTATTATTCTAAATCCATGGTGTTTACTCAGCGACCACTTGATCCAAATGTTTGGTAAAGTAAATTATTTTCTCGATTTTAATGTCGGTCCCATAGTAATTAAATTGTTATTTTATCCTTATCTATGTAATTTATTGGACCTATGCTCAGCGACCACTTTGATCCAAATGTTTGGTAAAATAAATTATTTTCGCGATTTTAATGTTGGTCCCATAGTAATTGAATTGTTATTTTACCCTTATCTATGTAATTTATTGCACCAATAGATATCCACATTTTAATTAACACCCAGTAAAAAAATCTCCTTGGCTAAAAAAGACAAAAGCTTTAATTCAAAATTTCTCACGGTTTCTTATCTAAACTATTATAAAACTGTAAAATAATTATGTGTGTCTGTACATTGATGCAATTTATATAAAAAAAAGATTACGATATGGTTTTAGGTGTCCCTGACTTACAAATTTTTTAACGTAAAAACTACTTTATTTAAGAAAGAAAAAATGTCATTACAAGCTCCGTCAAAAATCTGCTGTTTCATACATTTGAGTTTAATAGGAATTGCAGTTTAGTATGAAGCAACAGATTTTTTTTGCTCGGAATGGTTTCTTCCCATAGTTAAAGTTGTTCAGTTTGATGGGTAGACTATTAGTTTAAAAGGATGCTAATCAAATCAATTTCACCCTGTATTTACAGTCATGATCAACATGAACCTTGTAAAAGCACACTTATAAATCCAATAAATCCACATTACCCTATTAACGTCCTAAATATATCTGACAAGCTGACACTACGTACGTATTAACATAAAATATGAATAAATAGTATTTATGTCGGTCCTTCTGTTCGTACGAAGCAAAATAACAGTTTATGTGGATTGGCTCAGTTCCAGTATCTGTGCCTTGTATCAGAACATCGCACTGGGAGAGGTGGTTCAAGATAAAACTGATAAGCGGTTCATGATTAAAAATATTCGACTGGGCTACAAAATGCTACGCCCCGTAGTATTTGCTACGATGCGTAAGTATAAAAGTGCTACGGCGGCGTAGTCATTTAAATAAGCAGGTTTTTTTGTTTTTATGTATTGCAATTGCATTCGGTATCTGTTACTATTACTAAGTACAATTCCGTGGTAATGACCCCCGCCCGATCATATGATTTTGAGGTCAATGTCCGCGTACCACGTACTGCACGCACTGCGCGTACCTTACGCACGATAATAATAATGTTGATACCAATTATAAACATTTATAATGCAATCTGTTATCATTAACAAGTGTTCTGGTTCAGCTTCGCCTACTAATTTAAAATATCCCTATATATTTGGTTAAGTAATAGTAATAGTAATTTTTATTTGCCAGCCAAAGATACATTGCATAGTATTACATGGATCACTGCACCAGGCAACGCCTGTATCGTGGGAATCAAACAAAATAGTACTTAATTAAATAAAATAAGTACTTAAATAAATAAATTAAATTAATTAAGTATAATATTATTGTATTTGGCTGTATGTGTTCAATAAATCATTCATTCATTTAAAGTGATACGCATAGGTAAGTACTGTAGTATCCGACTGTTGTCGTAATAAAATTTATTATTACGTCAAATACTTATTACGAAAATTTATTTATTACGACAACAGTCGGATACTACAGTACTTACCTATGCGTATCACTTTAATGGTTCATTTCTAATTTCCATCCGCGTCGTGGAGTCGATAATGTTGTCAATCTCCAGTATAAATACCAAATGGCTATAATATTATAATGACGTTGTTCGTTAAAAGATATTTAGGTGATAGATAGGTGATCTCAAAGATTGTTTTTGTACAACACACGCTTGAGCCACCACAAAATAGTGGAGCTTCGTGGCAGGCTGTAGGGCAGGCGACCGACACGCGGCCGCCCAGTAACAGACCTACAACGTGACAATAACCATCTAATAATCTTCTTTTACCATATCCTCTAACCGAAGGTTGTCTAGAAGAATATATTAAGTACTATGTTTCATAGTACCTAAATGTCAATACCTACGAATGTTTTTACCATAGTCATTGATGTTTGTTTCATAATGTATTCTATGTATATCGTTGTCTAGTCATCATAATACAAGTTAAGGCTAGATATTTATTTTTTACCATATATTCACCGACTCCTTCAAAATACTCTATTGTAATCCTTACATACCGCTTCCCGCTCCTAACTCAACCCACACTCCAAAACTAACGGAGCCCTAATTTGAGAGCTCGCGAGAATGTACCGAATTTATTTTTTCGGCTTTCAGCTTGTAGTGGTTTGTAACACTGCCATTTGTTATATCATGGCATGTATTTATTGAATTAAAGGGTTATGTACACAGGGTGAAATTTGTATCATTAGCATCCTTTTAAACTTAGAGTCTACTTACCAAACTCTTTGACTACTTATAAGAGGACTAGTTACGCGTGTAATTCTACTAACAAACATTTCTGCCACTTTTTGCGGGGGGAACATGAAATACGCAACTTTGGATTTTATTCCCCATAACTTTAGATTCTAATTTTGAATGTTAAAAATCTTGAAAAGTATTCTCGTGTGAACCCTAAACGATTTTTTTAGTGATAAGGTATAAAATCGAATGTAAATGCACATGATCAATTGATCTTGTACCTTGGCAGAGGGGAAATGCTACCGCAAGGCGCTATAATAAATAGTCAAAGACCAAACTGAACAACTTTTGTTACGGGAGCAAACGGATCGGAGCAAAAATAAAATCAGCTGATCCATACTTAACTGCAATGCCTACTATAATACTACAGATAAAGTTGCAGAAACGCTTATCAAAGTTAATCCTCCATTAAGTATTATCTTGCTGTCACTTTATCTCTTGTTGACGTAGTAGAAGCTAGCAAGAGATTTAATGGAAGATTAGCGATTAATGAGCGCTTCTGCGACTGAGTGTAAGTTTCTTATTTCGCTTTTACGCACCATTTTACTAGACTTTATAGTTAACATAACAATTTCATATTATGTCCTTCTCCACTTAAGCTTAAGAAATAGAAGTGATTTATGTCAAACGTAAAGTTGAAAATATTCAAAAGTTTTCACTCGGTGTCGTGAAAATTCCGTGTCACATTTCTCGTGTTTTGCCAAAAATTTCAGCTTGGAACAACGCATGGTTGAAGAGAACAGAAGTTTTAATACACGTTATGTCATACGTTTAAGAGTCATTTTACCGTTCAGAAGCGCTTCATCATAATATTAAAAACAGAGACCAGAGCGCGCCAACCATTACGATCCTTGCATACCTCTTTTGCCTTATTCACATCGATATATTTCTTCATACATGCCCGCCGGATCTCTTTTGTACATCTGCTATCACTCATCCTCTACACAAATGACCAAACTAACGAAGCATACCCTTCTCTATTATTGTCACAACATCTTCTTTCAATTTACATCGATCTTTAATCACACAATTTCTTACTCTATCTCTCAGCGTAACACCACACGTACTTCGCAAGGAACTCGTTTCTTAATTATGAAAATCTAAATTGAAAAAGTAAAAGAAAACTAAAGTTCTAAACATTCCAATTTTAAGAATATCCAAATAAATGTTTTGCCTCTCTTCAGTTTTATTTGTACGTTTAATTTAATTTAATTTAATTTAATATTTATACCAATAAATATGGGTAATTTTTAGTTAGTTGGCGAAACTGAGCCAGGGCACTTGTTAATGATAATAGATTGCATTATCCATATTTATAATTGGTATTGATAATTAAAAAAAAATATTGTTATCGTGCATAAGGTAGGCGGGCGGACATCGACCTCAGAATCAAATGATCGAACGGGAGGTCATTACCATGCAATTGTACTCAGTGACAGACTTAGATCAAAGTAAAATGAATGGATAGGCCTTACGCGAACATTTCAAACCAGAGAAAAATCAGGCATAACAAATGAAAGGTTTACTTCAAATTTGTATGCAAGTGCCCTAGATTTGACAGATAATGGCGCTAGTTTGCATGGACCAAGTGCACCAGTAGTGTGCTTCAACTTACCCTTGCCTATCCATTTTATTTTGATCTAAGGTGACAGATACTAAATGCCTTCGCCAACTAATTAAATTTAACCTGATATAACATTATTTTGAATAGAAGTTGTTTAATATAGCATTTGTAGTAAGTTGGAGTAGCACTTTTTTAAATTTAGGCTTTCTTTATTGAAAAATCTTAAATATTGTGATGAGGGCGCCAATGAACGGTAAAAGGACCCTTAAAAGTTTAGAACTTGATAACACATAAATTAGGAAGACGGAGCGTAGATAAATGTTAAACAATTTACAGTTTTGTGTTTTAGACAGGTGGAGTGAATTTACGTTAGTTCGGACTTAGAGAGTTGCAAGACTGTTGTGAACACAGACTTATAAGATGGCGAAGACAGGCAATAATTAGTATTGCGTCACACTTGCTGAGCGTTCCGTGGCGGAACCTTCAGCGGCTGAACTATCTGTACTAATCTGAAGTTTCGGCGCGTAACGTTAGGTCGGCTTAGTGTGTCATAGGGTACTTGAAAAGAGTTGCGCGCGTGTCGACCGAACGTTCCGCCGCGGAGCGCTCCGCAAGTGTGACGCAATACTTAGGTATTCAGGGTGTGTTAACAGTTGCAATACTTTAAGGGGTCAGAAAATTAGCAAGCTGAAGTGGCAATGGGCTGGAGTGCGATTTTTGAATCTCATTCGCTGAGCTCAGCAGTTGAAAATGTCAAAATAACTACCTATGCAGATAAATATGCATCTTTCTACTGCTGATTTGACTTTAAAAGTCATGGTTCAGGAATGCGATTTTTGAATGTTCAATCAGCTGTAGAAAGATGCGTATCTCCATAGTAATTTTGACATTTTTAACTGTTCATTATTTGATTATTTTCTACTATAATATAGCCCCATTCATAAAATAATACGATCACAATCTGACGGAACTATTCGGGACCAACTGTCTAACGTGTTTTCCGAAGCACGTAAACACTCGAGATGAAATACCACTACGGTCACCCATCCAAAGACTGACCGGACCTAACGTTGCTTAACTCCCGTGATCGTTTCCAATACCACAACGCCAACGAGCGCCATCGCCTCCCGTACACTACTTGACTTGCACTTCAGTTGCAGAAACGCTCATTAAAGTTAATAATCTATTCTATTCTATTTTTATTTAATGGCGTTTCCTTGTTAGATTTCGCCAGTGTCAAGTTATTTGAGGGAGTGTCTATCCAATCTCGAGGATTGTTTTTGAGTAAGAACAACTGAGAAGGATTTTGGAGCCTCGTGGCAGGCTGAGACGCGAACCGCGCGAACACCACGCGAGAGACAAGTGTTTGAGGCAAACCCTGCAACGTGACTCTCAAGTTAATAATCCATTAAATCTTTTACTGTCACTTTTTGACTTTATTTTTTATTTTTTTTATTTATTATTAATGGACTTCTTGCTTGTGCGTTAGCACCACATTTCCGCCAATTTCAAATGGTTTGACTGTCTATCCAATCTCGAGGATTGTTTTTGAGTAAGAACAACTGACAAGGATTGTGGAGCCTCGTCGCAGGCTGAAACACGAACCGCGCGAACACCACGCGAGAAACAAGTGTTCGGGGCAAACCCTGCAACGTGACTCCACTTTTTGTCGTAGTAAAAGCTAGCAAGAGATTTAATGGAGATATAACTCTAATAAGCGTTTCTGCAACAGAGTGTTAACCTTTTTGCTAACATCAATAAAATTTCAACTTAATTCCTTCCTTAATTAAATTTAAAACCTACAATTCAATTAAAATAATGAGACTATATACTAAAACGTCCTAAGTAAACATAAAGGCGTGTTTCATTTGAGATTTCTGCCTAAAAGTGGTACCAAGGGGCTCTTTTGTACTAATTAAATATCCCTTCGTTAGTATTTTTGCTTTAAAATAAGAATAAAACGAGAGGCCGCCTCTTTTATGTGGTTTATCCGGGGTTTTTATGATTATTATGAAAGAGACAAGGATTTGGGGATATCGTTTGGGATCATTTATCAAACCTGTCGATGGGTAATTTAAAATGTTTTGAAGTGTAAGACGCGATTTTCATCCTTATAGCTAATGCATAACAATTTTATGAGTAATGTATCAAATGAAATAACAGAAAATTTGGCCAGGCGAGTTGTAATATTTATAAACACACTAGAAATATTTATACGGGTGGTTTCGACCATCAAACTGATATGGGTAAAAAAATGTTGAAATTCGGTTTCATACAAAATTGTAGATCCGACTCGACTCAAAATATGAATGGGACAGTCACTGACATATACTCTAGCGATATACAAGCTCGTTCAAACAAACACATGTAACACAAAACAACACAAAATGACACATTGCGATCTGTCATTGCCATATTAGTGACGAAGTGAACTCGGGAACATCAATGCGGTGCGCCCACCTCATTCAAGTAGAACATGTTGCCTATATGACAGGGCCTGTCTATTAATAGAGTATAATGTCAGTGGGGACAGTAGATATTTAAAAAAAAACGGTTTTTGAATGATGAAAATTGTTCAGTTTGGTAGCGTTAAAGATTACTAGAGTGTTTTGTTACATGGCCAAACTTTTCAAGTACAAAAGTTTAAAAATATAATTTCGATATTGAAGTTCATTCCACAACACCTCAAATTTAGGTAAATATGCATCCGATTGTCCAATCTCTAATTATGAATTAGTAGAAGCAAGCTGTACTAAAATACGAAGGTAGACAAATTGTCGTAATCTTCACTTAGACCAACGTCAGTAAAGTATACTAAATGACTTTTCTCAGAATATCTCATTAACACTCCTGTACTTATTCAGTCAGGACTGAAACGTCATTTGCATAATATTTTCACTTAAAAATAATTACAAGTTGGCGTTTTCAGTCACTTAAAAACTGTGAACAAAAGACTCAAGCGAGAAATGCACGGTTTAAAAGAAAAGAGAAATTTATTTAAATTTGTATAAAACGCAAACTTTTATTTACAACAGTTGGAAAGATTTTATGTAAATTAATAGTTTAACGGGAGAAGTGCGGTATAAGTGTTCTTGTTTAATACACTTTTTTTACTGACTACTTTTTCTTCTGGAAATCTTATTCTTAGGGTTCCGTAATCGAGCATAAAAATAATCTAGATTTCATTGTAAACACGTTTTACAGGGTGTATCAATTCTAGTAATATTTGAAGGGGTAGTTTAGAACATCAATCTGAACCAACATCCAACATCGAGGAAAAAATGCTGTTTCATACATTTTGGTTGAGTAGCTATTGATATTTTCTATGGAGCAGCCGATTTTTTTTCGCGATTTAGGTGTTAGCTCCGTAGTGAAAGTTGTTCAGTATGTTTACATGTTTTATTGAACACCAAATTTAAGACACAATAACACTAAGGCCCACTTGCGCCAACCACGGGTTAGCAATTAACTCCGGATAAAATGGCTCTTTCAGTTGTTTTTCTATACAAAAAATCATGGGTTACCAACTTAACCTGGAGTTTATTGCTAACCCAGGTTGGCGCAAGTGGGGCTAACAACAAACAGCCGTGGTGGTCCAGTGTCGAATAACCTTGCCTGCCGTGCAGGAGGCGATGGTTCGATCGCCGTCCAAGCCGACTAGTACCAATGAGTTTTTCGGAATTTATGTACGATTTGTAACACCACTGGCTTTTTGACATTTTCACTGCTGAGCTCAGCGAATGAATTTTAAAAATCACACTCCTGGGCCCCTAGACAAAGTATCTTTCGATCAGCGTTAACGACAGTAGAAAACATAAAATTTTATGGACTTGACGTATGGTGACGAAAGCAAACGTCAAAATGTTTCGGTCGCCAATGTCAAATCCATACATTCTGCCATGTTCAGTAGAAACGCTTAGTAAGCGTTAACGCCAATAGAATATAACTTTGTCTAGGGCCCAAATACGCACAGGCGACATTTCATGTACCAATGAGTTTTTCTAAGATAAGTACGTAATACCGACTGCCCTCAAACGGTAAAGGAAGACATCATGAGAAAACCTGCATACGCCGCAAAACAAATTCTGATGCGTATGTGAAGTCTACGCATTGGGCACGCGTGGAGGGTAGGCCTGTGCCCTGAAGTAGGACGTGATAGGCTGTGATGATGAGTTTTCTAAGACACTGAACCCTCAATTTATATCTCCATCTCAAACTGTGTTGGTTTTTGGATATTATAAAAAGCTTGAATATTAATTGCCAAATCAAAAACCGTGAAGTTTAATTAATAATTTATTCGCTAATTTTTCAAAGGCTTACGTTACTATGACAACCCTAATAGCACCCGTAAAAAACAATATTAGTCTCTATAATTTTGTAATGATTTCCACGAAACGATCGGTCCAAAATAGCCCGAACTATATTTTATTCTTTGAAGTTCAGGAACATTATATTATTGAAACTCATTCGCTTAGCTTGAAAATGTCAAAATTTATAAGGAGATATGCGTCTTTGTACTGCTGCTTTTTATGCTTTCTAAAAAAAAAAAAACTTCAAAATCGGTAGGTTTTGCTTGATTCTCGAACAAACAAACAAATAGACGGACAAACATCGAAAACTTGGTAATTTGGAATCAGGAACCCGTACTAGCCATCTTAACTTTTTTATTTATTTCTTTAATGTAGGTATAGAAAAGTGTTATCTTATCTTATCTTAAATATAACTGTACCCTCTTTAGATTGTATAAAATACTCTCCTCATCATACCTTGATCATACCAGAGTTGAGTAAAGAGAGTAGGAAAAAACACAAAAGTAAAATTAATTTGGATTACGTCTTTTAAATCCGTGTGTGTTTAACTCTCAGGTAAGGCATTATATTAATTTTATTCTAATTTATTCTGGCTTTGCAAATACTCCAAAATATTTTTACATCTTTATTTCGTAGTGAGGTGACCTGCTTAAAATCATCGATTAAAGTGAATTAATCGATACAGATTTCAAACATACGTGAATCGAATTATATAAGAATATTGCTGTTTGTTGGAACTACGTTTTACTTTGATTTTTTTGGGTTACATCGCTAGTGTTAAAAAAGAAAAAGGGTTCACTGACGCAACATTGTAACGACGTTCAGCTCTTTAGAACAGAAATTTTTTATTACGTTTAGAACGGTTTATTAGTGAAAGTAAATCGCAAAATTACTTTCTTTGGCCATAATTACAATAAATATGTAATCGTAATTAAAAAGACTAAAGCAATTGTGCAGTTCTAACTTCTAAAAAATAAATTTTATTCGATGCCCACCCTTACAAGGTAACGTTTGATGAAGTATCAATAGATGTCCAATGTGACCTATTAAATTGGCCCGACTTTAGTGCCACCGCGCTCCATTGACCTGTCGCGACCCCTAACTATGTTCTTTTTCGCTATTATGATGTAACTAATGGCTGAAATTGATATCATTACATTAGCATCCTCTTAAACTAAGGAACTGCCCATCAAACTGAACAAATTTTACTAAAAAAAAACCTTCTGTTGCATACATTTGAGTCGAGTAGGCATTGCAATTTAGTATGGAAAAGCAGATTTTTTTGTTCTGATCGGTTTGTACTCGTAGTAAAAGTTGTTCAGATGAGTACGCTCTTAGTTTAAAAGGATGCTAATGATATCAGTTTCACCCTGTATAACAGTTCAATTTTCTCAAGAATTATTTAAACAAAAGGTTCTCTTTAAACTAGGTATTTCAAATATGATAAAAGTTAAAGAGCTAAGTTAAAATTCATATCATGTCTGTTCAATGAAATTTCATACTAAATGTCCCAAGGAATATGAAGCAGTAGTAGAATATTCATTGTCAATTTACTTTATGAACTGAGATAAAACATAGTTTCGTTTCCACGTTTCACTTGTGTGATTTTAATAGGACTGCAGAGTTAACTACATAGTAGAAAGAAATGTATGTATAGCAGTGAATGATGACTGGCTGATTATGATGACGAGCTACACTTTCAAGGATCATCATTATCTAGTCTAGACTATTATAAAACTGTAACTGAAGAGTGTCTGTACATTGAAGATATTTACAAAAAAAAATTACGATATGGTTTTTAGGTATCCCTGACTCGAAATCTACCTTTTTTAGAAATTTTGTCTGTTTGTGTGTTTTTTTGTTTGTTTGTTTGTTTGTTTGTTCGCACATCACGCAAAAACTACTGAACGAATTTTGATGAAACTTCTTTTGTTTGATAGCTTATGATCTGACTTAAAATCTGGTATATAATTTGTGCGGACGAAGTCCCGGGAAAACACTAGTCATACATAAAACGCCGTATTAACGGTGGATGAAATGGCGACAGGTTACGGGAATTACCTGTGACTCCAGAAAGCCGTGGTGGTCCAGTGGGCGATGGTTCGATTCCCGTCCAGGCCAACTCGTACCAATGAGTTTTTCGGAATTTATGTACGATTTGTAACACCACTGGCTTTTGGGTGAAAGAAAACATCGTGAGGAAACCTGCATGCTTCAATTTCGAGGCATGTATCTACCCACTGTCCATTACATGTGGCGACGAGCTCACTCCCCTTTACACGGCCACAGTTTCGGCAATAGTGAAATGTGGATGTTCTGAGGTATGTCTCTGACTACCCCCTTGGGGGATATAGTCGTGAGCATGCTTATGATTTTATGTTTCAGAATCCCCCTTAAACTGAAGGGGAAAAAATACAAAACCGTCATAAAACCTGTCGTCATGTAAGGTTTGAAGTGTTGGGCCGCTAAAGTGACGGATGAAAAACGAATGAATGCAGCTGAGATGCCAATGTTAAGATGGAGGTGTGGTGTTACTAGAATGGACAGGATTAGGAATGAGTATATTAGAGGAAGCTTGAAAGTAACCGAAAAACTGTGCAGTAATAGATTATCGTGGTATGGGCATGTGATGCGGAGAGATGAGTGTCATTTACAAGACGAGTGTTAAATATGAATGTGGATGGCTGCATGAAGAGAGGACGACCAAAGAAAAGATGGATGGATTGTGTGAAAGATGACATTTGTGTTGAAAAGGAGTGAACGCTGAAATGACTGCTAAAAGCGATGAATGGAGGAAGACTACATTATTACATTGCACCGACCCTAAGTAATGAGATAAGGGCAGGATGAAGAAGATCATAATTATCATCATCAGCTTACATAATGCAGGGCACAAGCCTACCCTCAGGGAAGGTGCATGGGCATTAGTTCACCACGCGTACCCATTGCGGATTGGTAGACTTCACATAAGCAAAAGAATTTCTTCTTCAACATATGCAGCTTTCCTCACGATGTTTTCCTTCACCGATACAGAGCAATCGGTATTACGTATACATACGTTGAAAACAAAATTGGTACTTGATGATAATGGCGTCTTGTCCGTGTGGATTCGAACCCGGTTCCTTGTGGTTGAGTGACCATACCCCTTCGCAACGCGCCACCGGACTTAAAGGATAATGTAAAGCAAAATCAAGCTCGGTGGCCCGTTGCGGAGAGGTATGGACTCTCAATCATGAGGTCCGGGTTCGAATCCGCACGGACAACATGCCACGTACCAATGACTTTTTCTAACTTATATGTACGTATTACCGACAGCTCTCAAACGGTGAAGGAAAACATCGTGAGGAAACCTGCATATGCAGAAGAAGAAATTCTGATGCGTATGCGCGTGGTGGACTAACGCCCAAAAGCCCTCCTAGAGGGTAGGCCTGTGCCATGCAGACGTATATAGGTTGACGATGATGATTAGCAAAATTATCAACACTAAGAAGGATGCTAAGGCTTATCATTCCTGGACCACGACTCTCCATACTAATCGATGCGAAAGAGCGTGTGGCTCCAGTCAGAATTTAGCTGTTTTCTTTGAAAAAATCTATTATTTTTTATTAATTTCGAAAAAAAAAAAGAAAACCACATCATTCTAAATTGTGTTGTGTACAATATTTTAAATTTTCATTTACTTCCGATTAAAAATGTACGAGTAAAATGGTTACAACTGGAAAAAAAGGGGTGACTTTAGAGTCTCTTTTCTGCAGTTTTATTCATTAAAATTGATTTCTAGAAAAACCACATCACTTTTCGTATCGTGTAGATGGTTCAGTTTATATTTCAGGTGAAAAAGTTCCATAGTTAATGAATAAAATGGTTACAAAGTTACCCAAAATCAGGAGGTAGCCCCTTAAAGATCTATTGAAGCTCCTGTTCTAAGACGTTGTCTAGTTTTCAGCAAAAGAGCAAGAGCACACCTAAACAACATTATCAAGTTGAACCTTATCCTCTAACGACTATGCATCAATTTCAAATGAATATAGACTCGAACCTGTATTTCCCAAAGGCATAATTCAGAACATATTAGTTCATGGACAAAGACAGTATCGTCTTCAATAATATACGACGTGGTGTCGCTGACGCCTCCGCTGGAGATATAGCACGATCTTTGTAAACATACCGGTCGAAAGAACGGGCGAAATCGAAGCGTTTTCAATAAAATCTGTTGTAATTTATAATATAGAATAAACTCACCACCATAACCTGGCTTGAGGTTATCAGATACTTTACTACAATACCAACCATAAACCATTTAACCATTAAACCATTTATTACCAACTATAAAAAAAGTGGGATATCAAAAATCTGTGACTTTAAAAAACCTGCAAGAATTACTAACCACCTTTCAAGTTTATATTTGTAGCAATGTACACAAATTTTAGATTTCAGTACGTCGTGTCAAGTGGCAAGAGGCTAGCCTTTTACGTACATAAGCACTTTATAATAAACCTTATCTCTTGGCGTAAGATCAGCAGAAGTACCGCGCCATTGGACTACACCTACAGCATCCAAGTTCATTAAAGAGACGTAAAAGCGTCCTCGTCGCAAATAAACTCCCGTGTAAACTCCACAGCCGTGATATAGATATCTCTAATCGTCTCGTCTACCATCAATGTGTCTAATTGACCGTATAATTTATGCAAGGGGCAACATTGACTAATGATGCTACTCTCACGAACGTGCCTGCGGTAGACGTGATTATCTTGATCTAGGTCATTGTTCCTATAATTGTGATCTCAGTCACTTTAGTACGGGTGTTCTAATTGCGCACGACGTGCCTTTGCTGCATTGAAAACAACGTCTTCCCGAACTTTACACAGAAGCCGAGATTTATTTAAATTATTTATTTCTTAAGACGCTGTTATCCGGTCTGTGTTTTAAAGTCTGAAAACCAATAATGTCTTATTTAAGGATCTGGCTGATAGGCGACCGTTCTCAATTACACGATTAGATTAAGTTTAATAGATAGAAAAAAATCCCAAATTTACCCCTTTTTGTTATGTTTTTTCAATACTATGATTAAACTGCTGATGCTTAACTTTTTATTCTTGTACCTAACTAAATACATTAAATATTTCTAGTGAACTCCGTAGAATTTTGAGCTTAGAAACACCCATAGTAAGTTAGTAAGTTATAGCCTGTAGAATCCCACTGCAGGGCAAAGGCCTCCTCTCACGAATAAGGGTGAGAGGGAGTGGGCCATACTCCACCACGCCGGCCCAGTGCGTGTTGGTGGAGGCAAGTTAGTGGTCACCTTGCTGTCAGAGAATTTTCAAGCCGCCAATAGGCCTCTGACTTGGCTTAACGAATAGTTACAACGCCATCTGACGGAACTATCCGAGACCAACTGCTTAACGTGCCTTCCGAAGCACGGAAACGCTCGAGATGAAATACCACTAAACGGTCACCCATCCAAAGACTGACCGGACCTGACGTTGCTTAACTTCGGTGATCGTTTCCAATACCGAAGCTCCACTACGCCAACGAGCGCTTGAGCAAAGATATTGATTAAAAACAGGTTTTTTTGCGATCCTGCTTTCAATTGGAGCGGGATGGCTAATTGTGTAATTTAAGCTCAGAAATCAACGGAGTTCACTAGAAATATTTAATGTATTAAGTTAAGTACAAGAATAAAAAGTTAAATATCAGCAGTTTAATCATAGTATTGAAAAAACATAACAAAAAGGGGTAACTTTGGGATTTTTTTCTATCTATTAAACTTAATCTAATCGTGTAATTGAGAACGGTCGCCTATCAGCCAGATCCTTAAATGAGACATAATTGGTTTTCAGACTTTAAAACACAGTTTAAAACACTTTCGTTCGTGTTCAAAAAACGGCCTCGACCGGATAACAGCGTGTTAAGTTTCAACTTATGTTATTGACACCATAAATTAAAAGTTCTGTGCTTTAAAACTAAGGTAAGCTAATGTTAGTAAAGCTAAGGTAAGGTATTGGTAACTAAGATTAAACTCCAATTTACCAACGTTAGTTTAATTTAATACTGAATTGAATTTCACGTAATCTCCTCTAAAATATCCGTCAGCATCCATTAATTTTCATTAAATAATCCACGTAATGCCAGATACGTATACTGAAAACCACACATTAAATATTGATTGTTAACTAATTCCGTCACAAACACTCCTTCGTGAACAATTGAATTTAATAGACAAAGAGTTGACGTTAGTTACTTCACGTCATCGGGTACATCGTACCAAGCATGCCAATTGTCATGCAGGAATTGACCCGAGCACACGTCTCGCGTGGTTTTCGCGCGTCGCGTTTTTGCCTGCCACGAGGCTCCGCAATCCTCAATCTCTTCTTGTTCTTGAATAAAATCAATCCCTGAGATTGGGATAGATACTCCCATAATCTATTTGACACTGGCGGAAATGCAGTGCTAACGCACAAGCAAAAAGCCATTAATTATAAAAATTGTTTAAAGGCCATATCTCAATATTAAGGATTTCTCAATAATGAAAGCCTACGAGTACATTAAAAAAGCGTTACTCCAATATCCTACAAAAGCCTTAAATAATGCTTTTATATAATGTTCTTAACATTTCATTTTAAAAATATCGAAATAAATGTGAAAGCGGTCGTTTTTAGGGTTCCGAACCTCAAAGAGGAAAAACGGAACCCTTATAAGATCACTCTCGTGTCCGTCCGTCCGTCTGTCACAGCCACTTTTCTCAGCAACTATAGAAGCTAGCGGCTTGAAATTCGGCATAATGGTCAATCATGCTAACCCAAACGTAAAGCGAGACTAAAAATTTAGAAAATATTTTTTCTACAAATTTTTAAGGTCCAAAAACTGATGACTTTTAAAAAAAAAAGTTTTCTAATCTAGCCGAGTTTGGTATTATTTGAAAGGGCTTTGAACGTAGATTTCGTATTGGTAGTTCGTTTTACTAAGTGATGCGTAGTTATTCATTTATAAGCCCGACTGCACGAAAAATTTTGGTTCCCCCCCCTGATCTCCGAACATATACAGCCAAAAAATCTGAAATAATTCTTACATGTCGATAAACTATTGAATTTTGTAGGAAAATTATAGCGGTGTCTGTATTGATAATAGTTTTTGAGAAAATTGAAGAAATACAGTACAAACAAACTTAGGGTTGCAGTTGATGTTTTTCGTTGATGAGCATAGACACAAACTTTATATATTACATTTTAAATAAAATCCAATAAATTAACACCAGTTTAACTCATAAAAATGAACAAAGATAACAAAATTGCTAGTTTTTCGATGAATTACCAACTCCGTTGTGAAGTTTTGTTATTAGAGCCATATTTCGTCACTGTTTTTTGCTTAAAAGTTTTTTAAAAGACGGTAAATCTGTTATATTCCACTATATCTATTCTATAACACCCTACAATTATTCCTACTCATTAAAAAAAGTACAAAATGAATAATTGATTCGATATTTTGATTTGTGATTTGTATGGTTTCATGCAAGAACGGGTGTACCTACCGGTATCGGTGAAACTTGGTAAACAGCTAGTTAGAGTACCTATATCCAGAGATAGCATAAAAGGTAGGTGCTTAAGATTTTTGTGAAAAATCACTATTTCGTTGGGAATAAACTGTATTTAAATATTTTCGAGAAAGTAACAGTAATTTGAACTTTGCTTGAATGACAGGATGTGAGGTCCGATTCACAATGCAGGAAACTTAAAAATTATAACTTTACAGCAAACCGTATTTCATTATTGAAATATCCTAACATACCTAATATAAGATAATTACGGAAAGTAACAAAATATTAAGCCATATCAACAGCTACGTTATTAAGATGGATTGAAATAATGAATTTCACAAATTAAATATTTATCATCATAATGATAAGGACAAATCGGAATAAAATCTTTGTTTACACGTCAGTCATACGTCAGTAGTGAATCATGGACATGGATCAAAGAGATTATACTTGCATAGAGGAGGATAACTTTTGCAAGGCGGTCCACTTTTTTTGAAGTTTGCTGTTTTATGTTTTGTGTCATGTGGTAGGACAAAAGGCACAAAAAGTTACTACTTTACACAACTTTTACACTAGCATGTCAAAAAGTGTCAAAAAACGTGGAAAGTGGAAAGCCGCATAAACAAAATATCTAAAGTTCCATCTCTTTCTACTATGTATTAAAGGTATGTCATAAGAGAAAAGAGACCAACTACAATCTTAAATTGATACGGACTTTATGCTTTAGAATTAAGAGATCCTTCTTGTGAGCTGTGAGACATGGATATAAACCAATGTATAGACAATACCAATGCCACCTTGCTGATCATGGACCATACCTTTCCAACGTAGAAATACAATAACTCGAAAAGGCATTAAAATAATAGTAATCGCGAAAACGAGACACGCGTATACGCTATGCTGATGCTGATGAAGTAAAATTGCTATCAAAATCATCCAACTTAGTCGGGCTAAGGTACGAGATTTAATAAATTTTTTTCATATCTCCGTCCCTTTCCAGTATGACCATTCCAGTCTGCGAATCTATAAAATACTCAATCAATGCTCTCCAAGCTTCTTGATCATTAGCATGCAATGAAATAAGAGACAGTGCCTTACAACCTTCTTGATCATAGACTTTCGCTTACGCTAGCTTATGCACTTTTTAGTGTTTTAGGCAAGAAGATTGAATTATCAAAATTCTTGGTTTTAGGCTTTCATACCGAGAAGACAAACTGGAGTAATGTATTTCTATCCAACTCGGGTGCTAGTACTAATGTGAGAAAATGATAAACCTAGTTCTTCTGTTCGTCAATAACCCGCCTCATTACAATACATTTTAACTTCTAGAACAGAAAGATGCCATTGTCTATAAGCACCTGGAGAGGAGAGCAAACTTCCGTACAGGCGGTGAAAATGACTTTTAAAATGACTGACTCTGGAGTCAGACAGCTTTTGTAGTACAAAAAGTGGTTACGTCGATAAGGACAGTAATAAGTAGCGATCTCCTTTTTTAACTAGAGCGAATTTGCTATGTGCGTCTCTTTTTGAGTGAATATACAAGACACGTGCTTCCTTCTATACCTTCTCTTTCTACGTTCTAAATCCATGGTTTATATCCATCAAGAAGTTTGGAATCCTCTATAGT
Source organism: Agonopterix heracliana (assembly GCA_963693445.1). Lineage (NCBI taxonomy): Eukaryota > Metazoa > Arthropoda > Insecta > Lepidoptera > Depressariidae > Agonopterix > Agonopterix heracliana. The sequence continues at coordinate 8,306,117 of OY856332.1, forward strand.
GGAGTGCAGACTGCCTAACAAGACGGGAAACATGATAATACTCCTTTGTGGTCGGTAAGGATCGTTCTTCTCCGTAGTTTTTTTTAGTGACGTTTTTTACTAACTTTGTCCCAGCTCTGTCCCTTTCTAATCCAACGTCAAAAATTGACGTCATTCAATTTTCGTTGTGACGTCATTGGATAGAAAGGGACACACGTAAAATTGGAAATATCGACGACGGAGTCGAACGTCAATTTTCTTGTATTAATGCTTCTAAGGAATAGTGGGATCCTTTATGATTCTAGATCCATGATATCCATGTTCTAGAATCATAGTTCAAAAAGATTGCTAATGATTGTTTGAGATTGCAACGCATAAACTTCTTGGTGAACTTAAAATACAGGTGGTAGTCATTAGAGGGTTTAGGCAAGGAATATACTCTCTACCGTGTTAGGTGTACCCACCCATTTGTTAACAAAAATACTTGACTATTATCCATCCACTTTCTTTCACTGGAAACAATTCATGATCCACGCAGACGCTTGTAAAATAAATATGTTAAAGAAAATTATGTGTATATGATGTCTTACCTACATTTGCATTAAGACTCCCTACCTATTATCTAATTGGGATATTCAGGGATTTTCGTAGTGATCATATTGAATTCCAAATATTACGTAAAATTTTTCGTGCAGTAGGTACTCAAACTTGTCCGATGTAAGTGTTCATGTAGCGAGACCATTGCCACTTCTTTGAGCATGGTCACAATACATCATGTTCTTTAAACATTAAAACTTTAAATACTTACTTAATATTATAATATTAAAACGGCTGTAAGCTATCATGACATAATTTCTCTATTATATCGTTGCACTTTTTTTATGTTGTGCTCGCTATACCACTTTTTACCTTCCGAACAACGGCGGTTTTCGTTAACACTGTTCTCATCTTTTCTTACGGTAACATTAGGTTTGGAACCCTCTATGTGCGAGTACACACCTCGCTCTTGGCCAGTTATTTTTTTTCATTTAGCTTTTGTAGTTTATAGGAATAGAACTTTTTAAATTTTGACTTTCTCATAGGCGAAGTATTTTTCGCTTACGCTGGTAGACGTAACATCAGTGTAACCGCGTATGAGACAGCGATAGTCATAAAATCCTATACACTTTGTATGAAAATAGATGTCTGACTCCGGAGTCAGACAGCCGTCGTAGAACAAAAAAGTGGCTACGTCGATAAGGACAGCAATAAGTAGCGATCTCCTTTTTTAACTAGAGCGAATTTGCTATGTGCATCTCTTACTGAGTTATATGACAAGACACGTGCTTCCTTCTAGTTCCTTCTCTTTCTACGGACTTTCTTCATTTTATAGGTTTTTTAGGTTTTTACAGTCAAAAATGTTGGTCAGACCATCCTTTCCCTTAGGTACATTTTTATGTTAATGAATAAATGAATGTATGAAATCACAATTTTTTTTTATATTTGGTACCTTAAAAACAAAGTTTAATTTGAGATTTCGTATGGGCTCAAATTGCAAATAAAAAACTCTCAGCTGCCTTTCATTCTTAAACATCCACCGAAGCGAACCAAATGAAACTAAACAAACGAACAAAAACCAAATATTCCTAATTACCCACCGACCGATCCGCAAACTTTTCAATTCGACTGCGGCTTCGGTAGTTCTAATAGCATGTTTTACGCTTGTCGAACGAACCACTATATCTTGATAAGCGAAGCTAATTAAGTTAAAAGTTATACTGCTTCAAAAGCTACCGCACGGTATTCTGTTCTACTGAAGTGGAATTGTTTCTACATAGTTGCCTCCGATACGAGCGGACGTCACATTTCACTATTAAAGTTTTCGGTCACTCTAGTTTAGACTCCCACACATAACTGCGACATCGCATCGCATCGCAAATATCTGCTAGGAAATAAATTACAGGATGTAAGTATCATTAACCTTTAAACCACATACTCTACCCATCAAACTGAACAACTTTTATTATGGGAGCAAACGTGTCAGCGCAAAAAAAAAGTCTGCTGTTCCATACTAAACTGCAATACCTACTCGACTCAAACGTATATGTAGCAGCAGATTTTTCTTATTGCGCTGACACGTTTGCTCCCCTAGTAAAAGTTGTAGTAGATAATGTGGTTTATAGGTTAATGATACATTTCCTTACACCCTTTATAGCTTATGTTCATCACTGATAATGTAAAGTTCATTTACACGACAAGTACCGAAGAACATAAACCACATAGCTTTTTATCACAGAATAAGTAAGCTCCTCCTTCAGTTTTGTTTTAGTTTTACACTCTGTGGGGAGTTTTAAATTCCCTCAGTACTCTTTCGCGTTGCATAGTTTGTTTGTATGTTGGCTGCCACTGCCAGTAAAAGAATTTGAAATAATCTACAAGCTTTTTCGCGGTTTGCTTTCATTACGCTTTTAATAAGTCGAATGTTAATGTTTTCTGTTGAAAAGTAAATGTATTCTACTTACATCAGTAGTAAGTAGTGGTTGTTTATTTGATTTCAATTAACATTAAAGCATAATACTACCACATACTTAAAAGAAGAACCAGACGTAATATTGTCTAATCATGAGTGAAGCACCCATTTCTTTTGTGTGCGTGCTGTCACGCGGTACAGGTGACTGGTTGTAGCACCTGCGCCTAGAGCTAGTGCATCTGTGTGAGTGTAGGTCACTTGTAGAACAAACGAGATTGTATTACCTTGCATGCTTCACATCTTTTTAGTGCAATATTCGGTCCGTATGTCTTTCAAGTCCGTGAATACTACATATTCATTTGATATTCTCCTTCGTATGTTTTCCGGCCCGGGTGTTTCTCGGCCCTACTAAAATGTCTGAAACTGGCCAAGAGCGTGTCGGACTCGTCTATGATAGGGTTGCGTAGCCATTGCATAAGTAGAATAAGAAGAAAAGTGATTGGCTCATTAGAAAATACAAATATATTTTTCAAAGCTTTCTAAGTACCTAGACAAAAAATGTTACTCCTTGTTTGAAGGTTTTTTCCCTCGGGTTTTTTTAGAACGAGATAAATGCTAAATTTTAAATTTGGGCCGTTGCTGACGTGATTTTTTTTAAATTTTGGTTTATTTCTAGGCCCAAATCGGCTCTTAAATGATACACCTAAAAAAATATAAATTCTTAATTAGTCCCGGCTCAAACCTTAAAATGACTGGGCTATTGTTTGACAATGGAATTCAGTGCCTCCGATCAGTAGTAGAGGAAATTTACGGATTTTTGTATAGTAAAGTATAAAAAACTTTGGGTGATTATTTGGAATATAGTAGATAAATACCTAAAAAACATAGATTCTCAATAATCCCCGTATTCTGTATTATTGAATAATCGAAACATTTACAAAACATAAAATTTGCATTTTAATAACAAAGGTTATTATCGTAAATTTGAGTAGATATGTAATATTTTGTAAGTAGGTACAAAAAATAATAACCTCAAAACTTAATTATTTACTGTTTGTTATTTACTGTGATGATTAACTGTCTCTTCTTTGATGAAAGAAATATCTTCAGAAATAAGCAACAAAAATAAACAGAAATGAGCACTTTGTACATTTGAAGAGGCGGCCCTTTGCCCAGCAGTGGGATACAAAAGTAACGTGTAGTCTTTTATCCATGTCTATAATATGTCGAAAATCCGAAATATCTACTTCATTTACTCTAACCATCGCGTCGTCTCTTCAAAGGCAACGAAATAAAATCACATGGAATAAACACAGCACACTGGAGTCAAAACCCAATAAGTCAACAGTTTGAATCCCACTGCGGAAACTTAAAATTGACTGAACGAGATATATCGCTGTTTGCTGAACTAAAGGACTGTTGATTTTTATTTTTGTTTTTAGTTACCTTCTTGCACAGTTTATTTCCTAAGAATTGTTAAGAGGATAAATGAGTACGGTTTTTCCATACAAATGTATTCCCCTGTTTTCTCCCTGGATAATTACACTAGAGCCATCCAACCATCCAATCTATGTTACCTCTGCTATGTCTCTATGTTTTGCTTTTTTACATTACTGGTTGGAACTAGGGACCAATGACCAATTTTACAGCCCGTTTTCAAACATCCAAACAAATTTGACGAATATAAACAAAAAAAGCAAAACGTACAGACATAGCCAAAGTCTTTCTCATTATTATTCTTGAAAGAATTATTAAAATCGGTTTAGTTTTGGAGGAGAAAACAGGGGAATACGAAATGCTGTTTTCGCCGATTTTATGTAGATAAAATCAGTCCTAGCTGCAGTAGTCTCTTTCGCACTCTAGTCGGTGGGGTGTGTGGGTGGGGCGGATCGGTCAAATACGTATACGGTTGGAAAAGTAACCTATTCTCCAAATTAGCATTTCAGTCCGCCTATCCTCTTAAACTGAAGCGGAATAGACGGGGCACATTGCTCACAGAACAGATGACCGATGGAGCCGAAGAATACAGGAAGAAGCAGCGTGAGTAGACCCCCAATAGGGTGGACCGACGACCGTGAAGGTGGGAGGAACCTGTAGGATGAGGGCAGCGCAGGACCGTTCGTTATAGCGATCCTTGGGTGAGACCAAGGTCCAGCAGTGAACTTTTATCGTCGGATAGTTGATTTTTCTGAACGTGTCTTGGGCATGGAGTTTCTTCTCATTGATTTCTCAGTAATAAACAGTGCCAGGCTAGCATGGTCACCCGTCCATAAACGTGTAACTGTCTGGGCCCTGTTTAATGAACGCGACGTGACAATTGACAATGACAATAAATAAATAATAATAATAAATAATAAGTATCTTGGACATTGTCACACAAATTATCTAGTCACATTTAAAGTTCCAGAATCTAGCCTGGACTTGTATTATGATAACTAGACAACGATATAGAATACATACATATGTATAGATACAAACATCCATGACTCGGGTACAAATATTAATATTCATTATACAAATATTTGTCCCTTACGGGATTCGAACCCGCGACCCTTGGCACAGCAGGCAGCTTCACTACTGACTGAGCTACCGGGCCGTCAAAGTACATTGCTGGTTACTAATGACGCTAAACTTGCAGTACTTCATTGCGTCCTAGTATTCTCAGCAATATACTCTGAATTATCATTGTCAATTGTCGCGTTTATTAAAGAGGGCCCTGGGTTGCATGATTGTTTCCAATACCAAAGTGTAAAGCTAAGATTATCAAGATAGACAGTCACAGCTACGAAAGCGTCGAAAAAATAGGAACCAGTACTGGTTCCAAAACCCTATACATATACACGCACACATACATAATTAGTATGGCGCCTCACGCACACCAACCTAAGAAAGTTAGCCCCTTTTGTTTTATACGGAACAAGTGTTAGGCTCATTCTAGACATATACTTTTTCTAAGGTGTAAAGATTCACTACGTCAATTAGCGCATCTCCTCTCAAAATTAATATAATAAAATGGGCATCGTTATGCACCCATAACGATGCTTATATTGAGTGCCACCACACACACTACATCCACACCCTCCACCCCTCATTAAATCTCCTGCATATAATCATAAGGAGGAATGACAATCAATTCGCTGTATCGTCTAGAAGTGCCCACTTAGAAAGCATCCTGGGAACATTAAGGACCGTCTTGACCTGGCGAATAAGGCTCCCAAATGGAAATGTAGACTTCATCGTAATATTATTGACATTGAAGGTCTTTAAGAGGACTGTACAGCTGCCAGTCCTAAAAAGCGAAAATCGTTTTATTACTCTCTTAAACCTAAACGTAGGTATTTCAATAATTGTTTAACATCTGTTATTTTAGTATGATCTAATTTTATTATAAGTTTGTAGATATATTCGGTGTGAGCATTTCAATTTACGCATAGTAATCATTTGTAGTGAAATCGAAACTAACAGAATTAGTAAATATTTCATTAAATCAAATGAGATCAAAACCATAGATTTCCGTAAGGTTTTCGTGGGGTAAAAACGTGTTTTTTTTTTATTAGCCTATTTCATCCTCCTCCGCCTCCTCCAACCATCTCTGTCCTGGGCATGCTCTGGCCACGCGTCATCGAAAGCATCCAGATCGTGCCGCCACCTCTTCCTAGGACGATCCGAACGCCGTTTTTTCTCTTTTTTATAAATGGAAATTGCCATTTCCTTCATTGCTTTACAGTCATCTCAATAACTTAAAAATTTGATGACTCAAAAAGTTGTAAACACGAAGAATTTATGTCCTGATTCGATCCATAATGAATTAAGTACTGGGTACTGGATTTGACTGATGAATTAATAATGCTCCCGATTTGCCGTTAATATTTCAGGGGTGGGATACGGACGGATTGTACGAAGAGCGGCGCATACATTAATAAAGACAATTTATGGTTTGGAACAATTTGATTGATGACGAGAATGTTTGACTTCGATGTTTCAATGGATGGTATTTGCGTAGTTATACATATAGGCCCGGACTGTTAAAAATGGAAGAAGCATGTGAAACAAGAACATTTCCAACGCAGCAGTTTATGTCTTTCCATACAACATTTATGAAATCGTCTTAGTTTCATACAGAACTTCGGTACCTATTAAACATTACTAGGGTGTTTTGTTACACGTTGTATAACACATTTGTGATGGAAAATATTAGTGCTGTGTCTTTCTTAAGGTGGACGCATATTTATAAGCGGCGAACGAGCAGAAGGAGGTGTGGCGGACTCTTTGCTCACCGATAAAACTCTATGAGCGGTGAAGAGTTGCCTTGACGACAAGCCGTCTGAAAAATAACTTTGATATTTTTTCACTCGCAATTTATTAATTCGAATGTTATTATTTTTATGTTCAATTCTGTCTCTATTATAATTGCATTATCCTAACTTAATTATCGCGTCGAATGAATGAGTTAATAAATTGCGAGTGAAAAAATATCAAAGTTATTTTTCTGACGGCTTGTCGTCAAGGCAACTCTTCACCGCTCGTAGAGTTTTATCGGTGAGCAAAGAGTCCGCCACAGAGGCGTCAGAATCGAATTTTAAAATTCTTTGTATTAAATTCTATGAAAGCTCGCACACTTATCCGTGGCATATCGGACGAATAGTTAAAAGAAAATTCGTTTCGTTCGCTTCCTTCGGCTCATCCACCGTGGATAGATATGCGTCCACCCTTAACAGAAACTCCAAAAAGGAGAGACACGACTGGCTAATGCCACAGAATAGGTTTGGTATATAGTTCTATATACAGAACGGCCACTCCCCGCCCCCCCCCTGACTTTAGATACCCCACCCCCCTCACATTTGAGGGAACTTGAGGGAACTCGAGCATGGGAGTGCAGTCAGGCGCGCGCACCCTTTAGATTTGACTACATAAAATTGAGTCTTTTCAGTGCATAAAAACATTGAAAAATAATGCTAAATTCACATTTTTATTAATTCTTTAGCTCAAATACTATTTTTAATAACTGAACGAACAATAAAAAGTAATGAAATGTAGATGATGTTTATACAATGCGTCGTAAGTCAACCCTACACATATGTCAAGGACAATTTACATCAAGTGCGCATATGCGAACATCATCATGTCAAATCCAAAACATTGTTAGAAGTGCTGGACCTGTGCTAATGCTCTATCGACAAGTGTGCATATAGCTCTTGCCTTATTGATGTTGGTGTTGCCAACAGACAAATGCTCCTTCTTTTTATTTTTCGATTCCGTGGTTGTAACCATTGTTGGTGCAATGCAGCAAAGAGATGAAGTGAATGGATTAGTCACCGCATAGTTTTGCTTTCGTTGTCACATCGCAATGCATTCATTAGTTAGCGAGTTGTGTCTGAAACTCTTAGCATGGACACGTTTACTGTTTTGGAAAACTTTGCTTTAACTCAACTTGAACTATAGGTTTTTGGTGTACAAATTAAGATTATTGTATTGTATATGCCGTGTGGTGCCGGCTAAGAATAGCATCATCCCATTTCCTCCTGTGGGTGTCGTAAAAGGCGACTAAGGGATCTACCAGAGGATGGGCAGCAGCATCCTCTGAGTATACATATCCAACCAACTGCGATCGCCAACCCGCCTGCCAAGCGTGGCGATTATGACAAAACCCCCCAACATTGACCGGCCGTTGTAGCGGTCCTTGGGGGAGGCCTATGTCCAGCAGTGGACGTCAATCGGCTGAGATGATGTATTGTATATAGGTATATAGGTATTTTTCATTCAAATTAAAAACCAAACTAATACCAAAAAAATCTAATCCGCTACAAGCTTCGTCAATGGCATTCGTCATTGTATTGTAACTCATATTACTGCCCCTATCATTTGGAGTCATTATAGTACAATTATCTTTCATCATCATCATTCAATTATAAACTGCCTCCGTGGTCTAATGGTTAAGAGCATTGGGCTCTTGACACGGAGGTCGTGGGTTCGATTCCCACGGGGGGCACCTAGTGAAATGTCACTTTGGGCGTTTTTCCCCAGTTGGTTAGGGCATTGCAGGCTGAGTCACCTGATTGTCTGAAAAGAAATATGATTCCGTGGTTCGGATGGCACGTTAAGCTGTTGGTCGCGGCTACTATCTCTGGTGGTAGTAGTCGTTACATAAAAACCACGTCAGAGGCCGTAAGGCGGTTTGAATAAACTCTGACACCAGGGCTTGCTGCCCACGAAGTCGATAAGAAGAAGAAGAAGATTCAATTATAGTAGTTGATTTCAATACAAAATTTGTTCGTAATAATTCATTAGATAACACAGTTTATATTATGAAAACTTGGGGCTATATCATCATACGCCTGTCATCGTCCACTGTTGAATACAGGTGTGGGGACTTGCCATAGATGTCAACACCCACAAGTTATAGCAAAGAAGCTAAAAGATGGCGATACCGTCGCTCTCAGAAATATGCTCCATACAAAGACAACGTTCACCGTAAATATGTAACTCGTAACCTACTACAAATAAGATTCACAATCGAATGCGAGACATAAATCGCGCAAGAGAAATAATCACAGAGATTCGATATATATACAAGGTCCAACTAAGAACTGTTGGACCACGGCCGGTCCCCAGGCTTCACACTAAGCCTGGTGGAAGATCTTCCCTTTTCAATGGAGGAACATTCCCAAGTAGCACCCTCCATACAGGCCAGGCCGCCACAAAACTCTTTCTTCGGCCTTTCTCATCTCAGGTCGTCGGTCGATAAGTCCAAGAGGGCATCGAATATTACGTATCAATAATATTAAGTAAGTGAACAAGAAAATTTTATGAAATCATTTCAATTTCTTTAAAATTATAATTCTCTTGCCCATTTCCCTTGCGCAATATTATGTCATCCTCTTCCATTGATCTCTCGTAGCCGTCAAATGACGGCTGTGCTGAAATCAGCACTCACTCCTTTCTTACACATATATATAATACGTTTTTACAATAAGATTCCTGAGCAGGCCCGGACTGGCCCTAGGGCGTACCGGGCAAATGCCCGGTAGGCCGCGGCTCTGGTGGGCCGGTCGCCACTCTGGACGGCCGGCCCATCGCCTTTGGATACCGGTCCACGCCCAAGAGCGGCAGGTAAAAGGGGCGCCAAAATCAAGTGTTTGAAATAAAAGTATTACAACGAAATTCACAATATTACAAAAAATCTCGTTCTCGCTCTTGGTCTTATATCGTATTGCTGTCATCACATTATTTTGCAGTGAAATCTCGAGCTCGCTTCGCTCGCTCTTGGTCTTAGATCGTATTGCTGTCATCACATTATATTATTGCAGTGAAATCTCGAGCTCGCTTCGCTCGCAATTCGTCTTAGATAGTACTGCTGTCATCACATTATATTGCAGTGAAATCTCGAGCTCGCTTCGCTCGCTCTTGGGCTTAGATCGTATTGCTGTCATCACATTATATTGCAGTGAAATCTCGAGCTCGCTTCGCTCGCAATTGGTCTTAGATAGTACTGCTGTCATCACATTATATTGCAGTGAAATCTCGAGCTCGCTTCGCTCGCTCTTGGTCTTAGATAGTATTTCTGTCATCACATTATATATGTATTGCAGTGAAATCGCGAAAAAAAACAGCTGTCCCATACAAAACTACTGTACCGTTGGGAGGGCCGACTGTCTCTAAAATGCCCGGGCCGATTTCAGGTCCCAGTCCGGCACTGTTCCTGAGGATATATTTTTATCTGAAAGAAAGTTTAAATTACATATTAAGAAGTCGTGATCTGGCAAGGCGTATTATAGAATTGTTGATTATATTGAAGATACAGAAGCGTGGTGTGATTCCAGTTTGACATAATTTATATATAGGTAGTAAAACCTGTGACTTTTTAGATTGTGACGTTCGAAAAGAGGTACATTGTATCCTATTTTGAATAAATATACTTTTGATTTGATATAATATAATCCTTCACACAATCCATCCATTTCTTTTTCGGCCTTCCTCTCCTGACGCATCCATCCACATTCATACTTAACACTCGTCCTGTAAAATGACTTTTCTTCAATTTCTTTCAAATAAAAACCAAAAACTTTTGAACATTCCGTCGGCGAATTTTACAATTGCACAGCTCATACTAGTCTCTTTTCACCTAAATCCACTTAAAAAGGAACGTTAACCCACAAATAAAGTTATTTCAACTCCGGAAGTTAAAGTACGCCGCCGCCTCAACGAAAATATGCAAAATATATTACCATGGACGAAAAGAAAACAATTTTGTCTTTATAGACCCAGCTGTTTAGTTCTCATGGTCTTTGTAACAATTCCAATTACTTACTTTTATTTATTTATCATTTGAATTCCTTTAATGTTTTTATGTTTTCTAATTCTAATACATTTTGCTATTAAGGCTTCCGCACATTGCAGCGATATTATCGAGCGATTTTATGGAGCGATAGTATCGACAGCGATATCGCGACACCTTACACACTGCAGCGATTCCGCGATTCGCGTCACGCATGCGCCCTTCACTGAATGTAGTAGAAAGAGATTGCGTCAGGTTGCGATAATATCGCGGCAGTGTGTGGGATCGAGCGCGTCCCCATACAAAATGTACTGAGAACAATTATCGCAAACTCGCAGCGATATTATCGCTCGATAATATCGCGGCAGTGTGTAGGATCGCGCGCGTCCCCATACAAAATGTACTGAGAACAATTATCGCAAAATCGCAGCGATAATATCGCTGCAATGAGCGGAAGCCTTTATGAAACTGACTAAAGAAAAAAATTGTAGATTACACACCGAGGGCAGGAAAGTAAGAAAGGTTTCAGATCTCATGTAATTGTTGACCGAGGCGAAGCTGAGGTCAACAAACACGTGATCTGAGGCTTTCTTATTTGCTGCCCGAGGTTAGTATACTATTTTTCTCCTCGACGGAGGTGGAAAGCAGCATCTTCGTTTTGCGCAGCTGGACGAAAATGGACGCTTTCCATCCGAAGGGGAGATTTTTTTTTTTTATTTGTGCTATTTGTAACAAAACACCCTAGTAATAAAACCACTGACTATAGTAAATTAAATAAACTGTTTATTTGATAACTGTACAACAACTGTTAACCTTTACAATATTTTTAAACCGAAACTCAACTGAACCGAAATTCAACGTTCGTCAACACGTCAGTCTTGGAAAAGAATGTCCGTGTTGCCAGTAGGCACAAAAGAAAATAACACCCAATATTCTAAATTCAAATTCGATGTTTAAAAATATTATCTGGATATTGCCTTTTCTAACACTAGTAATATTTAAAGGGGTTAGTTTAGACAATTTAACTGAACAACTTTCACTGCATGCATCGAAAAACCTCCAGTCTAATACATTTCAGTGGATTAAGTGCTGCAGTTTTGTGTGAAATAGCTTTTTTTTTTCTCCATAGTGAAAGTTGTTTGATGGTCAAAAACGGGTGATGGTCAACCCTAAAGACGCCTATACACCCTAGGCATCGATCAATGCGGATTGTTACGAGTAGACTTCACAATACACATCAGAATTTCTTTTCGTCAACCGTACTAAATTCCATAGAACTTAGTGGTACAGGATCTACGAATAAGAATGTATAGAAGTGTAAACTACGAATAAGAGAATAGTGTAAATGAAGCTCAAAAAGTGGCACCAAAAAAAGTGTACCGTGTTCTAAATTTGTTCTTTAAAAACTGTACCTAGCCGCCAAAACTCATACAACATTTGTCATTTTTCGTTGGGTGTCAAAAATTATTTCGATTTTGTTTAGAGTTACTCTTCTATAGTTATTCTTATTCGTAGTACAGGACAGTAATCGAATTGCCGCGTAGTGTTTCAGTCGCAAGCTCTCTGCCGGCTATCATCTCTCTAAAATCAAAAAGGGTTAGTTTCTGTTGTGTTTTACTTAAATCAAAGCATGCTCCCATATTACTACTTAGTCCAACGAATATTACATACACTAAATCAGTTTTACAACGAAAAAAGTTTCTCTTGCAACGAGAATGGACTGGCGGTTGCAAACGGAAGAATTTCCACCGAGTGCTGGAAGGCGGTGGAAGGCTTTACTCAAAATATGAGTGCTGAATAAGGCCCTAAGCAACTAGATATTACAGGAAGTGCTAAGTCCGGAGTGTTAAGAAGGTTTAAGACAGGGCAGGTTTTTAAATTTTCTTAAAGATGCTGTGGTTTGCTGCTTGTGCAAAGGGCGGTGCGGTGATTCGATCCAAACTTGGACCAAACTCTTTCGTATGAAAAAAATGTTGTGTTAATTAAGACCAAACTATAGTGACTTCCTCACTTTTTGCTATTAATAACCATTGTTTATGTGTTGCGAACCAGTTTGAAGGTCACTAAAGATTGGTTATATTTAACAAAACATTTTTTTCAGTGTGTAGGTATGGAGATTAGTAATACAACAGACTTTTCTGTGAAAACAAAAACATAGTGAGGAAACCTACAGTCTTTAATTTCAAGTGACAAAAAGTACCCATACCATCACAGTACTATCAAAGATACTCTTTCTTATATTATGGTATGGTACTGTGTTGATCAGAGATTGGGCACTGAAAGAGAAATTTATATATTCTGAATATTCTATACCTATTTTAGAATACAACTGACAACTTTGTATGGATACATTCATGAAAAATTTATACTCTACTAGTTTTTAAAATTTCCTTCAAAGTAGGTAGGTACTACTAACACACGGTACGGTATCTGAACTGTGAGATAACAATCACATTATTTTGATTCAATTCGATTTAGATTTCATAAATGCATTTTTCTTACTTTTATTATGAACTAGTGTTTTTCCGCGCCTTTGTCCGCACAAACTATATACCAGATTTTAAGTCAGATCATAAGCTATCAAACAAAAAAAGTTTAATCAAAATCGGTTCAGTAGGTTTTGCGTGATGCGCGAACAAACAAACAAACAAACAAAAAAACAAACAAACAAACAAACACACAAACAAACAGACAAACAGACAGACAAAATTTCTAAAAAAGGTTGATTTCGAGTCAGGGATACCTAAATACCATATCGTAATATTTTTTTTTGTAAATATCCTCAATGTACAGACACACTTCAGTTACAGTTTTATAATAGTTTAGATTAGATGAATTTTACTAACGTAACCTCTATCATTCACAAACCTCTATGGTTCATCTCAACCGTGTTGAGTATCTCTGAGTAAAGTAAATTAAATTAATTTAAATTACATCCTAGGAATAGTATAAAAGTATTATAAACCGACATTCGTTTTAATGATCATTACGTTACTTCTTCAAAATAAATTACGTTGCCATCTTTTTGTTGAACGTTGTAATGATGTTGCTTTCTGATGTCGTGGTTAGTACAGGAAGATGGAAAAGTGAAAATGTTTAGTGGATTTTGTAATTCAGAAAATATTTTACAGAAAACTACTATCGGGAGATTGGATATGCATGAAAAAATAGCGTGTCCTGCTCTCGGCCTTTGCATAGCTAACCATAAACCAATGATTAGTGACTGAGGCTAAACGCGTGCTTATTTTACACAAATATGAATTTTTTTGGTAAGTTATTTTCAAGAAGTCCGATCTCTAAAAAACTGTTTACAGGCCTTTGTCCAGCAGTGGGATGATGAAAGCTAATTTTTTTGTCATATGTTTCAATATTACATCACAACGCTTTCTGCATGGGATCAGAAACTTTTGCATTGCCAGTAATTTAAAAGTTACAATTAATTATAGTTATCATATAAAATATGACAATTAATTATGGTCGCTATGTTTGACTTTACAATATAAATAAATTTTCATAATATGAACACAGAAAAGATACCGACAAAGTTTTATCTCCGTACTAGGTTCTACTACTGGGGCCTAATTCTGCTAACGATTTTTGTGTTACAATACGAAACAGTTCCGTTATTTTGACACTAATTTGACAGTTTTCGGGTAAAAAAAAGATGTTCTTTTTTTTATAACGTGATCGTAGAGGAAACGGGTGAACATTGTGTGTAGCGTTGTTTTACGTACAAACCCCATCCGATCACGATTCAATACCGAAGCAGGGGTAGAAACATTTTTAATTATTGTTAGTTACCTATTTCTTGTAGGATTGTAAAAATAATAGATAGGTAAGCATATTTTTGTTGTATTGAAATTATTGCACATACATTTTTTTCGATTGGTTGCTGTGCGAATAAAATATGTTTTCCGGAAATTTTTCTGTTTAAAACAAATATTTCAATTTCAATTTATTTATTGCACACACAGACTTAAAAGTATTTCTTTCAAGTCCGTGATTGCACATCATAATGTTACAAATGTGTTAATATAGTCGAAAGCTAACAGTTCAAATTCAACAGTTCAAATATAACACAACGAGGTGGAAGTAAAAACATCTTAGGGTGGAAGGGACTTTGAAAATGATAAAAATGTTGAATATTCTTTACAGGGTGGAAGGAAAAGTATCATTAATCTTCAAACCACATACTTACTCTACCCATCAATCTGAACAACTTTTACAATGGGAGCAAACCTTTGAAATAAAAAAATAATTTGGTGTCCCATTCGTTTGTGTCGAGTAGGTATTGCAGTTTAGTATGAGGCAGCTGATTTTTTTTCGTTCTGACAGATTTGCTCCCATAGTTAAAGTTTTTCAGTTTGATGGGTAGAGTATGTGGCTTAAAGGTTAATGATACTCGTACTTTTCCGCACACCTTGTATAACACAGTTCCGTTAGGTACTGACAGTTTTTTGTCAGTGCTTATAATTATTTTTGTTATTACTTAGTTGGATTTTTTTATTTTAAGCTAGAAGGTATATCAAATATACCTTCTAGCTTCATCATAGTACCTAAATCAAATATTTTCCTAAAAAAATACTAATATACATAATTATCCATCTTTCAACTCTAATACCAGACATTCAAAATCCGGCTATGTGGGAGCCGGACTCGCGCGTTGAGGTTTCCGTACATAGACACTTAAAAATACATAGTTAAAATCAGATTAATCCTGTAGAAAAAGAGACAACGCAAAATACGAAACAGTTTGTTGTTCATTGGGCAATTGTTTTTAAATAAAAAGTTAAAGTACTTAAAATGCACACACTAAATAACCGTTAACATTTTACAAAATAACAAAATTCAGATTTCAATTCCTGTTTCCAAAATATTATCACGAAGTTGAAAGGTTGCTTACCTCTGCTGTTTTATTTGGCATGCCTACTCTGTCAAATTCGTGTCAAAATTCATTCAAAACCAAAGCGTCAGATAAAATTATTTCATATCATGCAAAGGAAAACATGAGGAAAACAATACATTTTCAGGTACCATGACTTTTTAGATGAAGTATTAGGTACGTATTCTTCTGCCAGAAGCCTCCTCTCATCTACATTTATGAAGGTAGACCTCTAGCCAAGGAATATGCTACTCTCTACCTCTCTACTCTCCTGCCCAAAGCGGATGCATGGAGGCAAGTCAGAGGTATACTGTCTAGCTAGTAGATATCTAGTTATCTTCTGCCACCGTCTTCGTTGACCTATGATCTAACTTAACGAACAGATAGGTAGGTTTATATTCTTCTTCTTATGGTGCCATCTCCTATCGGAGGTTGGCTATCATTAGGACTATTCAGACCCTGGAGACTGCAGCCCTGAACAGTGAGGTGGTGTTCATATCGAACCATTCACATAGGTTTTTAAGCCAGCCTTCTTCTACCAGGCATTCTTCTTCCCAAAATGTTCCCCTGCAAAATAATCTGGAGAAGTTTATATTTAAATATCACTTCTCATAATGTGACCGAAGTGTTGTCATTTCCAAGGTTTTATAGTTTTTAGGATTTCTAATCTCTTATTCACCCTCTGCAGGACCACCTCGTTGCTAATTCTATCTTCAATAGATACCTACTGTCGTGTATTATCAACTATCCGGAACATGGGGAGTTGTGTGCTTAATATGCGAGTGTACCTTCTAGCTAGACTACGGACGGAGGCTTCATAAATTAAATAACACTAAAACGGTCACCCATCCAAAAGACCTACCTATCCAACTTCGGTGATCTTTTTACACTGTGAATCACCTCTTCACCTCTCCAATAACACATAGTAGAAGTGATTAACCTACACAGTTCATTATGCAGCACCTATATTTTTTTATAATTGAAACAAATAGTTAAGTAAATTTATGAAAACAATTGGAAAACAGTGACAAGTGTTTACTATTGTAAAATATAATATGTATCTTGGAAATTGGATTTAGTAAATAAAACAATCCAACTTATTTAATTTATGTTTTATTTAGTATTTTTTTAATTACAGCATTTGTCTTCGTTCGAAATCGACACTAAGGGCGGCGGCGGCGTTATATTATAATACACTTGAAGATTTTTAACCCCATCGAAATGATTTGATGATGACGAATAGTTCAAGTACCAATTAAGTATACTAAGATAGTTTAATCGCTGGCGACACGATGGAACTCTGGATCAACTCTGGATACTGACACAAACCACTTCTTGAATAATAAGATCAATCACCAAACTAATCATGACTTCTTATTAATATCATACTCGTATCTAAGACTCTTGGTTCAATCTCTGTTGAATATTCTTGCTCCTTATTACATCTTTGTTAGAATATTATATTTCTTCTTTCAAGTCCGTGTATTGTTATTGAATATATTTTTATAATAGGTATTCGATTTTATTTTTATTTTACTGTAAGTTCTGTACATTTTCTGTAACAGAGAATGGAATGTAAACTTGTCTGTAAATTGGTTCAAATGCCTTGCTGCCTTTTCTTATCAAAATTTCAAATCGTCGAGCTTATTTAGAAATTTTTCTTTGTCTGAGGCATAGAGTACTGTAAACTGGGGGGGATAGAGCGCCCTCTTGCGAGTCATTAGTGTCACCCTGGGTACTGTTGCGCCATCTATTGGCAGTGTGCTACAACTTTAGGACTACACACACACATACAAGTACCAGTATTCACACATACATAATATTAAGGTGACATTTTTTAAGGAGATGATCAGACCATCAAACTGAAAAATCTTTTTCTATAGGACTAACAACGGTATAGCGAAAAAAAAACAGATTTTGTATGGAACAGCTGATTTTGTTTGCTGATTTCGATATTAGTCCCGTAGAAAAAGATTTTCAGTTTGATGGTCTGATCACCTTCTTAAAAAACCGTCACCATATGAAGTATGAACCTGTAATCACACCACTAACGAAACATTAAACTCGTCTGTTTCAAGTTTAAATTGAACAGGCAGCCGCAAACATTCTTTATTTAGTGAAGAATACTTTTATTAACAAGGTATAATTTTTATTAGCAGTTACATTACAAAGATACGCGCATGTAAAGGCTACCAGCAGCAATTTTGAAGCTGACGAGTAACAAAACAGAAACAATAACTTTAAATCTAAAATAAAATGTAAGAATGTGAATCTCATTTTTAATCATATATTTTAAAATCATTATGTAGGTAGCTACTAGCTACGGTTAAGTATAGAAATTTATTTCTAAAAGAAAAAGAATACATACCTATTCACTTATTAGAGAAATACATTAGTGAACATTTTTATGGATTAACTGATTTTTTCAATACCGACTGCGCATAGGGCATTCATTTCATTTCATTCATACATCAGCTGGGCTAGTATTACGCCTTGTATCTAGTTCGTTCACACGCAAATAGAAAGAGAACGAAAGCGTGACAGCGCTGTATCACGCTGGCGTACTGCTATATCATACCGGCGTACTACTAAAAAGAAATCGAGCCAGTCTATCAGTTTCCAAAGTAATACATATTAATCCGTCTAAGCCCTTATAAAGTGTATAAGGAAAAGTATCATTAACCTTTAAACCACATACTCTACCCATCAAACTGAACCACTTTTAGTATGGGAGAGGAATCTGTCAGTACGAAAAAAAAACAGCTGTCCCATACATTTGAGTCGAGTATTGCAGATTAGTATGATCTGAGCTGATATTTTTTTTGTTCTTATCGGTTTGCTCTCATAGTAAAGTTGTTCAGTTTGATGGGTAGAGTAGGTAGGTATGTGGTTTTAAAGTTATAAAATACACAACACAATACATAAACAATTGTTATCGCAGGACATACCTTCCACCAGTGCCTGACCGATTAATATTACATTCAATGTTAAACACACACACACCCCGCACACACGTGACATTCACAACTATTGAAACTGTGCTTTATAACATCAGGGAAATCAACATATGTAAAAAATAAACAGTAAACACTTAGATGGCTATGCTTATTATAAGACACCCTAAACAATTCTCAATTAGGTAGGTAGGTAGGTTTTATAGGTAGTTCCGGGTTAAACCGTAAAATAACTGGGCTAAACAGGAAAATATACTTAAAGACTGTCCTTAACTTTTTGCGACATTAATATAATTAATATACTTACCTACATTTGCAGATTTTGAAAAGAAAATTTGGCAATTTCTTCAATAACTTTGTTACGATCCTATTTCTTTTTTTAATCCTTTTTAGAAACGGGATCGATTAAATGAAACTTTGGTCGGGGTATTGTCGCATACAAAATTAGGACTTAGAAAATTTTGAACAAAAAACAATGGCCAAATGTAACATTCGGGATCCGGGGGATGCTCCCCCCCCCCCTAGCTAAACACTAGCTAAACATTAGCAATTCGGTACTGGCGCTGTGGTCGCAAGAAACCACCAAGAAACCTAACATGCTCGTCGCTTCGCTCCTCGCTAACCTAACCGACTGAGTTAGATCGCGCCCCCTTCCCTTTATAAAAACATAATTTATGAAATATCTATATAACCGAAAAATTAGCTAATTTTTCGAACCCCTGGGGTACCCAGAAACCCTCATGCAAAATTTTTTTTTTTTTTTTAATTTTACAAGTCTAGCCCCCATACTAATTTCACCCGGAAATTCATACAATTTCGCTCAAAATTGTTTAAGTCCCAGCTCCTTTAAGACATTTTGCGTTTAGAACATTCCGCTTTTAGGACATTTTGCGTTTAGGACATTATACATAGTGTAAGTCATTTCGCGCTGTCAACTTAGGTCATAATGCGTCGAGTCCCATATAAAATTAGCGTTAAAATTTTCTCTTTGCGACACCCTAACCGAAACATTTTTTATCGTTTAAATTGTAAACTTTTTTGCTAACAGTTACTTTTTACAAATTGTGCAGGTCTAAATGGTTCAATAAGTTAAGAATTATTTTCTAAGAAAGTTTTCCTGTAGCTACAATGGTTAAGGTGCCTACCCTGTCAAAAAATATATATTATTCTGGTACACCACGTCCCCAATATTACTTAGCTAGATAGCTTAGCTCCATAGTAAGATTATATCCTTTAGTATCCTGATTGAAAGAATTGGAATTCATGTAGTTATCCCTGGATGTCGTCGTTTTGTCACTGCAAGTTTGGCAGGATGTCATTATACCTTTATGCATTTCTTAATTACCCGCAGGGTTCAACATGCTCTTCGGTAAGCTTCTGGCGGCATTTAAGTACCCTTTATCTTTATAGATTCTATATAGATTTATCAGCTTCATAGAGCCCTCGTAAATAACATTTCTATATGTTTCCCGTGTTTTCATCATCAAAATCAACACATAATAGTGAAAGTATGATGAAATAAGTGGTTATTATGATAACTTTTTTCAAATTTTCACCAAATCAATTCTCTATTCCTTTCCTTTTATGAGGTATTCTCGTTCTGTATCTTCAACCAGACTGTTTCAGTTCCATTTGTGGCAAACCCTTTAATTCATCTTTGACCATGTCATATTTTAAAACATTTCATCTAAAATTGATGTGCACAGCATAATCTTCTGCATTCTTTGGAGACGGTTTTTCTTAATTTGTTTCGAAATTAATTTCTTTATGCCTGGCTCTAATTTTACTGGGAAGATACTTTAATATTTCGGGGATGGTACCTAATGCCTCATGTTAAACCATATCCTTTTGGGCTTCATGTGTAAAGGCTTAGAGATAACATTTTTTATCTAAATTGAATCATCACATCACCCATTTGGTATTTTTCGTTTGTCGAAATTGCATTTCAGTAAATAAAATTGTGCTGCTTATGTCATACCACATGTAAATTTTTGGATAAGCCATCAGGACATCATCACAAAGATTTACAGGTTTTTCAAACCATATTTAAATAATTTGGTCTTCTTTTTAAGCTATGTAACCATTCTTAATCCTTTTTTTGAGTATTTATTTTATATTTTATAATAGGCACTTAAGCTGGGATGTGGGTGTTCTCCTTGACTCTGTAAATAAATATAGAAAAACAAAAATTAATAATGTCAAAACCGTACTACAACAACACTAACATTATAACTAGTGATCGGGTGATCGGGCACTGATACCTAAACTTCACTTTTATTTTACACAAAAAATAATACGGACATGTCTTTTAGAATCCGAACAAGTAATATTTTTTAGTCTTCTGTTCGTATAAAATCCAATAAATTAGTTGATTCGATCACTAATCTGTTAGATAGATAATCAATTTCACATATTTTTTATTGATATTCCATTTGTTTTGAATAAAATAAAGAAGCTGCTATAAAATAGCCACTGTTATAATTTCATCAAGTTTTTCCCGGGATTACTTATTTATTCAGAAAGGAATGTCCATTAATTCTATTCTTTATTTCAAAAAATGGCTGCCATCTTGGGTATGTGATGATTTTGCCAATGTCGAGTTTTTATAGCAAAAGTGCTTGACGTTGTACGGTTGTATTGATATTTTGGTGACTTCAAGTCAAGGGTTGTTCTTATAAAAGAACAAATTCCTGAGCCACCACTGGAGTTCCACTGTGGACCGGGGATGGGGCAACCGACGCGCACGTGACCACCCAATAGCAGACCCACAGAGCAACTCTCCATTTATTCTTCTTTCGTGGGAAGATTTTTAGGGCTATTAGCGCCCGATTATCCGATCACAGATTATATAACATCTAACTAACCAAACCGGGACTCGAACTCAGAACTTCTGCATAGCTAGCATGCCGCAGTGATACAGCACTATCACACCTTAGCTCTCTTTGTATTTGCGTGCGAACGAACGAGATAAAAGACGTGATACAGCCGTATCACGTGTAGCATACTACGAGTGCTGGTTTGTTGTGGTAACCATTAAGCGGGCAGTCTCGCGAGAACTTCCCGGCAAGAATTCTCGGCGAGAACTTTCAAGGAAAATTACTATGGCTTAAAACGCCACGAGAACTATGAAGGGAAATAAACACTCTCGTTCTCGGCTGTTCTCGTGCTTGGCGAGAATGTAGTGCCCGCATTAGGCACACCAACCGTGTCATCGATTACCCAGTGAACATTTTTATTATAAGTACCTAGTTACAAGGTAGAGATTCGTATTTGAAACTATATTTACTAACCTTTCATGTAAAATCCGCAATCACAACGTTACAGTTGGACATCTTGTAAAACTTAAACAGCGATGAAAAGCATCCAATACATATTGCAGCACAAATAGGTATCGCAATGAGAATCTAATGATCATCTCCAAGTACTAATTTGCGACCGAAATAACTTATTATAAGCTTAAAACATCAACAAAAAACCAAAATAAACGCTTACAAATGAAAACGACCGTCATTTTAAATTTTTTGACCGGTACAATGTTGCCAGCAAATAAATCTTGAAATGGCTAAAAACACTTCTGAAAATGGCCTAAAAAAATATTTAAGGCCTCCGCACATTGCAGCGATATTATCGCTGCGATTTTGCGATATTTATTTCCAGTAAATTTTGTATGGGGACGCGCGCGATCCTACACATTGCCGCGATATTATCGAGCGATAATATCGCTGCGATTTGGCGATATTTGTTCTCAGTACATTTTGTATGGGGACGCGCTCGATCCCACACACTGCCGCGATATTATCGCAACCTGACGCAATCTCTTTCGACTACATTCAGTGGTGGGGTGCATGCGTGACGCGAATCGCGGAATCGCTGCAGTGTGTAAGGTGACGCGATATCGCTGTCGATAATATCGCTCGATAAAATCGCTGCAGTGTGCGGAGGCTTTAACTTCACTAATGATCATGAAGCTAACAGAAGGACCTGAGAGTGAGAGCAGGCACGTATCTAGGTGGGTGGTTGGATATGGATTTATCCCCCCCCCCCTCATTTATCAGAACAGTGATTACGGCGACTTCTTTTTCATTGTTTTTTATTGAATATCAGCCTGAAAATTAAAGTCTTTCCCAAAAAAAACTGGTGTTTCATACAAAATATCACTACCAATTCGCTCAAAAAAAAAACACTAGAGAGAGATATATATTATAGAGTCCACTGGCGATAAGAGGGCTGGCAGTTACCTTCGCCAGCGCATAAGCTTAGCGATTCAGAGGGGGAATGCTGCCAGCGTTCTAGGGACCGTCCCACAGGGGGAGGCTTTGGAGGAGGTTTATAGTATAGATTGTAGGTAGGGAAATTGACGAAGCTTGTAGCAGATGTACGGGATGTATTTATTGACGGAACGTTCTGTGGATCTGAGTGATTTATTTTCTTTGACGAAGCCTGTTGTGGATGTGTTTGATGTATTCGTTTTGACGAAGCCTGTTGTGGATGTAAGTAATATATTGTCTTTGACGAAGCCTGTCGTGGATACGCACTTTGTCTTTCTTAAATAAATTTTTAAATTAAATTTATTCGCTCAAATGTATGGGAAAGCAGATTTAAAAAAATTTTAATAATGCAAGTCCTGCAGGGCGATTTTTGCAAGTCACACGGTTAAATCACCAGTAGAAAATGCCAAAATTACTATGGAGATTATGCGTCATTTAAACATTATTTTGAAAATTTGAAAGTCACACGTTCAAGTCAGCAATAGAAAATATCAAAATTAAGGGGCCCATTCACTGCAGACATGTAGGACTGCTGACGCAGTTTCATACATTTTGCGACTGACTGATAAACTGATAATGTCCTTTGTGCAACTGTAACAATGTCATAAAATCTTTTTAATGGCAGTCAAAGACTGACTGACAAAGGCTGACGAAAGGTCTATGACAGTAAAAGGCATACCGAATAGATTCCGAAGGGACTCAAATCGGCCCACTAGGGGCCGAATTGGCAACACTGTTAAGTACGTCAAAAACATAGACCGCAGGATGGCATATGTATACTGTTGACGTCTCGCTTCTTCTTAAACACGTTTGCAATAAGTGTGAATACGTCAAGTAGAGTTTTATATGTCTTCTATTTTTTCTTTAGTTGAAATTCGAATGAGTCTGCGTTTCAAAACGTGTAAAAATCACTCGGTGGAATGTCTATACTTCACTCTAGCTTACATATTATTCGTATACTTTTTCTCCCTCGTAGTGGCAACCCGAGTTATTTTTACACGTCGTGAAACGGACTCTGATAGAGAAGAGCTGTCAACGGTCCGACTGTTATAATCGATTGATTTAGGTATAACATTCCGCCACGCTCCAATATCAATTTTTTTAATATAACTATGTTACATGAAATGTATTACTAGTTACTATTATTTATTTATTTTGTTAAAAAATGCAATTTTCTTTAAATCAATAGATTGTGAATACTGTGTCATTGCAGCTCTATCTTCCAAAAAGTTGGGAAAACTGCCTAGAGATGGCGAAGCAAAATATTCAGCAGCCAATGAAAACGTAACTTTCCCGCACCTGGTCTGAGGTGTAAACATAAAAATCAATATTTTACTAATTGACATTGACGCACTTCACTTTTATCTATAGGCACTTTTTTTTCCAGAGTAAAGCATAAAGCTTCTTGCGAAAAAGATGTTATTTGGAAGGATTTATCTTTTTTGTTTTAAAACCTCTTTGTTTCAACTTGCATGATAATGTCGATAACGATAATAAAGTATATTAATCTATCTATAGAATCACGCCTCTTTCCTACTGGGGTAGACAAAGACTAGGATGCGTCATTATACACCATGAAATCGGGGTCGTTTTGAAGTAGGAACAGAGTGTTAATACCATCAAATTGTACTTTTACCACTGTAAAACCAACTTTTAAATCTTTAAAAAACCTGCTATTTCATACCTTTTTGTCAAGAAGCTAATTGCACTTTCTATGGAACTGCAGTTTTTTTTTCGCGATATCGCTATTGGCTCCGTAGCAAAAGTTGTTCAGTTTGATGGTCTGAAGTACCGTCTTCCGGCTTCAGAACGATCTCGATTCCAGGGTGTATACTGCGACCCTGACATGCATCTTTCGCCTTATTTACATCCATACAATTATTTTCATACAAGCCCGTCGGTTCTACATTCTAAGTTCTAACCTATTCTTCTTGGCCTTGCCCGTTCCCATTTTATTTGGGGTCGGCCCTCCGTGTCATACGTCTCTAGGCAGCTCGGTCCTGGGTCGTCTCGTTGTTGACTTGGGCTTCTTTGAGGTTCTTATTTACTAAGGACATCCATGTAATTCGGGGTCTTCCTCGTCCTCGGGGTTCAGTATCGATATCTAGCACTTTTCTGGTCATGTGGTCGGATGGTCGGTCGATTCTAAGTTCTACCCTATACCAACACTTTCATTCATATGACTCAACAGTAATATTATCTTTTGTTAATCCTCTCCACATAATCAAACAAACTAAACAATTGCACTCAACGTAAACACCAACAAATTAAAAATTCGGAGCGTCATTACTGAAAGTTTCTGTAAAACACAACGTAAATATTCGGAGCGTCAGTTGTGTTTTACAGAAACTTTCAGTAATAAAATTATGGGACGGGTTCGAATTCGCAGATACGGTATAGGCTATGCTATGTACACACGGCGACACATCAAGCTATACAAAACCAAAGTAAGCTGAACGCGCGTAGCAGGAGTAACGTGTAACGTAGCGTGGCCAGCTTATTTTGGTTAAGTATAGCTTGATGTGTCGCCGTATGTACCAATGATCTATAAGATGATATGAAATGTTCTCAACCACGAGAAAACTAAGATACGATAAAGATACAATATTCTGAGGGATAAGTAGGTGAATTGGGCGCGCGTGTTGCAGTTGGGCTAGAGCCTCCACTAGTAGGCCTATCTCAGGATACCCCATAGTGGGGGCTGGAAGAAGCTAATAGTGATGAAAACTAAGTTTGCTTTCAATTTGGTACCAAAATCAGGGTTTGTATTTAGTGGCTGTTTGACGCAGATGGTAGGAGAGCATAAAAAAATTTTTTTTTTCCAACAATTTTTAACGTTCGTAAACCGTTTGTAAAAAAGTACCTCACGACTAACTTTTATTTTGACAGCTCTAAGGGCAAAAAATCGTAATAACATTGGTTAAAACAAACGTCAAAGTTACTTACAATGTTCTTACGTACGATCTTTCCTCGTTTACAATCACGTTACGATACAGTAGAATACCAAAAGTCACTAAATAGTATGTAATGTCAACGGAACGAGATTGGAACAAGATAAAAAATATGTCAACAGAATTCCATTTTAAAAAGTGACGTCATTACGAACCGATTACAATACGAACCAGAACCAGTAATGTGTAAAATAGGAGAATTAGGCCCCATTTCCCAAGCACTTTTTTAGAATAAATATCTGCGAGAAAAGTTCGTCTAATTGTTAACCTATCGTCCACAAAAACATTTTAAAAGGAACTCTTTCCCATACTAACTTCATACGACACCTGCAAAAAGATTTTACATTACAAAATAATCCATCAAACAACAAAACCAACACGCCAAAAAAGCCAATAAATCTCAAATTAAAAAACAACCCCAGCAATCACAGCATCGACAAAATTTTAACGCTACTCACGTAACGAAACTGACAAATTACTGGCCACTGGTCAGTCTAAACGAGGCACGGTCGCATGGTTGTGATGTATCGTGTCGACCATTTCCGCCGCCAACCGGAACTTCCGGTTAGGCAATAGACCGAGAGAACAGTCGGGGAAACTGTCTATAGTATTTGATTTAAGTGAGATTTACTGTAAAATTGGGCTTTAACATTTATTTAACACAGACCGTTGGCCAGCCATTGAGTGTTACACTTCTGGACTACTTATAAATTCGCAAACATCAAGATGCAACGTCGAATACGAGTCCCTTTTTTTAATGGAGATTAAGTGGATGCATATTTATCCGCACGAGCCGAAGGAGGCGAAAGAAACGAATTTTTAAATTATTTGTATGAAGGTTTCTATGATACCCCGCAAACTTATCCCCAGCGAATCGGACGAATCGTCAGAAGAATAAAATAGTTATTTGTTATGCTAGGCTGCAAAGTTGCTTTTTGGCGCGAGTACTTTTATTGAAACCTGAGCAAGCGAAGGATTCTAGGATTGAACCACGAGCGAAGCGAGTGGTTCAAATAATAGAATCCTGAGCGCTTAGCGAAGGTTTCAAAGGTACGAGACGCAGAATAACTTTGCAGCCGAGCGAAACACACAATTTTTCACCTCACAACAGCGAGGAAAAAAAGTGAATTGCTAAAAAGAACATTTCAAAAAGTTTTTATTTTCGTGCTGGCCAGTGTCATGAAATAGTTATTAAGCATTTTTAGTGGATTGGCGGTATATAAAAATATTGAATAGACAGATTCGAATTTCAAAAACTCTTTGCACGCTAGCGGATAAAATACACTTTTGCACTCAGATTTCGAACGATAAACAGAATCTTTCCGAGCTTGTGAGGTGAAAAAAGTTTTTATTTTCGTGCTGGCCAGTGTCATGAAATAGTTATTAAGCATTTTTAGTGGATTGGCGGTATATAAAATATTGAATAGACAGATTCGAATTTCAAAAACTCTTTCCACGCTAGCGGATAAAATACACTTTTGCACTCAGATTTCGAATGATAAACAGAATCTTTCCGAGCTTGTGAGGTGAAAAGTATATTCGTTTCGTTGGCCTCCTTCGACTCCTTCACCGCGATTTAATGCATGCACCCTAAGACTGTCAGTCTCCTTCCGAAAAAGCAGTTTTAAAGTTTTTTTATGGGTACTTTGTGTTGTAGATGTGATCAAACATCTGTTTTGTTACGTACCTAAATGAGTTCCATTGCTTAAGCTAGGTCTGTCTCCAATCCGCACTGGGCCCGTTTGGTGGAGTTCGACCCACCCTTACTTACGAGAGTCGACTTTTGCCCAGCAGTGGGATCCTACAGGCTATAACTTTTCTTATCTAAATGTGATAAATAATGCAATGTGACTACTATTTTAAAATGTTATTTAGTAGCGAGGGAAAATAAAATATCCCAAGATACAGATCAATTAATCGGTAAGAAAACGGAAAAAATTACCAGTGTTTCTACTGGTTTTTTTTTTATAGTAGCTTTAAAATTATCTGACAGCAAGTTGACCTCCAACTTGTCAGTTACAAAAGGAATTTGAAAAAAAAAAATCTTCAAATTTTTATTTCATAACACTTCTCTCCGCGAGTTTACACTTACACTGCAATCTTCCATATTTTCTTTCAAACTCCGCGATGAATACTACGTGAGTTGCAAACAAACTCTTCTCTTTGATTTTTACTTTTCAGCTAGTAGAAGCAAAAGCATTATTGGAATATATATTATACAGGAAAAATTGCACATTGGAAACATTTTTGGAAACGTAATCGCGAAAAAAATTATTCACAGAACTACAACGTTGAATGATAATATAATAAGGTAAGGCTACAGGGCAAACTCTTATCCCGATCGTCTTTGTTTTAGGCTCAAATTGTAGCTGACTAAATTGTCCAGAGGAACATTTCTCAAATTTTTAATAACATTCTTCGTTTTCAAAATATCGAGCGCCAAAAAAAAATTAGAAAAAAAATGATTCACTATTTCGGCCATAACTTTTATCTTTTTTGACTTTCACGAATAATTCTTTTTGCAGTCCTTACAGCTCTGGTGAATACGCGTCTTTTGAGCCAATTTTGAATATAATAACTTCACAACTCTCCGAGATATAAGGGGATCGCTCTTTTTCGTAAAATCGGAACCTACACTGGAGCGAACGAAAAGACATGTAAAATTTGGTGTGTACAGTTATTATTTCAGTTTCATTTATTTATTTTAAAACTTTATTTTACACAAGGAAAAACAGATGAATACAGCATAAAAGACAAGTACAAAGTTATAAGTTAAGACAGTTTCGTATGTAATATTATAGATACGTAAATTCATATAACTTATTATGTCGAAACCATGTTCATTTAATTGAGTAAACAACGAACAAATTAATCTAATTAACATTTCTCGATCAATAAATCTCACCTACGAGTATTTCCGTAGACTTCGTTGCTTGAAGCAACAATCACAGTTGTAAATCAATAGTCTGAACTGGAGTCTGGAACTACGTTACATCTATGCATTGCTTAAGGGTAATATGTGGTACAAACAAACGTGAAAATGAAGCATAAAATTATTTTCCGGCTGCCTGTCATCTTCACTGAAAAAAATGTTTTGTTTGATAATATAACCAAACTGCACATAATCAAACATTTGGTTATAAATAGCTTAACAATCAATCAATCAATCAAATATTCTTTATTTTACACCAAAAACAACAACAACAACAACAATTGTCTATTTATAACCAAAATGTTCGGTAGTCACTAAAGTTTGGTTATATTATCAAACAAAACATTTTTTTCAGTGTTCGTTTGAAAATTGTCCTAGACGAAATTGCTTTTTTAGTTATTTCTCTTCGTTTACCGATTCACAGTCGAAGTTCTATAATGGAGGCCACAAACTGGTAGGCGTTGTGTGGGATGGCCGGCCCTGGACCGACGACCTTACAAATGATTCTATGAGCGACTGTATGAGGAAGAACGAGGGTAGAGTTTAGTGGCGCGCCTTGAGAGATGCCTATGTTCAGCAGTGGACAATGAAAGGCTGATGATGAACCTGTGACAAACTCCTTCACGAAATATACAGGGTGTAGGGAAAGTATCATTAACCCTTAAACTACATACTCTACCCATCAAATTGAACAACTTTTACTATGGGAGCAAACCTGTCAGAACAAAAAAATCTGCTGTTCGTTTTAGTCGAGCTGGTCCCTATTGAAGTTTAGTATGGAAAAGCTGTTTTCTTTGTTCTGACAGGTTTGCCCCCTTAGAAAAAGTTGTTCAGTTTGATGGGTAGAGTATGTGGTTTAAAAATTAATAAACTTTTCCTTACACCCTGTATTACATGAGCATGCTTATCTATGTATATCTGTCGTCATTGTTTCTCTTCTTCTGTTTCTTCGCTTACTTCTTCTAAACCACGCAACGGATTTTGATACGGTTTTCACTATCATTTAGAGAATGTGTTTATTATAAATATACTTTATATTATAGGTCCTACCCACGTGAAGTTAGAGCGGGTCATTAGCATACATATAAAACTCAATGTTTGTCTATTTGTACGTCTGTTTGTCCCTAATGCGTTCCTATACCATTTATCTAACTGCGAAGAATCTTTGGTGGGTTGTAGTGCAGATGCCCGCGAAGTCACCTCACAAGAAAAATCCGCATTGCACATGGGCACAGCTAGTATACTTTATTACTAATTTAACAAAAAATTGCAATTCCTCTTAATTTGTATTGAAGTATGTTTCACCTTAAGGCGTATCAGCCGTGGACCACTCTCCTCTCACTCACACTCCATACTAATCGATGAGAAAGAGCGCGTGGCTCTCCGGTCAGAATTTTGCTGTTTTCTTTGAAAAATTCGATGATTTTTTATTAATTTCGAAAAAGTAAAAAAACCACATCATTCTAAATTGTATTGTGAACAATATAGTAAATTTTCATTTTGTTCCGATTAAAAATGTAAGAGTAAAATGGTTACAACTGGAAAAAAAGGGGTGACTTTAGAGTCCCTTTTCTTCGGTTTTATTCATTAAAATCGATTTCTATAAAAACCACATCACTTCTCATATCCTGTAGATGGTTCAGTTTAAATTTCAGCTCAAAAAGTGTCATAGTTAATGAATAAAATGGTTACAAAATTACCCAAAAGGCAGGTAGCCCCTTAAGTTAAGTCTGTGCGGCCACGTGCTAACTGGTGAAGCATTAGCAACTCGTTTCAAATAAAAAGGTCTCCCGAGGGAACCCTTATAACAGCGGTTCAGGAATGAAAATCGCTTGAATTACAGGGCTTAGTATTTAGAAGGAATGTTAGCAAAGCTGAAAACTTACAAGTTAACCTTGGCAGCTTAACTTTGCGGTTAATTACTTGTTGTACTTAACTTGACGTTCAGAGCTTTAAAAGAAAATTATGAGTATTTAAGCTTCAGAAACTATAGTTTAATTTCTTTGAGACTGATGTTTAAAAAGCTGGAAACTAGTTGGTAAGAACTGACCGAGCTATAAAGCTGTTTATCAGAACAGAAGCAAGAGTGGAAGCGAAGAGGTGAGATAGGAATAAACTACCATAGAGATTTGTTTCTTTTTCAATCTTCACTAAGGTCAAAGATATTGGTATAAGTTTTCTTCACTTAATGCTTTGATGTCTTGCACAACTCTGGTTAGAACTATATACCAAACCTATTCTGTGCTCTGGTAGATTATATGGACCTTATATGTATAGGTTAGTATAAGTGCAGGCACATTAATGCCGAAACAATATTCAGATTCCTGTTCGCATTTCTTTCAGTAGAAATTACAATTAAGCATCAAGAGTACAAAGTTAGAAAATTGTATAACAGCTTTTAAAATGAATCCTATAAAGACCAAATCTATACAAGGTGTTACAAAAATACAAATAAACATTTAAGGGGGTGGTTTAGACCATCAAACTGAACAACTTTCACTATGGGACCAATATCGAAATCGCAAAAAAAAAAAACGGATGTTACATACGCTAAACTACAAATCTACTCGAGCTAAATGTATGGGAAAAAAGTTTTAAATGATTTTTTTTACTTTTGTATGATTTTAAGTCACACAAAGAACATTTAGCAAATATGCAATAAGTACTTGTACCATATTATTATCCTAAAATAAAATTACACAAAAGACGCTGTAAAACCCTAAAATCTTAGCCCGTAGAGAATATTAATACTTTAATGCAATAAGACTCCCAATTCAAATGTAAATTAAGTCCGTATTCGCACTTCTGGGTCCTTTGTAGAGACGAAATTAATTATGATCCTTGACGTTTGAATTTAAGAGAATAAATACAATTTTAGCTTCTAAATAGAGGTAAAGGATACTTTGTTTAACAGCAGGGTCTTAATTTTTGAAAGCCGATAAAATAATGAACGTTTATTACGTTACAAAAATGTTAAAATATCAACAAAAGATTTGACGTTTTATAAGTGGGCTTCAGCCATTTGATGCACTGTTTAAAATAAAATAATAAATAAGAACAGTGCTGTAAGGTCACACCCTGGACACTTCATACAGGGTCCTTCTTAATATGCTGACACTTTTTTAAGGGGATGATCAGACCGTCAAACTGAACAACTTTCTCTATGGCATTAAAATCGAAATTGCGAAAAAAAACAACTGTTTCATACAAAATTGCAAACCTTCTCTAGTATGGGACAGCTGATTTTTTTCGCTATTTCGATGTTGGATACAGCCCAAGGTCGCCGGTAATTTTACCGTAATCTACCTAAATATACAAATTGGTATTTTCCGAGTCTTTTCGGTATTTATGTAATTTTGCATCCCTAGCAGGGACTGCCCGTACTGTATACGTGGTAAAGTACTTTTTCTTCTACTGTGGGTAATTATAGTACTAAGAGTCTACCTATCAAACTGAACAATGAAGGGTAGACTCTTAGTTTAAAAGGATGCTAATGATATCAATTTCACCCTGTATAAGGCGTGTGTGGAAGGAAATATTGGGAGAGGCAAACCTAGATCAGATCAAGGACGTCATTAAAAATGCCAGGTTAAAAGCAGCCGGAATCGACGGGAATGTATGACAAGATGTATGGACTTAGAGAAAGTAAGAGAGGTGTGCCCTCTGGGAAGGGTTCGTATCGGAATGACCTATAAGCAAAGTGTCCTACGCATCACAACGTCCTAAAAGAAAAACGACCTATTATCATATCGACCTAAAAGCAAAACGACCTATTATCAAATCGAACTAAAAGCAAAAGGGCCTAGAAGCAAAACGTCCTAAAAGCAAAAAAAAAAGGGTGTGAGTTTATGTTTGTATGTATGTGACTGTGGTAAGGCTTTAAAATCGGTAACAACGGTTTGTAACTAACTGTCAATAAAAATGTTTGAAAAGTATACTAAGAATAGAATTTGAGAACCAGTTGCAATGCAACTTAGTAAGTATACACGAAACTGTTTATGCCATTGCAAAAACTTTGGCTAGCCACTTCGTTGTTTCCATTGTTTGAATAATACCATACTAGTTAACATAATATTCACGAAATAATTAAAGTAAAAGAGTTCATTTTTAATTTATTACTGAAAACTTAAATGAAAATTCATTATCAATTAAATAGCGGGAACCTCAAAATAATATGTTATTTTTATTTCTATAAGTAATCGTTATGACAAGTCAGAAAGCTGGAACATTAAGTAAAATTCCCCTTGCCATTTCAGTCAACGCCAAGATTTCCAACGACTCTGTTCATTTAAAATTTTCCACTTAATTATGCTAATCTAAGTGAAGTCTTACGTAAATTAAAATAAAGTCCAAAAAATGTTCCCTTTTCTTAGTTGGCTGCCATGAATATTTTAATGTTATCATATTTATCTAACTGAGAATTTAATTTGGAGAGATAATAAGCTCCCGTGACTCTAATTTTACTCCATTTTCGAGACGGAAGTTTAAATAATTTAACAAAGTATTTTATTATATAATTATCCTTGAGAGAAGAATAAATCGTTTTAAAGAAAAAAATAATTTTTCAACATGATCAATGAATAATTATAATTTAATATTTCGTTTAGCAAATAACTGGCCCGCGATAAATCGCGATGTAAACATCGCGAGAAAACCTGGATTACTTCTGCAGGCTGTAACAAAACAGCCTATTAATGCACAACTTTTACGATGGAGGCAACTTCGAAATCGCTAAAAAAAACAGTTGTTTTATAAAAAACTGCAGTACCTGCTCACGGACCTGAAAAAAAGACGGAAGAGAGAAACACAAATTTTTATTTGTGTGCGTGTTCACGAACTGTCACGCGGTACATAATTGTGGCAGGGCAGGCAGGGCAGGGCAGGGCAGGGTTGTAGGACCTGCGCCTAGAGCTAGTGCATCTGTGTGAGTGTAGGTCCCTTGTAGAATAAACGAAAATGTAGAACCTTGCATGCTTCACATCTTTTTAGTGTCACAATACGTCCGTCTTTTTTTCAGGTCTTACTAGGCTCAAAAATGAATGGGACAGCAGATTTTTTTTGGACATTGTCTCCACAGTTCTTCTTCTTCTTATCGTGTGGGCAGCAAGCCCTGGTGTCAGAGATTTTTCAGACTGCCTTACGGCATCCGACGTGGTTTTTATGTAACGACTACTACCACCAGAAATAGTAGCCGGGACCAACGGTTAACATGCCATCCGAAGCACGCATCTTTCTTTTTCAGACAATCACGTGATTCAGCCTGTAATGTCCTAAACAACTGTGGAAAAACGCACAAAGTGACGTATCACTAGGTGTCCCCCGTGGGAATCGAACCCAAGACCTCCGTATCAAGAGCCCAATGCTGTAAAGTGTAAACCATTAGACCACGGAGGAGGTCTGCATAGTGAAACTGGTTCAGTTTTATGGTCTAAACCACCCCTTTAAATATTGCCAGGGTGTTTTGTTACACGTGTCTGAAAACCATTGGCAGAACCACCTCATGGGCTGGGCCCCTTGCACGTAGAAAAAATTGAAGATGGGGCCGAAAAGTTCTCAAGTGGCGACCGCGTACCAAACCGTCTCAAACATCGAAGCAAAATATCGTGAGGAAACCTGCATTACGCTGAAGAAGAAATTCTGAAGCGTATGTGAAGTCTGCGATCTGCCAACTGCGATCGCCAACCCGCCAAGCCTGCCAAGTGTGGCGATTATGGCAAATCCCCCATTTTTGGGGAGGCCTATGTCCAGCAGTGGACGTTTACCGGCTGATATGATGATGTGAAGTCTACCAATCCGCATTGGGAACGCGCATCCTCCATAAGGGTAGGCTTGTTCTCTGCAGTTGTATGTATGTAGGCTGATGATAATAATGACCGCGCACAGAAAAACGCAGCGTGGGTAGCCCCCCCCCCCCCCCCCTCCACAAGGTGGATCGACGACCTGGTGAAGGCGGCAGGAACCCGTTGGATAAAGGCAGCGCATGACGGGTCGTTGTTGTGGCGATCCTTGTGGAAGGCCAGCAGTGGACGTTTTAACTGATGGTAGATGATTATAATATTCTCCTTCTGTACTCCACAGCAGGGTTCAAATAGTACACATAAAAATTTTACTTTTAAAATTTCAGTATTCCGTCAATTTCAGTCATCAACAGTTACCGAAGTTCTGTGGGTAACAATTCCAAAAACCGCCTACGGCATAATATGTTTCATACCGATACCTTCATCCGCCCAAATAAAATCCCTTTCATATTTTCCACCTTTGAAAATATATTTCGTGTTAACACAAAGGACTTTTTTTGCAGATTTTCATGGTGATTGACATTTACACGTGGTTTTTTTTTTCTCATAATAGTACATTGTCGGCGTGAAGTATCAAAGGCCAGTGGACTTTTGTTGAGAATGATAAATGGATCGCCCATGAATAGATGGTTTGATTGAAACTTGAGTTCGGGGTTTTGTTGTTTTTGTAAGGCGTCATTTTCTAACGAGCGCTTGTGACGCTCGTAGCTATAAAAGCTTCACGGACAACGTAACCTATAGACTTTTTATCCGAACATTTATAAAAGCGCTCGTTGGCGTAGTGGAGCTTCGGTATCGGAACCGGTCACCGAAGTTAAGCAACGTTAGGTCCGGTT
Organism: Agonopterix heracliana; assembly: GCA_963693445.1. NCBI lineage: Eukaryota > Metazoa > Arthropoda > Insecta > Lepidoptera > Depressariidae > Agonopterix > Agonopterix heracliana. The sequence continues at coordinate 8,341,441 of OY856332.1, forward strand.
AATCTTTGGGTGGGTGACCGTTTAGTGGTATTTCATCTCGAGCGTTTCCGTGCTTCGGAAAGCACGTTAAGATTGCGTTGTAACTATTCGTTAAGCCAGCTTGAAAATTCTCTAACAGCAAGTTGACAACTAACTTGCCTCCACCAACACGCAATGGGCCCGCGTGGCGGAGTATGGCCAAGTCCCTCTCACCCTTATCCGTGAGAGGAGGCCTTTGCCCTGCAGTAGAATTCTATAGGCTGTTACGAGTATAGCCTATAGAAAACTTAACTTAGTTATCTTTATAAAAATCTATTTAGGCTGTGTAAGGAGAGTTGCGATTAGCGCAAACATTGTAACCATCTTTAACAGACTAATCCGACTTTTCAGCAACCATATTAAAATTATTTTCCTTTGACATGCTTTAATTTTATTTTCTCGCAAGCAGATAATTTAATAAGGATAAGAATATGTTAAGGCCTTTGGAAATCTACTGATGTGTTAACTACGTTTTTTTTTACAACAAAATGAGATGGGTTTAGACCAGCACTTGCTGTAAATTATTTTAACCCTGCACGACAAGAATACGCCCGACAAAATACATAATACAATAAACTTCAACCACGAAGCATCAAATCTAGTTACCTACTAGTAAGTAAGTCACTGTTATATCTCAAAGGATATTCTACAATTGTCTACTGATTTCTAAACTAGATTAAATAGTTTCTCATCCCGTATTTAGATACGCTCACGTCTTGACAATGTGTTCGATAACTCCGTTTCATAACTACTAGAGCAAAGTACTATTCGTAGTCTAGTTGTGCAAAGTCCGAGTCCAAGAAAAAAGAAAGATAATACTTTAAGAAATTAATTGCCTTAAATGGCTTAATGGCACTGACACATATTATTCTGTAGGAAAATTCAATTTCTAAAAGTCCTAACATAATATCATAAGTGGAGAGAGCCAAAATGATGGACGACTCACGACATCCCATGCACGGCTTCATTCCTGCGCCGCAAAGGTTGCCAAGCCGACGCAGCTTTATGAAGTGTGTCGATCCACTAAATACTGGCCCAGCGCAAGCGAGGTGTACTCTTTGGCGACAAAAAGTGTCCCTCCCAACTCCATTTGTGCCGCCGTCTGAGAGCCTCCCGCCTGGACATGACTTGCCTTGGGCGACCTGGAAGTCGTAAAACCGACTTCGAACCCAGGTCGGTCGCAGTAAGGACAACATGTTCAGGTGGGGATTCTCGGATGCGCAAAATGTGAGTTGCTTGTGTGGAGCTCCACAAACGATGGCCCATCTCACATCGTGCCCTGCGTGCCCTAACACCTGTACGCAGGAGGAGCTCATGACCGCTAGCGACGGTGCAGTATCGGTTGCCCACTTCTGGCAAGGTACTATTTAGCGACTTTGTTCAAAATTTGAAGTCGACACGATAAGAAGAAGAAGAAGAAGTGGAATAAGAACATGAACATTTTAGAGGCTTTCTTAATATAATGTTCTATGGTTTTTAAAGACATATCACACTGAAAATCTTTCTCAATGGAACGAAATCACGACAAAAAAATCATCAGTTTTGTATGGAACAGAAGATTTTTTTGCCGCGATTTCGATGTTGGTTTCATAGAGAAAGTTGTTCAGTTTAAAGGCCTCCGCCTACGAACAAGGCCTCCGCTCATTGCAGCGATATTATCGCTGCGATTTTGCGATAATTGTTCTCAGTACATTTTGTATGGGGACGCGCGCGATCCTACACACTGCCGCGATATTATCGAGTGATAATATCGCTGCGATTTTGCGATAATTGTTCTCAGTACATTTTGTATGGGGACGTGCTCGATCCCACACACTGCCGCGATATTATCGCAACCTGACGCAATCTCTTTCTACTACATTCAGTGAAGGGCGTATGCGTGACGCGAATCGCGGAATCGCTGCAGTGTGTAAGGTGTCGCGATATCGCTGTCGATAATATCGCTCGATAAAATCGCTCGATAATATCGCTGCAATGTGCGGAAGCCTTTATAGTCTGATCATCCCGTTGAAATATTTAGAAAGACTCTATATAATAAATTTAGTATGCCAAGTTTAGCTTACTTCTATAGTTAAAATTATAGACACAGACAAACAATTAATTAATTAATTTAGGAACCTTAACCTTCATGTTTTATGATTCTTAACCCTAAAATCATCACAGCCTACCTATACGTCCCACTGCAGGGCACAGGCCTACCCTCTAGGAGGGTGTATTATGGGCGTTAGTCCACCAACGCGTGCCCAATGCGGATTGGTAGACTTCTCATACGCATCGGAATTTCTTCTTCAGCGTATCCAGTTTTCTTTACGATGTTTTCCTTCACCGTTTGAGAGCAGTCGGTACTACGTACATAAGTTAGAAAAAATCATTGGTACATGGCATGTGGTCCATGCGGGTTCGAACCCGGACATGATTGAGAGTCCGTTCCTCTCCGCAACGCGCCACGGGGCTCGTACCCTATAAATTAAACAAGTTTGCAACAGAAATAAACTAAGTCAGTAACAAGATAGAGTTACTGATAACCTAACTTATAAATACCTTACCTCAGAGTTTCCATCACAAAAGATATATTTTCCAAACCCCTCTTCAAGTAAACTATTACAAAAAATTTTCGCCGAAAAAATGCCTTCAAAAGATTTATTCCCCCCAACGTACCTTAAGGAGACGTGATCCAAAAATTATAAACATCTTTTGACTTCTCAAAAAGGTCTCAAGAGTACCCTTAGGGCGATAAATCAAAAGGGAATCTCGTACCAATATAAAGGAGTATATATCAAAAGAAGGGTAAAACAATCTACTGGTACAACCATGGATGAAGTAAGGAAAGAGGTTACAGTCTGATTTTTTAAATAAAGGTATTTAATCCTTTGGTTATTTGAGAATTCTTCCAACGAAATAAAGAATGGTACATCTAAATACATTTACTCACGACCGCATTCTCTTTGTCAGTGGTGGTAAAGTGGAAAGCCGTGGTGGTCCAGTGGCGAGGTAGCCTTGCCTACCGCGCACGAGGCGATGGTTCGATCCTCGTCAAAGCCGACTCGTACCAATGAGTTTTTCGATATTTATGTGCGATTTGTAACACCACAGGCTTTTCGGAGAAGGAAAACATCGTGAGGAAACCTGCGTGCTTCAATTTCGAGTCATGTATTGTACCTACTGTCCATTATAAGTAGGGACGGGCTCACTCCCCGTCATACTGGATAGTGTTTCGGTACTACTAGTGAAACGTGGACGTTCTGAGGTTTCAGACTATCCCCTAGGGGAATTACAATGCGTATTTTCTTTTGGGGTAGTCAGAAATGTTTCATTTAAATGTATTTGTTAAGCTAAGTTAGACAATGTTACCTATAATACTGTAAAAACACAACATATCGAAAACGTCTCGATTAATATATATTTTTAGTCTTAAAACCTTATAATAATAGATCAACACAATACCACACCCAGAAATTAATAAAAAAACACAATTGTATTATGTGGATTAAATTAGATTAGATTACCAACATTTTTCAGCAATTCATACAGGCTTCCACACTGTTAGAATCTAATACGACACCTTGGTACAGATTTTTATTAAAAACTGTTTAAAAGCATTTGAACCACATGTATGGTAAAACACAAAACATTACCCTCCGTTGGCCGCCGTAGTTGGTTAAAAAGAATTCTAGTTTCATGTTAGAATAGTAGTCGAGAGCCATAATTCAAGCACTCGAACCTTATCGACTTTTTGACGATATAGACACGCTCTTACAGTTTTTCCAATCGTTCTCTACACGGGATTTATGTAAATCACTTTTGTGACCTACATATTTAGTTCTCACGTCTTCACTAAGTCATCATCATCAGCCTATACAAGGTGTTTCATAAGTAAGAATAAATTTTTAAAACGCTCTTAAGACGGTTGTTTAGACCATCAAACTAAACAACTTTGTCTATGGGACCAACATCGAAATCGCAAAAAAAAAATTTATATCCCATACATAGTCTCTAGTCGATTTGTAGAGTATATGCATAAGTAGTAATGCTCTAGTCGATTTGTAGAGTATAGAACATATTTTTTCTTTTTCGTGATTTCGATATTGTTCCCATAGTGAAAATTGTTCAGTTTGATGGTCTACACCACCCCCTTAAAGGTTTATTTGTACTTTTGTAACACCTTGTATACGTCCCACTGCAGAGCACAGGCGTAGGCTACCTGAGGGTAGCCTCAAGGAAGGTGCATATAGACATCCGTCCACCACGCGTGCCCAATGCCGATTGGTAGACTTCACAAATGCATTGGAATTTCTTCTTCAGCGTATGCAGGTTTCATTACGATATTTTCTTTCACCATTTGAGTTAGATTAAGTTAGAAACATTTTTTTTACATTAATTACATGGCGTGTCATCCGTGCGGATTCGAAGTTGGGCCTCAAATTTAGTTCCCATAGATCTCCACAACGCGCCACAGACCGCTCAACTTCACTGAGTAGATATAGCTATTTTTTTTTTTTTTTTTTTTTTTTTTTAACCTGTTTTGTCAAAGCCTGTTTTGTCAAAGCCAAAACCTGTTTGGGCAAAGGTCTCCCCTTAGCTATTAAACATTATATTTTATTCTTATAATCCAAAGTGTCATACCTATTTCCGTGAGGTGTCCGGTAAAAGTAAGTCACAAAAGTTCCGAACTAGGCAGCCAAAAAAATCTCGAAGAACTACAGAGACTAATGGACCCAGGCGGGTGTCGTAAGAGACTGACTGCCAACCTCTAGGAATGGAGAGGATCCTTAACGAAGAAGAATACCAATATACGCCTGGAAATTGAAGCATGTTAGTTTACTCGAGAAATCCTTCATTAACTACCTGCCGGTTTTGAGTAACTTTGTATCCATTTTATTAATTAACTATGACACTTTTTGAGCTGAAAAATAAACTGAACCATCTACAGGATATGAGAAGTGATGTGGTTTTTCTAGAAATCGATTTAAATGAATAAAACCGAAGAAAAGGGGCTCTAAAGTCACCCCTTTTTTTCCAGTTGTAACCATTTTACTCTTACGTTTTGAATCGGTAGAAAATGAAAATTTACAGTATTGTTCACTATACAATTTAGAATGATGTGGTTTTCTTACTTTTTAGAAATTAATAAAAAATCATCTAATTTTTCAAAGAAAACAGCTAAATTCTGACCGGAGCCACGCGCTCGTTCGCATCGATTAGTATGGAGAGTCGTGGTCCAGGGCAGATGCGCCTTAATAAGCACTTTAACAGAAACCCAACTAATTAGCGACACCCAGACATTTTTAAACCCCTTTGCCCTCAGTTTACTCGCAAACTCATATATTTTCATCTAGAGCAATAAAATTTACATACAAAATGCAGTTTTGCTGCGAACGGATTTCCCCGTCACGTCCGTAATATTTCGTTTGCAACAAATTCTCTTGATTTATTTGCGAAAACAAAACACTGACAACATTGTCCTTTTATAGAGTTTTTAGAGTGTATTTTTGCATAAAATTTCGCACCGACCATCCGTCATAAAAAGAGACAGGCAATATTAAAATGAAATATTCTATTTTTGTCACGCGTAACTGAAAAATAAATGTTTGAACAAAGCCTCTGTCAGATCGGAAGCCCAGTGCCTCCCTAAATTGACTTCTAACCTGTTTATACTCCCATGGGCGCCCTAGAGCCGGTTCCTTACTATCCCACTGGGAGGGTCGACAGCTCGACAGTGCCCAAAGTTTTAGCGTCCGGTAAAAAAAATAACGCTACAGGTTCTAATCTCAAACTGAATCTATAAGGCTTTTTTACTATTCAGGGTGTAACAAAACACAAAACTGAACAACTTTCACTATGGAGCCAACTTCGTAATCGCGAAAAAAAAAAAAACAGCTGTCCCATACATTTAAGTCGAGTCGGTACAGCAGTTTCGTATGGGACAGCTGTTTTTTTTTTCGAGATTTCGAATTTGACTCCATAGTGAAATTTGTTCAGATTCATGGTCTGAAGCACCCCCTTAAGTATTACTGGGGAGTTTTGTTACATCCTGTAGAAATCACAATAGTAAATGAATTAATAAATTTTAAAGTTTCGGTTATGATTATGAATGTAAGCTTCTTTTTCTTCTTATCGTGTGGGCAGCAAGTCCTGGTGTCAGAGTTTTTTCAAACCGCCTTAGTGGGATGACACGCGATGACGCATTGACGGAGAGGCAGACGTCAGTCCGTAGAAGCATACGCAGTGCGTCAGTCCGTCACCGTGTGTGCTTCTACGTGCGGTTTCATACAACTCCTTGCTTCACAAATGACGGATGTTTGCTGCTCCGTCAGTGCGTCATCGTGTGTGAACCATAAAGTTATTATACCTTACAGGAATAGAGCAATAAACATGGAGTTGTCAAATGAAACCGTTTTTGGATGTTTTTTGGAGACTATTCGCAGGCAAAAATTCTAATACTGTCTATAATTCTGAGTCTAACATGAAATCGTGGATAGATTAATAAAGTAGTGTCAGTATATTTTACAAAGTTATCTACGATTTCACTTTAGATTCCCAATTGTTCACGGAAACCGATTTGTAAAAATTGATTAGTGACTAGAAAACGGTTCTATAATATTGCCTCGCGTCACGTATCTTTTTCTATTATACAGTGGTGCCGCTAGGTACATCTCGCTCTATCAGCTGTATTTTCATCTATTCCTGGTATAATACCTTTATGGTGTGAACACAGTTACGGCCTTTGACGTAGTGGGATGAATGTTATGATATAGTGAGATTGAAGAAATAAAAGCAGAACGTACAGAAAATATACTTTGGCGAATGGAAAGTATAAAATACAATATTATAAGCGCATTTGTCACGTGTAATGCCCTCGCAGCGTAACATCCGCTCAGTAAAAAGGAAGCTACTGCCGCCCGCGACGGAACCGAGCTGCAGTGAATAATATCTTTTCAAGTTTTTACTAAAAATTTTACTTTACCCTTTTTTCCGACTAGGAAAGCCAAGCCAGCCCGATTACAGCCAAGAGCGTGAAGTTTGAACGTAACTATTTTATTTGTAAAAGAATCTGCTAAGTTTTCGAAATAACTGAATTCAATTGACGATCAATAAGCCAATAACAGCGTTCAATTCCTGATGACCAAACTCGATGCATCTCTTCAAAGCTTATTCATTAAGGACTTGAAGTAGAAGATGTCAAGACCTCTGACATACATACATACATAAACTGACGACCGTAATCCCTTTTGGGATGGTTAGAAACATTGCTACAACTAGGTACCAACTTTCTGTTTAAGGCGTATCTGCCCTGGATCACGACTCTCCATACTAATCGATGCGAAAGAGCGCGTGGATCCGGTCAGAATTTAGCTGTTTTCTTTGAAAAATTAGATGATTTTTTATAAATTTCTAAAAAGTAAGAAAACCACATCATTCTAAATTGTATTGTGAACAATATAGTAAATTTTCATTTTCTTCCGATTCAAAATGTAAGAGCAAAATGGTTACAACTGGAAAGAAAGGGGGGACTTTAGAGTCCCTTAGGTTTTATTAATTAAAATCGATTTCTAGAAAAACCACATCACTTCTCATATCCTGTAGATGATTCAGTTTATTTTTCAGCTCAAAAAGTGCCATAGTTAATGAATAAAATGGTTACAAAATTACCCAAAACCGGCAGGTAGCCCCTTAAGAATGTAGTTGTAGCAATGCTCACATTTAGCAATTTAAGTTTCAGGATGGAATGACGAGTAAAGTCTTGAGACTTCTGACAAAAAGGAAATAATAGCTGGGAGCAAACAGTACAGATCTAAGATTTAAAAAAATTGTACTGGACGGGACATAGACTTAAACTCTAGCGATAGACTTGCCCTTCCATAGAAGCAACATGTTCCACTTGAATGAGGTGTCCGCACCTGATTGATGTTCCCGAGTTCACTTCGCCACTATGGAAATGACAGACCGCAATGTGTCATTTTGTGTTGTTTTGTGTGACATGTTGTTTGTTTGAACGAGCTTGTCTATCGCTAGAGTAATATGTCTATGGGACGGGACTTGCTTGACACAACACCGATAGGTCCTAAAATCTTCTGTAATGAGTTCATCTTTTCTAAAAAATGTTAATAATCAATAGTATTTGGAATCCACGGATTTTAAACCAATAATAACTTAAAACTAACATTTGATTCCGGCAATACCTACCATTTGACCGATATTGCGGGTGACCGCTAATGAAATCATTGATTGATTAATTAAATTAGCATGCCAACGCAATATTTTTATATATAGGGTCCAACTTAATATGCTGACACTTTTTTAAGAGGATGATCAGACCGTCAAACTGAACAACTTTCTCTATGGGACCACTATCGAAATCGCGAAAAAAAAATCAGGTCTTCCATACAAAACTGCAAACCTACTCGAGCCAAATGTATGGGGCGGCTGTTTTTTTTTTTCGTGATTTCGATGTTGGTCCCATAGAGAAAGTTGTTCAGTTTGATGGTCTGAACATCCCCTTAAAAAGTGTCAGTATATTAAGAAAGACCCTGTATTTAGATAGAAAAGACTAAAGACAGATTGACTCAGAGCCCAAAAATTTAAAATCCAAATATGAAAGCGACGGCGTTCTTAAAACCCGTAACTTTTTCAAAAACTAACCGAAATTGCGAACTTTGCTATGTTATCTCTCGATTTTAGATACTAAGCCTCCAGTCCTACACAGAATCGAATTTTTTTAATTTCTAAATGAATATTTAGAAATCTACCTCTACGTTTGTCCGGAATTTTTCTGTTTCGGATATTGCTTAAATAAATAAACTGGGAATTTAGGAAACACTTTACTTAATATTGTAGCTTCTTCTCGAAGAAAAAATGTACCAATCACGTTAAATAAACGAGTGTATTACATTTCTCTACGATCCTATACTTTTTGGAGTTGAGACGCGCTTATTTTCTGTAACAGTTAATGCTACCAGTAATAGGTTCCACAAACTTTTAATACCAGTATATATTTTTTTGTAAACTGCCCATTGAGAGAAATTTTTCTATTTTTGTGCTACCTATGTCTTATGGTATTTGAGTTGCCTGTTCGACGGACGGACGGCCGAACGGACAGAAGTGATTCTATAAGTGTTACGTTTTGCTAATTTTGGTAAGAAACAATTATTATTGGTTATTACGTACTTTTATATAGAAACGATGTTTAGAGATAAAGAAAGAGTGAAATAATAACATACATACATACATACATAAGCTCACACCATTTTCCCATGGGGGTAAGCAGAGACCACGACACGCTACTCTTATATGTATAACATAACTATTCACATTCAAACATCTTTTCTTGCACTTCCGTCGGTTGAGGATGCTACGCACTTGTCCTTTCCGGAAAAGATCGTTGATTTGATCATGGTGTGTAGATGTTTATTTTTGTTTATCAGGGTGTTTGTTTGTGAAATAATATATCCCACTATTATGGTAAAGTCCTATTCTCAAGAATAAGGGTGAGAGGGAATGAGCCATAGCCAAGCGGCCCCAGTGCAGAATTTAATAAGTAGGTAGAGAAAATGAAGTTTATACAGGGTGTTTCATAAGTAACAATAAATTTTTAAAACTCATAAGGGGGTTGTTTAGACCGTCAAACTGAACAACTTTCTCTATGGGACCAACATCGAAATCGAGAAAAAAATTATTTTCAATCCCATACATATTTTAGCTCTAGTCGATTTGTAGAGTATAGAACATAATTTTTTTTTTCGTGATTTCGATATTGGTCCCATAGTGAAAGTTGTTCAGTTTGATGGTCTACACCACCCCCTTAAATGTTTATTTGTAGTTTTGTAACACCTTGTATACAGGGTCCTTTTTAATATGCTGACACTTTTTTAAGGGGATGATCAGACCATCAAACTGAACAACTTTCTCTATGGGACCAACATCGAAATCGCGAAAAAAAAATCTGCTGTCCCATACATTTGGCTCGAGTCAGTTTGCAGTTTTGTATGGGACAGCTGATTTATTTCTCGATTTCGATGTTGGTCCCATAGAGAAAGTTGTTCAGTTTGATGGTCTGATCATCCCCTTAAAAAAGTGTCAGCATATAAAGTTGGACCCTGTATGAATCGCACTCTTCAATCTGCTCTAACTCATTCTTTCCACAATTGATCAAACCATCTCAATCTGCCTTTTTCTCTGTTCAATACTGCATCCTCATACTACGTTCTCTAAAATCTTCTCTCCGTCTTCAACAGCCTATCATTATCAACTATAATAATAATAGCAAGGCCTCTCCCTGTTAATCTTTCGTAAAAATGTCGGTGCTAAAATCTTTCTCGTCCAGCTTCTCCCAGCTACCTCAGCCATTACCCTAGCCCATTAGGGCCCATTAGGGCTAGGGTATCTCACACTACGTTTGCAAGTTCGTGATCTCTTCTCATGAACTTAAATATTGTATTCCAGATCATCATCATCATCTCAGCTGAAAGACGTCCACTGCTGTACATACGTTTCCCCCTGAGGATCGCCATAACGACCGGGGCTGCAATCGCTGTAAATATTCGGTGATTGAACCGTGACTGGACTATGAAAACGTACAAACAACTACGTACTTTTAATACATTTGGTATTGCGCTAATTACGGTACTGCTCTTGACAGCCGTTAGAGCCGTTTTGACAGACTTCTCAGAAGTTTAAAGGCTGTCAGTTACATAGAGTTTAGCGCGATACGTAATTCAGGACAGTTTAACAGTAATTTGATTACAATATGATTAGAACTGAAATTTGATAAGAATAGAACGTTGATGTTTTAACTTAGCGCAATCGGGCTCCTGCGCTGCCCTCTTCCAACGGGTTCCCGCCGCCTTCACCAGGTCGTCGGTCCACCTTGTGGCCTGCCCACGCTGCGCTGTCCGGCACGCGGTCGCCACTCGAAAGCTTATTCCAGTAGGGCTCGCATGCCACCCCCGAGAAAACGATAAAAATCGAGATGTGCCTCCATCCTTATTATTTGACGTATGCCAGAAAGAGCGCGCGCGACGTTTTTCTCGTTTAAACGCTTTGTCGTGGCTGGCATGCTAGCTGTGCTGAACGTAATTCAGATAAAATATCGGAACTGTTACTAAAAAAACACTTCTCCCACCTCTCTATTTCAAGAGATTGATGCCACGTAATCTGGGCATACATCATTGCCGATAGGCTATTTGTTATAATTCGACTTTATACAGGGTGCTGAAAAGAACGATGAAATTGTAAGAGAAATATTGGTGGAGTGATTGATTGCTTAGGCTTAGCTCGGATGTGAAAAAGGTTATTTTTCTTTTTTGATCCAAGTACCCTCTAATTATTTATGTGGCAGCAATAAATTAAATAAAAGATGAATTTATGAAAATCATGTTTTACCCTAGTCGTGGGTGTTTGTTTCTATTTAATGTTATAGCTTTTCCCCGTAACTTCGTCCACATTGAATGCCGTCATCGTAGTAAGATGAAACATGAACACACCAGTTTATGTAAATATTTTTAATACACTTTAGTTACATTTTTAACCGCCAACGCAAAAAATATTGGTTTTACTTTAACTTAATGTTTTGTTAATCCGGCCTTAGAGTGTTACTTTGCCCCGTGTTATGTTGTTATGTAGAACTTACCTATTCTGTGTCCGAGTTTAATATTGTTGAATTACCTTCAATTTGGATGTATGTTTGCACTAGAGCTTCCAATCCCGCATACCTTCGCGGGATCTCGGTATAAGCGAGATCAAAAATTTGTAATGGTGCGGGATCTCGGTATAACGGGATCCCGCATTTTATGATAAAACTGGTTAAAAGTTACTAGTAAATAAAATATTGCATCAATAGCATGCTTTAGTTTAGAATAATTTTGCAAACAAAATAAACGAAGTCGAGAAGGATGAAAGAATCAAATCAAAACAAACAAAATGGTCGTCACGCGCTGCGCTGCCGAGCTGTCAATTTTCGGAAAAGGATGTGCCCGTAACTATTTTCAATCCTGCAAATCCCGCGGGATTCGGCATGCGGGATCCGCATTAAGCGGGATTGAAAAATCGTGCGGGATATCGGTATTTCGGGATCTCGGTATACCGAGATTGATAGCCCTAGTTTGCACTGTACCATACTATTTTAAGAGTAGATTTTAAGTTTCTCATATAAGTAAGTGATTTGTAATCTTATGGGAAATAAATTTCTCAAACATATTTTTATAAGTTTTAATCATGCCTGTCGGTGTGTCGCTGTGTCTGTCTGTGACATCTTAGCTCCAACTGTCATTCAATCAAGTCGACTGACTTCGATGCCGTTATTAGAGAACCATTTAAAAAAAAAAAAACATCTGTTATCACTTGTCAAAAGCTGTTCCAGTTTCCGTTCACAAGTTCCCTTTACAAAGATGCATACAAGACAATCCCTTTCTATTCAAATCCCCCTATCGGTACAGACTTAAATCCTTGTTTACAGCCTATCAATAGACAGGGGATTGGGTACAATAGTGTGGTGAATAGACGCCCAGCACTGTTGAGTACTAAATCGTAAGTCTCGTGTAAATACCGGATAGAGAAGGCTGGGCGATTGACTTGAAAGCTGGATTATACAGGGTGTAACAAAACACCAAAGTTAGTAATACTTAAGGAGATGCTCAGACCATCCAACTGAACATATCTCACTATAGAGCCTACGTCGAGTAAAAATAAAAAAATCTGCTGTTCCATACATTTGAGTCGAGTAAGTATAGCAGTTTGTTTGAGACATCCGATTTTTTTTTACACGACGTTGGAGCCAATTTGAAAGTTGTTCAGTTTGATGGTCTGAATCTCCTCCTTAAGTAAGTATTACATGTTTTGTTACAGCCTGTATACAGGGTGTAAGGAAAAGTATCATTAACCTTTAAACCACATATTCTACCCATCAAACTGAACAACTTTTACTATAGGAGCAAAACGTTCAGAGCAAAGAAAAAATCAGCTGTCTTATACGATTGCGTCGAGTAGGTATTGCAGTTTAGTATGGGACAGCAGACTTTTTTTTGCGCTGACAGGTTTGCTCCCATAGAAATTTTTGTTCAGTTTGATGGGTAGAGTATGTGGTTTAAAGGTTAATGATACTTTTCCTAACACCTTGTATAAGCTTATACTTTGTGCATTTGTTTGTAAATACCTTAGCGTGTAATTTCTCTGTGGTACCACCAGTTAGTAGATTTTGGCGGGTCAGAAATTGGTTTTTGCGTAGTGATACCGTCCGTCTCTCAAGTTTGGTAGCTGCGATTAGGAGACAACAATTATAATATTATTGTAGTTCCCAGTAGTTCCACGGTACTAGTGGGAGTTGTCAAAAAGTCTCACTTGTTGTACCACGGAATTTCCAAAGCTGAATTACTGGGAATTAAACGTATAAAAGCTACTAATGATATTGAGATTTTCTATCATCGTACAGAAATCTCTCAGCTAGGTATTGTCTACAAAAGGATCTCACAGCCTTATTCTCCCAATTAATTTCGTAGACATCGATTTCCTCAACACAATTCTAATTGAATCCATTGAAATATACATAGCTAATCAAATATCAAAGTTGATTTGCCCTCCGCTTGAATGCTCATCTTGATTAAAGATCTCAATTAAATTACTTGATTTGTTAAAATCTTTACAGCGATCCTTTTTCGGTACAATTGCTTCAATTAATGTCTCAGAATTAGTTTCATGGAACGAGCGATTTGATGAACCGACTGTTTTCTTAGGCCTGAAATTTCTTTCTTTCTCGGAAAACTCCGGTGACTTTTGACAGTTTTGTGAATCGAGACTTTAGATTTCATAAGAAAGATCTTGTTTACTCTTCGTTAGTAATTTCTTCATGAAAACTATAATAATTAAGCACATCACTCTTCATAAAACATGCTGCTTACATTGTGAAGAAACCTGCATATGCTGAAAAAGAAATTCTAACGCATATGTGAAGTCTACCAATCTGCATTGAGCACTCGTGGTGTAAGGGCGTTAAGCGTACACCCTCTCTAACTAATATAAGTAAATAAATATTACATACCTACCTAACAACATACACATCACTTCGGGAAGAAATTATCGAAATGTTCTAAGCTAAATGTCAGTGAAAACCATGTCAAAATTCGTTCCGTGGTTTAAAGGAAATAAGCGGATAAGAAACAGACAGAAGGACAGACGAGAGATAGACTTTGTGATTTACTATTTAGAGATAACATTGTTACAAAAAAGATTCAATCAAGCTCAAAACTCTATTATTTATTCTTTCTCTTATATGTCTACCCCAAATAAAATCGACATGATTAAAATTTTCAACAAAATAAGAATCGACAACATTAGGCAACGAATTTTGTAACCTCATCACATCGGTAATATTAGCAAAATAATCTTTGTTACTAAAAAACAAAGCAACCGGTGCTGTAACTTTACCAAGAGGATAATCAGGAGGTTCAGGCGTTCCATACTCTTCCAAATTTCCAGCCGTTCCATAGTCAAAATTTCAAAAAAAAACCGGGCCTAACTAATTGCAAATAATGGGTTACCTGCTTCGTAGCACTTCCCGCAGGAGCATGTGTAAATATCACTGGCAAATTGGTCACATTTAACTCTCCCCTATCGAAACCAAATATGCTATACGCTGTATTATGAGGGTAGGCTTGTGCCCTTCAGTGGCACATACAGGGTCCTTCCTAACTTGCTGACAGATTTATTAAGGGGATTATCGGACCATTGAACTGAACAACTTTGTCTCCAACATCGAAATAAGAAAAAAAATACTGCTGTCTCATAATTATATTATTTGGGTTGAGTAGGATTGCAGTTTTATATGGAACCACCTATTTTTTTCCCTATTTCGACCTTGGTCAAAGAAAGAAAGTCTTGAGAAAGTTGTTCAGTTTGACGGTCTGATCATCCTCTGTAAAAATCGTCACTAGGTAGGTATATTGTTGAACCTGTTTACAGAATGTTACAAAAGTAAAAATAATAAAGTAAATAATAACTTTTAAGGGGGTTATTTAGACCATCAAACTAAACAACTTTCACTATGGGACCAACATCGACATCGCGAAAAAAAATCTGCTGTCCTATACATTTAGCTCGAGTAGATTTATTTATTTATTTATTTTTTTATTTATACTAAAAATACAAAATACAATTTGTAGTTTAGTATGAAATATCAAAAATTATTTCGTGATTTCGATATTGGTCCCTTAGTGTAAGTTGTTCAGTTTGATGGTCTAAACCAACCCCCTTAAGTGTTTATGTGTATTTTTGTAACACCTTGTATAGGCTGACGATGAAGAAGATGATTCTTAATAACATAACCCTCATTTACATAGATGTCATGGAAAAGAGCCACTTTATTTCATATAAATAGTTAAACAATGCACAGTGCTAAAAAAGGCAAAAACATGTTAATTAATAGATTTTAAGTCAGTTTAAGGTTTCTATTTTTCTAATTCCACAAAAACGTAGCTTAAAGAGCTCGGCAAGAGCAAAAAAGGCGATGTCCCAATTAAACCAGTGCAGAACGGTTTTAACCAGTTTTATCCGGTGTTTGGGCAGAAATTACTGGCGAAATTTACTCGATGTTTTATGCTAGGTGCTTACCGTTCGCTGTTTAGTTTTCGTTCGTGTACTTAATTTTACTAAACTACTGTTTTTACCTCGTTTACGTGTTTTTTTGTCCCGTCTTTTGGGAATAGTATTAGCACAGAGTATGCATATTAGGGAAGAGCTTTCATGATATTTTATAAAGAATCGTTATTATTAGGTGTGTGAGTTTGCTGAATATTCACTAAGCAAAGTAATTATAGGTCCAACTTTGAGAAAGAGATCAACCGTCGAATTCAACTCGGCTGGGCAGCGTTCGGGAGGCTGCGGAATATCTTCACGTCCCAAATACCGCAGTGCCTTAAAACGAAAGTCTTCGATCAGTGTGTGTTGCCAGTGATGACATATGGAACAGAGACGTGGTCGCTCACTCAAGGCCTCATAAAAAGGCTAAAAGTCACCCAAAGGGCAATGGAGAGGGCTATGCTCGGAGTTTCCCTGCGAGATCGGATCAGAAATGAAGAAATCCGCAGAAGAACCAGAGTAGGTGACATAGCCCAAAGAATTGCTAAACTAAAGTGGCAGTGGGTGGGGCACATTGCTCGCAGAACCGATGGCCGATGGGGCCGGAAGGTTTTCGAGTGGCGGCCGCGTACCGGAAAGCGCAGCGTGGGTAGGCCCCCCACGCGGTGGACCGACGACCTGGTGAAGTGGTGAAGGCGGTGGGAAACCGGTGGATGAGGGCAGCGCAGGACCGGTCGTTATGGCGATCCTTGGGGGAGGCCTATGTCCAGCAGTGGACGTCCATCGGCTGAGATGATGATGATGATGATGAAAGTAATTATACGCGATGACCTCACGTTTATATGCCTCCAGTGCAGAGTGAGCCAGGACTGATTCTGCCGAGTGAACTTCCTTATGTATAACTTGAATTATGCAAATACTCAGGTACATACAAATTACACTTAATGTAACAATAATCACACACATTAATTGTCGCTTGAATTCCATACTGATTTGCGTAATGGTGTCAATTTACGCAAAGCTTCGTAGGTATGTCAGAGACATTAGCATTTGCTTTGATTTAACTAATATTAAGTGCCTAATTAATGGTTTGCTAAGGTGTGTTAGAACATATTGTGTTATAATTACTTCTTGTCATACAGGGTGTAGGGAAAAGTATCATCAACCTTTAAACTACTACCCATCAAACTGAACAACTTTTGCAATGGGAGCATAGATTAATATGTACCTATATTATGGAAGCAACCCGATCGAAGCAAAAAAAAATCAGCTGTTGCATACATTTGAGTCGAGTAGGCGACTAGGCGTTGCAGTTTAGTATGGAAAAGATGTTTTTTTTTGTTGCTCCGATCGGTTTGCTCCCGTAGTAAAAGGTTTTCAGTTTCATGGGTAGAGTATGTGGTTTAAAGGTTAATAATACTTTTTTTTTACACCCTGTGTAGGTATAGAAATATTTTAATCATCAGCCTATACAGGCTGTAACAAAACAACATAGTAATATTTAAAGGGTTGGTTTTATCAAACTGAAAACTTTTACTATGGAGATAACATCAAAATCAAGAAAAAAATAACAGCTGTTACTACTAGCCATTGACGTTTTCTATAGAACAGCCATTATTTTTTTTGTGATGTTATTGTCTCCATAATGAATGTTTTTCAGTTTGTTGGTCTGAAACACCCCGTTTAATATGTATTAGCATATGCTCACGACTATATTCCCCGAGAGGGTAATCAGAGATATCCTGAAACTTCAGAACATCCAAGTTTCACTAGTAGTACCGAAACTCTGTCCAGTGTGACGGGGGGTGAGCCCGTCGCCACTTATAATGGACAGTGGGTACAATACATGCCTCAAAATTGAAGCATGCAGGTTTCCTCACGATGTTTTCCTTCACCGAAAAGCCAGATATAAATTGTCCTTGTCTAAAAAAGATTGTTAATGTTAGAAATATAACTTCTCCGAAACTCTTTTTAAAACGTTTAGCTCAAAATTTAGCTTTTACGCAGCAAATACAAAAACATAACAAACAAAAACATTAATAACGACCCAAACATAAACGTTCTGACACATTTCTATAAATCAAAGGAAAGTTTCGAAGCAAAATATTAATTCTACCTGACTTCGCGAGAGTTTGTTCATCAAGTTCCCCTCTGGCTTCATTTGAGAAGTTACACATTCGTGTTTGGAAGGTGACTTCCAAAGTTGTGTCGGCTAAATGTTGGTATGTTAGCTACAATTACACTCGGAATTGTGATGGAATACCTAATAAAGATTTTCAGTGCCAATGTCATTCAAACAAAATACGTTTTGTAAAAAGCAACTCTCAATGTATCTACGCACGACATGATAATGTAACCACGATGTGATGTGTATACACGAGTTTTTCCAGTTTATGTAATACTATGTAATGAACTGATGGTATTAAATTTTAAAGAAATTGGGTTAGATTTATCAAAGACGCAGCCGCAGTGGGGGACATAAACGTATTGTACCGAGTAGGTATATGGCTTCTATCCTCTAAAACAGGACTTCCCAACCAGTGGGGTCCGCCCTTGGGGGGCGTAACGATATCGAAGGGGGCACAATGCGTCTGCATTAAAAAAAAATCTAGTTAACCTTGTAAACTCTACTCATTTTATTATTTCACTCATCTATTCTATTACTAATTCACCCATTCGTTCGTTCTTACTCAATGTTCAGGCTCAATCGGTCTCAAATAACACCGTTTCATCCGCGCTTGCCGAATAGACGGGGCATGAAAATGTTATTTACGCGACGCAAAAAAGTTGGAAAACCCTGCTCTGAAGAATGCTAATAAAATAATGCCGGTAGGTACTACACATCCAAAATAATAATCTTGTCATGACATAATACGTTACATAATAATTCATAATTCATAATAATTTATTGCATTTATTATGGTTCTTCCAAGTGACTCCCTACTGACGGTGACTGAAATGAAAGACGTTTCAAAAGGAGAGAAACTTACTTTTTACTTACCTAAAAAGCAGGCACTCCTCTCCTCAATATTCGTATCTATGTCAATATCCCGAATAATTGCTAAACTAAAGTGGCAACGATACATGCATGGTAGAACAGATGGTCGGTGGAGCCGAAGAGTTCCCAACTGGCGACGGTGCGCGTTGTGAGTGGGCCGACAACCCGGAGAAGGTTGTTGGAAACAAGTTGGATGAGGGCAGCACAAGACCGGTCTATGTGACGATCCTTGGAGGATGCTCATTTCCAGCAATGGATGGCTGAGATGATTAAGGGAATATTATTCGGAGCGCGCTCAATACAAACGTACTATGGTGATATTTTCAATACTAACCAATTAAATATTATTGATTATAAACATGTTACAGCCATGTTGTGCTATTTCGAATCAAATTAAAGATTGAAAAATTTGACTCGGGCGGGGATTTTTCAATCTTTAATTTAAGCAATTAAAGTCAATGAAATTCAATCTAGAAACAAAGTTCTATGCTTGTATGGAGTCAGATTTTCGTTAAAATGTATAGTTTTCAAGTTACAGTGCCTCAAAGATTTCCATACAAATCTTAAATTAATCCTAGCATTGAAACTGTATATTTTAACGAAAATCGGACTCTATAGAAGCATAGAAATTTGTTTCTAGATTGTTTCTACAAAATTTCATTGACTTTAATTGGTTAGTATTGAAAATATCACCATAGTACGTTTGTATGCAGCGCGCATTTTCGCTCTCGGAATAATATTCTCTTAAGATTTCAATGTCATACCATGAGTATAACTCAGGAACTAATGGCAGTTGCTGATAGTTATGTTAAGGAGTCCCACCGCCCTGTAAGAAACTTTCAATTCTTTATTTATTAGCAGAAGTACCAACTCATCCTGCCTAAAAAGCTTCTCAAACTTAAAGTCACAAAACTAATTTCTAAATGACTTCCCAAAATCAAGGAATAGCTCACTTAAAAACAAAGCAAATTCCTATTCAATTCGAACCCAGGTTTGTTTGAAAGGGAATCGCAGAATTGCGAACAGTCTCATTGTACATAACGTTTCGAGGTAGACTGAAGGTCAAGCCAACGCGGTATACGTTTGCGGTTGCGGTCGTCTTTGGTATTAATTGACAATAGTTGGAACTAGGAGAGGTATGTGTTTAATTCCAAATTCATCAGGCGACAAGGATACGAGTAGATGGAGACTAATTTATGTTTAGCGAATAAAAATAGTCTAAAATATGAGTACGTTAGGCATTATTGGGCAACGACCCACTCTGATACATTCAATAGTTAACCTGTTCGTTAAAATCCCTTTTGATGTTAGCATGAAACGAAAAAAATATCTCCAATTCTTATTAAAAAGTTAAGAAGGTATAATTTATAAGACAGAGTGGATCTCCTCCGTTACTCACCTTTTTCGACGAATATCTTTTTTCAACGACAGTTATATCTTGTCTTTGAAAAAAGATATTCGTCGAAAAAGGTGAATTTCATGCATTCAGATAAGAAGATAAGAAGTGTTATTTTTGTAGAGTATCTGGCCGTATTTTCTCTGCAGCGACAACATGTTAAAATGTAGCTTTAAAAAAAATGAAGTTTAATACTTAACTAGGCTTCAAGTTCCTGTATTAAATACATAATTTTGAGCGAGTTTCAGTTTATGAGTTTGCTTTAAATAAAATGTTTACATTTGAAATTCCTTTGGATAAAAATTCAATTCAATTCAAAATTAGCTTGAGGCTTGTGCCGAAACTACATAAAAATAAGCCGGTCTGTATCCCACATGGCCAAGACCGTAAAGGTATTTCCAAAAATCAGAGTCTCAAGCCTGGAGTGCGATTTTTGAATCTCATTCGGTGAGCTCAGCAGTTGAAAATGTCAAAATTACTACAAAGATACGCATCTTTCTACTGCTGATTTGACTTTCAAAAATCGCACTCCTTAAGTATGATTTTTGAGAGTCAAATCAACAGTAGAAAGATGCATATCTCCATAGTAATTTTGACATTTTGAGACAATGAGTTTCAAAAATCGCACTCCTGAACGCAGACCACGTTGATTTGTTACCTTTGATTGTTAACTTTGCTTTCGCATTGCTTTATGTGACGAAATTATGTTGCTTTTGTGTCAAGACTTCTGTTTAGCAATATTGTTTGTTTGACGTAACTACGGTTATTTTGTTTCAAAGTAAAGAGACAGTTTTGCTTGTAATTAGTTCGTGAGAGATGTGAGACGATGCGGTTGCTCGTCTGTCGAAGTTAACTTTATATACATTCTGATGTAGGTAAATATACAACCGTATTCTCTTTCGGGGTGGTTAAAATATTTCATACAACTGTCAACTGCCTGTGAAAACTGCAGTATATTATTCTATCCCGCTAATAGGAAAATAAATACTGAAAGTTTGTATGTTTGTAACTAAATCACGCGTAAACGACTGAACGGATTTCGATGTTTGGCAAAAGGATATTAGGTACCTAAAATTACGTTACTTTTAAAAAGTCAACGCAGACGAATTCACGAGCATCAACTAGTAAATTTTAATGTTGTCTTGTAAGAATAACAATGATAATTCCACGGAGGAAAGAAAGGAGCTGAGGTGCCGTAAGGCAATTAGGTATGTAGCCATTAGATTAGGTCATGATGTCACAGTAGGCGTGGCTTATGATGGTCAGTTCGTAACGGACCGCCATTCTTTTCGCTGAGAGGGGTTTCGTTAATAAAATGGATTCGGTTTTAGGGGCGAAACCTTCTTGTCCTTGATTTTGGCAACACTTACTTCGATAGAAATACTGCTTTGCGACACCTCCGCTCTTTTCTGTCCTCCATGGATAATTACCACGAATAAGGGTGACAGTAACTGTACAACATGCGGGCCCAGTACGAATTGGTGGAGGCAAGTTAGTGAGTATGGCCCACTCCCTCTCATCCTTATTCGGCAAAGGCCCTGCAGTGGGATTCTACAGGCTATAACATAACATACGTTAGTGACCAACTTCGTATTAGAGAATTTTTCAAACATAAAACTTTTGAATATCCTAGTTAAAATTATGGCAAAAAACAGTCTAGAAAATATTAAAATAAATGTCAAAATTATTCTAATCACAGCCCTTCGTAACAAACCCAAATGATCTAAATTACAAAAGTAAAGAAAGACATTGTACTAATGATCCACAATTAAGTAGGCACGGTCGTTATGAACAAGATTTGAATATTTTAATGTCTAAAGATTTATCTCGCTTTTGATTTTGATAAGACAGTTTATTTGTGGCTATCGCGGGTGGCCTATGGGCTTCTATAGCTCACAAACACCTTTAATTCTTAGCTTCCTTACTATACGTCCTACGGGACACAGGCATACTCTTTTGGACATTAGACCACCAATCTTGCCAAATGCGAATTTGTAGACTTTACTGCGCATCTGATTTTTTTTCGGTCTATGCATTCGATTTATTTTTCATTTATTTCGATTATACTACCTCGCCCACGCAAAAAGTGTTAGTAGAATTACACGCGTTACTTGTCCATATATAAATAGTCTAAAGCTAAGATAGAAATACCGCCGTTTGCCTAAAACAATAGACCTAAACCAACCTTCCACTGGGACTATAGCCGTTATCTTATCTTATCTTGTTGTGGGGGCTGGCAGGGCAGCAACACTTCGACACAGTGGGATCTTTTGTGTTAGCCCCAATACTTTTTGCTTTCCTTACCCTTCAAATACATGGTCAATGAAGGAGGCAATACCATTGAGGGGAAGAAACCTAAGATCTCCCGGTTTTGGGTATCCATCTCCGAGGAGGCACATGCGTTTTGCCGCCAAGACATCACAGTCACAAAGAATATGTTCCATGGTCTCTTCATCCTCTCCGCATGCTCGGCAGCTGGGATCTAGGGTGAGTTTCATTTTGTGCATCATCGCGCCTGTGGCGTAGTGCCCAGTGAGGGCTCCGACGATGGCACGAGCCTTGCTCCTGCTGTTGTTCAGTATGAACTTTGAGACACGAGTTGTCACATTGCTGATAAATTTCTTGGAGTGTTGTAGACCTGCAAGGCCAGACCACTCCAGTTTGTGTGTTTTATCAGCCCAGTCCCTGATGGCCATTCTTATGCTGCATGCCGGGATTCCCACACTATAGCCGTTACTCAAAACTCTATTAATCAAAAGGCAAATTCCAATAACGCCTTGAAGCAAAAAATTCGTAAGTAAAAGTTGCATTTAAACAAACAATAAAGTACACGGGCAAACATTTAAGCCGGCCAAAGTACACAAGTTGTAATCCACCCCTATTTCAAACAGTAGGTATTTTGTTTCGACGCCAGCTCCATTGAATTGTGTGAGGTTGAAGTAGGGTTGGTGGAGTTGAGAAGAGCGGAAGAGCAAGCGATTTTGTGAATGTTTGACATTCTCTTTCTTCTTATCGTGTGGGCCAGCCCTGGTGTCGAGTTTATTCAAATCGCCTTACGGTCTCTGACGTGGTTTTTATGTAACGACTACTACCACCAGAGATAGTAGCCGGGACCAACGGCTTAACGTGCCATCCGAAGCACGGAATCATCTTTCTTTTCAGACAATCAGGTGATTCAGCCTGAAATGTCCTAACCATCTGGGGAAAAATGCACAAAGTGACATACTGTATCACTGGGTGTCCCCCATGGGAATCGAAACCACCTCCATGTCAAGAGCCCAATACTCTTAACCACTAGATCACGGAGGCAGTTGTTGATATGACTGTCTGATATTCAATCGATATCATTATAATATAAAAATCTTCTGATGGCATCTATCCTTTATATTATCATCCTTCACTTCTGGGGATGAGCCTACCCTCATGTTGATGGTTTATGGTTCGTAGCACATGAACAAATGTTCCTAGCTGTCGGTGCACTCACTCATTTCCTTTGATCGAAGGTTGGAGGACGTACCAACAGGTGCGCAACACACCCTGGCTGAGTGTGTGCACCTGTTTGTATACAATACATCCTCTATATTCGTGAGTGCACCGGCACCTGTTCGTATACGTCCTCTAACGAGCTCTACTCGTGAGTGCGCCGACAGACAGCGGCCGCTTGTATGTAGCTTGTTTTCTGTAGGGATATTTATTCATGTGGTTCGTTATAACCATCATCAAACAAAAAGTGGCAGTGCACGAACTCAGAAATGGAGTTGCATTTAATTCCGGCTGTGTTGTAAGACGCGACTATCGGAAAAGATATCTTATGCTTGTTTTATTGGCAAAAGGCTAGCTTCATACGTCATTCCTCACGATCCCTCAAACCTTCAAACCTTCGGTATGCAAAAGGCGAGCCTTGCCCTTTCCGAGTCCATCTTTTGAACAACGCTTAAAGATGCTGGAGGGAATATGATCATGAGTATGTATGTATGTATGTATGTTTGGGTTTGTAAGTACAAAAGGTGTATTTAAACTGCTAATTATTCGAACCCGATTTCAGCATACATTACTTGCTTTGAACTCTCAATTTTTAAAGTGCAGTAATCAAATCAAGCTATGTAGTAATAGAAGGGAAACTCTCTCGACATGTTTTCCTCAATAATTCGCGGGAGGAAGTGACGTCTGTCTTGTCAACTTCAGAGTACAGAAGGGCGATCCATAGAGCACGCAGAGGGGTCAGCCATAGACCACATTTCCGCTAACAGTAGGTATGCTAAATTGTGCCCGATCAATTGGGTAATGTAAACGCATCAAAAATCGCTTCTCTCTTGAACATGCACTCAACTAAAACGTCACACATAAATCGTACAGTGTCCGAGATCGGAACTGTTGTCCCGATATCATTGTTGCATTCGATGCAGTTCTTATTTCTTTTTTTGCTGAAACAAAATAACAACTGAACTGAAGAAAACAATGCACTCAAATGTTTTTAGGGATTTTTAATGATGTAGGTACTATTTATAACCCTACTGGTTCTATGATGAAGAGAAACATCGTTAGACTATTTAGGTATGCCGCTGAAGTAGAATATCAGATGAGTATCTATTCACATACAAGTCTAACAATAATGTATCGGGTTCGCTTAATGGACTAACTGCGCCTTTTTCCCAATACCGACACTGAAATTTTTTTGTGTTGCCATTAAATAAACTACTCATTACCAATAAATACGCAATAACATCGAAAATTTTAATCTATCGCATTTGTTGTTGATAAGTCTTTCACATTGTGAAAGACGTATTGATAACATAACATGACATAAATATTCTTTATTCGCACAACAAAAACATAAAGCAACAAAACAGAATAAAAATAACGTAAGGGTATACAAATGGCAGTTTTCATACTACGAGAAAAAACGTTATTGATCAACATTTTCATTTCCAGCTTCCTGTTAAAGTGTCACGGAACTATTTTTTTGTAGTTTTTTTATAATGTGACAAATCTTTAAAAAAAGACTTGTTCAAAATACCGTAACGCGAAAATGCGCCGTTCAGTGGCGGACTTACAATTTGTCTTGCAATATAGCCTTTACTGCAACCGAGTGGAATGGACAACTTAGCTACAAAAGGAATCTTTCAGTTACATACCGAAGTTTTTGCTACGGAATAAAATCAATATTTTCAACTTTCCGAAAAGACAGTATTTTTCTGTGAGCTACCTCTCTTGTTTTCAACAATAAGAGGATTGTCAAAGGAATCAGAAATGAACGTTTGTTTGTAAGGAAACATTTTATTTTTAAGTCACAATTGTTTTGGCAAAAACAGATTTTGAATGCAGAGCTAGAGTGGAAAGGAGTCGCCCTAGTCATCAGTACTGATAAAATCGGAGAAGAAAAGAAATAGTAGATTACACACCGAGCACAGCTAAGTAAGAAAAGTCTCAGATCTCATGTAATTGTTCAACAAACATGTGATCTGAGGCTTTCTTATTTACTGTCCGAGGTTAGTATACTATTTTTCTCCTCGACGGAGGTGGAAAGTGGCAACTTCGTTTAGCACAGCGGGACGAAAATTGATGCTTTCCGTCCGGAGGGGAGAAAAGTATAATAAATCGGTAAACTGAAGACCACGTCAAAGAAACGACGTATAACATGATGACAAATATATGAATTTACTGAACGGCAATGGAACAACTGTTTTAAGTTCTAATGGTCTACATGAACTGTATGTATGCTTCCCACATGGTTAATAGACTGACGACAAGTAGGGCTCGCATGCCACCCCCGAGAAAACGATAAAAATCGAGATGTGCCTCCATCCTTATTATTTGACGTATGCCAGAAAGAGCGCGCATGACGTTTTTCTCGTTTAAACGCTTTGTCGTGGGTGGCATGCTAGCTGTGCTGGTGAAGGTGGCCTGAACCCGTTGGATAAGAGAAGCGCAGGTCCGGTCATTGTTGTGATCCTTGGCGGAAGCCTATCTATGTCCAGCAGTGAATGTCTATCGGCTGAGATGATAATGATGATTCTGCGCCAAAACCACACGGCATAATAAAAAGTCTACCAAACACCTACATTCCCAAACTCAATCACTTACTCGCGGACAGACACTGAAAATAGTACAAATACTTTTAGCATCCCCACTATCAATTGTATTGACCTGCAACCAAGGCTCTATACTAAAAGTTGGGACATAAATTTATCTGATGTCCGTAGTTTAGAGTTTCGTCCAATCCGAGATTTAGTTTTCAGTTTCAAGTTTAGAGGTTCCGAGCCAAGATGTCTGATTAATATAAAGCTTTTTTGTATTGATTGTTGAAAAAGACTGCGCTGTTTAGAAGTTATATTGGTTTTCTGTTCCGTAAGTAATAGTCACAATAAAGGCTGCGTTTCCACCAGAGATGTGCGAGGTAGCGAGGGGGTGAGCGAGGAAACAATACGCCAATAGCGCGCTCGCTCGTTCACGTCATTGGGAAAGTGAAGCACTCTCATAATGAGAGTCTCATTGGCTGATTTTTTCCTCGCTCACCGCCTCGCTACCTCGCACATCTCTGGTGGGACCGCAGCCTTAATGTCTTGAACATGTTAGATTATACCACACCACATTTCACTAGTTTTCTTCTTATTCGACAAATACAATGGCCATGATAAGCCATGGGCGAGTCCGACGCGCTCTTGGACATTTTTTTTTAGATAGTATGCATCTGAGATTATCTAAGTACGCCCAACAGTGAGCTGGCGTTGGCTGATGATAATAAAAAGCTTAAAAGAATGATGCCAAAGTCAAGCAATTAAGTCCCACAAGCTCCAATCCTAAACATTCGCTCTTTATGCTAATATTCAATTTTTATTACAAGTTTATCTTTCAAATCTCGTAGAAAATTAACCCAAAGGAATAAACCACGTACGAAAGAAAGTTTATCGTCCATAAAGTGGAGTCACTTAACATCATGGAGGGGGTAAGGATTTAGGCTTGATAATACGTTTTATGCTATTTCTCTCTGAGATGAATTCGGATCGCGTGTTTTATGAGTAACTTTTGATACTTACTGCCTTGTAAGACTGATCGAGGAACATACAACAAGGTTACAACGCTTAAGAACCTGCATACACTCCAAAAGACATTTCGATGCGTATGTAAAGTCTACCAATCCGCATTGGACACGCGTGATGGACTATCGCCCATACAGCCTCCTAGAGGGTAGGCCTATGCCCTGCAGTTGGACGTATATAGGCTGATGATGATAACAGGGGTGAGAGCCCCAGCCCTGGGTGGGAGTGGGTGGTTTATCGCCCATTACATGCATTTCACTCAAGAAGGAGAGAGGACGTAAGCATTAGCTCACGACTATATTCCCCAAGAGAGAGAGAGTCTGTCATATTTCACTGCGTCCTTTGTTCCTCATACGGTCAGAAGTTTCTCAAACGGTCAAGCAGTGTGTATAGGTAGGTAGTAAAAGAATTTAGTTTATGTCCATCTTTTACGGCAGGCTTTTTGTAAAGGGATACTTCTTACTTAAGAAATGCGCATATCGAATTAGCTTTATGATTAAGTAATCCAGTCGTAAGTCGTTTCTTTTTATAACCTTTAAAGATTAAAGCTCTACTTAGAATGAAAATTAACTTAAAAGGAATAAAAATTGAAACAAAATTGTTTCAATTTAGAATCGGAACCTGTCAAAGAAAAACTCAATTCAAATGTATGGAATAGCTACCTCGTAGAGCGTCACGTGACTCCCGTCTACGGACCTACCTGAACTAAAATTAATAATTCGGTGACCAATTTTGACATAATATTATAATATGTCAGAGGCCAAATCCAGAAGAGCACGTGGTCAAGAAAGTTTTATGCTTGCCAAAAAACAAAAGAGGCAGAGGACGTCCTCCTCTAACGTGGTGGACCAGTGACCAAACTTATCCAAAAGGAGAATTTACCCGATCCGACAACCCAAGACAGGCTGTCTTGGCTCCGCCAAATCCGAGAGCCGACCCCACCTAAAGTGGGATGGAGCAAAGGGAAAGAAGAAGATCAGAGGTCAAATGCTTAACATGCCTTCCGAAGGAAGCAAGGCCACCTATATACCACCTGACCGTACCTTCGGTTATCGTTTCACATACCAAATTTAACTACGCCAACGCATCAGAATTCCTTCTTCAGTGTAAACAGGTTTCCTAACTATATTCTGGCAAATAAAACATCTAAATCAAATGCTATACACAAGCCAAAAAGCCTACAGAAGTGACTAGGCACCCAACAAATCATTGGACAATAAAATTGGGCGACAATTAACATGGAAGCGCCAAACTCACTTGGCAACGCAATAATATAGCACACGAGTGTAAATACGAAATGCAAATATAATGGCGTCACAACCGACTCTTCGGGCAGTTAATGGAATAAATAACCCTCGAATATGCATCTTGGGTTAGGGTAGGTGGGCACTCTTGGGGTATAAAACATTGGAAGGAATATTCGATTAATTTCTCATTAAATTGAATCTCGTGTATTATGTAAAATTGTGTTAGAGTTGTACTTATAAACTAGCTTTTTTTACTATACGGGGTCCTTATTAAGATGCTGACACTTTTTAAGGGGGTGACCAGACCATCAAACTGACCAACTTTCTCTACAGGACCGACATCGAAAAAGCGAAAAAATATCTGCTGTCCCATACATTTGGCTCTAGTAGATTTGCAGTTTTGTATGGAACAGCAGATTTTTATTTCGCGATTTCCATCGTTGGTGCCTAGAGAAAGTTGTTCAGTTTGACGGTCTGATCATCCCCTTAAAAAAGTGTCAGCATCAAAAGAAGGACCCTATATTTGAGTGCCTTTTGTGGTAGCTACGACAAATTTTTTTAAGAATGGCCTTGCCTTTAAGTTAGTAAGCATGTTTCATTTTCTATTAGATACTTTGTGCCCCACTAAAGTAAGATTATTAAATCTATCAATCTGTAGTTGGATCTGTGATGTAAATTATCCTGCTACGCGCTCTTTATCGGAAATAGGGAAAGGAGGTATTCAATGAAACGCTAGACGAAGACCTTTGACAATAAACGCCAAATTATATTCCCAGATCCCAATGCAAGTTTTGTACAGTATTTGTTTAAGCAATGATACAAATTTCAGTTGTAAGGTCATCGTTTAAGAGTCCTAATAATAGGGATGCCAACCTAAAGCCTGTCGCAAAGTCGCAACCCCCTGGAAGCCGAATTCAAAAATTATGTTTCTGTTGATTTTCTATACCCTCATCTGTTTAGGCAATAAATTGTATACAAAATAGAAGCTAATCAGCTGTGGCGCTGAGTTAAGAATATTTGCATGATGATGGTCCTTGCATATTTTGTATAACACATGTAAAATACGGTCGATCAAAAACTATCGCACTGATTTTAATGACTCTTTCACATATAGAATCTCCTCTTTTCTGGGAACGTTTTAATGAAAATTGTATAATAGGAACAACATTTTTGCAATCGACTATATAAAAGGACCACAACCTTCGGAGTAGTAGCCCTATTTTTTTAAGATCCTTAAAATAATTCATATTTCCACATGGAAATAAGTATCATTGCCTAAACAAATACTGTAGAAAATTTGCAGTGGGATCATTCTCTATTAGGAAGACTCGGTTGGAGACACTCGGCTACTATTGAAACATGGATTTTCTGAGGTTTCAGAATATCTGTGACTACCTCGGGGAATATAGTTCGTGAGCATATGCAGTTACAGCCAAATTATAATGACCGCTTACAACTATTCTGTTTTAGGTGTGATCGGACTTTTAGGTCGAAATTTGGGTTTGCTGTTAGGACAGGCTAGGGCCTGTCTATGGAGGTGCTACTTGGGAATGTTCCTACATTGAAAAGGGAAGATCTTCCACCAGGCTTAGTGTGAAGCCTGGGGACCGGCCGTGGTCCAAAAGTTCTTAGTTGAACCTTGTATATATTATATCGAATCTCTGTGATTATTTCTCTTGCGCGATTTATGTCTTGCATTCGATTGTGAACCTTATTTGTAGTAGGTTACGAGTTACGTATTTACGGTGTACGTTGTCTTTATATGGAGCATAGTTCCGACAGCGACACCCCCACATGTCCAAGACGTCACGGTTGAAGAATACGTCAAGGAGCACACCATCATGTAATAACTATGTGATAGGTACCATCAATGGGTACAAAGCTTAAAATGTTGGCGCGAACAGTAAACCAGACTGACGCTAGAGTCTCGATTTACGATGCAATGTTTTGTGAGTGTCGTCGGTCTGTGTAACAATTTGTTCTTGTTTGTTTAGAGTGATTTTAGTGCGTTAGTTCTATCGTCACTTATTAGGTACTGCAATTATAATTGGATTCCTGAAACACGCATAAAACAAAAAAATATAAGTACCAATTACTTTTATTTCACATATTATATTTTAGTTGAAATCAGATACCTGCAAAGGGTTACATACTAGAACGAGTGGTTAAATCGTTCTAGGTTACATATCAATACAAAACAAATGCTTTAATCGCCGTTACTTTGCTGTCAACTTTTGTGGAGTTCTATTATGTAGCTCCAAGGCGCATCATCAGATCTTCACCAAATTAAAATGAGACCAAAACGGAATTCTTCTTCTTAGGCACTAAATAAAGAATCATCCATATCAATACCGAATCTATCGCGTAACAAACATTAAAAATAACATTTGGACTAATTGATTACTTCCTCCTCTTTTTGAAGACGGTTAAAAAAAACGTTACTGGCTGCTCCGAAAAGGAATTATGGAGGTGCTACTTGGGAATGTTCCTCCATTGAAAAGGGAAGATCTTCCACCAGGCTTAGTGTGAAGCCTGGGGACCGGCCGACCTTGTATATATATCGAATCTCTGTGATTATTTCTCTTGCGCGATTTATGTCTCACATTCGATTGTCAACCTTATTTGTAGTAGGTTACGAGTTACGTATTTACGGTGAACGTTGTCTTTGTATGGAGCATATTTGCTTCTTTGCTATAACTTGTGGGTGTTGACATCTATGGCAAGTCCCCACAGAATCATCATTATTATCAGCCTGTCATCGTCCACTGCTGAACATAAGCCTCTCCCAAGGAACTCCATAAGACTCTTCGGTCTTCCTCATACAGTCGCTCCCCACTACCTGTCTCAGGTCGTCGGTTCAGAATGGTAGTCCCACACTACGCCTGCCCATTCTTGTATACATTTCATTTTATAACTCCGACTCTTCATCGAAAGAGTAATATTATAAATAGTCACGTTAATTTGAAAATTGGAATCGATCAGATGACAAATTTGTAGGTATTCTTAATTAATTGTGAATATTATTCGATACGCGCAATCTACATTTTCTAAGCAATTTTTCCATATATAATACATTACAAAATCATTCAAACTACAGGCCCTAAAAACAGAAAAATTTCGGGAAAAATGGTATGAAACAGCTGATTTTTTTCTCGTGATTTTAAAGTTGGTCTTATACCTACTAAAAGTTGCCCAGTTTGATAGTCTCAGCACCCTGTTCCGGGTACAAAACGACCCCAATTCCACGGGTGTATATCTGTTAATCGCAATTATAAAAGTTTTTCAGTTTCATGATCTGACCATCCCCTTAAAAAACCGACAACATGATTACGAAAAACTATATTCAGTACCTACAACCTCTATAGGTATTTCATTTACAAGTCGCCTACAATATTTTCTATCGACCGACAAACGAGATAAAATAGAATAAAAACATAGCAATTTCCTTGGGACTGCGTGGTTCCTTGGTTCCGTACGTCCCATTTCCTACCAAGTCATACCTTTACAAACTTACTTAACACTCCTAAAACACATCTTTCGAACGATTTACAACCCTACCAGCTAGAAAATAAAGATGTTGCGTTCTTAAGAAGGATGGTAAAAGAAAGTTTTTCGCATCCGCGTCCTTGCTTCTAAATAAATAAAAACAATATTGCAACTAGTCTATTTCTCTATTACGTAGTTGTTACTGTGTACCACTTTATATGTTTGACACAATCACAGGTTTATTTAGCTGTTTAGGATTTGTTAGCTGAGGAATTTCATCCTCAGGTTATCTTTATCTATACTGTTATTAAACTGTAACATAAACGTGTCGTTAGGTAAGTACGAGTATATCTATCTATCTTCATTGTATAACAATACAAATTGAATTATGTTCGTTTCGTTGATTGAGAAGGCTGAAACGATTTGGTAATTTCTTTCTAAATGTTGTAGTAGTCCGAATATGGTTTTTAGGCAAAGAAAAATTGGAAAAGTTGCCTGGAAAATTGTAAAATTATGGAAAAACTGAAAGTGTTTTTTCTATAGGATTCTACGTGTGCAAATGTTATTTGACAGTTGAATTGGCAGGACAACGTTTTGCGTCTGTGTACAAAAGGGATACGATATTATTATGGTATTAAGGTATCCCTGACTCTAAATATCATATTTTTGGATTTTTAGTCAGTATGTTTGTTCGAGCATCATGCAACCAATGCTGGACCGATTTTAATAAAACTTGTTATGTTTAAAAGCTTTAGATAAGACTTAAAAACTAGTGTATATTTTATTTCGCTACGATAACAGGAGGCGGTTCAGATGAAATCGCTGTAAATATCAAGTATTTAATGTTATCAAATTCAACTGTTAACTTTTTTTTATGTTTAAATTCGATGCTCGCTTCACAAAGTTCTACGTCAAAAAGGTGAATTTCCACCACTACTTTTAGTTTCCTGTAATTTAACCCTGCATTGTTAAAAGTACATTTTACTAAACAGACCCCACGTCAAAACGTTAGCGGTTAAGGAACAAAAATAGTTGAAAGTCCCAACATTCCAGCACGCCCGGTACTTTCCAGTTATTTCGTCCCAAAATGTACCTCTTGGTACGTAATATAATATGTAATCACAGGTATGAAAGTACGATGAAATTTAAACCTTACAAAAGGGAGTTAGGGTAGATTTTTATGAAAGCTTTCTGTTATGAAATGTTAGGAATAATTTTATATTTTTATTTTTGTTAAGCAGTTGTTGGGTATAAATCTAGTAGATATTATATTCCATATTAGCATAAATATACTTGGTATTCAAAATACTTTTTTTTAATATTATGTCTAAATAATATAACTATTATGCTGACACTTTTTTAAGGATCAGACCATCAATTTGAACAACTTTCTCTATGGGACCAACATCAAATCGCGAAAAAAAAATCAGTTGTCCCATAACATTTGGCTCGAGTCGGTCTGCAGTTTTGTATGGGATAGCTGATTTTTTTTCGCGATTTCGATGTTGGTCCCATAGAGAAAGTTGTTCAGTTTGATGTTCTGATCATCCCCTTAAAAAAGTGTCAGCATATTAAGTTGAACCCTGTATATTACTTGTAGGCTTTAGGCATCGGTTCTAGTGGTGAAGGCTGCGAGAACCCGTTGGATGAGGGCAGCGCAGGACTGGTCGCTGTGGCGATCTGCGGGGGAGGCCGATGCCCGGCAGTGAACATCTATCGGCTGTGATAATGATTCGTAGGCATTTTGCGTATAATTTGAGCATTACAGGGTGTTAGGGTAAACAGTTGCATTACTTTAAGAGGTTATTGTACATACATACATACATACATACATACATACATATACTCACGCCTGTGTCCCATTGGGGTAGGCAGAGACAATTGATCGCCATCGGCTACGATCCTGACATACCTCTTTTGCCTCTTCCACAGTCATAAGTCGTTTCATACACGCTCGTCGGTTTCAGGTACATTTGATCTGGCCCTTCTTAAGTATACTGCCAATTTTATCTGCATACGTACGTCTAGGGCGACCCCTTTTGACTTTTCCATTCACACTTGCTATATATAATTTTCATACGTCATTCTACTATCACTCATCCTTTCCACATGACCAAACCATCTCAGCATTCCCTTTTCAATCCTTGTCACTACATCCTCTTTCAGTCCAAATTTTTCTCTAATTACACTGTTTCGTATTCTATCATTCAAGGTCAAACCACACGTACTGCGCAAAGAACGCATTTCGACAGCATTTATCCTTGATTCATTCCTCTTCTGCCATACTCAACATTCGCTGCCATACATCAAAGTCGGTGCCAGCACACCGTCGTGAACTGCCAAACGTGCCTTTTTGGACACATTATGATTTTTCATGAATCATAGGTTATTGTACCTACCCATGATACTGAACAACTTTCCCTAAGAAACCTTTAGGAAATTCGCATTAATAAATTCTAATTTTCATACAAACTTTCGATAAGCTGATTGCATTTAGTATGAAGAGTCGAGTCCACACATTTTTTTGCGTATGTTACTCAGGAAAAGTTAGAACTTTTCCTAAGTAACGCAACTGTTTACTCCAACACCCTGTATATGAATTGAAATAAGCGGTGATTCGGTTCCATCTGGAACGATTTGGTTCCATTCTTGGATGAAACTCGTAATAATATGTTTTTTGAATCATATTTCCGATTTTCAACACTGGCACTTCGTGAAGGAAGAAATCTTGAGGTAACATCATCATCATCAGCCTATATACGTCCCACTGCTGGGCACAGGCCTACCCTCTAGGAGGGTTTTCCCCCTTCCACATTATATTCTATCCGATAAAAATTTTTTTAAATTGATTTTGAGAATGTGATACTTTATTCGTTAAAAGTAGGTCAAAAATTATAAAACACAGAACAAACTCAACGCAAAAATCACAAATAGTACATCCAGAGCATCGCCACAAGATATGGTGGACAACAGGCTAGCAGCATTCCCCCTCTGAATGGCGAGAATGATTCTTTGTGCCATGAAGCTGCCAGCTCTGCGGTCACCAGAGGTCTCATTGAGACGCCCCGATAGGTCCGCAACGAACGCTTTGACGTCTTGGTTCCAAAGATCCAACGTATCTAAACCTATTGGAGTGAACACGTAGCTGGCCTTCACGGAACTGATTTGATTTGAAATAGCATAGGTAAGGTACCTAGCTGTAACATACATAATAATCAATAATCTTTGAACTATGATTCTGAAACTATGTTCTATTTGGAACATTTTTAACTACATCATCATCATCATCTTATTTAAGACCTACGCTCTTGTCTGTGGAGTATTCGCCAAACTTGTCTCTTTTCCGCTAGTGTCTTGAGTTCTTGATACGACACGACATCAACCTTTTCCTTCACTTGGGCTAGATAACTCTGTCTGGGTCTTCCTCTGCCTCTTTTCCCCTTTATCTTCCCTGCAAATGGATTTAAAGATCATTTATCCTCTCCGGTTTTCGATAGTTTTTAAAATATTTCTCTTTTCTTTAACATTCTTAACACCTCTTCGTTCTAACAACAACATCAATCGTGAGCTTATGCACTTACATAATGTTTTATTTATCGTAAAATGTTAAGTAAACGACTATATTGTCACGTAAAAGAAAACTGTCCCACAGAACTTTCCGAGAGACATTCTGTAGCAGTATTACCTGTGTTACTTCTTTTCTGTTAAACTTTCATACTTTGTAAACAAACTTCCCTACATGTTACATCAATAAACAAAACAAACAGTAGCGATAATAAATGAAATGAAAATAAAATCAAAACCTTCATCATTCTCACACATTATTATCTTAGGAGATGGAACATATCGAATGGAGGTTCCAGGAGTGCGATTTTTGAATCTCATTCGGTGAGGTCAGCAGTTGAAAATGTCAAAATTACTATGGAGATATGCATCTTTCTACTGCTGATTTGACGTTCAAAAATCATACTTCAGGAGTGCGATTTTTCAAAGTCAAATCAGCAGTATAAAGATGCATATGTCCATGGTAATTTTGACATTATCAACTGCTGAATTCAGCGAATGAGATTCAAAAATCGCGGAGGTAAAAAATTATTAGTTGAACAAAAACAATGTTTAGAAAGGTCAATTGGTACATTGGTTACTTAATTGAAAGACCTCTGGTCTCCAATCTAAGTTACCAAAATTTATTGGTAATTTGTTTGTCAGTTTGTCGCAAGGTAGTTTAGACTTGCATTATGGTGACTATAGAAAGCCCATTGAGCGATGATGGGAGCCGGTGCGAACGAAGTCGCGGGCAAAGTCTTGTTGGAGGATTTTGAAATACACTACCTCCGAATGCGGTGAATGTATCGATAATTTACCTAAACTATTATAAAACTGTAACTGAAGTGTGTCTGTACATTATATTATTTTTAAAATTTTAAAAAAATATTACGATATGGTTTTTAGGCATCCCTGACTCAAAATCAACCTTTTTTAGAAATTTTGTCGGTCTGTTTGTTTGTTTGTTTGCAAAAACTACTTTTGTTTGATAGCTTATGATCTGATTTAAAATCTGGTATATAATTTGTGCGGACGAAGTCGCGGGTACACACTAGTAGAATATAATTATGTTATACAAACATTATAATAGAATAGGACTAAAATTCCCTCTCAATAACAACTCATGCAGGCTTATTGACACTACTGCTTGGACGATCAATGTAATAATAGTTTTAAACGAGTTTTTCTGCTTCTGTGTTTAGTTCGCTTCATTGCACACGTATAGCTAGATGATCCCTAACATTAGTTTAGTGTCATTACTGCTTGACAAATGTAATGAGACCTAACTATGAGTTTTGCCCATAGCTTCATGTTTGAGAGATCCGTGTTAAATGTGTTACAAAGTACCGAACAGAGTTGTTTTCTGTCTCATTTTTCTGTCCTTACGATGTCAGTTACATCTATTCTAACACTAACGACAAAGGAAGTACTTACGGCCACGGAAGAAGAAGTGGGATATAACATAATGGCTATAGTGGCTTATTATAGTAGCAGGATTATTTCGGAATATTTTTCAGCATTATCATTAATCATAATAATTTTAGCATAGCATATGCTCACGACTATATTCCCCGAGGATTCTGAAACTTCTTAACATCAACTTTTCACTAGTAGTACCGAAACTCTGTCCAGTTTGATGGGAAGTAAGCCCATCGCGACTTATAATGGACTGTGAGTACAATACATGCCTCAGCAGTTTTCCTCACAATGTTTTCCTTCACCGAAAAGCCAGTGGTTACAATCGTAAATTCCGAAAATCTCATATCGAACCATCGCCTCCTGCACGGCAGGCAAGGTTACTCGCCACTGGACCACCACGGCTTATTTGTATTTTATTTGTGGAAAAACATAAAAGACATTCGATCATATAATTGCATATAGTTTAATAGCAAGTACAAAATTTTTTTGCTAGGTATCAAGCATAAAATGGTTAACCAGATGCCTATAATTTGGAACAAAATACTGCACATATTGGGACACACTTTGTTGGCATTTATATTTTCCACTCAACAGATCAAAGTGACCGCGTAAACCCAAACGACAGTTCGAGTTATCTGAAACGTAGAGAGCGTGTAAATCAGAGTGATGAATGGCCTCTTATGTGTGAGTGATGGACATTTTACGGTTCAATGCACCGCGTGGGCTGATAAATTAGAGGGAGATGTGTCTATTCACACCCCTACCTGTGCGTTGAGTGTTTAAGGTAGATTGGAAATACGCGTTTTGGTATTCAAAGGCTTTTATTGCAAACATAACTAAAGCAAAAAAAAGCCGTGGTGGTCCAGTGGCGAGTAACCTTGCCTGCCGTGCAGGAGGCGATGGTTCGATCCCCGTCCAAGCCGACTCGAACCAATGAGTTTTTCGGAATTTATGTACGATTTGTTACACCACTGGCTTTTCGGTGAAGGAAAACATCGTGAGGAAACCTGCATGCTTCAATTTCGAGGCATGTATTGTACCCACTGTCCATTATAAGTGGCGACGGGCTCACCCCCCGTCACACAGGACAGAGTTTCGGTACTACTGGTGAAACGTGGATGTTCTAAGGTTTCAAAATATCTCTGGTGTGGTCCGAGAGGGTAGTCAGAGATATTCTGAAAATCAGAATATCCACGTTTCACTAGTACTACCGAAACTCTGTCCAGTGTGACGGGGAGTGAGCCCGTCGTCATTTGTATTGTAATGGATAATGAGTGTGTGATGTGGTGGGTTGAAATGCCTCGAAATTGAAGGACGCAGGTTTCCTCACGATGTTTTTCGTTGTATCTCTGAATTTAATGTGAGAAAAATGTTACACGGGTTACAGCCCAATTAAAATGCGTTTCATACAAGGAGGTGGTACTACCGTACCATCAAACTAATCAATTTTCACTATGGCCATAGTGATTTTTTCAGTTTGATGCTATGATTAAATTAAAATGCCGAAGATAGGTCACGTTCTAGCATTACGTACCTTCGTTCCTTCACGTCGCGCAGTCGGGTAAAAATGGGCCTACTTTTCATGTCTCTTACGAGTGAAAAGCAATGCCTTGTGATTTGTTTTTTTTTTCTTTTTGAATGATTTGTACAACGAGTAGAAGCACACGAAGGCATTGTGGTACCTTTATTCCGCCTAAGATAAAAATAAAATCTCAATCACGACTAAGTAAATTAGGCGACGGGGCTCAATATATGCGGTCCATGCGCTGCGCTATAGGCTAGTGCCCATCTTCCTATTTTAATTTAATCAATGGTTTGATGGTCTACTGTATACAGTATACAGTATGTGTGCCATCTTGGTTTTGTTGACATTTTACGAATCATCATCATCAGCCTGGTAAATCCCACTGCTGGGTATAGGCCTCTTCATTTCCACACCAACCAGAACGGTTTTACAAATGCAGATTTTTAACTGTGAACATAAAATCAAAAGCATTCTTGATCTTGATTAAGCCGTGCTTCTATTTATTAGAACGGTAAAGCATAATGCAGCAAGCCCTGAAAGTCGGCAATTACTCTGCCGTTAATTGATGAGTCGACCGCGGCTGTTACGCCTCTCAATAATGCATGAAGTGACGACAGCTAGGGCTGCCACCTAGAAAACATTTTTGTTTTATTTCAATTAAGTAGGTGAATGGAAAAATTCAGAAAGTTTTTGGCGGAAAATGAGAATAGATAAAGGAAAATTTTTAGCACAGCACATTATTAGATCCCTACAGAGAAAAAGCTTTCTAACACCGTGGAAAATGTATACCTATTTGCAAAGGGTTGACATCTGTTACAATAAAAAAAACGGCCGATTACCGAAAAAACTGCACATCACAGTTGGCTATTTTTTTTCAAGTTTTACATGGATCGATCACGTGGTCACGGCCATACTACCCACCATAGATAGTGTAGAGTAGAAGAACTATGGGTGAGTATACCTATAGTGGCCGATTCTAGGAAGCTTCCGATCTGAAGGGAATCATGAGCCCAGGGCACTACAAATGGGCTCGCAATGACGCACACATGTATGCTGAGTGAGTGCGAATGAGAGGAGAATATACCACTTCTTTCTGTCATTCCTTCCGTATCACCGAGATGGAGTAAGATTAAAATTGTTAGAAGACAAGGAGGATCGTACTGTACGTACATATAGCACTCTTTCTTAAACTGTGATTTTGTCGAGTGCGA
This sequence comes from Agonopterix heracliana, assembly GCA_963693445.1. Lineage (NCBI taxonomy): Eukaryota > Metazoa > Arthropoda > Insecta > Lepidoptera > Depressariidae > Agonopterix > Agonopterix heracliana. The sequence continues at coordinate 8,380,891 of OY856332.1, forward strand.
GTTTTCTAGCCTGGCATATCAAAAACAAGTCAAAGATTAACCCAATAGATCGTAATTTTATTCAATGTAAAAAATTATTGATTTTAAAGTTTACAACCCAAAAGTGTCAACCCTACCTAACTGACGTTAGTCGTGCCAATGCAAGCAAGAAGTGCACCCGATTCCTTCCCACAAGAACCAATTAGTGGCGGGGATTGATGCTGGCGATTTATTTAACACTTCATTTACATCCAAATATAATTGCATGTTAGTTGGTCACCTCATTATGTTTCAAACGAAATGAAGTGGTTCCTTCCCAGCCCATAAACTATATTTCGTCGAACTTTTTTCGAGTCCACTTTTGAGCATAGACCTCACGACAAGACAAGGCAAGTGCAAAGCTCTGTCCATGCTTTCTCAGGCAACTCTGCTACCAGCATAAGGGGATATCATTCTTTGTCTCTGATATTATATTTGTGTGTGGTAAGTATATAGATAAGTTTCATCCCTGAGAACATTTTTCCACTTCATCTTTATTGAATAGCACTAGGCTGAAATGTTCATGCTACCTAGCGCTTCTTCATATCGTATGGGCAAGCCCTGGTGTCAGAGTTTATTCAAACCGCCTTACGGCCTCTGACGTGGTATTTATGTAACGACTACCACTGCCAGAGATAGTAGCCGGGTCCAACAGCTTAACGTGCCATCCGAAGCACGGAATCATCTTTCTTTTCAGACAATAAAGTAATTCAGCCTGCAATGTCCTAACCAACTAGGGAAAAACGCACAAAGTGACATATCACTAGGTGTCCCCCGTGGGAATCGAACCCACGACCTCCGTGTCAAGAGCCCAATGCTCTTTACCATTAGACCACGGAGGCAGTCCTAGCGCCTAGTGAAACTAACTGGAGCGAGCGATGCGGACTCGAAATTTTTCAGCACTATTCTTCACCTGTGGCCAGAAATCAGATAGTGCATGAATGCAGTGTAATAATTATCCTAGAGCGAGCGTAGCGAGCTCGACATTTTTTGCACTATGATTCGCCTGTAATCAGAAGTGGCCATGTTGCTAAATATTTTACATGAGTTTGAAGAATGCTGCATTAACCTCTAAGGAGCGATCTAAGGGTGCGACGCCTTACGGACCGAGAGGCCGTGGGCGGTGGCCCACACTGCCCACGCCTTCCGCCGCCTCTGTACAAATATTTACTTAATTATACAGGGTGTTTCATAAGTAACAATAAATTTTTAAAACTCATAAGGGGGTTGTTTAGACCGTCAAACTGAACAACTTTCTCTATGGGACCAACATCGAAATCGCGAAAAAAATAATTTTATATCCCATACAAAACAAAACGCTTGTATTTTATCAGCAAAGACATCCGTGAGAAATCATAAGTGGCACTTCAGTTAGCGAATTAATAAATTAATCCAACTGAAACAATTACAATCCACTTGAAGAAACCGTCCCGACTCTCACAAAGAGGAATCTATTCTGTAATAATTTAGTGAACTCAGGAGCGAATGAAGGTTAGACCTAGATAATAGTGAGGCTACGAATATTCTTATTCGTAGTAGTGAGGTCACTATTCGTAGGTATATCAACCTAGGTAGGGGGCGCTATATTTCAAACCTTTGCGTGGTTCGTGGGACGCAATTTATCGAGATATTTGAATTATGTTGGAACTATACTACCTACTTCAAGGAATATACTAATGTATATCAATGTACACCCTCTCTGAGGCCTGGGCACGAACGACACGTACCAATGAGTTTTTCTAACTTATGTATGTAATAATACCGATTGCTCTCAAACGGTGATGGAAAACATCGTGAGGAAACCTGCATACGATGAAGAAGAAGACATTCTGATTCGTATGTTAAGTCTACCAATTTGCATTGGGCACGCGTGGTGGACTAACGCCCATACATCCTCTCTGAGGGTAGGCCTGTGCCCTGCAGTGGGACGTATATAGGCTGGTGACGAATGTACGATATTCGAATGACGCATGCGATGTGAATCATCATTCGGTACCATTGGGCATAGAAAGTGCAGTAGGTACCTGAATGTATTTTTTCAGATCCGGCAAAATCTATAAAACCAATATCGGTGACCGCGGCGAACTTCGTACCACCTTAGAATCTTCCCGACACACACTTGGCCGTTTTTTATAGCCTATGTTAATCACTCATAATGTAGCATTCTAATGGTGAAAGAATTATTCAGATCGGTCCAGTAGTTTCGGAACCTATTCATTACAAACAAAGAAACAAAAAATAAAATCTTTCCTCTTTATAATATTAGTATAAAAGTATACATTTATCTTACCTACCTCTTAGGGTAATACAGTTGTAATTATATGCTATGCTTGAGAGAAATCCATGAAGATTCGAAGTGGAAGTGTTGTAAAACCGTTCTTAGCACCTAGACAACCTGCATTTCCCAGAACAGTATAACTTCGGTAACTATGCCAGCACCTGTATTGTAGTCCCACCCTGCCAGAGCAACATATCTTACAGACCTAGCGTCGGAAATGGAATACTTAAGTGAGCTGCTCATATATCTTGAATTGGAACGGGCTATCTTGTTCATGAGGCGCCGTTTTATGATTTGACTGGACTTTATATAGCCACGCTTAATAAGATTGAGGGCTGCATATTGGATGCTAATGAATACGATTTCTTACAGATTAGGTTTAACTCTATACAAACAAAGGGGCTTGTAAATATACACCACAAAATTATTATGACCAGTTTAGGCTATTTAACAGTTTACAACGTTTACAGTTTAATCCCAACTTTAAGAGAATATTATTCCGAGAGCGAAAATGCGCGCTGCATACAAACGTACTATGGTGATATTTTCAATACTAACCAATTAAAGTCAATCAAATTTTGCAGAAACAATCTAAAAACAAATCTCTATGCTTCTATAGAGTCAGATTTTCGTTAAAATATACAGTTTTAATGCTAGGATTAATTTAAGATTTGTATGGAAATCTTTGAGGCACTGTAACTAAAACTATACATTTTAACGAAAATCTGACTCCATACAAGCATAGAAATTTGTTTCTAGATTGTTTCTGCAAAATTTCATTGACTTTAATTGGTTAGTAGGTATTGAAAATATCACCATAGTACGTTTGTATGGAGCGCGCTCCGAATAATATACCCTTAAATAAAGTAAATTGGTAGAGGTGGCATGGTGGCACTGATAGAATTCTCATGAAGTCATCATCATCACAGCCTATATACGTCCAACTGCAGGGCACAGGCCTACCCTCATGGAGGGTTCATGGGCAGTCCACCACGCGTGCCCAATGCGGATTGTTAGACTACACATACGCATCGGAATTTCTACTTCAGCGTATGCAGATTTCCTCACGATGTTTTCCTTCACCGGTTGAGAGCAGTCTGTATTTTGTATATAAGTTAAATCTCTTTGGCACATGACATGTGGCCCGTGCGGATTCGAACCCGAACCCCATGATTGAGTTTCCATAGCTCTCCGCAACGCGCCACCGAGGTTCTCAAAAAATAAATCAAAATCACTTTACCATATTAGTATTCTATATTTCAATACAAGCCTAGATTAAATATTCCATCAAACAATCTCCAAATTGTCATTATATTGAAAGACAAGTTTTTTTGATAGAATTCCAAGAACATTCCAAATATTCTATATTACATTTAGAAAATATCTTATATGCCCCCTAGGGGAATGTAGTTGCGGGCTTATGTTTGAATTCCAAGAATTTAGATTGAAGAAAATACATTTTCTCTGTAAATTTTTTTTATTCTTTAATTCAAACTGCTTACCAATAAACATAAATGTATTATTATAATTTCACCCGCGCACAAAATAGCACAGCCAGATCTCTTTTTTTTCAACTACACGACCGTACCTAAACATACCCAATACCAACGTATAAATGCCACCCAACACCATCCATTCTAGATTTTTGTTGGTTATATTGTATCGAAACGGACAAAAATATGCTAAGATTTTATATGAGACTTGGAGTCCATCGTTTTTATTTCAACCCTTTATTTATCGCACCTCGGGGCAGAGCTCTTTTTTCCTTAAAAATAACTAAAGATTTTAATTGCACTATCGTCCCGGTAAATGTCAAGCTAATTTTTATCCCGGACACGGGTCAACACAGACCTGGCGTCCCAGTTCCTGGCAACAGTGAATTATGTCTCTTTTGTTTTATCTTGAAACAGAATAGCCTTTTAGATTTTATTTTGTTAAAGAAATTAAGTTACTGTGCGAAAAGCTTTTGGTTGTCAGAATCAATTTTGTGGGTATTTTTGTGATGTCGATCAGCATCTACGAGTAGGGGAGACTGGGGCTTGTTGTAACGGGGGTAAGAAGTAACAGTCAATTTTCAACGCGAATTTTTAACATTTTTGATTCATGTGTAGGGTGAAAGTTCATCTTATAACAACATGCATTGTTTAAGTATTGATAGTTCCCCGTAGGACAGCGCAATGAGAGGTGGTGAACCCATGGTCAATTTCGGGCCGGTATTATAAAAAAATTACGCAAGTAAATTTTGATTTTCTTGTTCTAGGTTTAATAAATATTTGATTGTTTTTAACCTAATAGAATAAGAATATATCTAGCTTTTAATTTATGCTTTCGTTTTCTTCCATAGGTTAGTAAATTTTTGAGAAATTTTGACTTTATGAAAATATGAGTCAGCGGGGTACGTAGTAACAAATTTTCGGGGCAAGTTGTAACAAAACGATATGGGTCCTAGCTACCTCAATAATCATCTAAATTCGACAGAAACGGACGAAATCGTAAATAATTTGGCGCCACATCTTGAAAACCCTACATTGCTCAAAATATCCCCCAAAAGAGTCTTAAACAATTAATAAGTGCACAATTGAAGTTACTGTTCTCCTTCTGGTCCTTCAAACGCCCAAATAAAGCCAACACCGAATCTACCTGCCTTCTAAATCCAAGGATAATCATTCAAAAGAACTTTTCATCCTCTGTGATAAGAAAAACGCGGTCTTGTGTTAATTTTACACCAAAAAATGATATGTTTTAGAGAAAACCCATATTAAAAGAAAAAAGAAAGTAAAAAGGAGGAAAGTGTAGCAATAAAGCAAAGGCTAAATCAAAATTTGGTGTATATCTATTCCCAATAATTATTATTGAGCTATTTTGTTCAGGTATGTTACAAGGAGAAATGCTGTTATTGATCATTATAAGTACACTTATAGACACGTGGATTAAAATGTTTTAAACTTTTTATTATTAAAAATGTTCCTTAATACTGTTTAGTTAATAAATATAAACGTATATTTTATCGAAAATAATAGCGGATTCTCATCGTTACAACCTGCCCCGAGGCTGTTACAACTTACCCCAAAGAAGGGGCAAATTGTAACACCTCCCATTTTTTGTTAAATGTTCTCTCACGGAGGATAGGAAGGGATTTTAAAAGGTTTGCTATTTGAATATAGTGCTCAAATAGTTACTCAACATACACACTAATTCAAAATTTTGAATATGTTTATGGATTGGAAAATACAAGCATTTTCCCAAAAACTGTTACAACAAGCCCCAGTCTCCCCTACTATGTGCTACTCTGTTTTCAACCGGTGAAGGAATACCTGCATAAGTAGGTACGTAAGTACGCTGGAGAAGAAATTCTGATGCGTATGTCATCATACAAGAGTAACAGAGACTCTTGGAGAGAACGGAGGGAGGCCTTTGCTCAACAGTGACACATGGCTAATGATAAAATAAGTAAATAATGTCATCATCATCATCATCATAGTAGCCTATCATCGTCTACTGCTGAACATAGGACTTGTGGGGACTTGCCATAAATGTCAACACCCACAAGTTATAACAAAAGAAGCTAACAGATGGCGATACCTTCGCTCTCAGAAATATGCTCCATACAAAGACAATGTTCACCGCACATACGTAACTCGTAGCCTAATACAAATAAGGTTCACAATCGAATGCGAGACATAAATCGCGCAAGAGAAATAATCACAGAGATTTGATATATATACAAGGTCCAACTAAGAACTGTTGGACCACGGCTTTACACTAAGCCTGGTGGAAGATCTTAGCACCTCCATAGACTCTTCCAAGGCTTGTCACAAAACTCTATCTTCGTCCTTCCTGATCCAGTCGCTCCCCAAATCTTTTTTTAGGACGTCTGTCCAGCGAGCCGCAGGGCGCCCCACACTAAGCCTGTCAGTTCGTGGTCTCCACTCTAGAACTCTGAAAACCCATCGCGTTTCAGTTCTTCGGCAGATATGACCAGCACATTGCCACTTTAGCTTGCTTGAGTATGTGGAGTCTACTAATCAGCATTTGGCACTCGGGGTGGACTGACGCCCACACACCCTCCATAAGGCTAGACCTGTGCACTGAAATGAGACTATATAGGCTGATGATAATTATCAGCTTGTAGTTTTGACATTCAGGCCGAGATTCGGAGACGTCTTTTAAGAGTGACTTTGGTCTAAGTGGAGTCGAAATTTGCTTTTGATTTAAGGCACAGTTCAAACTAAAAAATAAAAACGTATTTGGATTTCGAACTTATTGCTGGGCTATAAGTCTAGTAAAGCAGTAGTCACACCAACTGTCTTTCTGGTGGGCAGCCTCTACCCCGCGTCATTTCTCTGGGCTTCCACGTTTCCACTCCAATGTTCTTCTGGTCCAACGCTCAGTATCCAAACGTGCAACATATCCTACCCGTCTCCACTTCCGGCGTTCTATAGTAGGTACCACGTCCACGACCTTTGTATTTCGCCTAAATTGTGCTTACGATTTAGCAGTTTGATGCAGAGAATTTCTCTTTCCATTACTCGTTGCACGACTCGGAGTTTTCGAGGGACGGATGATATTGCGCGACATGCGGGGCTCAATTGGATGAGGGCGAGAGACAGAACGTCATGGAGAAATATGGAGAAGGCATATGTCCGAAGACGGACTGGGCCGTGATGGATGGACGGATGGACACAAACTATTCATAATTTAGATTGACGAACGCTCCATCACTAAGATCATACGTAATTACGTACACACGGCGACACATCAAGCTACGCAAAACCAAAATAAGCTGGACGCGCGTAGGTAGAGTAATTACTTTCATGTTTCTTTCATGTTTTGCCCCACAAGACATCAGTAATGTATAACGTCGCGTTGCCAGCTTACACTGAAAAAAATGTTTTGTTAAATACAACCAAACTTTAGTGACTACCGAACTGTTTTGTAAAACATAATCGAACATTTGGTTAAAATAGCTAAACAATGGCTATTTATAACCAAATGTTTGATTATGTTTTACAAAACAGTCCGGTAGTCACTAAAGTTCAGTTACATTCAAAAATTTAGTTTTTTTTTTTTATATTATGGCCTTTGTTATTGCACAATAATTCCGCCAATGTCAGCGTAGTGGAAAATTTTGTTAAAGATTTCTTTGAGTGTATGTTTGTTTTGCGTAGCTTGATGTGTCGCCGCGTGTACAAACACATTGCTCAGTACAAACTATAAACAACATCACACCCTAAAACTGCCACCAATTATGTTCAAACCGTAGTCAGTAATCACTCACAAAAGCAAATTAATATGTACCGCAACGCAACTATGGTATTAAAGGACTCTATCGTGAATAACACAATTACCTATTATGTGTGTGTATTAACGTTTCGTATTTTAAGTTATGGAGTTTCAGCGATTTGGAAACCTCTTGGTTTTGGATAACTTTGTAACCATTTTATTCATTAAGGGCCTGTTTCACCACTTCTTGGTAAGTTCTTGTTAGCTTATCCGACAAGCTAACAAGAACTTACTCAGAAGTGGTGAAACAGGCCGTTATTATGGCACTTTATGAACTGAAAAATAAACTGAACCACGATATGAGAAGTGACGTGAAAACCAAAGAAAAGGGAATCTAAAAGTCACCCCTTTTTTCCACCATTTTATTCTTACATTTTTAACTGAAAAAAATTGAAATGTTCAATATTATTCAATTTAAAATGATGTGGTTTTCTTACTTTTTCGAAATTAATTAAAAATCATCAAATTTTTCAAGGACTTAATTCTGACCGGAAACACGCGCTCCTTCGCATCGATTAGTATGGAGAATCGTGGTCCAGGGATGATACGCCTTAAGGCCAACTGCGAGAAAACGAAAAAATTGGGTGATGCTTCTACTTTGAAATTTTGTGTATGCGAAAGCGTACGTGCATGATGGTTTTCTCGTTAGCAAATTACTTTGATCTAAGGAGAAAACCCAGATACTCCTTAAAAGTCCTTTTACCATTCAGTGGTGTGGTCTCATCAAAATATTAAAGATTTCTCAATAATGAACGTTTTAATACACTATAAAACCAGGAGCGAGCGTAGCGAGCTCAAGATTTTGTCTTATTATAACGAGATTTTGCAATACGATTAAATCGATTCAATACAGCATAAAACCAGGAGCGAGCGAAGCGGGCTCGAGATTTTGCCAAATAGTATAGCGTATTACCAGGTCATGACAATGACGATGCATCTTAGAGTAAGCCAGTGGTGTTACAAATCGTACATAAATTCCGAAAAAATCATTGGTACGAGTCGGCTTGGACAGGGATCGAACCATCGCCTCCTACACGGCAGGCAAGGTTACTCGCCACTGGACCACCACGGCTATAATTTAGGATTTCTGATAGCGTTTGACTGCACTGAATGGTAAAAGGACTTTTAATAGAAATCGCATGTGTTTGTAGGTGGAGCCCGCGTTCAAGCGTTAAGCCAAGCAATTAAAATTTTCGGTCTATTTCGCTTTTCACCTAACACTCTAAACTATAATGAAGCAATTTTAATGAACGCATACATTATTCCTAACTATACTGTGTTGATGGCTTGACTGTAATTTATTTAACGATTTTAATTTGAACAACGCTACGAAACCACTTATTAAATATCACAGGATAAATGTACTATCTATAATTTCATTATCTATTGATATTCCACACACAAAGTTCGGTCAGAACCTAATCAAAATAATCCAAGACAAAATCGATCGTGCTTTCCCAACTTAACATTTTGGTTATTTAATTTTCTCTACAATAAATTCACCGCAGGGCGAGGCCACCAGAGGTCTTTAAGAGTGACCTAATAAAATTATCTGACAGTAAGTTGACCGCAAACTTGTCTGCAATCAGCGTTAGCCTCCTCGTGGTCACGCTCGTACCTATGACCCGCTCTCTCTCACCTTTATTCGTAAGAAAAACACTGGAGTGAGATATTTACAGGTTAATAACGTCTCTGCTGAGATATCATAATTTATGGATACTTCGAAAGGCAACCATTTTTTCTTTATGTCATTCTTTATACATATGCCTGTGCCCATTTTGGTAGACAGAAACAATTTGATAGCCATTGGCTACGATCCTGACACACTCTTACTTTAAAAACAGTACAAATAGTAGTAGTATCCCGACTACCTACGAACCACGAAACGACCTACGAAATACAAGGTTCTCAGTACTGTTATCTCATTGACAAAAACTACAATGAAAAACCGATTGAAACCTAATTAGCTGAGATAGGTATAAACCGCAGGCAGAGGTTGTCGCTAAAAAGTAATTCCTTACAGTCGACCACAGAAAGAAATACGGGTCGATAGAACTGCGGCATACAATTTTTCTATGTCACAGTTCTTCGTGTGGTATCCCTTTGTGGCATTCCTAATCCTCGGATTACAATAGAATGGGACGCTCAGTCTGTCAAAATAATGTCGATGTACTGAAAACCCTTTCCTTCAAATTCAAGTCAGTCAGTTCACTAAGCCGTCTTCGTTAGGTGGAAACAAGCCGTCACCCATTACACAAAGGCATTACGAACAACAAGCACTGATGGAACTCCTTGTATATATTCTAATTTAGGATGTGGAGCCATGGAACTAGCGGAGAACGTTTCCTTCGTGTGGTATCAATACTTGAGAGCTCGGTGGCGCGTTGCGGAGAGGTATGGACTCTCAATCAAGAGAGTCCGGGTTCAAATCCGCACGGACAACATGCCATGTACCAATGAGTTTTTCTATCTTATGTACGTATTACCGACTGCTCTCAAACGGTGAAGGAAAACATCGTGAGGAAAGAAACACAGAAGAAGAAATTCTGATGCATTATGTGAATAAGTCTACCAATCCGCATTGGGCACGCGTGGTGGAATAACGCCCAAATATCCTCCTAGAGGGTAGGCCTGTGCCAATGCAGTGGGATGTATATAGGCTGATGTTGATGATGATGATGATCAATACTTGGATTACGTCATCATTACAATTGTAGGGTCCACTGGATAAGAGCGCGACCGCGAGTGATTCCATCTTAGAGTATACTACTGTAATAGATAGGTACTCTATTATTCCATACTCAAACATACATACTGGATTTTGAGCAACTGAAAATGCAGCTGCGGGAATTTGCCGCAGATAGGTACAAGGTCCAATTTAGATCTGTTGGGCCACGGCCGGTCCCCAGACATCACACATAGCCTGGCGGAAGATCTTCCCTTTTCAATGGCAGAACCTTCCACTCAGTTCCTCCACACAGCTTTGGATTTTGAGCGATTGTCATATGTGATTACCTAACCTACTATTATGTTGACACGAAAAGAAGAAGCAGAAGCGAGCGTTCATGGGATCCCCTTTTGAGTAAACAGCCGTCGTGAAAGAGAGTTTGTGCTTCGTAGGAATAAAATTAAAGGTTGCAGTACAAGCAAAAAGCAACCCGCTCAAAAAAAAGATAATAAAAGTTCAGTATCGTACTGACTTCATTTTCATTTCAACGGCACCGTGATATATTAGTGTTGTAAATTAAAATAGCTGAAGATAGGCGACGTTCTTGCATTACGTACTCGAACATTGGATCTGCTTTACTAACAAGTGAAAAGTAATGTCGTGTAATTTGTGCAACGAGTAAAAGCACACGAAGGCATTGTGGTACCTTCATTCCGCCTAAATAAAAAAAGGTTGCTCTATCGTGCAATGCCGCTCCGATTGCGACTAAGGTAATAAGGCGACGGGGGCTCAATTTATGCGGTCCATGCGCTATATGCCAGTCACCTATCTTCCGCTTTTTAAATTTAATCAAAGGTTGTATAATCGCCTACTGTATGGCCTCGTAGCTAAAGCAAGCCACGCTCGCGGCAATCATAACTTGATACAAGACTTTTGCTCAGTGTCTACTTTATACCAAGTTCTCTCCCGAGGGAACTCTTAGTGCGTTAATTAGATGATTTCGTTACATGAAGATATCTATGCCGCAGTTCTACCAAATTCCTTGGTAAATAGAAATTATTTAGGCTCTATGAATTTACGTTAACATTTATAACGTATACTTAATAGTCTTTAATTCAAGTTAAAATTTTGTTAAAATTACTTATTTATTTTGTGGTGCAAGTGGTGGTGGTGGTTATTTTAAGCGTCGTCTCGTCCAATTTTATGAATTGAGGAAGGACGTAGATTTTGTGATGGGTCTTGTCTTGGATATGTTCAGCAGTGAACGATGATCAGCTGATGATTATGATGATGAATAAACTTGATGATCATCATAATTTCAGCCTATAGAAGTTCACGCTGAACATAGGCCTCCTTGAAAGACACAGATTACCCTCAATAGATACCGCATGATGAAAATTTCGTACAGGCCCAAAGTCACCATTTTTGGCGGTAGGTGCGGGTAGCGGGGCACGAAATAATGCAACATGATTCGCCATTTCAAGGTCGCACTCTTCCGATCTCGCTCTAACCCGTTGCTTATATCAGTGCAAAATCATAGATGTGTGGTGCGCGTCGGCAGCCCTGTATGCGGTATCTATTGGAGGTGATCTGTATTCAAAGATCAACACAACGACCGGTCCTGCGCTGCCCTCACCCAACGGGAACGAAAAATTATGATAATATAATTTTAACATTTAACAAAATATTAATATTTCGGTTTAGGTATATTTATTTAACAGTGTTGTCTGTATCAAAGATAACATTAAAATGAAATTGAATAGAAAATGGATCTGAAAATAAAATCGTTTACTCATTGAATGATTTTGTGGAATGTACATATTTGATTTGAAACCAAAATAAACGAGTTGGGGTGCGAAGCATTGAACCTGCGATAATTTGGTCCGGCGCACACTTGTTTACCCAGTGTGTTAGCCGCATGCGGCTAACGAAATCTCATCACCAGAATGTCAAGTCAAATTCAATAACAAGCCAAAAACTCAATGGAAATTCGTAATGATGAGAAAGTTCGACGGTTAGGTAGGTAAGTACTTAGGTTAGGTATTATTATTATTTGGGTTTTGAGGCCTTGACAGGCTTACGCCTGTGCCACTTATCCATCGCTGGTCCTTTGTGAACGCCCTTTTCAAAGTTCCTTACCAATCACTGCGGCCAGAAATAGAAGTAGGTTTTTGATCTGAGACGGTTTGTATCTCATCTGGTGTCAGAACCTGCCTACCCAGATGAGTACTGCGTTTGTACATCAGGGGGCCACAATCACATAGAAGGTGCAGAGGAGTTTCCATCTTCTCCATGCAGAATCTGCAGCCTGTCGTATCACTTAATTTCACTGTGTGCATGTGCTTGTTTAATTTGCAGTGGCCTGTGAGTGACTTTGCTATTGTACATATTGTATTGGATTTAGGTTAGGTAAATAAATCATTTTAAAGGCCATCACTCACGACGACTTTTTGTAGCTATGCAGTCACGATACCATAGCCCATGCAGACACGATTCTGTATCGCTACTATCGCGATGCAGTCGCGCTACAGATGCGATGCAGCATCGCTACAGCCCGCCTTTGCTCTTCCCTTTCCCCTGATGTCACCCGTTACAGTCGCACCACTTTAAGGGGTGATTGTACGCATGGTACTGAATAACTTTCCCAAAAAAACCTATAGGAAATTCGCAAAAAACATGTTTCTTTGGGATAGTTTTTCACTATCATGGGTGTAATCACCCCTTAAAGTGAAGCAACTTTTTACCCTAACATCCTGTATATCGATACAATAGCGATGCTGACGTGCGACTGAATGGCCCTTAGCCGACCAAAAACGACCAGTCCCTCCACTATGATTTCTCTACAAGCGCGCGACGCGCCTTCACATAGAAAATTACCTTTTCTCCCCTCCGGACGGAAAGCGTCAATTGTCGTCCCGCTGCGCTAAACGAAGTTGTTGCTTTCCACCTCCGTCGAGGAGAAAAATAGTATACTAACCTCGGACGGTAAATAAGAAAGCCTCAGATCACATTTCACGAGATCTGAGACCTTTCTTACTTTCCTGTCCTCGGTGTGTAATCTACTATTTCCCGCCCTTTTCAAAGAGCGATGAAAAAAAACAGATACGTGCGCAAGCAGAGAAAACTAGAGAGAAAACCAACTAGGTCTGGCTTTTAAATAAAAAATTAAAGTCTACTATACACTCTCCGCCTTACACAATCCTATCCCTAAAAGCTGGGAGATTTAAAATCAATTAAAAATAATAGAAAACTCTACAATACAATACCTTCGTCTCGGGCGGGACATGAACCCGCCATCTTCCAAACTGGGAAATTGCTTTTGTCCAATTTAGCCACCGAGCCCACTAACGTCAGAGAACGAAATTCTTCAACCTAAACAAATCAAATGTATATTTTAAGTGCACAAAGAAATTGAAGTCACTTCCACTAATGAATTTTCAATAAGCTACCCGCATTGCTAAATCAACAAACGTGCTATAGGTACTCAAAACTGAGTCCACGAACTTAACACAAAGAATACCGCAGTTTCTAAAACCCGTAACTGGCGTTCGTGGTGAAACTCCAAACCTAAACTTTGAACCGCCAAAGCTAGTGACTTTCTCTTGAAGATTCCCTACTAAGAAAAACAACCGTTCCTGTCTGAATGTATGTTTTGATCTTTTAAAAATAGTTTACGGTTGTAACATAGTTTCTGATCGCCAGAAAAGGGATTCAGTATGTATGGCACGTAAGATCTGGTCGGATACACCAGGACTGAAGCATGCAAAAGATCATGTGACTGGCTTTTCAAGCAAACCTCGGATGCCATCAATTCAAACCGCAACGACTTAATGCTCTTAGTACGAGCCTTAACAGGACACTGCAAGTTAAACAAACATCTACACACAATGGGGCTCGTAGAGTCACCCGCTTTCAGATTCTGCTGCTGAAGCAGAGGAAGCGCCCATACACCTCCTCTGCGAATGCGAAGTGATTACTCACAGTAGGAGTCGCCATCTGGGTGGATACGTGATACCAACCACTGACATTAGGGACCTCCCCTCCAAAAGCATAACACGGTTCATAAAGGCCGTGGGCCTAGGAAATGACCTCTAGGTCAAGGGCGACAGCTCACCAAGTCATTAACCAAGCTCTTACAACCAAATAATAATAATGAAATGTATGGATGTACACGTGTCTATGAATTAATAATTGTATTCTCTTACATAGGTTCCTAAAACTCATTGGTCTTGGGATCGATCCCGCTGTCACCTAAGACATGGAAGGCAAGATTAAACACCACATTACCAAGGCTATACCAATAAACCAGTGAGCGAATCATACATACTTTACTCATGCCTGTCTTAATCTGATGTCGAAGGAGCGGTTTCAAGTAGGTACATTTATATCATACTCGTACGTCAATAACCAATCCTAACTGCAGTGATAATTTTCTGACAGCAACTTTCATGAAGTTGAAACTTTGAATACAATTTTCAAGTAGCCAACCTGTTACATCAAATAGGTGCACTTACCATTTAATTGAACCAACTGCTTAAAAAAGTTCGTTTCGTGCTTTGGAAAACTTTTAAGCAATCAATCACCCATCCCCGCTACCCAATCCGCCGTGAAGCCACAGCAACGTCATATGCCGAGGTCAGTACCCCTCTGGGTGCCCCTAGGTCGGTTTCTTAAGTTCATTTACTTGGATCCAATAGTCCGCAGTAAAAAGCAGTAACTGCTCCCTGAGCAATGCTTTATTAGTAATTTGAAAAAAAAAACGTATTAGACCCTATATTCTGGAATTCGGTGATCGTTTCCAATATCAAAGTTCACCCTCTCCCTGTCAACTTTATTCGTGAGAAGAGGCCTTTGCCTTATAGTGTATACTTTTATTTAAACTAGCTCTTATAAATTATGGTCCCAGTGATATCTATACGTACAATTTCACCCACTCTCTTGTCAGTCTCTCTTCCTGGCTTGTTAAGAGGATATAATTCGGAGCGCGCTCCATACAAACGAACTATGGTGATATTTTCAATACTAAACCAATTAAACTCAATGAAATTTTGCAGAAACAATCTAGAAACAAATTTCTATGTTTGTATAGAGTCAGATTTTCGTTAAAATTTATATTTTTAAAGTTACAGTCCCTCAAAGATTTCCATACAAATCTTTAATTAATCCTAGCATTGAAACTATATTTTAACGAAAATCTTACTCCATACAAGCATAGAGATTTGTTTCTAGATTGTTTCTGCAAAAATTAATTGACTTTAATTATACTGCATTCGAAATAAGGACGACGAGATGTTCCGATTCCCATTTAGCTTTCTGGCCAATTCTGATTAGCAAATATAATTTATTTATCAGATAGATGCACTATCCGACATATCTTGGACGTTACTAAAGCTATTCTAAGAATAAGTGAGAGTAAGTGTTTCAAATCTCGGTTTCTGTAATTTAAAATGGCCTCAAATTTTCGTTGCTATTTGGAATGGAGTATAGTTAGTATTGAAAATATCACCATAGTACGTTTGTATGGAGCGCCTCGTCCGTCCACTTTGTCTTATTACTAACTAGTGACCCGCCCCGGCTTCGCACGGGTGTAATGCACATATAAACCTTCCTCTTGAATCACTCTATCTATTAAAAAAAAACGGATCAAAATCCGTTGCGTAGTTTTAAAGATCTAAGCATACAAAGGGACATAGGGACAGAGAAAGCGACTTTGTTTTATACTATGTAGTGATGTCAACTCACTCACTTAATCTCAGTACTTTTAAGATAAGAATACTTAGACCAATATCTGTTTAACAAAAAGCGACAAGCGAAGTCACGGGTCTAAACTAAACTGTGAACCGGTAAAGTGACATCCTCCAGAGAATATTTCAATACAAAGCCGTCTCAGCCCCGGAGTTCCGATCCTTGTTTATGCTGTTACTATTGAGTTCCATGCTTCTTTAGCTCCAAGTTTGCATAGGAAATTTTCTAACATTTTATGGAGTTTTGTTATTGTTGGTGATCTTTGTTTGAAATTTTATGTCATAGAACACCACGCACAGTATAAAAAATGTATGGTACTACAGTTACAGACACTACCTACCCCCCACCAATTTAACCTCACCCCCTCGTGGTAACCTACAGAAGCTCTACAGGATTCAAAATTGAGTCTCGGGTGGGACTTGAACCGGCACTCTTCCAAACCGAGGAATTGGGTTATTCAATTTCGCCACCGAACCCACAACACACAGAACTATATTTTCAATCTATTGCGTCTCAACAGGACTCCCTGTCCCCCGTCAATTTTAACCTCACCCCCTCGTAGTAATCTACAGCACCCTACAAGCTTCTTTCACTCGCACTCGCTCTGTATCACACATGCTTTTCCGCTTTTCCCATTTCTATGAATAAGGTATGAAAAATTAGGGTGTAACTTGTGTAAGCATGAAGGAAATGAAAGCAATGGATGGATGGATCTTATTGTATTCTGTTTCTAAACCATGCGCCCAGGGCCCAATCGCGCTGCTAAACATCAAAGTTCAATTCTTATTCAATTTCAGTTCTAATCACATTGCGATCCAGTTACTATTCAACTGTGCTGAATTCCGTGTCGCGCTAAACTTGACTTATTTACTATGTCATTGACAGCCTTTAACGTGTGAGCGATTACTGACGGCTGTCAAATGATTAGCGTGATACCGAATGTGTTAAAAGTTTTGGTTTGCACTCAGTCTAATGATGGTTCAGTGGAGATTTATTTAGCGCAACAGGGCCGCAATCGCGTTAAATATTCGGTCACTTAACCGTGATTGGACTACGTACGAACCATAACATTTGACACGTTATGGTATTGCAGTAATCGCGGTACAGCTCATGACTGCCGTTAGAGCCGTTTTGACAGATCGCTCAGACATTAAAGGCTGTCCGTTACGTAGAGTTCAGCGCGATGCGGAATTCAGCACAGTTTAATAGTAATTGGATTGCAATGTGATCAGAACTAAAATTGGATCAGGATTAAAATTTGATGTTTTATATTAGCGCAATCGGACCCCTGATCTCCAGAACATGGGGAGTTGCGAGTTCTCTATCTACGATGTCCAAGGTAGAGCGGAGGTTGAAGGAAAGAGACATATCTTATTCTGTAGTAATTATCGCTAACCGGCGAAGTAGTATCTGGGAAGATGAGGAAACCCCTTTCGGTTCTTAAAACCGCTGATAAGGATTGTAACTTTGGTAACTTATATCTTGAAAACAACTTTTTATATTAGGTCTTTGGATTCAAAATTTAGTTAACCTATAAAGGTAATACAACCTGACATTTTCAGGAAAGTGGATTGTATCGGTCCATCCAAATACAGGGTGTAAAAAAAAACTTGTTGAAGCCTTTCGGGAGTGCTTCAGACCATCAAACTGAACAACATTCACTATTGAGCCAACATCGAAATCGCGAAAAAAAATCAGCTGTCTCATACATTTGAGTCGAGTTGGCTGGTAGGGGTTGGTACTGCAGTTTTGTATGAAACTGGTGTTTTTTTTGTTCGAGATTTCGATGTTGGCTCCATAGTGAAATTTTTAAATGGAAATAATGTAAATTTTATTAGATTTAAGAATGCGATTGTAAACTTAGTAATTAAGTAATCACTTGTGTTGCTATACCCAAAAGGGTCTCATGATGTACTGCAAACCCTCATACTATCTGTAATTAACACATGAAAGCAATAAACTATTCTGATTCTGATTCTGAAAGTTGTTCTAAAGGCTCCAATTGGATTTTTTTACATCCTTAATAGTCACCATAAAATGTCCGTACCAGTTAACGAACGTACTCGGTAAAGATAAACTGACAAATATAATTCGTCGAACTCAAACAAGAGAATGTCAGTTTCGTATTTGGGTTCAGTGCTCGTTACGTATTCACATCCGTATTCGCGTGTGTAGAGGTATCTACATTCGAAGCTTATCAATATTGGCTTTGGGAAATCGGCGTATGTATACTCAACGGTTCGTAATTGAAGAGTTCTCTTTTAAATTGAAAGGTACTCGTACCTAATGATTTTATATTTAAAGTCTTTTTTGAATTTTCAAAATACGCAATGCACATAAATAATATTTAAATTATCTAACTTAACTGCCTCCGAGGTCTAATGGTAAAGAGCATTGGGCTCTTGACACGGAGGTCGTTGGTTCGATTCCCACGGGGGACACCTACCTAGTGATATATCACTTTGTGCGTTTTTCCCCAGTTGGTTAGGACATTGCAGGCTGAATCACCTGATTGTCTGAAAAGGAAAATGATTCCGTGCTTCGGATGGCACGTTTAGCCGTTGGACCCGGCTACTATCTCTGGTGGTAGTAGTCGTTACATAAAAAAACCACGTCAGAGGTTTGAATAAACTCTGACACTAGTGCTTGCCCACACGATAAGAAGAAGAAGATTATCTAAATACATAGGTAGCACACGAATAAATATCCCTACAGAACGAAAGGTTCATACCCACTTATATGCCCTCGGTCATTAAAAACTCCCCAAAAAAATATGTTATTTGTGACCACCATCTTGAAAAATCTAGTCAATCTTGACCAGCTCCAGCTGTTCCAGCGGCACACACACTTAGAGTCGAAAAAACGACGAAAACAACCATTAAAATGGTTGAAGCACTTCAAATGTTGATAAAAATTTGCAGATAATATTCTTTATTTTCGTAATCCACTTAGTTCATTCCAAAATATCAAGTGGTGTCATATTACGATAAGTCTAAACAATTAGGACGGAAAACATGAGTCACAAACGGCTTCGGTTTCAAATAAAAATGATTATTTATAAATAAGAACAAAAGACTCACGTATTATTTGGTTTTCGGTATCCAGAATGGTTTATTTATCCATAGACATGATTTAGCACTGCCCTTCAAACAAGTAAACACAATAAATCACTACACAAAACACCCACTTGAAACATGAAACCGACCGATACTTGAAACGCGCGGATTCAAACTGATATTCCGACAAAACTATCGAACAGGGGGTCTGAACTTCTATAAAAGACGTCGGGGTAATTTTGTAAGTTAGAGATAGAAATATAGAGCTTATGGATTATTCTGTAGGTAAAACAAGGACAGATAAATATAAAAGAGCAGGGCTGTTGGGGAACAGATATACCCCGGGCAAACAGCGGTCCTTTTTTTCCGGTATGAAAATATGCCCGGTGCACAAAAGGAAGTCAAGGTCAAAAAACCGGTCAGATGAGTGGATACAAAAGTATGCTGTCGGTGCACAAAAACACATAGCGCGCATTTGAGGTCGTATACTTACGTAAAGATGAAAACACTGAGCAGAAGTATGGGCGCACCTATTTGTACGTCCTCTAATGCACTATCACTCATTTGCAGAAACGCTCATTAGAGTTAATCCTCCATTAAATCTCTTGCTGTCACTTTTTGTCTTGTTGGCGTGGCGTAGTAAAAACTAGGAAGAGATTTATTTGATGATTAACTTTATTGAGCGTTTCTGCAACGGAGTGTAAGATATGCAAATTTAAAGAATTACCTACACTCACATACAACATAACAGAAAGAATGTAGCGGAATTCCATACAATTTTCAAATGACTTATAAATAAGTTGCCATGCTTAAAGTTGTGTCGCTAATTATTTATGTTTTGAAGGTGGGAGACATTTTGGCGAGGCCCTCCCGAGTTTGGGGGCCCCGGTGGTGCACGGCACGGCATAGCTACGCCACTGCAACTAATGGTAACTATTAAGCTGTCAGCTTTTAGCAGAGTTCGTTTTGTAGCATGTAGATATACGTTTTTGGGTTGAAATATTATGACATGTCAAGTGGTGGTGGCGATAAATTCGTTTTTTACCCCTGTTACTACGAAGTACTACCAGTAGTAAGACGGGAAATTCATTGTATAGAAATACGATTAAATTCGCTACGGGGATACAAGCGCGAGAATGTATTGTGTATCTATCGGTATAGATATTTAACGTACGAGGACTCTTTTAACTCCATCCCTTTTACCCAATTTTTGGGTCGAAGTAGAGGAAATTCCGTCTTAGAGAATGCTTGTGTAGTAAAAGGATGGCATTCCTGAAATGTCAAAGGCTCAACCATGTGGGATGAAGCATGACAGTCAGTCAGTTATGAGTTTATGACAGATCTATAAGTTTTCTATTATATACCAAGGATGTTTTATTTATTGGTGTACCAATACATACAATATACAGGGTGTTACATAAGTTAGAATAAATTTTTAAAACTCTTTAACTGTTTAGACCGTCAAACTGAGCAACTTTCTGTATGGGACCAGCATCGAAATCGCGAAACAAAAATCTGATGTCCCATACATAATTTATTTTAGCTCGAGTCGATTTGTAGAGTATGGAACACAATTTTTTTTTTCGCGATTGCGATATTGGTCCCATAGAGAAAGTTGTTGAGTTTGATGGTCTAAACCACCTAAATAACCCCCTTAAGTAAATGTTTATTTGTATTTTTGTAACACCTTGTATACAATGCAATATATTTTTAGAAGAAAATTGAACACGTATACCTACTCAAATTATATGATATGGCCTTCTGATGGGAAAACTATTTTACCTTTATGAACGACCATAGTCATCAGCCTATGCTAGTCCACTGCTTGACATAATAATTGTTTATTTCATGAGTACTTCCCAGGTAGCACTTTCAGCGTTTATCTGGCAATGCAGCGCTTTATATTTTAAGGAACCAATAACTAAAACCCGAGACATCTAAGCGAAAAAAGGCGAGGCCGAGGGTCGATCTCCACGTAGGCTGGTGTGCTGAAGAAGTCAACACTATAACTTCTTCTTTCTTCCCATAGGCGAAGTATTTTTCGCTAACGCTGATATTATTATTATTTGTTGGATGGGCTATTGCAAGAAAGGGTCGTTATGTAACACTTAGACCATCGCTGGTCCTTTGTGTTCGCCCCAAACTCACACATATTTTACGCTTAACTCCGAACTTGTGGTATTTTCTTTTCATTCTCGGGAATGCAGGTTTCCTCACGATGTTTTCCTTCACCGCCGAGCTAGTAAGTGACAAATACAACCGTACATAAATTCCGAAGAACTTAGTGGTACAGGCCAGGAATCGAACCGCCGCCTCATGATTGAGGCGCAAGCTCTCTTCCGTATGGGCTATCATCGCTCTTAAAAAACGCTGATAGACGTAACATCAGTGTAACCGCGTATGAGACAGCGATAGACATAAAATCCTATACAATTTGTATGAAAATAGATGTCTGACTCCGGAGTCAGACAGCCGTCGTAGAACAAAAAAGTGGCTTCGTCGATAAGGACAGCAATAAGTAGCGATCTCCTTTTTTAACTAGAGCGAATTTGCTATGTGCATCTCTTACTGAGTGATATGACAAGACACGTGCTTTCTTCTAGTTCCTTCTCTTTCTACGTTTCTTCCCCTTTGTAATTTTTGCGAGGCCGAAAGTCGAGCTCCAGTCAGGAGCGAGCATCCCGCCCTGGAACCTGGTTGACCTGGTCTCCGGGGTCAGTCTACCCATCCGAGAGCCACGTTCGCGCTCCTATGAGCACCCTTTCCCACGTGACTCATTATGCATGTAAATAACCTTTAAATAAAATAAATAATCAGCCTAAAATAATAAGTCCTTATCATCAGCTTGTACCAGTCCACAAAGTCATTGATGTACCTACCTGTGTATCTGTCCCGTTTGCCATAATTACTTATAACTAGATGCAAATCAGGTCATAGATTCAGCGCCCGCGGCATGATCGCGCGATAAAGCGCTATCGCGCCCTAGCTCCCTTTCTTTTTGCGCGTGAACGAACGAGTTAGCAGGCGCGATAAAACGTTTATCGATGTACCATGCCGCGGACGCAGGAATAGGTTAAGGTTCTTCTGCATATTTTAATGCTTCTATTTAAGAGGTTAGACGGTCTGAAATGCTAATTTGGAGAATAGGTCACTTTTCCGACTGTTTACATATTTGTCCGATCCGCCCCACCCATACACCCCACCGACTAGAGTGCGAAAGAGACAACTGCAGCTCGAACCGATTTTATCTAATTAAAATCGACGAAAACAGCATTTCGTATTCCCCTGTTTTCTCCTCCAAAACTAAACCGATTTTAATAATTCTTTCAAGAATAATATGAGAAAGACTTTGGCCATGTCGGTACGTTTTGCTTTTTTACCCGACTGCGACAGAAGGAGGGTTATGTTTTTTTGTTTATAATATTCGTCAAATTTGTTTGCTGGATGTCTGAAAATGGGCGGTAAAATTGGTCATTTTCGAAGGTCCCTAGTTCATACAGTAATTATTTAATGCAAAAAAGCAAAACGTAGGGACATAGCAGAGGCAACATAGATTGTATGGTAATTTTTTTTTTTGGTCTAGTGTCATTATCCAGGGAGAAAACAGGGGAATACGTTTGTATGGAAAAAACCGTACTCGTCTATCCTCTTAATTGGTGCTATTCGGTTAGTCATCATCCGGGCTCGCTGAGCTTCATTGTTTAGTGTTATGTTACGTCTGTTCATTGCTGTTGATCCTGTTTTACAGGAGTCACAGGGGAATGTACGGTGGGTCCTTGCCCGAAAAAACAATTCTAAATTTTATAAACAAAGGTCAGCTAACATTCGGTCAATGACAGACTTACTTCATTTCGCTACACTCAAATAAATATCTAAGCTTCAATACATATTAATACCAATATCTTTCTCTGTATCAAAATACGATGCGACTTTCGATATACGAAGACAATTTTGCTGATGTCAAATATTAATAAGAGTTGGTACACGACATTAGGATTTTGATTAACCGCGTTCGTCTCCTTCCATTCTGCCTTCGACACTCTTATGCAAGGATTTAGAAATGTTGGAACTGGTTTGGGGTGTATTTGTGATTGAATTGTAAGCGTAGTTCTAGAGTCACGTTGCGGGGTTTGCCTCGAACACTTGTCTCTCCCGTGGTGTTCGCGCGGTTCGCGTCTCAGCCTGCCACGAGGCTCCAAAATCCTTCTCAGTTGTTCTTACTCAAAAACAATCCTCGAGATTGTATAGACACTCCCTCAAACTACTTGACACTGGCGAAATCTAAGAAGGAAACGCCATTAAATAAAAAAAAATAGAATAGAAGCGTAGTTGTACCTGTAATTAGTACTAGTATGTAACTTATATTAACGCCCCCAAACTGGCCTTGAATCCGGACCAAGTTGCAGAATCGTTAATGTATGTTTATGTCATGCATGGCCACTTTTTGAATATGGTACAAAGTTGATCTGTTCGACCTTTTCAGAGGTGGATTCCTTAGTAGCTGGAAAATCATTTTACCCTGATTGTTTTTGCATTCTGTCAGAATTATTCAGCCTTATTCTAAAAGTGCTTTAATAATAGCGAAAAAGGACAATGCATATGGACTCTGTAATGCACAAGGTAGGTACTAGATACCAATTGACCTTCCCCTAATTTAAAGACCTAGATCCACGACTGCTGGGATCTAAACAAACTATTAAATAAAATGTGCTATAAGTAGGTGGTACAGACGTACGACAACGCATTCATTATAGATACTTAATCTGTCTCTAGGTAGACAGAAACTTTTCTACTAACAGAATGGCTACAACATCCAGCCCTAACTTCAGATACCCCACCTCACACTGCACTTTCTTTTTTGTTTTTTTTTACTATAGATGAATTTGGTCTTGACCTCAATCTAGTCTTCAGGACAAAGATGGGGTCAAAGATGTAGCGAGCTTACCCAAAATGGCACTGGCACTCCTGCACACCGACGGAACGCAGCAAGCTGCTTGGCGCCAGACTCCGGCAGGAGGGTGGTCGCGAGCCAGGCGGCTCCTTGCAGAGCCTACCACACCACTGTGGGGGATCGTTCAGCCGCTACCACAAACTTGGTAGCTTGTGATGCCGTTGCTCGGGGTGGACTGCTAGGAGGTAGATCCCCCCCACCCCTTCTAGTGTTGCGCAGATGAAGGGTACATAGAAAGGTTCCTTCTTCATGATGTTTTCTTTTATTGTTTGACAGCAGTCGAAAACTTATTGGTACGATCCTGAACCCTGATTTAGTGTCGATATCTCTCCAGCAGCGTGGGTAGGATGGACCGACGACCGACGACGGTCGGTGGACCGACGACCTGGTGAAGCCGGCGGGAAACCGTTGGATGAGGGCAGCGCAGGACCGGTCGTTATGGCGATCCTTGGGGGAGGCCTATGTGCAGCAGTGGACGTCCATCGGCTGAGATGATGATGACCTCTCCGCAATACGCCATCAACGCTTTTATCGGCAATTGCCAATAATCATGATAATTATCGTACCAATGACTTCTTCGGAATTTATGTACGATTTGTAACACCACTGGCTTTTCGGTGAAGGAAAACATCGTGAGAAAACCTGCATGCTTCAATTTCGAGGCATGTATATTGTATCCACTGTCCATTATAAGTGGCGACGGGCTCACCCCACGTCACACTGGACAGAGTTTCGGTACTACTGGTGAAACGTGGATGTTCTGTCTGAGTCCTTCGGGGAATATAGTCGTGAGCATATGCTGATAATTATCCTGAGATTATTTTATGGTATTTCCGGGGTATAATCACTTCCATGAATGCCAACATCTTTGACCTTATAACTCGCATTACACACATACCACGTCTCGTTCTCTTGTCTCTTATGAGACGAATATTAAGCGCCCGAGGGATATTTACAGGGAAATAAAAATGTTTTGACGCCATTTTTATTGTGCTTTTGTGTGGTGTGAATGTTAAGGGGGACCTAAATAGGCTTGTTCGTGAGGAGGGGGCCCTAAATTGGTTTGTCCGTGAGAGGGTATCAAATCAGCCGTAATAACGACTTTATCGTGTTTTGGTGCATGCTTAAGAGGCTTGAGGTGGTGTTTAATATTTTAGTTTTTTACTATGTAATAATTGTAAGCAAGAAGATCGAGTTGGTTGGCGCGCCTTAGGAGAGGCCTAATGTACGAGGACAGGCTGATGATGATGAGTGTAAACCACCCGAAAACAGTATGAACATAGTCGATAACTAATCAGCATAAAGATCATAACACGATACGTTATTTGTTTCCACATAAGAAAAAACAATTTTTCCTACAAAAGTCACATAGATTTTTCGAGTTTGATGAAAAGTCGATTCGATAATCAAAATGTTGTGCGTTTATGTAAAAATGTTTATTAATAACTTAATCTTAGTATAAACCCTAATCTACAATAGCTAAGAGCTCATTTAAATACGAAACCCACCATTAACTTTAGAATGCACGTACCTAAAATGCATTTTATCTAAGCCACTAAATCAGAAACCCCGGTGTGAATCCGACAAATCCTCAAAATGACTTATTGAAATGACCCGGAGCAATCATCAATTTTAATAATCATTTCTCTTGCGCCCCATTTCCTAGCCAAGATAGAATTTATGAAGTACTTAGCTAGTGCAAAAGCTTTCTGCGGTGACTAAAACTGGAATATTTTTAGTTTCTGAGCTATTTTGCATTTTGTAGCTGTTCCCTTTTTATTTTATTACGCTTTATAAGTGTCCTAGTTTGATATGTGAGCAATATAATATTCTAACGTGAATTTTCATCCTTACTTACTTGGGTATGTTTTGAAAAAAGTAGTTTTAGACTGCTGAACAAAGAGCGGGGTGATCGGGTCGGTTTGGGTGATCACAAGGAATGTTTTTCTACAAAACACAAGCTTGAGCCACCACAAAAATGGTGGAGTTTCGTGACAGGCATGAAAACAGGCAACTGACACGCGACCGCCCAGTAACAGACCTGATTGATTTTGAAAAGTTGATTGATTTTAATTTCCGCGCATTGTTTGAGAAAAGCACTATACAAGCCTTGGCCACAACTAGGCATTGATGGACTTACGTATGTGTGCCTCGGCTTCGCCTCGGCCCTCATTTACACGTTCGTCCATCAATTCCTCTTTTGCTGGCCACTGCAGTAATGTACTATTATGCGGTTTCCCCCAGTTGGTAAGGACATTGCATGTTGAATCACCAGATTGCCTGAAAAGATAGATGATTCCGTGCTTCGGATTGCTACGTTAAGCCGTTGGTCCCGGCTACAATCTCTGGTGGTAGTAGTCGTTACATGAAAACCATGTCAGAGGCGGAAGGCCATAAGGTGGCTTGCTGCCCACACGATAAGTTAGAGTCCACCACGCGTTCCCAATGCGAATTGGTAGACTTCCGCAGATTACCCCCAATAGATACCGCATGATGAAAATTTTGTACAGGCCCGAAGTCACCATTTTCGGCGGTAGGTGCGAGTAGCGGGGCACGAAACAATGCAACGTGATTGACCATTTCAAGGTCGCACTACTCCGAGCCCGCACTAATCCGTTGCTTATATCAGTGTAAAATCATAGATGTGTAGTGGCGTCGGCGGTTTGTATGCGGTATCTATTGGGGGTAATCTGTGTAGACTTCACATCAATCTCACAATCATTGTCGGATTATCTACAATAATTAAAAAGTCCTGAAAGCTGGAGATAAACTACACACTAAATCAAACTTCATTCACATTCCACCTTGAAATGTTCCAGAGCCATGATGATCTAATGCTCGGTTTCTCGCATAAGTAGCAAAGTTAGTGAATTTACATGAATAATTACAAAGATACGCATCTTTCGCCTCTCATTTACATTTTGTTAGGCTTTTCAACAAATTACGAAGTCAGAGGTGCTTTAAAATATTAATTTCTATAGGGTTTTGTGAAAAATTTGTTAACCTAGGGTACCTAATAAACCTAGCTATAAACGTTTCCCTCTCTCTGAACTTTGATAGTCTTCTTTCTTTGAACTTTGGTTTAGGTTTTGTCTTCTGTAGGCTTTCTTCTCGAGAGAGCGCCGGTCGGTTGCGCGTTGCGGAGAGCTATGGAAACTCAACTTTGAGGTCCAGGTTCAAATCCGCACGGATAACATGCCATGTACCAATGCGTTTTACTAACGTATGTACGTTATACAACATTTTCTCAAACGGTAAACTCATGTTTGAGTGTCCATACCTCTTCGCAACTCACCAACGAGGTTCGCTTGTTGAGTTACCGAAAATGTTTGTAGCAAGGTTTCTGGCCATTCCGATGGGGACTACCATCGTGAGTTTATGTATAATTATCGAGTAACTCTCAAATACGATTCATGGTTATTGAATTGGTTACCCTGCCGTTTCCGAAATAACGTAAAAAAATTGTTGCCAATCATGTTCAAAGGTTTATATTTAAAATTCCAGCGGTAAACCCTCAAAAACAAAACTCCTTATTTATTCAAACAACATACACAATAAAAAAGAAAATCGTTTGAAAACAAATACGTTTTCACAGACTACGGCGCCGACCGACGTTGTTGATTTTGATAACTAGGTCCGGAAACCGTTCCAGAGGTGCGCAAATCAAATCATTCGGCAGAGGTAAATATTTCCTATATTTTCGCAGGAAAATATTTCTAACGCTCGCCTCCGATATCGTGGGATTATCGAATAAGGTTACTTGTAAAGGTGCACATAAATAGTTATTCTTTTGATGTATTGATACCTAATGAGAATGGCATTCAAAAGTTATGACCGGATAGACAATGCCAGGTTTCCAATGAAACTTGGGCCACCAGTGTACACTTATTAAACTGCATGGAAATAATAGTGTGTAATGATGGTGTAATGTCATAGACTTAAACTCTAGCGATAGACTTGCCCTTTCATTGAAGCAACATGTTTTACTTGAATGAGGTGTCCGCACCTGATTTATGTTCCCGAGTTCACTTCGTCACTATGGCAATGACAGACCGCAATGTGTCATTTTGTGTTGTTTTGTGCGACATGTTGTTTGTTTGATCGAGCTTGTCTATCTCTAGAGTAATTATGTCTATGTGTAATGCCAATTATTAAAATGTCAAAGGAAAAGGTTCATAGAAAGTGGTTTGCAATTCTATTATGCGAAATCACTTATATTTTAATATGTAAGTAGTTTCACCTGTTTTTCGGATCCGTAATGTAATATTAAATTAAGTAGTTTTCAATTTCATAGTGATCCCGGGATCGGTTGGGAGACTTTGTATAAATAGAGAAAGAAAAAAATCGTACAACAAAACAATGTATTTATCTTCGATAATAAAACGATTGCGATGTTCTAGTTAGTTCATAAATAGTACGAGAAATTGTCAATGAATATTTTATCAATTCCCACTAAGGCCGAATTCGACCAAACTTAGATTTATATAAGAGTAACTATACAAGGAACAATTTTACTTTTGGTGTTTACACTAAAAGAACGAATTTATAATTTCACCTAAAGAAAGAGGTCGTTGTATCTGTACTTATATTGCAATGTGAGGTTATAAGTACAGTTTTAATTTGGTAGGTTTCTTTTTATTATATTTTTTTAATTATGTGACATTGACTTTTCATTTAGACTAATCTAACCCAACCCTAACGTTGGAAAAATGCAAAATCTGTTTACTCTAAAGTAACCGGCGACTTAACTTAAGAATAAAATTTACTCGCGTTTGGTCTAATCGGGCCTAAATCTAATTTGATGTACAATTCTCTAATCCTAAATCCGGCGACCCTATTTGGAGTTATCAGACACTTTTCTTATAACTAAACAACAACATAACATAACATTATTAACAATAAATTATAAAATATCGACAGTGAGTTTGTGAAGATTATTTTATCAGACTTTACTAAAAAAATTGGTTGTTACTAATCTAACTCTGGTAGATTTAAGTAACAGTCGACCTTTTAACAACTCTAGTAAAGTCTGCTAATGTCATATACTACTAGACATTTTTCTCCGTGTTCTTACCTATAATATTTCAGAGAAAATAAGGTAGACTGAAATAAAAATAGCAAATATTTTCGTCAAACAAAAATAGTGTCCATTTTCAGTCAATAACTTATTTTATCTCGCATTTAACAAACAAAGCAAACGTGTCCATTCAACGTTTGTCTCTGAATGGGGTAAGCGTTCCGGATTTAGACCCTCGAGGGTCGAGATTGTCCCTTCAATGGCCCAGCGAATAATAAGCCCTCTACAAAATACGGGAAAAGATGGGGAGAAAGGTGATTTCACTTGGCATCGTCTGGTACCGTTACCCTATTCTATTTAATCGAAATATATATTTTTCTTGTTATTGTAACAGAAACAGTGGTGTTTTCGGTCCGAAATATTTGGTCTGACTTTGATTATGTTATCCTCTGGTCTTATTTACGCTTATTTGTTTTGTCATTAGCATTATTAGGAGATAACATTTCGGATTACTATATGAAATGTTTCAGCTTCGGTGGACATGATCAGTTGGACGGAGGTTTAATTTTCTATTTATTTACTTACCTTTATTTCCCTGCGTGCGTCGGATGGCACATTAAGCCGTTGGTCCCGGCTACTATCCCTGGTGGTAGTAGTCGTTACATAAAAACCACGTCAGAGGCCGTAAGGCGGTCTGAAAAAACTCTGACACCAGGGCTTGTCCACACGATAAGAAAAAGATTTATTCAGCTATTGTTTTACTCTCTTAAGGGTCGGAATACCCTACCAAGGCCAATTACCGGAGTCGCGTTCTAGGTCTGCTATTGGGTAGTCGCGTCGCTCGTCAATTGTTGGTTAACCGGGCCTAAAACGAAGCTCCAGTGGTGACTCAAGGTAGTGTTATTTTCTAAAAACAATCCTTAAAGTCACCAAAATCCATAAACTACCGTACAACATTAAGCACTCTTGCTATAAAAACTAGACATTGGCAAAATCAACACATATCCAAGAAGGCAGCCATTTTTTTATAATTAGAATAGAAGGCCAATTACCGGTTTTCAAAAATAGGTACTAGTATTAGAAGTCCTGATTGCGTCTAGGTGGAGCTTCAATCATCATCATCATATCAGCCGATAAACGTCCACTGCTGGACATAGGCCTCCCCGAAAATGAGGGGATTTGCCATAATCGCCACACTTGGCAGGCGGGTTGGCGATCGCAGTTGGATTGAATGTGTGTACTCAGAGGATGCTGCTGCCCATCCTCCGGTAAATCCCTTAGTCGCCTTTTACGACACCCACGGGAGGAAATGGGATGGTGCTACTCTTAGCCGACACCACACGGAGCATCAATATTTGGAATAAATCGAAGACTAGAAGGTACGATTATCAATATTCTGTTACAAAGTAGGTAAATAACAACATTGTACTAGAGACACAACGACGCTATTTAGCAGCACCAATAAACCGATCCTTTACTACGCTTTACAAAGGCACTGTTCAACTTTTTCATTCGGAATAAGTATCGTCTGTGATAAAAACCGACCAAGAGCGTGTTAAATAACTCTTTGAATAGGGTTCCGCAGCCATTTACCTTCTTAGAAGTTTGTAGGTCGATACGTAATTTTTTATGGAACACTTTTTACAGCGATAGCGATTATAACACTGTCAAAAATCTATTACTTTAGTCGTTTTTATAAATGCATAGGATCCGTTGATCTTGTTCCTTCGTGGAGTTGAATGATCTTGTAAGGCTGGTCTCTACCTACATTATCTAAGAGGTCGAAATCTAAGCATCCTAGTAATATCGTCTTGCATAGCCTATTGATTCCTACTGCCAACAGCCTCTTATAATAATGGCGAATAGGAAGAATAAGACTTATACTCCACAATAATCCGTCATTATCTACGTTCAATAGCTGTTCAAAGCAGCCTAACTGACTTGAATTTACAAATAACCGTACCTAGCAGTATTACGTTAGAACTGACCAACTAGACAAATTGACGTTTAATTCTGTGCTTCAAGGCTCCTATATTGAATAAATGATTTTGAATTTTGTTAGAATCAAACTGAAAGAGTTATACTGCTGAGACATGACGGAAGATTGCTTTCTGCTTTATATTCTTCTAACATTACATATGAGTCTAATATCATTTTCCTTGGCCACTGATTTCTTTTCAAATTCACTTTTATATCGTTTTCTCCTCTTACAGTTGCTTCCGAGTTGTATGTAGTAGGTAGTCACTTATGTATGTATGTAAGTATGTATTTAATGTGGATTATTTTATTTTATTTTATTTTATTTGTAAGTATATTTATACACTCATTGCTATTTATTTCTTTTGAGTTACACCGCCTACCTATTTTTCGTTTGTTAATTCCTCTACCCTAAGGTTGCCTGGAAGAAGTCGCTTTTTAGAGATAAAACCGCCTTATTTATACATACTTTTTATTATTTATCTGTATTCAAATGTATGTTCTCTTTTGGTGTGCAATAAAGTATGATTGAATTAAGAAATAAAGAAATAAGATAAAAACTACTTAAGTATTCCGTTTTTAACATAGTTCGGAACCCTAAATAAAAGTTCTTTTAACAATCCCTTTCCGGATTGAAGACGTTTCCAATTAAATTTGATGACCATTAAGGACTGGTTTCCATTGACTTTGATTGTGATTGTGACAGAACTGTCTTTGCATTTTTTCTGATACAAAGTGAAGAGAGAGTTATTAAACGTACTTTGATATAATTTTATACAGTGGTGGATCCACGGGGGAGGTCAATGAGGTCAAGACTGTTGCCTTTGAAATGTCAATAAACAGTCAGTCGGTTCCATCATTCCAGTGATAGTCGCTTTTGCTGCCAAATTATTTTCATCCCGGCTGAATTTTGCGGTCTGCTAGCCTCATTTTATAAAAACTGTATCGTTCTGCTGGTTGGTAACTTCTTAGGCAAAGCAGTATGCCTAAAACGCATGATTATGAAGCGGAATGCCTGAAACGCATGATGACCATGAAACAGTTTGCCTAAAACTTAAGATGATTATAATAAAGGTCAATTTGTGCTATCTACATCAAAGATTGAAAAGAAAAACTCGAACGAGAAAGCAGTTTGCCTGTAACGCGTGATGACTATGAAGCCTAGCCTTACCTACGCCTAAATCGCACAATGACTACGATTTTTAGTAGATAACTATGCTAAAACCATTGACCAGAAATACTATTGACCCACAGTGTCATATAAAATCTTAGCAAATTTTTGTGCACATTGACGGAAAAAACCGCACAAATTAAGTATGCATGCTACTGGTTGTCACTAATACGTTGTATTTGATTCATAAACATAGTCGTATTTCGCTTGTTAACTGTCAGCTAGTACAAAAAAGAGCTCATCCGAGCTCTTTTGGTTGTGCCATTTTTCGAACGTTGATTGTGAGTCTAATATAAGAGGTCAATGGCTAAAACCCACGATGATCTGTTAACTGTTTGCCTAAAACGCAAGATGCTATTATAAAGCTGTTTGCCTAAACGCATGATGCATACGAAGTACTTTTTCTAAAACGCATGAAGAATCTTCATGTTTGCCTAAAATGTTTAAAATAGGCATAATATAAGTAGCGAAATCTAACAAAAGAAAAAATAACGACCCTATTTCTCAAAGAAATAATTCCACCTGAGCTAGAGTCAAATAGTAGGTAATAAATTCGCCTTTTCGCATCGTGTAAAATTGAATTGTTGTGAAAAATGACGTATTTTGAAATAGGTGGAATTGGAATGTCTAGGAATATCGAATAGTACGATTTGTGGCTTCTTGATTGATATTTCTATTCTGTTAAAATGCGTTTACTTTAACAAGAGCAATTTCTTTCAATAAATAGTTTTATTGAATGAAATTTTCTCTTGTTTGGGCTTTATTTGGGCTTTATTCACTGAATTATCGAGAAAGCGGATAGATTGTTTTCTCTCGGCTGTGGGATCCCTAAGATTAAGGCTTGAACATGACATAATATGACGCTGACATCGTCATTAGTACGAGCAGTGTGAAAGATTATAGTGTTCACCTATTTAATTACTTCAGGTTCAAGCCGCTCTTATAAAATATTCCCATATAAAAAAGTCGTATTCGATATGTTGACGCCACGATAGCAAACTTGCGATTCCCCAACGAATTCGCTGACACTTTTCCTTCCATATCTTTCTCTCAATGAGATTGGACCTCGATTTTATAAAATTCGTTCCAAATAACTATGTAGGTACGTTTGCCTCCCTCGTCCCCGTTTCCAAGGTAGCTATTGTCATTTACATAAGTTCACATTTCAACTAGTTTTATTTGACGGCTCGTTCTTATTCACTTACACGATAAAGTCTCTTGGGACATCGCGCCGTGTTAATACGGTTAGCAAAAAAATCTTTTCATAGGAATTTTCTAGAGGAGTTGGTATAAAAATCAAAAGATTTTTTTGCTTCATTGATTATAATCTACACGAGCTCGATGCGCCTTTCCTGCACCTCATAGCATGCCATGCCCGAGAAAACGATAAAAATCTAGACGAGCCTCTGTCTTAGTTACTTTGTGTAGAATGCGAGCGCTCATGACGATTTTCTCGTTTTGTCGCTTTGTTATGCGTGGCAATTGAAAATGGCTTTTCGGAGAGGGAAAGCCGTGCTTGCCGCGACATGAAAAAAAAACCAAGTCTCGCACAAGTAGTGATATTATTACCTAGACTGTACCTACACAAAATTGAAATGAAATCGTTATTTTTAAGTTCCGCTGTATTATTAATTTTCTTTCATGGCTTATACAATTTCCAGTTTTATTTTAAGACAAGTGTGAGCAACACAGAACTAGATCTTTTAGTGTGAATTTTCTGTCTCATTTAACTTAACTTTAAATTTAGTGTAATCGTAGGGAATAAGTACGTCAAAACTATTGACTATTTGATTTGAATACTTAAATTAATTTGTGTTTGAGACGAAGTTATTTTTCGCAGCGCTTCTTTCAGGAGATAGGCACTAACTTTCATTGTACTTATTATTTCGGACCCTGTGAATGTCTTTTCGTTAACTTCAGCCACCTATGAGAAATGAAATGTCATGGTATTTTTTATGGAAACATTTCCAGAAACATATTTTTTTGCGAACCCTACGTACTGTTTAAAGCAAGAATCTCAAAGGAATTCAAATCAGAAAGCATCCCGGACTTTATGTTGGTACGTACGTACGTACGTACAAAAACATAGGACTTAAAATAAACTGCAAACCTGCAATATAATACCTATTTACTTTTAGAATGAATGCAAACCTGAAAACCATTAACGAACTTATAACATAAATAAATAACAGTGGGTCTACCATGAGTTTTCGCCGTTCTTTACTACTGTAGTTACGTCACCAATTTTGTATTGAATTTCGTACAGCGCTCCTAGTGGTTACGTTGAGAACTAATTTCTGTCATACGATTTGGCGACGTAACTACAGTAGTAAAATACAGGGAAAACTCATGGTAGGCCCTCAGAATAACATTATGAAAATTATGTAACTTAATTAAAACAACTGTGTTTCTTTTCGGTTGTTTCGTTTTGCTTTTAGGACCAATTACTAACAGGTCATTTTGATGAATATAGGACGTTTCACTATTGAGTCGTTTTGATCTTGTGTCATTTTGATGTGTATGACATACGAAAGGGTTTCAAATTCTAAAACCGTGGCAATTTTCAAACAAATATTAGCCGTCTGGTTCCGTCTCTAGATCGAATAGACGGCCACCCTATTTCTTCCCGTGGGTATCATAGAAGGCGACTAAGGGATAAAGAGTATTCTAATGAGGAATTTTCCAAAATTGACAGTTGATGCAACTCGCTTTAAAAATTTCGTTGATAGCTGTAGCAAGGTTTCTGATCTGAAGGTGAAATTAATAGGTATCATATTATTGGCATCCTTTTAAACTAAGAGTCTACCCATAAAACTGAACAACTTTTCCTATGGGAGCAAAAATATCGGATAACAAGGTACCACTGACGTACCACCTTTGACTACTTAATGAGGACTTACCAGTCCTCATTATGTAACTTAATTAAAACAACTGTGTTTCTTTTCGGTTGTTTCGTTTTGCTTTTAGGACCAATTACTAACAGGTCATTTTGATGAATATAGGACGTTTCACTATTGAGTCGTTTTGATCTTGTGTCATTTTGATGTGTATGACATACGAAAGGGTTTCAAATTCTAAAACCGTGGCAATTTTCAAACAAATATTAGCCGTCTGGTTCCGTCTCTAGATCGAATAGACGGCCACCCTATTTCTTCCCGTGGGTATCATAGAAGGCGACTAAGGGATAAAGAGTATTCTAATGAGGAATTTTCCAAAATTGACAGTTGATGCAACTCGCTTTAAAAATTTCGTTGATAGCTGTAGCAAGGTTTCTGATCTGAAGGTGAAATTAATAGGTATCATATTATTGGCATCCTTTTAAACTAAGAGTCTACCCATAAAACTGAACAACTTTTCCTATGGGAGCAAAAATATCGGATAACAAGGTACCACTGACGTACCACCTTTGACTACTTAATGAGGACTGGTAACGCGTGTAATTCTACTAACAAGCATTTCTGCCACTTTTTGCGGGGGGCGAGGTAACATGCAATCCGAAACTTTGGATTTTATTCCCCATAACTTTAGATTTTAATGTTAAATGTTAAAACTAATGAAAAGTAGTACTCCAGTAAAGTTACGGGTCGCTTGTATGGCGAATGTAAATAATTTATAATAGCCGGTTTTTTTCTTTCATATTTTAGATTATAATTCTAGTTATCATTTAGATTGAAAATCCCCCTAAAATGTTTATTAAATAATTAAGCAAAGTAAAAAATGTCATGTAAAATTGGAAAAAAATAGTATATGCAATTTTTTTATGCCATTTGTTAAATTTATTTGTATTCTTTTATATTACAAGTAAATCCAACGAAAAATCACCCTGGAACCTTCGTTTTTAAATATGTTGAAATTACGAAAAAATCAATTTTGGTACAAAATTTACACAGTGTATGTAAGCTCATAACCTAAAACAAACAATAAAAATGAAAAAAGAAAGAAATCTGACACTATAAATAAAAAAATTACATTTTAGTACTAAAAACTAAAAATACGAAATTTAGTGGGATTCGTTAATAAAGTATCTTAATATCATTTGTTTAAACGATCTAGCAAAAAAAATTGCTTATTATAAATTATTTCCTTTCTACCCGTATTTTTACTGGACTATAGTCTCGTGTGAACCCCAAACGTTTTAAGTTCGAAATTATTGTTTCGCAATTATAGGCTGTCTCGTTTAGTGATAAGGTATACAATTTTATGTAAATGCACATGATCAATTGATCTTATACCGTGGCAGAGGGGAAATGCTACCGCAAGCCGAGTCCTTATAATAAATAGTCAAAGCGTACCACTTATGAAAATGAGACTGACTGACTGATGACTTTAATTCCAAAGGTTCGACCGATTTTTTAATGCCATCCAAACTTTCCAGGGTTTTAAGTTTTCAATCCATTTGTAAAAAACTTGCAAGAGCGCATTTTTAAAGACAATACAAAATAGTTGCTCACTTAAAACTCAGTGAAGTAACAGTGCAGGTGAGCTAGACGCCTGAAGGTAGAGCCAAAACTATAGCAATACATTAAGTGAAGTGACACCGGCATTGTCTGCCTCTCACAGTTTCCGAGTGACCTGGTTACCTCCTATCTTACTAAGATATTGTATACCTTTTTACAAACTACGGTATTAAGGTGCATTTAGCATAGCTAAAAGTGAAGGAGATAAGGTAGAATACTATTCTCCATACTAAGTGGCGTACCTCAAAAAAACCGTTCCAAATCTTGTCTCTAAGATGGCGCTGACTTGTTACCCGCGAGTAGATGAATTGCCAATACAGGGCTGTTTCCTATGTAACAATAAATATTTAAAACTCTTAAGTGGGTTGTTTAGACCGTCAAACTGAACAACTTTCTCTATGGGACCAACATCGAAATCGCGAAAAACTTTGTGTACACCACACCACCCCCTTAAAGGTTTATTTGTATTTTTGTAACACCTTGTATACGCTAAGAAATTTTGATTACAGGCCGTCAAGTTCGTGCGATGCGCGCCCTAGGGGTACAGACGTAGGCCCCCGCCCCCCGCGCATGCGCGTGATGTTCCTTCACACTCGATAAATGTCAGATTTTTTCCAGCCGACTTCCGAACAAAGTATCACTTTGACTCGACTTTTTCTTACAACTAATTTAGTAAGGGGTATCGCACACTGAAGGAGTCGAGGCGGCGTCGAGGCGCGGGCCCCCCCTTAGTATGGAGAATACCTACACTCTTTAGTTCTACACCTTCATCATTTTATACAAATAAGACAAATTTAAAAGAAGAGGTAAACATATGCGATACTGTGTGAGTGCAAGCGGGAAGTCACCTTCATTTTACGCATCGATCCTGTCGGAGGAGGTGAGGTTGAAAATTGGTGGAGGGCAAGGAGTTCCGGTACTGCATGTACAGGTACTCTTTCTTAAGCTGTGGCCCAGGTCTGAGGCCCATAAAGTCGGACTGAAAATTCTCTGACAGCAAGTTGACCACTAACTTGAAGCCACTCCTGAGGATGCTCCTTGGTGGAGCGAAACACGTGTAGAGTATAAATTATTTGGTAAGCGGGTTGTATTGCATAATGTAATACAACTTTTCGTACCACTTGCTCAAAAAAGTGACATTCTATACAAAAAGCGAACATAACAATAGTCATTATTAACCTGTTAAAAACAGGGAAAGAAAGTTGTACTGAATTTCATTCATCCCCTAGGGAGAGAATGTGATTTAAATTTGGAACTGAACTACATCTGTGTTTACACCATTGAGTTTGTATATAAAGCATTATAGGTACTTCTTTTGTAAAAGGAATACGCATTTATTTTTATGAAATATCTCGATAACGGTGAATCCTAGCGAAAAAATAACAATTTTTTCGAACCCCTAGGTTACCCATAAACCGACCCTTCCGCATGCAAAAATAAAAAAAAAAAAATCATTTATGTCAAAAAAAAATCATAAAATTACGAAAACCGACGAGGCCGTATGAGCTTGATGCCTTTGCAAACAAAAATGTAACTCTCTCTATCAATAATTGGACCAATGTTTCGAATGTTAACTTTTACTTTTAATTGTCATTATTTTTAATAAATGCTTATCTCATATTATTATTGTGTTAATTTTTTCGCAAATGGTACGAAAAGTAGAGTATTTTCCTTGGTGATAAAGCTATCTTAGTCTTGGGTGAGTTTAAATCCCTCGCTAAACTCAGGACTCGTCTTAAATCCCTCGCTTCGCTCGTGATTTAAGTTTTTAACACCCTCGCTACGCTCGGGAGTAAACCTCGAGTCCTTCATCACGCTCGCGATTTAAAACCCCACCCGCGACAGAAGACACTGCTTTATCCCCTTGGTTAATAATCTACTATTCTCTACTAGGTATTTAGAAGCGGAGGTCTCGACACAATCGTGTCATCTACCTGTCACTAACTTGACTCCATCAATCCGAATCAGGCGCGCGTGGTGGAGTAATGCCCACTCCCTCTCACCCTTATTCTCATTCATGAGAGGAGTCCCCGCAGTGGGAACCTTCAGGCTAAATATTACATTTTTTACAAGCAATCCAACATTTTCAATGAATACGATAGTTAAATAGATTGTGCTACAAAAGCGAAATACTAAAAAAAGAATTTCTAACAAAGCCAATAAGGCAGTGCTGACAAATGGCCAGCAAACTACGCTCATTCTTCTACACAACAATAGAACTGACGGAACGTTTCCTAATTATTGTTATATCGACATCTTGTCGGAAAATCGGACGTTTTTAAGGCTCATTTTCGTCTGAATCTGCGAGAAACGTGAGGGAAATCTTCGTGAGTTGGGTATTTTCTATTATTCTGCTTCGCTAATGTGGATTTTGACGTATTATTAACATTAAGATATTTCTATATTTAACGTGCGTATGATTCCGGCAGCATAGAATAGGCCACATTTATTTTGAGAAGAATAGTGTTTTCCACTTTTTTTACTATAGCCTAAATCATCCCACTGCTGGGCAAAGGCCTCCCCTTTAATCCTCAAGCCATCTCTGTCCTGGGCATGCTCTGGCCACGCATAGTCGAAAGAATCCAGATCGTCCCTCCACCTCTTCCTAGGACGACACGGACGTCGAAGACCGTTTTTTGGGATCCATGGACTATTCTTGCCCACCTTTCCACATGGTCGGCCCTATCCCACTTTAATCTGGTGGATTTTCCAAAACATCGGCTGTTCGTTTTTTGGAGCGCAGTGTAATGTATATTTTTATTATAATGCCCCAATCTATACTTACAGGGTGTTTCATAAGTAACAATAAATTTTTGAAACTCATAAAGGGGTTGTTTAGGCCGTCAAAATGAACAACTTTCTCTATGGGACCAACATCGAAAACGCGAAAAAAAAAATTTTTAAATCCCATACATATTTTAGCTCTAGTCGATTTGTAGAGTATAGAACATAATTTTTTTTTTCGCGATTTCGATATCGGTCCCATAGTGAAAGTTGTTCAGTTTGATGGTCTACACGACCCCCTTAAATGTTTATTTGTAGTTTTGTAACACCTTGTATATAATATAATAAACCAAGACCTTCTAACAATTCTCTTTACCTGAGACAAAAAAGATTCAAAAATTCGTTACTGAACTAACCGTCCCGTCTAACTTACTGAAACTAAACGAATAAACATAACAATCCTGAACATAAAACATCTTTTTCTAATTCAGTTCAGAGAACTATGAAAACCCTTTCACATAAAAACCCTTGTACTTACCACTCCAAAACCCTTAAGCTAATCAAACCATATTCTAACATTCATTGAGACATCCCTAAGGCCCCTTCCACACCGAACCGGTGGACGTAGCAGATAAAACTGCCGAACCGAGTAATGTCACATTACAATGCATTGGGTGTCACGTCAGGATTACACGAATGTGTGTAATGGGCTGAAGATGTGTGAGGTATAGTATGGATGCGCCTTTTAAATTTGTTTACGTAGCCCGTTCTGTTTCCCTTCAAAGGACAAAGATCGGCCAAAATCACCACAGGCTGGGTTGCCCAGGATGATCGCTGACGTTGAGTTGTTATTTTAGGCGGTTCATTATTTCGTTAGTCTGGAGGAAGCCAGCCAATTTGATAAGCAGGCCACCTTAAAACCTTGTGACAGCAAACTATTTGAAGTTTTGTTTGACAGACGCTTAGATAATTATTAAAAACGATTGTGTCAATGTTCTAAAGTGTCCTAATTTTCAAATTCATTTTATTGGATCATTCATCATTCTTTTCATCATGTCATCTCACCCCTTTGTGAGGTAAAATTAAGATTCGAATAGCAACTATCGACCTTGGACCTGCGATTGTACTCCTAGTTAATATGTGCACTATGTGCGATTGTACACCTGCGATTGTACTCCTAGTTAATATGT
Organism: Agonopterix heracliana; assembly: GCA_963693445.1. Classification (NCBI taxonomy): domain Eukaryota; kingdom Metazoa; phylum Arthropoda; class Insecta; order Lepidoptera; family Depressariidae; genus Agonopterix; species Agonopterix heracliana. The sequence goes on from OY856332.1 coordinate 8,421,426, forward strand.
GTATGTGACTCTAGTCATTAAGTCACCGTGAATCAAAAACAAAATTGCGAGACACTGCAGAATTTCTAGTAAAGTGTCTCATCCACATTATCCCAACGTACGATCTCAATCTCCAATCCTTACTGACCAATCACAGAGCAGCATTCTAATTGGACGAATAATGTATTCGGATGCCGACCGTGTGAGGGTAGGTATGTCCAATCTATGCTTCGCTCTATTTCACTCAAGACTTTATCCTGTAGGATTTAAAGGGTTACTGCTAGACTGGCCCTTTCCGAAAGCATGGAGTTGCGACTTGTGAACATTCGTGATGAGAACAAAATTATTTATATACAGGGTGTAGGTGACAGACTGGCAAATACTGAAACAGGGATTTCTGACCATCAAACTGAACAACTTTCACTATGGCGTCATCCTCAGGAAATGTGAAAAAAATCAGCGTTTTCATACATTTGAGTCGAGTAGGTAGAGCTGTTTTTTACGGAGCAGGTGATTTTTTTTTCGCATTTCCTGGGGTGGCTCCATAGTGAAAGTTGTTCCAGTTTGATGGTCTGAATTCACCATTTCAGTATTTGCTAGGATGTCACTAACACCCTGTATAGTGTCGTATTTGGAATTTGTGAGAACAATTCTTTAGTTAGCTAGTTTTTTTTAGGGTTCGGTAGCTAAAAGAAAAAAAAGGAAACCCCCTAACGGAAGCCTTACAATTTCGTCTTGTCCGCCTGTCATCCATCCGTCCGTGACAGCCATTTTTCTCGTGGGTGTCATAAGAGACGACCAAGAGATAATTTCTTCAGGTTTTTTGTGGCCTATCATCACTTAACATCATAATTCTATTCTGAAACATTCAATAAGCAAACCAACTATTCTCTAAGTAAACTTAATAGAGTAATCATTAAAGTGTCATACAATTTGTAAGACAAAACAGAAACCATTACGCTAGTGTATCTACTGAAACGATACATTACACTAAACTGACTCTCTGAAACTGATCTCGGCATGTAAACAGGTGACCACGCTTCGAGAGATTATCAGGATATTCCTATTTAATAATCACCAGAAATATTTTTCAAAAATACTGGTTTTTGCTTCACACACAGACAAACCTTGCTGTTGACGGTACGTCTAGAGTTGGTCTAGAACAAGAATTGTCTACAATATACAGGGTGTAAACTTAAATGCGTTATATACTTTAGAAGGTGCTTTAAATGAAAACAATAATAAAAATACTTTATTTCAGACTACAAATTGTCCATATTTTGCTAGTAGCAGAAGCTTACATCGAATATTAGTATGATAACAAAACAGAACAAAAAAATATTATTCAGATCAATTCACCGATCCACACCTCCCACATGCAGATCGATGAATCGACCGAGGATATCCATCCGATTAGCGATCATCGTCAAGATTCTGTTCTGGCTCCCCCGTATTCTGCGCACAACAGAAGCAGTCTATTTGCGTATAATTGCATAAACCATCTAACTGAACTACTTTTTATATTGAAATACAAATCACCGCTAGGTAGTCGACCCAAATGGATGGGGCAGCAGATTTCGTTTTACCTACCCAACGCAAAGGTGGCTGCTCTGGCCGTTGATCAAAATTTATGAAACAGCTGGTTTTCTTTCGCGATTTCAAAGTTGGTCCCATGTGACGTAAAAAATAGAGTCAATCGCGGCAGCATATAAAATGTTCATCAGCCGCTGTAACAGCCTGTCACTGCTTGTCAGGTTTATGTGCATTTCACATAAATAACGCACCAGCAACCAAATTTCCATCATCAATCTCGTCCGTCAATCTGCGTGACATGACGTCACCCTGACACTAGATATTGGCAATAACCTCTCCTAGATAATTGAGTGGTGCGCCCTCGGATCCTATTAAGGGATCTGTCAAGATACGCACTCGATAATCTTCTACTGTGTACGTGTTTATTCTACCTTCTACCGATGTAGGGTAGTGGTACACACACATAGTGTTGTTTAGTCCCACGGAGGACAGAAAGTAGCGGAGGTGTCGCAAGGCAATTAGGTCTCTGTTGACGTCACAGTGGGCGTGGCCTATGATGCGCAGTTCGAAGATAACTGAGATTATTTTTGTCAATAAAATACATCTAAAACGATGAAGTGCGCTTCTTGGATTTGGTTTTAGAGGCGGAACCTGCGCTCCTGTCTTGTCTCCCATCCCTGACTTTAGGCGACACATTCTTTGATAGAAATTTGCCTTGCGACACCTCCGCTCCTTTCTGTCCTCCATGTTTAGTCCGTATAAATACGGTCTGTATACTCGGTCGGCGGTCGTCCGTTATGTATCATCACTATTGAAATTAACTATAATTTGCGTATAGTTCGATCAACTGTGACACTAAAGGACGTAAGTATAAATACCCCTGCCAAAATCACTGCGTAATTTCGACCGCTAACCTATTACTTAAAAAGGTGGCATCGAAAGTTCAGCCTCCATGTCGCGGGACGCGGGTAATATAATGAGCGTTTTTCTTTTCTCTTTTTTAATTAAAATTTAGTTCCTAAAAAACTCGACAGATGTTTATCGCTTCATAGAGCCGTTCGCGAGATACTGTTAAAATCTTGTCAAGACTGTGCCTGCATCTTTTTGGAACGCCAAGGGACCGAGCTCATCTAACCATGACATGGTCTGACATTGTCAGGCGTAAAAGTTTCGAATTATTAATTAAAATGATTAGTAAATCTTTTCCCTCTTTATTATTTTAAAGAAACACTTTTTGAAATTAAACTTCACTCGATCAAAATATATGAAACCGCAGATTTTTATCACGATTTCAAATTTAGGCCCATAATAAAAGTTGTTCAGTTTGTTATTCTGAAGCATTCTTTTCTATATGTAAGGCATTTAACCTGTAAGTAAGCATTTCTCAATACCTACGTATATAAGAATCTCTGAAAAACAAAAGAAAATAGTAAATATAAACTTAGCAGAAATTCTCGTATTTCCACCGTATCTCTTTCAATTCGCCCTCCGTTAAACTCCACAGTTTTAGAGTAAGTTTTCCCACAAAAAACTAAACTTTTAAACAAACCCTAGCGGATAAACTCCAACAAAGAAGATAATTCATTGTTCTTTAGTTGGGAGCTGGAACTAGCTTTGATAAGGTAAATGACTTGTACTGGTAGAAATGATTAATTTAGTACTTACATTTTTGTAAAGCATTTGTGTTAGGTATCTGAATGGGCCGGTCATGTCTGTCCAATGTACCCCGAAAGATGGACAAAATCAGAACTTGTATCTTTGAAAACGGCCATCTACGTCCAGGGGACCGTTAATTAAAACGCAACGGCATCACAAGCAACCAAGTTTGTGGTGGCGGCTGAACGATCCCCACAGCGGTGTGGTAGGCTCCGCAAGGAGCCGCCTGGCTCGCGACCACCCTCCTGTCGGAGTCTGGCGCCAAGGCTTGCTGCGTTCTGTCGGTGTGCTGGAGTGCCAGTGCCATTCTGGGTAAGCTCGCTACATCTTCGACCCCATCTTTGTCCTGAGGACTAGATTGAGGTTGTGCATTCATTCGGTCAAGATTATGAATCTCACGATTCAATACAAAATAGCAGTCCTTTGACAAAAAAAGAGGTAGAAGGTAGAGAAATAGGTAGCTTTTAAGCTTTTGACGACCAGATCTTGCTTAAACTGAAGTGGCACATTTTTGTAAAATATGTGAGAAAACTGTAGCTCGTGAATCCCCGAAAACTTTTGTCGATGAAAATGATGATGTCGGTGGCCAACCCTGGACGAGGTGGACGGATGACCTTGATATCAGAAATAGGAGTAATAGAAAAACCTCATCCCAGCAGTGAGATATAAACGCGAAAAAAAATTATGTAGTATATCTTTCCTATTTCAATTTTAATATTCTTCTAAGAAGGCAGAATTGGGTGGGTGGGCGTAATTATTGTGTCACCCACCCACCCAATTCCACCTCCACGTTGACGGTAAATTTAAAACCATGTTCCTGTTAAATTTCACTATATATTATGTCTCCTTCCTTTCAGGCAGGATGCTAAAACGCTAAAACAGCTACTCTTGGGTACTCAAAACACAAAAATAACGAATACATCTAAACTAGTACACCATTTTTCGTGCATTGCTCTCTATGCGAAATAAAAACTCTTTGCTAAATAAACTTTTTAGTGCAAGGAGAAAATGGAAAATGGCCATTTGGGTTTTAGTCTTTCAGACAAGAATGTAAGATAAGTAATGAAGTTCAGATAGTGCAAGTAAGGTGGAGTCGTTTAATAAAACATGAGCAGCTTTATAGGTTATGCATTATCGCTTTTATGCTAACACCGTCTGCAGCTTCGGTCGCGAGTTAGTGTTTAGGGTTCCGTAGCCAAAAAAGGAGTATTTCTTATTATAGATACTTACACTCAGTTGCAGAAACGCTCATTAAAATTAATTCTCTATTAAATCTCTGGCTGTCACTTTTTTTCTTGTTGACGTAGTAAAAGCTAGAAAGAGATTTAATGGATGGATTAACGTTTGAACGGTGAACGTTTCTGGAACTGAGTGTTATAGTTTTGTCCATTCTGGTCTGTCTGTTCTCAAATGACGACCCGGTTGGTGTAATGGTTACCACGCCGGACTGCCAAACCAGGGTCCTGGGTTCGAATCCCGGTTCGGTCATGGATGTTATATGTTCGTGCCGTTGTTGTATGGTTTCCATAATAAAAGCCTTTAGTGCTTGTTTTGGGTCATTACAATGTATGTGCCTGTGAGCGTAATTTATTTATTTAATAAATAAATAAATAAATTTAATTATTTATAAAAAAAAAAAAAATTACCCTAATTTTTGCACCTATGAATAGTGCTGATAATTATGTAAAAAGAAAATCTTTTACCGTATTGAGTGAGGTCTCTCCGTACTTCATTGGCGTATCTCATTGAAATCGATTTTATACAAGGTGTTACAAAAATACAAATAAACCTTTAAGGGGGCGTTTCAGACCATCAAACTGAACAACTTTCACTATGGGACCAATATCGAAATCTCGAAAAAAAAAATTATGTTCTATTCTAATACTCTACAAATCGACTAGAGCTAAAATAGGTATGTATGGGATTTCAATTTTATTTTTTCGCGATTTCGATGTTGGTCCCATAGAGAAAGTTGTTCAGTTTGACGGTCTAAACAACCCCCTTAAGAGTTTTAAATATTTATTGTTACTTATGAAACACCCTGTATAATAACTCTAACAATAGCGCAAAAATTTGATTGTTATTAAAAAAAATTGCATTGAATTCGGTCCACTCGTTTGGGAGCCACGATGACACACACACAGACAGACAGAAAGTCATAGACGACGAACTAATAAAACGCCTCTTTTAGCGTCGAGGTTTTAAAATAAAACCGGTCAAGTGCGAGTCGGGCTATTCGCGCAACGAGGGTCCCGTCCCGTACCACACCACCACACAACATATTAAGGGGCTACCTGCCGGTTTTGGGTAATTTTGTAACCATTTTATTCATTAACTATGGCACTTTTTGAGCTGAAATTTAAACTGAACCATCTACAGGATATGAGAAGTGATGTGGTTTTTCTAGAAATCGATTTTAATGAATAAAACCGAAGAAAAGGGACTCTAAAGTCACCCCTTTTTTTCCAGTTGTAACCATTTTACTCTTACATTTTTAATCGGAACAAAATGAAAACTTACTATATTGTTCACAATAAAATTTAGAATGATGTGGTTTTTTACTTTTTCGAAATTAATAAAAAATCATCGAATTTTTCAAAGAAAACAGCAAAATTCTGACCGGAGCCACGCGCTCTTTCTCATCGATTAGTATGGAGTGTGAGTGAGAGGAGAGTGGTCCACGGCTGATACGCCTTAACTTAGAAAAAGTTTATATTTTCTTCGGGACCATTAGCGCAAGACCGACTTACACTTGGCCAGTTTTTATTATTTATTGTTATACTGTAGAGTTTTCTCTATAATCACACCAGGTTTGACGCTTGTATGTATTACCGTTTTTACAATAGAGCGAAAAGAAACAACGTCGATAAAAACGGTCGGACGGACGAACAACGTAGGCTTAGTAGTAGGGTCCGTTTTCACCCTTTGGGTACGGAACCCTAAAAAAGGATCAAAACATCGGCTGGGACATGCTTCTATCTCGATAACGAGTTATTTGCTCTCAAAGTAAAAATAATATTTTGCCAGAGAAAGAATATCGAGAAGAGAAAATATTGATGTCTTGGACATAGTCACACGAATTTTTAGTAGGTATCTGGGATGGAATGGGACAGGTGAGTTAGCAGCACCCAGCACCGTTCTTCTAAACATCAATCAGTCTTAAACTCAGTTGCAGAAACGCTCTTTAAAGTTAATCCGACATGAAATCTCTTGCTAACTTTTACTAAGTCAACAAGACAAAAAGTGACAGCAAGAGATTAAATGGAGGATTAACTTTAATGAGCGTTTCGGCAACCAAGTGTTAGATTACTGAGCCAGGTTTTCAAAGAAACCTAGGCGACTAGTGTACACATATTATGAAACTATATGGAAATAATAGTATGTACTTAATGCCAATAATTAAAATCTCAAAGGAAAGGGTTTATAGATAGTAAGTGGTTTTCATTTCTACTATGCGAAATTACCTGTATTTTATTTGTAGTTTTACCGGTTTTCTGGATCCGTAATTTATAATAAATATTAATTAGGTATGTAGTGTGCAATTTCATAATGATCCCGGGATAGGTTGGGAGGCTTTTATGCTTTGAGAAAGAATGATATCATAAAAAAAAACAAATACGAAGTTCTGGTAATTAATATATAATGAGAGAAATTATGAACGATTTTTTTATCAATTCATACTAAACCTAATTTGATGTAAACTCCTCTGGCCCTAAATCCGGCATCCCCCTTTTATATTGACATTTTATTAAGTTCGACTCCTTCTAAAAATATTCATACTGACCAATAAAATCCCGCCGTTAAATAAAAACAAATATGTTCGCTTAATCGATACAAACTCAAATAAATTAAACAAAGCCAATTGAATTGCTTCCTGCGTTTTAATTTATTTGATCCGGTTGGCCACAAAACAAAGTGCAAAAAGCCAAAATTGGCCGCGTAAAGGCAGATGGAATTCCGTCAATGCCTTTTCCGTGTAGGTACACTTTTTTTTATTTAATTAAAAATGTTACATGAAACGATTCGCCACGTTTCGTATGTAGGAAAGTGTCACAGGAAAGTGTCAATACGAAAATTGAAGTGACATATATTATTTTTACGACTGTTTCATCTTTTGTCGCTCAATTTTGAAAATAGCTTTTGCATTTTTTTTAATGGTTTGTGTCATTTGCGTATTTTATCCTGACACGTTAAGCAGTGGGCGTAGTGTAATAACAAAAACGAATAGTGGTGAAGCTCAGTAGTCGCGGTCTTAGATAATGCATATACAGGGTGAAATTGATATCATTAGCATCCTTTTAAACTAAGAATCTACCCATCAAACTGAACAACTTTTACTATGGGAGCAAACCGATCGGAGCAAAATAAAAATCTGCTATTGCATTTGTCCCCAGTTGAAGTTAGAACATTGCAGGCTGAATCACCTGATTGTTTGAAAAAGAAAGATGATTCCGTGTCCTCGCTACTATCTATGGTGGTAGTAGTTGTTACATAAAAAAAACGTCAGAAGCCGTAAGGCGGTCTGAAAAAACTCTGACACCAGGGTTTGCTGCCTACATGATACGAAGATTTTAGAAGTACTAAAAACGAATGCAGAACACTATAGTTCGTGGCGCATCAGCAGCATAACAGAGCTTGCGTACTATCCTGGGCTTTGATGGAATATATCAAGGCACTTACAATGATATAATTATACTAGTACCCTAATACGCTTATAATTTTTGAGAGTTACGCGGTTATTATTTAACGCTAATTTAGCTTTAATTATAGAACCCGTCAAAATGTTTATTTCTAGATAATTAAACATTTTAACGGGTTCGTACCGAGGTTTGTACGTTTCAGTTCCCGATATTTCGGCAGTGTTACAACTGCCGTGATCACGGGATTTTTAAGAGCAGACAAATCTAGTAGTCCAGTCCTTGCCTGCAGTGAAGGAGGCGATGGTTTGATCCCCGTCCAGGACGACTCGTACCAATGAGTTTTTCGAAATTTATGTACGATTTGTAACACCACTGGCTTTTCGGTGAAGAAAAACATCGTGAGGAATCCTGCATGATTCAATTTCAAGGCATGTATTGTACCCACTGTCCATTATAAGTGGCGACGGGCTCACCCCCAGTCACACTGGACAGAGCTTCGGTACTACTGGTGGAACGTGGATGTTCTGAGGTTTCAGAATATCTCTGACTACCCCCTCGGGGAATATAGTCGTGAGCATATGCATGCAAATCTGTATACCCTCACTCTCGGGAACTCATATTTAAGTACTACCTATCTGTGATCAAATTTTTGTGAATACCTTCCTTATACCTTCCGTGGCCACAATGTGCCACTGGTTCGTCATCCCTGGTTTATGATAATAATGATGACGATCGATGATCATATTGTGACGTCACATTTTGCGGTCCGTACGGTACCACCTAAAATAAATAAAGCGTATGAAACGCGTGGATAATAATTTATACACGTCGTTCTGTGAAATGAGGAAACGTTTAGTGTTAAACGTCAGACTATTACGTTTACACAACCATCAATCTACGCTATTTTAACGTAGATACAGCATGTTACATTTTAGATTATTACTTATAACACTTTCTGGGTAGTTGGATACTTTGCTTTGCTACAATAACTACAGGGTGGAACATAACACACTAGTAATATTAAAGGGGGTGCTTCAGTCCATGAAACTAAACAACTTTCACTATGGAGCAAACTTCGAGATCGCGGTAAAAAAATCTGCTGTCCCATACAAAACCGCTGGCTGTACCGACTCGACTAAAATGTATGGGACAGCAGATTTTTTTATTCGCAATTTCGACGTTGGCTCCATGGTTCGATGGTCTGAAGCACCCCCTTAAGTATTACTAATTACTAGGGTGTTTTGATACACATACAAGTGTTAAATTAAATGCGTTACATATCGAACAGAACAGGGTGCTTTAGGAGACAAATCGCGCTATTTAAATCTCCACGGAACCGTGATTGGACCGCGGGCGAACCACAACTTTTAACACATTACATTAGGTATCGCGCTAATCATTTGACAGCCGTTAGAACCGTTTTGACAGATCGTTCGGACGTTAACATAGTGGAGTCACGTTGCTGGGTTTGCCCTAAACACTTGTATTTCGCGTGGTGTTCGCACGGTTCGCGTTTCAGCCTGCCACGAGGCTCCGCAACCTTCTCAGTTGTGTTCTTACTCAAAAACAATCCTCGAGATTGGATAGATACACCCTCAAACCACTTGACGCTGGCGGAAATGCAGTACTAACGCACAAGCACGAAGTCAATTAATTATTAAAAAAGTCACATAGTAAATTAGTCAAGTATAGCGCGATACGGAATTCAGGACAGTTGTTAGAACTGAAATTGGATTAGGATCGAACTTCGATGTTTTTAATTAACACGATCAGGGCCCAGCCCATCAAACTGAGCAACTTTTACTATGGAGCCAACATTGAAATTGCAAAAAACAATCTGCTTATTAATTAATGTATCAAACAGCAGATTTTTTTTTGCGACTTCAAAGTTGTTCCCGTAGAAAAAAAGTAAATCATCCCTTTAAATATTGCTAGGGTGTTTTGATACACCTTGTACCTGGGCGTTTTTTTCTAAATATATCCGCACACATTTTGTCATGTCTATCAGTTTGCACTCAATTTACACTGAAACCAAAGACCGTTTTGACTGAAGATTTTGATTATTTCAATATTTAATTAATAATCTGTAAAATTAGCAGGTTATATAGGTCATTTATTATAAATAAATTACAAAATAAGACTAAAGTTAGTTTTGAACCCCCATTATTAGTAATGTCCCACAATGACCGACCTAGTTTAAAAAGTTACAAAATAGATATATTTTAGTTTATTACAAGTAATTGATGCCTTGTTAAGGTTCACTGATTGTTATTTTTAAAGAAAAAAGACACATTTACTAAGAATAAACTGTATAATTATATAATTTCGTTCCAAAAAAGTTACAAAATGGAAGCCTGAACCACTCTCTTGTCCCAAAATAATCACATTTTCTTTGAAAATAATCATTTTTTATCCAATTTGCAACTTTATTATGCATTTCAAATAAGTGCGAATCATTCTACGTTGTTCCAATTATAATAAAGTTATGATTTTTTTTGTATTCCATTTTGTAACCGGGATATTTTTTTACGAAATTGCCCACCTAGTACTTTTAATTATTTTTGTATAAAAGAAAATTACGTGTCTGATTGGATTTTGGCCCACAAAATTACCTACTGCAAATTAACTGAAATGATGAAATCCATAATGAAATTACTGTAAATGCCATTGTTTTTTGTGAAAATGTTAAATCAAAACAACATTGTTTTTTTTAAATGAAAACATTAATGATACAAAGGATATTGTGAATATTAAAAACGTTTTTAATAACGGAAATTCGTAATTTTATTGAAATCCGATCGTTGTAAAATGGCTTTGTTTCGTAAAATGCCACTACGGAAATAATATTTGCTTATCGTTGCATTTTAAAGAGAAGCTTTTTTTTAAATGTCGGTGCTATTATTATGCTGGACACCACGCGGCAAAAAAAAGATCGGTACCATACGACTACCACATTCCAAAGGTGGTGGTGGTGGTTTTTAAGAGGATAGGCGGGCTCAAAGGCTAATTTGGAGAATAGGTAACTTTTCCGACTGTATACGTATTTATCAGATCCACCCCACCCAAACACCCCGCTGACTAGAGTGTGAAAGAGACAACTGCAGCTCGGACCGATTTTATATACAAAAAATCGTCAAAATCAGCATTTCGTATTTCCCTGTTTTCTCCTCCAAAACGAAACCTATTTTAATAATTCTTTCAAAAATAATATAACAAAGACTTTGGCCTATGTCCGTACGTTTTGCTTTTTTTGTTTATATTTGTTTACTGGATGTATGAAAACGGGCGGTAAAATGGGTCATTTTCGAAGGTCCCTAGTTCTTACAGTAATTGATAAATGCAAAAAAGCAAAACATAGGGACATGGCAGAGGTGACATAGATTGTATGGTAAAAAAATATTTGCTCTAGTGTCATTATCCAGGGAGAAAACAGGGGAAAACGTTTGTATGGAGAAAACTGTACTCGTCTATCCTCTTAATGGTATTTCCATTACCAATGGTATTTATTTTTGATCATAATTTTTGTTTTTCTTGTTGTAAGTTCTTATATTGCAATCATATTTATTTTATTTATGTGTGATTAATGATTATTATAGAGCAAACTCTACGGTATAACAACAAATAATAAAATCCGGCCAAGCATTAGTCGGTCTCGCGCTAGAGTACCGGACAAAACAAAACTTTTTTGTATGTAGATACATTAATATGTTGTGTGGTGGTTTGTACGGAACCCTCTGTGAGCGAATAGCCTTTTAAATAATAGTTTTTTATTTATTTATAAATCTTTTTATCTTTTTAGTCATCTCATCACCCTAACTTCCCCTTCCCCCCCCCTACCCCCCCCTTCCAAAACTCCACACAAGTACATTTATAACAATTCACCTAATGATTAATGTTTCGGAAATTGATATTTAATTGCCGGTTAAGAGCATGTATCGCGACTGTGGCGCCATCGCCACGGCCGTGTTGCGACGTTTAATGACATAATTTATGGTTACCCCTTGGTTGTATAACATGATACGTTGAAAGGGAGTACGTGTTGTTGCGGTTTTGTTGTTTGAGATTTCGTTTAAGTTAATTATTTGAGAGTATACAAACATAGGTAAACATTATATACTGCATGCCAAAATATGACGTGCATTAAGGCATTCGCTTTATAATTGTCTATGAAAATGAAAATAAACTGTAATAAAAGAGCTTTGAAAGAGCTTAATCTGGTACTTACATCAAAAATATTCAAGAAAGTTCGAGCATCACGCGAACACTGCTGAACCAATTTTGATGTGGAGGAGTCGCGTGGCTAGGGGACTCTCAAGTGTACGTCTGTTCGGCTTGCGATTTAAGTGGCCACGCGGCTCCGCCGTTTTGTGAACTCTTTTGTGTTCTAACCTTAAAACAATCACATGATACTTTAAACCTAGCTTTAAACTACTTACATTGGCAAATCTGCCACTGATCATTTTCATACGTATACTCTCCACATAACGAGACGTTGGCTGAATTGTGATAACACATCGGATGCCATTAAAAAAAAATGGATGTGGTTTTCACTGTTGGAAAGCCATTAAAAACTGGCGCCTTTCAAAGTTCCCGTACCTTATCCCGAAATCTGCTGCTGCATAGAAAACGTCATTGCCTAATCGACCCAAACGTATGGGACATCTGTTTTTTTCTTTCGTTTCCGATATTGGCTCCATAGTGAAAGTTGTTGAGTTTAATTATCTGAAGCACCCAGTTCAATATGCAAACCAGTTAAGATTACATCCTGTAATGTCATAGATTATTTCACAAGTTACTACGTATACTACTAGACAGAGAATTTTATGACTGTACAAAAATTTAAAACTGCAATTGGTCATTCGGTTAGCACTGTAAATAAGGATAATCACATCTATAACGTCGTAGATTTTCCAAATAAATAAATAAAAATATTTCTAACTACACGGCTCGCATGCGTCAGAAGCCCTGGCCACCTCTCCCGCCACCCCAGTATCAACGATGTCATCCTAGAGCCGCCTGGTATTGCGTGCGACGACGGCAAGAGGCCTGACGGCATGACACTCGTTCCCTGGTCCCGTGGAAGACCCGCTGGTATGGGACGCAACCTGCGTTGACACTCTGACACCGTCCCATCTCCGGAGATCATCCACGGAGGCCGGCGCAGCGGCGGCCTTCGCCGAAACCTCGAAAGGGCGCAAATATGCAGTCCAAGGTCAGAACTACATATTTTTGCCTTTCGGAGTAGAGAATATGGGCACCTGGGGTCCAGATGCCAGGAGACTATTTAAAGAAATATGCTCCAGGCTGATCGACGCTACAGGTGACACGAGGGCCGGTACCTAGGACAACGCATCAGCATCGCCATCCAAAGAGGCAACGCCGCCAGCCTTCTCGGCACACCCCCGCTCGGCAGCAGCTTCGATGGAGTGTTCTACCTGTAGATGGTCTGCCATCCGCAGATTGAGATCCCATCATCTGGCTCATTTACCCTTTTCTAACCCCTTTTTTGTTTTTGTTTCTTTTTTATTACTTTAAGGTTATGTAATAGTAGATTACACACCGAGTACAGGAAAGTAAGAAAGGTGTCACATCTCATATAATTGTTCAACAAACATGTGATCTGAGGCTTTCTTATTTACTGTCCGAGGTTAGTATACTATTTTTGTCCTCAACGGAGTTGGAAAGCGACAACTTCGTTTAGCGCAGCGGGACGACAATTGAGGTTTTCCTTCCGGAGAGGAAAAATAATCATTATTTTTATTACTTTTATACTTTAAGGTTTTATGGTATTTATTATAATTGTGTTTCTTGTTGTTAATTAAATTATTTTACAAGAAGCATTAAATCTTAATCAGTCGCCTTACACTTTGCTCTCCTCACAGCTTAGTTCGCTTTATGATTGACGCTAATTGCACCCCACTGTTAATGTTAGGTACGTATAGTATTTTGTTATCGTTAACGCGCTAAATATTGTACTTTGTTGAGACTTGTGACGTCATTATGATTTTGGGATGACAGGAATTATATTTTGTGTAGCGTAAAGTTGTTTTAAGCTGCTATTAACATTTTGACGACTGAAATACGAGACGTTGTTGAAGATTTGTAAACCATTGAACATTCATGAAATGAATGTAGTTTTTGATGATGTTTTGAATGGTTTCGGACGTTTAGTCCTGTAATAACACATGACATGGCTTTGAAGATGGCGTTTAAGCTCAAAAACAATGAAAAAAACAAGTCATAGTGTCTGACGCATCCGTTGAGCAACAATCTTATATTTTGTTATCATCATCATCCTATACAGTATGTAAACTAACTAAAGGCAAACCTATAAACCACGTACTCTACCCATCAACCAGAACAGAACCACCAGACCATTCAAAAAAATTTCAGCTGTTTCATACGTTTAAGTCGTGTAGGCATTGCAATTTAGTATGGGACAGCTGGTTTTTCACTTGACGACCCGGTTGGTGTAATGGTTACCACGCCGGACTGCCAAACCAGGGTCCTGGGTTCGAATCCCGGTTCGGTCATGGATGTTATATGTTCGTGCCGCTGTTGTATGGTTTCCATTATAAAAAGTCTTTAGTGCTAGTTTAGTTTGGGATCATTACAATGTATGTGCCTGTGAGCGTTATTTATTTTATTTTTTTATATTTACATACTGTATACGTTCCCATGCGTATGTGAAGTCTACCAATCCGCATTGGGCACGCGTGGTGGACTAACGCCTATACACCCTCCTTGAGGGTAGGTTTATGCCCTGCAGTGGGACGTGATGATGATGATACGGTCCAATGTAGGGTACAGGCCTACGAAGCGTTTACTGGCGCTAGCCCACTACTCGTGCCCAGTGCGGATTGGTAGACTTCACATCGCTTCAGAATTTATTCTTCAACGTGCAGGTTTCCTTACGATGTTTTCCTTCGCCGTTTGGGCGCAGTCGTTATTACGTACATAAATTAGAAAAACTCCATCCTGACCCTCATGTCATGATTGAGTGTTCATACTGCAACGCGCCACCGAGACGCTCTCTTAGGGTTGAACTACATCACACAGCACCGCATCGCATTTTTGCATAGCATATAAGATAGACGGAACGCGATAGCACGCGGCCGTGCTATCGCGCGGTCGCGTTCCGTCTATCTTATTATGCTCTAGCAAATGACGTTCCTGAGTGACAGAAAAAGATGGAGCTACGGAAAAATGCGATGCGGTGCTATTAAATGAGATTCAACCCTTATTTTTCAACATTATCTAAAAAACTAAAAAAATCACGAGTTGTTCACATAATCTAAAACCCTCTTTCGCTTTTGGTACTAAGCGTGAAAGGGAGACAAACAAGGGAGTTACAGGATTATGCAAATATAGAAGATGTGCTTGGCACATTAGGTATTGTTACTGGTTGCCAAATGAGTACAGAGAAACAACTTGATAAGCAAGTTAACTGTTGTGTTTACAATCTTACAGTAGAGTGGCACCAGTCAAGACTAGAGTCATCGCCCACGACGACTTTTTGCAGCGATACAGTCGCGCGATTCGTGATCGCGATTATATCGCGCTTGTCGCATTCTAAGCTGCATCGCGTCTGTAGCACGACTTCATCGCGATACTAGCGAAACAAAATCGTGTCTGTGATTATGTTTGGAGCAAAAACACAGCCGAGAAGAGAGTGCGGAGCCTCGTGGCAATCTCAAACGCGAACCGCGCGAACACCAATAGCAGCTGCTCGCCGCATTACTTACAACGTGACTCCCATACAGTACATTTAGGCCCTTTTATTTTAGGTACTAATATAAAAGGTAGATGCAACTAAGACTCATGTTTCACGCCTTATTTCTAAGATAAAACTTTAAAAGTCCACCTTGCCCTCACCTATTTTAAATGCAGAAATATTATAATAACGGACTCAATAAAAAAGCACGTATAAATTTGCACACAGATTTTATCGAGAGACGGCGACACCGTCGGGAAAAAGCTGATTGAATCCCAAATTGCAGTCTGCTGGATGCCTTTATGACTAGCGATTCAACTACCTAAATTTCAGCCGTGTGGCTTATAGTAGGTATACTTACCAGCCCTTTTCATAATATAGTACACAGAATAATACCTGATGTGTAGAAGATGTGGGTTTCATACAAGGCGACATAGAGGCGCAGTACGTCAAATTCTAATTATACGCTTTACGTCACTTTTCAGTTCGTCACCACGCTTCGCTGTTCGTCATTTAGGCAGTATGTCAATTATTCAGTTCAAAACATTCAGTATTTCGTTGTCTACGCATTTGTTACCTACACATTTCGTCACCTTTTCAGGCATGTCCTTTTATGCAGTTCGTCACCTACGTAGTAAGTAGAAATATAATTTTTCGTCACCTCCAAAGTTCGTAGCAAACAGTCTTCCGGTGACAACCACCAATACAGCCTCTAAATATTTTGTGTTATTAATAAATTTAGCGACTTCTCCAATCTTATCAAGTTGGACTTGCTTGCAGGCGCGGTCGGTCGCAGAATTGACAATTTTTAGGAGGTTCGTCAATGTAACGTATACGATTTTGGAGGGGTCATGGTCTGCTGATTGTACTAGAGGCGATATTGGACGTATTGGAGGTTCGGTACTTCACTCAAGGAGGCTATCTCAGTGAACTCTCCAATAAAACATCACTGGTTTAGAAATACGTGAAAAGCAAACGAAAAGCAGGAAAGGAGGCATGATCGACTTGCAAACCCAACTGACACAGCAAACTCTAATTTTACTTGCGGCCCTACCTGCCCTTAATGCATTTTATTTAAGGCGAAACTGATCGCGTGATCAGAGTGGACTGATCCTGCCATTCTCGTATCGGACTTTTTAGTCACGACCGTAAGTTCCGCCAAGACGCTGCTTAAATCATCTTTTATACAGGGTGTAAGGAAAAGTATCATTAACATTTAAACCACATACTTTACCCATCAAACTGAACAACTTTTACTATGGGAGCAAACAGATCAGAATCTGCTGTCCCATACTAAACTCCAATACCAACTCGACTCAAATGTATGCAACAGCTGATTTTTATTGTTGCTCCCATCGGTTTGCTTCCATAGTAAAAGTTGTTTAGTTCGATGGGTAAAATATTTGGGTAAAAGTATAATTACACTTTTCCTTACACCCTGTATAGGGACCTTCTTAATATGCTGACATCCCCTCCATACAAAACTGCAAACCTACTGGAGCCCAAATGTATGAGACAGCTGATTTCGTGATTTCGATGTTGGTCTCATAGAGAAAGTTGTACAGTTTGATCATCCCCTTAAAAAAGTGTGGACCCTGTTAGCATGTAGATGGAAAGGCCAATGATTATGATTGATGAATTAAAGCCTGACCAGGAAAATAAAAAACCTGGATTGGGGGCGCTGCAATCGACTGTCACTTTTAATGTTAGTGTTCCAAGTACAAAAATTAGTTCCAATGATTTTCCGCAACATGGCGAGGTTTTTTATATTTCTGGTCAGGCTTTACGTACATAATTTTATTTTTAAAATTTTTATTTCACGCTTATTTTCGACAGATCGTAAGAAGTAAAAGGTTTACAAGATAGTAACCGGAGAAGTACGTTAGCACACCGTATTTGCATTTCGCTAAGATCGTTTTGAATCGCGGCGGATCGTGGATCCCCTGGAGATGTTCCAGCCTTCATTTCAATTTAATGGTAATTTTTATACAATATTATCACTTTTTAGGATACTTTTGAAATATATTATATACCTGGCGTGAGATTAACATTAATACAATTTATTGTAACGGGGATTTGCGACACGCTCTATAAAGGGATTAGTCCAACATTATTTCGCAAGTGAATTTTTACATCCGATATTTTTTCTCGTGCTTACATTTTACTGGGTGATTTTAAAATCATTGGGTAAATTTTCAGCCAGTCAACCAGTAGACAGCATAATTTCAAGTTCATTTTGTGAACCTCTTTTGATTGTATTTCATTTAAGATGGTTGCTAGACGGACTGTTTATTAGATTGTGAGAGTTTACATTCGATCTGTAGTCGGTACCGGAAGGAGTGGCAAAGCGGTCCATTGACAGCGAGTATTTGCTCGTATGCTTTGGTGCAGATCTGCTCCAAGAACAATTCATTTTCTATTGTATCTGGAATTCCAGCATACGAGAGATTAAGAGATAGCCCTCTGCAGACTGAAGCGGAGAACTCAGACCATCAAACTTAACAATTTTCACTATGGAGCCTACCTCAGGCATCGCGAAAAAAAGTCACTGTTTCATATAAAACTGCTGTACCCGACTCAAATGTATGGGATAGCTGATTTTTTCGTGTTTTTTCTTTCATTTTCTTCCAGACAACCATAGGATAGAGGAATTGGTAAACGAAAATAGGTATTGAGTTTTTGTCTTATTCATACATGCATTAACCGAAGATAAAATGTAAAATTCTAATAATAACAACAATGTAGCAAGCAAGTTATCTCTCATCCGTTTAGATAGCTGCAATGGAAGCTTCCTCCGCTGGATGTACGGCACGCCAGCAGTACCTACTAGTTTAAACTGCTGATTTATTTTAATAACAGAAATATACGCCCCCATTTTTCAATTGGGTTCCACAACAATTTTAAGGGTGTAATCAGATAATGAAACCAATTTCCCTGAATCTGCTGTGCTGATCCGCACTTTTGTATGTAAGGTTCAAAAAAATATTTTTTTAAGGTATTTTTTTTGACATGCTTGCTATCCATATTTGTTTTGTTAGCAACATTAAAATTATACATAATAAACGAACATGAATCTTCTTCCTATATTTTGAATCGCAGTAAACAAACGTTATTTACCTACAAATAATTACAATTAAATTGTTGGCGCTTAAATTAAATATGGAGGAGCTAATTTTCCTTTTTTGAGATCTCATAGTTGGTCCCAGGTACTTTCTCCCCTTTGTGTTTTCGGAAGAAATTCCCTTACACCCAGGGCACAGGCCTATCCTCATGGACAAACTGGAATACGCACATGATTTTATGTAAGCCTGTACTTGTTTGTGTATACAAAAGATAATGCAGTACCTATTGGTCCAGCTGGCTTAACGCACACCCTCTATCACATTGCAAAACTCCCAGTGGTTAGTGCCATACCGTGTGTACTATTAGAACTAGCTTTCCGATCGTTTTAATTATTAACCAACTGCAGCAAGGAAGGTTTTGTGATTTATGAAGATGGCTGTGAAAATGAAGTGTATTTTGATATTAGTTTTCTGTTCATTTTGGATTTTGGCGGAGGCACAGGAAAACAATTTTACGTTTACGTATAACAGTAAGTAACGACATTTTTTTTTCAAAAACACCTCACACTTTGGCACTTGTGTGGGGACGTGTAAACGAACAAATAGTTGTTATTCAAGGCTTCAAAATTGTTTTTTAGCGCGAGTACATGTTTTGAAAGCAGAGCAAGAGAAGGATTCTAGAATTGAACCACGAATCCTGAGCGTAGCGAGGGTTTCAAAGGTACGAGACGCAGAATAACACCAAGTCGAGCGAAACACACAGCTTTCACCTCATTGCAGCGAGTGAAATGCTAGGTGCAACAACAAAATTATGTTGGCGCAATAACAGGAAATAGTTGTTGCATTTTCAGTCGCTAGTGGATAAAATGCACTTTTGTACTCATATTTCGAATGATAAATAGCAACTTTCTGAGCTAGTGAGGTGAAAAATACTGATTATATGACAATGTCCAGAAGTAACCATTATGGAGATAATTGGACAACGATTGCGAAATTACTCCAAATATTCATTTAGTAATTTTTATTTTCAATTATTTCCACAACTAGATAGCGGATATAAAACCCTTTTAATAAATTATTCAAATAAAAGTATAGAGAATCATTTGACTGGTATAATTGGCTAAAAGTTTGAACCATTAAATATTAAGCTCATCTTCGAAAGAAACTTTATTCAAAGTTGGCAAGTTTTCAGAATTATAAACTTTAACTTTCATTTAATTGATTCACATTAACTATACCTTTTGCTGGACTAATTTTAATTTGATATTTCTTGGAGTTTAAGACGGTTTCGCTTAGTTATATAGCGATTTCTACTTTATTAGAAATATAATTTACCAAACAGGGCTGCAATCGCGGTAAATATTCGGTGATCGAACCGTTATTGGACAACGTACGAACCATAACTTTAGACACTTTCGGTAGGTATTGCGCTAATCGCGGTTCTGCTCTTGACAGCTTTTAGAGCCGTTTTGACCGATCGCTCAGACGTTAAGAGCTGTCAGTTACATAGAGTTTAGCGCGATGCGGAATTCAGCACAGTTGAATAGCAATTGGATTGCAATGTGATTAAAACTGAAATTGGATAAGAATAGAACTTCGATAGTTTAACTTAGCGCAATCGGGCTACAGTACTTTTACGTTTAACGTTCACATAATGGACGCCCATTAATTAATTTGGTTTTGGAGTTTCATTGAATCTTGTGATTCTGCACAAACGGTTTTCTGGTTTCCCCATATGCGATCAATAATACAACATTAGAATGACTTATTTAAATGAGTCATAACTTTCTGAGAAAACCTGCCTGTTTCAATTACGAGGCATGTACCCACTGTCCATTATAAGTGGCGACGGGCTCACCCCCCGTCACACTGGACAGAGTTTCGGTACTACTGGTGAAACGTGGATGTTCTGAGGTTTGAGAATATCTCTGATTACCCCCTCGGGGAATATAGTCGGAGAATATAGTGAGCATAAGCTATAATTTTCTGAGAGATTATGGAGTTGAAAAAAGTAAAGTTTATATAGCCTGTAGGCATACCACTGCAGGGCAAAAAATGTCTCTCTACCGGTATACTCCACCGAGCGGGGTCAGTGCAGTG
Organism: Agonopterix heracliana; assembly: GCA_963693445.1. NCBI lineage: Eukaryota > Metazoa > Arthropoda > Insecta > Lepidoptera > Depressariidae > Agonopterix > Agonopterix heracliana. The sequence continues at coordinate 8,442,110 of OY856332.1, forward strand.
GTGGAAAAAACTTAGTCGTCAAGTTCGTCGATCCGTTTGTTACACCCTGTATAATGTCAAGCCTCTTATCCCAGTGTGTTAGGCAGAGACTAGGCGCGCTACTTATTACGATCCTTGACCTCATTCACATCAACGAATCAATTTTACTTTAAATCATCTCTTATCAAGTTAAAACATCTTCGTCACATCACAGCTCTCTACATCTTCTCAAGCATAACCTTCAGTTTTGAGTTTGTTACATCCTGTAGATGTATCATCACCCGACTATGCAACGCAAAGGAAGGGTAATGTCTAATATGTTTATCAGCTTATGTATATTATGTTTGTTTTCTTTGTGACAATCTGGCCGATTTTGATGATTCTTACGTCAATCGATTGTGATTGTCACTAAAGACATGACAAAGTAAAAAGTTTAAAAGAAAAAAGATAATTTAAAAATTATAAACTTGACTGCGAAAAAAATTCACTTTAAATAAAAATTTAAAAGAAATAAAGTCCAGTAGTCTAGAATTCAGTGACTTTAACAGTCGGTACCCATCAAAAATTCTAGACCGGATCAAAGTAATCGCAGAATTCCAGACTACTGGACTATTTTTTGTTTATTTTCAGTTTTTATTAAAAGTACATTTTTGACGCAGTCGAATTTTTGTTTTACTAACACAATTACTTCTCATTTCCAGTGGCGATGCTCTGCAAGGAGCATCTATGCAAACACGGGTACAGCTACGAAACATTCTACAAACTGGAATCCAATGACCTGAAGCACGTCACCCATAACAATAATGCTGTTAACCTGGAGATGCACATTGCTATCCTGGGAGCCAGCAATGGACACATACTGCTCTCTGCTGTCCCCCATCCTGAGCGTACTGATCCGGTATATGAAATAGGTAAGACTACCACTCGCGAAAAGCTATAAGTAGTCAGTTTTTTTTTATTTTTAGTTACAGGTTGTAAACTTAATTGCATTACATATTTTAGTGGGTACTTTAGACGATTAAACTGAACAACTTTCACTATGCGATAAATTCTGCTGTTGGTTTCAGCTGCCATTTTGACTATGGAACTATTTTAATCTCGATTTGGATTTTGGCTCCGTAGTAAAAGAAGGTCTGAAGAGCTCTCGTTTTATAACATATTTAATTTTACACCCTGATATAATTATAAATACCTCATGATAATTATTTATATAATTTAAAAAATTATGAACGTGGCGTGGATTGAAGATAATATATTTGCAAAAATAATTAATATACATTGAGATTATTTACACATATAATTTGTCGGTTTGTCTGCTTGTTTGGGAAAACTACTAAACCGATTTTAATGGGATTTTCACAAAAGCTTGGGATGAACATTTAGGCTTTATTTTATTGAAATCTGTTTATTCAATCAAAAGTTATGATTGGGTACTTATTTAAAGGTCCTGAGCGTACCAGTAAATTACTCCTAATGTTAAAAAAATTTAACCCATAGGTAATGGATCACGGCACCGGTGTCAAGTAAAATTGATAATATTAATATTATTATACCGAATTCTCATCAAAACTCTACAACAGTAAGTCTCAGTATAATGGTTTTTCTCCCGCGCCATATCACATAAACAACAAAGTTTTATTTCATTCCAACACGTTTGCAATCAAACCATTTTCACAAACCGCAATCAATCCAAATGCGCAAATCCAAATCCTATTACGGTGACAACATTGTTCCCAGTTGTTGGCGGAGGTGGTAACAAGTTCACAGAATTACGTCGGAATCTGAGACACAACGCCAAGACATCGGCCAAGACAGTCGACGTTCTATCGCCTGTCGAGTTCAGAGCTTTCTATATTAGAATTTCTGAAGGTAAGTGCAATTGTATTTAAAATAGAAAGCTAGGGAAGCTCGTTATTTCGCAAATGGAAAGCTGATCAAGGAATTCAATTCACGATTCCTACAGGAATTCGCATTACGTGAAGAATGATGTTTTTTAATTGAATAAAAAATAAAAAACGAATGCTGACGTTTTTTTTAATGGGGATGACCAGACCATCAAACTGAACAACTTTCTCTATGGGACCAACGCCCGAATCGCGAAAAAATTACTGACTGACCCGTACATTTGGCTCAAATAGCCATTTTCACAAAGCAGCTTTATATGGAATAGCTATTTTTTCCCGATTTCGATGTTGGTTCCAATAAGAGATAGTTCTTCAGTTTGAAGGTCTGACCATTCCCTTAAAAAACCGGGACCGTGTACATGAATAGCCAAACTAAAGTTTGAAATTCCGAACGACTATTTTCATCGGCGCGGCCACTGCATAGGTCCAACTGGTTAGAAGATCAAATTACTCGCCTTCTGTAGGGTATTGGTAGGTGAAACTTAGGCTTTTGTTGAAACTTGGCAACCAAGTAACTTAAATTGGATGAAACAATACATGAGTAATACGATTGGAACATACTAATTAGGTACCCAGTTTTGCGTGGCCAGGAAATGATTCATCGTTGTATTCCAGATGGAGTGATAGAATTCGGCAGGGAAGGAGACAAATTACCAATATTAAGCTACACCGATGTTAACCCTATATATGTTAGCTACTTCAGTTTCGCAGCGTGGAGAGGAGTTGAAGCTAAATTCTTATACGATTGTCCAACTCCTGGTGATAACAGTAAGTCACTTAGCTATTTTATGATGATGATAAATCGGACTGAAATCTGCTACGAACATTGTATAGAGAGTGGTTTTTGTTCAAGCCCCTAAACTCGGACTTTAGATTTTCGATGGTGATCTTTCATGGGAATTGAGTTGATATTGGACAAAAACATTTTGTATAATATAATCAAAAATCTAGACCGAGTCTACGCGTATATCCCCAGATATTCCAACTATATAGGTACAGTCTGGATGTGGTGGCGACGACCGGACTGCCAAAATAAAATTCAAGAATGCCTTTAGATCTAGATCTAGAGAAGGTCTTGATGACTCCGTTTGAGGTTGAATAGAGGTTTGTGAATTTAAGTTTGTGTGAATGTGTGTGTAAGTTTTAGTGAATTAAATATAGTACTATGTGGTGAATGATTACCCGAGTTCATAATAACTGCAGATTCCATACTTTCATAATCAAGTATTATTCTTACAGCAACATCTCCAGATTCCCAAGAAATAGAAGAGAAACTATCAAGCGCAGAGCAAACTAAAAGAACATTGCTAATGGGAAGACAACCTAAACTGTCCCCAACAGAAGTTATGTCTGTCAAAGTTGGATTTCAAATAACTAGTGTGAGATATAATGCATTTACAACGAAACTGACAATTGGATTGGCCGTGCTTGTGGTGAGTTACATTGAATACATTCTTCTTTATAATATTGTTTTCTGAACCAAGGCTGCAAGCTGAATATATTATGTGGGCCGATCATATCTTTCGACGAACTAACAATCGATGGAGAGTCTGAGTTCTAGAATGGAGATCATGAACTGGCAGACGCGGTGGCCTTCTGATGCTGGGTCGACGACCAGAGAATAGTAACGGGAAGCGACTGTATGAAGATGGCCGGGATTGAATTTTGTTGGATCTTGGAAGAGACCTGTTCAGCAGTTAACGATAGCTGACTGCTGATGAATTTCGGTTAGGTTTCTTTTTGAATGGCAATCCCTAAAGAGTTACTATAGTAAAATATTCTTAAAACAAAAAGGAATTATTGACTGGGTAAGGCTAACGGTAATACTGCAATGTTATTGTGCAAAATTCTTTAACACTTTTTTTGATGTTTTCAGAGTTGGACGGATGACAGTATGGCGTGGAACCCGAGTAAATTTAACGGAACCACCAGTCTTACCTTTCGCCAAGGACAGATATGGGCTCCAACATTTTACGTTCAGAAGTAATGCCTATAATAACTTTCACCTATGTAATGTTTCCACCATGTTGCGAATAAAATTCTTAAAAGACTTCAACTGTAAAAGAATATAATATATGTAGGTACTTTTAAATGAAGATGAGTTTTTAATTTAACACTAAAATTCCAGTTCCGATGGCAGTGGCGCAATGAGAAGCAGGAATCCCGAATTGATAACGATGGTAAACAGCGGTGAAGCCACTTTTCATTTCCATACACAATTGCAGTCGTGGTGCCACGAAAAGGCTGATTACGCGGGAACGTGAGTACAACGCTATGCCCATCCGGGTTTTTTTTTTGCAGAATATGCGTACCGCGGTGTGACTTCTGTAATGTATTCTTGGTTTACGCGTCATATTATAATGCGTGGATGATGACTAAAATTGTGTTGATGATACCGAGTTGTTGTTATTATATTCTATGTCGGACATAACACAATTAATAATAAATATTGAAAATCACATTAATTACAGATGGCCTCACGACGAATACAGCTGTATGCTTTATGTTGAAGCTGCAGAAGTATTTGAAAAAATAGTCCTTGATGAAATTAGCCCGAGTGACGAAAAAATGAAAGTGGTAAGCACGGAAAATTATAAAGTAAATGTTGATAACGAAAGTTGATAATGTTGATAACGTCAGAACTAAGCTCGAAGATAGATAATACAGAATCGTCTTAAAAGATAATATTAATTGATTTACTTGACTTGGGCGCGTTTAAATACCGATTTCGGATCAATGATATTTGAATAAATTCGTAGAGTATCGAATCCCGCATGGGCAAAATATTTGTAAATTTGTAGTACAGTAAATATGAATACTTACTAGTTTCCAAGTCATAGACGTCTCTATTTATATTCATCACAAGTATAATATTTATCATATCTTAGCGTATAATACATGTCTGGACTAGATTGTGGTATTGCAATTAAGACTAGATAATTAAGGCTTCCGCACATTGCAGCGATTTTATCGAGCGATAATATCGCTGCGATTTTACGATAATTGTATCCAGTACATTTTGTATGGGGTCGCGCGCGATCGCACACAACTGCCGCGATATCATCGAGCGATAATATCGCTGCGATTTTGCGATAATTGTTCTCAGTACATTTTGTATGGGGACGCGCTCGATCCCACACACTGCCGCGATATTATCGCAACCTGACGCTCTTTCTACTACATTCAGTGGTGGGCGCATGCGTGACGCGAATCGCGGAATCGCTGCAGTGTGTAAGGTGTCGCGATATCGCTATCGATAATATCGCTCGATAAAATCGCTCGATAATATCGCTGCAATGTGCGGAGGCCTTTATTGAGTGACAATATCCAAGATAATTCTAATATCGCGGACACTACAGACTGTTGTTCTGTACATTTTGTTCTATCTTCAAGTTTGCAGAGATCGATGAGGTGGTGAAAAATGAATTCGAGAGTTCATTTCAATGGATCTTAGCTCCACTTTTTATATGGAATCACATGTTCCATATTCAAGAAAATACGACGTATATGAGTGACAAGGCTATATTGAATATAGACTTGAAGAGAGTTGACACTACATACAATATTGTATTTTACACGCCGCTGTTAGGTAAGAGAATTATTTTTAATCTGGTTTTATTTCAAAATTTTGTTGTACTCTAATAAAAAGGCTTTTATTATCGTTTTATGAAACGGAAACACGTAACGATAATTATGAATGGTAATTTCGATTGCCCAAATCCAATACAGTCTAACAACCTACTGCTAAATAATGACACAATTATTTATTCATTACTGGGTAGGTACATAGGAAATAATTCACAACACGTTTCGTCACATGCATGCCACAATAAAAATATTAACTGTTAGAGCGTTCACACACGATGACGCATGACGGAGCGGCTTGCGGCTGCGTCAGTGCGGGGAATCGTTGCGGCTGTCGCAGTGATGTCCGTCAGTGCGACTTGCAGTCCGTCAGAACGACGTCACTGCGGCAATGGTGTTGCCAGACATACAATAATTATCCTAGATCTGCTATATTTTTGAGTGAATGCGATACAACATTTCGATTGATTATTTTAATATACACGTAACGGAACGTTTTCAAGTAGCGATATAAGCGTCAATTTTCGTCCCGCTGCGCTAAACGAAGTTGTCGCTTTCCACCTTCGTCGAGGAGAAGAATAGTATACTAACCTCAGACAGTAAATAAGAAAGCCTCAGATCACATGTTTGTTGACCTCAGCTACAATTAGGTACATGAGATCTGAGACCTTTCTTACTTTCCTATCCTCGGTGTGTAATCTACTATTATCATAACTGGGGTAACCGAGTTTACGGTTAATTTTACAAGCGGAGTGGCTGCCTTTTTGAACTTTTTTGTTTCCTAACCGATTTCTTTCCAAATGGATTATATCTGAGGATTCCTAAGGACACCGAACACGAGAATCCAAAGTCATAATTCAGAAAAGTGGCCGCTATCTTAACTTTTTTGTTTTTCAACCGATTGCTTTCTAAGTCGATATCTGGGGGTTTCTGCAGTCTCCGAACACGAATCCGCAGTCAAAAATTCAGAAAAGTGACCGCCATCTTTAACTTTTTTGTTTGTACACCGATTGCTACAAAAATTGATATCTGGGGGTTTCTATGGACACCGAACACGAATCCGCAGTCAAAAATTCAGAAAAGTGGTCGCCATCTTAAACTTTTTTGTTTCTCAACCGATTGCTTCCAAAATCGATATTTGAGGGTTTCTAAGGACACCGAACACGAATCCGCAGTCAAAAATTCAGAAAAGTGACCGCCATCTTGAACTTTTTTGTTTCTCAACCGATTGCTTTCATAATCGATATTTGGGGGTTTCTAAGGACACCGAACACGAATCCGAAGTCAAAAATTCAGAAAAGTGGTTGCCATCTTGAACTTTTTTGTTTTTACACCGATTGCTTCCAAAATCTATATCTAGGGGTTTCTATGGACACCGAACACGAATCCGCAGTCAAAAATTCAGAAAAGTGACCGCCATCTTGAACTTTTTTGTTTCTAAACCGATTGCTTTCATAATCGATATTTGGGGGTTTCTAAGGACACCGAACACGAATCCGAAGTCAAAAATTCAGAAAAGTGACCGCCATCTTGAACTTTTTTGTTTCTCAACCGATTGCTTTCAAAATCGATATTTGGGGGTTTCTAAGGACACCGAACACGAATCAACAGTCAAAAATTCAGAAAAGTGACCGCCATCTTGAACTTTTTTGTTTCTCAACCGATTGCTTCCAAAATCGATATCTACACGAATCTGACGTCAGAATTCAGAAAAGTGGCCGCCATCTTGAACTTTTTTGTTTCTAAACCGATTGCTTTCAAAATCGATATTTGGGGGTTTCTAAGGACACCGAACACGAATCCGCAGTCAAAAATTCAGAAAAGTGACCGCCATCTTTAACTTTTTTGTTTTTACACCGATTGCTTCAAAAATCGATATCTGGGGGTTTCTATGGACACCGAACATGAATCCGCAGTCAAAAATTCAGAAAAGTGACCGCCATCTTGAACTTTTTTGTTTCTCAACCGATTGCTTTCAAAATCGATATTTGGGGGTTTCTAAGGACACCGAACACGAATCCACAGTCAAAAATTCAGAAAAGTGACCGCCAATTTGAACTTTTTTGTTTTTACATTGATTGCTTCCAAAATCGATATTTGGGGGTTTCTAAGGACACCGAATAAGAATCCGCAGTCAAAAATTCAGCCCCCAAATATTGATTTTGAAAGCAACCGGTGTAAAAAAAAAAAGTTCAAGATGGCGACCCCTTTTCTGAATTTTTGACTGCGGATTCATGTTCGGTGTCCTTAGAAACCCCCAGATATCGATTTTGAAAGCAATCGGTTGAGAAACAAAAAAGTTCAAGATGGCGGTCACTTTTCTGAATTTTTGACTGCGGATTCGTGTTCGGTGTCCTTAGAAACCCCCAAATATCGATTTTGAAAGCAATCGGTTGAGAAACAAAAAAGTTCAAGATGGCGGTCACTTTTCTGAATTTTTGACTGCGGATTCGTGATCGGTGTCCTTAGAAACCCCCAAATATCGATTTTGAAAGCAATCGGTTGAGAAACAAAAAAGTTCAAGATGGCGGTCACTTTTCTGAATTTTTGACTGCGGATTCATGTTCGGTGTCCATAGAAACCCCCAGATATCGATTTTTGAAGCAATCGGTGTAAAAACAAAAAAGTTAAAGATGGCGGTCACTTTTCTGAATTTTTGACTGCGGATTCGTGTTCGGTGTCCTTAGAAACCCCCAAATATCGATTTTGAAAGCAATCGGTTTAGAAACAAAAAAGTTCAAGATGGCGGCCACTTTTCTGAATTCTGACGTCAGATTCGTGTAGATATCGATTTTGGAAGCAATCGGTTGAGAAACAAAAAAGTTCAAGATGGCGGTCACTTTTCTGAATTTTTGACTGTTGATTCGTGTTCGGTGTCCTTAGAAACCCCCAAATATCGATTTTGAAAGCAATCGGTTGAGAAACAAAAAAGTTCAAGATGGCGGTCACTTTTCTGAATTTTTGACTGCGGATCGTGTTCGGTGTCCTTAGAAACCCCCAAATATCGATTTTGAAAGCAATCGGTTGAGAAACAAAAAAGTTCAAGATGGCGGTCACTTTTCTGAATTTTTGACTGCGGATTCGTGATCGGTGTCCTTAGAAACCCCCAAATATCGATTTTGAAAGCAATCGGTTGAGAAACAAAAAAGTTCAAGATGGCGGTCACTTTTCTGAATTTTTGACTGCGGATTCATGTTCGGTGTCCATAGAAACCCCCAGATATCGATTTTTGAAGCAATCGGTGTAAAAACAAAAAAGTTAAAGATGGCGGTCACTTTTCTGAATTTTTGACTGCGGATTCGTGTTCGGTGTCCTTAGAAACCCCCAAATATCGATTTTGAAAGCAATCGGTTTAGAAACAAAAAAGTTCAAGATGGCGGCCACTTTTCTGAATTCTGACGTCAGATTCGTGTAGATATCGATTTTGGAAGCAATCGGTTAGAAAACTACCAAAATCTACCAAACGAACCAGAAATTACCACATACTATACTACCATTATCTACCAACAAATGACAAAAACGACCAAAATTTACCAAAAGAATCAAAAACTACCAAAATCTACCAAAAACTACAAAAAGAACGAAAATTTACCAAAATCTACAATAATCTATCATTCAAAACAAAAACTACGAAAATCTACAACAAAAATAGCAGAACTTTCGGCCATCTAAGGTGTATCTGCTGGCAACTTTACGCGCGTCACTGCGTCACCCGTGTGCCATACCATGCGACAGCGCCGCAGTGACGGACTGCAGTGCGACTGTCGCACGTTTCCCGCATTGACGCGCGGCAATGCGGCTCCGCATGCGTCACTGCATTGACGCGCGTCAATGCAGCAAACGTGCGACAGTCGCACTGCAGTCCGTCACTGCGGCGCTGTCGCATGGTATGGCACACGAGTGTCGCAGTGACGCGCGTAAAGTTGCCAGCAGATACACCTTAGATGGCCGAAATTTCTGCTAATTTCGAGTAATTTTACAATCTGTTGCCCCATTATGAAAAATATATAGGTGTTTCACTCGAAATGCAACATAAATATTATTTGATGTTAGAGAAAAATGAATAATAAAACCGATTCCTTGTTATAGTAGATTATTTTTGTAAACTATTTTTTGTTAAGGTGGCACATCTAGTAAAGTGTTGTCACATCTTGTGTTTATATATCCTCGACGTACTTTAGATCTATGTTATCGTTTCCATGGTGATTAGTATTGTTCAAAGAAAATCAAGAAAATTATATTTCGATTTTTCCACTGCGTAAGCTATTTTACTTTAATATGGTAGTAGAGCGTTAAAATTCGTTAATAACAGTGAACATTCGAAGCCGTGAGTTTGGCAAAAGTTATTCCGAAAGAATAAAGGTTCGAAATAGTGGAAATATGTCGACAAATGTTAAACTCGAAATTCGACCGTTCGACGGAAATAACTGGTCATCTTGGAAATTTCAAATATTGATACTGCTGAGAACCCACACCGGAGCACTCGACGCTGTAGAAGGGATCCTCAAAAAGCCAATATATTCAAGTAAAGATGCCACACCGGAAGAGTTGTCGAAATACAAAACTGATAACGATGCTTACAAGCGAATCGAAAGCACAGCCTTTTACTGTTCACCTCTAATATGACCGAAAAGATCCTTACCAAAGTACCTAATGCGCTTTAGCAAAAGAAGCTTGGGAGGAACTTAACCGGCTTTATGAAAGAGTATCTAAGGATCGTTTCTATGATGTATGCATGCAATTCTTTGGATACAAGCATGACCCCTCACATGACATGGGAAATCAATTAACTGCAGTTAAAAATCTATGGCATGAAGTAAATCTGATCATGACTAAACAAGAACAATGCAGATTACCGGAGATGCTGTTGATAATTATGTAAAGTTATGAATTCACTGCCTGACGAGTACTTTAACTTCAAATCCAGTTGGGCTTTAATGTCTGTAAGTGATCATATAATAGAAAACCTGACTACTCAGCTATTCACTTAAGGTCGCTTAACCAGAAAAATTTGGATGAAGGCGGAAGCAGCAGTGAACTTCTTGTTCTACGAGGTGAAAAGCATTTTGCGAAAGGTAAAAACAATGCAAATAAGAACAAATTATGCAATTATTGCAAGGAAGGGTTTCATAAAGTCAAATCCTGCAAAAAGTGGATAGTGGATGGTAGACCTCCCAAACCTCCAAAGCAACCCACAAATGTAGCGATGATGACAGGCTTAGCCCCAGCCTGTGGTGATAAGAATGCAGACAAAGACTCTTGGTACGTAGACAATGGTGCCACCACTCATGTTACCAATAGAGAAGATTCATTTCAGTCCTTTGAGTACTTTGAGAATTATCATAGAGTTATGACGGCAAATGGAGATGCTATTGAAGCCATTGGAAAAGGTTCTATACAACTCGAAGCTGACATAACCTGCCACAAGGAGCTGATTACCTTGACGAACGTTTGGTACATACCAAGAATTCAAAGAAATTTGTTCTCAGTGCCATAGATAGAAATTTGGAGAGAGACCTAGAGCTAAGATACCCGGAGACCTTATCGAAATCGAAATTGATTTTCAGTCGATTGAAGAAGATGAGACAAATGGCAATGACGTAACACAACAAAATGAAGATACCCGGAGACCTTATCGAAAGCGAAATTGATTTTCAGTCGATTGAAGAAGATGAGACAAATGGCAATGACGTAACACAACAAAATGAAGTCATGCCAGACGCAGAATTAAGCGGGCGACAGTTTCGTGATCGAAGTTAGATTAAACCTCCTGAGAGATTACATTTTGAGCAATCCGTTAATGAAGCCATAATATCTGTACTTGAACCATCTTCATATCGTGAATCTTTGCGTAGTCCTGAAAAGGATAAGTGGATCGAAGCGATCAGTCGTGAAATAAAGACATTAAATGAAAATCTGACTTTGGAGCTAAAGACTCACCCAAAGAAAAGAAAAGCACCACTATGCAAATGGGTATTAAAAGTCAAAAGAAACCTAGTAAAGCACAATGCTTTACTAGGTTTCTTTTGACTTTGAGAGCTTGGATTGAAAAAGAGGAGTGAATGTTAAGATGGGTACTAAAAATCAAAAGAAATCTGATAAAGCAAATCAAAAGAAACCTGATAAAGCTTTGTGAAGAGCCTGGATTGAAAAAGAGGAGTGAATGTTAAGGTGGCACATCTAGTAAAGTGTTGTCACATCTTTTGTTTATATATCCTCGAGACATACTTTAGAACTATGTAATGGTTTCCATAATGTTGTTACTGTCAAGAAAATTATATTTCGATTTTTCCACTGCGTAAGCTATTTTACTTTAATATTTTTCTCCTCGACGGAGGTGGCAAGCGACATCTTTGTTTAGCGCAGCGGGACGAAAATTGACGCTTTCCGTCTGGAGGGGAGAACGCTAAACGAAGTTTCCGCTTTCCACCTCTGTCGAGAAGAAAAATTGTATACTAACCTAGGACTTACTGTCCGAGTAAGAAAGCCTCAGATCACATGTTAAGGCCGAGGTCAACAATTACATGAGCTCTGAGACCTTTCCTGTCCTCGGTGTGTAATCTACTATTTTCTCCCCTCCGGACAGAAAGCGTAAATTTTTGCAACGCTGCACTAAACAAAGTTGTCGCTTTCCACCTCCGTCGAGGAGAAAAATAGTATACTAACCTCGGACAAAAAATAAGAAAACCTCATTACATGAGATCTGAGACCTTTCTTACTTTCCTGTCCTCGGTGTGTAATCTTTACTATTATAAAACCGTAAAACCATAAGGAACAAAAAAGTAGCTGTTCACTTCATATAAATTCAAATGACCTCGATAGCGCGATTTAAATGACGTGCAGCGCCATCTATTGACAAAATAGTGTGTTTGTTTGTTTGTTCTCGCATCACGCAAAAACTACAGAACCGATTTAGATGAAACTTTTTTTGTTTGATAGCTTATGATCTGACCTAAAATCTGGTATATAATTTGTGCGGACGAAGTCGCGGGAAAACACTAGTCTACTATAAAACCGCCAGTTGCAGTTTTAACGATAATAGCTACAAGCATAAAACATAATATCCGTAATGTTTCGATAAATTGAAAGCCAATCAGGACTACAATGTGACATTCTTGTTTTTTGGAAATGTTATTTAATTGTACAGAAATAAAAAAATACGATTGGGGGCAGCACAATAGGCTCGGTAGGCTCTTAACCCGTTGAAAAATTTACCGTCAACATGGTTACCCCGGGTAAGGTAACGATCCGTTACGTGTAATAATAAAATAATAAAATATTGTAGTCAATCATGCTACTCAAAAATATCGCAGATCTAGGATAATTATTCCATATCTCGCAACACCATTGCCGCAGTGACGTCGTTCTGACGGACTGCAAGTCGCAATGACGGACATCACTGCGACTGCAGCAACGATTCCCCGCACTGACGCAGCCGCAAGCCGCTCCGTCATGCGTCATCGTGTGTGAACGCTCTTATTACTACTTGCTGTTATAACTTGATATTTACTCCTAAATAGTTTGTTCTGGATTTCTTTCATTTCGTATTAATTTATTAAATCTACTTCATTTTATTCTCCAAGTTATTCCTAGCCTGTGTTTTATACTTTCATATTAATTCATTCTTTCTCTTAAATTTTCAGTTCTTGTACTTTTTGTCTTAATGTCGTTTTGGAGTGAACCTCTTCAAATGTCCAGAATTTGGTTCTATACTGGCGCAACGAACGTAGTATGCAGTGGTTTATGTTACATTGAGTATTTGATACCTTGTCATACTGTACCTTTCATATGTGAGTATCAACAAATCAACTTTATTAAATTGTTGTCGCTGAATATAGTGCGGTATCTGGTTTAGAATTGGATGGTAATTTCTTCACGCGATAAGAGACGAGTAAGTGCGTTCACACACGATGACGCATTGACGCAGCGGCAGACGTCAGTCCGTCATTTGTGAAGCAAGGAGTTGTATGAAACAGCACGTAGAAGCACACACGGTGACGCATTGACGCACCGGGTGTGGTTCTATGGACTGACATCTGCCGCTCCGTCAGTGCGTCATCGTGTGTGAACGCACTTAGTGCGTAATGATTAATAAGTAATGGTTATTTTGTCTGTCCTTTTTTTATTTCCTAAAACCTTAAAAATCCTTAAAATATGCTAAAGCTGAAGCTCTCTTATGATATTATTAGCTTATCTTATGTGATCGTGAGAACATATTATTTAATACTTGCTACTGTAAGCCCCACTTGCGCCAACCACGGGTTAGCAACAAACTCCGGATAATATAGCTCTCTCAGTTGTTTTTCTATACAAAAAGTCATGGGTTACCAACTTAACCTGGAGTTTATTGCTAACCCAGGTTGACGCAAGTGGGGCTAAGAGTATGTATGGATGTTTTATATCGCGAATATTTAGTTCATTATGTTAATTTAAAAATAAGTAGGATACCCGGATATGACAGTAAGTAATAAAAGCCCCTACTGCTTCTATTCGCCGAATATTATTTAATATAAATAAAATTTTATTAAATTTTAAATTTTCCAATCCATTATTTCAGTGAAACTGTATATGACAGTATTGATTGGGATTCTACTAGCCCTGATAATCAATGTTCTCATGATGACGTCTGTAACAGAGAGGCTGTGCAAGACCGTAATGATGCAGTCTCTGCTTACTTCCAAATGGTTTAGAACGGTTTTGTGTTTGCCTTCGATGAGGGTATGTATTTCATTTCTATGAATTTTGAAAGTAATAGTATTAAACTAGTTTCTTGTGCCTAATTTTTTGTTTGCCACAATAATAACGCACTTTCTGTGAAAATTTCAACTGTCTGGCTATAACGGTTCAAAAGTTAGAGCCTAAAATTGGTAGGACGGACGGACGGACAACTTAGGCTTATTAATAGGGTCCCGTTTTCACCTTTGGGTACTGAACCCTAAAAAATTTAGGTTTTTTATTGTAGTATGAATAACGAGAATGGTTGCACGAAGAATTGAGAAACTAAAAAAAAAGACATGTAAGTATAAAGAATGAACTGAATACTGAATGACGATTAACAGAGATAGATGAAAAAATATTTACCTGTCCTGAACCCAAAAACATACATAAAATCAGTATAATAATCTTAGATCAAAATAAAATTAATGGATAGGCCTAAAGCGCGGTAAGTTGAAGCAAACTACTGGTGCACTTGGTCCATACAAACTTGCGCCATTATCTGTCAAAACTAGGGCACTTGCATACAAATTTGAAGTAAACCTTTCATTTGTTTTGCCTCATTTTTCTGGTTTGAAATGTTCGCGTAAAGCATATCCATTCATTTTATTTTGATCTAAGATAATAATAATAAAGCTAAAATTAATCATTATAACGGGTTCTTACCGCGTTTTTATTTATTTTGGAGTTCCCAACTCAACTTGCGAAAAGAACCCGTTATAATGATTAACTTTAGCTTAATTAATAACCGCGTAACTCTCAAAAATTGTGTTAATAATAATAAATTTATTTCTTTCCAATTGCAGACTTGCAGAAACTATGATACAATAAACGAAGCCTACGCCACACAAGATGAAGACGATGATTCAGGAGTTATGATTGCTCCTAGAAATGGAAATATAGAAGAAATGGAAACTGATAATAACAAATATGGTGAAAAAGAAGAGCTGGCCGAAGCTGTTGATAAAATTATGTTTTTTGTTTACTCGGTGGTCTTTGCTGTTATGATTGCTTGCCGTCATTAATTAAATAGTAAGATTGTATAGTAGATAACACACCGAGGGCAGGAAAGTAAGAAAGGTCTCAGATCTCATGCGATCTGAGGCTTTCTTATTTACTGCCCGAGGTTAGTATACTATTTTTCTCCTCGACGGAGGTGGAAAGCGACAACTTCGTTTAGCGCAGCGGGACGAGAATTGACGCTTTCCGTCCGGAGTGGAGAAAATTAAATTTAAAACTATGAAAATGTGGAATTGAGACACTACATCATGGTTGCTTTATTTTTGTTACAGTTCCTTGGCACGATTTATTATCAGCAAATAAAAAAATACAATAAAAACCTTAATACATTTGATTCGAACAAATAATTGGGCCTTGCTTTAAAATATCCACAGTTATTATGAATTCATCAAATCATAAAAAACAGTAAAATCTTCTCAGCATCTTCTATACTATGATATAACTATGTATACTATGATCAAATTGTAAACTTGGCGTGGATTGAAGATATTTGGTAATTACCGTAGTCTGTGATATTTGCAAAAATATTAATGGAGGCGTAGGTATATAATTGTTGTCTGTTAGTTTGTGCACGCATCCCTTAAAAACTACTGCACCGATTTGAATGGGGTTTTCACAAAAGCAAAGGGCTTAGATTAGATTAACATTATTTAATCGCACCACTGGCTTTTTGGTGAAGGAAAACATCGTGAGGAAACCAGCTGCATGTTTCAATTTCGAGGCATATATTGTACCCACTGTCCATTATAAGTGGCGACAGTGTACAGTACTGTATGGGGCTCACCATCCGTCACACTGGACAGAGTTTCGGTACTACTGGTGAAACGTGGAAGTTCCTAGGTTTCAGAATATCTCTGACTACCCCCTTGGGGAATATAGTCGTGGGCATATGCTTATTATTTAATCGCAATCGGTTAAATCAAACAAAAGTTATTCTGCGCGCACGAATTACGTCCCGTTATTTGCGGGAAATACTTACCTACATATTATAAAACAAACACTACTGGTATGCAAAGAAATTAAAGACAAAATATAAACGTACCTAGTACTTACGTATGAAAGTTATCGAAACAATGTTTAACCATAATTTACAACTCAAACAGGAACATGATTGAAACCTAATTCATTGGTGCTAATAATTACTTACAAAACAATTTACACTTCCATTATGAAAACAATTTATATTAAGTGAAACATTTGTAAGTAGAAAATGGAAATTTTGAGTGAAATTCACGTTTGTATTAACATGATTGTAACGTTTTACTGTTCAAACATAGACCCGCACGTGAAAGGTATTCGCGATTGCTAACGATTTCAAATGTTGTCGCAATTCGCTGGAAATGTCATCGTTTTACTTTGGTTAATACATTATATAGGGCTTAGATCAACTTTGACGTATACAAATAAAAAAAACAAAACATACAGACATTGGCCAAAGTCTTTCTCGTATTATTATTGAAAGAATTATTAAAATCGGTTTAGTTTTGGAGGAGGAGGCAGGGGAATACGAAATGATGTTTTCGTCGATTTTATGTAGATAAAATCGGTCCGAACTGCAGTTGTCTCTTTCGCACTCTAGTCGGTGGGGTGTATATGGGTGGGGCGGATCCTTCGATCAAAAATAAAATTAATGGATAGGCCTAAAGCTAAAGCGCGGTAAGTTGAAGCACACTACTGGTGCACTTGGTCCATACAAACTAGCGTCATTATCTGTCAAATCTAGGGCACTTGCATACAAATTTGAAGTAAACCTTTCATTTGTTTTGCCTCATTTTTCTGGTTTGAAATGTTCGCGTAAGGCCTATCCATTCATTTTATTAGTTGATCTAAGATATAGGGGTCCTTCTTAATATGCTGACACATTTTTAAGGGGATGATCAGACCATCAACCTAAACAACTTTCTCTATGGCACCAACATCGAAATCGCGTAAAAAAAATAAGCTGCTCCATACAAAACTGCAAACCTACTCGAACAAAATGTATGGGACAGCAGATTTTTTTTTTCGCGATTTCGATGTTGGTCCCATAGAGAAAATTGTTCAGTTTGATGGTCTGATCATCCCCTTAAAAAGTGTCAGCATATTAAGTTGGACCCTGTATAAAAGGCCTAACAGTTTCAAACTTAATATGCTGACGGTTTTTCATTGAGAATGATCAGACCATCAAACTTCTTCTCATCGTATGGGTAATAAGCCCTGGGCGTAAAAAAATTAAATTAAATTAAATTAAAAAGTATTGAAAGTATTAAGTTTTGAGTATTGTTGTTAGAGTTTTTTCAGACCGCCTTACGGCCTCTGACGTGATTTTTATAATGACTACTACCACCAGAGATAGTATCCGGGAACAACGGCTTAACGTGCCATCCGAAGCACGGAATCATCTTTCTTTTCAGACAATCAGGTGACTCAGCCTGAAATGTCCTAACCAACTGGGGAAAAACGAACAAAGTAGTCGAGAAGAACAATATTATTATTAACTTCAGTAGTTATGTGTGGTACCTACCATGGTAGATACAATACAGTGCCAACTGTATCATTGATGGTACTTCCCGATGGTACTTCTGGTCCAGCGCGGAAAAAACTTTTAAAAGTTTGATAACAGTTCAGTCCCGATTCCTGAACTAATGAGACATAAAAAGACTTAAAATATGTTACTACTCACTTGAGCCCAAACTCAATGTAACTAGGTGTGATTTTCGCTAGGATCTCTTCTAAGTTCCAATCAAAACTGATTATCTTGAAAACAGCTAAACCGATTTTCATGAAACACAGCTAAGAACCACATCGAAATAGGTCTAACCGTTTGAGAGCTACGATGCCACAGACAGACAGACATTAGCCGTCTAACCGAGGCAAACAACTGGGCATTTACTGCGCAGAACAAAATTTGTAGGCGAAAGCAGGCCTGTCTCACTCCACACTGTAGGTATAAAAATGTACCTAAGCGGTCGCGCCGCGACGTCGCGGCCTGATTCAGTCAAGTGTATGTACTTACGTTTGTTCCAATCTTGCGTTGCTGACATCCCTTACCATTCACGCACAGAGAGTCAATGTGCGAGTGTCAGTCGCGCTTGGAGCGAGCGTTCTTAGATAGTGAACCTTCTGTTGTACTCTTAGAAAGTGGCGAAAGCGATAAAGCCCTGCCACATTGGTCAAGTCGTCAAGTCGTGTAGTTTATTACACCCTTCTTTTTAAAAAAACAGCGCCCCTAGCTAAACCGTTAGTTTTCGAATGCCGACTCTAATGAAAGAGAGAATAATCTGTACCTTTTCTAGCATCCTATATAGCAGCCGGCACAAGCACAATGTTCGGCGCTTAACTAGCCAATCACGACTCTTTGATGGTGCGTGCTCACGATCTCTGGAGTATCGATGAAATTTATTCTTATTTTGATGTAAAAGGGCAATCCGAAATGCCTTATGAACCAAAAGCATTCTTGAATGACCTTTTGCGTTACCGTGTTCTTTAATTTGAAGTTGTTTCAAATCTTCTTTTTATCGTGTCAGAGGTTTGTCAGACCGCCTTACGGCCTCGGACGTGGTTTTTTGTAGAGATAGTAGCCGGGACCAACGGCTTAACGTGCCATCCGAAGCACGGAATCATCTTTCTTTTCAAACAATCAGGTGATTCAGCCTGCAAAGTCCTAGCCAACTGGGAAAAAACGCAAAAAGTGACATATCACTAGGTGACCCCCGTGGGAATCAAACCCACGACCTTCGTGTCAAGAGCCCAATGCTCTTAACCATTATACCACGGAGGCCCTTTCGAATTATAAAGCATTTAAGGCCTTTTTCCAGTCATGCGGATCGACGAGCGGGTATTTTCTTGTCTTACATTGATTGCTTCGTATAATGTTATTTTTCGATACATCGAACGTAGCCAGTCTTTTACGTAAAAAGCGTGCCGCTCTCATGTGCGCCCGCGTGACTTGAAAAAGCCCCCTAATTAACTGCCAAAAGCGTAGATCAACGCTTCTTCTCTATTGAGTCTAAAATTTCGGCAGTCCATGGGTTTAATCTACACCAATGTCATTTAACATTCAAAAATTAAAAAAATAATTTCATAAAAATAAATGTTGTCACAATAGGCCAGCGGCTAATAATAACGAAAAACAAGCTTTGTTTAACAACTGTAAACATAAACAGATCAACAAATCCTTGTTTTTCAAATGTTTAAGAGAATGTTTTCAGATGTTTATTTTCTTTGGAACAACGTTTTGAGAAGCAAAGCGGCCTGTTAAATAGCGATTAAAAAGTTTCTTTCAAACGAAGTTAGATCCTTTTCAATGTATCTACTAAAAAAGTCAATGCAATTTTTTGTGTTCCGTACCAATATTGGCAAAACGGAACATTTAATTACACACGTTCTAGATAATAATTTCTGCTGAGCTTGTGGTTTGTCAGCTTTCCATTAATACTCTAACATAGTTGTAAGACAATTGTTACTAACACTATATGGATTAATAATCTGAAATAAATAATTTTTAATTTAATTAAAATATACAGGGTCCTGACAGTTTTTTAAGGGGATCACCAGACCATCAAACGGAACAAATTTCTCTATGTTGTTCAGTTTGACGGTCTGATCATCCCCTTAAAAAAGTTTCAGCATATTCCTTCTGACCACAGACTTCTGTATTACAATAGCTTCTGACACAGTTTCAATGCTAAGATTTGTATTGAAATCAGAGAGAGTCGGAAGTGGGAAGAGTGTGGGTAGCGCGTTGCGGAGAGCTATGGAAACTCAATCTTGAGGTCCGGGTTCAAATCCGCACAGACCACATACCGATGCCATGTACCTACCAATGAGTTTTTCTAATTTATGTACGTAATACCGACTGCTTTTAAACAGTGAAGGAAAACATCGTGAGGAAACCTGCATACGCTGAAGAAGAAATTCCTATGCGTATACGAAGTCTACCTATCTGCATTTGGGCACGCGTGTTGGGCTAACGCACATACACCCTCCCTGACGGTAGGCCTGTGCCCTGCAGTGGGACGTATACAAGGTGTTTCAAAACTACAAATAAACATTTAAGGGGGTGGTGTAGACCATCAAACTGAACAACTTTCACTATGGGACCAATATCGAAATCGCGAAAAAATAAAAATTATATTCTATACTCTACAAATCGACTAGAGCTAAAATACTTATGTATGGGATGTAAAATTATTTTTTTCGCGATTTCGATGTTGGTCCCATAGAGAAAGTTTGACGGTCTAAACAACCCCCTTATGAGTTTTAAAAATTTATTGTTACTTATGAAACACCCTGTATAGGCTGTGATGATGATGATGATGATTGAAATCTTTAAGCCACTTTAACCACTGTTAACCAGGTCATCAGTCAACCTTATAAGTGGGGCCTACCCACGATGCACCACCAGGTGAACTAAATTGGGTGGACCACGGGAAATGCCTGGGGAGTTCGAACTATGACTTACAAATCGTCTCTGAATCTCGGCCTTTTGTATTTGGCCTTACTTTGCTCGTAGCCATGCAGATAGCAGTACATTTTTTACCCAACGCCGGCTGAGCAAAAAAGGGTAACGATTTTAATCCCGTAATGTTGTTGCAGCTACGTTAAGCCTCATTAAAATCGTACCGTGTGTAGCAATCCTTACAAAAGCTCCTTACGATTCCAAAATGTCACATGGCTCGGGCGTTTTCACAATGTAATGAATTACTAATTGCTCCAGACTCCGAGATGTCTTTGTTAATTTGTTATGTAAGTATGTAGGGTGCGTAGTCGAACAGTGAACCAACCAGATACACTGAGCCACCGCCATATTTCAAAATATGCGATTTTGCCAGCTTTACCTCACTAACTAATACTTGCCTCGTGGGCACCCTTCCCCTCTCCCGTAGTGAGCCGGCAGCCGCGGTGTGAGCGTTATGTGGTACAGCTATTTGTTTGTTTTCCGCCAAAAAAAGATTGTTTTCTCACTTAACTGTCTCGATTTTTGTACATTTTGTTATTTATACTAAGAATAAAACTTGTGTGGTGTCAGAATTGTTGTAGATTTAGTCGTTTTATGAGCATATTGTTTTGTGACAATTAAGCGTCTAGCCTATATTTTTGGGTAATTATAAGTGGAATAGTGTGTGTATTGAACAGTGAACCAGGTTTGCATAGTAGACAGTGAACCGGTTCACTACCTAACTTTAAAAAAGATAAATTTTTAATAGAAGTTGTTCATGATAATTTTGATTATTTTTTATTTTTCTGTGGTTATTTGAATGAAGACTGTTTATTATACTATCAAAAAGGTTTGTTGTTAATTACCTAAAAAGGTTTATATGAAAAGTTTAAGTAGTTTTTGTTAGAAGAAGTTTTTTTTTACATTGTATTTTGTATGGTAAAAATAAAAGAAGTTTTTTCAAAATTATGTGGTTTCTTTTCAGAAATAAGCATTTTTACTAGTAATTAAATGTATGGTTCACTGTTGAAACTCGGGTGGTTCAGTGTAAACTACCCATAGTACACAGTGAGCCAAATTTCATTTTTGATAAAAACTTTCTTTACGGGTTTAGTTTGTTCCTTGGGCTTTATATAACTTAAAACTAAGAAACCTTATGAAATTACCTAACCGATGACACCAAAACGAAAGTATTAGCTTTATTTTTCAGCACGCTACGTATCTTGGAAAAAAGGGTGGTTCACTGTTCAACTACGCACCCTACACATGCCCGTATGTAAGTAGAATGTTTTATGAATAAATGTATGTTTTGTGATTGAAGTCTGCTTTTAATTATAAAATTATTTGCTTTAAAAAAAATTTCTATAGTCATCTTCATCATCATCTCAACCGATGGACGTCCAAAGCTGGACATAGGCCTCCCCCAAGGATCGCCACGTCGATCGATCAGGCTGCCTTCATCCAACGGGTTCCCGCCGCCTTCACCAGGTCTTCGGTCCACCTTGTTGCTTATTACCTAACCATGCTGCCCTTTCTGGTATGCGGTCGCCACTAGAGAACTTTTTGGCCCCATCGGCCATCAGTTCGGTATACGTCATTTTGAAACTACAATCAGAGATATGACATAGGTTAGTAAAGCCATAAACTACCTATTCTATCCACCCTGAAACTTTCAATATGCTTAAGGGTATATTACCGTTGGCGCGCTCCATACAAACGTACTATGGTGATATTTTCAATACTAACCAATTAAAGCCAATGAAAGTCAGATTTTCGTTAAAATGTATAGTTCTAAAGTTACAGTGCCTCAAAAATTTCCATACAAATCTTAAATTAATCCTAGAATTAAAACTGTAAATTTTAACGAAAATCGGACTCCATACAAGCATTTACTTTAATTGGTTAGTATTGAAAATATCACCATAGTACGTTTGTATGCAGCGCGCATTTTCGCTCTCGGAATAAAATTCTCTTAAAGTGAGCCTCGCACAACTTAACGCTTTAAAATAGTGTATATACCTATTATTTGTTTATTTAACCGGTCTGAAAAAACTCTGACACCTGGGCTTGATAAGAAGATGATTCAAGCAACAGTACGTCGCCAAGTTTCTGTTGATGTGACCCTGACTGTGTGACCCTGAACACAATTACTTTATTATTTGCCTCTTCCTACACCCACGGGAGTAAAATGGGATGGTCCATCCTAAGCAACTTACATAACTGAGACTCATCATCAGCCTATATACGTTAGGGGGGGTGTATGACCATCATTCCACCAGCTAATTGGTAGACTACACATTCACATCAGAATTTTACTGAAATAACCAAGATTACCAGCATACAATAACCATATTTCAAAACTAAATTTAAATATTTTTAACAAAAATGGAAATCGAGAATTAAAGCGCAAAGAACAAAGGCTGATACAGGTTGGAATAAAAACGTTTGAAGCTCTGAACAGGCACATTCAAATATTTCGATAGCCCTCGTTAACACACTCGGCAACCAAAATGATTTCAATATTCCCGGCTACCTTTACTGTTCGATGCAAAATAACTTTTTGGAGTAAGCCTGACTTTAAATTCACAATGTACGACTATTGTGAATTTCCAAAAATGTTCAGGCAATCGAACTGAATAACTTTCACTATGGGGCCAATATTGAAATCGAAAAAAAACCTACTCTATGTTACATTGGGTCGATTGCTGTTTGATCGCGAATTTGGTATGGTCCCATAGTGAAAGATCAGTTTGATGGTCTGAAGCACCCTCTATAATATGTAAGTAAGTTATTGCCTGTAGAATCCCACTGCAGGGCAAAGGCCTCCTCTCACGAAAAAGGGTGAGAGGGAGTGGGCCAAACTCCACCACGCGGGCCCAATGCGTAACGCATGTTAAACGCTATAATATGTAACGCATTTAATTTAACAACCTGCTAAATTTCTTCTGGTTACTCAAAACTAGTAACTCTACAATCTCTACCTGGTAGAGTCGCAAAAAATAGCGCGTTGATGCGGCCAAAAAACTCTACAAGACCCGCCTAAGTAGACCTACAAAATCTTAACTATTATAAAACTGTAACTGAAGTGTGTCTGTAGTACATTGAACATATTTACAAAAAAAAGATTACGATATGGTTTTTAGGTATCCCTGACTCGAAATCAACCTTTTTTAGAAATTTTGTCTGTCTGTTTGTTTGTGTGTTTGTTTGTTTGTTTGTTCGCGCATCACGCAAAAACTACTGAACCGATTTTGATGAAACTTTTTTTGTTTGATAGCTTATGATCTGACTTAAAATCAGGTATATAATTTGTGCGCACGAAGTCGCGGGCAAACACTAGTAAATTATATAAGTAACATAATCAAGACCAGACATTTTGGTCATTCTTTGTAGTCAAAGTTGTAGGTATAAATATGTGGCTCATGGATGATTGTATTATCTTTTCTATTGCCTTTAAATCTTTGATTAGCTAGAAACAAACAGAAGTTCTTGACTCAAGTGTTAGGTATTATGATAACTGGCATTTAACAGCTCGCGCATTATATTTCAAGCAGTGAGCATTAATATAATTGATTTCAAGTGAATGTGATTAAATAGAATGCTAATAATGATTTATGCATTGGCAGGGATTTTCCATAGATTTTCAGTTATTCTGTTTTCGCATTAATAATAGAGAGTGACTGATAGCTGAGAGAGCGAGATTTACCTAGCGGCACCACTGTATAATACGTGACGCGATGCAATAGAACCGTTTTTGAGGATCTTATCTCAGGGTAAAAATTCGGTTTCCGTGAATAATTGCGAATCGAAAGTGAAATCGTAGAAAACTTTGTGAAATACTGACACTATTTCATTAATTTATCCACGATTTCAGGTTAGACTCAAAATTATAGAGAGTGCTCGAATTTTTCCCTGCCGATAGTCTCCTGAAAACATCGAAAAACGGTTTCATTTGACAACTCATGTCAGTTCCTCTATTCCTGTAGGGTTTAACGATATGACTATGTTACTTCACGCAAAGGCCCCTTTTTAGCGCATGTTCGCATACCGTCTAGTAGGTACTTAATAAGATTGTTTACCAACGTTTTAAATCCTAAAATTGATTACGAAAATCCTTCGCCCGTAGCCTTTTCTGAATGGCCGACGAAAATTGAATTTTTAAAGCCATACACGCTTTTATGCCGGGCCGTATGTATGTACTAGTTTTATTTGGAAACACTGCGGTAATAATTTAGCTTGGACGCGAAGGCTGGTTCGAATAAAAGTCTAAAAAATGTCTGTGCTCACCACATGCGTTTTTCTGGCCTATGTCGGCTGGGATGTTTTAAGGTTGGTCCTCGTCAGAGGCTGGAGTGAGATTTTTGAAACTAATACGTTGAAATCAGCAGTAGAATATGACAAAATTACTATGGGTATATACGCATCTTTCTACTGCTGATTTGACTTTCAAAAATCATACTCCAGGAGTGCGATTTTTAAGTTCAAATCAGCAGTAGAAAGATTATTATCTCCATAGTAATTTTGTCATATTCCACTCCTGATTTCAACGTATGAGTTTCAAAAATCGCACTCCTGCTCAGAAGTACCTATTTCAATAGAACGCTTTACTCCGTTTTGTTTGAGCATACAATTCTCAGTATTGTATGCTCAAATGAGCAAAACCCGCGGGGTAGACATCAATCTGGGCGTCAGTCCCTACACTCTCTCTGAAGGCAGATGATGATATGAGCAAAGCATACCTTAATTTCATACAACATGATCGTTACAGGTGCAAGGAAAAGTATCATTAACCTTTAAACCACAAACTCTACCCATCAAACTGAACAACTTTTACTATGGGAGCAAACCCATCAGCGCAAAAAAAAGTCAGCTGGTCCATACTAAACTGCAATACCTAACCGACGCAAACGTATGGAACAGGTGATTTTTTTTTTATCAGAATTCTGACAGGTTTGCTCCCATACTAAAAGTTGTTCAGTTTGATGGGTAGAGTATGTGGTGTAAAGGCTAATGATACTTTTCCTTACACCCTGTACTCGTCTTTTAGCAAGTTAGGAGAAACAGCCCCCGTAGCATGTTGCGTACCTAAGTACCTAAGTTATAGCCTGTAGAATCCCACTGCAGGGCAAAGGCCTCCTCTCACGAATAAGGGTGAGAGGGAGCGGGCCATACTCCAACCACGCCGGCCCAGTGCGTGTTGGTGGAGGCAAGGTAGTGGTCAATTTGCTGTCAGAGAATTTTCAAGCTGCCAATAGGCCTCTGACCTGGCTTAACGAATAGTTACAACGCCATCTGACGGAACTATCCGAGACCAACTGCTTAACGTGCCTTCCGAAGCACGGAAACGCTCGAGATGAAATACCACTTAACGGTCACCCATCCAAAGACTGACCGGACCTGACGTTGTTTAACTTCGGTGATCGTTTCCAATACCAAAGCTCCACTACGCCAACGAGCGCTAGCATGTTGCGTGCAATAGTGATATGATATATCACGATTCACGTTCGTTCGTTCATAAAACTCTTTTTATGTTCAGCGAAGGCGTGATAGCGCTATATCACGTTGCAATACTATGACCGCAGATCAGAGTGAATTTTCAGCATGTAACAGCAATTGCGCGCGCCGATGTAAAGCGTGAAACACACTAAAGAGGCAAGGGGCAAGGGTGAGGGACGGGCACGGTGCGGGCATCGTGCCGCTTGGTGCCGCTTCAAGACTTTTCATACGATGCAAGCGACGAGTCATGAATTATACTCAAGCGGTATGGAACAGGCATGCCGCTTCGATGCCCGCGTCTTGCCCATCCCGTACCTTTACCGTCTTGCCTCCAGTCGTGACCGGAATCTGCCTGTATAATGAAGCACCTTACCGTATCTTTGTCTCTTCTGCATTATCCGTTCCAAGCCCGTCCCATACCCTAGCCCCGTGACTTGTGTATGTTTCACGCCTAACACACCATGGAACTAGTTTGTATTTTCAACTGTGCGCACAAGATTAACAGCGAAAGTAGTCGATTACCTATTCACCATTACACTTGAGTTTTTAATGGCCTCTCTTGAATACCTATTATTTTGATCTTGACGAGTCTCCGTGAGGCCGCTCCCAACCATCGAGGCTTTAGTGACGCTCTAATGGAATTCCAGCGGTTTTTGAAACTTCTTTGTACGGATATTGACATTGCGAGTTTTGGAATATTCGTGTAGTGAATCGAAATGTTTTCCTTTGACTATTTTCTGTGAGTAATTTTTATATACTTGGACTAAATTCTTAGTCTGTGGTAGACATTACCATTGGCGCGCTCCATACAAACGTACTATGGTGATATTTTCAATACTAACCAATTAAAGTCAATGAAATTTTGCAGAAACAATCTAAAAACAAATATATATGCTTGTATGGAGTCCGATTTTCGTTAAAATGTATAGATTTAAAGTTACAGTGCCTCAAAGATTTCCATACAAATCTAGAATTAAAACTGTATATTTTAACGAAAATCTGACTTCATACAAGCATAGAGATTCGTTTCTAGATTGTTTCTGAAAAATTTCATTGACTTTAATTGGTTAAAATTGAAAGGACAAATGAACTATCGAAACAGGCACGTATCCAGGATAGGTGGGATTTATCCCAAATCAGCAGTAGAAAGAATTTATCCCAAATCAGCAGTAGAAAGAATTTATCCCAAATCAGCAGTCGAAAGAATTTATCCCAAATTAGCAGTAGAAAGAATTTATCCCAAATCAGCAGTCGAAAGAATTTATCCCAAATCAGCAGTAGAAAGATGCATATCTCCATAATCATTTTGACATTTACATTTTACAACTGCTGAGTTCAACGAATGAGTTTCAAATTCGCACTTCTATACGTTTTTGAAAACGCACTTTCATTGTTTTAGTATGAAATATCGGTTCTATGTAGTTTTTGAAGTCTTTAATAAAAAGAAAAGTAGTCCATAATCTTAATCTTTCTGCGTAATAAAAATTTTTCTTACCACTAGTACAGCGACCGATATCAAGGACAATAAAACATAAATTATATATTTATATATAATTATTATATTATTTTATTTCAATATTACTTACCTATTTGAGTAATCGATGTTTCTTAGTAATACCGTTATATCTAATCTAAGTATGTTAGGCATTTATACTTCAACAACTTCCGTAAATCTTGGAAAATACTTATATAGCGTATAACGAAAATCTGACAAACAAGCATAGAGATTAGTTTCTAGACTATTTCTGAAAAATTTCATTGAGTTTAATCATAATAAGTAGTCAAAGAGTTTAATTGGTTAGTATTGAAAATATAACCAGACTTCGTTAGTATGGAGCTCGCTCCGAATTATATCCCCTTAAGAGGATAGGCGAGTACGGTTTTTTCCATACAAACGTATTCCCCTGGTTTCTCCCTGGATAATGACACTAGACCAAAATAATTTTTATCATACAATCTATGTTGCCTCTGCTATGTCCTTATGTTTTGCTTTTTTGCACTAATTAATAACTGTATGAACTAGGGACTTTTAAAAATGACCAATTTTACCGCCAGTTTTCAGTTACCAGCAAACAAATTCGACGAATATAAACAAAAAAAGCAAAACGTACCAACATGGCCAAAGTTTTTCTCATATTATTCTTGAAAGAATTATTAAAATCGCTTTAGTTTTTGAGAAGAAAACAGGGGAATACGAAATGCTGTTTTCGTCGATTTTATGTAGATAAAATCGGTTCGAGCTGCAGTTGTCTCTTTCGCACTCTAGTCGGTGGGGTGTATGGGTGGGCGGATCGGACAAATATGTAAACAGTCGGAAAAGTGACCTATTCTCCAAATTAGCATTTCAGACCGTCTATCCTCTTAAAAAGAATGTTGGTTGTTTTTTTTTTGTTTCTGACTACCCCGATCACGGTGGTGAATTTATGTATGTATGCTTCCTGACTATACGAGTAGAGCTGCAATTATTTGATAATAAAAGATATGATGTATTGAAGTTTGCATTGTTTTCACTAATAGGTCAACACTCTAAGCTCTGACGCAAAACTTGTAGCGGAAATTATCTTATTACACATAAATTGATTATAAAGATAAGAATTTCTTTATAAATAACCATTTGTGGTAGTAGACAATCATATTTACTGTTTGGCCATTAAGGAGTCGTAAATATGACTGAATTAAATTTAATTGTTTTTGTTTTATTAGCTTTTAGTGTTAATTATGTGGTGCAGAGTGAAAGTAAGTGTAGCAAGAACATTATATATTACTATACAAAATTTTTGAAGTGTAGTTAATCAAAATGTACTGACAATAGTGTAGCGCGGGACACGGCTCTTTTCCACACCCTACTGCTTGTCGCGGCAAGCGCGTCGTGTTTAAAAGACACGAGAAGATATAATTTTCTATGCAGCAAATAGGCGCGTTCGCGCGAGTAGAGAAATCATACTAGAGGGACCGATTAAATGACCGATGAAAAAAAATATACAGGGTGTTTCATAAGTAAGAATAAATTTTTAAAACTCTTAAGGGGGTTGTTAAGACCGTCAAACTGAACAACTTTCTCTATGGGACCAACATCGAAATCGCGAAAAAAAAAATTGATATCCCATACAAATATTTTAGCTCTAGTCGATTTGTAGAGTATGGAACATCAATTTTTTTTTCGCGATTTCGATATTGGTCCCATAGTGAAAGTTGTTCAGTTTAATGGTCTACACCACCCCCTAAAGGTTTATTTGTATTTTTGTAACACCTTGTATATCAGCTGTCCCATACTAAACTGCAATACCTACTCGACGCAATCAGCAGATATTTTTTTTTGCTCTAATCGTTTTGCTCCCATAGTAAAAGTTGTTCAGTTTGACGGATAGAGTCTGTGGTTTAAAGGTTATAATGATACATTTTCTTACAATTTTAAATATTATCTTATAACTATGTATTATAAAACTGTAACTGAACTGTGTCTGTACATTGAAGATATTTACAAAAAAAAGATTACGATATGGTTTTTAAATATCCCCGACTCGAAATCAACCTTTTTTAGAAATTTTGTCTGTCTGTTTGTCTGTTTGTTTGTGTGTTTGTTTGTGTGTTTGTTTGTTTGTTTGTTTGTTTGATCGCGCATCACGCAAAAACTACTGAACCGATTTTGATGAAACTTTTTTTGTTTGATAGCTGACTGCTATCAAACAAAAAAAGATATCTGACTTAAAATCTGGTATATAATTTGTGCGTACGAAGTCGCGGGAAGTGTTTTCCCGTTGTTTATAAACATGTTACAGCCCGAGACAAATTTTTCAATCTTTAATTTGATTCTTTTCCTTACACCCTGTATAGATATTCAAACTTATAAATATCTTGTATTATCAACATCATTAACTTATACCATTGCTTCGGAAAGCGCAGAGTGGACCCTCCACAACATGGACCGAGGTCCTGGTTATGGCGACGGGAACCCGTTGGATGAGGGCAGCGCAGGACCGGTCGTTGTAGCGATCCTTGGGGGAGGCCTATGTCCAGCAGTGAACTTTATCGCCTGAGATAAGGATTTTTTAGGCACAGATCTACCCTCTATACGCTCATGTAAGGTATATGGACTTTTGTATCCAATTTACATTCTCTCTGAGTCCAACACCCGTGCCCAATGCAAATCGGTAGACTTCATATACAATGTAGAATATTTATCGTAGTTACACCTTAGATCAAAGTAAAATTAATGGATACACTACTAGGTCACTCGGTCCATACAGACTAGCGCCATTATCTGTCAAATCTAGGGCAGTTGCAAACAAATTAGAAGAATACCATTCATGTGTTTTGCCTCATTTTCTGGTTTGAAATGTTTGCGTAAGCCCTGGCCTATCCATTAATTTTACTTTGATCTAAGAGGTACACAGGGTTCCTCATAATGTTTTACTTTAGCTTTATCTTTACAATATCTTTCTTTTTCAGAAGTAGTAATGTGCTACTATGGCTCCTGGGCTACATACAGGCACGGACTTGGAAAATTCGACGTAGAAAATATAAACAGCGAACTTTGCAGTCATTTGGTGTACGGTTTTGTAGGAATTAACAGCCAAGGCAATGTTATTTCACTGGATTCGTACCTGGATTTACCTGATAGTTGGGGCAGAAGTAAGTTGTATAAGATTTGTCATCAAAATAATAAGCATATCCATATTCTCACGACTATATTCCCCGAGGGGGTAGTCAGAGATATCCTGAAACCTCAGAATATCCACGTTTCACCAGTAGTCCAGTTAATAGGTATAATACGATTTTTCCAGAAGACATTTTTGTTCTGTAATCTAATTTTGACACGTTTTAATGTGCATACATTGTATCAGTTAAATTTCGATACTATAAAAGGATTTCCATATTACTGCTTTGCTACATCATTGAAAAAGCGACAGAGGAAAAAAAAAGTCATATTATAAATGTCCGCTGCATTTATTCGTGTTGAAAAATAATTCACTTTTTTAACCTTTTCAGATAACTTTGGAAAATTTAATTCATTGAAACTACAGAATCCAAGAGTGAAAACTCTTTTGGCGGTCGGTGGTTGGAATGAGGGATCTGCTAAATACTCAATCGTAAGTAAATCATCATCATCACCATTAAAATTTTCTCCATATTCAGGAACTTTACAATCAACAAAAGTTATTAAATATTTCGTAAAATCAACTCAGTCACTGAAAGTAACGTTGAGGTACTATTATTATTATTATCTGGCAGTCAAATTATAAGACGAGAAACAAAGCACCATCATTAAAAATCATCGACATCAGCTTACAATACGTCTAATGCTGCGCACGGTGTTTTTTGGAGTAATAAGATCCACGGTTTCATCCTTTGGAACATCGAACTTTTCTTACAATGTCTTACAAATTAACTGGTTCCATTAATCGAGTCTAGACTACAACAAACGATACAATACAAAATACGTAATGTAAAATATTTGCCCCTTGCGGGATACGAATCCGCGTACCAACTGAGCTAATGGGCAGCAAACTCTCCCCCAGATGGCAGCCAACCCAACCCTTCGAAACAACTTCGTAACCAGCGCACGCAAGATGGTCCTCGACCACGGTTTCGACGGCTTCGACCTCGACTGGGAATATCCTGGCCGTCGAGACTCCGTCAATGGACAAGCTGACATCGACAACTTTACTCAGCTATTGAAGGAATTGAGGGTGGAGTTCGATAAATATGGACTTTTGCTGACTGCTGCTGTGGCCGCTGTGAAGAGCCAGGCCTCGCTTTCTTATGATATATCTGGTATCTCTAAGTATGTTGTTTATTTTCTATACTTGTCAGCAGGAATCTTTACAGAAAATAAACCAGATAACAGTTCCGCGAACCTAATAATGAATAATGGCGGCGACTTGTCACGCTGAACAGTGTTTATCCCTTTTACTTCTTAATTTTATGTTAGCATATCGCGAGTCATATATTTTAATTTGTGAAAATCCATCCTCAAGAGGTCCCGACATTTCACGTGACCCTAAATAAAATGATAACAGAGAATGTTGATATAACTGTACGATGGTCATTCAAATAACAACTTGTATCTGACCAACTGAAAAGGGAATAAAATTGTGATTTTACGAACGTATTCTATTCCAGATACCTGGACTACATAGGTCTGATGGCGTACGACATGTATGGTCCATGGGACCCTGTTACTGGACACAACGCTCCTCTTCACAAGGGGGAGGGTGACGAGGGTGCTGATCGAGAGAGTCTGTTCACTGTCGACGTGGCTGTGGAGTATTGGCTTGCACAAGGTTCGTTTGTGGGGAACCCTAGGTTACATCACTATAGGATTGTATAGGGGTATGGTTGAGTCCCACCCTACCCCCAGGGGTATTTCACTGGTGTGACACCGGTATGGTGGGTCCGTCACGGGGAATTGGGAGAAAGGACAGGGTTATTTTCGAAATAGTCTGGAAGCTTGATGTCGAGTTTTGGAGGTCTTCCGCGAGATTGACCGGTTTTCAATAGCACCTGATTTTGAGCTCTTCTACCTAAGCTATTCCATGAAGAGCAACTTAGATTCGAGTTCTTCGTGGAATTTGATAATTTGAATTTTTTATTCCAACTTGAGCACCTGTATTGGTAATCTTCGTGGAATTTGATATTTTGCATAATTCTATTTTTACTTGAGTACCAATTTTGATAGCACCCACTTTCAAAGGGTCAAAACAAATGGCTGTTTCATATCTGACACATCTTTATAGATATCACTGCGAACTGTGTTCATTCGTCCTCGAACCTCGAGCTTTGTTTTCAATTTAGTCAAGTGGGTTTTCACGTGTCCAAACCATCTCACTGCCTTAGATAGGGTAGACAATTGTATTAGGTACTGATCATTGTTCAGCAACTTTCCCAAAGGGACAAAACAAAACGCACAAAAATATTGTTTGCCTTTCATACAAACATTCGATCAGCTGTTTTTGATAATTTGCAATTTATAGGTTTCTTAGTGAAACTTGTTCAGTATCATGGGTACAACCACCCCTTAAAGCAATGCAACTGATTACCCTAACATCCTGTATAAATTATGATCCCAAGGTGCGGCATTTTGCACTTTCCGCATATTTCTCGCTAATTGGCTATACCGATCCGTTGAGCGAGGAAAGTGTCAGCCCTTGGGTCGTGTCGAAGGGTGATTGAAGGCAATGATAATGGTGCTTCTCATTGCAGGTTGTCCAGCAGGGAAGCTAGTAATCGGTCTGCCATTCTACGGCAGGACCTTTACTCTTACCAACGCAAACGTGAATGGCTTACGAGCGCCAAGCGGTGGTCCTGGAATTGCCGGACCTTTCACAGCTACCAGCGGCACTATTGGATACAATGAGGTAAATGAAAAGATTTACTAGATTTACAAAATTACACTGCATTACAATGAACTCGTTTTCACAATGTAAATTGAAACTTATGTTGGAGGATCAGGAGATTTTGGCACGCTCAGACAGACGGATAGACGTAAGAAATGTTTTACAAGGTAGGGAGTATGTTGTATGTTCGAATTAACTTTAAAATGTCTAAGGACTACACCTTCCGAACTTTATTGATCACTTACTTCAAAGTCAAAGTGTCTTTATTGCAAAACTATAGGAAGCAAAGTAACTGCCTCCTTGGTCTAATGGTTAACAGCATTGGGTAGAACGATTGGGCTCTTGACACGGAGGTCGTGGGTTCAATTCCCACGAGGGACACCTAGTGATATGTCTCTTTGTGCGTTAATCACCAGCTGGTTAGGACTTTGCTGGCTGAATCACCTGATTGTCTGAAAAGAAGAAAGAAAGAAGAAAGATGATTCCTTGCTTCGGATGGCACGTTAAGCCGTTGGTCCCGGCTACTATCTCTGGTGGGTAGTAGTCATTACATAAAAAGCACGTCGCGTGATCAAAGTGGACTAACCAAACCCCCGTCAGGGGCCGTAAAAACTCTGACATCAGGGCCTGCTCACACGATAAGAAGAAGTGAAAGTTATTCAGTTTGAAGGTCTAAGGCACCTTACCCATTTAAGATTACACCCTGTATAGCATAATATGTTTTCTAAAAGCTTTCGTGAAATGTGTTGACACAAACGTGATGCGGCAAAAACAGGAGTTTCTGACTCACTTTTAAAGTGATCACTCGAAACTTCAAGCACGTGATCGAAAACAAAGATCAACTCCAAAGATTAAAACAAAGCGGTAAATAAGATAAGGCTTACATCAACAATAGCTCAAAAGAGAGTACCTACCTACTACCTACGGCCCGTTTGACATATCTGTCAAAAGAAATAGACCGGTGGCCGACAACACTCAACCCTATGTTATAAGATTAATGAACAAATCAATTTGATAGCTTTTGGTAATAAATTTCTTGCAAAAAACTTGGTCGGTTGCAGCGCGCGGCGCAGCTTGGCTGGCACGTTTACTGGTGTGAAGGAAAAAGTGAACCCTACCTGGTGACACAACATTTTACTAGTTGAATTAAATTTTATTAGTTGAATTAAAGGACGTAACTGTCCGTCTGTTGGTCTAGAGGCCAATTAGTAAGGCCTAAAAGGTCTGGTCGGCCGACCCTATCCTGGCAGGTTCGTAGGACCCGACCAAATTTAGGGTACCTACTACCCGGAAGGCAGATTTTATTACATTAAATTAATGTTGAATGTTTGGTTGTGCGTGGCAATGCTCCTGCAGCATCTGGATTTGAGAGCCGTAGGTCGAAATTGATATTTACAGCAACAGTACAGTACCGTGATGGACCTCTAATGTGACTGATCAAAGATCACCCCTGGTGGTAGGATAGGATGGGTCCCAACTAATTAGATCACAGTATTACTAAGGCTTAAAAAACTTAAAATTATAACAATTTTAAGTTTAAAAGCAGAACAAATTAAAACTTATCACAGAATAATTACATTATTATAAGTTTAATATTATTGGTATTAGCAAACTTAGGGTTTGTTATCTTTTATCATCATAATCATCGTCAGATATAATATTTTAAGCACGGAATAAAAGTTAATTTTGCAGTAACTGGAACGATTGCCTTCAAAAACATTTGCGCAAAAGGATATCAGTGTTACCACTTTTAGTAGATTTCTTCTTTATTGGTAGATTTAGGGCAAAATTGTTTAGTAGATTTTAGTAGAAATTGGGTATTCGAAAATTTTCATGTATTTAATAATGCAAGGATTCAGGCTAATAAAAAATAAGCTGGCAATACAAATAGCTGAGAAAACGATTGCAGGGTTTGCAAGTTTTCCGGAACTTCTAGTACACCATGATCATAATCAACAGCCTATAATTACGTCCCACTGCAGGGCACAGGCCTACCTTCTAGGAGGGTGTTTGGGAGTTAGTCCACCACGCTTGCCCAATGCGGATTGATAGACTTCACATATACATCAGAATTTCTTCGTCTGCATATGCAGGTTTCCTCACGATATTTTCGTTCACCATTAGAGAGCAGTCGGTAATACGTACATAAGTTAGAAAAACTCATTGGTAGGTGGCATGTTGTCCGTGCGGATTCGAACTCGGACCTCTTGATTGAGAGTCCATACCTCTCCGCAACGCGCCACCGAACTCACTTCTAGTATAGCAAATATTAATCATATCGCCTAATGTTGTTTTTTTTACAAAAGAGGGCTTCTGAGCAGAGTTAGCATTTTGGTACCTAGCACTTTTAATATGTCAAAGGGATTGCATGTTTATCGACTTCCAATAATGTCGATATACGGGTATATTTTATATCACTGCGGATAACTTCAGCATGTATCGAACTTCAAAATAGCGAAAATAAATCAGCTGTTCCATACATTTGAGTCGAATATGTACCTACTCCAGTTTGCTCACTCTTTTGAAGTTGGCCCCATAGTGAAAGTTATTCAGTTTGATGAGTAGAATACGTCATGCTGGAGTTATCCGCAGTGATAAATAATTACCCGTAGGTATATCGACACAATCGGAAGTCGATAAACGTGCAATCCCTTTGACATATTAAAAGTGCTACCAAAATTTCGGACTCTGCGTATGAGACACAGAAAACTGTACTAAATTTAAACTTGCATAGGGACGACCTAATTTAATATTTATTTGAAAATTGAAGCATCCATGTTACAAAATGATGAAAACCAATAAAAATTATACAAAAATGCGAAAATAACATGTGTAATGATGAGCGTTTAGATATAATTGATAATATTTTGTAGCAAAACGTGCTTTATATTAAATTTTAATCATCTGTAACGACATAAATATTATTTGGTAGAATTGAAGTAGAATTTGAAACAGGACTGGTAGATTTTGGTAGATTTCAGCAGTAATTTTGGTCACGCTGAAGGACATTGTGCGACACAAGAACATATAGGTGTTACTTAGTAGCTAAAGTGGGTACATGCAATATTAACAAGAAGTAATTTTAAAGAAAAAAAAAAATTAGTACAATGTCAATAGTTCTTTAGGTTCTTTTGGTAGTTTTTGGTTCATTTGGTAGGTTTTGGTAGTTTTTTTTTAGTTTTTGGTTATTTTGGTAGTTTTTATTTAGTTTTTCGTTATTTTGGTAGTTTTTGGTAGAGTTTAGTAATTATTTTTTGTAGTTTCTGGTTTTTTGGTAGTTTTTGGTTAGTTTGGTAGTTTTTCGTTGTTTTTGGTTATTTTGGTAGATTTTCGTAGTTTTTGGTTATTTTGGTAGATTTTATATTTTTTGGGAATATTTGATAGAAGAATGAAAATTACCAAAAACTACCATAAAAAACAGATGAGTTCTTGATGGCTTGGCTACGGGGTGGGTCTGTTGACATAAATAAAATATTTTTTTTGCAAAAGAATCGTAAGCGGAATTCAGTCAGTAAGGGTGTCATGCCGATCCTTGTTTACCGACTTTAAATTACTCACTGTGACAGCTTTGTATATCCTCGATCTGTGCAAAATCGTGAGACGATACCGCGTAGTATTCCGTAGCAAGAGATTAAATTTAACTCGCAAAAATGAGCTACTGGTACCAAATTACCGACTAGCATCGATGCAAAGGACTACAAAATAAAGTCGAACACTGTTCTTGTGTATAATAAAATACCAGATGACATTAAAGCCGACAAGAAATTTCAGAAGAAGGTTAAAGAAATATTAATCGAACAGTGGCTATGACTTTAATTAGTTTCTTCAGTATAAGTAAACAAACAGGCATCAATCTGAGTAGAAAAAAATGTGTTCCAGACCGATTATTTGTTCCTCAATAGGTTATTATAATTTTTAACTAATCACATTGAACTGATTTTATAACATTTAACTAATTTAATTGTAGTAGTGAAAGGTGGCAGTTAAGTTATTGTCTGGCACCTATTGTTTAAATCTGTTTTTTTCTTAATGTTTATAAATTATATTGTAGTGTGACTAATAGGTACTCTGTACGTAAGAACATCTGTAACTTATGTACCTACCTACAATTTAAGGTAAATAAATGAAATGAATTAATGAGATGAACCACAAAGTACGAAATTAACCATAAACTACCAAAAAGTACGAAAAATTACCAAAATAACAATAATCTACCAAAAGGTACGAAAATCTACCTACCGAAAAGTACGAAAATCTTCAAAAATAACTTTTTGGTTACTTTTGTACGAAAATTTACCAAAAACTACCGAAAGACTCAAAAACTACCATAAATTACCAAACAGTGCCCGGAAAGTAACTTTTGTGAAATTCCTTTGTGTTGTCTTGTGTCGCGCTAATCGCGCAATGTCTTTTCGCGCAAAATTCTGTCGTGCAAATGACTTTCGAAGTCAATCGTTTGAGTTACCTACTACGGTACAGAATTCACTCTTATTCCATTCTTATTTAAAACATATCTGACGATGATGATGATGATTTCAGATTATCAATCTTTAGTTTTTCTACTAACAATAGTAATAAACTTACAGTTATTCTGTTATAATAATGGCATAGCATAGCATATGCTCACGACTATATTCCCCGAGGGGGTAGTCAGAGATATTCTGAAACCTTAGAACATCCGCGTTTCACCAGTAGTACCGAAACTCATAACAACCACACCAACATAACTCCGTTATAATAATGGGGACCAAAATTAACGAGTAATAGTCGACCAATTTATAAAAGGTACTTCTAAGTCCACATATCGTGACGGGCAACTACGGAACCCTACACTGCATGTGGCCCGACACCCACTTGCTCGGTTTTTTATAAGTTACTTTGCCTACTTTAGCTAAAAATGGATTGGTTCATTAATCTTCTAAGACAGTGTTGGGTGTTGCCGGTCACCGGTCTATTTGCAATGATTTCGAACGATTGATGGCCCATAGTAATTTGTATGAAGAAAACGTCAAAAAAAAATGCGATTTTTGGTAACAAATTGCAAAAAAACTAGAAGTCGTATCGAAAAACTGATTTGTTTAAAGTGTTCTTTGATGTTTTGCCATTGATTAGAAATATATTTTGTTGCTTAATTTTGTTTCACTAAATCACAGGACTCGGAACGCGGCAGTGCTACTCTAGAGTTTTTCATGAAATTCTCGATTACTTTCTGATGTAACTACACAATTTTACTCAAATTTTTTTTGTTCATCTTGTACTTCATCTTTTAAAGAAGCGATGGTATTAATTTTGTTTCTAAATATAGCTATTTACTATCCTCAAAAGTCGGAACGCCGAACCCTGTTTTGCCCGATTAGGGTAGTGCCGACCCTAGGCGAAAAGTTATGAACAGTACTGTCCAACCTAAAATTCGGTTTCGGATTTCTCTTGGTACTTGGTGAATGCCTGAAGACTTTGGTTGGTTTCGGATAGTTTGTATTTGATTCTTTCAAATCAAAATCATACCTACTTAGTTTTTTGACCTAACTGCGACGAAACAGAATAAGGCGGTTGAAAATTTTCCTTTTCAAAGGTGAAATGTCCGAGGTTGACTAGCTGTCGCGGCGGGTCCATGCCCGCGAGGTGTGTGGGGGACGGGCGTACCCTTGATTAAACGGCCGTAATTGAATTCGCTATGAGGGTACAGGAAGAGGGGCCCGAGACGCGCTCCTCCCGGCCCCCACACACCGTGCTCGATTGACCTGCCGGCTGCGACCGCTGAGCTTCACCACTATTAGTCTTTATTACACTATGGTTATATGATCTAAAACCTGGCGCGACATCTGCAATAC
Source organism: Agonopterix heracliana (assembly GCA_963693445.1). Lineage (NCBI taxonomy): Eukaryota > Metazoa > Arthropoda > Insecta > Lepidoptera > Depressariidae > Agonopterix > Agonopterix heracliana. The sequence continues at coordinate 8,481,396 of OY856332.1, forward strand.
GACTAGTTAAGTAGTTTCAATTAATAATAAGGCCAATCAGGCTAGACTCGGTCGTAGGGGGGAAGGCACCGCACTTCCTGACCCGTTTGTTCCTCTCATGGAAAGCATACCCCCAGGACAGGACCTGCCTAGGCCGATTTGGAAGTGCTTGAATAGACTCCGAACTCAGGGTGGCCGGAGTAAAGACAACCTGTTTAAGTGGGGTTACACAGACGTGGCGAACCTTGGGTGTGAATGCGGTGCTGCTACTCAGACTATGGCCCATCGTGTTGCCCTTGCTGCCCGGACACCTGCTGCTTGCAGCACCTGCAGCATTCCAGCACCTGCTGCATTCCAGCACCTGCAGCACCGGAGTTTATGAACGCTGCCGATAATGCTATGCGTGTGGTGAAATTCTGGGCTGGAAAGATTGAAAATGACATGCCATCGTCTCGATACAAGAATAGAATAATTAAAAAACGTCGTTTTTTAAATGAGAATTATTGATCGGAGTATTTTTGAAGCCGAATTCGGCTTCTGCAAAACATGTTTCGTTCAAACACTAGTCATAGCACAGCTAAGAATACGAGTTATGTTTGAGTTAACCATCACAGCTACTGACACCGAAGTTAGCGGAAAGTATAAACTTCGTCTTGAGAGCGGGAGGTTTCTAAATTAAATTCTCTGTTAGTTCAAAGTGTAGAATAATGTTATACTTAAATGAAAGAAAAAATAACTCCTACTTTCATTTTGTTGTTCAGTTTTTTTTTATTGATTGTGATTCTATCATCGTGCACGAAGACTCGAAATAAATAGACATCATTTTTTTAACTTATTCATTATACTGTGAGCTTCGGTGGCGCGTTGAGAAGACTTATGGAAACTCAACCTTGAGGTCCGGGTTCGGTTCCGCACGGCCGACATGCATGGTACATGAAGGAAAACATCGTGAGGAAACCTTGCAAACGCTGAAGAAGTAATTCCGATGCGTACTTATTATGAAGTCTAACAATTCGCATTAGGCACGCGTGGTAGATTAACGCCCATACAGTCTTCCTGATGGCAGGCCTGTGCCCTGCAGTGGGACATAATATAGGCTGTTGATGATTCTAAGAGCAAAAAAGTAAATTTTAATGACACGCCTCTTTCCCAGTAGTGTGAGTAAGTGATCCTTATGCAGGCACTACATTCTCGCCGAGAACGGACGAGAACAAGACTGCGGATACCCTTCATTGTTCACGCGGCATCCTGAGCCATAGTAATTTTCCTTTGAAAGTTCTTCCCCAGAATTCTCGGCGAGAAGTTCTGCATTAAATATCTCGTTCGCCTCATTCACATCCATAGTTACCTACATGTCTTCATACAATACACGTCAGTTACTACACACCTCATCTTTTAAAAGACACAAACAATACATATATGGAGTCACGTTGCAGGAATTGACCCGAGCACACGTCTCGCGTGGTTTTCGCGCGTCGCGTTTTTGCCTGCCACGAGGCTCCGCAATCCTCAATCTCTTCTTGTTCTTGAACAAAAACAATCCCTGAGATTGGGATAGATACTCCCTTAAACTACACTTGACACTGGCGGAAATGCGTGAAATGACACGTCGCACAAGCAAAAAGCCATTAATTATAAAAAAAAAAAAAAAAAAAAACAATACATATTTGTTTCTTCCATCTTCACAGTTCTGCGATAAACTCCGAACTGAATCTTGGACCCTCCGTACCGACAGCCTAGCAAAAGTACCATATGCCGTACAAAACAACAACTGGGTATCTTACGACGACCCTGCCTCCATCGCTGCGAAGATCGAATATGGACTCAAACTCAACGTAGCAGGTTTTATGGTCTGGAGCATAGAAACTGATGACTTCAACGGCGTTTGTGGTGAAAAGTATCCATTACTAAGAGCTATAAACAAAGCTGTGAAGAATTCCGGGTCTGAAAGCTCGACCATTGCTACCCCAACGACTGAAGCACCATGCACTAGCACTCCAGAACCCAGTACCACGGGACCTACCACTACAACTCCAAAACCTGCCACAACCATTTCAGAACCAAGTTCTACTTCTGCTTCTATCACCACAACTGCAGTACCTACAGCTGGGGCTACAGGTAAATTAAACACGTACCTTGTTCTTTCTGTTTATAGAATACTTAGGAAGAGAAGTTGAGTATAAATGGTTGTGTACTTTCCACTATGAATTCGTTCATCAAACCAGTAACGCTCATTAGAGTTAATCCTCCATTAAATCTCTTGCTGTCACTTTTTGTCTTCTTGACTTAGTAAAAGGTAGCAAGAGATTAATGGAGGATTAACTTTAATTCGCTTTTTTGCAACTGAGTGTAAGCATAGCATAGCATATGCTCACGACTATATTCCCCGAAGGGGTAGTCAGAGATATTCTGAAACCTCAGAATATCCAAGTTTCACTAGTAGGTACCGAAACTCTGTCCAGGGTTACGGGGAGTGAGCCCGTCGCCGTTATTGGTATGCAAGTATCATAAATAATTCGTATTAAGGCGTATCTGCCCTGGACCACGACTCTCCATACTAATCTATGCGAACGAGCGCGTGACTCCGGTCAGAATTTAGCTGTATTCTTTGAAAAATTAGATGATTTTTTTAATAATTTCTAAAAAGTAAGAAAACCACATCATTCTAAATTGTATTGTGAAGAATATTGTAAATTTTCATTTTCTTCCGATTCAAAATGTAAGAGTAAAATGGTTACAACTGGAAAAAAAAGGGGTGACTTTAGAGTCCCTTTTCTTGGGTTTTATTCATTAAAATCGATTTCTAGAAAAACCACATCACTTCTCATATCCTATAGATGGTCCAGTTGATTTTTCAGCTCAAAAAGTGTCATAGTTAATGAATAAAACGGTCACAAAGTTACCCAAAACCGGCAGGTAGCCCCTTAAAGTACCTAAGTAAATCTTATGGTATTTATCGGAATTTATAAAAGTAGCGCGTACCCATATTTATATTACCACTTATTAATTAATATTGGTAAGTACCAAATTTTTAACCTCTGCAGTCGGTTTTAATATCTCAAAAACTGCAGATATTTTGAATCAAAGAGAGTATACAGGGTGTTAGGGTAAACAATTGCATTACTTTAAGGGGTGATTTTACCAATGATACTGATCAACTTTCTCTAAGAAACCTATAGGAAATCATTTTAAAAAATCTGCTGATCGAACGATTGTATGAAAAGTCGAAAAAACTCTATATGAAATGACAGCTAAGTGTCCAAGGTGTGCCGTTTTTGTAAAGTAACAAACCAAAAAACTTTTTAATTTTTCAGAAGATCATCCAGAAGAAGTAACTCCAGAATCCACAATCTGCAAGTCTGAAGGGTTCTCGCCTAATCCCACAGATTGTGCTGCATTCTACATCTGCGTTAGAGATGGGAACGGAGGTTATGTGCCAAAGGAGTTTGACTGCCCTGACGGTCTGTATTGGGATGCCGATAACTTGTACTGTAACTACCCCAAATCTGTGAATTGTAGTGTTTAAGGAAAAAAAATTCGAATAAAAACTAAACAGTGTTAGAGTCTGCTATGAATTATGAAGTACTGTTAAATTCTTTACTGTATACAAAATAAAAATAATTACGAAAAATTACGATTAATGGTGATGTAGAAAGGCGAGTACTCTAGGAGTTTTCTTGCAGCAAGCCGTTGAGTGAAAGTTTGTATTAGGTACACGCGGGCAAAGTCACGGTTAAAGGCTAGTACTCTAATCTAAAATTACAGTACCTAAGCACAAAACATCTACAGTACCTGCTTATTATTATTTTGACCCAAGCCATATTTCCTCCAACATCTTTTTCCCCAGCCATATCTTATCCTCAAACATCATATATGACATCCTTGTCATATTGTTACTTCGTAATATTGCCAAGGGGCATCTTATAAAAAGGTAAGGTACCTACAATGTGTTATGTAGAAGCCCAAAACCTATTGTCATGGTAAACACTTTGAAACTTGATGTACGAAAGAAATAGTCTTGTGAGATTTTTATTTTTATTTTCGTCTTTGTAAAGGATTGCCACTCGTGTTATGATTCGCTTCCTCGAACCCTTACTATCATCATCAGCCTATATTCGTCCCACTGTAGGCCACAGGCCTACCCTTAGGTAGGGTGTATGGACGTTTAGTCCACCACCCATGCCCAATGCGGATTGGTAGGCTTCACATACGCATCAGAATTTCTTCTTCAGCGTAAGCAGGTTTCGTCACGATGTTTTCCTTCACCGTTTGAGAGCAGTCGGTATTACGTACATAAGAAAAACTCCATTACTAGGTACATGGCATGTCGTTCGTGCGGATTCCAACCCGTGTCCTCATGATTGGGTGTCCATACCTCTCCACAATGCGCTACCGACGGACGCTCTCTACGAACTCTACCTCCACTCAATTGAAAAATGTCTCCATTCATCCTCAAAATCCAAGTAATAATCTCGATGTTCCTCCACTTAGGGTTGAGTCAAGGATGCCGCAGTGTGACACCTCACATAATATAATTCCATAGTTTACATCTGCTGCCAGCCTGCAGCCGTTCTGCAGCTCACTCTGTGTGGCCCAGCCTTAAGAGCAATTGTTTCACTTCTATCATTTATGGTTGCGGTGATTACCATTCAAATTGAAGATTTGTTAACCCATCAGTATAAGACTATTTTTCTTCAGATAGGGGGTACCCATTAGTAATAGTTACGGTAGTAATTATAGAATTCTGCGGTATTGGTTGAGTAGTCTCATTTTCCGCAACTCGACTTAGACGCCTATTTTGCGTGAGTACTACTCCTGCCATCCCAGCTCCTCCTCCTACTCCTCCTCCCCTAATTTCTTCCCGTAGTCATCGTACGAGGGGACGAGGTTTCTTATGCACATGAATAGTAAAGGGACGATAAGCTAGTCACCCGATCACAACAGAAGACACGTCATTTCATGTAAAAACCTTCAATAATATGCTAAAAGTGAACTTGGTTATAACAGCATGCAAGACATTTGGTTGTACCAGTGTTTCCAACAAAAAGTATTAAGTATTTGTGTGTCACAAGACATTTTCACTCTCATCTAAGTTTAATATTATGATTTATAAGAACGTAGCTTATTTAACTCAGAGCACTTAATCACGGGGCCGAGTCGCCAGTTTCCCAACTCTGTCACTGTAAACTCTTCAAAACTCTCTCTGTGACACATTAGTTGACAACTCTTTTGAGATAGCGAAATAATACTTTTGGGCTGGTGATGGAAACGTTTCTTCAGTACATAGAGAAACATGTGACTGCTTTCTACGCCCGGAGAGGAGTAAGTATTGTTTATTTCTCCATAGAACATTTTTCTGCCATTTTTTGCGGGGGGGAGGAACCGTTGCAATGACAATAACAGTAAAACGCATCGAATTAATCTGTGAGCGGTAGACCGTCGGAGCTAGATCGGGACCATCGCGGGGGTTAAACTTTGGCAGAGGGGAAAGTATGGGAAAGTACGCGATAGCCGGGCGTTGGAGTCACGTGTTTCTCTATGCTTCAGTATACGAATGCCACGGAGTCGATTACAGGTAATTATTTATTACTGTAGGTACATTATTTTGTACGAGCAGCTGTTGAATTAATAACCTATATCTATTGATTGCTAGATTATCATGTCAGTCCAATATTACAACGTTTTCAGAATGCTGTTGTTTTAGTACCTACCTACTGCTAGTGAAACGTGGTTATTCTGAGTTTACATAATATTATCTCGTAAATCGTAAACAAGTAAAATTCAGGGTCCAACTTAATATGCTGACACTTTGTTAAGATGATCAGACCGTCAAACTGAACAACTTTCTCTATGGGACCAACAATGAAATCGCGAAAAAAAAATCAGCTATCCCATATTTGGCTCGAGTAAGTTTACAGATTAGTATAGAACAGCAGTTTTTTTTTTTCGCGATTTCCATGTTGGTCCCATAGAGAAAGTTATTCAGTTTGGTAGTCTTATCATCCCCTTAAAAAACGGTCAGTATATTAAGAAGGACCCTGTAGGTATCGTAAGTTGTCAATCTATCCTCTTAACGCCCAGTAGGTCTACCATGAGTTTTCACCGTACTTTACTGCTGTAGTTACGTCACCAATATTGTATTAAATTTCGTACAGCGCTCCTAGTGGTTACGTTGAGAACTAATTTCTGTCATACTAATTGGCGACGTAACTACAGTAGAAAAGTACAGGGAAAACTCATGGTAGGCCCTCAGATGCTTTTTAAAAGGTCTTCATATCCATTGTGATACTTGCCCAAGATGAAATCCAATTTCATGCAGTATTAGATGCCCAATCACCTTTTAAAAGGCACTCAATTTGAATGTGTCTTAATTATAGACACATTTTCGAATTTCTATGTGAACCTACACCTACAGGTGTTAGGGTAAACAGTTACATTACTTTAAGGGGTTATTTTACCCATGATACCTACTGAACAACTTTCCCAAAGAAACCTAAAGGAAACTCGCAAAAAATATTTCGATTTTTCACACAAAAGTTGGATCAGCTGATTGCATTTAGTATGGAAAGTCCAAAAACATTTTAGCGAATTTCCTATTGGTTTCTTAGGGAAAGTTGTTCAGTATCATGGGTACAATCAACCCTTAAGGTGGTTTCAGTCCATGCAAAACTTTGTCGTAGAACATTACGAAGATAAATTTTGTATGAATAATTTCAAAGCTATATTTATATTATAAATAGTAAATATTATTTGATACGCGCAATCTAGATTTTCTAAGCTATTTTTCCATATATAAAACATTACTTTTATTAATACCGTCTACGAGTGTTCTACGACAAAGTTTTGTATGAAATTGACAACTCTGCAACCACCTTAAAGTAAAGCAACTCTGTTTACCCTAACAGCAGTAAGCTAATGTTTTGTCTAAAAAGCCTGGGCGTTACGAGGCTATAGTGAAAGATAACATTCAAAATCCTACCACCGAAAAACACTATAAATATCACCAAATTTACTCGCAACTCGCCAAACTTACAAATGCTTGTTTTATTGCCAGCGCTTTTTAAGGAAGAAAATACTCCCGAAAACTTAAGACGAGATCCCAGACAAATTTGTTTTACGTGCAACGTTTTTTTTATCACCTCACAAATATGGAACGAGGGGTATGATGGGGTCACGATTGTATCGTAATGGTGGTTCATTTTGTTTGGATTTTGTTGCTTGTTGTATAAATAGGTTGACTTTTATGTCAAGATGTTTTCCGGCGAGAATAATGGGTGGTGGCGGAATGTTTGGAATTTATTGTACCTATTGGTACAGTCAGCATCAAAAGTATCTAAGCATATCCGGCGTTCAAAAACATCTGAACAATTACACGAAAATAAACCATATTTCCTACTAGATAACATTTGTTTTCAACTTAACAAAAAAATACCATGACAGCTAAATTAATTTCATTTCTTTGCGAGTTGAAATAAGGTTTGCTATCGTAAAGTTGTTCAGATATTTATGAACACTTAACATGCTTAGATACTTTTGATGCTGACTGTACTATATAGCCCGTGACAAGAAAAACGTAGTCTAACTAACCAGTAGTTTTCGAATAACCTAAATATCCCGTGGTTAAGGGCTAGTTTCAACTGGTCCCAAATCAAACTCGTCCTATATTGGGACACCTCATCATTCTGACACCTTCCACAAAACTCTACCTTTACTGCTGCCTACCTCATCAGTTACCACTTACCAGCTACCTACCAGTCTCAGGTCGTAGGTCCATAGTGCCTTGGTCTATTGGGACGAGACAGCGAAATTAAAAAAATCCTAAACGAATACAGGGTCCTTTCAAATGATAAAGGTGACCACATTTTATAAACAAACAGAATTTAATCAAAAATGTGTGTTCTCTTCAATAAAATACATTTCAAATTCTTTATATGAATACTTAGTATTTTTTTATTAGAGGGGAAAATGAAACATGCGGCTCTAGAGACATTTGTATTTTGGGGTGAAAAATACACTTGATAACTCACGCTCGGAGCTTTTTGATGAAATTGCTTCAAATAGGCTTAAACTGGGTAGGTACTAGACTAGACCGTTCATTAGAAACCAAACCTAAGCCAACTTAAGTTGTTTTTGCATCGTTTATTTTACAAGTATTGGTGTGGTTCACCCTGTTGTCGCATAACTTTTTTTCGCATAATTTTGTAATGCATGATCACTATAGGCATACATGACTTATGGCATAACTTCACTTGGCATACTTTTTTTAGCATCCATTCATAACGCATAGTCTTCTATGGCAGATCAGTCGTATTGCATAACGTTTATATTCAGAAGTATCGTATGGCATTATTGTCTTTTCGCAGAGTATTGTAACGGTTCTCATCATTGTCGCATAATTTTGTAATGCATATTATAGGCTGACTATACTAAATGACTAATGGCATAAACAACTACCAGTAGTACCTGGATATTACACAGAGGGCAGGAAAGCAAGAAAGGGCTCAGATCTCATGTGACACGTAATCTCAGTAGGTCTACCATGAGTTTTCACCGTACTTTACAACTGAAGTTACGTCACCAATTTTGTATTGAATTTCGTACAGCGCTCCTATAGACCGGCGGCCAGCTACAGTCAACTATACCTTATAAAATTAACGAACTAACTCATTATGCACCTAAAGTAGACTAAAAATAAGTCATAAAAAACTTGGTCTGCCAGGGCGCAGCTTGGCACGTTTTCCGGTGTGATGAAAAACGTGGACCCCAAAAACACCCCATTTTACCTCATCGAATTAAAGGATGGAACTTGTCTGTTGGTCTGGAGGCCGATTAGTAAAGCCTAAAAAACCTGGTCTGCCGCCGCCTATCCTGGCACGTTCATGGGTCCGACTGAATTTAGGGTGCCCCTCGGAGGGTGGATTTTACCTCATCGAATTAATGAATGAAATCAATGCCAATTTATAGTCCTATCAACTATGTTTACATATGCCTTGGTTTGCCTAGGCTCAGCCTGGCAGGTTTCCGGGTCCGACTGATTTTACTTTCAAAAAATTGTTTAGCCAAACTTTAATAACCGGTATAAATCTACAGAATCTGCGGAAAATTTTACTGAAATTCGCTTGTATAAATTAACCAAGATATATGTACTCATACAAATATCCCTGAAGGTGGAATTTTAATAGAAAAGGTCAACGGCCCGCGGAAACTAAAAGAGATAGATATGTGGTTCCGAAGGAAAAAATGTCAAAAACCCTGGGAAATTTGACGTCCCGATGAAAAAATCCAAAATAGGAGATCCAAGATGGTCGTTTTACATGTGTACGGAGGCTTGATTGGACACGTATTCTTACTATTAAATAAAATAAGGAGATTGAGATTTCGATACTTCCAGTCATCATGATATTAGCAGAATTGCAGTGTAAAACATCAGGAATGAACCCTTAATAAATAAAAATACCTACGATGTCCGAATATCTTAATTAAGCATTTTAATTTATCGTGTAGGTAGGTAATTGTCTACCTTTGTCAGACACTGTTTTTCCTGTATTGTTCAAGTGAAATAAATGAGTTATCTATCTATCTATCAATTTATTTGTTACATAGATTAACGATTCTGGGCCACCATTTTTTTCGACACTAAAATATGCCTTCTGATAGAACCGAAAGGTAAACATCGTAAGCCGGGCTTTGCTACTAATTTGATTTGTACTCACACAGCGCGCCGACCGTCAATGGTTACAAAGTTATGAGGACTTTGAAAATGTAAGACGACCATCTTGGATCTCCTATTTTGGATTTTTTTATCGGGACGTCAAATTGCCCAGGGTTTTTGACATTTTTTCCTTCGGGACCACATACCTATCTCTTTTAGTTTCCGCGGGCCGTTGACCTTTTCTATTAAAATTCCACCTTCAGGGATATTTGTATGAGTACATATATCTTGGTTAATTTATACAAGCTAATTTCAGTAAAATTTTCCGCAGAATCTGTAGATTTATACCGGTTTTTAAAGTTTGGCTAAACAATTTTTTGAAAGTAAAATCAGTCGGACCCGGAAACCTGCCAGGCTGAGCCTAGGCAAACCAAGGCATATGTAAACATAGTTGATAGGACTATAAATTGGCATTGATTTCATTCATTAATTCGATGAGGTAAAATCCACCCTCCGAGGGGCACCCTAAATTCAGTCGGACCCATGAACGTGCCAGGATAGGCGGCGGCAGACCAGGTTTTTTAGGCTTTACTAATCGGCCTCCAGACCAACAGACAAGTTCCATCATTTAATTCGATGAGGTAAAATGGGGTGTTTTTGGGGTCCACGTTTTTCATCACACCGGAAAACGTGCCAAGCTGCGCCCTGGCAGACCAAGTTTTTTATGACTTATTTTTAGTCTACTTTAGGTGCATAATGCGTTAGTTCGTTAATTTTATAAGGTATAGTTGACTGTAGCTGGCCACCGGTCTACTAGTGGTTACGTTGAGAACTAATTTCTGGCATACGAATTGGCGACGTAACTATAGTAGTAAAGTACAGAGAAAACTCATGGTAAGCCCTCAGGCTTTCTTATTTACTGTCCGAGGTTAGTATACACCTACTATTTCTCACCTCGACGGAGGTGGAAAGCGACAACTTTGTTTAGCGCAGCGGGACGAAAATTGACGCTTTCCGTTCGGAGGGGAGAAAAATTATCGAATAATAACTGATTATATACATACCACGTTGTTTTATTTAGTTACTTTTCCTAATGATACAAACTAAAATCTACCATCTAGCTTAACCTAACCTCCAGTTTTGAAGCTACCTTTCTGCGCCCTAAGCAACAAGCATGCAGAATGCAAGCAAGCATGTTGATGCATGCATGATACATGTTCTAACCTAACCTAGAATTTTAAAACCACAAATTTGTTCCACCAAGTTTTTCTCAGGCAGGGGGCTTCCGCCTCCTGCCTTCCGCCTACATGCAGACAAGCAAGCAAGCAATCGTGCAGCAAGCAAGCAAGCATGTAACAAGCAAACAAGCATGCTCCAAGCAAGCAAACATGCAGCAAGCATGTTGATGCTCCGCTCGCTTCGCTCGCTCCGCTTAGTGTCTTACATGTTCTAACCTAACCTAACCTACAATTTTAAAAACACCAGTTTGTTTTTCTCAGGCAGGGGGCTTCCGCCCCCCGGGGGGGCACAGCCCCCCTGCACCCCCCAACATGCAGACAAGCAAGCAAGCAATCATTCAGCAAGCAAGCAATCATGCAGCAAGCAAGCAAGCATGCAACAAGCAAGCAAGCATGCACCAAACAAGCAAACATGCATGCACGCATCCAGCAAGCAGGCAAGCATGCAGCATGCAAGCAAGCATGTAGATGTTCCGCTAGCTTCGCTTTCTCCGCTAAGCTTTATACATGTTCTAACCTAACTTAACCTAGAATTTTACAAGCACGAATTTGTTTTTCTCAGGCAGGGGGCTTCCGCCCCCCCACACCCCCTGTACCCCCCAACATGCAGACAAGCAAGCAAACATGCATGCACGCAAACTAAACGCCCTAATGCCACTGATCATTATGCTAAGCGAAATTATGCAAAACCGCGCTAATGCCACATGATCATTATGCTATGCAAAATTATTCAATATAACATTCGATTATGGTAGTAGTATGCCATATTAAATTCGCATAAATTAATATTCTGCCACTTATGTTATGTAATACCAAATAAAGCTTTCTGCATTGTTAATATTCGCCCAAGAACAATTATGCCAAGTATGTTATGCTATATATGTTTCGGACAATGAAAGTTATGCCAGATAGACGGAACCCTATTGGTGTAGCTAGGGATTTTTCCTAGGGTCACCGGCCAGCCAACTCATCAGCCACCGCCATCAGCAAGACTCGAATTTGACATAGCAAGGTCAGATCCAAAAGTTCTTTTTTCTAAGGCCCGTAACCAGAATTTAGCTCAGGATTTAGCAGGTTGTTAGAACAAATTTTAAAGGTGGAAACATTAATTAATACATAAGTATAATTATGCATACCTACATATGCTGCTCACTACTATATTCCCCGAAGGTGGTCAGAGATAATATTCTGAAACCTCCGAACATCCACGTTTCACTAGTAGTATCGAAACTCTTCCAGTGTGACGGGAAGTGAGCCCGTCGCCACTTGTAATTAGTATAAGAGATAAGTGTACTTTTTGCAACCATCAGCAGCAAGGCTGATTCAGTGTTTATGGGATGTAGAGCATCTCTGTGATGCGGATGGATCAGGTCTGCCTGTATTTAACTTCAGTCTTTTAAAGGTCGTAGGCAAGGCTGATCGTATGATATTATTGTAGTATGCACTGTAGCTTTGTGAGTCGTACAAAAACTGACATGAACTGCCAGTCGGTTTAGGAGATACAGCCGTTCAAAGGTCGGACCTTTGACGACTGGGGATTGCTTGTATTAGGTACAAATCTTTGTAAGGGAGCATAAGTAAATCTATCCTAATAAAACTAAAATCCGTATAAAAGAACGTAAGGTATTAAAATAAATAGTTCTCGATCGGGGCCACTCGTCCCCAATACTTCTGCGATGCAATCGAGCGGAAAGTACTGATAACTGCTCGCTTGTCCCCGACTTTATGAACTACTAATGGATACTTTGGATTGTCAAGTGAGTGGATTATCATTTATAGTCTCACAATTTTTGTTTATATCATGGTGCCCGCCCACTGCAAATAAAATCATTGACCCACTCTTTGATAAGCTATAATTATAAGGGCCTGTTTCACCACTTTTGGATAAGTTCTGGTAAGCTTAACCGACAGGGTGTAAGTATACTCTACCTATCAAACTGAACAACTTTGTACTATGGAAGCAAACAGATCAGAACAAAGAAAAAATCTTCTGTTCCATACTAAACTGCAATACCTAGGTAGTTACTCGACTCAAATGTAAATGAAGCTAATGATTTTTTTGTTGTTCTAATCGGTTGGCTCTCATAGTAAAAGTTGTTCAGTTTGATGGGTAGAGTATACTTACACCCTGTATAGGGTCCTTCTTAATATAGGTAAGTACTAGTACTTTTTGAAAGGGTTGATCAGGCCATCAAACTGAACGACTCTCTCTCTCTGTGGGACCAACATCGAAATCGCGACCCTGTATATGGTAAGTAACTAGTAGGTATGTAGGTTAAGGTGACAAACAGAAAACTCGATGAAAAAAAAAATAGTTACTTATTCACAGGTATTTAAGTATATTCATAGTTAGTCGACATCATTTTCATGCCCCTCACAATAATAGGTGAGCAAAAGCGCCAAAACTCTATGGCCAAGCAAATAAATCAATCAAAGGCACAGGCGCCTTTTATATTCTGCCAATATCGGGGGGAGGCTATCGATAAATTATGTTCAAGGATAATTTTATGGAAAAAGTAATTTGTTAAATGTTATAATTTTTATAAATAAGACGTTAAATAAATCATGTAACTACCCTTTTCAGAGCAGAAGACGAAAATTTAGGCTGTAAAAAAAATCTCGCTATACAACATAGATCACATAGATGACAAGGTTACAACATGATTACGTGGTTTTACTATTAGCTATTTTAGTGCATTATCAGATACGTACCTAGGTACATACGGCGACACATCAATCTACGCAAAACCAATATAACCTGGCCGCGCGAAAGGCGCGCGTTGGGAGAATAACGTAGGTAGGTATAACGTCGCACGGCCAGCTCATTTTGGTTTTGCGTAGTTTGATGTGTGTGTCGCCGTGTGTAAATAACTAGGAAATTTTCCGCAATTTATTCACCATCATCATCAGCCTATCATCGTCCACTGCTGAACATAGGCCTCTCCCAAGGCGCGCCACAAAACTCTGTCCTTGGCCTTCCTCATCCAGTCGCTCCCCGCTACTTTTTTTAGGTCGTCTGTCCAGCGGGCAGCAGGGCGTCCCACACTACGCCTACCAGTTCGCGGTCTCCACTCTAGAACTCTGACACCCCATCGGTCGGTTGTCAGTCGCAATTATTACCTATGCGAATCTAAAGACAGGCAGCTGATAATGATCCAAACCCAAAACCAAAACCATTCTTCAACAAAGTCGGGTAAAGACGAAAATAATCAAATCATACCTGCGGTACTTGAAAAAATGCCCCTAAAAATAAAGAATCCATGAAAAATCCTGCTAAAAAAATATCTTTCAACGATTAATGACCGCGGGCCCTTTTCATAAAAATTGGCTTTTATGTTTTAATACAAAAAACCGCGTAAATTGGTTTTGAAGGAGACGAGGAATAATAACGACCTGGGATTTTGACGGGTTCGTTTTGTACTCTGCGTAGGTAGATACCTGCATAACTGCCTATTGTTTATTGAACACGATTATACCGTTAAACCAAAGTACCTAGCACTCGTTTAAAGGCCTCCGCACATTGCAGCGATATTATCGAGCGATATTATCGACAGCGATATCGCGACACCTTACACACTGCAGCGATTCCGCGATTCGCGTCACGCATGCGCCCCACCACTGAATGTAGTCCAAAGAGTTGCGATAATATCGCGGCAGTGTGTGGGATCGAGCGCGTCCCCATACAAAATGTACTGAGAACAATTATCTCAAAATCGCAGCGATATTATCGCGGCAGTGTGTAGGATCGCGCGCGTCCCCATACAAAATGTACTGGAAACAATTATCTCAAAATCGCAGCGATATTATCGCTCGATAATATCGCGGCAGTGTGTAGGATCGCGCGCGTCCCCATACAAAATGTACTGGAAACAATTATCGCAAAGTCGCAGCGTTATTATCGCTCGATAAAATCGCTGCAATGAGCGGAGGCCTTTATAAAATATTTATTAACCGACTAAATTTAAATGTTAAAAAGAGTTAAAGTAAGGTAGGTAGGCACTCTCCGCAACGCGCCACCGAGCTCTCTTAGGTAAGTAGTAAGGTACCTATATCCAATGTTATTATGACGAGAAAAGGCGAAAATGTATGTAAGTATAGGGAACCCCCTATTACTTACTCCTATACACAACCTCGGTCCTATACGACAAGTACCTAACATTAGACCTAAGTATAAGCGTTCGTAAAGCTACGTTAAACGTCCCAAATACCGTAATGTCTCAAGACGAAAGTTTTTGACCAGTGCAGTATGTATTGCGAGTGATGAGGATTTAAGGAACATAAACGTGGTCTCTCACTCAAGGCCTCATAAAAAGGCTGAAAGTCACCCGAAGGGCAATGGCTAGATGGTTAAATCGTTCTAGGGCAATGGAGAGGGCTATGCTCGCGATTTAAAAGAGAGGCGCGATCGTTTGATTCGGAATGATATCCCCGCGTAAAACTCCCTTGAACATTGAAATGTGTGAACCACCTCGCATTTCAATGGGAAAGTTTAAGGGTTTAATTAAGTTAACGAAAAACTGTTAAAGACAGAATGTCTTCTATTCTATTCTAAAAAAAAAATGTGATGATTTTGCTAATGACTAGTTTATGTAGCAAGAGTGCTTGACGCTGTATGGTATATAGTTTATGTATTTTGGTGGTTTCAAGGATTGTTTTTCGAAAATAACACTATCTTGAGCCACCACTCAACTGGAGCTTCGTTGTAGGCCCGGGAGGGGGCAACCAACAATCTACGAGCGACGCGACTACCCAATAGCAGACCTACAACGCGACTCAGTACTCTTTGCCTCCTAGAATGTCTTCAATAGGTTTTCAATAATGTCGGATTCCTTTTAATAGGTATTGAAAACTTAATGAAGATATGAAGACTTGGAAAAATTATAATTTTAACACAGATCAGGCAGTGCTTTTTAAAATGGATTTCCTATTAGAAAAGACAAAATCAGACTTGGCTGCATGGGATATGTAGGTACCCTTTGCCTTTCCGTAAGGAAAAATTAAACAACAACAACACAAATCCCAAATGTCAACTTGACATTGACAGGTCTGAAAGAAATGAAACATCCCATAAAACCTGATGTTTCACAAAACAAATCTTCAGAAAAATAAACATTTAACCACATAAAACTCCTCACCATGGCTTCCACTTCGAAAGACGTTCCCACCGTTACAGTCCATGAAAACGAAAACGATTTGGAACCTGGTGCATGCCCAGAAAGTATTCTCAACCCGACGGATTCTTTCGAAGAATTTGCTTCAGAAATGAGTGCTTGCCTTGAAGAAAGGAATACTCTCAAAGAAAATGCTGGTACTATAAGTGAAATACAGTGTGAGATCGGCGAGGGGTCCAAAGAGATAAAAACTACGAAGTCCACCGATGATTTGCAGAGCAAAGAAGTAAGTCATTTTGTTTTGAAAAAGTACATGTGAAAATGTCTAATTTAATTGGAGTTCGGCCTTGTACGGTACGATATACACCACCAAGGATTGGTGGAGGGTTTGCAATATATCAAATTAACAAAGGACCTTGATAAGTTCGAATAAAAATAGGCCTATGCTCAGCAGTGGGCTGATTTCATTCATCACCATCATCATCATCAGCTTATCTACGTCCCAAGGATGGTATTTAGTAATTGTTCCACCATCCAGCAACATAGCGTGGGTTTCCGGGGTTGCAACATAGCTTGGGTTTCTGGGGTTGGGTTTACTATTTTGCAGCACGAATTTAGGGGGGGGGGTCCCCCAAGTCCACCCCCAAAGGGGCCCCCTCCCCCCCTTTGGGGTTTAGGAAACCCCCGAAAAAACTTTTTATTTAATATCTTTAATGTACACTTCCTTCTATCACAGTTTCATAATTAATAGTATATTACATTTCCAGTCCATGTCAGGATCAGCGAGCAGTTCAAATCTCTGTGAAGAGAACGGGAATGACTCGGACGATGAGAAAGATGATTATTTACAAACACCGGAACTTGTGAAGAAAGAGAAGCATGTCTTCATACTGAGTTCTGCCGGGAAACCTATATATTCAAGGTAAATGTCAACTAGCAATAAAGAATCTGAATTTTGACTAGATTTGTAGGCTGAGTTTTGTTCGACTGGTTTATTCTAATAAGGTACAGCACAGAAATAAATCAAGATAGAACAGTGAAGGACGCAGGGCATGTGTGCCAACATTTAGCAATAAATTGCTTTTGCTTAATTTGCCATATGTTTACTCATTACGTTAAATATCGGTGACAAATCAGAGAAAATGCCTTATTGCTTGGTTTCTAACTGCAGCAACAAAAGGTCTGAGGTGACTCTGAAGATTTGAGTACTTAATTTTAATTACAAACGTTGCAAAAATCACGGGTGGTCCGAAACAGGCACGCGCGGGACACGGAACAATTATTATGGCCGTTCTATCTTGATTTATTTCTTTGAGGTACATGCATATAACATGCATATTCTTTGATATAGTGTCACTATTTCAATAAAGAAAATCTTAAAAGTGTCACTATCGCGCCAGTAAAATTATAATTAAAAAAAAACTTGTTTTAATATGCTGTTAAACAATTATGGTGCACCGTGCACTCCTAAAATGAAATTGTTTTTTTTTTCAAAACACTACATTCCTCCTACATATGGCATGTCAAACTCAAATTCATTGGTGGGCTAAATGCATAATGATCGTAGATTCTGTGGGCCGCAAAGAACATACAACACACAATTTTAATAGTAGAAAAAAAATACAAGTTCTTCCCAGGAATTTGTCTTTAACTGTGTTGTTTATTTGGGTTTCGGGGGTAATTATATTTACAAAAATCAACTTCCAAACTACATCTAAGTCAGGACTGTATTTCGAACTTAATTTGGTTAAATTCTTTTTCAATAAATTCTTAACTCTTAGATTCTTCTTGTTCAGATATTAATGGAAACTTTTACTGTTTTTATCCTATGTTATTATTATTTTAATCTTTTCCTATTTTCTATTCCTATCCCTCTATTAGTATTTTTCCTGTAAGAGATGCCTGTATATAACTATGATTGATGTATTGGCTTCTTTTCTCATTTTAGCTACAATATTTTTCAGATACGGGAGCGAGGATAAATTAGCTGGACTGTGCGGAGTAATACAGGCATTAGTTAGCGTAGTTGAAGAACAAAACCAGGATATATTGAGATCAATAACAACTAAAGACTGCAAGGCTGTGTTCCTGGTCAAGGGTCCACTTATATTGGTCGCCGTTTCTAAGTCAAATGAGAGTGAAACACAACTTGTGTTGCAGTTAACGTAAGTTTTACTATTATTAATCTATGCCAAAATAATATAACGCATATCTGGTGCAACAACGACACTAATGCAAAGCAAGCAAGAAGGTAGCCTGTAAGATCCCATTAAGGCCTCTCACGGATAAGGGTGATACAGAGTGGGCCATACTCCACCACGTGGGTCTAGTGTGTGTTTGGTGGAATAATGACTGAGTTATTGAGGCAGGGAACACATACAGAATGGACGAAAGTATATATGGGTTCCTTGTTTGACTATGAGACCCTAAAAAGGGCAAATATGGCATTACTCCCCTTTTAGTTCCTACACTGAACGCTCACAATCATTTATGACATCATGACCTCTAAAAGCATCTAATATTTCTTATGCAGTTTTTTAGTGGGCAAAAGACTCGAAGAGCCGTGAAGAATTCAGATATTTCCTTTTTCCCTGCAAATACCTCCAAGTGAAATTAAATGATTCTATGACTAATATGAACATAATATTTTACAGATATGCCTTCAATCAGATAGTGTCAGTACTAACACTGACACAACTTAATAGGATATTTGAACAAAGAAGAAATTACGATTTAAGGAGACTTTTGTCTGGCGCAGAAAGACTTATCGACCACTTATTTATATTTATGGAGAAGGATCCAGCTTTTTTATTAGGTAAGGTGTTAGAAGAGAAATATAGGAAATAACAGGGTAAATAAAGTATGACGAGCATAAGGCTGGCTGTACAGGTCGCAGTAGCTATTGGTCATTGACCAAGCCCTTACAACCAAATAATAAAGGCTGGATGTCCACCAGAAATATGCAAGACAGTGAGAAATGCCAATGGCATGCTCGATCACATTATTATCTCAAACAATGAAACAAAAATCATGAGGAAACCTGCATAATATGCTGATGAAGAAATTGTATGTGAAGTCTAAACATAGGAAGCCCAAGGCGCATCACAAAACTGTATCCTTGCGTTCCTCATCCAATGCTAGCGCGCCTTGGAAGAGGCCTATGTTCAGCAGCGGACGACGATTCGCACGCGTGGTGGACTAACGCCTAAACTCTCCTTGAGGGTAGGCTCGTGCTATGGAATGGGATGTATATGGCCCGGTATCCATTATCCAGCTAAGCGGATCTATGTAAGAGCCGTATCATACAAGCTATTTTTTGCGTTGGCGATTTCACAACCAACAACGCGACGTCACAACAGAATCGCCGTGATTTTACTGAACGTTATCGCCGCGACACATTAAATTAAATTACATAAAATTTTTCTTGCTTGACGCAATCAAGCTATTTTATTGATTGATTGAGTCCCTACTCTTAATTATGCAAGCACGAGGCGGCTTGTGTGTATTGAAAAATGTCTTTTCGCGCCGCAGTTCGCACTGTCATGTCCCATGGCCAGGCCGTAACGCATTTGCTGTTCACCACAAAATATAAAACTGGATGATGTGCTAATGCTAAGCTAACACTACCGGAATGCAATATGTCCCGCTAGGCGGGTTCTTGAGCATGCTAGCCACGTTATTGCGGACCTACGAGGTAGGCCGTCAGCAGCGAATTTGTATTAATTCAACGTTAAAATAACCATCTCCAGGTGCAGTAAGATGTCTACCGTTACCAGAAAAAGCGAGAGAAAACATAACAACGGCAATAATATCAACGTGCAACAAAATAAGGGATCTAGTCTTCGCTATACTCATAGCGGGAAACCAACTGATAACTCTGGTTCGAATGAAGAAGTATACGTTACATCCTTCCGATATACACCTGTTGTTCAATTTGGTCAGGAGCTCGGAGAGTTTTAAGACCGCTGAAAGCTGGACGCCGATTTGTTTGCCGAAGTTTGATGCCACGTGAGTTTGTATTTATTACTAGAGTTTACCCGCGACATTGTCTTTACAAATCTTAGAAAAAGTATATGTCTAGAATGAGCCTCACACTTGTTCCGTATAAAACAAAAGGGGCTAACTTTCTTAGGTTGGTGTGCGTGAGGCGCCATACAAATTATGAATGTGTGCGTGTATATGTATAGGGTTTTGGAACCAGTACTGGTTCCTATTTTTTTCGACGCTTTCGTAGCTTTGACTGTCTATCTTGATAATCTAAGGTACAAATATCAGGTTTTTAGTCTAATCATGAGCTTTCAAACAAAAAAGTTTCATCAAAATCGATTCGGTAGTTTTTGCTTGATTGTCGAACAAACAAACAGATAAACAAAAAATCTAAAAATGGTTGATTTGGAGTCTGGAACACCTAAAAATCAAAGAAAGCAATGCTCAAGCATACCTAAGCATATTAAAGGTTTCAGGTACTAACATAAAATCTGTTTAATTTCCAGAGGTTTCCTCCACGGCCACGTATCATACATTTCGGAAGACTGCCAAGCCTGTTTACTACTCTTAACAGTCCAAAGAGACGCTTTCTTCCCCCTATCACAAGCCAAACATACCATAGCAGAAAAACTAAGAAGACAGAATTGCCTAGTCGCCATTAACGATGCCTTGAACAGAAAAGAAGAATTGCCAACGACAAATCCTTTAAAAAACATAGGCATTCCAGAAATAAGACATTTTATGTACAAATGTAAATCAACGGCTCAGCTTTTTAGTTCAGATCCTATAAGTTTGGATGGATTGCAAGATTATAGGATAAGACATAAGGAGGGGGGAGATGTATGTGATAAGAAAGTGGAGAAGTTGTCGGATGTTGACTATGTGAGGAGTTATAGAAAGTTCTGCAGTCAAATTCATTGTTCGTCAACGCCTGCTAAGCTGATTTTTAGATCAAATTCCAGTGATACTGTTTTGGCCTGGGTGAGTTTTTTTTTCTTAAACTTGGTTTGATGGCGGTATACATTTTTTTAAAGTTATGTCTGAGGCTCACTCCCCGTCACACTGGACAGAGTTTCGGTACTACTGGTGAAACGTGGATGTTCTGAGGTTTCAGAATATCTCTGACTACTCCCTCGGGGAATATAGTCGTGAGCATATGCTATGCTATGCTTCTCTGTCAGGCCTATTTGCAGCTTGGAAAATCCCCGATAGACCGTGCCTCCACATTTCGTAATAATCTCATATTTGCCAACAGCTGCAATATATGTAAAAGTCAAATTATAGATTATAAAATTCAGTGTTGAATGGTAAGGGAATCCGCAATCTGCCTATTATAGCTTTATTCTACCTTTGTGCCTTTACTTATGTAAGCTACTGTCACTTCTGCCGGACCTGGGGTCTTATTGTGGTACTACCAGATTCTATCGGTATCATATTGTCACAGTCACGGTCACATATTCTTGATACAACACAATATTACTTACATAAAAATTTCTCAACAAACTTAAAGCCTGACCAGAAATATAAAAAACCTGGTTTGGGGGCGCTGCTATCGACTATAACCTTTAAAGACAGTGTTCCAAGTACAAAAATTAGTTCCAATGATTTTCCGCAACATGGCGAGGTTTTTTATTTTTCCGGTCGGGCTATACTTACATAATAACCTTAAATGAATTTAGCAATAATTATAATCTGTAAATGAATTTCAGGTAACAAACGGTTTCGAGCTATACGTAACATTCGATCCACTAATGGAAAAGGATCAAGCTATAAAAGCGGTGGATCGACTGCTCCGGTGGATCAAGAAGGAGGAGCAAAGGATATTCATTATGAACGCACCAACCTTCTAGCCAAAATTCATGTCTTCGCTAAGCGGTATGATCAAAAACTCTATGAGTAGGAACGCTAGCGAAGACGAGGTTAATGCCCTTTAAATTTTTAGATAGTACGTAATTAGATAAAGTCACGACTGACCATTTTAGGATGGTCAGAAACTGGGCTATAACCATAGACTTAAACTCTAGAGATAGACTTGCCCTTGCATAGAAGCAACATGTTCCACTTGAATGAGTTGTCCGCACCTGGGGGGTTATTGTGTAACTATACCCGATTCAATCGGTATCAAATCGACACGGTGTTTTGGCAGTTCTTGGCGATTTTGCTTCTTAATATTTAGTTAATTTATCTCAGATAATGAACACGATGATCACAGAAACAAAATATTATTTAAAAATTGGCTACTACAGTCATAAAACGTTATCGATTTTGTAAACGATATAATCGGAAGCTTACACAATAGCCCTACTGATTGATGTTCCCGAGTTCACTTCGTCACTATGGCAATGACAGACCGCAATGTGTAATTTTGTTTTTGTTTTGTGTGACATGTTGTTTGTTTGAACGAGCTTGTCTATCGCTAGAGTAATATGTCTATGGCTATAACTCATCATCATCATCCTCGAAGGATCGCCACCACAGAACAATATCTCTTATATCCCTTCGAGGATGATAATGATGAGTAAAGGCCTCCGCACATTGCAGCGATATTATCGACAGCGATATCGCGACACCTTACACACTGCAGCGATCTCTGCTGCTCGCGTCACGCATGCGCCCCACCACTGAATGTAGTCTAAAGAGATTGCGTCAGGTCGCGATAATATCGCGGCAGTGTGTAGGATCGCGCGCGTCCCCATAAAAAATGTACTGGAAACAATTATCGCAAAATCGCAGCGATATTATCGCGGCAGTGTGTAGGATCGCGCGCGTCTCCATACAAAATGTACTGGAAACAATTATAGCAAAATCGCAGCGATATTATCGCTCGATAAAATCGCTGCAATGTGCGGAAGCCTTTATGTTAGAGTTAGGTTAGAAATGCAAAGTAGCGCTTTTACTTCGGAGACGACTGTCGCAATAATCCCGCTCACGCTGCTGCAACTACCCTCGCTCGCACCACGCCGCGGGCCTTATGGTGTTATGCAAAACATTGCATAACCTGTGGCACGCGTTCCACGCCCACTTTACACTTCTAACCCCTCTTAAAATGTTCTGTGATCGCCACAATGAGCTGTCCTTCGCTGCCCTCATTCAACGTATTCCCGCGACCTTCACCAGGTCGTCGGTCCACTTTGTCCCACGCTGCGCTTTCTGGGGACGCAGTCGCCACTAGAGAACTCGTCGGTCCCATCGGCTATCTGTTTTACGAGCAATGTGGCCAGTCCATTCCCACTTGGGAATGCTGTTTGTGCTATTTGGGCTGTTTGGGCTATGTCGGCTGCACTGGTTTTTCTGCGAATCTCTTCATTTCTGATTCGATCTCGCAGGGAATCTCAGAGCGTAGCGTAGCTCTCGTCATTTAGCCTTTTTTGAGGCCTTGAGTGAGCGACCAAGTCTCAGTTCCGTTCAATACTAGAAGTACGCACTGGATAAAGACTTTCGTCTTGAGACACTGCGGTATTTTTACAACTATCTGCCAGTTTTTTTAAGGCTGTTGTAAGGAAGGTTCAATTTCAGAATGTTTATGGTTTCGGGATGGTACGACGTTTTTAATAGTAAATTAGGTCCATAAAGTAACAGAATTACGCTTTGGAATGGACAGAGACTTGGCTACAATTACAAAATACCTTTTAAGTTCGGTTGTAGCGTAGTTCCGATAAAAGGATGTTATAAAAAGAACAATAAACTTTATTCCTTAGTAACCTAGGGGTTGAATGGAATTTTCCCATTGCTCCATCCTTTTCCGTCACTCAGGAACGTCATTTGCTAGGGCGAGAAAGATAGCGGGAGTGCGATCTCACGCGGAGGCACCGGCAGTACTGTGACCTTTCTCGCTCTAGCCAATGACGTTCCTGAGCGACAGAAAAGGATAGAGCGTGAAAAAATGCGATGCGGTGTTGCCAGGTGAGGCTTAACAGACTTCAAAAAAGGAGTTTCTATCTTTGACCCGTATGTACAGTGCGACATAAAAGAGTAGAAAATAAATGAGGGCGCTGCCTCCACGCAAGAACGTCAAAATCACGCATAAGCTGGCAAGACCGACCTACAATTTGTACTTTTCTTTTTTTATATATTTATTTCTCTTATCAAAAATAGTTACAACATTTTAGAATACTGGCTAGCATCGTTAAACCTATTAGGTTTGTCTCGATACTAGGACTAAAATATTTAGTTCCTGCTGTCACCGTTTTCTACTCTTTTATGTCGCACTGTATGTATGTTTGTAATTTCGCGATTTTCTCGAAAACTACTGGACCGATTTTGATGATTCTTTTTCATGTGAAATCTTCATGTCTGGGATTGTTTTAGTATTTAACAAATTGTCTTATATTCCATAGTTTTAATGGATGCAGCTAGAAAACATAGTAGAGATTATTAATGGTTATAAATAGTTATTTGTTATGCTATGCTGCAAAGTTGTTTTTTGGCGCGAGTACTTGTATTGAAACCTGAGCAAGCGAAGGTTTCAAAGGTACGAGACGCAGAATAACTTTGCAGCCGAGCGAAACACACAACTTTTCACCTCACAACAGCGAGGAAAAAAAGTGAATTGCTAAAGAGAACAACATTTTAAAAAGTTTTTTTTTCGTGCTGGCCAGTGACATGAAATAGTTATTAAGTAATGCATTTTCAGTGGACTGGCGGTATAGAATAGACAGATTCGAATTTCAAAAACTCTTTCCACGCTAGCGGATAAAATGCACTTTTGCACTCAGATTTCGAATGATAAACAGAATCATTCCGAGCTTGTGAGGTGAAAATATTATTATACAGGGTGTAAAATTAAATGCGTTACATGTGGTGCTTCAGAACTACAAACTGAACCACTTTCACTAAGGAGCCAATATCGAAATCGCGAAAAATAAATCGTCTGTTCCATAGAACATGTCAATAGATACTGGGCCAAAATGTTTGTACCAACTGTTTTTTTCGCCAATTTAATGTTGGTGCGCTAGTAAAAGTTGTTCAGTTTGATGGTCTGAAGCGTACCCTTTGATATACAAGGTGTTTCATAAGTAAGAATAAATTTTTAAAACTCTTAAGGGGGTTATTTAGACCGTCAAACTGAACAACTTTCTCTATGGGACCAACCTTCGATCAAAATAAAATGAATGGATAGGCCTTAAGCGAACATTTCAAACCAGAAAAATGAGGCAAAACAAATGAAATTTTTACTTGTCACTTGTATGCAAGTGCCCTAGATTTGACAGATAATGGCGCTAGTTTGTCTGTACCAAGTGCACCAGTAGTTTGCTTCAACTTACCGTGCTTTAGGCCTATCCATTCATTTTATTTTGATCGAAGGGACCAACATCAAAATCGCGAAAAAAATAATTTTATATCCCATACATATTTTAGCTCTAGTCGATTTGTAGAGTAACTATGGAACATTAAATTTTTTTTTCGCGATTTCGATATTGGTCCCATAGTAAAAGTTGTACAGTTTGATGGTCTATCTACACCACCCCCTTAAAGGTTTATTTGTATTTTTGTAACACCTTGTATAAGACACCCTATATTATAAACATAAATTACTATACCGCCCATATTAATTTACATTGATTTATTACAATGTTATCATCATCATCAGCCTATATACACGTCCCGCTCTAGAGCTAGACGAATATGCGTGAGAGGAACAGGGCATACACTACAAAGGCGGGCTCCGTTTGATGAAGGAAATTTATCATTTCATATTTCAAGAGAAATCAATTGTACATACATACATACACTTAACCTCTCGTATGCTGGAATTCCAGACACGATAGAAAATTAATTGTTCTTGGAGCAGATCTGCACCAAAGCATACGAGGGGTTAAGACCGAAATACCTTTTGGGGGTCAGAAAATTGCTACAACTACCATAGTTGCATTGTAGCAATATGTTTACATTCAGCAATTTAAGTTTTAGGATGAAATTACGTGTCAAGTGGTGATGAAATCTATTTTGATATGAAATTATAACTATGATACTCTTATAGCTATTTAAATACTTGCTTAATTATGTACAAATAAACGCATTTTGTTACATTTTATTATGTTAAATTATTTATTATAATTTATGTGTATGTTAGAAACAAATAAGTGAGAACTAAAGTTATTTTATCACCATAATTTTTCCATACATTGCATGTTTCGTTAGTGGTTATATTATAGGTATTTTACCTAAAAATATTTGTAACTACAGGGTGAAATTGATATCATTAGCATCCTTTTAAACTAAGAGTCTACCCATCAAACTGAACAACTTTTACTATGGTAGCAAACCAATCGGGTGTCCCATACTGAACAGCACCCGCCGCCGCTGCCTACTTGACTAAATTTTTAACACTTTATTGTACACAATAATACAGAAATAACAATTATATTAGACATGTACAAAGGGCGAGCTTATCTCTAAAGAGATTTCTTCTAAATGTATGGGAGATATTTTTTTTATGCTCCGATTAGTTTGCTCCCATAGTAAAAGTTGTTCAGTTTGATGGGTAGACTCTTAGTTTAAAAGGATGCTAATGATATCAATTTCGCCCTGTATATCTAAGTATTTAATAAAATGTTTTTATTTCTTCATGTTATAGTTAGCTAAGATGGCGAAACATTACATAGAATGATTTAATTTCAACAATATTTGAAAATAATGGGTGCCAAATGGATACCTGTATTGTTATTACATAGCTGGTAAATACACTCACGACCACAATTCTATTCGAGGTGGTCTGAAACTGCTAGGTCCATAACAACAAGATGCATAGGATTTAAAAAGAAATGGGATGTTTATAAATTGTTAATACTATGGCCTTATGGGATTTATAGTAATCCGTTTTAGTTGTATACTTACCTTGTCAGAAAATATTTATGCACCTGTAGCATGCCACGCCAGGCCTTCGTCCGTCACTCGGCCGTAAGTAGGTACCGAGATCGTAGAAAGAGAAGGTACAGGAAGGAAGCACGTGTCTTGTCATATTAACTCAATAAGAGATAAGAGAGGGCGCCCTCGTAGGACGTATTCTGATCAAATCAGTTGCGTCCTACAAAAAGGGGAGGTGCGGAGTACTCGAAACCGACGGGCATGTATGAAGAGATGTATGGATGTGAATGAGGCAAAAAAATTATGTAAGGATCGTAGTAGATGGCGCGCTCTGGTCTCTGCCTACCCCAATGGGAAAGAGGCGTGACGTTATAGATAGATAGATAGAAGAGATGCACATAGAAAATTCGCTCTAGTTAAAAAAGGAGATCGCTACTTATTGCTGTCCTTGTCGACGTAACCACTTTTTTTCCTTACTATATTATAAGAGATAAGTGTACTTTTTGCAACCATCAGCAGCAAGGCTAATTCAGTGTTTATGGGGTGTAGAGCATCTCTGTGATGGGGATGGACCAGAGGGCCTACCATGAGTTTTCCCTGTACTTTACTACTGTAGTTACGTCGCCAATTCGTATGACAGAAATTAGTTCTCAACGTAACCACTAGGAGCGCTGTACGAAATTCAATACAAAATTGGTGACGTATCTACAGTAGTAAAGTACGGTGAAAACTCATGGTAGACCCCTGGTCTGCCTGCATAACGTCAGTCGGTTTAGGAGTTACAGACATTTGAAGGTAAGAAAAAAATTAACGATCAGCTGCAAGGCTGATCGTATGATATTATTGTAGTATGCACTGTAGCTATGTGAACAGTACAAAAACTGACATGGTTCATCCGTCGGTTTAGGAGTTACAGCAGTTCAAAGGTCGGACCTTTGAACGGCTGTAACTCCTAAACCGACTGACAGTTTAAGTCAGTTTTTGTACTGTTCACATAGCTACAGTGCATACTACAATAATATCATATGATCAGCCTTTCAGCTGATCGTTGATTTTTTACTTACCTTTAAACGTCTGTAACTCCTAAACCGACTGACGTTATGCAGACAGACCTGGTCCATCCCCATCACAGAGATGCTCTACACCCCATAAACACTGAATGAGCCTTGCTGCTGATGGTTGCAAAAAGTACACTTATCTCTTATACTACTACGACGGCTGTCTGACTCCGGAGTCAGACATCTCGCCGCTACATATAAATTGTATAGGATTTTATGACTATCGCCGTCTCATACGTGGTTACGTTGTGGTTCAGTCTATCAGCGCGCGTAAGCGAAAAAAAAATCGTCTATGACCGAGATCAAAGACTAAAGTTTAATAACCGAGATAAGCACCAAAACTTTGGCGCATCGTCGACTGGAGGAAGACGACAATAGGTTGTAGTCCTCTCACTCACTCAGTATCGCAATGCACGTGGTCTTCTTGTCAGTGCGACCCCTTTAAGCGGAGTCTCATGCATAGCTAGCATGCCGCAGTGATACAGCGCTATCACACCTTCGCTCTCTTTCTATTTGCGTGCGAACGAACGAGATTAAAGATGTGATACAGCCGTATCACGTGTTGCATGCTACCAGTGCAGGTTCTCACCCATCCCTACTACACCTTCGTCGAAGTCCCACCCAGCAACGCCCTTTGCCGAGGTCCGTACCCATTCTGGGTGCCCCTTGGGCAGGTTGCTTAAGCTCATGCATTTGGCTCGGTAGACCCTTCGAGGTCCCTCCAATAGTCCGCAGTAAAAAGCAGTCTGCTCCCTGAGCAGTGCTGTATTAGTCACACAAAAGAGAAAAAGGATTCTCCAGGATGTGACTGTGACATTATGCACTTTGGCTAAAGGGAGTGCGTTTTTTGACAGGTGCATAGTTAAATATCTGATGGGGTACATAATGAACTTTAAACTGTTATAGTAATTTATTATATAGATACGATACCTATAAACAAAATATACTTACTTATATGTATAGAGGTAGATAGAAACATAATCTGGTGTAAATTCTCATGTACTTGTGTAAATATAATCAAATTAAGTTTGTTATGGTATTCTATTTCTTTGTAAATAAAAATATCTAAATTGTATTTTATTTTTAAATGTTTAGCAATAAAATGTTAATTTGTCAATTGGATGTATGGTTTTTTTGTACCTACACCTACTAAATAGAAAAACGAAACAGTGTAATTAGAGAAAAATGTGGATGGAGGATATAATATAGTGACAAGGATTGAAAAGGGAATGTTGAGGTGATTATGAGATGAATGTCGTATGAAATATACAGGGTGGATTTTTGAGACGGGGCAGCAAGGGCAGGTATCTTAAACGTTGTAGCTACAGCAAAACATTCTTAAGAGATGAAAGAAAATACCTCGGGTCGATTTAATAATAGCAGATATATTTCTTCCGCAATATCCGTCGGCAAAAAAGACCCTGTCAGAAAAAGTCCCGTCAAAGTCGTTCATAAATGTCAAGTCAAATTGTCGTAAGCGGCCAGTCTGTCATAGCCAGACTCTTTGGTCTGCAACATTCCCACCCCCAGTATTGGGACGCAATACTCTAAGTCATAACAGGCAGGTGTGGCAGACCAAAGGTCATGTCAGTCAAGTTGAGTCAAGTCAGTTGAGTCAAGTCAGTCGAGTTAAGTCCGTTGAGTCAAGTCAGTCGAGTCAAGTCAGTCGAGCCAAGTCAGTCGAGTCAAGTTAAGTCTAGTTTGCATAGTTTGGTCGTCGGTCTTTTGTACGTCCCAGTCGCTGTCTTTACGTTCACTATCCGTACTTGTCCGTCAGTCCCGGGGAAAGTCTCTGTCACTTTTCCTTTTGGCCAGCAATTTCGTGGTAGGGAGTCATCACAGATTATCACAATGTCGCCGACTGCTAGCGGCGGAACGGCTCCATGCCACTTGGTGCGTTTGGTAAGAGTGGGTAGGTATTCCTTCACCCAACGCTTCCAGAGTAGGTCTGACAGCCGTTGAGACTCTCGCCATGACTTACGTAAGAGATCTCTGTCGTTAAAAACACCCATAGGGTAAGTTAAATTGTCTGTTTGTCCAAATATAAAATGATTGGGGGTAAGTGGTAAGTCGTCGTTATGGTCCAGGGAAACATGGGTCAACGGTCTATTATTGACAAAAAACTCCGCCTCTGTAAGTACCGTCAATAGGGTTTGTTCAGACGGTGCTCTCTCTTTCAGAGTCATTTTGATGGCCGTCTTCACCGACCGAACCATTCTCTCCCAACACCCACCGTGATGAGGAGAATTAGGGCAAATAAACTTCCAGTGTATTTGACGTAGACTATAGAATCGTAATAGCTGGTCAGCATCTAAGTCTTGCACAGCTTTCTGCAGTTCTCTGTCAGCGCCTTTGAAGGTGGTAGCATTATCTGACCACACTTCTTGGGGAGAACCACGTCTGGCTATAAAACGTCGTAGCGCCAAAATAGCACTGTCTGTCGTCAAATCATTTACGAGTTCTATATGTACAGCCCTCACGGTCATGCAAGTAAACAGTGCTCCATACCTCTTCTCATGTCGGCGACCTACCTTGACAGTTATTGGGCCAAAGTAGTCAAGTCCAGTCACACTAAATACTCTGAAGTTCGTCTTGAACCTAGCCGAGGGAATTTGGCCCATCATAGGAGGACTTGGGGCAGCCCGGTTATTTCGGCAAAGTCGACAGTCTCGCCAAGCCTTGTTCACGGCTGATCGTCCCCTTAAAATCCAATATCTCGATCTTAGGCTGTTTAGGACACTTTCCTTCCCAACATGGGAGGCGTCCCTGTGATATTGGAAAATTAACAGTCTCGTAAAATAATCACTTGGGTCAAGAATTATAGGATACTTCACATCTTGGTCCGCCTCTGCGGCGTTTATACGCCCCCCTAGTCTTAAGATGCCGTCAGGGTCTAAGAATGGGGTCAGCTCAAAAATATGACTATCTGTTCCAATTTGTCCGCGAGTTTTAAGGGCGTCGATTTCTTTTGTAAAATGTCTCCTTTGAGTCTCCTTGAGCCAAAGAGTCTCCGCTTCCATAGTTTCTGATGTCAGCAATTCTCCCCTTCGCTTGTCAACGTTCTTTAAATTAAATATAAATCTTAAAACCCATGCAGTCGCCCTGACCAAACGCCAGTAGTTTGAAAACCTACTGTCGTCAGGCAGGCCCTCATGTGATGTACAATTGGTCATATGTATGGCCTTGATTTCTGGATCAGCTGTGTCCTCAAAAAGGCTCTCTTCGAAGGGCCATTGATCCTGCGGCAGTCGCAAAAATCCAGGGCCATTGATCCATACAAGCCCTTCATCGGCGCAGCCCTCCCTGGTTGCGAGATCAGCAGGATTCAAGTTCGAGGGCACCCACCTCCAATCCTTAGGATTCGACAACTCTGCTATTTCGCTCACACGGTGGGCGACGAAAGGTTTAAACCTTCCTGCGTCAGAGCGAATCCAACTAAGAACGGTTTTCGAGTCCGACCAGTATACGACACGGCTTATTGGAAGATCTAAGTACTTTTTTAGCGTCTCTGCCATGCGTACTCCTATCAAGGCCGCCTGTAATTCGAGTCGCGGAATACTCACGACTTTCGATGCAACTCTACCCCTTGCCATTGCCAAGGCCACATGAAAACTATCGTCCCTCTTGACAGATCTCACGTACGATACAGTAGCACAAGCTTTAGAACTGGCGTCACAGAAAATATGTAGCTCCACAGCCTGCGTTGGGTCAATATCTGGGGTCAAAAACCACCTGGGAATCTGCATAGATATAGCTTGACTTAAGCGTCCCAGCCAATCCCACCATCTTTTATACAGATTTGCGTCAATCTCGTCGTCCCAACCAATCTTAGTTTTCCAAATGTCCTGGAAAATAATGCGTGCCGTCATAGTCAGTAATAATAGAAGTCCAAGGGGGTCGAATATAGACATCATTACCCTCAGATGGTCAGGTTTTGTTGGTCGCTTGTCACCACTCTTTATCTCGTCCTTAATATTTGAGAGCGTCATTGCAAACTTAAAGTTGTCAGTATTAGGTACCCAATGTACCCCAAGCACGCGCTCAACTTGGTCATCCTGAGCGTCCTCAGAGAGGTACTTGATTCCACCAGCCGCTAGCTTCTCAGAAGGTAAATGTCGTAAAACTTCCTTAGAATTAGACATGAAGTTGGTCATATTAAATCCGCCAGCGGCATGGATCATTATGACGTCATCTACCATCTGTTTTGCGTCCTCCTCGCTGTCCAAAGACTGGATGTAGTCGTCGACGTAGTGTCGGTCCACTATGGCCTGGACCGCACGAGGATGGCTTTGCTCGAACCTGCGAGCGTTCAGATTTTTCACATACTGCGCACATGATGGGGAGCATGCAGCGCCAAACGTCATGACGTTCATAACGTACTCGTCCTGTTCCCATAAGAAACGCTGAGCGTGTCTGTCTTCTTTCCGCATCAAAACACGGTGGAACATTTCCTGAATGTCACCAATGACAGCAATCTTACGGCACCTGAACCCTAATAAGACGCCTGGCAGCGAAGTAAGTAGGTCCGGACCGGGAAGTAAGAAGTCATTCAAAGACTTACCTCCCGACTTCGCCGCTGAGTCGAAAACCAGGCGCAGCTTGTTCGGCTTATTTGGGTTGAACACCGCAAAGTGCGGCAAATACCAGGTCCTGTCGGTCTTAGTCTCAGCTTCTTTTGAACTAAGCTTGGAGATGTAGCCTTTGTCCAAGTAATCCCTAATCTTGTCAAAATATTTAATTCGTAGATCTGGCATTTTCGTTATTTTCTTCTCAATACCTGTTAGTCTGCTTTTCGCTTGTGGAAAGCTATTCGGCAGTCTGGATTCGTCCTTCCATAGCAAACCGATCTCCCACCGGTTTCCGACTAGCTTTGTGGTGGCCTCCATGATGCTCAGCGCTTTTATATCCTCCCGGGACCTCGGAGTGTCAGCAGAAAAATTAGTCGAAAAGTCTTCATTACGTAAAAATTGTTTCACGGTCGCGTCAAGTTTCTCACAGGAACAAAGGTGAAGTACGGTCGTGTCGGTTGGCAGTCCAATAGAAGCATTACCGTGTACCACGTAGCCTAAGTTCGTCATTGAGATCATAGGAGCATTCAGAGGGCCTTGTATAACTTGTCGAGTAACGATGAGGTCAATATTGTCTTGTCCAATCAGTAAATCCACGTTTTTATATGTCATGTCAGTCATCTTCACGTAGTCAGTCACGTAAGGAAATCTATTTACAATATTTTTATATCTAAGACAATTTACAGGCAAATTCAGATTATTTACAGTACGAACATTATTAATATTATATGACACATCACACGAATGTCCGCGTATTTTAAACGACACAGATTTAGACCTAGGGTCTACCGATGTCATGCCGTGTGCGCCGCACATGCGCAGCGGCTGCGTGGGGCCGTCGATGCCGGCGCGAGCTGCGAGCGACGCGTCGATCAAGCTCACCGCAGCGCCTTCGTCCAGCAGGGCCGCCGTCTCGACGTCTCCGTGCCTCCCGCTGATGACTACACGAACGACTTTCAGCAAAACGGCCTGGCCGTCATCGTTACGGTTCACGTTTACTTGAACTTCTTGTTCGTCTCCGTTATTTACATTATTAACGGGCAGTTTTGGTGTTGAGTGCAGCGTGACGTGATGAACGCGGTCGCAATCGGGCTGGGTGCACTTTGTCTTTTTCCTGCATTCCCGCAGTTGGTGTCGAGGTGAAAGACAGGAGAAGCAGAGCTTTAAGCTAGTGACTAACACCCATCTGGCGTCCACAGACATTTCAAGGAACTTCGGGCAACTCTTCAGCTCGTGCTCGCCTTGGCACATCAGACACAGAGAGCTCGTCTTTCCTGTGTTCAAAAGTACATGTCGCTCACCTTTATACGGAGTTCGGTTCTGTTGGTGTGAGCTCGACGAAGGTACAAACTCCACTGTACACCTGGCGACATCCATCAGCCAGTCAGCAACGTGCTCGAGCGTCAGGTTCGACAGTCCTCGCCGCGCCTTGTCAAGACCCCACTGGTACTTAAGAGTCGAAGGTAGTTTGGACAGCACGTCGCGAATCAGCGTTGGGTTCAGCAAATGGTTTCTTTGATCCGTGGAATTCATTACAGCAACGACGTTTTGGATCTCCGTCGCGAATTTCATTAATTGTCCCATGTCGTCGTGTCTTACGTCTCGCATGTTCTTTATTTTCGTTAACATTAGATCAATTATTGTTTCTGGTCGTCCAAATCTCATTTTTAGTGTGTCAATTATCTGGTTCAGGTTTGAAGAAGTCATAAGTAAACCATAAACTGCGTCTCGCGCTTCGCCACGTAAACATTTGAATAGACGGGCAATGTTTTCTTTCTCGCTAAAACCGCATAAGTTGGTTGTCACCTTGTATTGACTATAGAATAGCAACCACTCTTCGGGAGCTCCAGTAAACACCGGCAGGTCTTTGTTACAGGTCTGCCTAGCTAGCATTTTGTTGACGGGTGCGCTTAGCGAGCTACTCGGAGTGCGGTATGCTGCGTCGGACGGGCTACGTGCGCGCGCATGGTTGTTCGTCAATGATGCATGAAAATGCGGGGCCGTTTCACATTCACGAATCTTTTTTGACTCGAAGGGCTCACCGCAATCGATGTCTTGGTCGCTGTCGTCGTCCAGTAGAGCTAGCTCCATCGCAGCTCTTCGATGAACTAGCTCTTCCTCCAAATCCAGCTTTCGCCGTGCAATCTCGGCAAGCTGCTCCGCTTTTTTAAACTCTAGTCGTGTGCGCTGTCGGCGCGAAAGCGATGACTTGCCGGTGGAGGCTGTTCTGATAGACGCTGGACGTTGAGGATTCGTCGGCTTCGGCTCAGCGTCGGTCGTGGATACGTAAGCATGCTCCAGGTCGGGAGCGGCGGAGGCCCCCAGTCGGTCGTCGGGGTTCTGCGCGGTCTTGCTTCTCGTGACCCTAGTAAACTGAGTCTCCATATTATAACTGGTATAGTTGAATCGAAGGACCAGACTGAAAGAAAATACCTCTGGTCGGTTTAATAATTTGATATATTTCTTCCGCAATATTCGTCTGAAAAGTCTCTGTCCGAAAAGTCCCGTCAATGTCGTTCATAAATGTCAAGTCAAATTGTCGTAAGCGGCCAGTCTGTCATAGCCAGACTCTTTGGTCTGCAACAAGAGACTATCCTTAATTTTTTGAAACATTTCGAACTGCATTCACAGATTTTGTAATTAAAGTACAGTCTGCAAGATAATTGACAATTTACACAAAAACTTTTTGATGCCAATCGATCCTGTTTCTTATAAGGATCAATAAACTCTATCGGACTAACCGAGAGGTTAGAGTACTAGAAATGTCAGAAATCGCAAAACGGCCAAGTGTGTGTCGGGAACATTCTAAGGTCTATTAGTACCTTATAATATTAATAAGCCTGACTAGAAAAATAAAAAACCTGTTATTATACCTACAATACAATTGACTAGAACCTTGTATGTTTGTTGAAAGTAAACAAAATTTTTCCAATGATTTTCCAAAACATTTTGTGGTGTTTTAATCGTTTGGTCAGATTCTTTTCTTGTACGATCTCATTGGACAAAGGACTCTCACGAATAAGGGTGAGGGAGTGAGCCATGGATTCAATGAGTACCTAACTATGTTGATTTATTTCTACTTTCTTTTATTAAGCCTAAAGTGGCCTTTTAATAAATTATAAGAAGTACCCTATCCTTCTTAATATGCTGACAATTTTTTAAGGGGATAATCAGACCGTCAAACTGAACAACTTTCTTTATGGCACCAACATCGAATCGAAATTGCGAATCAAAAATCTGCTGTTCCGTACAAAACTACAAACCTACTTAAGCCAAATGTATGGAACAATTTTTCATTCGTGATTTCCATGTTGGTCCCATTAAGTTGTTGTCAGCATAATTAGGGATTCTGTATAGGCAGGTTTACGTTTAATACATGACCCCAGCTTGCCCAGAACAGGCTTAACATATAGCAGGGTGTGAGTAACATTTTTGGAGTAAAAAAAAGATCTAAACTATCTCTAGAAAAAATTTATTCTAATTCTTACAAGACTAATATCTCCCCCTTCTTCTATCTCTCTCAACAACGACACCTTCATGTCTCTCTCTTCTATCCCTGTCCCTCTCACGGTCTCGTCTCGGCTCTCTGTCCCTGTCCTTTTCACGTTCCCGTTCCTTCTCCCGCTCTCGTTCTCTTTCCCTCCTGCGTTCTCTGTCTCTACTTCTAGAGCGTTCTCTTTTACGATCTTTGTCCCGTCTCTCACCGCGGTCCTTTGATCTGAGAAATGAAATAAAAGAGATGTTATTTATGAACATTAGTAAAACGAAAGAAAATTAAGGTTATACATAAACCAACTAAAAACATTAAAAATGAAGAAATTCCTGTCCATCCCACTCCCCCATCGGGGCAAAGCGCACGGCCGATCAAACGAAAACTGTAGCGAAATTGGTTCTCTTTTTATTATGTTTTGTTGCTCTTTTGATTCGGACACTTTTGAGCTTGGACCCTACGTCCAGTAGTTGGTAAATCAATGGTTGTATGCAATAATATCTACAAAATGGTGGTTATTCTATGGAACTACCTTCAGCCCTTAACATGTTGAGACCGAAGATTCATAACTGCTGTAACTGCTTATAATAATTCTATTCTATTCTATATTTAAAAAAAATGGCTGCCATCTTGGGTATGTGATGATTTTGCCAATGTCGAGTTTTTATAGCAAAAGTGCTTGACGTTGTACGGTAACTTATGTATTTTGGTGACTTCAAGGATTGTTTTTCGAAAAGAACACTATCTTGAGCCACCACTGGAGCTTTGTTGTAGGCCGGGGAGGGGGCAACCAACAATCGACTCGCGATGCGACACCCTATAGCAGACCTACAACGCGACTCAACTTATAATAATAAAACTGTTTCAAAACGGGATATTACTCTGGGTTGGGTGTGTGTTGGGAGGATGAGGGCAGTGGAGGATTGGTTGTTGTAGTGATCTGCGGGGGAGGCCTATGTCCAGCAGTGGACGTCCATCGGCTAAAATGGCCTGCATGGCTTGTATGCCACCCACGATAAAGCGTTTAAACAAGAAAAACATCATGTGTGCTCTTTCTGGTATTCGTAAAATAATAAGGATGGAAGCACATCTCGATTTTTATCGTTTTCTCGGGGGTGTCATGCGAGGCCTGCTGATAAAACTAAGTTCTGGAAATTACCTTTCTCTTCTATTACGTTCTCTGTCCCTCCTATCCTTATCTCGCTTGTTCTCTTTGTCTTTGGTATCCTCGACGACATTTTCTTCGTCGGAGGGCATATCCTCATCCAAATCATCGTCTAACGCGGACGTTTTTGGTTCTAATTCATTATTCTCCTCCAGAATGTGTCTCTTCTGTATCCTTGGCAGAATAACGTCACAAAGACGCTCTTCTCGAAGCAATTCATCAATAAACTCGTCTACGTGCACTATTTCGTACTGTCCCTCGCGATTTTGTCTCCGTAACTTACGGTTATCGTTATACAGAGGTTCCAAATATTTATAGCAATCTACTGAAGTTCCCGTGAGCCTCATGTAGAAGGCGCCCAGTCCACGGACATATTTGAACTCCTCGTTCTTTATAAACTCGACCACGATGTCTTTTTCAGGTTGTATTTGGAGCATTTTCAAAACTAAACACAAGAACGGAGTTGGGTAGATGAAGGCGCCATGCACGCCGCCGATGTAGCGTAACTCCATCGCTTTGTCGACTAGTAACTCTGCTGTTAGGGCGAAACATTCTTCCTTCCAGTATTTAGAGTCGTAGATACGGGATCTGATGATCTTTTCAATTAAATATTGTGGATTTGTGCCGCGAATCGACTTCGCGTCTTTCACCGTCCGATTCGCCATTTTCGTTTTTGACAGTTTTCTTTTTTTATTGAGCTTGCAGTTGTGTTAAAACAGACGAGCGATTAAATAAACGCTACTAGTGTCGAGTAAATTCGGAAATGTCAAATGAAAACGACTCACTTAAACCACCCATACACAAATCTATAGACGTTCTTTTTCTTTTCAAATTGCTTTTATTGGTGAGAAAAAAAGAGATAAAGCTATACAAAATTATTTTCGTGCTCTGCTCTATCTTTGTGAATGGGGGATATAGGTAGCTAGCTAGTCATTTCATTTTCAAAGTGTCAAAAATGAAAAAAACAAACCGCTGCGCCGCCGCGAATTTTGTCCAAGCCGTTGTTAAATTTTAAACTGAAAATAATTGAAAACAAGTCTTATTAGTTTCGGTCCACAGTTCGTACAACTTGTTAATAATATAAGATCAACCATGCAGAAAACAAAAAAGAAAAGGGGTGAAGAAGAGCCCATGGAAGTTGACGAAAGTCCGACACAAAACGGCGGGACGGGAAACAACCAAGATTTTGATATGAACGGTGATATAGACCATATTTCGGATGACGACGAAGGCGGAGTGCGTATTGGAGATATCTACATACCGCCAGCACCAAAGCCCGCCCTCACATTTGATAGTACTGGCCCTAGGCTGTTGATAACTCATATTGTGAATGAAAACTTCAAGAGTTACGCTGGCGTTCAAAGTTTGGGTCCTTTTCATAAGGTATGTTATTAGATAGAACGTTCTGCCTCCGTGGTCTAATGGTTAAGAGCATTGGGCTCTTGACACTGAGGTCGTGGGTTCGATTCCCACGGGGGGCACCTAGTGAAATGTCACTTTGTGCGTTTTTCCCCAGTTGGTTAGGACATTGCAGGCTGAGTCACCTGATTGTCTGAAAAGAAAGATGATTCCGTGCTTCGGATGGCACGTTAAGCTGTTGGTCCCGGCTACTATCTCTGATGGTAGTAGTCGTTACATAAAAACCATGTCAGAGGCCGTGTAAGGCGGTTTGAATAAACTCTGACACCAGGGCTTGCGGCCCACTTGACAAGAAGAAGAAGATAGAACGTTTTTATTATTTACGACACACACTTGGCTCTTTTTTAGCCTTTGTTTATCACGGATAACAGTCCTGTAGTTTCGGAGCCTATTCAATACATACAAACAAAAAATCGAATCTGTCCTCTTTATAATATTACTATAGGTTTGCTCTTGACCTCAATCCAGTCCTCAGGACAATGATGGGGTCGAAGATGTAGCGAACTTACCCAGAAGAAGCCTATTCACTCGTACTTTAAAGGAAGGAAAGGACGTACACCCGTATCATATAATTTATTGCTGTACATTTTAAACTTTGTCCACTACTTGCATAGACAAATTACTCTAGCGATAGACACGCTCGTTCAAACAAACAACATGTCACACAAAACAGCACAAAATGACACATTGCGGTCTGTCATTGCCATAGTGACGAAGTGAACTCGGGAACATCAATCAGGTGCGTACACCTCATTCAAGTGGAACATGTTGCTACTATGCAAGGGCAAGTCTATCGCTAGAGTAATTTGTCTATGACTACTTGTGATGAATTTATAACAGGACCTTTTAGTACCCTTTTTAACACTTTAACTGTTGACGACCTACGTCGTAGGTCAGCGACAAATGGGCTGCAGTGCGCACAACTTAAACGTTGAGTCAGAATGTTATGGCATTCCACAGTGTTAGCACTGCACGATTATCATTGTTTTGAGCTTAGCAGCAAAAGTGTAATCATATACAGGGTGGATTTTTGAGACGGGGCAGTAAGGGCAGGTACCTTAACCGTTGTAGCTACAGCGAAACGTTCTTAGGAGACTATCCTTAACTTTTTGAAAAATTTCGAACTGCATTCACAGATTTCGAAAAAAATGTACAGTCAGCAAGAAAATTGACAATTTACACAAAAACTTTTTTTGATGCCAATCGATCCTGTTTCTTATAAGGATCAATAGACTCTATGGGACCAACCGAGGTTTGAGTACTAGAAATGTCAGAAATCGCAAAAAACGTTTCCCATACATTTGGTAGGAAATGAGACTCCAAATTTACTTTTATACATAACAAAACTTTTTATTAAGGACAGATTTGCCGCTAAGAAGACTTTGATAATAAAAACATACTGAAACCGTATTAGAAAGAAATGTATTTTTAAAATCATACAATTTACAACACGTTTTGAAGATTTTCTAATATTATTAATATTTTGATCCTTTTTGTTTATTTTCGAACAAACTTCTTTTTAGCGGCCAGTCTATCCATAATAAAAAAGTTTTGTTATGTATAAAAGTAAATTTGGAGTCTCATTTCCTACCAAATGTATGGGAAACGTTTTTTGCGATTTCTGACATTTCTAGTACTCAAACCTCGGTTGGTCCCATAGAGTCTATTGATCCTTATAAGAAACAGGATCGATTGACATCAAAAAAAGTTTTTGTGTAAATTGACAATTTTCTTGCTGACTGTACATTTTTTTCAAAATCTGTGAATGCAGTTCGAAATTTTTCAAAAAGTTAAGGATAGTCTCCTAAGAACGTTTCGCTGTAGCTACAACGGTTAAGGTACTTGCCCTTACTGCCCCGTCTCAAAAATCCACCCTGTATAAAAATCTGCTGTTTCAAACGTTTGTGTCGAGGCTCCATTGAAATTTGGAACACCAGATTTTTATATATTAGTTTGTAGGGCTGTCCCTTGCCCTTACAATCAGGATACATTGGAGACTGGTATAATTACTAATGGTGGAGGCCCTAAAACTATTGCCTGATTGTGACAAAATTCTATGCAAACTAAAAGAGAGATTTAAAATAGAAATTTCTCAATTCCAGAGCTTCACAGCGATCATTGGTCCGAATGGAAGCGGCAAGAGCAACGTGATAGACTCCATGCTGTTTGTGTTCGGCTACCGTGCCACAAAGATCCGCTCCAAGAAGATATCCGTCCTCATCCACTCCTCTAGCAAATTCCCCAACATCACAAGTGCCAGTGTCGCCGTGCACTTCTGCCAGATCATCGATGGGGTATGTACATA
The DNA here is from genome assembly GCA_963693445.1 of Agonopterix heracliana. Taxonomy (NCBI): domain Eukaryota; kingdom Metazoa; phylum Arthropoda; class Insecta; order Lepidoptera; family Depressariidae; genus Agonopterix; species Agonopterix heracliana. The sequence goes on from OY856332.1 coordinate 8,522,175, forward strand.
CATGATCATAATCTATTTGTAATATAAATTATTGATTTTATTAACCTATTTTGTCCAGTTGTTGGGCAAAGGTCTCCCACAATCTTTTACAACCTTGTTTATTCCGTCAGGCCTCCTTGGCCGGTGGTACCGAAATAGGCACCAAAATTTTGAGCGCATCGTAAGCGATTATTAATTCTATTTCACTACATATTTACTTTATTTGTACGCGGTAGTTTTGCCGAAATTGAATTAATCATAATTAATCAAGATTTCAGAGAAGGAATAGTAGATTACACACCGAGGGCAGGAAAGTAAGAAAGGTCTCAGATCTCATGTAATTGTTCTCATCAAACATGTGATCCGAGTCTTTCTTATTTACTGCCCGAGGTTAGTAGACTATTTTTCTCCTCGACCGGAGGTGGAAAGCGGCAACTTCGTTTAGCGCAGCGGGACGAAAATTGATGCTTTCCGTCCGGAGGGGAGAAAAGAAATGGTATTTTATTTTATTTATTTATTAGGTTTGCCAACAGGCTAACATCGTATAATATTAAATAACAATCCTGTTCATAATTCTTTAAACGAAGTAGACCCAATTACAGGCAAACACAGCTTGAACATAATAATAACACACAACATGGTAATGTTCTTTTTATTAAATTGAACAATTTGTAATCAAAATGTGTTAACATTATTGATTATCTGAAAGCAGATTGCTTCAATCTCCAAACAATATTTAAAATTTGTTTTCACCTCACAAGCTCGGAAAGATTCTGTTTATCGTTCGAAATCTGAGTGCAAAAGTGTATTTTATCCGCTAGCGTGCAAAGAGTTTTTGAAATTCGAATTTGTCTATTCAATATTTTTGTATACCGCCAATGCACTGAAAATGCTTAATAACTATTTCATGACACTGGCCAGCACGAAAATAAAAACTTTTTGAAATGTTCTTTTTAGCAATTCACTTTTTTTCCTCGCTGTTGTGAGGTGAAAAATTGTGTGTTTCGCTCGGCTGCAAAGTTATTCTGCGTCTCGTACCTTTGAAACCTTCGCTAAACGCTCAGGATTCTATTATTTGAACCACTCGCTTCGCTCGTGGTTCAATCCTAGAATCCTTCGCTTGCTCAGGTTTCAATAAAAGTACTCGCGCCAAAAAGCAACTTTGCAGCCTAGCATAACAAATAACTATTTAATAATTGGAATGACGTAAATTAAATCATATTGTTTATCAGATTGAGTACATATTTCTTTGAAAACCATTGCGAAGTAAAGCTTCTGTAACGCTAGTTACTAGTTATTATTCTGTGGTCAAACGTAGCTTTGGGGATCGGCCGAATAACATAACATAACAAAAACATAAATATTCTTTATATAAATAATAATCATAAATATTCAATGTTTTTTACCTTTTTTTTTTATTATTTATTTTCACAAATATCAATCAAACAATCAAATATACTCAGAATCATCAGTTTTGACGTTTGTCAATCGCCTGATTAAACTTGGTTCTGGCCCAAAAGCCTGTGGAAGTTGATTGGCCCATAACCAGGTGGATATTGGTTTGGCCCATAGCCGGTTGGATATTTGTTTGGCCTATAAACAGGTGTATCTTGGTTCGGCCCATAACCAGGTGGATATTTGTTTGGCCCATAACCAGGTGGATATTTGTTTGGCCTATAACCAGGTGGATCTTGGTTCGGCCCATAACCTGGTGGATTTGGCGCATAAGCCGATGGAAGTAGGTATTCATCTGGACTATGAGGTGGTGGGGGTAATGGATAGCGATTAGGGGCACATTCGCCATCACGTACGATGTAGACTCCTGCTAAATTGGGGTCGTTCATTTTTTGGCATCTCAAGTCACACTCGCCGTAGTAAGTTTTGCCCTCGCTACCGCATAATTTTTCCCCCGGAGCGCACTGGCACATTACTGATTCTGTTGGTGTGATGATGGAAACTGGAAAAGATTTTGAAAAAAAGTTAACATTCTATTCGTGAACAAAAGGATGCACAGTCGCACAGCGATTTTTATTCGCGCGAAGGATAACATAGGATGACTTCTGACAAGACTCTTATGTCAAGAAACTAAGTACGAAAATTGTTCGTTTTACGCGTCTTCCTATGCTGTTAACCGCTAAAACTACCTCCTACACCATACTTTCACATAAGAAGACGCGTGCAACAAGCAATTTTCGTACTTATTGTCTTGACATAAGTGTCCTGTCAGTTGTCATACTATGTTATCACATTCACATCACTCACGCGAATAAAAATCGCTGTGCGGACGAGCCCTAAAGGTTTATCTTTGACATCGTCACACAAATTATCTGGTTACATTTAAAGTACCAGAATCTAGCCTAGACTTGTATTGATGACTAGACAACGACATAGAATACATAATATAAATACAAACATGATGACTCTGGTACAAAGTATTAATATCAAACAAATACTTGCCCATTACGGGATTCAAACCCGCGACCCTCGGAATAAAAAACAGGCACAGCAGGCATGGTCACTACCGACTGAGCTATCTGGCTCTCTTTCGTGACCCAGTCACAGACCATCTCTAGTCTAACCTCCTAAACCGTCCTAGGCCGCCTCGTGTCTCTAACCTCCGCTCTTCGAATAGAGTTTTGAGATAATCCTTATAAGAAACAGGATCGATTGGCATAAAAAATTGTAGTTTTTGCAAATTGTAAATTTTCTTGCTGACAGCAAATTTTTTCTAAATCTGTAAATGCAGATCTAAAATAGTATAAATGGTTTAAAAAGGTAAGGATAGTCTTCTACGTTTTCCTTTAGCTAAAACTGTTAAGGAACCTACCTTACTGCCCTGTTCCAAAAAATCCACCATATACAGGGTGTTTCATAAGTAACAATAAATTTTTAAAACTCCTAAGGGGGTTGTTTAGACCGTCAAACTGAACAGGTTTCTCTATGGGACCAACATCGAAATCGCGAAAAAAATAATTTTAAATCCCATACATATTTTAGCTCTAGTCGATTTGTAGAGTATAGAACCTAATTTTTTTTTTTCGTGATTTTGTAGTTGGTCCCATAGTGAAAGTTGTTCAGTTTGATGGTCTACACCACCCCCTTAAATGTTTATTTGTAGTTTTGTAACACCTTGTATATCTCGGCTCCGATATTATTTAGCTATACGTGCCCTATAGTAAGTTTGTTTCCTATATATAGTATTCCTATCAAAATTTCACTACTTCCATCAGTGGCCACGAAAGTACAAAAACAACGCAAATTTTACCCATACCCTTTATAATACTGGGTGATTTTTTTTATCGTTTCGAAATTAGCAGGGACGGTTCAGACCATCAAACTAAACAACTTTGACTAAGGGAGCAAACGAGAAAGGAGAGATAAAATAAACTTACTTGTTACAATGAAACAGCAAAACGCAGTAAGCGACTTCATATTTGCAGAGGCAAGCTTGACCAATGATTATTTATGAACTTGACTTTTATTTACGCTCCTCCACCTTTTATACAAGATTTATAGACTAACTTGTAACATTATGATAAGGTCGTTAATTTTTTCCATGTTTAATTATATTAGACACAGTTATTTCGTGTCAGTATGATTGGTTTGAAATACAAATAATGATAAATCGTTATTACATTGTAATGTTAACGCATTATTGTTACATGGACTACAAATTGGAATAAAGAATTACTGACTATTACTCAGGGCCAATTCACATTGAAAGTGTAGCGGCACGGCGGCGCCGCCGATAGTCACGTTCCGTGTTAAATTTAACCCTAGCATATTTAACTTTATCTACACTGAGATTATAAGTATGTCATTACATTTCGGTATTTCAAGTAATTTTTTTTGTACATTTACGAATAATAGACTTAATTTTAAGAAGCCCAATTCTATTTTTTTCCGATTCATCGAGTTCATCAATATAAATTTATTATTTAAAATATTTGATTTGATCTAAATGCAAAAATGGTTGCTAAAAAATCGTTCGAGCTCCACAGAGAAAACCTTTTCATAATAAAAAAAAATAAAAAACACCTGCCTTTTCATTCTAATTCAATGCTGGAAACAGAGATGGCATGGCAAAATCAAATGACAAATTCATAAATTGCGAAAATTTTTCTCTTAATAGCCTGATATTTTTAGTTTACCAAGGAGTTTACAGGTCGACATTATTTTATTAAAAATATCTGTAAGTAATCCTTTCATTTTTAAATATCTAAAATAGAAAATATTGTTATTGAGACTTATCTCGAAAATCGAAATGGTTTTCGATTCAGCCCTCCAAAAAGACTTGACATTCCGAAAAACTTGAAAAAATCGTGGACCTCAATTTTTAAAGTTTGTTAAAAAGTAGCCTTATTGTGATTTGACCCTTGTATCTAAGTATTAATACAAAATTGTAATAATATCCTGTACATCTCAGAATAACAATTTTGTTCAATCAATCGATTAAATCCATTTTCTACAAAAGACCATAAAGAATATTGAATGTTTGATAAATGTAAATATATTTTGTTGTATTGTCTGTCTGTTTGTTCGAGCATACCTATCACGCGAAAACAAAGCAGGGAATGGCAGCAAATTGGCAACCGTTTAAGGGAATGATGACAAACAATTGAATTATATTGTTATTTTATTATATATAGTATTAGTATACATATTATAGATTAAATTGATTAAATCATAAAGTTCAGGACTCTGCTAAGTCAAGACGTCTAGGCAAAGAGTTAGGCTCTGCGCATTAATGGTAGAAACGAATCCGACGAATAAGCCGGTGGAAGTGATGACGGCCAATAACCTGGTGGATATGGAGTTGGCCCAACCGATGGAAGTGATGACGGCCAATAACCCGGTGGATATGGAGTTGGCCCAACCGATGGAAGTGATGACGGCCAATAACCCGGTGGATATGGTGTTGGCCCCACAGGTGAAAGTGAAGTTGGCCCCACAGGTGGAAGTGGACTTGGCCCCACAGGTGGAAGTGGGCTTCCACTTGAAGTGCACTCTCCAGCACGCACGATGTAAACTCCTGCTAAATCTGGGTAATTCTGTTTTTCGCAGTTCAAGTGGCATTCGCCGTAGTAAGTTTGACCGTCGCTACCGCATATTGGTGCTTGCGGTGCACACATGCACACAACTGATTCTGTCGGTGCTATGATGGTCACTGGAATATTTAAATTTTATTATTTAACTAAATTATCGCGTTCATAAAATTCCGTTTATCTCCGATAGGAGATGGTACCACAAGAATAAAGTAACGTATTTCTTCGCGATAACCACAAGTTTTTAAACAACTTTCCCCAAGGAACATGGGTCGAAAAACGATAATTTTTTTGGACCTCCCATACAAAAGTGCGGATCAGACGATCGATTTCCTAAGTCCAAAAAAATTTCTAGTTTTTTGACATAATACGGTTTGAATACACCCTTAGAGTTTCGTTACTAATAAAAAAATTGCGTGTATAATAGGGGTCGAAAGGATAATTATGTCCTTAATATGCTGACAGTTTTTTAAAACGGATGATCAGATTGTCAAATTGAACATTTTACGGTTCAGAAGACACATCCCTCTGAAGCTTGAACGGACGGACGGACAACGTAGGGTTAGTAATAGCGCAGGTCCGGCACTTCGAACAACGTTTTGGATTTGACATGATGACTTTCGCACATGCGCACTTGGTGCAAATTGTCCTTGACATATGTGTAAGGTTGACTTACCACGCATCGTATAAACATCATCTACATTTCATTACTTTTTATTAAAAATAGTATTTGAGGTAAAGAATTACTGAAAATGTGCATTTTGCGTTATTTTCCAACGTTTTTTATGCATTGAAAAGACTAAATTTTTTGTAGTCAAATCCAACGGGTCCGCGCGCCTGACTGCATTCCCTTGCTCGGCTTCCCTCAAGTTTCCCAGAGAGTGTGAGGGGAGGTGGGGTATCTGAAGTCAGAGGGGGGCGGGGAGTGGCCGTTCTGTATGTAGAACTATATACTATTGACCTATTCTGTGGTAATAGGGTCCCGTTTTCACCCTTTGAGTACGGAATCATAAACAAGCGTGGGAATATAAAAAGTTAAACTTACGAATAACTATGAAACTGCAACATAGTAGAGCCTTCATGTTACCAAAGCCTAGCGTGACAAATGATTACTTATACTTACACTATATTTAACATTTCTGTTCTTTTATATTAAGAGATTACCTTTGATTAAGCAGCTAACCATGTCTAACAAATTTACACACATTTCGTTTCAATCATTCAATATGATTAATATTAAAGTATATAAGTATATTATACAAGGTGTAACAAAAATACAAATACTTAAACATTTAAACGACATCTTTCACTATTGGACCAATATCGAAATCGCGAAAAAAATCGTCTGTTCCATACTAAACTAACAATCTACTCGAGCTAAATGTATGGGATAGCTGTTTTTTTTTTCGCGATTTCGATGTTGGTCCCATAGTGAAAGATGTTCAGTTTGATGGTCTAAACAACCTCCGTATGGCAGGAGATCCAAATAGTTCGGAAAAACTCATGTTCACCAGTTGACCGCATGCCTACAATACAAGATTGACCAATGCGAGCAAATAAATTACCGGCCAGCTTACACCGGGCCGATCGAGCGGCCTGGAGAGCTGTGGTGACACAAGCGACCCACGATGGTCACGTCCCTGAGCTTAACTAAGTATAAAGAAAAAAAAAAGAAATCAATTATATTTTATTTTATTTTAAACTCAACACTGGCGTACAAATTCAGTTGATCGACATAACTAATACATTTTCCATTATGTACTATATACGTCAAAGGTGCTGATCTATAGGGTGAATTTCTCTTGTAACAGTTGAGTTCACATTCGCCGTAGTATGTCTGACCATTGCTGGCGCAGACTAAGGGTATGTTAGGGCCACGGGGGCAGATACAAGCTTGTCTCCAGTTTGATATCGCTAAAGGCTTTGGTGCAGCCGATGCGATGGTCACTGAAATAGTAAAATATGTTGATTAAAATAACATGAAAGAGTATTAACACTATATTATTATTTCTACTATACCTACTCAATTTCGAATATCAACCTTTTAGGGCTATTTTGAATTACAGAAACAGAGATTTGAGACACTTGATCTCATAAAAGGCCTCCGCACATTGCTGCGATATTATCGAGCGATATTATCGACAGCGATATCGCGACACTTTACACACTGCAGCGAATCCGCGATTCGCGTCACGCATGCGCCCGACCACTGAATGTAGTCGAAAGAGATTGCGTCAGGTTGCGATAATATCGCGGCAGTGTGTGGGATCGAGCGCGTCCCCATACAAAATGTACTGAGAACAAATATCGCAAAATCGCAGCGATATTATCGCTCGATAATATCGCGGCAGTGTGTAGGATCGCGCGCGTCCCCATACAAAATGTACTGGAAACAATTATCGCAAAATCGCAGCGATATTATCGCTCGATAAAATCGCTGCAATGTGCGGAAGCCTTTATTCTTAGAACAGCATTTGGCACTAACGTCCAAGATACGTCGGATAGTACATCTTTCTGATAAATAAATTATATTTACTTATCAGAATTCGCCAGAATGCTAAGTAGGAATGGGAAAATCTTTTCGTCGTTATATGAAATGATTGAAGTATAGGCGCTACGCAGACATAGACATACATTTTACTTGCGGTTTTCCGATACCGATGGATGTGTGCGTCACATCACACACATCAGTGGTAAATTCCATACTGACTGAGGTCGTTTTTCCGTGATCGATCTTTTTGTTCAGGAGTGCGATTTTTGAATCTCATTCGCTGAGCTTGGCAGTTGAAAATGTCAAAATTACTATGGAGATTTGCTTCGTTTTACTGCTGATTTGACTTTAAAAAATCGCTTTCCTGAAGTTTGTTTTTGAAAGTCAAATCAGAAGTAGAACGATGCATATCTTCATAGTAATTTTGACATTTGCTTGACGAATGACATCCAAAAATCGCACTCCAGCGCCTTAATCTCTTTGTGCGCCGATCAAATAAAATGTAGGTATACACCTACACGTCTTTAATCTAAAGATTTACTCGTGATTGTTTGTTTTGTAACAGTCTATAATACCTACGGCTTATCACAGACTACACGCAAAAGTGCACCATCTATCAAATATTATCCATGTTGTGCTGTTTAAAATCAAATTATAATAAAAGTTTTCGAAGTTATTGACGGATTGGCATTGAGGGTTCAAATCCGGTTAGATACTATTTTCTTTACCTCCAATTTTATTTACGTCAGATTTAAGTAACTAATTACACAATATTATTCATTACTATAATTGCAATTTATTCTACAGGTAGGTACTTACAAAACAATGAGAGGGCAATGAGAGTAATCATTTGTTGTCATGTTTTATTAACTTACTATTGCTTTCTTTCTCTCAGCGTAAAAACGATAATTTTTAGTGTTCCGTACCAAAATAAGCAAAACGGTACACTTATAGGATCACCTCGGTGTCTGTTCTTTTTTTCTCAAAGGTCGTAAGACATGGAATCTGAGACTTGACACAGATATAGATAGCAATTAATGGTTTAATATAATAAAATCATAAATGAAATAAAAAAAAATCAAAATTTTTATATTGGGTGGTAGGAAGGGGAAACAAAAAAAATTGTTAACAAGATCGTGTGGGGTATCAATTGAAAGCTTATGAAAATGCGAGTCCAAGGGTTCGTCCACATCTGGCGAATGCGCAGATCGCGAACAGCGCGCGTGCGGCGCATTCGCCGCGCGTTCACCAGATGTGGACGCACCTTTATAATATATTTTTACGCTGCAGGTGCATTTCAAAAACGAAAGCCGTGTAAAATAAAAATAAAATCAATAACATTAAAAATAAGGTATAGATGGCGGGAAAATTATCAGGCTGGCACTAACTTTGATAGTTTTATTGCTATATCCAAAAAACGACTACCAATATAAAATGATCTTCAGTTACTATGTGAATACATAGGTAATAGGTACATAGTCAGTTCAGTTTATTACTTTATGTTGTGTTTTGTCATCAACGACCCATGTTAAACAACTGGCAGTACGGAACACTAATTTCTCGAGACCCGACTCGCACTTGACCGGTTTTTTAAATTACAAATTGTTCACATTTACGGTTTGTTAAATAACAATTAATAATTTCGTTGCCGTTCATAGCCGTAACTAATTGCTAATTACTAGCTACATCAACTACAAGCGACACCCGCGACTTCAATTCAATTCAATTCAAATATACTATATTGCACACCAATACAGAAAATAACATACGAACACCACTCGGACGAGTTTAAATACTCATAACTTTTGATCGAATTAACCGATTGCGATGAAATGTAGCCTAAATGGTAATCCAAAATAATCACTACGCTTTTGTGAAAAGCCGCTAATTTGTTCAATAGTTTTTAAGTGATGTGTGCACAAACAAGGCAAAGACAACCGAACACCACCTGCTACGATCCTGACAAACCTCTCTAGCTTCCTCCAAATTAAATAGTCATTTCAGCTCGTCGGTTTCGGATAGATCTGAACTGGCCCTTTTTAAGCACGTCTCCAATTTGGTCTGTATATTGTGCGTCTAGGCTGACCCCTTCAAACATTTCCACTTACGCTTGCGTATCCTAAACGCCCCCAAGTTAATTAGTGAAGGAAAACTTTTTGGAGAAAACCTGCATACGATAAAGAACAAATTCTGATGCGTATGTGTATTATTTCCGCCAATTGTAACAATTGTTACTTTTTACAGGAAGGTGAAGAGTTCACCGTCGTGCCTAACAGTGAGATAGTCGTTGCTCGGACGGCTTTCAAAGACAATTCTTCGTTCTACACGCTCAATGGCAGACGAGTGCAGTTCAAGGAGGTGGCGAAGATGCTGAGGTCGCACGGTATCGATTTGGATCATAATCGATTCCTTATTTTACAGGTAAGTGGTACAAAATGTAATAATATAAGCAGCAAATAAGATACAAACGCTCCTTATTAAAAAAACTACTGCGGTTTCGTCTACAAGGCAATATTAAATAGGCGGCATGATAAAAAAAGGTTGTCTGATGAATTCGGCACCATGGAGGGAAAAGTAAATAGGTTAAATGATGTTTTGAATTCACAAACAGTGCACACGATGTTCTAAATTAAATGTTCTACCCTCCGGATGGAAAGCGTCAATTTTCGGCCTGCTGCGCTAAACGAAGTGACCGCTTTCCACCTCCGCCGAGGAGAAAAATAGTATACTAACCTCGGGCAGTAAATAAGAAAGCCTCGGATCACATGTTTGTTGACCGAGGCGAACCTGCCCTCGGTGTGTAATCTACTATTACTTTATCCTCTAGCGGATAATAACGGCCTTTGCACTCAGATATCGAAGAGCAAAAATACTCTTTCCGAGATGGGGGGGATGAAAAAAGTTTTATAAGCTTAAGACTAGAATTAAATCTGGTATACTTATTTTATCTGGCTTTGAATACCGGAGCCGGTGCGGAAAAAGTAGCTGGATAAACCTCATCAACAGCCCGGTAAACCCCACTGCTTTATACGCGTCTTTATTTCCACGCCATTTTGGGAGAGGCCGTCCGAGGAAAACATACCATGATCAAATCAATGATCTTTTCCGAAAAGGACAAGTCCGTAGCACCCTCAATCGACGGAAGTGCATGAAGAGATGTATGAATGTGAATGAGGCTAAAGAGGTGTGTCAGAGTCGTAGCGTGTGGCGGTCCGTGGTCTCTGCCTACCCCCATGGGACAATGGCGTGAGCTTATGTATGTATGTATGTATTTCCGCGCCACCCAGAACGGCCCCTAGTCTCATAACCAGTGATCGGAATGTCGGGGCATTTTTTGAGCATACAAGTATGGATACGCCTGAATTTCCCGGAAATATCCGGATTTAATAAATTTGGATAAAATTTAACGGGATTTACTGGGATTACCTATTTAGATGTCAAGATACGTTTTTATTAAATCAAGAGTATTAGCAGCGCATACTAGAGGCCGCGCCTTTGAAACACGCCGCCTCGTACTTTTGACATGTACCGCGCATAGGTAAATATGTTGACCGTTATTAAACAATGATATTAAGTGACTAGATTAGAAGTTAGGGCACCAAAGCGTTGCCACTTCGAAGATGTCTGCAGGCTTCTTTGACTTCAGTTCAGGCGTTTATCTATAGTGAGCGGACATATCCGTGACGTATAAATTAAGCTACCAAAATGGGGAAATGCGCCGTAAAAATTTAAATAAATTTTTCACGTATTGTTTTTGCCATCAGTGTTGCAAGTAAATACTATTTTGATTTACAAACTTTTACGGCGCATTTCCCCATTTTGGTAGCTTAATTTATACGTCACGGATATGTCCGCTCACTATAGATAAACGCCTGAACTGAAGTCAAAGAAGCCTGCAGACATCTTCGAAGTGGCAACGCTTTGGTAACCACTAATCAAGTTACTTAATGGGTGAGGCCGCGGATTTGTGCACATTACCATGACCTCAAAATTAACCGATGTTTTTCTTAAAAACTTGCAAACATAGAGATTTTGTATATTTTTGTATAAAACTATAATGTTATTATCCAGCATGGCCAAAGGTCAAAATTTCAAAATTATGGCATGCAGTCGAGTAAATTGAAATTTTTCCATAAAAAATGGAGAAAATTTAAGTAAAACCGCCGTGTCATTTTTACCGAGTGCACTTCGAAGATAATTTAAAAAAAACCTGTGTTAGTTACTATTCAATTATTAATTCCTATGGAATAAGCATATAAATCATCGAACTTTAAGTAATGCTATAAGTAAAATAAAGGCTATTTAATAAGTAAATTTAATATTTTAATATTTTTTTACAAAATCATGTTATTGCGTTACTTCTATTGCGTTACCAATATTCACCACAGTTTGTTAGTCACGTTATGTAGATTTATTTCTTTTGAATGGCAATACCAAATGCAATCTATTTCTATGAAAGTTAGCATAATAGGTGCCATAATAAATGAGATATCGTGACATACTTGTGGTGAAGTCAAATGGTCACGGTTTTTTTTATCAAGTTTTTGGACTTTTTGCAAGGTAAAATTGAGATTTCAGCAAATATTTTTACTGCGCATTATTCTTGAAAGGGTGGGAAGTCTTGTAGTGCTTATCTTGTCAGAAAATATAGCATAATTGTTGAGTAACGAGTGTTTATTGTTGCGTTACTCCTACAGTTGCGTTACGTTGCGTTACTGTTGCGGGACCAGTGGCGCAATTACTGCGTTACTTTTACTGCGTTACCAAAAAAAGGGTAGTGGTACACTAGTTTCAGATTTCGGATTAAAGTTCCATGCATTTAGTGTTTTATTATTTTTTAATTTTTATATTTTGTTCAATTTATCTACCCTTTAGAAAAAAATATCTTCAATATACCTATCTACCTATTTAGAAAAAAAATTTAGTTTAACAGGCTCAGGAGTGCAATTTTCTAAGCGCAAACATCGGTTGTAACATCGGCGAGCTGTCAATTCGGTATGCATTGTGTGAAACTTAATATGAAAACTTCGACGATCTGAAGGATGTTACCTTAGAGAATTGCAGTCCAGTATACAACTACCCTTATAATTTTGCGATACTATATTGCGTTACTATTGCGTTACCGTGGCGCAAATTGTTGCGCTATTTTTGCGTCACTGTCGCGCAAACTGTTGCGTCACTACTGCGTCATTTGTGCCGAAATCCGCGGCCTTACCCTAATATCATTGTTTAATAACGGTCAACATATTTACCTAAGCGCGGTACATGTCTAAAGTACCAGTCGGCGTGTTTCAAAGTCGCGGCCTCGAGTATGCGCTGCTAATACTCTTGATTTAAAAAAACGTCTCTTGATATCTAAATAGGTAATCCCAATAAATCCCGTGAAATTTTTAACCATATTTATTAAATCCGGATACTTCCGGGAAATTCAGGCGTATCCAAACTTGTATGCTCAAAAAATGCCCCGACGTTCCGATCACTGCTCATAACTCATTCATTGCTTGCACCCTATACGTCACCCGACCACCTGGCTGCTTGTCTGCCCGTTCCTCTCACGACAAAACTTAATCTATGATAATTTTTCAGGGTGAAGTAGAACAAATAGCGATGATGAAGCCGAAAGGTCTAACGGAGCACGAGTCTGGGATGCTCGAGTATTTGGAGGACATCATCGGCACCTCCAGATATAAGGTAGGATTTATTACTATCTATAAGTAAATAGAGATCAAAATCGTGTGATCTTTCCTAGTCGACTACTATGCGAAACGAAAATATGTGAATTTCAATTATAAATTTTTGTTTATAGAGGTCCAAATGGTTATTTAGTTTTGACTTATTTGTTTAACCTTTTTAGCCCCACTTGCGTCGACCTGCCTGCGTAACATGACAGAGGTGAGAGCGACACAGGTCATTTCTAAACGTCAAATTGGCGGTTATCTCCATAGTATCTCACTCATATTTGACGATTAGACCTGTGTCGCTCTCACCTCTGACATGTTACGCAGGCTGGTTTAGCAATTAACTCTGGGTTAGCTAGCTAACTCTGGTTTGGTTTGAATAATAAAAATCATGAATCAATTAAACTTGATAGTAATATACAGGGTGTAAGGAACAGTATCAGTAGTAATAGTAAATAAGTCGAAATAGCCAAAAATAAAAAATATTCAAAAATTTTACGGTGTTCAAATATAGAAATTTTTATAGATATTGTATTGTATTTCAGGAACCAATAGAGAAGTTATCGGTGAAAGTGGAAGAGTACAGTGAGATGAGAAAAGAGAAGTTGAACAGAGTGCGCCTGGTTGAGCAAGAGAAACAGAAGTTGGAGCAGCCGATGAGGGAGGCCGTCGAGCAGGTGAACCTGACCAACACCACTCTGAGGACCAGGAATATGCTTCTACAGAAATACATGTTAGTACTCTTAGTACAATACCGTTCGTTCAAGTACAAGCTTTTGAAGCTCACCCTAGATCCCAGCTGCTGAGCGTGCGGAGCGGGAGGGACCCTACGCAGTCCATCCGTCCGTCTGTTCTAACTTTAAAGGGCTGCATCTTTGTAGCCGGTTGGAACAAGAGAGATCCCAAGAAATACTATCAACTAGTTAGCTTATTACAAACAACGTATTTTTGTTAACGGAATGCGTGGTACAGATTCTAAATAAAAATATTCGCAATTTCCACAACCCGAACAACTACGTGATAGAGTAGCGTGATAGCAAAACTTGCGCGTGATAGCGTTATCATGCGCCTTTTCTCTCGCTATGTTACGCGCCAAGTGAAAGAGAGATAACGTGCCACTTTGCTTAATCGCGCTGCAATATCTCCCACGAAACATGTCTATTAACTTTTCCAAGATCTTCCTTGCAAGATTTATAGAGGTATCTTTATTTTCAGTCACGAAACGAATAAAATAATAGAAGGCAAAACGAAAGAAATGGACGAGCTCAAAGAAAACCTCGCTAAGATCGATGAAAAACTGAACACAATAAAAGAGGAGCTGCAAGAAAAAACTTCTGTACTCAAAACTGGTACTCAGTAAGTAGTTTTTTACTCGCACTTTTCTTCCTTTGGGAGTTCAACTTTTGGAACAACGAACGTTGCTAAAATGAAAAAATAGTCGACATTTTGCGAATTCAACATTTCAAGAAGCATCTGGCTTCTTCTTGAATGTCGAGTCGGCCTAGATCGAACCATCGTCTTGTGCACGGCTAGAATGGTGGCGGCTTTCTTGTCACTTTGTCATGAGTGAAATGCAGCATTTCCTATGTCCAGCTGTGGACGTCCATCGGCTGAGATGATGATGATGGCTGTACCAATGACATTTTTAGAATTGATGTACTGGCTTTTCGGTAAAGGAATAAATCGTGAAACCTGCATGCTTCAATTTCGAGGCAAGTATTGTACCCACTGCAGGCGTGGGGGACTGATGCCTATAAACCCTCGTTGAGGGTAGGCCTGTGTCCTACAGTGGGACGTATATAGGCTGTGATGATGACTGTACCCACTGTACATTATAAGTGGCGACGGGGTCATTACCCGTAAAAAATTCAGTACTAGTGAAACGTGGATGTTTTGAGTTTTCAGAAATCGTGAGACACTCTTTATTTTCTCCGAAGAAGTCAGAGATGCTCGCGATTCGTGAGCAAATGCTATGCTATAATATTCAAAACGCTGTCCACAGAAAATACGATAAACTACAGAAGCAGAAAGAAGAATTAGCAGAGAAACTGCAGTCGTGTAAAAAGAAGACTGTCACGGTGATAGCTGATACCACACAGAACAACAAGAAGAGGAAGAATCTGGAACAGTTGCTCGAACAGGAGAAGGGGAAACTCATTGATTTGGAGTTGGTAAGCAATTAATAATCTTAGAGGCTCTCTCTGGCGTAATAAAGTGAGGAAATACCCTACAAAGCTTTTAAGGAGCTATTCACGGTCCAACTTAATATGCTGTCAGTTTTTAAGGG
The DNA here is from genome assembly GCA_963693445.1 of Agonopterix heracliana. NCBI lineage: Eukaryota > Metazoa > Arthropoda > Insecta > Lepidoptera > Depressariidae > Agonopterix > Agonopterix heracliana. The sequence continues at coordinate 8,537,655 of OY856332.1, forward strand.
GATGATCAGACCATCAAACTAAACAACGTTCTCGATGGGACCAACATCGATCTCGCAAAAAATCTGCTGTCGCATACATTTGGCTCGAGTAGGTTTGCAGTTTTGTATGGAGGGGCTGTTTTTTTTTTCTAGCGATTTCGATGTTGGTGCCATAGAGAAAGTTGTTCAGTTAAATGGTCTGATGGTCCTCAAAAGTGACAGCATATTAAGAAGGACCCTATATAGCCGTGCTGGTCCAGTGGCGAGTAACCTTGCCTGCCGTGCAGGAGGCGATGGTTCGATCCCCGCCCACGACGACTCGTACCAATGAGTTTTTCGGAAATCATGTACGATTTGTAACACCACTGGCTTTTCGGTGAAGGAAAACATTGTGAGGAAACCTGCATGCTTAAATTTCGAGGCATGTATTGTACCCACTGTCCATTATAAGTGGCGAAGGGCTCAACCCCCGTCACACTGGACAGAGTTTCGGTAGTACTGGTGAAACGTGGATGTTCTGAAGTTTCAGAATATCTCTGACTAACCCCCTCTGGGAATATAGTCGTGAGCATATGCTATGCTATGCTATATGCTTCTGAGCACACAAAATGATCATGTCGTGCACAACACCCATCTCCACTGGCCGGATAGGATTTTCCCCTGGGCGCCGTTCAAATCGTCGCCATTATGCCACTTTTCACAGGTGGCTGATTACAAGTTGGCTACTAATTTGCCTCGACTAATCCACACTGGGTCCATAGTCTAGTATGTTCCACTTCCTCTTAGTTCGACTAAGTAAAATTATATTTGTATCCTTGTTAAACTGACAGCGATATTTTTGTTTCAGATTCCCGATAAAAATAAAAGGGAGATAGAGGACTGTGAGAAACTGTTAGTGAAACACAAGGAACATAAGAAACAGGCCGAAGAAGAACTTCAGACGGTTATGGCGGGAGTCAGGTAATGTATAGCTCATCCTTTCATCTTGTTAGTCGTCCGTAAAGCCAATAGTATTCCCTAAGGGGTAGTCAAAAGTGTTCGCAAGTTTTATATGTCCCTATTAATTCCCACTGCATTCAGGAATAGCAGATTTCGATGTTGGCCGTAGTGAAAGTTGTTCAGTTTGATGGTTTGTAGAACTCCCTTGAATATGTAACGCATTTAAATGTATAATTTAAATTTTTCATCAGATCAAAAACGCAAGGTCTTCAAGAAACAAAAGACAAACTTCAAGCCAAGCTGATGGATCTGAAGAAGATAGTGGACGAAGCGACTAAGGACTACAAGCTGGCCGAGTCCGAACTCAAGATATACTTGAGTACCGAGACTAAGGAAAGCGAAAAGTTGCAGAAGATGAAGGAGGCCTACGAAAAAGCCGAGTCTGATTTCGAGGAGAAAAGGAAGTAAGTTAATTTGCTGCTAAACACAAAACTTACGAAATATTCGAACATAACATTAAAAGTAGTCAAACTTGAAAACTGGGAAAAAATCTCAGGTTATCCAGCTCTTTCTACACTATTATAAAACTAACAAAATTATGTATTTACATTGAAGATGACGCGTGGCCAGAGCATGCCTAGGACAGAGATGGTTGGAAGATTGAAGGGGAGGCCTTTGCCCAGCAGTGGGATGAAATAGGCTAGAAAAAAAAAAAAAAAAAATTGAAGATATTTAAAAAAATTGTTACTATAATTCGCTCGCTCGTTGACGTAGTGGAGCTTCGGTATTGGAAACGATCACCGAAGTTAAGCAACGTCAGGTCCGGTCAGTCTTTGGATGGGTGACCGTTTAGTGGTATTTCATCTCGAGCGTTTCCGTGTTTCGGAAGGCACGTTAAGCCGTTGGTCTCGGATAGTTCCGTCAGATGGCGTTGTAACTATTCGTTAAGCCAGGTCAGAGGCCTATTGAGGCGACTTAAAAATTCTCTGACAGCAAGGTGACCACTACCTTGCCTCCACCAACACGCACTGGGCCCGCGTGGTGGAGTACGGCCGACTCCCTCTCACCCTTATTCGTGAGCGGAGGCCTTTGCCCTGCAGTGGGATTCTATAGGCTATACTTACTTAGTTTTACTATAGTTATGTTGTTTAAGCCTCGTACAACACGTGACGCTCAACATGTTCGGCAACGTTGCAAAACAACGCGCGACGTTGCTTCTTTTGCAAAGAGAAGAAACTTTGAAAGAAGCAACGTCGCGCGTTTTACAACGTTGCCGAACATGTTGCGCGCCAATTATTGCCTAGTGGCTTTAGTGTGTTCCTGACGCCAAATAACCGGTTTTTGGATTGTTATCTATCTGTGTGTTCAAAAATTACTGGGCTGATTTTTATATTATAATAAAATTGTTAGTGCTTTTGATAAAGAATTCATTTGTGATCAAAGAAGTTGCATCCTATCCTATAGTTATGTCATTAAGGCCAGGTTATCCAAATGCAAGCGTCTCTTTCTTGCAAGCATAAGTTTGCAATTAGCCATCCCGCTCCAATTGAAAGCAGGATCGCAAAAAAACGTGTTTTTCATAAATATCTTTGCTCATGGGTGTTTCTAAGCTCAAAATTCTACGGAGTTCACTAGAAATATTTAATGTAGGTATTTAGTAAAAGAATTAAAAGTTAAATATCAGCAGTTTAATCATAGTATTGTATTTTTTTCTATTCTTGGTGTGCAAATAAAGAATATTTATCTTATCTTATCTTATCTTATTGAAAAAACATAACAAAAAGGGGTAACTTTGGGATTTTTTTCTATCTATTAAACTTAATCTAATCGTGTAATTGAGAACCGTCGCCTATCAGCCAGATCCTTAAAATAAGACATAATCGGTTTTCAGACTTTAAAACACACTTTCGTTCGTGTTCAAAAAACGGCCTCGACCGGATAACAGCGTCTTGATGTAGCATTCGCGTATGCGTATTTATTTTGTTTCTCGTACCTTTGGTGCGAAAATGAACTTTATTGTTTTGTATACAGTTGCAGAAACGCTCATTAAAGTTATTCCTCAATTATATTTCTAGCTTTTACTACGTCAACAAGACAAAAAGTGACAGCAAGAGATTTAATAATTTAATTTAATGAGCGTTTCTGCAACTTAGTGTTAGTATTTTAGACATTTTTTTTTATTGTAATGCGTTTTATTAACAGCCAACAAGAAAGTCTAGAAACAACGGTGCCACAAAACGAAAAGCAATACAACGAACTGCAAGCTAAGTTACAAGCTTTGAAGAAGGAAGAGGCTTCCGTCTCAACCGAAACTAGGTCTTTGAGGTAAGAAATATAGTCTTCTTTCCTTTGGAACACTTTTGAGACATTTGCCTTTATGGAGGTTTAGCAAAGCAGAAAGCTCATATAAATCATTAAAGTGACTCTTATTCAAGCTACGAGCATATACCCCTATAGAGACGTAATACATGCGAATTTAAAAGAAAACAATTCTGTCAACTAGCTGCGGTGCGGGGGGGACGGAAATGCTCCGAAGTACTACGAAGTCTATTCGAAACAATGGCGGAAAACAAAGGCGTTGCGAAATATATAAGTGACAAGTCACTGATGAGTTGACAGAGTTGGGTCGCCTTATATTACGTCTCTATAGGGGTATGTACTCGTAGTATTCAAGCGTCAAACTTGGTGTGGTTATAGTGGAAATTCCACAGTTCCAACGAATCGTAAAAACCGGCCAAGTGTGAGTCGCGCTAAGGTTTCGCGGAGATACCACAATTTTTTTTGCTAATTTTGTATGGTGGTACGATTACCTTCCGTGCGCCAGTCCGACTCGCAGTTGCCGTTTATTTTTCTATTAATTATTTCGAATTTATTTAATTTTGGAGATAGCTAGCCCTTTATACATGTCTTTTCTATTTGTATCAATGTATCAGTGTCAATAAGGGTTGAACTACACTATGTAGCACCGCATCGCATTTTTCCGTCGCCCCATTCTTTTCTGTCATTCAGGAACGTCATTTGCTAGAGCATATAAGATGCGCGACAGGACGCCGCGTGCGATCGCGTTCCGTCTATCTTATATGATATAAGGAAAAATGCGATGCGGTGCTACGTGGTGTTGTTCAACCCTAAAGTTTTACAATAAATTAATTAACAGAGCGCAATTGGAAGAGTCCCGACAGGCCATGAGTGCGAACCGATCTCGCGGTAGAGTTCTCGACGCTCTCATGAAGGAAAAGAAGAACGGACGGCTGCCTGGCATCTTTGGCAGATTGGTAAGCGTTTTAATCTAAACTATTATAAAACTGGGCCTACAGACAAAGTATCTTTCGATTAGCTTTAACGACAATAGAAAACAAAAAAAATGTACGGGCTTGACGTATGGTGACGAATGCAAATGTCAAAATATTTCGATCGTCAATGTCAAATCCACACATTCCGCCAATAGAATGTCACTTTGTCTAGGGCCTCTGTAACAGAAATGTGTCTGTACATTGAAGATATTTACAAGAATTACGATCTGGTTTTTAGGTAAGTATCCCTGACTCCAAATCAACCTTTTTTTAGAATTTTCGTCCGACTGATGACAAAAACAACGTAACCGATAATTTATGCGGACGAAGTCGCGGGTAAACTCTTTTTTTTTTCGCGATTTAGATTTTCGCTCCACAGTGAAAGTTTGTTCAGTTTGATGGTCCGAAGCACTCCTTTAACCATCTGCTAGAACGTAAATCTTGACTGCGACCGATAAGGGATAAATACTTATTCATATAACCCCACCTCTCTGTAAACCTGTATTTCTTTCAGGGTGATCTCGGAGGCATAGACACAAAGTACGACGTAGCCATATCGACGTGCTGCGGCGCCCTCGACAACATAGTTTGCGACACCGTAGAAACAGCGCAGGCTTGCGTTGAACATCTGAAGAGGAACGATATAGGACGCGCTACCTTCATCGCCTTGGACAAGCAGGAACATTTGAAGCAGCATTACGCAAGGAAAGTTACTTAGTAAGTGTTAAAGCTCAATGTAAGTAATCAATTGACTCAGGTGCTCATCATCTCAGCCGATGGACGTCCACTGGCTGGACATAGGCCTCCCCCATGGATCGCCACCACGACCGGTCCTGCGCTGCCCTAATCCAACGGGTTCCCGCTGCCATCAACAGGTCGGTCTTCGAAAAATTCGACGACGTTATGGGGTAGAAGACTTGGACACAATATGGTTAAGCAGATCACAAAAGTTGATGTGGCGATGGGCATTTGGTCAGAAGGATAGACGGCCGGTGAACTAAGTCAGTGTGATCTTAAACTAGAACCCATTTTTATGGATCTAAACTAGAACTCATAAAATATATCTCTTCAGTCTCCAGAAAGGACCTTGGCCAGGCTTCTAAGATCGCTGACCCCTATAAAGATCATCATCATCAACTTATTAGCGGGGCACAGGCCTACCTTCGAGGAGGTTGTGTGGGCGTTAGTCCACCACGCGCGCCCAATGCGGATTGGTAGACTCATCAGAATTACTTCTCCAGCTTATGCATGTTTCCCCACTATGTAAATGTGGCCTTTAAGATTGCAGACATATGATCATATCTCTACGTGACACCGTTTAAAACTCACCAGGTGCCCTACACAAAGTGACATTCTATTGGCGTAGAAGCTAGTAGAAAATGACAGAATGTTTGGATTTGACATTGGCGATCGAAACATTTTGACATTTGCTTTCGTCAAGTCGTCAAGTCCATACATTATTATGTTTTCTACTGTCGTTAACGCTAATCGAAAGATACTTTGTCTATAGGCCCAGTTCAGAAAACGTGCTTGTCTTCGGCTTGGTTAAGGTGAACGACCATCGTGTGATCCCCGCGCTCTAGTTCCTCCTCGATCTACCTCGATCAGGCCTCTAAGATCACAGATATAATCATATCTCTGTAACTTAGCATAGCATATGCTCACGACAATATTCCTCGAGGGTAGTCAGAGATATTCTTGAACCTTTGAACATCCACGTTTCACTAGTACTACCGAAACTCTGTCCATCCAGAGTGACGGGGAGTGAGCCCGTCGCCATGCCACTTATAATGGACAGTAGAAACAATACATGCCTAGAAATTGAAGCATGCAGGTGTCCTGACTATGTTTTCCTTCACCGAAAAGCCAGTGGTGGCCATATCTCTCTGTAACACCTTTATAACTCTCTCCAGTCCAGAAAACGTCCCGCGTCTCTTCGACCTGGTGAAGGTGAAGGACGATCGAGTTCTCCCCGCGTTCTACTTCGCTCTCCGGGACACGCTGGTCGCTAAGGACCTCGACCAGGCTTCTAAGATAGCTTATGGAGCTACTAGATACCGCGTCGTGACTCTTAACGGAGACGTCATCGAGATTGCTGGTATGTTTTAGGTTTTTATAGTTTTTTATTAAATCAATATCAGAGAGATACTATATTAAAATTGATGCGTAAAAAATCTTATAAGTACACACGGCGACAGATCAAAGAAAAAAAGTCGGCGAGAAATGCAATTATCGATCTTGTGTCGATATAATTGTGTGCATCATATTAGACCCTCTTTCGTTATTTTTTATTTTTAAGCATTAGGAAAAGCAGTATTTTTTTTTTGTTTTTTGTTTTTTTTGGAGCATTAAATTTTATCACAAATGCACTTTTCTCATAAAATATGTAGTATTTCTAACGTGTTTTTGTGTGTGTCAAACTATTCCCTATTGGAATATAACCGTACTGTATACTAAAGTTCCATGTATTTGTCAGGTACAATGTCCGGTGGTGGTAGATCAACAATGCGAGGTCGAATGTCTAGCGCAGTGCAACAAGATACCAGCGAACAGGACCCGAGAGTCATACAGGCCAACGAGAACAGATTGGCTACTTTGGAGCAGAGGTAAGCAATATATTTGTCAACAAGATGCCAGCGAACAGGACTCTAGAGTCAAACAGCCCAACGAGAACAGATTGGCTACTTTGGAGCAGAGGTAAGCAATATATTTGTCAACAAGATACAAGCGAACAGGACTCTAGAGTCATACAGGCCAACGAGAACAGATTGGCAACCTTGGAGCAGAGGTAAGCAATATATTTGTCAGCAAGATAGCATCGAACAGGACTTTAGAGTCATACAGGCCAACGAGAATAGATTGGCTACTTTGGAGCAGAGGTTAGTAATATATTTGTCAACAAGATATAAGCGAACAAGACTCTAGAGTCATACGAGAAAAGATTGGCTACTTTGGAGCAGAGGGAAGCAATATATTTGTCAACAAGATACCAGCGAACAGGACCCGAGAGTCATACAGGCCAACGAGAACCGATTGGCAACCTTGGAGCAGAGGTAAGTAATATATTTGTCAGGTACAATGTCCGGTGATGGTAGATCAACAATGCGAGGTCGAATGTCTAGCGCAGTGCAACAAGATACCAGCGAACAGGACCCGAGAGTCATACAGGCCAACGAGAACCGATTGGCAACCTTGGAGCAGAGGTAAGTAATATATTTGTCAGGTACAATGTCCGGTGGTGGTAGATCAACAATGAGAGGACGGATGTCTTGCGCAGTGCAACAAGATACCAGCAAACAGGACCCCAGAGTCATACAGGCCAACGAGAACCGATTGGCAACCTTGGAGCAGAGGTAAGTAATATATTTGTCAGGTACAATGTCCGGTGGTGGTAGATCAACAATGAGAGGACGGATGTCTTGTGCAGTGCAACAAGATACCAGCGAACAGGACCCGAGAGTCCATCAAACTGAACAACTTTCTCTATGGGACCAACATTGAAATTGCAAAACCCTTATGCATACGTGAAATTAAATTATGTTATAATATCCTTCACTAGACTAACAGAACTGCGTGGAGAGCAAGTGAACCTAGAAGACTCAGTAGTATCGCTGCAGAGAAGCACTCGCGAAGGCAAGACCACCTTACACAAGCTGAACGTCGAACTGAGGAGTTTGACCGAGCAAGTGCCAGTTTTAAAGGTGAGCTTTTGTAAATACAAATACCTACTTACCGTAAAACCATACAACTATAGTCCTGGCGTGCAAGAAAATGGTCCAAGTTTTCTTACCGTGATAAATTGCTACACATAACGCCATGTGACAATTTTTAAAGCTCCTATTGTAGACAGTGATAAAGATAAACAGTAAAACTGTTTAGATGGCGTTATGTTTCAGATTTGGGTAACTGAGTGTGGACAGAAAATTGGACCATACTTGAACACTAGGACTATAGTTGTATGGTTTTACGGTATTGGTCTATTTCATTTCCTTTAATATGTTCGCTGCTAAGCTCAAAATCATGATCCTCGCGCAGTGTCAAAGTTGACCCCCCTCGTAGGTCGTTCGCACAGTCGTAACGCTGTAACAATAAATGTGGCTCTCGTCGTGGGTCACCTGCGCAGGCGTATGGTTTTCGGTGACTCGCGCGGTAGGTCATGAGCACACAGGCTAAATGCAAATGAACCTGTCTCGTTACGTGGGTTCTTTAGCACTGCGGCCCATTTGTCGCCGACCTACGACGTAGGTCGTCAGCAGCGGAAGTGTTAAGCAACGTAGATTTCATCATCATCAGCCTGTAATCGTCTCCTGCTGAACATAGGCCTACAAAGCGTGCCACAAAACTGAACAACTTTCTCAAGGGAACAATGGAAAATTTGCAAAAATATATTTCAACTTTTCATACAAACGTTTGAGGTAAGTCTAATTTTATTTTTGCTATGTTCCTATAGGTTTCTTAGGGAAAGGTGATCAGTATCATGGTTATAGTAGATTACACACCGAGGACAGGAAAGTAAGAAAGGCCTCACATCTCATGTAATCTACAACCATGTCAACAAACATGTGATCTGAGGCTTTCTTATTTACTGTCCGAGGTTAGTATACTATTTTTCTCCTCGACGGACGTGGAAAGCGACAACTTCGTTTAGCGCAGCGGGACGAGAATTGACGCTTTACGTCCGGAGGGGAGAAACAATCAGTAACCCCTTAACCCGTCCCGTGTCGAGGCTCTGCCAAACAAAAAACGCTCGCGTGTCGCTGTGTTTTATACAATGCAAATTTTTTTTACCACCTTTTAGAAACAAAATATGAAATTATGGCAATAAATTATATATCTACGTGAAGTAAATAAAATTTCCTATCATTCTTAATACATCTCACAATTGACATTATTTACATGCTTAAACAATAAAAAAAATATTCCGTGTTATTTGTTAATTACCTACCTTTCGAAAAAAACTGGAGTCCGCTTTCACGATGTTACCGTTTTACACATTGTTACACTTCACAACGCACAAAACCAATATGATAATCTAAAAGCTGACAATATTACGAGCTATTTATGAACAACACTTTGTTTAAAAACAATTGAATAACTTGGTAAACATTGAAAAAGTCCGACACAAAACACACGCGACTTCCGCCATCTTGGCTCCCGAATTCACTATGGTTCACTAGTTCTTCTTTGTTTGAGATGAAATTTGTTCCGTTTTTCACAGAATTGTATTCAAACGAACCAATGAAAACCAATAAAACTAATGAAAATATAAAAAGTATGGTGAGACGAAACGCCACGCCATAAATCGCAAGCCAATAGGAGCGGTGCTTACGGTACAGACGTCTGTTCCACAGACACTCTACGTATAGAAAAGTTGTGGTACAGACGTATGTTCCAAAGACATTTGAGGGGTTAAAGCAATGCCAGTTGCATTTACCCTAACATTTGAGATTTTCATTCAGTACCCACTTCCAATTGGTTTCAATCAATCATTTCAATCAAAATGTTTATTCAAAATAATATGACATCGATAGCTTTCTGACGTCATTTTTTACTCTACCACCGCGTCGGAAGGTGTTCCGTTGTAGCGAAGATGGGGCCAGAAACTTCGCTTCGCGATGCAACCCATTCTTGGATAAACGCATATATGCGGTCTAGTTGTAAAGTTCGCAAAACGCGCATGTGCGTCAGTGGGTAAGAATCTATTAAGCCAAATATAATTTTCTTATAATTTTCCATGTGAAATGTCAACAGAATCAAATAGAGCAACAGCAGCGAAGAGCGGCGTCGAGTAAAGTGGACGTAAGACAGAAGAACAAGCTGGAAGCCACACTGAAAGCGGCCGAGGAGAAACTGGACAAGGCTAGGCACGATGCTGGGGAGGTATGCTTCTACTCGTTTTACACTCGCTGTTAGGGTCTTGATAGGTTTTAGGACATGACCGGTTTTCATAATTTGTTTTACTTTATAATAAATAATCACACAAAGTTTGACGCTTAAAGTATTACCGTTTTTGAGATAGAGCTAAAATAAAAAAGCTTGTGTGAAGAACGCACCATCTTAGCCTTAGAATTCCGCATTTACATTTCGTGAAAATTTCAACCAACTACTTATTATGGTTCAAAAGATCCAGCCTTTTAAAGGTACAGCGGACAGACAGACAGTTTTTTGTTTGACAGACAGCGTAGGCTTAGTAATTGTGTCCAGTTGTCTTTAGGTACGGAATCCGACAAATTTACAAGTTTAACACTCAGTTGCAGAAACGCTCATTAAAGTCAATCCTCCATCCTCTTGCCAGCTTTTCTATTCTGTTTTTGTTTAATGGCGTTTCCTTGTTAGATTTCGCAAGTGTCAAGTGTTGAAGATATATTTATTACGGTAAGGTTGTACGGTAATAGGTCCTATTACCTCCTATTAAATAGGATATGGCGATCTCAAAGCCCCGTTTTTAAACAAAAACACACACTCGAAACCGCCATAAAACGGTGGAGCCACGTGGCCAATTAAGTCGCAAGCCGAACGCGTCCACTTGAGACCCCCTTAGCCACGCGACTCCTTTGCCAGCTTTTACTATGTCAACAAGACAAAAAGTGACAGCTAGAGATTTAATGGAGGATTAACTTTAATGAACGTTTCTGCAACTGAGTGTAAGAGCAGTAATCACTAGCAACGACATATTTTGAGACACACTTGTAACTACTTGTAGGTAGAAAAAGAAGTACACGGTGTAGACGCTCAGATCTCAGCGGTCGCCGGCGGCAAGGTGAAGGACTTACAGAAGGGTTGCGACGAACTTACCAAGAAGATCGACAAGGTCTCCACCGAGATCACCAAGCTGAGGGTCGCTATTAACACCAGCATAAGGTACAGTTTACTTTAACAGCAATGAAAGAAGTTCACGTCGTAGGCGCTCAGATCTCAGCGGTCGCCGGCGGCAAGGTGAAGGACCTACAGAAGGGTTGTGACGAACTTACCAAGAAGATCGACAAGGTCTCGACCGAGATCACCAAGCTGAGGGTCGCTATTAACACCAGCATAAGGTTCAGTTTACTTTGACTGTAATATCTGTAACATCTTATCTCATCTTGAACTAGAAGCAATACCTAACCTAGCTAGATTCCCAGCTCCTCGGGCGGCTTCGAAAAATCGAAATTCCTATACAACTTTCACCCCCGTTTTCACACCTTTGGGGGTTGAATTGCGAAAAACATCATGCCAAATAAGTTTGTAGTTTTAGAGAAATTGTATCGAGTGTGTAGATTCGTAAAGATTCTCAAGCAAATGTCATGCTGCTGCTATTATAAAATTGGTTCGAAATCTTGCCACGGCAAGCGCCGCGCTCAATTGACCTGTCCCCGCCACCCACTTAGCACATAGTTTCACGCATAGGATTATTTTGCAAGTTAACTTTAAAGAACGCTGAGAGATAGAGTGAGAAATTGTGTGATTAGAGATCGATTTAAATTAAAAGATGTTGTGACAAGAATAGAGAAAGGTATGCTTCGTTGGTTTGGTCATGTGGAGAGGATGAGTGATAACTGATAACAGATGTACGAAAGATATATATGGAGTGGAAGTGTCGGCAGAGGGCGCCCTCTTAGGAGGTATTCTGATCAAATCGGTTGCGTCCTACAAAAAGGGGAGGTGCGGAGTACTCGAAACCGACGGGTATGTATGAAGAGATGTATGGATGTGAATGAGGCAAAAGATATGCAAGGATCGTAGTAGTTGACGCGCCCTGGTCTCTGCCTACCACACTGGGAAAGAGACGTGACGCTATACAGGGAGAAATTGATATCATTAGCATCCTTTTAAACTAAGAGTCCACCCATCAAACTGAACAACTTTTACTATGGGAGCAAACCGATCGGAGCAAAAAAAATTGTTCCGATCGGTTTGCTTCCACAGTAAAAGTTGTTCAGTTTGAGGGGTAGACTCTTAGTTTAAAGGGATGCTAACGATATCAATTTCACCCTGTAGGTAGAGAACTTTAAAAACGTCAAAAGCCTTCATCTTCATAATCTTTGTTTAACAGAAACGCAAAGAAGTCCAAAGACAAAATAAACCAAATGGAGGCAGATTTGAAAGAAACGGAGAAGAATCTAGAGAATCTCGGCAACCAGAAGAAACAGCTCAGCTTGGAGAGTGCGCAGCTACAGAAAGAGATAGAAGAGGTAACATTAAGCAAGCAGCCCTTTAGCATTATATACTTTGCTTGCGTCAGGCCTGTGTCACTCCGCCTGTAGGTACCTACAGGCGGCGGCCATTGCGCAAGGGCCAATCTAGTAGGCTGCCGCAATAAACTCTTTCAATACGTATAACCACGTATAACTTATTATGAACCGTAGTCCAGTGAATTAAGGCCCATATTCCCTCAAAAAAATTTGGTAGGTATGTAAATGAACACGTGCTCGGCTGGAACGCGAGCTAAATTAAATCATATTGTTTATCAGATTGAGTACATATTTCTTTAAAACCATTGCGAAGTAAAGCTTCTGTAACGCTAGTTACTAGTTATTATTCTGTGCTTGCGTTGAAATAACATCGGAAATCAATTAACACAACTACTAGTCCTTCATTACTTCCTCTTTTTTTCCAATAGTACCCCAAAAACTGAAAATATTTTTTAAGTACAGGCAAATCTGCCCTCATCATTCTTCGCTTGCTTCACCTCTAACGGAACTAGAAAGTCATATTTTCCAACTTGACACTTCCAAGACAAAATTCTGTCACAGGTTACGCACTACATCCGATTGGAATCCGATCCGTCATAAAAGGTATGGAGAAATAAAAAAAAGTGAAAAAGAAATCCATACGTTTTTTGACGGATCGGTTTCGGATCAGATATAGTGCGCAACCGCTCTGACTATGTTTATCTGAAGGCGAGTAATAAAACTTTGTATTTATTTTTATAGCTAGAAGAACAAATTAGCGAAGGCACCGGTGAATTCTCCGGTCTCAAACAAGAAATATCGAAGCTGCAGAGCAAAGAGAATAAAATAAAAGCGGAGCGGCTGGAAGCTAACAACGCTGTCAACAAGATGGACAAGTCTATACAGGACTGTAGGAGCAAAACGCCGCTGTGGGAGAAAGAGGTGAGGTTCTTTGCACCTATACTCCATTCCAAACAAAACAAAATTATACAAGCCAGCCTTCAATCCTGTCAGTTTTTTATCGAACCGCTCTTCTAGGGGGGGCAGCTGCCCGCCCTGCCCGTACCTCGCTACGCCCATGCATGATACTGAACAACTTCCCCTCAAAAAACCAACTTTTCATGCAACAATTTCCGAATGATTGAATTTAGTACCTATGAAAAGTCCGTAAATTTTTTGCCTTTTTCCTATCTATAGGTTTCTTAGTGAAAGTTGTTCAGTATCAAGGATACATGCATAGCATATGCTCAAGACTATATTCCCCGGGGGTAGTCAGAGATATTCTGAAACCTCAGAAAATCCACGTTTCATCAGTAGTACCAAGACTTTGTCCAGTGTGACGGGGGGTGAGCCCGTCGCCACTTATAATGGACAGTGGTACAAATACATGCCTCGAAATTGAAGCATGCAGGTTTCCTCACGATGTTTTCCTTCATCGAAAAGCCAGTGGTGTTACAAATCGCACATAAATTCCGAAAAACTCATTGGTACGAGTCGGCCTGGACGGGGATCGAACCATCGCCTCCTGAACGGCAGGCAAGGTTACTCGCCACTGGACCACCACGGCTTCTACATCAAGGATACATCCCTTAAAATAATGCCACTGTTCACCCTAACACCCGGTAGATTTGTATTAAAAACGCGTTATAAAACCCAACAGCTGACAACGTTGAAACTAGAAGACCCCGGTCTCGAAGGTGTTCCAGGCGTGGAAACACCATCACCACTCGAGAAGCACACGACTGAAGAACTGGACGATACCTCCGTTGATGAACTGAGGAATAGATTGGCGGCGCAGAAGGCTAGGCTGGGAGACGCCAAGCCTAATATACAGGCTATACAGGTAATGCACAGGGTGTAAACTTAATAAATAAATATCTTGGACAGTGCCACACAAATTATCTCAGTCATAGTCACATTTAAAGTACCAGAAACTAGCCTGGACTTTATTATGATGACTAGACAACGATATAGGAATACATATATAGATACAAACATTCATGACTCTGGTACAAATATTCATATTCATCATACAAATATTTGTCCCTTACGGGATTCGAACCCGAACCCTCGGCACAGCAGGCAGGTTCATTACAAAAGAATGCTAAGGTAATATACAACATTGAATGCTCGCTCCGATGGGGCCGAATAGTTCTAGAGTGGTGACGGCGTACCGGAAAGCGGACCGTGGGTAGGGTAGGCAGTGAACCCCTATAAGGTGAACCGATGACCTGGTGAAGGCGGCGGGAACACATTGGATGAGGGCAGCTCAGGACCGGTCGTTGTGGCGATCTGCGGAGGAGGCCAATCCAGCCAGCAGTTGATGTCCATCACCTGAGATGATGATGAATGCGTGTTTGCACTTTTGTGTGTGCGTGCGACGTGCATGGATCCGTATGTATAAAGATTCTGATCACCAGGAAAGTTATTATCAATAACTTAACCAAACTAATAATACTAAAATGTTGAACCACTTCTCAATAAGTATTTGATAGGTTATCCTGGCAGATCGTCTGACATATCTTTCATACGGAATAAAAACGCATGCCACCCCCGAGAAAACGATTAAAATCGAGATATGCCTCCATCTTTATTATTCTACGTATGCCAGAAAGAGCGTGCATGACGTTTTACTCGTTTAAACGCTTTGTCGTGGCTGGCATGCTAGCTGTGCAGGAGCCTGTCAATACAATCAAGTCTACCATAACTATATCTTGTATAATACTGTGTTAAATACTTTAAGGGATGCTTCAGACCATCAAACATGACCATGAAATTTAAAAATCTGCTGTTTTATACAAAACTTCTAAATTGAACAACTTTCACTATGTGACCCATATGTGAAATCGCTAATATAAAATCGGCTGTTCCATAGAAAACATCAATGGCGACTCGACACAAATGTATGGAACAACTGATTTTATATCGCGTTTTCACTGTTTGTACAATTGTGAAAGTTGTTCAGTTTTATGGTCTGAAGCACCCGCCTAAGTGTGTAACGCATTTGAGTTATACATAGGGTGTTACAAAAAAGGGTGGTAAAGGGGCGGTTTCTATTATCAAACTGAACACCTTTGTGAAAGCACCTACATCCAATGTCTTCCAGATATTCTGAAACATCAGAACATCCACATCACACCAATAAAATCGACCATAATAAAATCAAACATTGCTTGCAGGATTACAAAGCTAAAGAAGATTTGTACATCAAGCGTGCCGCAGAATTAGACGATATAACGACCAAGAGGAACGAGATGCGAGCTCTCTACGATCAACTGAAGAAGAAGAGGACCACAGACTTCCTGTGCGGTGAGCAACTTTGATTTTTTATTCCTTTAAAGTACGAGTGAATAGGCTCCTTCCGTAAGAAAAACAATGAAAAAGTAGGTGCTGTAATCACTTTTCCATACAAATATTCGGATTTCGGGGGGGGGGGGATATGTGGGATTTACCCCCTTATGGATACGTGCCTGTATGAAGTCAAGAGCAAACCCAACTTTTATAAAAATATATATTAAAAAAACATTATTTCCGTTTGGTGACATGTGTAATTGTGTAATTACCCCCACACACAGAAAAAGCTTCATTCAATGCGAGTGGCATTACGATAGGTTCACTGCTACCACACAATATTAAACTAAAGGTCATGCCAAAAAAAATCTGCTGTTAAATACATTTGAGTCGAGGAGGCATTTCAAAGCTGGTATTGAAATGATAATAAATTGTCAATGTTGAATTGCAGGATTCAACACAATAACGTCTAAACTGAAGGAGATGTACCAGATGATAACATTAGGAGGTGACGCAGAGCTGGAACTGGTGGACTCTTTGGATCCTTTCACTGAGGGTATCATATTTAGGTGAGTCACATTTTACTTAGGTCTATGTTTTATATAGTAAAACTAACGGGAAAAAAATAACACCAGCGAAGTCTTACTGCCAGTAAGTTTGTTGGGAAGGAAATTCCCAGTAGTTCAACTGGTATGACTACTCGGTGAGACTACTGGGAACAGGCCGAACGATCGCAACCGAATTGTTACTCCGCCAAGCGTCCCACATCGAGGCTCGTTGAAAACATCCGAACTTTCACATTTATAATACACCCGACTTCGTCCGCACAAATTACCAGATTTAAGTAAAATCTCATCAAAATCGATTCAGAAGTTTTGGCGTGATGCTGTTTCAAACAAACATTTACAGTATTATAGAAGTAGGAAGTGGAATGTACCTACGTAATACCGGCTGTCCTCAAACGGTGAAGGAAAACATCGTGAGGAAACCTGCTTACGCTAAAGAAGAAATTCCGATGCGTATATGTAGTCTACCAATCCGCAGTGGGCACGCGTGGTGGACTAACGCCCATACACCCTCCCTGAGGGTAGGCCTGTGCCCTGCAGTTCGCAGCCTATATACGTCCATATAGGCTGCGATGAAGATGAGGAAGTGTAATTATTTTATTTTTCTCCCCTCCGGACGGAAAGCGTCAATTTTCGTCCCGCTGTGCTAAACAAAGTTACCGCTTTCCACCTCTGTCGAGGAGAAAAATAGTATACTAACCTCGGGCAGTAAATAAGAAAGCCTCTGATCACATGTCTGTTGATGATTACATGAGATAATGAGACCTTTCTTACTTTCCTGCCCTCGGTGTGTAATCTAATATAGTGTCCAAAGAAAGAATATTTATGTTATGTTCAAGTCCGTATTCTATTCAATTTCCAGTGTCCGGCCACCAAATAAATCGTGGAAGAACATATCAAATCTATCGGGAGGAGAGAAGACCCTGTCGTCTTTGGCGCTTGTGTTCGCGTTACATTACTACAAACCAACTCCTCTATACGTTATGGACGAAATAGACGCCGCGTTGGACTTCAAAAACGTTTCCATTGTCGCTAATTATATTAAGGTATGTACTGCAATGTTTTACATTCTGGTTTTGATGACATGGCTAAAGCTGACTATTGAGGTGGCTTGAAAATACTGTGGCCACAAAAGTCATCCTGCTCTGGGCCTAAGTAACTCACAGATTACCCCCAATAGATACCGCATGATGAAAATTTCGTACAGGCCCGAAGTCACCATTTTTGGCGGTAGGTGCGGGTAAGAAAAAAAATCGGCTGTTTCATACTAAACTGCAATGCCTACTCGGCTCAAATGCAACAGCAGTTTTTTTTGGCTCGATCGGTTTGCTCCCATAGTGAAAATTGTTCAGTTGGATGGTCTGAAGTCTGAACCAACCCTGAAAATTTATCGACTCATTTCAATTTCACTCTGTAGAAGCGGAACTATTGTTAAACCAACACAAGACGGTAGGCATATCTTGACATTTAACGCCGGAGTTTTGTTTCTGTAGTGTACTATTATTATCAATTCATATGCCGCTGGGTAAAAATCCTATTCTAGCACTGTCTGTGCAGACGCAACCTTATTACAATCGCTGAAGGTATCTTTTTCATTGCAGGAAAGAACAAAGAATGCGCAGTTCATCATAATCTCTCTCCGCTACAACATGTTTGAGGTGTCGAACCGTCTCGTCGGCATATACAAAACGGAGGATTGCACCAAATCTGTTACTATTGAAAACAAACTGCCCGAACAAAACGTTGAAAGAGATATTATCGTTAATTAACCTTTAGTTTTAAGAATTTGTGCCTTGAATTTAAGCAGTTATAAATTATAATCTTCGTTCACCAATATGTCACTAGCACGGACCTGAAAAAAGACGGACGTAATGTGACACTAAAAAGATATGATGCATGCAAGGTCCTACATTTGTTCTACAAGGGACCTACACTCGCACAGATGCACTAGCTCTAGGCGCAGGTCCTACAACCCGTCACCATTATGTAACGCGTACAAACACAAAAGAAATGGGTGCTTCACTCGTGATTAGACGAGATTACGTCCGTCTTTTTTTCAAGTCCGTGTCACTAGTAAAAAAAAAGGCGGGCGATAGACACCGTGGTGTTTCGTTTTGCTAATTTAAAGCCTCGTATCCACTAGGCAATATTTGGGCGACATGTTGTGTAACATGGTGCCCGCCAACATGTTGAAAGTTAGCGCGGAAAAAAGAGACGTTGAAAGAAGCAACGTCGCGCGTTGTTTTGCAACGTTGCCGAACATGTTGAGCGTCATGTGTTGCGCGTCAATTGTTGCCTAGTGTACACGAGGCTTTAGGACATTAGGTTTAAATTCTTTGAAATAAAATATAAAAATTAATCTTTTGTTTTTTAATTGTACCGTCTTAAGTGAAACTCGATATACAGATAAAAAAGTGTCTAAATTACAAAATAAATAAATTAAAAATAAAACATACGCATAGTCATTTCTCATGAAATATGCATTTCTGTTTGGAATCAAAACAACTTGGCATACAATTATCACATCGATTTAGAGCAAGTTAAATAATAATATTAAACATTTAAGCGATATCATAATTAATAACAATGAAATGCAAACATGTGCAAATTAAAGAGCACTTAAAAGGTGCTGGTTTGGGCTCGAATCTAACTGAGCTTGAACTTAGAGAACCAAGTAGGTACTATTTTTTATTCATATAATAAGTGAATGAAACCATGTCTGGGACATTCATAACTAGCCAATGCCAATTAAGTGGTATCTCGGGCTCATTGTCATTGGTCGATATCATTATGCGAGGTCTCCCCGCAGGCGGGCTAACGACCAATAAAAATCAACAAGCCGATACAGTGGTCATTACGCCACTAGTTACGCCACCTACGGGCATTCTTCGCATGCTGTATATCGACCTATCACCTATCTGGACCGACGACCGAATTCAGTCCCAGTACGATGTAAATAGCGCATGGCGGGCAGATTGGGGCCTTTTTGACCATCCGCATGCAAGCCTCGTGCGAGACCCGACTGTCAAACCGGCTGGTTTTGAAAAGGACCGTAAGACCTGGGTTAAGCTTAACCGGGTCAGAACCAACCACGGAAGGACTAACTATCACCTCCACAAGTGGGGTTTGAGGGAGTGTCCAACCTGCGACTGCGGGGCACCTGACCAGACCCTCTCCCATGTGGTAAACGAGTGCACTCTGCGCCGGTGGAATCGAAGAAGACAAAAATGCCATACGATATGATGATGATGTATATCGACCAATGAAATTAGTCGGGCTTTTTAAAGAGTGCGGGTCGAATTCCAATCACAGCACCATTGCCATCTTATAACAGAACTAGATGCACAATAAACGGTCGTTCCCTATAGATAAGTGAAAACGGTCTCATAGCATGCGTTACAGAAATCTCTCGCACCCCGAATGCGAGAACGACCAATGAAAATGAGCCCTTAGCATATTAAGTTTAAATATAAAACGAAATTATCGTGAAAAAGCTGCGAAAGAAACCATTTCCTCGCTTTTTAACGTCGATTTGACGAGGGTCGGTCAGTTGTCGGGTTTTGAGTTAAGGCATAGAATAACTAATACTCGTTAAGGTTAAATTCGGCATCTAGATCAGTCACAGGATCATAATTATGGAATAATAAAAAGGCTGAGTTAAAATGTCGACAACTAGACCCTTTTTGCGTAGAAGCCGCCCACATATAATCCAATACTCTTATACAATAATATTTGTACACATTATATAGGGTCCTTCTTAATATGCTGACACTTTTTTAAGGGTATGATCAGACCGTCAAACTGAACAACTTTCTCTGACTGGCACCAAGATCAGTCGCGGAAAAAAGTTCCATACGAAACTGCAAACGTACTCGAGCCAAATGTATGGGACAGCTGTTTTTTTTTCGCGATTTCGATGTTGGTTCCATACAGAAAGTTGTTCAGTTTGACGGTCTGGTCAGCATTATGGAGAAGGACCCTATTATTGTTAAGTAGAATATTATTATCTTGTGTACGATCACAAAGCGAGCTTTGCGACTTTCGTGTCTCGAGTGAATGAAATATTAACTTTAACATTAAAGATATACATTCATATACTTTTTATATAAACACATCTTCAATACAATACGTTAGCGAATGAACGGGAAACCTTCCTATCTACAGAATCGATATAGTAAATACGATTCTGTCGCTCTGGAACGTCATTTGCTAGAGCGAGAAAGATATCGCGATAAGAGATCGAAGTATCGACGATGCTGCCGCGGGCAACAGCACTCACGCTATCTTTCTCGCTCTAGCGAATGACGTCCCTGAGAGACAGAAAAGAATAGAGAATGAAGAAATGTGATTCTGTGCTGGCTGACAGATTGTGCTTCGGTTTAGTCAGTTTTTGGATGGGTGACCGTCTCGAAGGCCACCATCCTTCGAAATTCACGCTAAGTATTTCCCGGATAATTTAAATTGGATTGCAATGTCATTAGGATCAAACTTATCATAGCATATGCTCACGACTATATTTCCCGAGGGGGTAGTAAGAGATATTCTAAAACCTCAGAACATACACGTTTCACCAGTAGTACCGAAACTCTGTCCAGTGTGACGGGGGTTGAGCCCTTCGCCACTTATAATGGACAGTGGTTACATGGATGCCTCGAAATTGAAGCATGCAGGTTTCCTCACGACGTCTTCACGAACATTGATTGAACTTGGATATTTTAAATTAACACGATGCGATCGGGCCCTATGTGCCCTGCAGTGGGTAGTTTGTAGGTAAACGCGATGATGATTTTATAACACGACGAAAAAACTACTTTTTATGCATATTGGCTGCGTTAGTTTTAAAGTTTGTACGAAAAGTCAATAAAAAAGTCATATTATAGGAAAATTTAATAATTATCAAATCTTTGCAAGCGGTATCTGCCTACCCCATGGAAAAATCCGTGATGGTCTTTGATCCATTCGGTACAAAAGGTTTTCAAGTTTCACGTTCATTTTTAACATATTGCATAATAACATCCTCATTTCTTTCCCATAGACTTTATTAACAGCATATTCTGCTAAAAAACGATTACCCTTCCACAGTCGGGTAAACATATTCATAATCACCCACAGACAATTAAGCCATAAAAGACGCCGCTTTCAACAACTGCTTCCGTTGTGCCTGAACCAGGGCCGGATTTAAGCATAGGCTCCATAGGCTCTCGCCTAGGGGCCCGCGCCACAAGGGGGCCCGCGCCACATGGAAAAAAAAAGAAAAGAGAAAAAAAAAAAAAAACATTTGAAGAAATCACAACGTATAATTTTTCGATATCTACGTACCATTGTTTTTTTTTTGAAGTTTCACTATTTTTGTTATTGTTACTCGAAGTTCAGTTCAACTCCCGAAGAAATTGTAAAGACTATGCAAAAAATGCACAATAAGCAAGAAATTTAACCCAAAAAATGCTAAACTTAATTTCAGAGCTTTAGCTCATTTAGTAAGACAATTTTATATTAATTTAAATACTTAATCAATATTTGGTAGGTAATTAAGATTGTTTTAAATTTTAATTTCCATAATTTATTCATTAAATTAAATCATTAATATCATTATACAAAAATTTAAGATAAAAATAAATCATTTAGCACTTAAGTAAAATTTTATTAAATCATTGTTCATAAAATTCATAAAAATGTTGTTGCATAGCATATGCTCACGACTATATTCCCCGAGGGGGTAGTCAGAGATATTCTGAAACCTCAGAACATCCACGTTTCACCAGTAGTACCGTAACTCTGTCCAGTGTGACGGGGGGTGAGCCCGTCGCCACTTATAATGGACAGTGGGTACAATACACGCCTCGAAATTGAAGCATGCAGGTTTCCTCACGATGTTTTCCTTCACCGAAAAGCCAGTGGTGTAACAAATCGTACATAAATTCTGAAAAACTCATTGGTACGAGTCGGCTTGGACGGGGATCGAACCATCGCCTCCTGCACGGCAGGCAAGGTTACTCGCCACTGGACCACCACGGCTTGATATTGTTGTTGATGATTGTTGATATTAATATTTGTTGTTAATAAATGTTGTTGATATTAATATTTCTAGTGATGCCTGTTTTTAAAACCGTACTGCAATACAATGCATTGAATAATATATTTTTATGAAAATCGTAATAAATAGGTAATATTGAACAGACAGCACGGCAATTTTTTGGATTTTTCCTTAAAATACGGTAATTTCGGATTTTAAAAACGGCAACTCAAAATCTGCCTGGAACCACACTACTGGTCCGCGGTCCGAGTAGTGAATGTGTGTGTGGAACGAAAATGTGCAACAGCTATTTTTTACGACACCCGGAATATAATTCATAAATCTGGTCTAAACCAATTGTTTTCGAAAAATAAACATATCATCGTATAGTCGAGGTTACTATTTGTGAAATAATATTATTGGATCCACCAATATTCAGTTATTCAGTAACAGTAAGTATTTACACGAATTAGGTACATTGGAAAATGGACTCGCCCATTGAAGTAAACATTTTGATTCGCCCACGCGGCCGCGTCCCGCCGCCACTGCCCGCTGCCACGAGCACTCACACATACAAGGATTCGAACGAAAACGAAAAACCAACCACCATCCGTCGCATCGTCGTCGGTCGCGCCACGCAAGTAGCATGTGCGCTCTACAACTAAGCGCTTTTGTCGCTTGAACGCTGCATTTAGTTTGAAGATTTTGACCTTTTCTTTTTGTTTTCATTTATTTTGGAAATTTGTTTTATTACTAACTGCAAATTGAAGTATGTCTACTAATGAATTGCAATTAAATGATATGATTTGAATTTGAATCATATCTACGAGTAAATCTACCATAATATTACATTTTGGTGTTTGGACCTTTTTTGTTTTGTTTTTTCATTTTTGAATTTCTTTTTATTACTACAATTATAGCATGTCTAGGGGCCGTCAGCTCAAAGCGGTTAAAATTTTTAACAAAGATAAAATGAACTTGGCAATCGATATTTGAAAAAGGCTTGGTACTAAATGTAGCAGAATTTAATGTGCAATGCAATTCAATTTCACTTAAAGCTGCAAATAACATAAGTGTAGGCTTATGAATAACCGCTTTGCCCGAGGGGGTGCCTAATGCGGTTACATGCTTTGCCCAAAATAAAACGGTGACCGGCTCATATTATATTATGTTTTTTAGGATAATCAGGAAAATGATTATTTGGTAACAGTTTGTC
Organism: Agonopterix heracliana; assembly: GCA_963693445.1. Classification (NCBI taxonomy): domain Eukaryota; kingdom Metazoa; phylum Arthropoda; class Insecta; order Lepidoptera; family Depressariidae; genus Agonopterix; species Agonopterix heracliana. The sequence continues at coordinate 8,561,102 of OY856332.1, forward strand.
CATGTGTCATAGAGTGAAATATCATAACATGATATAAACAGGTAGGTAATATTTATTTCAAAAATCGACTTAACATCATTTTAACTGAAAACGAAACGTGTAATACATTTTATATTAAAAATTTATTAAATTAACTTCAACAAACAAAATATTTTCTTCCTAGGCAAACTAAGCCAAAAAACTATTTTCAGCTCTGCATCCGCACACGCGATGCCATGACTGCCGGCCAACTGCCTGGAAGGGGGCAGGGTAGCCTATTCTCCTGCTTAACAAGACCAATTTAAAATTGCCGCGTTACTTGGCCTAACCGCTTTGCCGCTTTGAGCTGACCTACTAACGCTAAAAGTCCAAGACTGACAAAATGAAATCTGCATGCTTTAATAAATTATTAAATTTTATAGCTATTAAAAGATATGATTTGAATCACATCAATCATATTTTGGCGGGTTTTCAGTACAACAAAAGTCCAATACTAACACAATGAAATCTGCATGCCTTAATAGATAACTAAATATTATAGCTATTAACTATTAAGTGATTTGAATCACATCAATCATATTTTGGCGCGTTTTCAGTACAACATAATGGACCGCCATAAAATACAAACTAATCGACATAAAAAGAAAGAGATGTTTCAAAGCGGCAGTGCAAAAAGAAAGATTTCAAAAGAAAGAGAGAAAAAGAATGAAGAAGTTCTTGCTAAATCACGTCGTCTGACCGACTATATGGTAATAAAATGTAAACCAGATTCATCGGATAGTTCTGATACTCTTAAAAGCAGCGTAGCCCTAGATACCGACACACCTTCAACTTCCACCGCTAACTCTAGCCAGCCCAAACACTTCGAAGACAACGAAATTGTAAGTTATGGCAATAAAAGCTCTCAGTAAGAAATTAGATTTGTGATGATCCATAGGATTTGTTAATCAAAAGACTTCTGGAATGAGATTCAAAATTCGCTCTCCTAGTTATTTATATTAGATAATTTTACTTTCAGGTTACAGGAAATCCAGCAGAGATTTCAAAAGAAACTAACGGATCTATTGATTTAGGACATTTAGATCTAAATCCTGAACCTGTTTCCGTTAATAATATTTGCTTGGAAAATGACATTGGAAAATGGCCGGACGTTTTAACCTTAAGCGATATTGACTGCTGCATCAAAATGGATACCGCAAAACTTCAGAACTGTGACAGTTATTTATTCGATAGCAAGTCTTTCAAACAATGTGATACAGGTAAAGGTTCTGAGAAAGGTTATATAAGAAAGTGTAAAACGAGTTATTTTGTGCGAAAAAGCCGAAACGGCGAGGTCATCAAACGTTTGTGGTTATGCTTTTCTCCCAGCAATGGTTGTGTGTACTGCTATGCATGCAAACTTTTTTCAACAACACGCTCACAGTTTACACATGGTGGATTTTGTGATTGGAAAAATGCTATATCACGTTTGATTGAACATGAAACCTCCAAAAACCATTTGAATGCAGTGATTGATTATTCAGGGCGCTCTAAAACAATTGGCCGTATCGATCAAGAGCTTACTCAACAAGCAGAAGATTTAGCTAAGTACTGGCGAGAAGTTGTCAAGAGGTTAATAAGTGTGATAGTTTTCATCAGTGAAAGAGGCTTGGCATTCAGAGGTGAAAATGAAAGTCTTGGGTCACCAAACAATGGTAATTATCTGGGAATTTTGGAGCTTGTAGCGGAGTACGATGAGTTTTTGAAGAATCATATAAAAACACATGGTAACCGAGGAAGTGGCCATACTAACTATCTGTCATCAACAATTTGTGAAGAAGTTGTGCAAATAATTGGCAAACAAGTTTTCGATGAAATTATCTCTCGTATCAAGGAATCAAAATACTTCTCCATATCTCTAGACTCAACACCAGATGAAGGCCATGTCGATCAGCTTACTTTGATTTTTAGATACTTAGAACTAACCAGGGACACAAAGCTAAAGATATGTTGAAAGGCTTGCAAACTTTTTTGAAAGATAATGACTTGGACATAAAGAATTGCCGTGGCCAGTCTTACGACAACGCATCTTCCATGAGCGGAAAGTACAATGGCCTTCAAGCGTTGGTAATGGAAGAAAATAATTTGGCCGTTTGGATACCTTGCGCTGGACACTCACTCAATCTTGTTGTGCAAGCTGCAGCCGGTTGCTGTCTGAGTGCTGTTAGCTTTTTCGATTTTTTGGAAGAACTTTTTGTCTATTTTACCGCTTCTACTCACAGGTATGAGATTCTTACTGACTGCCTGAATAAACAAGAAACTGGTAATCGTGTACTTGTGCCAAAAAGGACAACAACAACACGGTGGTCATGCCGAGCTGATGCTACGAAAGCGCTTTTGCGAGGATATAACGAGATTAAAGATGCTCTTGCTGAAATATCAGACGACGAAGAACAAACAGCTAAATCACGAATCACTGCCCTGAGTCTGTACAACAAAATGCTCAAAAAAGAAACAGGGCTGTATACAGTATTTTGGGATGATATTTTGGGTCAAGTAAATAAAACCAGTGAAACTCTACAAAACCCAAGATTGGATGTAAACACAGCTGCCTTAACACTGACATCGCTGAAAAGCTTCATAGAAAGTAAACGAGACAGCTTCGAATACTATGAAGAAAAAGCAATCGAGCTTACTAATTGCACAGAATATGAATGCGAAACAAAGCGAAAACGCAAAACCAATGTACGTTTAACTCCTTTGGACTGTGCGCAAGCTCCTGAAGCTGAATTGAAACCATCGGATAAATTTCGAACCCAAAGTTTCATACCCGTAATAGACCAACTTGAGAGTGAACTAAGAAAGAGGCTTGAGGCCTACAAACTTATCCATGAACGTTTCGGGTTCCTCAACAAATTAGACACACTGTGTGACGAAGAAATATTAGCGACAAGTAGAAAATTGTTAGAGATATACTACAATGACTTGGATACAAATTTAGGCAACGAGGTAATACAGTTTAAAAGTTTTTACATGCAGTTTCAACCAGACTATGAAAAATGTAAGAAAGTTATGAGCAAAGAAAGATGGATGTACAAACTTTTGTTTGATTATCATGTCAAAGGTTGCTTCCCTAATGTGGAAGTTGCATTAAGAATGTACCTTTCTCTCATGATAACCAACAGTTCAGCAGAAAGGTCATTCTCTAAACTGAAGCTGATAAAAAACCGACTTCGGACGTCCATGACGGAAGACAGGCTGAACTTTTTGGCTTTACTGAGCATCGAAAATGATGTTTTGAGACAAATTAACCACGACGACGTTATCAGGCACTTCATTGAAATGAAAATTAGACGGAAACCAATTTATAGCAATTAGATATATATTTACTACCAGCTTTTCGGCCGCGGCTTCACTCGCATTACCTTCGCATCCCGTGGGAACTACTATATCGACCGGAATAAAATAGAGCCTATGTAGAGTATTTACCCGCGCGCGCGCGGTTTGACCAGCGTGGAATTGATTATATTTGTATTATAGGTATATGTGCAATTTTGTTTATAATTATGTCATATGTGTAAATTGTTTATCCCGTAGGAACGACTTACTCTCTTTCCCAGTATTAGAAGCATCCTAACCTAACATACCAAATTGGAAATTGTTAAGATATACTATACGATTGTTAAAAGTGACACTGTTATATGTTTCAATGTGTCTGTCTATAGTCTATATAAATAGTCTTTAGTTGCGAATGAGTCGGCGTCGTTTTTCACGTGTTAGCGTTTTTAATTATATTTTAAATGTATGAGAATAAATTTATGAAAACTTAAAAGGTTTCTTCATTCATTACCCATCCTACTGTGCAACACAAAAAATATATATAACGTGGTTTTAAATTTATTTTAGGATTGGATAGAAAAAAAGCTAACATAATCGTATTCTTTACCTATAAGGTAAGTAATGTTTACAACTGTAACAAACGAAAATCTGGAGTAGACCCTCGGCCACCGTTTTTGCCTTGGAGTACTACCAGAGGGGCCCGCACCACAAGATGAGCCTAGGGGCCCATAGGTCCTAAATCCGGCCCTGGCCTGAACACCTTCACGAGAGAGGATTGAAATAATACCTGGCCTGTGAAATACAAAAATACCACTGAAGAACCATTGACACGAACAGTACCGTGAGATAATCAAAAGGTGGAGGATATTTGCAGGTCCTTGAATGTGAAAAGATTATTTTCACATGACATAATGTATTATTAGGGTGAGGCCGCGGATTTGTGCACATTACCATGACCTCAAAATTAACCGATGTTTTTCTTAAAAACTTGCAAACATAGAGGTTTTGTATATTTTTGTATCGAATTATATTGTTATTATCCAGTATGGCCAAAGGTCAAAATTTCAAAATTGTGGCATGCAGTCGAGTAAATGGATTTTTTTCCATAAAAAATGGAGAAAATTTAAGTAAAACCGCCGTGTCATTTTTACCGAGTGCACTTCGAAGATAATTTTTAAAAAACCTGTGTTAGTTACTATTCAATTATTAATTCCTATGGAATAAGCATATAAATCATCGAACTTTAAGTAATGCTATAAGTAAAATAAAGGCTATTTAATAAGTAAATTTAATATTTTAATATTTTTTTACAAAATCATGTTATTGCGTTACTTCTATTGCGTTACCAATATTCACCACAGTTTGTTAGTCACGTTATGTAGATTTATATTCTTTTGAATGGCAATACCAAACGCAATCTATTTCTATGAAAGTTAGCATAATAGGTGCCATAATGAATGAGATATCGTGACATACTTGTGGTGAAGTCAAATGGTCACGGTTTTTTTTATCATGTTTTTGGACTTTTTGCAAGGTAAAATTGAGATTTCAGCAAATATTTTTACTGCGCATTATTCTTGAAAGGGTGGGAAGTCTTGTAGTGCCTATCTTGTTAGAAAATGTAGCATAATTGTTGAGTAACGAGTGTTTATTGTTGCGTTACTCCTACAGTTGCGTTACGTTGCGTTACTGTTGCGGGACCGGTGGCGCAATTACTGCGTTACTTCTACTGCGTTACCAAAAAAAGGGTAGTGGTTCACTAGTTTCAGATTTCGGATTAAAGTTCCATGCATTAAGTGTTTTATTATTTTTTTATTTTTATATTTTGTTCAATTTATCTACCCCTTAGAAAAAAATATCTTCAATATACCTTTACTACCTGTTTAAAAAAAATTACTTTAGTTTAACAGGCTCAGGAGTGCAATTCTCTAAGCGCAAATATCGGTTGTAACATCGGTGAGCTGTCAATTCGGTATGCACTGTGTGAAACTTAATATGAAAACTTCGACGATCTGAAGGATGTTACCTTAGAGAATTCCAGTCCAGTATACAACAACATATATTGCGTTACTATTGCGTTACCGTGGCGCAAATTGTTGCGCTATTTTTGCGTCACTGTCGCGCAAACTGTTGCGTCACTACTGCGTCATTTGTGCCGAAATCCGCGGCCTCGCCCATTAACATGCCCGTCCTACCGTCCTAGTATTTTAAGTGTAAAGGTGCGTCCACATCTGACGAACGCGCCGCGAATGCGCAGCGAATGAGCCGCTCGCGATCTGCGCGGTTGCATTTTATGCTCGTGGGTCGCTATTGCGCAGCTCGCGCGTCGTTCGCGGCGCGTTCGTCAGATGTGGATGCACCCTAAGACTAACCTATCGCGTTAGGGTGCGTCAACATCTGACGTACGCGCCGCGAATGCGCAGCTGGTGAGCCGTTCGCGAGCGGATCTCGAATGGCGTGCGAGATGCACAGTAGCGACGTACGAGCATACAATGCAACCGAAAGCTGCGCATTCGCGGCGCGTTCGCCAGATGTAGAAGCACGTATGGTTCTAAAACTACGGAACTCATAACTGGCATAGCGAATGCCCCACCGCAAGACAGTTCAGCTAAAGAACAACTGGGACGAACATTTATGTCGCATGCATTCGAAAGAATAGACGACATCACCACAGACTGGGTTCCCCAGGATGGTCGCCGGCGTCGAGGCAGACCCAGAAAAATTTGATTGCTTTCTTTGAGAATTGATCAGTAAGTATGGTAGGTATTGTGTGCACAATAGAGGATTGGAAAGTAAAAGGGGATCCAATGCCCAACAGTGGGACACTGACCAATACTCGTAGCATGTTACACGTGATACGGCTGCATCATGTCTTTTGTCTCGTTCGTGAGCAAATAGAAAGAGAGCGAAGTTGTTATAGCTCTGTATCACGGTGTCATGCTACCCACGCAGGCAGCGTAAAAATTCAGGTGTGCATAAAAGCATGGCAACCTCTGCTATGTGGCGGCGTCTTTGTGACTTAATTATCCGTGTCACGAAACAATTCAAACTTCCTGCACCAAAACCATTACCTCTGGCTTCAAAAACACGTCCCTATTGGGGCTATTATTTATTTCTTCTATGACGGAAGAGTGCCAAGCGAAAGTGAGCACTGTTGCCGGTACTAATCTCAGGTCAATAAGGGTCTTATTGGCGTCTTCGTCGACGAGTAGCTTGTGGCCTGTTGGCATGTTTAGGACGAAGGGCAGGCCGCTGTGTTCGAGGTTTTCTTGAACGAACTCGTGGATTTCGTTGTAGCGTTCGTAGACTGAGAAGGTGCCCTGTTGATGAGTAAAATAACTTTAGTCTATGAAGAAATAGAGTTGAATTTTCCTCCATTGACAGAATAGAGAAGGCCGTGGGCCAACTGTTGTAAGTTGGATGTATGCAGGGTGTAAGGGACAGCCAGGCAAATACTGAAACGGTGAATTCAGACCATCAAACTGAACAACTTTCACTATAGAGCCAATCTTCGGAAACGCGAAAACAAATCAGCTATTCCATACAAAAATTACCAGATATACCAGAGAGACCAGACCAGAATCCTCTCCAGAATCAAATTTAAGAAACAGCCGTTTTTTTCGCGTTTCCTGAGGTTTGCCCCGAAAAAGAATTTCATACAAAGAATTCTAAAATTCGATTCTTTCGCCTCCTTGGCTCGAACTTCACTCTAAAACTACATTCTAAAATTCGGCTCGTTCACCGCGGATAAATATGCGTCCTCCTTTAACCGCTCGCATACCGGCTTAAGATAATATCGGACGATATCGCGACCGCGGGACTTGAAGGGTTCATATGAACTATATTGAATAATTATTACCTGCAATAAAATGCCGTCCGGAAACCGTATTCTGATGATGGCGAATTTGTATTTACGCATTTCCCTAAGCTCATCCTTTTCTCTCATCGCCTTGGTGCGCAGCATTTGACTCTTTTCTATCACTTCGGCTCTGAAATAATTAATATTTATTGATGAGAAGAATAATTAAAGAAGCAATATTTTATAGTAGATTACACACCGAGGACAGGAAAGTAAGAAAGGTCTCAGATCTCATGTAATGTGATCGAGCTGCCCGAGGTTAGTTTACTATTTTTCTCATCGACAGAGGTGGAAAGCGGCAACTTGGTTTAGCGCAGCGGGACGACAATTGACGCTTTCCGTCCGGAGGGGAGAAAACATATTTTCTGTGGCCACAGTAGTGGTAATTTTCCGTCCAATAAGTTGCAATATTTAAAATAGAAGCCCTTTTACTGTATTGCATTTAAAAAAAGAAAGATATACAATTTATAACTAAGTTCTGGCCAATAGCCTTAATATTTTATTGAATAATAAAATCTAATCTGTTGTCTGACTTGTCTTAATTTAATCTGTTTAATAAAACAGACAATTATTGCTACATGTGAGCATTGCTACAACTACATTTTCTTCTCCCCTCCGGACGGAAAGCGTCAATTTTCCGCTGCGATGACGAAGTTGCCGCTTGCCACCTCCGTGAAGAAAAGTATATTTGTTAACATCTTCTCACCTAAGCTGTTGTTCCTTCTTCAAGTCCTCAGGTGACAGGGCGTAGAATGAGGGCGGCAGCTGCATCTTATTAGCAGCTTGTGAGGGCAGCAACACCTGTAGGTTCCTATCTAGTTCCAGTTGTATTGGCTCCGCCGAGCGTAGGGCGTCGATTAGCGACTGCAAAAGTTACGTTTTTGATGTTAATAAATAAATATCTTGACATTGTCACACAGATTATATTATCCTATTTAAAGTACCTAAATCTAGCATGGACTTGTAGAATGCTGACTTAGTAAATAATATATAGGGTCCTTCTTAATATGCTGACACTTTTTTAAGGGGATGATCAGACCATCAAACTGAACAACTTTCTCTATGGGATGAACAAAGAAATGAACTAATAGATACTCTACTTCCGAGAAATCACAGACCGATAAAAAAGGTATAGATATTGACAATCACATCGGAGACAGAATAACAAATATGATTTTCAACAATTTTGAAATCTATATACAGGATGTAAGCAGCCCTCCGCAAACTGAAACGGTGAATTCAGACTATCAAACTGAACAACTTTCACTATGGAGCCTACCTCAGGAAACGCGAAAAAAAATCAGCTGTCCCATACATTTGAGTCGCACGGCAGTTTTGTATGGGACAGCTGTTTTTTTTTTCCACGTTTCCTGAGGTAGGCTCCATAGTGAAAGTGGTTCAGTTTGATGGTCTGAGTTCACCGTTTCAGTTTGCGGAGGGCTGTCCCTTACACCCTGTATTTTTTTCGAATATCCGTGTTTTCTTGGAATCGGATCAAACGCAAAAGCGCTCTAATACAAATCGGAGATAAAACAAAACTGATAAATATAATAATTACCGTCAAACTCTCAACAGAAGGAACGTTCTCCTCATTGAACACCATATAATTTTCTTCCGAACCGTCCGTGTTCGTCAACTTGGTCTGATTGAAGCCCGCCGCCAGCAGTAACTCCATAGAACCTTCTATTGGCTGGACGCGTTCCGAAAACGCTCTGAAATAGATTATTAAATGTGAGATGCCCGTAGACTGCACAATATCAAGACAAGCTGAGCGCGTTTACTGCGAAGGATATGACAAAAATATATGAAAAATCATGCCTTTGTTTAATTTAGTTGCATGATATTGTAAAGCCTGACCAGAAATATATAAAACCTCGCCTTGTTGCGGAAAATCATTGGAACTAATTTTTGTACTTGGAACACTGACATTAAAGGTTATAGTCGATCGCAGCGCCCCCACACCAGGTTTTTTATATTTCTGGTCAGGCTTTAAGTAATTTCAACCGAGTCAATCGCTTATGCAGAAAGGGGAAACAACGTAGATTTTTCTCTCACTCACTCTGTGTAATTAGCGTAAACCTATCTCTTTTCGCGACTATTATTATTTTAAAGTCACTTCTATATTCTGATCTTTTTCTATGGCGATGCCATATTTATAAGAATGACATCGTACGAATGACGTATTGAATATTTAGCATAGCATATGCTCACGACTATATTCCCCGAGGGGGTGGTCAGAGATATTCTGAAACCTCGGAACATCCACGTTTCACCAGTAGTACCGAAACTCTGTCCAGTGTGACGGGGGGTGAGCTCGTCGCCACTTATAATGGACAGTGGGTACAATACATGCCTCGAAATTGAAGCCTGCAGGTTTCCTCACGATGTTTTCCTTCACCGAAAAGCCAGTGGTGATACAAATCGTACATAAATTCCGAAAAACTCATTGGTACGAGTCTGCCTGGACGGGGATCGAACCATCACCTCCTGGAAGGCAGGCACGTTTACTCGCCACTGGACCGCCACGGCTTTTTTCTATTCATTAAATTACGTGTTCCCGTTATCTTTTGAAAAAAAAATACTAATGTAAGCATTCATTCCAACCCTGAGCAGTCAACTTCCATTGCTGACTAGCTAAGCTTTACACTACAGAATAAGTGATTATCATACGAGTATGATATAGAACATACTGACACGAAAGAAGAAGAATACGTTGTTTTTACCTGTTAGACATCCTTATCTTTCGATATTTCTCTTCTTCTGGATAAGTTACAATATTTTCTAAATATTTGCACAAGGTTTCAACACAGGTGTCAATCTGTAAATCAGAGAATACAAAACTTGAGAATTAAAATACGAGGAGTGCCGGATGCACGATATTGCTTTGGAAATAATTGGGGAAACCTTGTCTAAAAGTTGTTGATAACCTATCCTGGTTTTGTATGGGTAAGCAGTGTAGCTTGTGTCTTGCCTCCAGGGCCTAACAGAGGTTTCCCCTTGAGGAATTCTTCTTAGTTGTAACCTCATGGGTGAAGGACGTGTACATCGTGGGCCGCTTGTGCCACCTCAGCTCTCCAGGCTCGATCTTGGGTCCGGTGTATGCTCTCCTGTAGTGTTGTCTCGTTAATTTCTTTGACCGCATCGGTCCATCTCGTAGGCATGCGCCCTCTTACTCTCTTTCCCTCAATACGGCCGGTGACCATTGAGTTTTATCAAGCTGTATGTCCAAAGAATTTAAGGACTCATTGCATACAGTACCTATATCAGGAATAGAGGTGGCCAAGTATTCGAAGGACAAAGTGTGTTCATCTTCACACGAGAAAGAAAAAGAATGGGTAAGTACATTCAATTCCAACACCTTTTCCTAACTCTGCTATAAGAGGGAAAAATGTGGCCTTGAATCTATAGAGTCTAAAGAATAGAAGCGAAAGTAGTTTTTGAGTATACCGTTAACTCTCTTTGCATATTTACAGAACAACAACATTCCTATAGCTGGAAAAACAATTTGCTACAACTATGATCAAAAGCTTGCTGTTGTTGTAAACATCACTAGCATATTTAGGCCTTCCAAATTACATGAAGTGTCAAGCCATGTACTCATGCAGTAGATTCTAAGTAGCCTTTTACCCATAAAATACAGTAAAAGTAACCTTAATCACTTCAAGTAAAGACTAAAAACATACCTTTTCCCTATTATTATTACAAGACTGTATAATGAGACAGGCAGTCAGTCCTCTCTCTTCCTCCAGCTGTTCGTACAAGAACGATTTAATGTTTCGCTTCCACTCGTCGCGCGGTAGGATATCATTGCTTATTAGAGGACATCTGTAAGAATTAACATCCAAATTAGCGTAGCGTGGCGCGGTGTGGCCTCCCTTAAACATTTAGTTTATAATGTTAGTAGTTTTAGTTTATGATTAGACGGAATATATCTTGACGTCTCGTCAAAAATATATTTTGACGACCCGGTTGGTGTAATGGTTACCACGCCGGACTGCCAAACCAGGGTCCTGGGTTCGAATCCCGGTTCGGTCATGGATGTTATATGTTCGTGCCGTTGTTGTATGGTTTCCATAATAAAAGCCTTTAGTGCTAGTTTGGGATCATTACAATGTATGTGCCTGTGAGCGTTATTTATTTATTTATTTTATTTATTAGAATCGTGGTTTGAGAGAGTTGATTCGATTTGACTATCAAACTAAATAACTTTTACTTTAATAGTCGAATCAAACTCTTCTGCCCCTTCTATGTGACTGTGGCCCCCTGATGTACACACGGCGACACATCATGTTACGCACCCTATACAGGGTAAATTTTATAACACTGCGAATAACTTCAGCATGCATTCTACTCATCAAACTGAACAACTTTCACTATGGAGCCAAATACGAAATCGCAAAAAAAACAGCTGTCACATACATTTGATTCGAATAGGTACTGCAGTTTTGTATGGGGACAGCAGATTTTTTTTTCGCAATTTCGAAGTTGGCTCCATAGTGAAAGTTGTTCAGTTTGATGAGTAGAATACATGCTGAAGTTATCCGCAGTGATATAAAATTTACCCTGTATAACCATAACTACACTACGTACAAAACTCAAAATAGTGCGGTAGAGAGCCTGCATTGACGCGGCTGCCGGCGCGGGCGCAGCGTGCTGTGAGACGAAACAACAACAACATACCGCACCCTCTCGCACAATTCGCAGCGTTCAACTTCTAATAGTTCAAAGTCAAAACTGGGTAACCTGACCTGTCGCCGTGTGTATAAACGTAGTACTCATCTAGGTAGACAGGTATTGACACCAGATGAGATATACTAACCATCCCGATCAAAAGCATATACGATTTCTGGCCACAGTAGAGATAAGTAGGGAACTCTAAAAATGGCGTTCACAAAGGACCAGCGATAGTCTAAGTGGCCAAGATGCAAGCCTGTCTAGCCCCCAAACCCCCAAATTATTTATTTGGGGGTTTGGGGCCTAGATAATAAACAACTTTTAAATACAACGCTAACATCGCGAATTAATATAAAACGGGTGGTTTTTAATTTAACAGTAAGAATCATTTTTAAGTTTGAGCGCAAATATTTCCAGATCAATAAAAACAAAATATAATTTCTTTGACGAAGCCTTTAGTGGATGTGAGTGATGTATTTACCAATGACGAAGCCTGTCGTGGATACGCTTTTTTTTTTTTTTTTTTTAAATAAATATACTCATTACATCAAATATAATGATTTTTTTTATATTTTGTCCGTGTTAAGCACGCAAAAGTGAAAGCATAGTACTTACTTGAAAAACACTCCGGAAACTGCAAAGTTCTTGGGCAAATCAAGCTCTTCCTCTCTCTTCTCTTTAACTTCTACATTCGACATGGATTTAGAACATGTCGCTTGTTCATTCTCCAACTCTTTTTTGACTTGGGCCTGAAAATAAATATCGTATTGTCAGATACATCATCACCATCATTAGACTGTCATTTTCCATTGCGGAACATAGACCTCCAAGGGGCGTTACAGAACTATCCTTGACCTTCATCCAGTCGTCCTGCCTCCATGGTGTAATGATTAAGAGCATTGGGCTCTTGACACGGAGGTTTTGGGTTCGATTCACGGGGGACACCTAGTGATATGTCACTTTTGCGTTTTTACCCAGTTGGTTAGGACATTGCAGGCTGAATCACCTGATTGTCTGAAAAGAAAGATGATTCCGTACTTCTTAGAGATTAGATTGTTTCAACTACTTATCAAATAAACTTTTTAAATTGTGTGTAACAAGATTCAACTCTATTCCCATGAAATTCTTACAAAATAGATAGTCCAAGTAGATCCCTGACTCCCTTCGTATGAAACCTGTTTGTACCTTTCGTTTCCTGTTTGTTTTCTCTCTGTATATTATGTTTTTTTGGTGTAAAATAAAGTATAATTAAATAAATAAATATCTTGGATCACACAAATTATCTAGTCACATTTAAAGTTCCAGAATCTAGACTGGACTTGTATTATGATAACTAGACAACGATATAGAATACATATATATAGATACAAACATCCATGACTCGGGTACAAAAAAATAGGTATAAAAACTTTTTAAGTAAAACGATTTTATTTGAATGAAAACTGCACTAAACGGTAAAAAATAATTTTCTACATTTTCGTATTATGTTGTACACTACCGTTAGCTGGAAATTTGTGAGTATAACCTATGTCAACCTATCTTCAAAATAGTTATGACGAATAAAGGTATTACAATAGGCATTCATATTTTAGATTAATAATTTGTTAATTAATTTTGATTATAAAATCGTGGGCGCTTGCTAGTAAAATATTAAACTTTCCTAAAAAATTTGCTTTCATCCGTAGGTAGTGCAGGTACAGGTCTTCATAGCTCGATGACATACAACAATGAAAACCACATCGATATCACCTTAGCCGTACTATTTACTTTCAAAATGTTTTGATGTATTTTTTTTTATTTTGTAAGATAAATAGTATGTAACATTTGAGTTACACCTATTACTATGCAAGCGCCCACGATTTTATAATCAAAATTAATTAACAAATTATTAATCTAAAATATGAATGCCTATTGTAATACCTTTATTCGTCATAACTATTTTGAAGATAGGTTGACATAGGTTATACTCACAAATTTCCAGCTAACGGTAGTGTACAACATAATACGAAAATGTAGAAAATTATTTTTTACCGTTTAGTGCAGTTTTCATTCAAATAAAATCGTTTTACTTAAAAAGTTTTTATACCTATTTTATTTTTTACTTTTTAGTTTCCCAGTCAAAGTAAAAACTGAAAACATTCATAGAAACGAATTAAATGAGATCGAATGCGAGTGATCTGCTACAATTAAATGAGACCCTTGACCACCTCCTGTCTCGATCATAAAGACGCTCAATCTTACCGAGACTAAAAAGTATTCATCGAAACAAATTAAATGATACCAAACACGAGTGTTCTGCTACAATTAGTTGTATAGACCCCTTAAAAACCTTCCATCTCCAACATTAGAAACTCAATCTTACCGGTACCTACCTACCGTAAAGTTCTCATACACTAATTATATGATACCAAACACGAGTGCTATGCTATAATACATCGAGGAGATTCCTTTACCACCCGCTGTATTCATCATCAAGACCCTCAATCTTACTGATACCACAAAGTTCTTATCGAAACAAATGAAACGAGATCAAACACAAATGCTTTATAGAGGAGATCTCCATCATCAGACCCTTCAGTCTGACCGGGACTAAAAAGTCCTTATCAAAACCAATTAAATGCGATCAAACACGAGTGTACTGCAACAATTTACTGAGGAGATCCCTTGAACACCTTTCGTCTCCATTATCAGACCTTCAATTTTACCGAGACTATAGAATCCTCATCCAAATCAATTAAATGTGATCCGTCACGACTGTTCTACTTCAATCAACTTACTGGTCCGGTAAGAAATCCCTTAACTTACTGGTCCCTCAATCTTACTGGTGCCACAAAGTTCTCATCGAGCAAATTAAATTATACCAAACACGAGTGCTCTGCTATAACCATCGCTTGACCACCTTCCGTCTCCATTATCAGACCCTCAATCTTAATGGTACCACAAAGTTTTCATCGCTACAATTGAAATGATATCTAACGAGATTGTATTGCTATTCTTAATCGAGGAGATCCCTTGACCACCTTCCGTCTCCAGCATCAGACCCTCAATCTTACTGGTACCTCAAAGATCTCATCGCTACGATTGAAATGAGACCAAACACGAGTGTATTGCTATAAGTCATCGACGAGATCCCTTGACCGCCTTCCGTCTCCATCATCAGACCCTCAATCTTGCCAGTACCATAAAGGTCTCATCAAAACAATTTATATAACACTAAACACGAGTGCTCTGCTATAAGAAATCGAGGAGATCTCTTGACCGCCTTCCGTCTCCATCATCAGATCACCTCCATGTTACCATAATATTGCATTGTCATCAGAACTATACGTCTGTGTAAAGTTTCAACTGAATCGGTTGACAGAAAGTGGGTGAAAATTCGATTACAAGAATCCATTGTTAGTTAGTTAGTTAGTTAGATAGATAGTTAGACCGGTTCGAAGTTAAATAAAATCGTTTAATATTCATATTCGTCATACAAATATTTGTCCCTACGGGAATTGATTGATTGATTGATTGATTGAAACCCAGGAGAAGAAATGGGGTGATATATACATACAGGGTCCTTCTTTATATGCTGATTTCGATGATGATCCCATAGAGAAAGTTGTTCAGTTGGATGGTCTGGTTATCCCCTTAAAATGTGTCAGCATTTAAGTTGGACCCTGTATGTAATTAAATCTATTGATCTTTTTTATATTTAACATGTTTATCTACTTACAGTTTGAGTTTAATTCTAAACACATTCATCTTGCATGACCATACATTTTGTTTTAGCATTTGTCATGCACTCAAAATATTTAAATGTATATTCATTCATTGTGAAACAACTATTATCACCAGCAAATAAACATTTTTAATAGCCCATCTTGGACATTTCACATGAATGTTATTGTCCATTAAAGAAATATTATACAGATCGTTAAGATCTTTATTTACAGCAATAAACCAACCTTTTCAACCAAAGGTTGGTTTATTGCTGTAAAAAACCAGAGCAAAAGCAAGATTACACACACAGACATACTAAATAAATGCATAAATAGCCATAAATCTCTTACAGAACAGTCTAAAAATGGCAATGCAATTTTAGATTTGTTCGAGGTGTAGCTGGATGTAGTTTTCGGTGCCTAAAAACAGCACCACATTGATTTTTCACATTGACCCAATAAGTTGGTAGAAAGCTAGTGGCGGAAATCAAGCAAGTGCATCGCTTACGATGCACCAATGACGGAGGCCTGATCCACCTAGCTAATTCAATTCAATTCAAATAATTTATTTCAGACAAGATGTCCATATAATGTATCAATCTAAACCTACCTAAGAATTTTTACAATGGAATATCACAAATGAATTACCTGTATAGCAGCCAGAGAAGTATTAAATGCTGGATTCTCTCGCTTCAGCTGTAACCTCGACAACGCTGCATCGGCTGCCACCTTACACTCCTCCGTCAACCCCGAACGCTTCACCTGCACATCCTTCCGTGAGAAGTTCGAACTTTGTGAACTACTCGCAGAGTCGCTCAACTTATGACCAGGCCCGGCCAATTTAAATTTAGCATCAACTTTCTTCTTCTGGAAAAACTTTTTGATCTTCTCCGCCATTGTTTTAGATGCGAGGTGTGTGTTCTTTAGGTAGTTTTAGCTTTGATACACTTTCTTTTAACTGTTTTATTGTTGCTGATGTCGCTGTGAAAGATAACATCAGATAAGTTTATCTTTGACATTGATGTAGGTAGTTACTTTGTGTTTGACTCAATGACTTTCTATACACATGGACTCACTACGTCATACAATAACAAAACCCAGAAATGGTCTATTGTCACATTTTTTTTATTTATAAATAATGGACTTCTTACTTGTGCGTTAGCACCGCATTTCCGCCAATATCAAGTGGTTTGAGGGAGTGTCTATCCAATCTCGAGGATTGTTTTTGAGTAAGAACAACTGAGAAGGATTGCGGAGCCTTGTGGCAGGCTGAAACGCGAACCGCGCGAACACCACGCGACAGTCAAGTGTTCGGGGCAAACCCTGCAAAGTGACTCTATTGTCACCTTATTGTACTTTGTGCCCTGCTATCTTACATTGCTGATGACATTTCAGTAATTTCACGTCTTTTCCAAATTAGGACGACAAGATTTTCCGATTCCTATTTTGCTTTGAGGCAAATTATGATTAACAAATATAATTTATTTATCAGAAAGATATACAATTCGACATATCTTGGATGTTACTAAAGATTTTCGAAGAATTAGTGAGAGTAACACTTAGTTGCAGAAACGCTCATTAAAGTTAATCCTCCATTAAATCTCATTCTGTAACTTTTTGTCTTGTTGACATAGTAAAAGCTGGCTAGTGATTAAATTTAGGAGGAGTTGCGTGGCTAAGGGGGTATCAAGTGGACGTCTGTTCGGCTTGCGATTTAATTGGCCACACTGCCATTTTATGGTGGTTTCGAGTGTGTGTTTTTGTTTAAAAATGGGGCTTTGAGATCTCTATATTCTACTACCGTACACTGCCTCCGTGGTGTAATGGTTAGAACATTGGGCTCTTGACACGGAGGTTGTGGGTTCGATTCCCACGGGGGGCACTTAGTGAAATGTCACTTTGTGCATTTTTCCCCAGTCTGACACCAGGGCTTTGCAGCCCACTCGATAAGAAGACTACCGTACAATACCTAATAAATATAATTTCAACACTTGAAAGTGGCGAAATCTAACAAGGAAACGCCATTAAACAAAAATAGAATAGAATAGAAGATTAACTTTAATGAGCATTTCTGCAACTGAGAGTAAGTGTTTCAAATCCGTTTCTGTAATTCAAAATAGCCTTAAAATTTCGTTACTATTTGGAATGGAGTATAGTAGACTGACAGTGTCCACGGTGTGATAGCGCACTGATACAAAGTCCTTGTTTATAGAATGTCATTGGTCATCAACTCAATTTTTTATTCAATATAATATCACATAGATAGCTTCGTTTTTTTTATTCTACCACTGCATTGGAAGGTGTTCCATTGTAGCGCTGCAATAAGCCACACAATCACACTATTGTGTAAAGACTTATCTTGTGGTATTTATTCAAGTGGTTTATACGAAAATACAATATGTACCTAGTCGGTCCATAAATAATGTCACAACTATAAAGGCCCATAAAATAAAAACTAAAATATTAAAAAAAAAAAAAGTTTATTTAATAAAAAGACTATTAAATTGAGCTATTGACTATTTTGATTGAGAAAGTGTGCTATAAGCCTCTTAAAAATTTGGAGAGTCTCAAGTCATAATGCCAAAAGCAGTGGCTGACATAGACATGAATATGGTATGTGTTGCTATCAATGACTGGCCGCGATGTTCGAGTGTATAAAAAATAGAGGTGCACATTTCGAATAATTTTTTTATAACGTATGGCTGAATTTAATAGTCTTTTAATTTAAATAAACTTTAAATAAAAAAATTTTTTGCCCTTTTTAGTTGAGACATTATTTATGGACCGACTAGGTATAATAAGCGTCAAAAAAAATTGGAACCAGTACTGGCTCCTAAACCCTAAACATATACATGCACACATACATAATTTGTATGGCACCTCACGCACACCAACCTATGAAACTTGGCCCCTTTTGTTTTATATGGTGAAACAGTGAGGCTCATTCTAGACACTTTACTTTAGAATACTTTATACACGACGTTATACGTTCTAGGTCTCCTGGGTATCTAGGTACATACCTAATACGGAACTATAGGTTCCAGGTATGTCCTAAGTATGTTTATGTATTGTTGTTTACAACCGCAAGGATAGGACCTTGAGAAAAGCAACAAAATGACTCACCCGGCTTCATAAATCGCTCCGTAATCCGTTTTCCGTAAACGCGCCACGAAATAAAAATCAATAAAAGAGTGAACAGAAGTATCAACGAAAATGTCTTCAGAAGCAGAAATTGGAACTCGTTGAAGTAAAATACCTCAGCTATTTCCTCGTAAACCGATAAATCACTAAAACTAATGAAGGATTTAGGCAAACTCTCTATTGGTAAAGATGACACGCACGAATCGAAAAAATGTCTCGCGAAAGCTAAAGTATCTCCGATTTGAAGATACAGAGCTTCGTAAAGGGTGGAATTGAAAACAGCGGTGTCGAATAAAGACATTACACGGTTAATTTTCGGTGTATAACAGGAAAAAGTTGAAAATAAAATAGCTCATGCTGAAAACCGAAACTGCAAAATCTATTGCTGTGAGCTGTCACTGTCACTCAGTGCTGCCACCTTAGTTTTGGTAATGGGAGCAGTTGAAGAAGCTAAAGGACGCTAGAAGATAAGGAAGAAGCTAGATAGAGCACAAGAAAAGACTTGCTGTAAAAAAAGGCTAAAAAAACACCTTTACTAATTATTTCAATTATGAATTATTTTTTTTAGTTTGAATCACAATAATTTTTTTTTTAATTAAACTGACTTTGAAAAAAAAAATTCACAAATCGCGAAGGTTCGATGTCATCGCGATTTTTTATTTAAGTTTTTGTAAGTAAAATTCAATTCAATTCAATTCAATAGGCATGACAAATTATAATAATATATGAAATAATTTTAATTGTAATCCTAGAGAGAGAGTTTTGCAGTGCCCAGGGCCCATGACACATTGTGTACCTACTGGTATAAATATTATGTACCTAACATTTTTAAACCCATGGTTGCAATAAATTATATGACTATGAGCTAGCCCCAAAAGGGCTAAGGTGGCAACACTGACTGTCACTTTGTTTTTTTTAAATGTCTTTAACGGCTCTGGATACTAGTTATTTTGAGCCATTCGTTATTTTTTCTTTATATTCTTTATTTTGATGATGGGATGATTAAAGATGAATCTGTGGTCGATTTCATAAGCCCAAAGTTTCATGAGACCAAAACTTATGTTCTGTTATCGTATTTATTTGAGATTCCTGTTTCGTCGGTCGCTTTAAGCAAATGTTTGGTACACAATCCGCACGAAATTATGTCACAAATGTCACTAAAACCAATTTTTTACGAATTTCAAATACAACGAAACACAGCAAGAGCAAATGGCGCCAAGAAAACCCCACTGTCACTGCGCTCTGTGATAGGCTGCCACCTGATAAAATCGATTGAGCGCTAAAACTGTGAAAAAAGTGCTAGATTCCATTATCGCAGGTCAAAAAAGCGCTAGATTCGGTGCTAAACTCTTATCACATAAACAGTCCTTCGAAGTTCTCTAAATAGTTCTATCAGCCTATAAGGCCTTTCCGAAACCCATTCACAAGTCAATTTAAGTCATTTAATTCGTGAATTAATGATATCACTACAAATTAGCGTTTGTACCTATTTCAATCTTCCGAACAATGCACACTATAAACTCTTAGGCCCAGATTCAGAGACGATTTTTTTAGTCTTAGTTCGAGCTAAGTAGGGTAGAAATGTATGGATTTTGACATACGGGAGTTCGAACTATGAAATCGTCTCTGAATCTCGGCCGTAGTTACTTACGTATTTTGACCACAATTTCTTATAAGTAAATTGAAGTATCAAAAAACACAAAATATAGCATATTGAAACACAAATATTAATGTTTGAACGTTAAAAAAGCGCTAGATTCTCCGCTAGGCGCTAAATTCTAAGATACGGTGCTAATGCTGGGTTTACATGCACGCCGTGCAGCCCGGCAAGCTTAGGCAATTCGCTGTACATCGACTCGTCTGCAAAGTGATTGTTACTACTTAATTTTATAGAAGCCGCAATGTACAGCGAATTGCCTAAGCTTGCCGGGCTGCACGGCACTGATCTAGCGCCGAAAGCACTAAGGTGGCAGCACTGCTGTTTTTTCTTTTTTTTTAATTCTTCCTTACGGAAAAGCAAAGGGATCTAGCCCATACAGCCCGGTCAAATGTGATTTTGCTTCTGGCCGAAGTATAGACTTAATCGCTAGAGTAATATGTCTATGGGCCGAAGCCAAGTCTTCAGTTACTCAAAGTCTAAATCGGATAAATTTCTTTAGGCCGAAGTCAAGTTTCCAGTTTTTCAATGTCTTTATTTTACACTTGCACTGCATAATAATTCCAATGTAAAGTCAATTTCTGACACATTCTAGCCTAACTTAACCTAACTCTAAACACAGTGCACAGTGTTCCATCCTCGCAGTTCATTGTTTTAGGGTTAGGTTAATTAAGTTAGAATGTGTCAGAAATATAAATGGGGCGCGCGGTGCGAGCGGTGCCCAGGCACTAGGGCGCAGACCCTGGAGGAGCGCAGAAATGACCAGCACTATGTTTTAGGTCAAGCAAACTACCTACAATATTTTTTATACTACCTTCTTTTTAATTTATTGCGAAATTTCGAGTTCGCTTTGCTCGCTCAATTTTTTTGTTTTGGTTCTGCACCTTGCTCGGCTCAGCTTACTATAAAAGAGTTATTCTGGGAAATTTAGAGGTCTTCAGTCGCTTCAGCTTGGAAATATCGTACACACGGCGACAGATCAACCTACCCATAGTTGAACACTATGTTCATGGACATAAGGTCCAACTATGGGTAGGTTGTATAAATTAGGCGACCGACGGGGCTCAATTTATGCGGTCCCTATGCTATTTGCTTAGTCACCTATCTTCCTATTTGAATTTAATCAAAGCTTTTTTCATTTCTATGGTTACTACCAGTACTACCTATTAAATTAGGTAGGTACCTACTCTGTTTATGATACTTTCGTATCTTCAAGTCTATCTCATTCGAAAACGAGAGCGCACTTTTAACACCAGCTAAATCCATTTAATTACAGAACTTAACCCAGGTGTAATGAATAGGCCTTCCATTCTCATGTCTCTTGTGAATAGACAGTCTGAAAGATACACGAGAGGGTGTGAAAAAAGGGGTGAAGATACAAAGGGGCTCCAGGTAGAAGTGTCTCGGAGTCGTTGGGATCTAAACAGGTTGAAAATGAGTGTTGAAAATTTAACAAGGTGTTTTTTTTCTGCCATGGTTTATTAAAACCAAAGGCAAAGAATTATCTTTCTGTAATACGTATGACACAGAATAGATATAATAGTTTAGGGTATAATATTAGGGTAAAAAGTTGCTTTAGTTTAAGGGGTATTTGTACCCACGATAGAGAACAACTCTCTAAGAAACCTAAGTAAGTACCTAAATAGCGAAAACATTTTGGGTCTTTCCATGCTAACGTTTGTATGAAAAGTTGATTTTTTTGCAAGTTTCCCTTTGGGAAAGTTATTCAGTATCATGGGTACATTTACCCTTACACCCTGTATAGGGAGGCTATAAACTTAAATACGTTACATACTTTAGAGGGTGCTCCAGGCGATCAATCTGAACAACTTACTCGTACACCGAAAGCGCGAAAAAACTGTTGTTCCAAAGAAAACGCCAATGGCGACTAGACCTAGCTAAATAGGTACATGATACAAATAAGGCCTATGCTTTAATAAAGCCTAATACACCTAAAACCCGAATAAATCAAGTTATGACTTGAATATTTCACTCATGCATACCTACAAGTCCTAGGTTGGAATAAATAATTTTAATAAGTAATTGTAATTCTAATAAGTAATTTTAGTATGGATAGTTCCAGAATTCTTTGGTTTCTATGAGAAAATATGTAGATTTTACTTAGTTTTTTACATTTGTCTTGACAATTATGTGATATTATGTTTTTCTTGCTTCATATATTTTTAAGCATATATATTTTCAAATAACTTCCATTTCGGAGATTTTTTAGGCGGAATGCTATAGGCCTTGTTAAATAGTGGTGATTTATTATGACCAATGGAAGAGGTTTACGATTTGTTACCTTGTGCCTATTTTTTCTTAAAAGTTATATTGTTTTGTCAAAATATCTTGTTAAACACAATATAATTATGGTTATTAACCATGTTTGTGTTTGTTTTAGTTTATATTTATTACGCGAGAAGGACTTGAAATAAGGTAGGCCTTATTTGTATCATGTACCTACCTTATTATGAAACAGCAGTTTTCTTATTTCGATGTTGGCTACGTAGTGAAAGTCGTTCATTTCGATGGTATCTATTTTGTCTAAGAGTGTAACGTATTTAAGTTTGTTTACACCTTGTATAGTTAGGTACATAACTACAGAATGGCCACTCCCTGCCCTTCTCTGACTTTATATACCGCTCCTCACCCCGCAATTTCTGGGGATACCTTAGGGGAGATCGATCGATCAATGAGAGTCGAGCAGTTGTCAATAAACTCAAGATTAAAATACAAATAAAAGGTTTTTTTCCATCTCGAAGGTATTCGAGCTCTGTCTCAAGCGCTCTCAAGAACAAAAGCGCCTCAAAACCTATTGATTTCGGCACTTGTCTTGAAGAACATTCAATTGTCATGTTTTCAAAGGACGACGGCGAAAATGATATCAGTTTTGTTTTTAGATATGTTTCTCCTCGGCCCACTCCATAATTAAATCTCTCTTCTGTAAACAGGAAGCACTTATGAAAAAAAACAAGGCTACGACATAATATTACCTATATTCTTACGAAAGCGCATTACAGAGTGTAGAGAATATTATGGATAGGTACCACTGTAGTAAAAATCTAACTCTCTTCTCTCGCTCTAAGTTTAATATCATATAAACCCGACACACAGCCAGCCTTATGTTTAATTCTTTAACCCTTAAACAGGCCTTGGCCACCATATTTAAATTCAATAATGAACCTTATTGTAAGTTTTTAGTAGGTACATTGTCAGTTACTTTTATGTGGTCGATAAATCGTACTATGCCTGTTTAAGGGTTAAAGGTGAGTCACATGTGACCCGCCATTAACCCCTTTGGGGTAATAGATAGTAACCAAGACCTGGCCCCCTGTAATTAAATCGTTGCCACGCCCATGATCGCAACCCTCATCCTCTTCCAAGCATTCCTGTCGACAAGCTGTAGAATGCATCAAAGTCTTCCCTCCAGCTCCAGCTCTTCTTAGATCGACCTAGACATCAATAAATTCATTCCATGAGCATTTGATAGACACACTAATTCCTCATACGGTCCTCTAACAGAATCATGTGCTAACGTAGGTAATTTTTCTCGGTCAGCGGGCTCGCCTAAGCTCGTGCAAGCGTGTGGAGGAAGCACACGAGAGGGATTTTTTTCGCAAACAACCCCCTTGAAAGTTTGAAATATTTATTATTTCTTTTGTAACACTTGTATATCACAGATAAGTTACTATGTCCTATGTATGGTACTAAAAAGATGGTAAGAACCCATTAAAATGTGTAACTTTAGATTAATTAACCCATTGAATGTCTTAGCTGTGCCAAAAAAAAAATCGCACTCACGTCGCTGTGATTGATGACATGAAATTTTTTTTTTATGGTACTAAAAAGATGGTAAGAACCCATTAAAATGTGTAACTTTAGATTAATTAACCCATTGAATGTCTTAGCTGTGCCAAAAAAAAAATCGCACTCACGTCGCTGTGATTGATGACATGAAATTTTTTTTTTACCAAATTAGAGAAAAAAATGTTTTTGAGGTTAGTATAGGAGCGGTCGTCTCCCGACTACACATGTGTCCAGCGGACGCGTTAGACAAAAAATCTCCCGGACACACGGTGTCCGGCTGACATTTGGCGGGTTAATAACCGTGTTACTCTCAATAACCTTTGACTATTATGAGGACTAGCCTTGCGGTTGAATTTCCCCTCTGCCACGGTATAAGAACAATTGAGCATAAGCATATGCTCACGACTATATTCCCCGAGTGGGTAGTCAGAATTATTCTGAAACCTTAGAACATCCACGTTTCACCAGTAGTACCGAAACGCTGTCCAGTGTGACGGGGGGTGAGCCCGTCGCCACTTGTAACGGACAGTGGGTACAATACATTCCTCGAACAATTATTGATCACATTCAATTTTATACCTTATCACTATACGAGACAGCCTATAATTGCGAAACAATAACTTATAACTTTAGAACGTTTGGGGTTCACACGAGACTATTTTTCATGATTTTTAACATTTAAAATTAGAATGTAAAGTTATGAGGAATAAAATCCATAGTTGCTGATTTCTTGTCACCTCGCCCCCGCAAAAAGTGGCAGAAATGTTTGTTAGTAGAATTACACGCGTAACTAGTCTACATATAAGTTAGTCAAAGTCAATAACTGTTCCTCGTTCCTATATACTCGTAGATTTTATTTAAGTAAGTACCTATTTACCTACTTCGGAAAGTCTGCCGGTGTAACCCAGGAGCATAATGCTCGAGCTATTGTTAAATCGTTTGGCAGCAACAGCATCTATTCTAGGTACCTACCTAAATCCAATTTTTATCATGTTCTCAAGATGTTAAATAAGCTGCAGGTGAGAAGATTAGATAAATAATATCTCTTATCAAATCATGATATGAAATGTACAAAACAAACTTGAGATCATCTATGTACTACAACAGTTTATCGCGAAACTACATACAAATTAAACCTAACTAATTAGTAATGTTTTAGTTAAGTGAGTGTGTGAAATTTTTATGAGATTTGACAACAAAACAGGTGAGGAAATAACTACGTATTTGCTTCTCAGTCTTACGAGTATATAAACTGTCATTTTGAGACTCGATGCGATCGTAAAGAATTATTTTTTTTCACCTCACAAGCTCGGAAAGATTCTGTTTATCATTCTTAATCTGAGTGCAAATGTGCATTTTATCCGCTAGCGTGGAAAGAGTTTTTGAAATTCGAATCTGTCTATTCAATATTTTTCTATACCGCCAGCCTATTGAAAATGCATTAATAACTATTTCATGTCACTGGTCAGCACGACAAAAAAAAACTTTTTAAAATGTTGTTCTCTTTAGCAATTCAATTTTTTTCCTCGCTGTTGTGAGGTGAAAAGTTGTGTGTTTCGCTCGCCTGCAAAGTTATTCTGCGCCTCGTACCTTTGAAACCTTCGCTATAAGCTCAGGTTTCAATACAAGTACTCGCGCCAAAAAACAACTTTGCAGCCTAGCATAACAAATAACTATTTAAAATGTTCTTTTAAGCAATGCACTTTTTTTCATCGCTGTTGTGAGGTGAAAAGTTGTGTGTTTCGCTCGGCTGCAAAGTTATTCTGCGTCTCGTAAAGAATAGTGTACTACGCCTCTCATTTCTCAATTTTGAAGCTAAACGTAAACTCTAAACGCCACGTTTCATTTCGTACCAACAACTCTGAACTCTAACTAGCCAAGAATAACAAGCACTAAAGTAAGGTTTATAAACGAATATTCAGTCCAGCTCATAAACTAGGCTTACAGGGTGTTTGGGAACTCTAGTTTGAGTTGGTACCATGTGTTAGTAACAGTACCTACTTATTGTCAAAATGTTCATCATTATACGAGTACCTACATTAAAGCTCGAAATTGTGAAGATTTAGCCGATTGAAAAACATTGATTATAAACCACGGACCTGAAAAAAAAGACGGACGTAATCTCGTCTAATCACAAGTGAAGCACCCATTTCTTTTATGGTGACGGATGTAGGACCTGCGCCTAGAGCTAGTGCATCTGTGTGAGTGTAGGTCCCATGTAGAACAAACGAAAATGTTGGACCTTGCATGCTTCACATCTTTTTAGTGTCACATTACGTCCGTCTTTTTTTCAGGTCCGTGTTATAAACATTAATTTTATTATAATTAAAAATTTTCATAATACTACAATATTACGCTTCGCCCAGTCCTGCTGTCACACAGGTATCAATCAAGCTTTACAAACTATAACTTTTACGACGCAGTTCCAAATGTCCTGTATATAAAGGGTGTAAGGGACAGCCCTCCACAGACAGAAACGGTGAATTCAGACCATCAAACTGACTTTCAGTATGGAGCCTACAGCCTACCTCAGGAATAGCGAAAAAAAAATCCGCTGTTTCATACAAAACTGCTGTACCAACCTGAGTCAAATGTCTGAAACAGCAGATTTTTTATAATTTTTTTAAGTAGGCAAGTTATTCAGTTTGATGGTCTGAGTTCACCGTTTCAGTTTGCGGAGGGCTGTCCCTTACACTCTGTATAAGGTTCTTTTTAAGGTGAAGATCAGACCAAACTGAACAACTTTGTCAACCAGGGTTGAATTTGAGAAAAAAATCTGCTGTTCAAAACATAATACAAAACTGCAATCCGACTCGACCGAAATATATGGGACGGCAGACATTTTTTCGCTATTTCGATGTTGGTTCCATGAGAAAGTTGTTCAGTTTAGTGATCAGGGGTGCGATTTTTGAATCTCATTCGGTGAGCTCAGCAGTTGAAAATGTCAAAATTACTATGGAGATAGTTACGCATCTTTCAACTGCTGATTTGACTTCCAAAAATCATAAATCAGGAGTACGATTTTTTAAAGTCAAATAAGCAGTAGAAAGATGCATGAGAACGCTTTTGTATGAGATTTAAAAACCGTTCAAACTCACCGATGACATTCAAAAATCGCATCCCTGATCATCTTTTTAAAAAATCGTCAGCATGTATTAAGTTGGACCCTGTATAGTGGTAAATGAATAAAGGGTGTAATTAAGGCGATTTTACGAGTTCACGCTAGATTTTATGCCACAAACTAGATAAACAATAACTCAAGCGTACTTAAGTCACCTTCCCATACTAAAACGTGAGCCTGCTAAAGCATGGGATTAGTTTAATAATAACATCTTTCGTCATCATAATCAGCCTTTAAACGTTCAGTGAGACCGCTTTAGGATGAAACAGGCTGTCATTCAACATTTTATACGGAAATGTTCGGTTTAGCAAATTTCTTTCTAGATTTTTTGTTCGTTAAAATCTACATTTTAGACGAAACGATCTCATGCACTAGATTGCTTTGCTTTGCATAGCAAACGGTTACTCAAAGGGTCGGATGCAGTTGAACGTAGTTTTTTGCTACCAGTACAAAGGTTTGAACCCCGATGTTACGCGGTCTGTACAAATTTGTAGACTCGGTACACTAATAATTCTATAGCGAGCACGGACTTGAAAAAAAGACGGACGTAATCCCGACTAATCACGAGTGAAGTACCCATTTCTTTTAAGTGACGGGTTGTAGCACCTGCGCCTAGAGATAGTGCATCTGTGTGAGTGTAAGTCCCTTGTAGAACAAAAGAAAATGTAGGACCTTGCATGCTTCACATCTTTTTAGTGTCACATTACGTCCGTCTTTTTTTCAGGTCCGTGTTAACGAGATACTATAACTGCTACCTATAGTCATCATCATCATCATCTCAGCCGATGGACGTCCACTGCTGGACATAGGCCTCCCCCAAGGATCGCCATAACGACCGGTTATTTTTGTCTAATATGAAATGTAGTAGAACTATTGAGAAGTAATGTTCCCACTAGTTCCACTATTCGGTGGTGCATTTAAAAGTAGAACTAGTGGGAAATAAAAGTCCCATTAGTTCTACGGTAGAACTGTTCAGTAGAACTACTGGGAATGAACGGATAGTATCTATTCATATAACCTAAGTATATGATATTAAGATGGACAAATATAGGGTCCTTCTTAATATGCCCGTTTTTTAAGGGGATGATCAGACAGTTTCAGACAGTTCAGTTTGATTGTATGATCATCCCCTTAAAAATGTGAAAAAATGTACTAGAATTTTGTAGTAGATAAGTATTTATCTACCTACTACAAATATGTCTGTGTGGGTTTGTAGCATTTTGATACTTTTTTCTCCGTGTAGAAGCGTAGAGTTTCGGTACTACTGGTGAAACGTGGATGTTCTGAGGTTTCAGAATATCTCTGACTGCCCCCTACGGGAATATAGTCGTGAGCATATGCTTATGCTATATGCTAGAAGCGTAGACTTCACGGAGGTATCGAGGCCGAAAGGTTTTTTTGTTTTGTAGTGGAACAGCTTTTGCAGTTCTTCAGTGTAGAATACTAGTCATCGAGTGTAGTAGTACAAAATTATCTTGATCTCATGGTCATAGTTTGATGGTCTGAACATCCCCTCAAAAAACTAAGTATAGGCCCCTGTATCGTATAAGTTTCAGTTTACTGCTTATTATAGTAGGTAAGTATTGGGTTGTGGTATTTCACAGGACGACCTACGAAATCTTATTTAAAAATAAATAGGCTTCACAAATAAATGAGAATAAATTGGAGTTCCGGAGCGAGCGAAGTAGACCTCAAAATTTTACATCTTCAAACAAAATCATGTTTGGACTAGGTCTTCGTTGGGCCTCTTTTTGCGTACTTGTGAACCACTGCGAACCGTACTTAATTAATGAACCACTGTGGTAGGTACTGAGTGTGGTATGAACTGGAATTTTTGTGGGCGAAAAACAAGCCAGCAAGACGAAACCTGCATGCTTCAATTTCGAGGCATGTACTTACCCACTGTCCATTATAAGTGGCGACGGGCTCACCCCCCGTCACACTGGACAGAGTTTCGCCTACTACTGGTGAAACGTGGATGTTCTGAGGTTTCAGACTATGTTTGACTACCCCCTCGGGGAATTTAGTCGTGAGCATAAACATGCATGCAAAAGCCACTAATCAAAAATCAATATTCATGAAACCCGAAATATACCGAACCTCGAGACTGATAGTAGCTATAGCAACGTATCTGTTCACCCTGAAGGGATTACGATGGGTGTTTCTGTTTATGTATGTACGATGTAGATTAAGCCCTCTAAATGCTACGTACAATAATATACTCGGGACTATAGACAGAGACGACGTAGGCGGCGTTCTGTCTAAGTGCACGATAAAATTATTGAAACGTACATACGAATCGTGTATATGGAGATGTCATATGAAGTAATTATTACCGTCTGCGAATTCAATTAAGAAGAAAAGGTCCCATGCATATGCCCTCATATTATGAGGGAAGTATTTATATAAAGACATCATCAATATCAGCCTATAAACGTTCCACTGCAGGAAACAATCTAGTCCCTATTCTCAAGGAAGGTATTGGGTGTCAACCCACCTACAATGCGGATTAGTAGACTTCACATCATCATAATCCGCAGGTTTCCTCACGATATTTTACTTTAACGTTGGAGAAGCGATCAGTGTTATGTAGGTATGTTATATGTAAAAATATACTGCCAATAATTATAATATTTCAGAGTTATCTTCAGTTTCTTTGCTTCAACTCACTTTCTGTACGATACCAAAATCGAAATCGCAAATAAATTCTCGATTTCGTCTTTAGTCCTATAGAGAAAGTTGTTTAGTTTGATGGTCATAGTTTGTAGTAGTCAAAGTGATCATAAGAAGGACCCTTAACAATCAAATTGTAAACTTGGCGTGGATGGACATTAAATAAAACAATTATAATTTCGGGCGTTTAGGACACAAATGACTAAGTAAGGTGCGCTGGGGTAAGTTCTGATGGTTTATAGCTTCACTCACGCATTCACAAGAAGTTGGCAATTTATTTTTTCCTCAAATTCTATACAGGGTGAAATCGATATCATTAGCATCCTTTTAAACTAAGAGTCTACCCATCAAACTGAACAACTTTTACTATGGGAGCAAATCAATCGGAGCAAAAAAAAAATCTGCTTCTTCTTATCGAGTGGGCTGCAAGCCCTGGTGTCAGAGTTTATTCAAACCGCCTTACGGCCTCTGACGTGGTTTTTATGTAACGACTACTACCACCAGAGATAGTAGCCGGGACCAACAGCTTAACGTGCCATCCGAAGCACGGAATCATCTTTCTTTTCAGACAATCAGGTGACTCAGCCTGCAATGTCCTAACCAACTGGGGAAAAACGCACAAAGTGATATTTCACTAGGTTCCCCCCGTGGGAATCGAACCCACGACCTCCGTGTCAAGAGCCCAATGCTCTTAACCATTAGACCACGGAGGCAGTAAAAAAATCTGCTGTCCCACACATTTGAGTCGTGTAGGCAGCGGCGGCGGGTGCAGTTTAGTATGGGACAGCTGATTTTTTTTGATCCAATTGGTTTGCTCCCATTGTAAAAGTTGTTCAGTTTGGTGGGTAGACTCTTAGTTTAAAATAAATAAATAATAAATAAATATCTTGGACAGTGTCACACAAATTTATCTAGTCACATTTAAAGTTCCAGAATCTAGCCTGGACTTGTATTATGATAACTAGACAACGATATAGAATACATATATGGATACAAACATCCATGACTCGGGTACAAATATTCATATTCGTCATACAAATATTTGTCCCTTACGGGATTCGAACCCGCGACCCCCGGCACAGCAGGCAGGTTCACTACAGACTGTGCTGTCAGGCCGCCGTAAAAGGATGCTAATGATATCAATTTCACCCGTAGAGTGTAAACAAATAATCACAGAATCGGTAGATATTTTCCGGTTTTTTTTTCGTTTTTTTTTATTTTCGGTGGTTTCCTGTTTGTTTTCTCTCTGTATATTATGTTTTTTTGGTGTAAAATAAAGTATAATTGATTGATTGATTGATTGATATTTCACATATACGTTCTTACCTCATTCACGATCTTACCCCAACGCACCTTACAAGAAAATGAAAAGGTAGCTAGTCTTGTGAATTTTTTGATCATACTTCGTCAAACCTTGTACGGTTTTAGCCTCTCCATATCATTCTACCTACGTCACATCACATATATACTTAGTGACACCAGAGACAATTTCATCTACAGACAGAATACTATATAGTATAGAATCTTAAATTATTAAGGAGATATTTGACGAAAGGATTGCGAGTTCAGTCTCGAACTGGGTTCGCGTGGGTTTAGATGGTCCTCTTAGAGTTCTTTACTCATAGTTCCGGCCATTACAGGCTAATTTACCAATAAAAATAAATAATACAGAGCGAGGAACGGTCAAAATAGCAGCGAAGCGGTCTCAGTTAAATTGCTTCCTTGCGAAGTGAGACTCCATTTTTGTGACGTACGTCGATTCTATTTTTAAAATTTGCCGCGAAAGTTTTCTAATAAGCCATAAAGTCAATGGCAATGGCCAGTGTTAGTCTAAAGCAGTGATTAAGCCAAAAAGTTTGCATAAGTGTGTTTTAAACTTTTAATAACGTATAAAAAGACTAGCACAGTGGATCCATTCGTGAAGAGAAAAATGAAAGTTTTTAAGAAGAAGCTCCGTTTCTCGATAGGGTCTAGTTAAATGAAAAATTTTACTCGACAATTTAGTGACAGTTTTGGTTTTTAAATATTTCACATATCGGCAGCGACTGGTTAAGAAGGTAACTTGCACTATATACTTCATTGCATTTATTATCATTTACATCCATAACTCACTTGATATAACAACAAAATTATATAAAGTACACACTCGAAAGATAAAAATTTCATCATTATCAGTTACCTACTAAAACACGTGGCTGAGACATAAGGAAACTGTCTAGAGTTGATAAAGACGTCAGCGTTAAATGTTTTAAAAATATTCCACAGCTAATATTTTGATTATCCGTCGATTCGATAAAAAATCTAGTCGACCGATTCGATATCTGGTGAAGGCAGTATGGGAACCCGTTGGATGAGGGCAGCGCAGGACCGGTCGTTGTGGCGATCCGTGGGAGCCTATGTCCAGCAGTGGACGTCCATCGGCTGAGATGATGATGATGATGACTGAAGTAGGTATAGGAGACCACCCTTGAAAAGATTTTCCCTAGACCCAAAATACGAATAAGGACAAATTTAATCGTCGTAATTATAATGAAAACGATTTTATTTGATGGAATACCTACTACATCCCAATAAAAAAACCGTCAACATAATTATATGGAAGGACCATAATATACAGGGTGAAATTTATATCATTAGCATCCTTTTAACCTATAAGAGTCTACCCAAACTGAACAACTTTTATTATGGGAGCAAACCGATCGGAGCATAAAAAAAATCAGCTGTTCCATATTAAACTGCGATGCCTATTCGACTCAAATGTATGCAACAGGAGATTTTTTTTAGCCCCGATTGTTTTGCTCCCATAGTAAAAGTTGTTCAGTTTTGGTATACTCTTAGTTAAAAGGATGCTAAGGGTTGAACCTCATCTAACAGCAGCGCATCGCATTTTTCCGTCGCTCCATCATTTTCTGTCACTCAGGAACGTCATTTTCTAGAGCAGATAAGAACGCGCGCGACAGCAAAGTTGTTCTGTTTGGCTAGACTCTTTGATATCATTTCACCCTGTATTTTGTTGTTCTGAGAGACCGAGCGCGAATGTTGAATGTTTAACGAGCTCCATTAAATCTTATCTTGATTTTCCACAATAATATGGACCTAGTAAAAAATATGGCCCAGTTTTTGGTTCCGTGGTAATTAACGAGGAGAAAAACGCTGCGAACGCGGGCTTGTTAGGTTCCGCTGAGCTAGTGTTTTTATTCGCATAGTTTGTTTGGACAGGGTAGATCCATTTACTAGTTTAACCAAGTTTTAGACATTTAAAGTTTACTGTATAATATGAAATAACTCCCATGCTGTTGCATGAATCTTAATTAGCTAATGTTTTCACAATTAAAGTTCGTAATCTGTAATATTAGAATGGGTTTTAAACAGTCTAGTGTGTTTGAGTAGCTCTATGTTATCTATATGGTTCTCAACAGTTTTATTTTGAATCTAATATCTAATATTTTATTGTGAAATTTAACTACAATAACATGAACATTTAACTGCAAAAGTTATAATTAACTAATAAAAAAAAAAAAAATAAAAAAAAAAATAATAATAAGAAAAATAATAATAATGAATAATGGATAATTTAATAATTAGAATCCTCACCACTATGTTCCCCGAGGGGATAGTCAGAGATATTATGAAACCTAACAACATCCACGTTTCACTAGTACCTAGTACCGAACTGGTGTCCACTGTGAGTGTGACGGGGAGTGAGCCCTCGCCATGCTAAATTCCATCACCAATTAAATATAATACAGTTATGAAATTTACGAAAAAACGTAACTACCTATTATAGGTAAACTGCTAATGCGTTCTTGAGAATATGTAGAAAAGAAATAATAAGATCTTCGTCTGTAACATCTGTAGGCATGTAACAAAACATCTTTACGTTACCTACCTAAATATTTTTAAGCTTACCAAGCTAAAGTACAAAATAATAAAAATAAATAAATACTGAAAGTATTGATGTTAAGAACCTTTTACGACTGAAATAATCTTCTTATTTATAGTACCTAGGCTGTAAAAGCCTAGCTTAACCTTTGTCAAAACAAATCTGTTTAACGTCTGTAGTTGTACCTACCTACCTACTGTCTCTCTTGGAGGTTTCAAAATGGCCTCTACAATATGAGATGGTTTCTTATTCTGTGTTTTTATGTCCGAAATGCTAGTCATCATCATCAGCCTATATAGGGTCCTTCTTAATATACTGACACTTTTTTAAGGGGATGATCAGACTGTCAACCTACTCGAGCCAAATTCCCGGCTGATTATTTCGCGATTTCGATGTTGGTCCCATAGATAAAGTTGTTAAGTTTGTGGTCTGATAATTTTCTTAAAACAATTTCAGCATATTAAGTTGGACCCTGTATAATATGTCCCACTGCAGGGCACAGGAAGGGTGAATGGGCGTTAGTTCAACACGCGTGCCCAAAGCTGATTGGTAGACTTCACATACGCATCAGAATTTCTTCTTCAGCGTAAGCAGGTTTCCTCACGATGTTTTCCTTCACCGTTTGAGAGCAGTCGGTATTACGTACATAAGTAAGAATAACTCATTATGGCATGTCACCCGTGTGGATTCGAAGCCGGACCTCAAGATTGAGTTTCCATACCTCTCCACACCGCAACACCGATGCTCGAAAGGCATCTATCAAGCATCAGTCTAGTCACATATCACCACTTGACACTGCATCCATCCTGAAAACTTTCATCACTAGAGAAGCAATCTGCTGGAAAATACTAGTAAATTTTTGTCAAAATTTTCCGTTCTTGAAGGAGTGCTTCAGCATGTTTGCTGTAAGTAGATAGCACGCGCGATTCTAAAAACATAGTACCTACTCGTATCTACACTGAGATAATATATTCCTTTCAGTGCACTTTTGGTTTCGCTGTTTTTGGTAAAAAGTAGTTTTTAGAAAGTACTAGAGACGTTTTTCTTTATTCTTAGTTTGCACTCCCGTGTATTTCAAAATGTTCTGTTATAAGGGGTCAATGGTCAAAATTAATGTTTTCGACCCTACTTACACTCAGTTGCAGAAACGCTAATTAAAGTTAATACTCCATTAAATTACTTGCAGTCACTTTTTGTCTTGTTCATATAGTAAAAGCTAGCAAGAGATTTTAGGGGGATAAAGGAGGATTTTTCTATTTAATGAACTTTATTTTTTACTCCTTTATAAATGAAGGAGTAAAAAAGTTCATTAGGTAGAAAATTTTAAAATGGAGGATTAACTTTAATGTGCGTTTCTGCAACTGAGTGTTAGAGACTCTAGAGTAGAGTATTTTTCGTTCTTTCTTTGTACAGAGAAAAATCGGAGCCTTCGAGTGTGCTATCGAAATTCGAAAATTGCTTGAGCGAATAAATAATTCGAAGGCATATTTGTGCGAATCGAGTCGAAGCCTGAAACCTGAAATATGCTAAAGGCCTTGTAACATAATGCTCGCTTACAGGGATGCAAAGAATATTGTGTTTATGTAGGAATGTATGTGTGATAAGCAGTGATCGGAATCTCGGGGCATTTTTTGAGCATACAAGTTTGGATACGCCTTGAATTTCCCGGAAATATCCGGATTTAATAAATATGGATAAAAATTTCACGGGATTTTTTGGGATTACCTATTTAGATGTCAAGAGACGTTTTTTTAAATCAAGAGT
Organism: Agonopterix heracliana; assembly: GCA_963693445.1. NCBI lineage: Eukaryota > Metazoa > Arthropoda > Insecta > Lepidoptera > Depressariidae > Agonopterix > Agonopterix heracliana. The sequence continues at coordinate 8,596,682 of OY856332.1, forward strand.
ATTAGCAGCGCATACTAGAGGCCGCGACTTTGACACACGCCGCCTGGTACTTTTGACATGTACCGCGCTTAGGTAAATATGTTGACCGTTATTAAACAATGATATTAAGTAACTAGATTAGTAGTTAGGGCACCAAAGCGTTGCCACTTCGAAGATGTCTGCAGGCTTCTTTGACTTCAGTTCAGGCGTTTATCTATAGTGAGCGGACATACCCGTGACGTTTAAATTAAGCTACCAAAATGGGGAAATGCGCCGTAAAAATTTGTAAATCACAGTCGGAAAAGAATAATAAAGGAAGTGGTGCTACTTTTCACAAGTAAGTTTACTATATTTTGTTAAGATTATTCAAAATAACATTAAAAAACTAAATAAATTTTTCACGCACTGTTTTTGCCATCAGTGTTGCAAGTAAATACCTACGATTTTGATTTTACCACACTGTTGGGAGTTTCGGTACCCTCTTCGTTATTTCATACAGGGTTAAGTTTTAATCAGTCCGGATAACTTTACCATTCATTCCCCTAATCAAACTGAACAACTTTCACTATAGAGCCAACATCGAAATCGTGAAAACAAAATCAGCTGTTTCATACAAAACTGCAGTACCGACCGACTCGACTCAAATGTATTGGACAGCTGATTTCTTTTTTCGTGATTTCGAAGTTGACACCATAAATAAAATAAATAAATACCTAAATATTATAAATCTTTATTTGCATAGTCAAAGTGAAGAGATTACAATATGGTGACGTTATCCGATCTGGGCTGATTAAACATCAACCCTGTATAATATGATATATTACTTAAAGTTTAATTATACCTAAATCTGTTCAGAACACACAGAGCCTATATATTCAAGTTATAATTCAGGTAATAAATTCATTAAGTTCAGTAATTAATTCTGGGGAAATTATTTCTAACCACAACTGTGGCCGTATTTACTGACGTTTTTAAAATAATAACGTCTTTCTCATTTCGTCGTAATTTTTTTGACGGCAGAAGAAACGAGACAAACATAGTTTACTTTAGCGTATGTATCGATTTCCAAGCTACATCTTTGAAACTCTGAAGTGGTTGCTCATTTTTGAGTATTGTTTTCAAGAATCTTTTCTATCCAGCAATTCAATTTGGCCAACGATGCCACAAACTTAAATTTTAATGAAATTAAGTATCGTTTTATTTTACTCCTAAGTCCCAACATTTTAAACATTTTTAGAGAATTTTAATTAGACGGCAAACTACAACGGCAACATAACATTATTTTATATGGTAATGAAATCTTGAAAAAGTAATTTGGGATCCAATAATAACATTGAAATTGGTTAACCGACTGATTTTATTGAGATTTTGTCCTGGGTGATTTAATAACAGTGAGCTTATACAATTCTAAAGGGATAGCTTCTTGAAAACAATACTCAAAAATGCGCAACCACTTCAGAGTTTCAAAGATGTAGCTTGGAAATCGATACATACGCCAAAGTAAACTATGTTTGTCTCGTTTCTTCTGCCGTCAAAAAAATTACGACGAAATGAGAAAGACGTTATTATTTTAAAAACGTCAGTAAATACGGCCACAGTTGTGGTTAGAAATAATTTCCCCAGAATTAATTACTGAACTTAATGAATTTATTACCTGAATTATAACTTGAATATATAGGCTCTGTGTGTTCTGAACAGATTTAGGTATAATTAAACTTTAAGTAATATATCATATTATACAGGGTTGATGTTTAATCAGCCCAGATCGGATAACGTCACCATATTGTAATCTCTTCACTTTGACTATGCAAATAAAGATTTATAATATTTAGGTATTTATTTATTTTATTTATGGTGTCAACTTCGAAATCACGAAAAAAGAAATCAGCTGTCCAATACATTTGTGTCGAGTCGGTCGGTACTGCAGTTTTGTATGAAACAGCTGATTTTGTTTTCACGATTTCGATGTAGGCTCAATATTGAAAGTTTGATTAGGGGAATGAATGGTGAAGTTATCCGGACTGATTAAAAGTTAACCCTGTATGAAATAACGAAGAGGGTACCGAAACTCCCTACAGTGTGGGAAAATCAAAATCGTATATACTTGCAACACTGATGGCAAAAACAATGCGTTAAAAATTTATTTAGTTTTTAATGTTATTTGTAATAATCTTAACAAAATATAGTAAACTTACTTGTGAAAAGTAACACCACTTCCTTTATTATTCTTTTCCGACTGTGATTTACAAATTTTTACGGCGCATTTCCCCATTTTGGTAGCTTAATTTATACGTCACGGATATGTCCGCTCACCATAGATAAACGCCTGAACTGAAGTCAAAGAAGCCTGCAGACATCTTCGAAGTGGCAACGCTTTGGTGCCCTAACCTAGCTACTAATCTAGTTACTTAATATCATTGTTTAATAACGGTCAACATATTTACCTAAGCGCGGTACATGTCAAAAGTACCAGGCGGCGTGTTTCAAAGGCGCGGCCTCTAGTATGCGCTGCTAATACTCTGGATTTAAAAAAACGTCTCTTGACATCTAAATAGGTAATCCCAGTTAATCCCGTGAAATTTTTATCCAAATTTATTAAATCCGGATATTTCCGGGAATTCAAGGCGTATCCATACTTGTATGCTCAAAAAATGCCCCGAGATTCCGATCACTGGTGATAAGACATACAGGGTCCAACTTAATATGCTGACACTTTTTTAAGGGGATGTTCAGACCATCAAACTGAACAACTTTCTCGATGGGACCAATATCAAAATCGCGAAAAAAAAATCTGCTCTTCCATAGGTACAAAACTGCAAACCTACTCGAGCCAAATGTGGGACAGCAGATTTTTTTTTTGCGATTTCGATGTTGGTCCTATAGAGAAAGTTGTTCAGTTTGACCGTCTGATCAACCCCTTAAAAAAGTGTCAGCATATTAAGTTGGACCCTGTATATGGGTTAGTAAGTTTTTTAGTACTCCCACGAGCGTTGTAACGCTCTGTACAAATTGTCCATTAGGTTTAATAATGTATGCAGCTGCCAAACTTAAGCTATTCATTGCGTGACTGAACACAGTTCAGTTAATCAGTATAGGTGACCTTTTTAAATAGATAAAGTCACGTGAAGAGGTACCTTTGTCATTTATATGAGTGAACGAGACATTAAAATTATAACTGAATACTTCATTAGTGTGTTAGTTTTACTGCATGGATGTAATTAATAAGCATCGGTGATGATATTGTTTTCTCATATAAAATTAAAGAATGCTTTCAAAAATCCGGAGCTAAAAACATAGGTACTACACGTGAAAAAATTCCGTGTTAACCCTTTTATTTTGTAGTTTACTAGAAAATTTGTTGGTGTAAGTAAATCAAATTCTTTAAAAAAAATAAAACAAAAAAAAAATCCTTAAAAATGCGCTTGACATTTGCGTTAGCGTATATTTTCTTTGCTTGAGATGAAGTATATCTACCACTAAATGGTCACCCATCCAAGGACTGATCTGAGCTTTCGTTTTTTTACTTCGGTGAACTATAGGTACAGTAAGAAAATTTATCATTAATTTTTAAACCACATACTCTACCCATCAAACTGTACAACTTTAACGATGGGAGCAAACCTGTCAGAGCAAAAAAAATCTGCTGTTCCATTCTAAACTGCAATACCTACACGACTCAAAACTGCTGATTTTGTTGTTGTTCCCACAGGTTTGCCCCTATAGCAAAAGCTTTTCGGTTTGATGGGTAAAGTATCTGGTTTAAAGGTTAGTGATCTACGAATAAGAATGTGGCACCAAAAAAAGTGTACGAAGTTCTAAATTTGTTCTTTAAAAACTGTATACCTAGCTAGACGCCAAAACTCATACAACATGTCATTTTTCATTGGGTGTCAAAAATTATTTCGATTTTGTTTAGAGTTACTCTCCTATAGTTATTCTTATTCGTAGGTTAGTGATTAGTGATACATTTCCTTTGATCCTGTATAAAATTCTGTTATATTAACATTTCCAATTCGGTAGCTCTATTGAACCAACGAATGCGTCAGGAAATGAATAAAATTCGATAGGTAAAATTTCGCACTTGTTATATCATCGAAATCATCCAAATTAGGAAACGGAATTCAATATAGGATATAGGCCGGATATTTTAATACACTTACTGATTCCACGCTCGAATCACTTCAGCTCTTCTCTTCTTCTGAATCATAAAGACTAAAGTCATTGAAATTGAACTTTATCGTCATAGAAATACCATCCTCAATTGCTCGCGTGATCATAGATTATCTAACAGTTACTAAGTGAGTACACAATACACGTGTTAAGGGGTTGGATACACGGGCTACTAAACGTTGGCCACTAAAAGCTGCGTTTAAAAGTAAGCATGAAGAATTGTGGTCACAAATCTCCAACAGCATTGTCACACAAATTATCTATCTGGACTCTGGACCCATTTAAAATACAAGGATCTAGTCCAGGCCCATGTATGAATCTTATGAATTACTAGTGTTTTCCCGCGACTTCGTCCGCACAAATTATATACCAGATTTTAAGTCAGATCATAAGCTATCAAACAAAAAAGTTTCATCAAAATCGGTTCAGTAGTTGTTGCGTGATGCGCGAACAAACAAACAAACAAATAAACAAACAAACAAACAAACAGACAAACAGACAGACAAAATTTCTAAAAAAGGTTGATTTCGAGTCAGGGATACTAAAAAACCATATCGTAATCTTTTTATTGTAAATATCTTCAATGTACAGACACACTTCAGTTACAGTTTTATAATAGTTTAGATTTAGATTAGATGAGGAACAGACATAGAGAAAAACGTGTCTCCTGTCAACGCCCGGATAGGAATAAGTATTGTTTATTTCTCCATAGAACATTTTTCTGCCATTTTTTGGGGGGAGGGACCGTTGCTATGTCAATAGCAGTAAAACGCATCGAATTAGCAGCCCATCTGGGCTAGGTCGGGGCCGTCGCGGGGGTGGGACTTTGGCAGAGGGGAAAGTATGGGAAATTATGCGTAAGCCTGCTCCTCTCCTGTCAAGGAGTACGTGTTTCTTTATGTGAACAGACAACGATATACAACAGGGTCCTTCTTAACATGCTAACCGTTTTTATGGGGGATGACCATAATCGAAATCGCGAAAAATCTGCTATCCCAAATATTTGGATAGACACAAACCTATTGTGTAGAACAGTAGATTGTAGTTCCGCGATTACATCGTTGGTCCTATAGAAAAAAATATTCAGTTTGATAGTCTGATCGTTCCCTTAAAAACCGTCAGCAGATTAAGTTATAAAGAATCCATGACTTGTGTAAATATATTCGTATTCACCGTCCAACTATTTACGTTGGTGGGCACAACACGTAGCTAGAAAAGCAAATGGCAGAAGGAACAAAGCTTTGACCGAGTGGTGGCCGAGATCAGGCAAGAGAGGAGTGGGTCGTCCAGCAGCCAGGTGGGCTGATAATATTGCGAAGGCAGCTGCAAAGACTTGGATGAGATTGACACAAGATAGGAAAGAGTGGTATAATGGGGAGGAAGAATGCCTGAAGCCTGCTTATACCGTACAGTGCGTGGACAAAAGCTGATGATGATGATACGAGTCTTATGCAGACAAATTGAACTACGATACAAATTTGCGACGATTAAATTGTTACTAGAAATATTATACAATATTCCTGCCGAAATTCTGCATTGTCAACGCAAAAATCTCAGCATTATTTCCAAATATCGCATCCACCGAAATCGCTCGTCTGCCAAACCCCTTCGTCCTTACCAAGGTAGACAGTAGGTAGCCGACAATAAGGCAATTGGCTAACCGTGATTGGATGACAAAGCGATGGTCCCGGGACACCTACGTACGGAAAGATCTGAGAATTGTTGGAATGCAGAGGGGGACTGGTTTTAACTGCTTGATTGGACTGGTTTTTAAAATTGTTTGTTTTGATTTACGACCTAAGCGAAATTTGGACTTAAGAGGCTCCCCATAGGTAAAAGCACGGCCGGGCCATATTTTGCTGGTTTTTAGAAGCTATCTTCTCGTAATTTGAAAGACATACAAATGATTGAAAAGTGTAGCAATGATCTTTAAAATCTCGGCTTTATTTGCTATAGACCATTCTCCATTTAACTTAAGTCAAAAGTTTTATTATGTTCTGCTCTGTTTTTGTTTTATTGTCAACTTATTGTAATTTATTTTAATTTTTGTGTCCTCCTTGTATTGCGTGGGAAAAGAAACGTTGTATAATAGTGTAACTGTCCCATAATGATTTTGTCTAGTTGTCGTGAATGTTGTGCCCACCTGTAACTGGGTTATGTATCAGATCTATACCTAACTGATGATGTAAAATTGATTGTTGCAATATGTAACCTGTTGGCGAGCCTAATAAATAAATAAATAAATAAATAGACCATATTTCTTATTTTTCTATAAAATATGTATGAAACCGGTGTTTAAAGGAAAGCCTAAATATTGGAAAAAATCTGTATTATGTGCATCTACTTTTTAAGTTGAAGTCACTTTTACTTGAAACACACCTTTGTGTAGACAAAAATTGCTGTAAAGCAATTTTTTTTAAGACCCATAATATTTGAGTTAATTAGAAAATTCTAAGGTTTGGTTCGGATTCTTATGATTTTAGAATGTGATTTCCTTGTATTAGAAGGCACCACAGTGACATAATGATGGAAAGGCAAGTCAAAAATAGGTATACCTACTAAAATGACGTAGTTTAGTAGAGGCGAGGCGGCTCTGAAAGAGTCAAGGTCGTTCGGTCAGGGAAACCTCTTAATAATAAACTTTTGGCCCTCGGCTTTGTACACCTGGCATCGATTTATATCGAAAACACGATTCAAAGTGAAGCTATAGGCATTATTTGGCACCATACAAAAGTTCAGACCAGTGCAGTTCAAGGACTACAATAGTTCATCCACCTCTTCATTCCAAAACGTGAGTAGCCAAGGTAGCTCAGCCTTTGTCATTCATTCTTAATGCCGTCGTGGTTATTAGGAAAACCTTTTAAATATTGTTCGTTTGATTTCGATCAATTTCCAAACGTTTTATATTCATTTTGTTATGTTTTCAGCTCCCTGAATTATTAAAGAGGTTGCATGATTCAGTATCGACAGAGTTTTGGTAGCTTAATTGGATGAAAGCAAAGGCCCTACTCGATAGGTTGCGGGTTCAAGTACTGTCTGACAAAAATCTGTAACCATTATTGTGTAATTTGCATTATAATAAGTTGATATAAGCGGTTGAGCGGTTTAGCGGTTTGAATAAACTCTGACACCAGCACTCGTAGTATGCTACACGTGATACGGCTGTATCACGTCTTTTATCTCGTTCGTTCGCGCGTAAATAGAAAGAGAGCGAAGGTGTGATAGCGCTGTATCACTGCGGCATGCTAGCTATGCAGGGCTTGCAGCCCACTCGATAAGAAGAGGAGGAGGTCAGTATTGTTCGGGAAGTTTGGGCCGATACTGTATTTTTAATCTTCGATCGGAAATTAGTATTGATGGCGATAGCGATCTGAAAAAATAGCACTTGAGAATCACAACGAGCTGTTAAAAGCACAAATATTTGATAACGATCGCACTAAAATTGATAAAGATCGCCAAGTAACTTGAAAGCGCTTGCCAAAACATTTAATAGACATCCCACAGATAGTCTGCCAAGGCTAATTGAAGATCATTGATATAAATTACGGACATTTCAAGTTCTATTTACCCTCCACTTTCATCATCAGCCTATATACGTCCCACTGCAGGGCACAGGCCTACCCTCTAGGAGGGTGTTTGGGCGTTAGTCCACCACGCGTTCCCAATGCGGATTGGTAGACTTCACAATACGTATCAGAATTTCTTCTTCTGCATGTTATGCAGGTTTCCTCACGATGTTTTCCTTCACCGTTTGAGAGCAGTCGGTAATACGTACATAAGTTAGAAAAACTCATTGGTACGTGGCATGTTGTCCGTGCGGATTCGAACCCGGACCTCATGATTGAGAGTCCATACCTCTCCGCAACGCGCCTACATGGGGTGATTTCAAATGTCTGTCGCTTAGATCCGGAAGCATGACTGCTTATCTGACTAATTTCCTGCAGTCACTTTAATCGAAATCTGCAAATCAATCAATCAGTCCTTTGCCCAAATTCGCTTTAGTGCGTTCACACACGATGAGCTGACGGAGCGGCAGATGTCAGTCCATAGAACCACACCCGGTGCGTCAATGCGTCACCGTGTGTGCTTCTACGTGCGGTTTCATACCACTCCTTGCTTCACAAATGACGGACTGACGTTTGCTGCTCCGTCAGAATACTGGTCATACCTGTAGAATACGTTTTTTACCTCAAATATTTGTATTTCCGCATCAAGTAAAGCTTGACGTGCTTTGTAAAGTACACGCAGACACGTCCGTTAATCATAATTAGTTAATTTCGCGCTCGTTGCACTAACAACTGCCAGTTAAAAGTTAATTGGTGCAACCGATAGAGTTTTACGGATGCGGTACGAGGATGCCTTTTGTATTTTTAAAATGTTAAGGGTATAGGTTTTTGAATCAGTAATTGTTTATTTTAATAGATTTTGCCCGAAATTTGACCCTTATTCGTGAGAGGAGGCCTTTGCCCTGCAGTGGGATTCTACAGGCTATAACTTACTCTGCTTGAAATTTGAGCTTGGTCAAATTTTATACCTAACGAGACGGCCCGATAGCCCAGTCGATAGTGAACCTAGCTACTGTGACGAAGGACGGTAAGGGCAGCATATTTATATGATGAATATGAATATTTGTACCTGAGTCATGGATTATTATGTATTTTATATCGTTGTCTAGCTGTCATAATTACATGCCAATCAATTACATTACATTAATACAAGTCCGGACTTGATTCCGGTACCTAGGTATAGTATACGTACTTTGTTGGGACAATGTCCAAAATATGCTTAATGAAATAAATGTATGTTATATTTATGTTATGTTATGTGGGCATAACTACAACTATATTCGTTGGTAGTTTTCGCAATATTTCTGACCACCCCGAAAAGGATTATAGTCGTGAGTTTATGTGTGTAATTACTTAATCATGACGATTTATACATTTTGAATTAGAGCGTAGGTATTCAATGTTAATGGGCGGGGCTTGCAAAATCGATCGCCTATGTGACCAAAGAGTTCTCGATTGGCGACCGCGTTCCGGAAAGTGGCCCCCCACAATGTGGACCGATGACCTGGTGAAGGCGACGGGAACCCGTTGGATGAGGGCGGCGCAGGACCGGTCGTTGTGGCGATCCTTGGGGGAGGCCTAATATGTCAAGCAGTAGACGTCTATCGGCCGAGATAATGACGAATTGAGTAAGAGTGCCGTTCTTCTTCTTGTGGTACCATCTCCTATCGGAGGTTGGCTATCATTAGGGCTATTCGGACCCTGGAGACTGCAGCCCTGAACAGTGAGGTGGTGTTCATATCGAACCATTCACACAGGTTTTTAAGCCAGGACGTCCTTCTTCTACCAGGCATTCGTCTTCCCAAAATTTTCCCCTGCACAATAATCTGGAGAAGTTGGTATTTATCACTTCTCATAATGTGACCGAGGTTCGAATCAAACGCTGCCTAAGATAAAATTGCACAGAAAACGACTGGTCTATTTGATGTTAGGAGAAGAGGTTTCGTATAACAGATTTTTTGTTATTAATATTTTTTAACGCCTTTTTGGTGCAATACCATCTGTGGGTGCAAGCCAGCCTAGAAATTTGTACTCATAGTAAACGAAGAAGTTACGAATTTAAATAACTAGAATGAAATTAATTAAAACTAATCGTGTGTCTCAACGTGCAGAATTGTTATAAAACACAGATATTTACGCAATAAAACGAAATCGAGTGCAGGTATGTCTCTAGTTATTAGTTTTTCTCAACGTTTTCCTCCTTTCTATTTAAGTTTGTTGGTGTTTCCCGCATCTCCGACTAAATACCAGTTTTGCGTTTACTCACAAATTGCGTGTAGGATCTATAATGTTACAGTTAAAACCCGTATTTATTAACGCGTTTACCATAGCTAAAACTAGTTTTTAAACTAGACGTTACGTGAACTAGACAAGAATGCTTGGAAGTGGGATGCTCTGAGTCAGATCCGAAATAGACTTCTAACAAAACCCTATGTTATGTGTTATGTAAGTCGTCGTTAAGCGTAGGTAATCTGCATAAACTGACGGCCTAGCATGCCACCACTGAGAAAACGAATAAAATCGAGACGTGTCTCTGTCTTTGCGTATGCAAAAGCGAGCGCGCATGACCGTTTTGTTGCTTTGTCCTGCGAGGCATTCTAGCCCTACTGATCAGCACCGGCTAGCAGGATAGCGCGATATAGCGCCTTAGCGTGGACGAGCGAGATAAAGGGCGCGATAGTGCTTTATAGACCGCATCATGCTAAGCTGCACGGTTTCCTGCTATGGAATATACAGGGTAAGGAAAAGTATCATTAACCTTTAAACCACATACTGTACCCATCAAACTGAACATTTTTTACTATGGGAGCAAACCAGTCAGCGCCAAAAAAGTCTGCTGTTCCATACCTACTTAACTGCAATACCCAGGTATAGACTCAAACGTATAGAGAAGCTGATTTTTTTATGCGCTGACACGTTTGCTTCTATAGTAAAAGTTGTTCAGTTTGATGGGTAGAGTATGCGATTTAAAGGTTAATAATACTTTTTATTACACCCAGTATTATGTAATGTTTTTTGGAAACAAAAAATCATAGGTACTCCACAGGAGAAGGAGTTTTAATACCAACATTGCCGTGAAAAGAAATTGAATTTTCTATCTTATCAAATCAAATCAAATATACTTTATTTTACACCAAAATATAAACAGTAAAATACAGAAAGAAAAAACAGTAGGCACAAAATAAGGCGGTCTTATCGCTAAGAGGTGATAAGAGCGCCGTCGCCGTCTTATGTCAAGAATCATACTAATTAAATGTCATTTAAATTGAATTTTCTATCCTAAGTCAAGAATCATACTAATCGCATGTCATTTAAAAATATATCTCAGTGACATAATTTCACCTATGCCTTAACACAGAAATGGGTTTAAAAAGTTAAATTATTCACGTTTTCCGCCAGTTCTCACGTAGCGAAGCTTTGACATTGTTTAGTGTATCTTAACTATTCTTAACTGTGTCTTCCATGGATTTCTGTCTACAATAATGATCTAGTAGTGAGGTAAGTTGGCTTTAATTATCTTTGTAGTTTGTTCACTATCATCTCAGCCGATGGACGTCCACAAGTTGGCTTTAATTATCTTTGTAGTTTGATGTCGTCATCATCTTCTCAGCCGATGGACGTGCTGGACATAGGCCTCCCCCAAGGATCGCCATAACGACCGCCTTGAGAGAACGACCACGTCTTTGTTCCATATGTCATCACTGGCACCACACACTGATCAAAGACTTTCATTTTAAGACACTGCGGTATTTGGGACTTAAAGATACTGCGTAGCTTCCCAAATGCTGCCCAGCTGAGATGGATTCGACGGTTGATTTCTTTCTCGAAGTTGGACCTACCTAACCGAATAGTTTGATGTGATATATTATAGAGTTGCTTTGTGGGTCTGCTATTGGGCGGTCACGTGCGCGCCGGTTGCCCCATCCCCGGCCTACAGTGGAACTCCATTGGTGGCTCAGGATATTGTTCTTTTATAAGAACAACCCTTGAAGTGACCAAAATATCAATATAACCGTACAACGTCAAGCACTTTTGCTATAAAAACTTGACATTGGCAAAATCATCATTAACCAAAGATGGCAGCCATATTTTTAAAAATAGAATAGAATAGAATAGATATATTATAAACCTGAAGTACTGAATCACCAATTTCCGGCGCACCCTGGGAAATTAGCAAGTCTTAAATGCTGTATAACAAATCTTTTCACCACGATGGCATTTCAATGTCTATGACATGCCATCGACTCTACAGGGTGTAAAGAAAAGTATGCCTACATAGTAGGCACTGCAATTTAGTATGGAAAAGCTGATATTTATTTGAAATTTCAACATTTTTTAACATTTCGAGGAAATTTAGTTATTGTACAGAAATATATAATCTATTCCCCCTGCATGGAATACTGCCATACAGTAGCGATTAGCTCTCTATACAGCCACTGCACAGCCTCGATAGAGTTTGTGTGCTAATAGTGCTGGATTTTACTCTTACTTACTCTCGAGTGGCGGCCGCGTACCAGAAAGCGCAGCGTGGGTAGGCCCCCCTCACGGTGGACCGACGACCTGGTGAAGGAGGGCAGCGCAGGACCGGTCGTTATGGCGATCCTTGGGGGAGGCCTATGTCCAGCAGTGGACGTCCATCGACTGAGATGATGATGATGAGGCGTATAAACTTGCGAGTACAGCTCGAATGGAATGAACTAAAGTCAAACCTTTATACAGGGTGTTTCATAAGTAAGAATAAATTTTTAAAACTCTTAAGGGGTTGTTTAGACCGTCAAACTGAACAACTTTCTCTATGGGACCAACATCGAAATCGCGAAAAAAAAATTTGATATCCCATACATATTTTAGCTCTAGTCGATTTGTAGAGTATGGAACATCAATTTTTTTTTCGCGATTTCGATATTGGTTCCATAGTGAAAGTTGTTCAGTTTGAAGGTCTACACCACCCCTTTAAAAGTTTATTTGTAATTTTATAACACCTTGTATTTTGATACAAACAATGTGACCCTTACCGCGTATTTTATGAAAGTATTTTGGCAAAATGCCACGGCAATTCAATTATTTGATTTACAAACGCGATAAAAACCCGCAAAATAATCACATACCAACATAAATTCACGTCCGTCCGTTTTGAAGTGAAAAACTAAAAAAAAGAATATGCTGTATCTATCAACATAAAAAAAGTTTAGCAACATAAAAAACCTATACAAGGTTCTTTTTAAACTCAAAATAATTAACTTCACTTAAACCTATCTGCTTTAAGGTATATTTCCGCTTCCTTCTTTCCCAAGTCCCCACATGCAATATTATTTTTGCTCTTAAAACGATTGTTAAGTAAAAGTTTTGAGCTCTCCAATATGGTTTCATGCAGCGAACTTTTACACTGGGAAAGTTTTCAAATCTTCTTATCGACTACCGACCGGTAGGTATTATAAAAAACAAGTAGCAGTAGGGAACCGTTTAGTGAATTTATTTAAGGCGTATCAGCCGTGGACCACTCTCCTCTCACTCACTCTCCATACTAATTGATGAGAAAGAGCGCGTGGCTCCGGTCAGAATTTAGCTGTTTTCTTTGAAAAATTCGATGATTTATTATTAATTTCGAAAAAGTAAAAAAACCACATCATTCTAAATTGTATTGTGAACAATATAGTAAATTTTCATTTTGTTCCGATTAAAAATGTAAGAGTAAAATGGTTACAACTGGAAAAAAAGGGGTGACTTTAGAGTCCCTTTTCTTCGGTTTTATTCATTAAAATCGATTTCTAGAAAAACCACATCACTTCTCATATCCTGTAGATGGTTCAGTTTAAATTTCAGCTCAAAAAGTGCCATAGTTAATGAATAAAATGGTTACAAAATTACAGAAAACCGGCAGGTAGCCCCTTAATACCTGTTTAGTAACCGTTTAAACTTTGAAAGTTGCAACATTGTTATATTCAAATTACCTAGTTACTTCCATAGTAGTTGCTCTCGTAGAAATTCGTGGAAAAATTAAGGTTGAAGACGTTGGTATGCGGATCGTAAATTAAGTGACGACGGCGACGGTTCATAAGGGGAGTTAGCCAGAGTGGACTAAAGCAGTATTAGAATGGTGGCCAGGGATGGACGGTGGTCAGTATGCAGTTAGCAGGTCTGTGGTAGAGGAGGTGGAGTAAAACTGCGCTTATTCCTTCGATTGTAATATTAATAACGAATTATAAGAAAACACGGCCGAGGCCTTTCAAATTGTTCATGAAGACTGAGCCAGAGACAAGATAGAAAGAACCATAAATGTGTTGGGATACCAACATGCAGAACACCAGCACAATAGATATGCCCATCAGATAGTGGGTAGAAATTGAAACTCCCTTTCACATTCATAAATACATATAAACTCAGTACATTAAATCACTCCATTAGGAGAATAAACTCGTCAGGGCGCACGAGCGCGCTGCATACAAACGAAATTTCGTCCTATTTTCAATATTAACAAATTCAAGTAAAAATAGTTGTTAACACAGTCTAATAACCAATATCTGTGTCACTGTCAGATTTACGTTAAAATATATAGTTTCAATGCTAGGATTTATATGGAAATCTTTGAGCTACGGTTACTTTGGTTTGGAACTACATATTTAAACGGAAATCTGACAAGATACCGGCACAGATATTGTTTTCTAGATTATAGTAAGAAGCAATATCTGGGGGCATGGCAGTGCCTCCGCCAAGACGAGCCAAGCGAAGCGCAAGGGCACTACCTAAAAGCGTTTTTTTTTAACTGTCATAACTTGGGTTTGGATTTTGTTTTACTTTAACTTCTCTAAAATTTCCAAACTAGGACGTAACTTCGTTTTGTATTGAGCGCTTTATCAGGAATATCCTCTTAAGCCTACCTATATTCAATTGTTTTACTATCTATAACGTCACGCCTCTTTCCCAATGGGGTAGGTAGAGAACAGAGCGCGCCATCTACTACGATCCTTACATACCTCTTTTGCCTCATTCACATCCACACATCTCTTCATACATGCCCGTCGGTTTCGAGTACTCATAATCACTAACTAAATCTTTAATCACTAACTAATCTTTTTGGAATAAACGATTTATAATAACTAAGCGATGAGATTATGTGACCGGAAACAAATCAAGATCAAATAAAAATTCGTGCAAGCAAATTGGAGCCGGGATGAAAATTTCCTCTAAAGGTCACCAACATCGTTCTAGTCACCACCCAAATGACGACTGCACCTATACAGGGTCCAAGTTAATCAGTTTTTTAAGAGGATACTCAAACCGTGAAACCGAACAACTTTCTGCCTGTCTAGGTCCAGTAGTTTTTACTTGATGCTAGGACAAAGGAACAATCGAACAGATAAAATATCAAAAAAATTTTGATTTGGTGTCCCAGACACAGAAACACCATGTTGTAATTTTTTTTTGTAAATATCTGTATAATGTACAACATTCTTCTGTTGCAGTTTCATAACAAGTAGTACTTACCTAGTGTAGATTTTATAAGAATGTATGATGGTAATAGTGGTAAGTACTAGATAATTGTTATAGATAATATGTTATACACAGTTTAAATCTCTTTGTTTCGTCAACTTATCAATGGAATCACCGGGAATTACCACAATCCGTGAGGCTTACCGCTTACCGATGACAATACAATAAAATAAATCTATTATATCTACGTCCGGTTTTTTCTCCGGCTTTGAACCGGATTCACTTCTGATTTATGTGATCCTGGTACATTTAATTAACTTCGTTAGCTTGATGATGCGAAAATAATTAAAATAGTCCATTCAAATGGGAAGAATTTAATATAATTTTGTATTTTATTGGATTGAAAATCGGATGGCATTTCGGGTATTTTAAAAAAGCGAGGTATTAAATAGGTAATATTTGGGTTTTTGAATAATGATTAAAAAAGGTAAAAAAAAACGTAAATCTTTGTTATCCGTGTTTGTTAAAAAACAAAACATTTAAACTCTACTACTTAGAAAATCAAATAGTAGAGTTTGAACGTTTTCCTTTTTGTTAATATCATTGATTCTAAAATTGTGCACTTAGTAAAACTGGCTAAGAGCGTATTGGGCACGGTCATCCTAGGGTTCCGTAGCCATTGTGTACTGACGATTTACTTGAGGGGGCAAGTATACAGACAGAATGGACGAAAGTATAAGGGTTGTTGGAAAATAAAACAATAAAAATTGTAACACGTCTTTAAGTTTTATATGGAAATTTTTTTGTATTTTTTTTTTATTAAAACGTGAACACTTTTTGTATAGGTTATCACTATTTTCAACTTACAATATTACGATGAGATTTAGAGTACAGTCAACAGCAAAAAGTTGTATGCACTTTTACTACGTCGTAGTATAAAGATGTATAACACTTTAGTACTATGCGTAGTACTAACATCGCGTAGTACATCTTTTACATGAGGAGGCATACATCTTTTTGCTGCTGACTGTACAATAGCCGGCAAACATCTTGAGCAAGATCTTAAATGAGCAGAAAAAACATTGTAGGAGAAATCACTACGCGCATCCTACCCCTCACCCCTGCCCATTTTTCAAGTTGTTTACTATATGGTTGGTCAGCAATTTTTGGCAGTTTCAAGCTAACTATAACTACTTACATACCCCCGACACTCTATACAAACATAAACTTCAATAGTAACTGTACTGGGATAGAAAAATGGTGTCGTCCCACTCACACGCGCGCTCCAGCCATATGTGCTTCTTGTTCTGCACCCCTAAAGTTACCCTCTAAGTGCGGGGTGAGGAGCGGTATATGAGTTTAGTGAATGGTGGTAGTGCTCTGTATTGTTAGATCGAAACCTTCGTATTTTTGTTTAATTATTTGACCCATGTATGCCTTGTATGCGAACTGAACAAAAGTACTATTTCAGGAAAGGCAAATCTTCCTTAACGCTTCCGTAAAAAAAAGCCGATAAGCTTGGTAGTTTTTTGTTTAATTACTTATTAAAAAAAAAAAAATCTCATAACTTTTGAACCGTTGAGATTGGAATCGCCATTCATAGGGGCTAAAAGTTTGTATAAATAACCTCCGCCCCATGCCCACTTTGATTTGAACCATACTTCCAGGAACACCCTGTATAGATATCTACCTACTATAATTTTCTATTCTGTGTCATTTGTTCACAATCAAATTGAAATAGAAACCATCGAATGGAATTTATAGTTAAAACAAACAAATAAAATTGTAAACAAATATCTTATTGTAAAACAAACAATGTGTTTTAATTAACAGAGCAAATTGCCTGTCTAATATTGATTACTAATAACTAATATTTGTACTTATTACAAAGTAGGTATGTACATATTGGAAACACAAGGTATATAACATGTTTACGTGCCCATCTGCAGGTGTCATCAGGAAGGGAATCCCAGATCTAATGGGGAAAAGATGAAACCTTTTTGTATTACGACTTAGATTATTTTTACGTCGCAAATTAATAATGTTAAGACCACAAAACGTTGTTCATGGGTTAAACCTGATGGAAAAAAATATTGGAATGAGACACCACACCTATAAATATTTCCAAAAAAGGCGCGGATCTCAGAGAACTTATATTTGGATTTTGGAGTGAGAACTTCAAATTCTCAACTTTTTTGTGTTTAGGTTACTAAAATATGGTTTTAGATTTGTTTCAACTTATAACATTGATATTTGCTAAATAAAACGAAATCTTTTCTTGCAATTGGCTGAAATTAGAAATCATTGGTATCATTGTTGGTATCCTTTTAAACTCTACCATTATTATGGGAGAAATGAAAAGCTTAAATAAAAATGTATCCTATCTCCTGGTTTAACCATGAAATCGGGTAACTTTGTAACCATTTTATTCATTAACTATGTCTCTTTTTGAGCTGAAAAATAAACTGAACCATCTTTTCAGAAAATTCAAAAGTGAATTATAATATCGATCAAAAATCAAATCGAAAAAATTTGTATATCGTATTTTATATTTTCCCAATAAAAACAGGTGGCCAAAAATATAAAGTTTGTCCATTATTCTCAAAGGACCTGGCTCTTTTCTGGCGAGGAAATGCCGCTTGCGCAGCGTTCTTTTTGGGCATGAAAGGACTGAATGCATTACATTCTACGTTATATTCGTTTTCAGATCTCCTTTAATTTTTGACATTTCTATAAAGATTTGTATCTTAGATCCTTATCATCACTTAGTTAAGATCAGGGTCAAAAAATAATTGCAAAGCGTAGTGTGACACAATTTTGTTCTCAAGTACAGGAGAGCGATTTTTGAATCTCATTCGGTGAGCTCAGCAATTGCAAATGTTAAAATTACTATAGAGATATGCATCTTTCTTCTGCTGATTTGATTCTCAAAAATCATGCTTCAGGGGTGCGATTTTTGAAAGTCAAATCAACAGTAGACAGATGCGTATCTTCAATAGTAATTTTGAAATTTCCAACTGCTGAGCTCACCGAATGAGATTCAAAAATCGCACTCCAGAAAACATCTTGGTCATTTATAAGTTTGAAGATAGTATATTAATCCGTATTCACTTATTTTACTTATTAGCTTACGAAGATAATTCATAATTATTAAACTGAACCTGAACTGACTAGATATTGGGAGCATATTATAAATATTCTAAAAATTCCATAGTTAAAGTAATTTTATTTCGGGTTTTATGTCGTTAGGTCACGATTCGTTATTTTATTTTTATCTTAAAAATGGTCGCATCCAATCCGGTTCAGCTGTACTTCAAACCGAGATAAATAACAGTTTCTGATTTTCCGTTTGTACGGTTTTACCAACACTCTGTTTAAGTTGTCAGGGATGCGAGAGTTCAATGATTATGTAAATTTTTTAAATTATTTTTTATTACCTGTCTTAAAAAAAGCATAAAGCATAAGCATAGGATGCTCACGACTTTATTCCCCGAGGGAGTAGTCTGAGAGGTCGGAGAGTAGGGACTTTTAAAAAAACCGGTCTTTTACGAAAATGTAGGAAAGTTACAACGTATTTAATACGTAAAAACTTTTTTTTTATTATTTAATGTAAAGTAAGAAATAGTGTTATAGCTGTTTATAATATCGCTGATTACTTACTTTGAAACATAATTTTGTAAATAATTTTATATATTTTTACATACTTAAACAATATATTTTTAGATAAAAAGATAATGTAAAATAATCTGGACATGAACTAAATGACTAAGACTTGTGATTTTTTCGAGTATTTCACGAATATCAGATTTCATCTCGGATTACATTCCTTATTCAGACGCCATCGCCGTAAGGCCTTAAACGCAAATGGACGTAAATTGAGTCTCGTACGACTCCACTTACGCCCATTTTATTCTGAGGTTAAAACATTTCGAAACACATTGCAACGGATCTGCAAATGATATGTATGTAAATCTTAACCCGAATTTAATTACCCTGGCGTTTTTGACCACAACATTAAACCTCATGAGAACAGTTTGGCGCACCTTTTACTTTTAAATACATCTATATCTACACATAAAGAAACATTGTTATCATAACACAGGTCTTATGATATCAATGTTTCAATTATCTTATGTATTATTGATATCAACATTCTGTCGGAAAAATTACAGGGTAATAGATTATCGTGGTATGGGCATATACCTAATGCGGCGGAGACACGAGTGTCATGTTACGAGACGAGTGTTAAGTATGAATTTGGATGACTGTGGTAGGAGAGGAAGGCCGAAGAAAAGATGGATGGATTGTGTGAAGGATGATATGTGTAAGAAAGGAGTGAGTGCTAAAACGACGGCCAAGCGAGATGAATGGAAGATGATGACATATTGCGCCGACCCCAAATAATGGAAATATAGTCCAGTCATTTTAGAGTTTCCTTGTATGGACACCCTAACAATAATTCATCTATCGTTGAAACTTTGCAGTGTGATAAAGTAAAGTATACAGATTACGGTTGACAAATAATCTAGCACCGGAAAAAATTAAACCTAGATTATTTGTCAACCGTAATCTGTATACTTTACTCCACACTGCAAAGTTTCAGCGATAGACGAATTATTGTTAGGGTCAAACCCTTAAATGATCCAATCATTTAAGGGTTTGACCCTAACTAATAGGGCAAGAGAATGATGATGCTGTCAGCATCTGACCATCAATTTGTCAAGTGTATAGGTTAATCAAATTGTTAATATTGTTATATAGCTGTAAGTTCTCCTAAAAGGAAATAAATAATAATGAAAGAAATATTACTACCTACTACCTATTTATTCTGATAATATTATACAGGGTCCTTCTTAATTGTCTGACACTTTTTAAGGGGATGATCAGACCATCAAACTGAACAATTTTCTCTATGGGACCAACATCGAAATCGCGAAAAAAAATCTGCTGTCCCACATTTGGCTCGAGTAGGTTTGCAGTTTTGTATGGAAGAGCTGATATTATTTTTGCGATTTCGATGTTGGTGCCATACAGAAAGTAGTTCAGTATGACGGTCTGATCAACCCCCTAGAAAAAGTGTCAGCATTTAACAAGGACCCTATATCTTAGTAAATTCTCTACAGTACCTTCTACCCAAGAGTCCTTGAGTCAGTCACTGGGTAGTTCACCGCAAACAAATATAATAATATAGATATTTACAAACAAAGTTTTTGTTCGTCCTCCAACTTAATCTCCTTCATCTTGAAGTATAGAATCTGGTAGTACCAAATCTTGAGGCTAATGCAATTTTATATAAATTATGAAAATTTAAAGAAGAGCAATACTTCTATTCCATTAAATGACGTACAAAATAATGCAGGTTGTAACAAAACACCCTAGTAATACATTAGGGCCTAATTTGTTGAGTGGAGTGCAGCAATTTTGTATGAAACAGCAGATTATTTAATTTTTTCTCGATGTTGCTGCATAATGAATGTAGCTCAGGCTATTAAAATATAACTAAGGTGTTTTGATAAAACCTATATAGGGTCCTCCTTAATATGCTGATACTTTTTAAGGGATGATCAGACCGTCAAACTGAACAACTTTCTCTATGGGACCAACATCGAAATCGCGAAAAAAAATCGGATATCCCATACATATTTTAGCTCTAGTCGATTTGTAGAGTATGGAACATCATTTTTTTTCGCGATTTCGATATTGGTCCCATAGTGAAAGTTGTTCAGTTTGATGGTCTAAACTAAACCACCCCCTTAAATGTTTATTTGTAATTTTGTAACACCTTATGTATATTGTATAATGATGTTCTAGTTTGGGTCTGATTTGTTACCACGTTGTTATCTACTCCCGGATCCTGCACTAGGTTCTAGTTTTCTTCAATGCACAAGTTAGTCTTCTGCTCAGTAAACCGTGGGTCGTAAACGTTCATAGTGTTTATGACGCCGCTACAATAAAACATAACTAAACAATAAAGATAAACTAAAGGCACTGGGACGCCATTTTGTAATATTTGTACTACCTAGTCGTTAAGTGTTTTATCTTAAACTATAAATACACTGTCTTCCACGTAGCGTAGGTAAAAGTAGGTATTCGCTTTTCTTCGTTTTCGGAAAGAGTATTTTTCCAGTGGGTTTTTAGGGGATCGATATAAGGCGATATGGTCTGCGTGAAGAAAGGTCAAAATATTAAAATGCTATTGTTTAAAATAATAAACAGGGAAAAGGTGATCAAAAAGATATTTCACAATTTAAAAATAATTTTCATAGAAAATTCGAAATTGTATAGCTTGGCGAAAAAGTCATGATCGTGGTGACAGGTGGAACTTAAATTTTTGTATGGTGGTGTTGCCAGGTTATGCGTGATTTTGACTTTCTAGCGTGGAGGCAGCGCCCTCATTTTTTATCAGGACATTTTTGCCAAGCTGTACGTCTTTCATGACAGCATGGGCTTGATCTCTTGGCTTTAAAAAAAAGGCTGGCACAGTCTTGACCTGATTTGGTGCACTTGTCTATGGAGCGAAGAACATTGAGTTGCTTGAAAAGTAAATGTAAAAGGAAAAAAAAGAAGAAAAACGCTCATTCTGTAGAATCACAGACCATTAACCTATAAGACGCCACATAGTCGTGCACCCACGGTGTCCTAGCTTGAGCAGTACCACTGCGTACGCACCACCGCAACGCGCTGAAGTCCTTAAACGAACCAATTAGAGCTCGCTGTTCTCCTCCGTATCCCGTCATCCTTTGACGATTTCGTTTTCGTAAAGCAGTCGCTGAAAGCGGCGTCTTGTATCTTGGTTTGTATGTAAAAAAAGACCACCCTTTTCTCATAATTGTCGTATGAATCGATTAAGTGTCAAGTTTCTACAATAATAGTGTTTTTGTGGAAAAAGTCTTTCCTAACCACCACGCGTGCGAAACGCGGATTTGTAGACTTCACATTCTTGCTTTCCTTCACGTTTTGAGAGCAGTCGGTATTACACACGTGAGTTAAAACTCATATTGTTTTAGGTTATATTTAACCAAGATAAAAAAAAATTGAATGTGCTAACCATTTAAAGCCACGTAGCAACTACAAGCCATAATAATTCAGTTGACAGAATGACTAAACTTTCTGACCACCCAGACAGGGACAGTGATCGTGAAGGTATAGAGAGTATTTATTAATTATACTCCTACTTAACTAGTAAAGCCAGACCAGAAATATAAAAAACCTGGTTTGGGGGCGCTGCAATCGACTATAACCTTTAATGTTAGTGTTCCAAGTACAAATATTAGTTCCAATGATTTTCCGCAACATGGCGAGGTTTTTTATTTTTATGGTCGGCTTTACCTATCTATTATTAAACAACCAGTTTGTATCCGGTCTGAAAATAAAACTTAAACAAAATTCTGTCCTAGAATTACGTCCTATATCCTCAAGCACCGAGAAATTAACTTTCATTGCATCGTAAAGGAGATTAGCAGGGATACAAAAAATACAAGTGGTTTAAAATTCCTGAACTATAAATTACACTTTTTTTATTTACTTTAATGTTCTTTAATTATATCAGCGAGTCAGTAAAAAAGTTATAACTGAGACCTATACTGCATTCCAAATAAGGACGACGAATTTTCAGATTCCTATTAGGTGTTCTGGTCAATAGGACTGATAAGAAAATATAATTTATTTATCAGAAAGATGAACTATCCGACATATCTTGGACGTTAATAAAGCTGTTCTAAGAATAAGTAACGTCCAAGTGTTTCAAATCTCTGTTTCTGTAATTAAAAATGGCCTTAAATTTTCGGTGCTATTTGGAATGGAGTATATAGACATTAATTAAATAATATCGCTATCCATATTACAAACTACTGTACCGGACCGTATTACTTGTGGTCAACCGTGAATCACTAATTGTGAATGTGATCTACTTTGAATCACTTGTGAATGTGTCTACTGTGAATCACTTGTGGATTTTAGATCAAATTCATAATTGTCCAATCATTTTAGAGTTTCCTTGTATAGACACCCTAACAATAATTCATCTATCGCTGAATCTTTTTAGTATGATAAAGTAACGTATACAGGTTACGGTAGACAAATAATCTAGGAACGGAAAAAATTTAAACCTAGATTATTTGTCAACCGAAATCTGTATAATACTTTACTTTATCACACTGCAAAGTTTCAGCGATAGATGAATTATTGTTAGGGTCAAACCCTAAAATGATTGGACTATAAGGGATTCACAGTAGACGGACAGCGAGTCAGTGTTAAGTGAGACCTAGACTTTCAATCAATATTGCGGTCCGTGTTACAATCTATACAGGGTCCAACTTAATATACTGACACTTTTTTAAGGGGATGATCAGACCATCAAACTGAATAACTTTCTCTATGGGAGCAACATCGAAATCGTAAAAAAAAATCTGCTGCCCCATACATTTTGCTCGAGTAGGTTTGTCGTTTTGTATGGAGCAGCTGATTTTTTTACGCGATTTCAATGTTGGTGCCATAGAGAAAGTTGTTCAGGTTGATAGTCAGATCATCCCCTTAAAAATGTGTCAGCATAATAAGTAGGACCCTATATAGATGGAACACGCACCGCAATACCTGTATCTGCAATAGATCATCGTCAGTGATCGGAATAGGCGGTGAAATTTAGGGTAAAGGCGCAAATATTTGTGTGATGAATATGAATATTTGTATTCAATTTATAGGTGTTTGTATCTATAGGTATTCAGGGCGTGCACCCCTTTCATATACAACGCATACAATTTTACACCCTGTATAGATACAAACACCCATGAATTAAATACAAATATTCATATTCATCACACAAATCTTAGCGCCTTTACCCTAAATTGCACCACCTATTCCGATCACTGATCATCGTATAGACCTTGTGACTGTGATTTACTGTGAATCACTTGTGAATGTGATCTATTTGTAAATCACTTGTGAATGTGATTCGACACGCGATTCTGGCTGGATGGTTGGTTAAAACAGGCAACATTAAAAGTGTACAGGGTTAGAAGATTTTGAGTTTTAGGGGGTCGAACGATGCTCGATATGGTGCTGCCGTGTACACACACACGTCTTGACTCGATTGATTCGTAAAATGACACAGATAATTGACGTGTTACCTACATGTTCGTAGTAAGTACCTAATTATATTTTAATAATATCAGTAAATTTTCCGTTAGGTACCAAAAGGTAGGTAGGTAGGTAGGTGGATGGATTTAGAATCCTAATAGGATGCCACTCCAACTTACAAGCATTGAAACAGGAAAATTGGCAATGGCGTCGACGATATTTCAAATTTTAGGTGTGTGTCCCTTTCTATGCAATGACGTAGTTACGAAAATGACGAGAGAGGAGCAACAATTTTTGACGTTGGATTAGAAAGGTACAAAGTTAACGTCACAAAGAACAACAACGCGACGGAAAAGAACGATCATTACCGACCACCAAGGAGTATTATCATGTTTCACCGCTTGTTAGGCAGTCTGTCCTCCATTATAGGTTATTCCAAACTTCTTGGGTAGGTGTAAATTTTATTGCACTTCAAATTAAGGCAAGGAGGGTAATTACAACTGACCACGCTGATCGGTTTTTAGTCACATCACGTTTCACTAATTGGTTAAGATGGAGAGTTGGCGTAAATATACTGGGCGTTAGGGTGGACAGTTCCATTTCTGTAATGTGTCATTGTACCCATGATAGGTACTGAAAAACCTTCCCAAAGGAATATACTGCAAATTATAATAAAAAAACTTTCATACATTTTCAACGATCAATCAGTTGATTGCATAGTATGAGAAGTAATTTTTTTATGCAACAGCCAATGCCTAAAAATGGCGCCTTTTTTCTTTATGCCTATTTTTTTAGCGCGGCCATCAATCAAATTCAAATATTATAGTTCAGAATAAAGTTACAAACAAAACTTGTTATGACAAGTATATCTCTAAACTCGGTCCGAACGGAGATATTAATATATTTTCAACTTCAAGCCTTCACAGAAAAAAAGGTTTACTTGAACCAAGAAAAAAATTCTTGAACCAAGAATGTATGAAGGAAGACCGAAATTATCTTGAACCAAGAAAAACTATTTCGGCCTAAGAAAAAAGTTCTTGGCTCAAGAATTTTTTCTTTGTTCAAGTAAACCTTTTTTTCTGTGTTTATATCTCCGTCGGGACTGAGTTTAGGGATATAACAAGTTTTGTTTGTTACTTTATTCTGAACTAAAATATTCATGTTCAATTAATGGCCGCGCCAAAAACAACGACGAAAAATAAGCAGCAAACCTTCCATACAAAACCCGCAATGTAATAGTAATAGTAATTGTGGCGGGGCATGCAGAGGCTTTAAAATAAGAGTTCCTTGTTTGACTACGGAACCCTAAAAAAGCGAATGGCAAAAAATAATATGCGTGGGATTACCACCCATAAAAAGTTATAATGTCTTAGGATTTCCCCCTCCGAGTCTTTATTTAATTTGAGAGCAATTTATTTCAACCTTTCCTTAGGTATTAACCCAAAATCAGAAAAAAAGACAAAAATGCTTGTCTTAAGTGTCTTTGATCATTGAAAGGGTTTGTACGAGATGAATAGAATACTTAATAACAGCACAACAAATTATATTTTTCAAAATTCTTTTTGCGAATTTCCCATACGTTACTTTGGGAAAGTTGTTCAGTATCATGAGGGCAACACTTCACTTACACTCTCACTCAAGACTCAAATCACATTTAGTGATAAGGCCATCTTTTGTACCTACCCGTTTTTGTTCGTGTAGGTATATTGTTGTTTTTTGTGTATTTTGGTGCGCAAATAAATAATAATAATAAGTTGTAATGCTTGACTTACAAGTTGGTTAGTTGTAATACTTCCAGTAGATGGCGCGCACGTCCCCTTAAGACGTTACAGATTGAAAATTTCGTTCTCTGGGCAGTGGGCTCGGTGGTGTAATTGGTTAGCACGTTTCCCCGGTTTGGAAGAGTGTGGGTTCAAGTCCCGCCCGAGACAAAATTTTCAATCTTTAATTTGATTCGAAATAGCACAACATGGCTGTAACATGTTTATAATCAATAATAAATAACTAATTATTATCTTTATTTTATCTTACAACCATCCATTAAATTAATGCAACTGTCTACCCGAACACCATGTAGGTACCTATAGGGTGTTTCGTTAAACAAGTATTATAAACATTTTACGTCAACCATCCATGCGTCTGTGAATAAAAAAGGCCGAGAAGTTTTTATTACGTAAAAGTGAAAAACTGTATGTAATTTGACACTTTGTTCGTTAAAATAATAACATTTGTAATGCTTTAGATAGTCGAAATAAATAAAAAAAAATTTTTTATTAAGGAAACAATATTTTTATTCAATTTAAAAAAAACTTGGTTCAGTGGATACAGACTAAAAAAGATAATTTTAAATACAGAGACTGCATTCGAACCTATCCGTAAAAAAGTACGGAACCCAAACTATGCGTAATAATAGATAATAGTACCTATCTACAGATTAGGCCACAGTCGAAATATGCGTTGAATCAGCCTCTCTCGATGCAAGGTCGCAGATCGACACACCAATGCGGTTAGCGTACTAAGATGCGTTCTTCCTTAGGGTTGTCAACACTTAACACATTATTATTACACTTCGATTTGGAAAAAAAATCCTTTATTCTCCAGTACAGATTGCTGGAAAAAAATTAGGTAACATAACGCGTGGAAAGAGAAAAAAAACGTTACCAGAGCGTAAAAAATAGGGTATACATCAATGATGTGTTATAAAGGATGTAATGTGCCCTCAACAGACTGAAACGTTGAACTCAGACCATCAAACTGAACAACTTTCACTATGGAGCCTACCTCAGGAAACGCTATTAAAATCAGCTGTTTCATACAAAACTGCTGTACCTACCCTACTCAAACGTATTTTAGTAAATAAAATGTTTAGATAAATGCTAGTCTCAAAATCTGATTTCAACCTTAGCAATTTTATGTATTTTTGAATTTTGGTAAAATTTTTCTGAAATGCACATTTAATTTTAGTAATAATCAGAAACAATAGAACATTATTACGAGTATGTTCTGTTCATAAAATATCAAGGTAAGGAAATTGTAATGAATACCTACTTGTCTTTTAATAAAAAAAACATTTGCATAAAATAAGCCGTGACGCCGACTGTTTGGACAGATGCATATTGACGAATTCTGAATGATCCACACGCTTCTAGTCGACTTTGAGTCGATCTGAAGACCACTAGGGATCAGTCTTTCAAGATACATCATACAAATCATTGCAATTACAGCTTTCATCATCTACGTTTCATACATTTTTGGTCTAAATGAGAACAAATACTAATGCTGTTGTAACAGAATATAGCCTACCGATTTTTCAAAAATTAAATAATGCTAAGGATAGTGGCCCCACAATTTTGGTCTAATAGTAACAGAATATAAACTAAACTGAACTAAATTGATCAAAAATTTATAAAAAAGCTTTGGTGCCATAATAATAATAAATGCCTAGACTAATATATAATTTTTTCGGCCGGTACTTTCACATTTTGGACCAACATTTACGATGCCTTTTGGCCAGTGATCCAAAAATTACCATGTACTACTTTTTTTTTATTAAAGAAATGGTTCACCGTTGTCATGGTTCATTATCATCGAATTACAAAAATGTTGTCTAAATTTCAACGTCAAAACGAGTTTGAAACCTTTCACGTCGACTTGACTCGAACTATTTTAGCAATTTAAATCACGCGTTTGTAAAAACGTGATCGAAAAACAATTCTGAAATTAATATTTTGATCTGGAGTTGACTGCTGCAGTAAATTAGTCTTATTTTGTCGAATTTATCTAATTTGTCTATCACCTTTTTTTACAAATAATTAAGTGATTGTAATAGACCAGCAAAGCATTAATACTAGACTAGCCAACGAAAATAAAATTACCAAGCTGTCAAATTTAAATAACTCTGCTGGTATAATGATGTTATATTGATTATATTATATTGATTAGGTACCTATCCAAATAGTTTTTTTTCTTGTACCAGTAGCTACCAGGTAATATATTACACGCGGTATTTTACCTACGTTTTCTCGATATGTTTATATACTTATAGCGTTTTCATTTCAACCATTTATTTAGTTTTGGTGCGGTAGTGGCACTACAGGGTGTAAGGAAACAAATCAGCTGTCCCATACGTTTGAATCGAGTAGGTATTGTATTTTAGTATGTGACAGCTGATATTTATTTTGTTCCGACAGGTTTGCTCCCATAGTAAAAGTTTTTCAGTCTGATGGGTAGAGTATGTGGTTTAAAGGTTAATTATACTTTTCCTTACACCCTGTATTGTAGACAAACCAGTAGAGGGCACAGGGTATATTTGTTGCACATGCTTTGCTCATTAGTTTTCTATGGTGATGTAAATTATGACAATAATTTCCCGTTTCCACTTAGGTATTGTATTTCTTAGGCTATTTGTTACACTAATTAGAAAGACTAATTATAAGTCTTCAAGTTATTAGTCTTGCTTCATTACAGACCATAGCGAATAGGCTACATTTGAATTTCAAAGTTGTCTGTAAAGTTTGTTCATAGAATGTAAAATGTTAAACTTATCTTTACCCATATTTTTCGATTTACTTGCATCAACTATAATTTCGAATTTGACGATTGTTTAGTTAATATGTTAAGTTTTAATCTATGGTTTGTTCCTTGTTTATGTGTGGTTATTATGTCTGAAAATTTGAAGATTGTTTTGTTTTCATGTAAAATGTAGAAAAATGAAGAAATAAAAGATTAAGTTGATAGTATATTTTTATGAAAGCATAGCTCCTCGCCAATAGTAATATTTTCACATTCAGTTTTTATTATTTTTAAACACCATGTGCCAACCCTAGTGCTAACTAAAAGACAGGTGATAAAGGTGTATGAAGCGCACTATGGTCATTTACCGGCTCTCGACCACATGTAGCGTTCGCGGCCGAATTGAATTTGAAATACGAATGCCGGCGTTCGAAATTCAGACTTAAACATTTTCGTTTTTAGTTAAGTGCCTTTAGTGATATACCTACAAAAAGCAAAGTTAAATTGTGTTTTGTATTTAGTTTTTTTTGTTGTGAATTTGTGGTGGATTTTTTCTTGTATTCGGAATTTGACAGTGAGTTTTTAAAATTATTTTTTTGATGAATTTGTTACAAAATCGTGTTTAATAATTAGGTACCTACTTTATCATTATTAGATTTACCTAAGGTATATAAATGTATTGCATTGTTTCTGTTTTAATATTATTCTTGGTTACATTGAATATTGTCAGAACGCATTAAACTTTTCGTAAAACTTTTACAACAATTATTTTACTTATTTAAACACTATTTTCGATAATTGACGTAACTTGTGAATTTATTAATTCCTTCACAATTATGGTTATTCATTTGTTACGTCAAATCGAAATTGGTCACCGAATAATGAATCCAAACTGTTAAGTTTTCTTTTAATTTATTTTTAATGTACTTACCCTTATTTGTTTTTTGAATAAAAGCGTTTTAATGGTTTAAAAATATATTGTTAGATTATATTATACAAATTTAAATTTAATATAAATAGATACCTATTTAATTAAATATAATACATTTTAGCTTGGTACCCTGGCTGAGGCGTAGCGAAATTGTGTTTAGTAAATGCATAAATACCATTGACTGTTCGTTTGAAAATAATTAGTTCCATTCACGAACAAAAGAGATACTGCGTGGGCGTTGCCATACGTAAATAGTTTTTACATGTACAATTTTATTAGATTTTAGTTCTTTTTTGCTTATGGCTTTTATTTCCTACAAATAATTATAAGTACCAGAAATAAGACAAACAATTTATAAAAATTTCGATATGGTATTAAGTAGGTGTTAAAATAAAATATTAAAACATTTTGTAGGTACCTACTGGAAAGAATAAAAGAAAGAAAAATAATGTATTATAATTTATTTTTACTGAACGGAACCAACCAGTAAGTAACATCGTTATATCTGTTTCAATTCAAGTAAAAGCAAAACCATGTAGAACTAAGAAAATAATATGATTGGTATGATAAAACTAGGTTTTATATTGTAATTTTTTTAAATTTCGTTTCAATTAGTTTAAATAATTTTTTTTGTCAAATAGTAATGCAAAAACATTTTTTTTAAACAAAATATGCTTTAAATTAAAATATATACCTGTAAAACTTGTTCTTATACACACTGATCTAAAACTTTCTTTTCTACTTAAAAATAATTCCTTTATACATTTTAATTATCTTTTTCATAGTTAGTCATATTTTGTCCCATATTAAAAGTTGTTCATATCGATTGTTCTTCTTACATCCTGTAGATGTATTGTAAGTAGCAAACAAGGTGTTCAAATATTTCTGATCAGTGTTAATTTTCAATAAATGATTTACAGTAAAATTTACCATTTAATGAGCAAGAAGAATAAACAGAAGTTTATTACTGTAAAGAATTTATTGAAAATTAACACCGCCCAAAAATATTTGAACACCTCTGCTACGAAGTAAGTACGAATAAGTTGAAATATACAAGGTCCAACTTAATATGCTGACACTTTTTTAAGGAGATGATCAGACCATCAAACTGAACAAATTTCTCTATGGAACCAACATCGAAATCGCGAAAAATATATCAGCTGTCCCATACATTTGGCTCGAGTAGGTTTGCAGTTTTGTATGGAGCGACTGATTTTTGTTTCGCGATTTCGACGTTGGTGCCATAGAGAAAGTTGTTCAGTTTGATGGTCTGATATTAAAAAAGTGTCAGCATATTAAGAAGGACCCTATACAAGGTGTTACAAAACTACAAATAAACATTAAAGGGGGTGGTGTAGACCATCAAACTGAACAACTTTCACTATGGGACCAATATCGAAATCGCGAAAAAAATAATTTATGTTCTATACTCTACAAATCGACTAGAGCTAAAATATGTATGGGATTAAAAATTATTTTTTTATCGATTTCGATGTTGGTCCCATAGAGAAAGTTGTTCAGTTTGACGGTCTAAACAACCCCCTTATGAGTTTTAAAAATTTATTGTTACTTATGAAACACCCTGTATATTTTGATGGCGACTGTACAAGTCTATAACCGGATTCCTTTACATCGCATCGCCAGGAATTCCCTCCATTTAAACTTCCATCTCTATTTTTGTTTTTAATCTTACTGAAGTTTTGTACTAAACTTGTTTAAAACAAGTACTATACAAAATACAATTATATAGGGTCCTTCTTAATTAGTTGACACTTTTTTAAGGGGATGATCAGACCGTCAAACTGAACAACTTTTTCTACGGGACCAACATCGAAATCGCGAAAAAAAACAGCTTTACCATATTTAATTTAATTTGTAATTAATTTTTACTTTAATATACTACTGTGTATATTAAAAGTGTACATATGGGTGTTTACCTGAAATAAAAGTGATTTATTTATTTATTTTTTTATAACACTGCAAACCCACTTGAGCCAAATGCATGGGACAGCTGTTTTTTTTTCGCAATTTAGATGTTGGTTCATTAAGCATATTAAGGTGGACCCTGTATTTTTAACCCTCGACGCAAAAAGAGGAGTGTTATAAGTTTGATGCCTATGTCGGTCTGTCTGTCTGTCGGTCTGTCTGTCTGTGGCATCGTAGCTCCCAAACGGGTGAACTGATTTCGATGCGATTTTTTTAATAGAAAGCTAATTGCGAGAGTGTTCTTAGCTTTGTTTCATGAAAACCGGTTCTACAGTTTTCAAGTAACTTTAAAAATTGCGACAAAAAAAAGAGGGGTGTTCTGTCTGTTTGTGTCATCGTAGATTCGTAGCTTCCAAACGGGTGGACCGATTTCGATGCGTTTTTTTAATATTTACTTTTTAAATGTTTGTTTTTGGCGTTGGGGGTTTTAGTTACTGATTGGCGTTGTGGCGATCCTTGGGAATCCGATGTCCAGCAGTGGACGTCCATCCGCTATGATAAATAAATACCTAAATATCTTGGACAGTGTCACACAAATTATCTAGTCACATTTAAAGTTCCAGAATCAAGCCTGGACTTGTATTATGATAACTAGACAACGATATAGTATACATTTATATACATACAAACATCCATGACTCGGGTACAAATATTCATATTCGTCATACAAATATTTGTCCTTTACGGGATTCGAACCCGCGACTCTCGGCACAGCAGGCAAGTTCACTACAGACTGTGCTGTCGGGCCGCCGTAAGATGATGATGATGACTGACTGTTTACTTGTTAATTTCCATTAGTGTTTTGATAAATAATTATACAGGGTGTAAATTTAAACAACAAATGTCAATGGCTACTCGACCTATCGCAGATTTGTTTTCGCGATTTCAATGTTGGTCCTCTCTCACTCACACTCATTCTGTATTGCACATGCTTACCTCTTCTTATCAGATCCCGTAAGTATCAAGTATCCAGGGTCTCAAGTAG
Organism: Agonopterix heracliana; assembly: GCA_963693445.1. Taxonomy (NCBI): domain Eukaryota; kingdom Metazoa; phylum Arthropoda; class Insecta; order Lepidoptera; family Depressariidae; genus Agonopterix; species Agonopterix heracliana. The sequence goes on from OY856332.1 coordinate 8,629,317, forward strand.
TGAGATATGGTTTGCCCACTGGGCGTTATGTTAGGCAAATCAGGTGACATGATATTATTGCGTGTTGGTATACTGGTTAAACTCTCACTTTTAAATATAAGTTCATTTACATATTAATGCTATGCAGGCATAAAGTACAGTCGACAATAATAGTTTTGTCTGTTATAAAATGTGATATTTATTTTAAGAAACGGTAAAATAAAAAGGATGTCCCTAATTACATTAATACCGTAACTTCTAAAATATACAAAATACATATAAACATTTAATTTAATCTAAATAAATAGTGCGTATCCACAACTGGGTTATCGAATAAAATATCACATCCACAACTCGGTTCGTCTGCAACAAGGTTCATTACTAAAAAATAGAACAAATCTGATAAAATCTGACCTACAACATACAAACCTCCACCAAAGCCTTATGGCCTATGGGAGGGTTCCAAGAAAACTAGCAGCGTTCCCGAAACATACAAAAAAGGTTACTATACCAAATTTTATAACACCAAGGGCCTGTTTCATTATCCGATCGGATATTTTGACATATTTTCATACAAAAAACGTCAAACTATCTGTCGGATAAGCTAGCAAAAACTTACTCAGAAGTGGTGAAACGGGCCCTAAGTATAACACTAATATTTAATTTAAAATAATAAAAATGTTTCTGTATCAAACATTTTGCTGACTCTTGTTATGACAATGCTAAAAAAGCTTCTAAAATATCAAAAAGCTGAAATAAATTTATTCTGACCATTTTATTGTGTTTTAAAATTTTATTTTATTCTGACTAATAAAATTCTTCGTTTTAGCCATTTTCGACTTTGACTGTACGAATACGTGAATTACTAAGTCAGCCGATGTCCACTTATTTCACAAACTTATTTACCAGGATAATACATTATCGAGTTTAGAATAAATCATTGATTCAATAACATCTGCCTGAAGAACTATAATATTTTCATAGAAATAACTATCTGATGTTCACAATGTTTGTTATTGACATTTTGACACCCTCCCACATAGCAAATCTTCGTCCGGAATGACGACGAATCATACTGACTCTAATTTGACGATAAAATATCGTCATTTTTGAGTCACCGCGACGTCAGGTTGCTACTTGCGTTTTGGTAACAAATTCCTCTACCTTATGAAGTTTATCTGGAAGATTTATCACTTTTAGCGATAACACCGGTTTTTGTAAACGTTTGTTTTTGTATATTAAAGTTAGTTACTAATGTTATAAATGTGAACGTTTGTGACGATGTTTTGATGTTTATGAACTCAATCATGCGTAAACTGCTGGATGGATTTAGATAAAAGATGAAAATTTCATACTTACATACAAGGCAGACAAAGTCGCGGGCAATAAAAGTTACCTATATTTAAGTGCGCAGTAAAGTATAATTCATTAAAATATCGTGGTAACTAAAAGTGAAAAGCAAGTGGACACGAGATGACGTGCTATAAGTTATGCCAAGTGAGCCGGTTTTGTATTTGTACGCGATATTGCTTAACTAAGCTATTGGACTAAACTATCCTTGACCGAACTAACTTCAGTCTATCTTAAAATGTTTTACCATAAGTATTTAAAGTTATAAACCTCGTAAAGCCTGACCAGGAATATAAAAAACCTGGTTTGGGGGCGCTGCAATCGACTGTCACCTTTAATGTTAGTGTTCCAAGTACAAAAATTAGTTCCAATGATTTTCCGCAACATGGCGAGGTTTTTTATTTTCCTGTAGGCCTCGCATGCCACCCCCGAGTAAACGATAAAAATCGAGATGTGCCTCCATCCTTACTATTTTACGTACGCCAGAGAGAGCGCGCATGACGATTTTCTCGTTTAAACCCTTTGTCGTGGGTGGCATGCTAGCTAGCCTGGTCAGGGTATACATTAACTCACGCTCACATATTATCTTGGGGATGGCAAAGGCAGAGACAATCGATCGCCACTTGCTATCTAGACTTCTCAAACCTCTCTAGAAGTTGCTTCATAATTGTTTGATAATACAGGGTCCTTCTTAACATGCTGACACTTTTTAATGAGATGATCAGACCGTCAAACTGAACAACTTTCTCTATGAGGCCAAAATCGAAATCGCGAAATAAAAATCTGCTGTGCCATCCATTTGGTTCGAGTAGGATTAGTTTTTTATGGAACTTCAAATTTTTTTTCGCGATTTAAATGTTGGTGCCATAGAGAAAGTTGTCCAGTTTGATGGTCTGATCATCCCATTAAAAAAGTGTCAGCATATTAAGAAGGACCTTATACATCTTGTCATATATTATTCCCTTTCGGCTCCTTTCTACCTGATATTTTTAATTAAATTCCTGATCTAATCTACGTACATCCTCTTAGATCTGCCTCTACCAATGTTTTCTTCCACGCACGCCTCATATATCTGTTCATTACGACTGCTTTATTTACATAGAACAATTTTTAACACAAAGAAAATGTTTATTCCCCCTCTTTTTTTATTCGCAGACGCCATTTTAAAATAATATAGCCTACTATCCGCGTTTACCTGTTTACCTGTTTATCCGCGACTTCGTCCGCACAAACTTTATATACTTACCAGATTTTAAGTCAGATCATAAGCTATCAAACAAAAAAAGTTTCATCAAAATCGGTTCAGTAGTTTTTGTGTGATGCGCGAACAAACAAACAAACAAACAAACACACAAACAAACAGACAAACAGACAGACAAAATTTCTAAAAAAGGTTGATTTCGAGTCGGGGATACCTAAAAACCCTACCGTAATCTTTTTTTTTGTAAATATCTTCAATGTACAGACAACTTCAGTTACAGTTTTATAATAGTTTAGATTAGATGTCACTCTCAAGATTTTTACAAATCTAACGATACCTCATAAGTTAAAATCTATCAAGCCGTTTAGGCTGTAGGGGGTGCCAAAGAAATAGACATACGACATACATACATTTATACATAATAGTTACGCTCGAAAAACAGAACCCTTCTTCAGGAGCAGTCGGGTAAAAACTCTTTATGTGCGTAATCACATATCAATGAATGTGACTGTACGTCTACGATTACCCCTTTTATTGATGTCCTTGATTGTTTTGTTGCTAATACATACAATCAATAATTATTATGTATGTAGCTATGACGAGCAATAAATATCTAGATCAATACAATAATGATCACGATGAATACATAATCTGTTAACTGCGTCTCATAAAAACTACAATATTTTTGTAATGCATCACTGACTAATATTAAAATTAACATAAATAAAATCAATAAATATCATGGATAATGTCCAACAAATCATCTAGTCACATTTAAAGTACCAGAATCTAGCCTGGACTTGTATTATGAAGACTAGACAACGATACAGAAAAACACATCTAAGTATCTGTTTGCGTACGTAAAGATAAAAATACTTCTATCTACACAAAACACAAAAATATGTTATAAAATATGTTCAAAAAAACCTTTTTCTATTAGTACCTAGATTGTTTTCCAAATGCGACTATATTTGTCTCCACGCGGACAAGCCAGGTTGATATGAGTCGAGAGAGAGAAAAGATAAATCACATATCGTTGAGGCTTACTGTACGTTAATAAGGACAGTAAGGAACGGAGGTCCTGATGCGAATCCTGTTTAAATAATTAATGATATATTTTCTCATACAAATCCGGTCAAGTCATTAGTATTCTGCATTGAATAATACATAGTCTCGTTGGGAATATTTTATTTGTTGCTAATAGCTTTATGTCCGGACCTATACCATAACAGTTGGTATACATAATAATATACACACGACTTTAATACGACAGAAACTTTGATAAAATAATATGTAGAGTCTATGTTTAATAGCATTATCAATAAAGAAATACCTAGTACTAATCAGATTTGGCCAGAAAGCTAAATAGAAATCGGAAAATCTCTTCGTCCTTTTTTGGAATGAAGTATGGTTCGCCATAATGAGTTTGACGCTTATATGTATTACCGTTTTTACAATAGAACGGGAAGAAAAAACATTGATAAAAACTCGTTTCTTCTATGAGGACCCCCATTACTTTTTAACTCTATGTCATTTTATTATTCGTTAGAAAATCCGCCATTCTGTGAAAATTGTAACAGCCAAATAGGTAGGACGGACTTACAGACGGACGGACAGCGTAGGCTTATAAATAGAGTCCCGTTTTCACCCTTTGGATACGGAACCATAAAAACATAGAAAAACAATAGAGGAAAGATAAAGATGGTAACACAAGGTGAACAAGTCCTTCGGAATCGTCCGAACCAAAGCGAATTGTGACGGTAGCGTTACCGATGCGAATTGTCAATGTAACAGTGCATATAATTTGCTAGAGTTAACTCCATAAACAAGGCAAAATTAGCTACAACTATACGTATATTTCATAATTATCATACTTTGACTGACTGATATTTCATAATTATGATACTTTGACATATGAGGACTGGTAACGCGTGTAATTCTTCTAACAAACATTTCTGCCACTTTTTGCGGGGGCGTGGTAACATGCAATCCGCATATTTTGATTTTATTCCCCTTAAGGGGGTTGCAGAGACGTTCACAGGCAACTAGATGGCGCTCGGGAGCATCATTCCTGATTTTATCACATTTTATTTTATATCTTCGTAATTATGTTATAAATTGCAAATGTTATTTGAGATGCGTAATCTAGATTTTCTTAACTATTTTTCCATATATAAAATATTACTTTTGTTAATACCGTCTACGAATGTTATACGTCAAAGTTTTGTATGAAATTATTAAAATTAAAATGTATATTATCAAATTCGTATGAACAATAAAATTACTTGTAGCAAGATCAGTAAAACATAACCACAAGTGCCCGCATAATTGAAAATTTTGATTGAAATTATCACAATTACGAGATATAAAATAAAACGTGATAAAATCAGGAATAATGCTCCCGAGCGCCATCTAGTGTAGTGTCTTGCCCTCTGCAACCCCCTTAACTTTAGATTCTAATTTTGAATGTTAAAAATCATGAAAAGTAGTCTCGTAGCGTTACCGATGCGAATTGTCAATGTAACAGTGCATATAATTTGCTAGAGTTAACTCCATAAACAAGGCAAAATTAGCTACAACTATACGTATATTTCATAATTATCATACTTTGACTGACTGATATTTCATAATTATGATACTTTGACATATGAGGACTGGTAACGCGTGTAATTCTTCTAACAAACATTTCTGCCACTTTTTGCGGGGGCGTGGTAACATGCAATCCGCATATTTTGATTTTATTCCCCTTAAGGGGGTTGCAGAGACGTTCACAGGCAACTAGATGGCGCTCGGGAGCATCATTCCTGATTTTATCACATTTTATTTTATATCTTCGTAATTATGTTATAAATTGCAAATGTTATTTGAGATGCGTAATCTAGATTTTCTTAACTATTTTTCCATATATAAAATATTACTTTTGTTAATACCGTCTACGAATGTTATACGTCAAAGTTTTGTATGAAATTATTAAAATTAAAATGTATATTATCAAATTCGTATGAACAATAAAATTACTTGTAGCAAGATCAGTAAAACATAACCACAAGTGCCCGCATAATTGAAAATTTTGATTGAAATTATCACAATTACGAGATATAAAATAAAACGTGATAAAATCAGGAATAATGCTCCCGAGCGCCATCTAGTGTAGTGTCTTGCCCTCTGCAACCCCCTTAACTTTAGATTCTAATTTTGAATGTTAAAAATCATGAAAAGTAGTCTCGTGTGAACCCCAAACGTTCTAAGTTCGAAATTATTGTTTTGCAATTATAGGCTGTCTCGTTTAGTGATATGGTATAAAATTTAATGTCAATGCACATGATCAATTGATCTTATACCGTGGCAGAGGGGAAATCGTACCGCAAGGCGAGTACTTATAATAAATAGTCAAAGTTATCATAGCCTATACCGGGTGTAGTGTGGGACGCCCTGCTGCCCGCTGGACAGACGACCTAAAAAAAGTAGCCGGGAGCGACTGGATGAGGTAGGCCGAGGACAGAGTTTTGTGGCGCGCCTTGGGAGAGGCCTATGTTCAGCAGTGGACGATGATACGCTGATGATGGTGATGATGATTATACTGGGTGTAAGGAAAAGTATCATTGACCTTTAAACCACTAATCTACCCATCAAACTGAACAACTTTTACTATGGGAGCAAACCTGTCAGCGCAAAAATAAATCTGCTGTTCCATACTAAACTGCAATGCCTACTCGACTCAAACGTATGAGAAACAGCAATTTTTGTTGTTGTGAGTGTGACCGGTTTGCTCCCGTAGTAATAGTTGTTACTTTTCCTTACACCCTGTGTACATTCCACTGCAGGGCACAGGCCTATCTTCCAGGAGGGTGTATGGGAATAAGACCGACAAGCGTGCCCACTGCAGATTGGTAGGTAAATTTCACATACGTATCAGAATTTCTTGTTCAACGTATGCAGGTTTCGTAACGATGTTTTCCTTTACCGTTTGAGGGCAGTCGGTATTACATACCTACATCAGATAGAAAAATGCATTGGGACTAAGCATGTCGCCCATGTCGCCCATGCGGCTTTGAAGTTCGAACCCGGAACCCCAGGGTCCTTGTGTGATCTTTTGTAAATTTCAGTTTATCCACCGCGGCTAGATTTGCCACACAGCATTTAGGCCTCCGCACATTGCAGCGATATTATCGAGTGATTTTATCGAGCGATATTATCGACAGCGATATCGCGAAACCTTACACACTGCAGCGATTCTGCGATTCACGTCACGCATGCGCCCTTCACTGTATGTAGTCGAAAGAGATTGTGTCAGGTTGCGATAATATCGCGGCAGTGTGTGGAATCGAGCGCGTCCCCATACAAAATGTACTGAGAACAATTATCGCAAAATCGCAGCGATATTATCGCTCGATAATATCGCGGCAGTGTGTAGGATCGCGCGCGTCCCCATACAAAATGTACTGAGAACAATTATCGCAAAATCGCAGCGATAATATCGCTGCAATGTGCGGAAGCCTTCACTCATTTGTAATCCCCTACGTACGTCTCTATTTCTCTCAAACATCAAAATACCGTTATGGTAAAAAAGCGCTAATAGTTTATTATTGTTGGCTGGGCTATTGCAATACAAGCAAGGTTCGTTATGTAACACTGCGACCATTCTGGTCTATTGTGTTCGCCTCAAGCTCACCATCTTTTATTTGCACATACCTACATGAACTATTTTTTTTTCCATTCTCGGGTAGGTATGAAGGTTTCCTCACGACGTTTTCCTTCACCGGCGAGCTAGTGATAATGATAAATACAACTGTAGGTTCATAAATTCCGTAGAAGTTAGTGGTAGAGGCCAGGAATCGAACCTCAGCCTCATGATTGAGTCGCTAGCTCTCTTCCGTATGGACTAACATACTTACTACTTATTATAGCTTAGGTATCAGGCCTTATAAATAAACGTTCCTATTTACTCAGACTAGTTATTGTGTAATATAATATCGGATTAGAGCGCACAAACCTGTCACGTTTAAATAATTAATTGATACTTTCACAAATTGACTATTTATTATTCGAAAACATCTACTCGAGTTTCTTGTTTCCATAATGTCTTATTTCAAACGCTGTACCTGGTAATGGTAACCATTTCTTCCGAATCGATAGGTACACTTCCATTTTTAGGGTTTCGTACCCAAGGGGAGCCTATTACTAAGCCTCCACTGTCCGTCAGTCCGTCCGTCCTTATCTTTTGAACCGTAATAGCTAGCGAGTTGAAATTTTCACAGTAAATGTGTTATTACTTTAGAATCTTTAGATTAAAAAAAAACACAAAAGAGTATAAAATTAAGAGGGGTCCTCAAGACACGTGTTTATTACGAGTACAAGGATTTTTCTTTTTGATCTTTCCTAAAAACTGCAATACAATAGAAGTATCAAACTTGTTAGTGTCTTTTCTCGCTTTGGTCCTCCTATAGCTGGAACAAAAACACTCCTTACCTTAAAAGCCATTGCCCAAAACTCGTTTCCCATACAAAACTGGTAAATTAAAATTTTAAAAGAAATCCCACTGCAGAAGAGGATAATTTCCAATTCATTCTGAAGTGTGATATTTCTACTGTTTTGTGTATAATTTTAGCTACTCTTTGTATTTGTTCTTTAATTATATACTCATTCGTTAGTTCTTCGTTATAGTCCAATCATTTTAGGGTTTGACCCTAACAATAATTCATCTATCGCTGAAACTTTGCAGTGTGATAAAGTAAAGTAAGTATACAGATTACGGTTGACAAATAATCTAGGACCGGAAAAAATTAAACCTATATTATTTGTCAACCGTAATATGTATACTTTACTTTATCACACTGCAAAGTTTCACCGATAGAAGAATTATTGTTGGGGTGTCCATACAAGGAAACTCTAAAATGACTGGACTAGTTAGTTGCGCAACGATTTGAAATGAATACAGTTCGTCACGTGGGCAATGTCTTTTACCAACTTTATATCCTACAAGTGACTGACATGACCTGTCAAGAGATAAAATAGAACAAGCTTTGGGACATCGATAATAATAATATCACTCGAATGTTACGTCTTGAAATACTCGCAGGGGAAATTCAAAGTGTTTATTATAGGTACCTTCGTATTTATATTTCGGCAACCATATTATTTGACATTGATGTATTTATCTACAGGTTTTTAGGGTGAACAGTTGAATTACTTTAAGTAGTGGTTGGATTCATGATACTGAACAACTTATACAAAGGAACCAAGAGAACAAAAAGTAAAAAAAAAAGAAGAAAAAAAAAACATTTAGTATCATCATCATCATCACAGCCTATATACGTCCTACTGCACGGCACAGGCCTACCCTCAAGGAGGGTGTATGGGATTGCCCAATTAATACTATGATATAGTACAATAATTCCATAAAGTAATTCAACTGTTTACCCTGAGATCCTGTGTACTATACAGGGTGACATTGATATAATTAGCATCCTTTTAAACTAAGAGTCTACCCATCAAACTGAACAACTTTTACTATGGGAGCAAACCAATTGGAGCAAAAAAAATCTGCTGTCCCATACTAAATTGCACCCGCCGCCGCTGCCTATACGACTCAAATGACGTATGGGACAGCAGATTTTTTTTTGCTCCGATTGGTTTGCTCCCATAGTAAAAGTTGTTCAGTTTGATGGGTAGACTCTTTGTTCTAAAGGATGCTAATGATATCAATTTCACCCTGTAGATATAACAATTTACATTCTATACTCATAATAACAAAACTGCAAGCGTTGAATATTTCGGTCAGCAAATAATATTTTTTTTAGGTGTACAAGTATTGATTCGAGTAGTTATTGTATTGTAACAGTTTCACTAGCAAACCCATGCTTCTCATGCGTTAACTGGACTTAATCGATAGATTTTTCATAAAACTGTTATTTAATCTTAATCTAACAACTTTATCTTTATTCTTCAACGATCAAACAGAAAAATGGTCACTAATTGATAATTATACATAGTGCTACCGCTAGTCGGCAGCCAAGTGTGCTGTGTACTGAGAAATTAAGATTTTTTCCTATGTTTTTGTTCTAGAAGTCTTATCTTCGGCCCACTGGGCACAGTTATTGGACGCGGGTGAAGTGAGCCGCATATCAATTTGACAAAGAAACTCTCTGTGCAAAAACGTTTTTGTACTTATAGAGCTTCTAGTCTAGATTCTTTTAAGGATATATTATTCGGAGCGCGCTCCATACAAACGCACTATGGTAATATTTTCAATACTAACCAATTAAAGTCAATGAAATTTTGCAGAAACAATCTAGAAACAAATATCTATGCTTGTATGGAGTCAGATTTTCGTTAAAATGTATAGTTTTCAAGTTACAGTGCCTCAAAGATTTCCACACAAATCTTAAATTAATCCTAGCATTGAAACTGTATATTTTAACGCAAATCTGACTCCATAGAAGCATAGAGGTTTGTTTCTAGATTGTTTCTACAAAATTTCATTGACTTTAATTGGTTAGTATTAAAAATATCACCATAGTACGTTTGTATGCAGCGCGCATTTTCGCTCTCGGAATAATATTCTCTTAAGCATTTTATTCGGTTTAGTATTGCGGAACGTAAAACAGGCGAAACTGGACTTTGTTTCGTTGATGCACTGGTAAGAGCACAAATTCTCTTGTAAAATTTGAATTGGGGATAAAAATGGATTCCAGTCAAAAAGGGTAATTTCCCGTCGTTCTCAAGTGTCCAAGTCCACTCGTCCGAAGTCCACTCGTCCCATTTGCACTCGATACCATTCTTAAAAGGTCTTAATATCATCAATAAAGTATAGATACTCAAAAACATAAACGAATATCAGTGCGTTTTTCTTACGACCTTTTTTCCATCCCGTACTTTTTCCGTTTTCTATACCTATTTATTTGTTGAAAGGAATAAAATACTAATTTATAATGATAATATAGAAATGAAAACAAGAAAAGAGTATAGAAATAAGATCTTAAAGATAAAAAAGGTCGTCAGGTGCATCTCCGCGAAATATGGTCCCAAGCATGCTGGCAGCGTTCCTCCTTTAGATAGTCAAGCTAATTTGTTGGCCAAGGAAGCTGTCAGCTCTACGATCACCGGTGGTCTTGTGGAGATCAATCGACAGCTCTCAAATCTCAACGCCCCTTTGTAGGAATATTTATTATGTTTGTACCTAGAATTTGTAAGCGCACATCCGAGACCGATTGTGCGATTAATTAAAAGAGATCTCGCGATTTTTTTGTCGTTTTCGTTTCAATCGCAGATACAGTCGTCTTTAAAATAAGTTTTTGCATTTGTGAGGTTTTCACACAAGAACAACGACGTAGGTACTTTATCTAATACATAATTAGTTAGTGAGGTATAGGGATTGCAATCCAGCAGCATTTTCAATCCAGCTGGATTTTTGCTGGATCGACATAAATCCAGCTGGATCCAGCGCGGATCCAGCAATATATCGATTTTTTATGAAATGATTTTTTTTTCTTTTAAGTACGTAAGAATCTTTTATTATTTCTACTGGTTACTTCAAATTGGTAAAATTTCTTACACATTTAGGTAGTAAATGTAACTTTGGTTCGGTTTAACACTCAATATAATGACGATCCAAGGACAATCTGCGAAGATAGGACATAATTGCCGGCTGATGCGTCTGTGGAGTGTGGGAGTGGTCTGTGTCCAGGACCTAATAGAGGCTTCCGCTCTAGGAATAGAGGTGGCCAAGTATTGAAAAGACAAAGACAAGTTTACACGATAAAAAAGAAGATCATTGTAATCTATACATTTATAATTATCAAATGAAGTAACTCTGGTTCTTCTGCATATCTCTTCATTTCTGAATTGGATCTCTTCGCAAGCGAAGCTCGGAAGATAGCCCTCTCCATTGCCATTTGGGTGACTTTCAGTTTTTTATGAGGCCTTGAGTGAGCGACCATGTCCCAGTTCTGTAGGTCATCACTGGTCAAAGACTTTCGTCTTGAGACACTGGATTTGGGATGAGCAGATACTACACAACACAGCTTCCCGGACGTTGGCCAGCCGAGTTGGATTCGGCGGTTGACTTCTTTCTCGAAGTTGGTCCCCGTCATGATGACTATAATGTATCATCGGCAAACCGAACGTGAATGAATTACTCACCGTTCACAGTACATCCGTCACTTTCGGTTTGCCGATGATATAGTCATCATGGCGGAGACTATGGAGGACCTTAGTAGAATGCTCGATGACCTTAGCAGAACCTTTGAAAGAATTAGTTTAAAAATAAACATGAACAAGACGAATACGTTTTATTTTGTTTTGACAAACTGTCCAATTAGGTAAGACCAACTTCAAGAAAAAAGTCAACCGTCGAATCCAACTCGGCTGGGTAGCGTTGAGGAAGCTGTGTAGTATCTTCTCATCCCAAATTCAGTGTCTTAAAACGAAAATCTTTGACCAGTGATACCCTACAGAACTGAGACATGGTCGCTCAAGGCCTCATAAAAAAGCTGAAAGTCACCCAAATGGCAATGGAGAGAGCTATCGTCCGAGTTTCCCTTGCGAGGAGATCCAATTCAGAAATGAAGAGATATGCAAAAGAACCAGTGTAGTCGACCGACAGCTCAAAACATAATAGCTAAACTAAAGCGGCGATAGGCGGAGCACATTGCATTTGAGGCCGAAATGTTCTCGAGTGGCGACCGCGTCCTGGAAGACGCTGCGCTATTAGTAGACCCCACAAGGTGTACCGATTACAAGACTTGGTGAAGGCAGCGCGTGAACCCGTTGTCGAGCCTAGCGCACTAACTGGTACTTATTAGAAGTAGAGTAGAGTAAAGTTATAATAAAATATACATATTTTCTTGACTTAAAGGATTCAATGATATAGCGTAAATCTTTTTTTACTTTTCTGGAAGTTGGATCTAAAGAAACAAATGGTATTGCACCATTATTTCTAAAGTTTATTAATTGCGGATCCGCAGCGCTGGATCCAGCGCAAAGTGCTGGATCCAGCAGGCCGAAAAAAGCGCTGGATCCAGCTGGATTGCTGGATGCTGGATCCAGCAATTGCAATCCCTAGTGAGGTAGTTAGCCTCGAAGTTAAATAAAATCGCTTAAAAAAATACTGTTCGTTGGGCAAGTGTTTCATTCATCATATCACTTGAGAACGGTTGGACAGATTTGGAATTATTTTTTTACAGTTGTTAATACTCCGAATAAGATTTTTAGGGAAAGTTAAAAAAATTTTCAGGTGTGTGTCAGGAAAAAAGGGGCATTGCAACGAATGCTGGGGCACAAATCAGATGCAGTTAGGATACGTAGTAACTTATTATTAATCTGTGGTTAGAACCTCTGGAAAATTAGGTTAGGAAAATGCTCTACCAAGTTCGACAAATATAATCAACTCTCCACCGATTCACTAAGACAAAACAAACACGAAGTTTCATTTTACGCGAGAAATCAATTACAAAATGTTTATTTTCATATTCGCTCAAATAAAGGGCAGTATTTCAGAATTCAATATGTAAGGTATCCATAACAAATTGATTCGTAACTTATTTGTTATAATTTTAATTTATGTAAGTAAATAAAATTAAGTGTTCAGATTTGCCAATTTTGGTACGGAACTAATGTTTCCCTTTTACGTCAACTTAGGCGTTGAAGTGTTACCATTTAATTCAATTTGTTAAATATTCTCGCATACTAATTTTATCGCATTGTCAAATAGTTTTGTGAGAAAAAGAACGAATAGACTTGGATGACAATGAACACAAATGGTCTTGCTCGGCCTAAGATTATAGTTTCATTTTAGAGCTTGAAAGAATTGTCAGTTTCAACAATGCAAACTTGTTACGTGAATTATTTTGTTTTAAATACAAAGAAAAACTGACAGGTATAGTTTGTTGTTAGTTGCTAAAGAAAATAAATCTAAAATTTTGCCAATGTCACTTTTTGTTTCGAAATTTAACGTTATTTAGTGTATTGATTTTTTTTCTTCATAACAAGTGTTGATACAATCAAGTGTTGATCAATTAGTAGGTAATTTAAATAAAACATGTACCATATTCCATTCAGAATGTCCATATTTCACTGCCTAGTGCTCAAACTCTGTCCAGAGTGACATAACCACAGAGTCCAAAGGCTTCTTCAGATTTTGGTTTGGAAGTTGACGGCAGAATCACCGTAAATAACGGTGCAGCCATAAAACCAAAATTGGAATTGGAAGTTGACCAACTCATCACTGGCTGGCTGAAATACAGATTTGCAACGTTTTTATAAAGTGAAACCTTTAAGTGACAATAAAATCATTTTTAATTATTTTATTTTGTAAAACAAGCATAGTTTGAGCAAGGTGTGCAAAAACCAACAAAACCCAATTCCTACAAACTCATAATTTAGTTGACGGGATCAAACCATTCCGTTCTCAACCAACAATTTGGACGTATAGGTGTCGTATAGTTGAATATGAGACGCATAAAGCACCATATAATATGACGAAAAGTAACAAAAATTACAGTAATACAACTTTTATATTATAACTCAAAATATATATATAAATGGGGGTCGATCAAAAGGAGTAAAGGCCTCCTCAACATTCATCGAATCATTCCCTTTTTATAGAACTTAATTATATTTACCCAAGAAATGTTTAGTAAACAAATAAAGTAACACATTATTTTAAATGGATTCATTCATGGAAAAAGAAACGACAAACTCATAAAATTATTTTACCTCGTTTGAAACAACAATTTTCAATAGAGAATTTTGCCATTCAACAATAAACCTAATTCCTTCCTCAATTAAAAGAAAATAATGGTAGGTATAGGAAAACCCGAATTGAGATACCATGGCCAAGGCCTTGTAGATTATTAGAGACATTGGAAAGGCTGGGGCCGTATGTTGGAACTGAAACATCACTCTTGGAGGAAACATTATATTTAATTTTCACTACCGCATTATTCGCAGCATAGACTAAAGCTCGTTGCAAACGAGCCACCAGCCACAGCCACCGGTGGCTGTTGCAGTGGCGGACACTGCGAATGGCGGCCACACCGGCCACAGACAAGTCAATACAAAATGTATGAAAAAGGGCGTAAACTGCTTGTCGCTGGCCACCCCGGGCAACGGCATCACAAGCTACCAAGTTTGTGGTGGCGGCTGAACGATCCCCCACAGCGGTGTGGTAGGCTCCGCAAGGAGCCGCCTGGCTCGCGACCACCCTCCTGCGGGAGTCTGGCGCCAAGCAGCTTGCTGCGTTCCGTCAGTGCCAGTGCACTTGTGGGTAAGCTCGCTACATCTTCGACAACATCTAGAGTAACAAGAAAAAACGAAATCGTTTCAAAAATGCTGTATAATAAACACCAGATAATACTTTGTTCCCAGGTTTCACTCAAGTCGATTTTGAGGAGTGAAATTCGCATTTGCCACACTCGGCGTACTTTGCTTAGACCAAAACAAACGCTCTTTTCGGACCAACTTTCATGTTTTGAGGCTTACAAAAACTGTGATGAAAATGTGCCTACAAACTCACTATTGCCCACTATTAAATAATTAGGACTATCAACAGAACTAAAAGCTACAAAATACTCTATCGCCACGGCTTTTACTAAAAAAATAGTTCCGTCCATTATCGGGTATTTTCTGTCCTCCACGAAGGCGATGGTGTGTGAAATTTAATGAGTCATTGTTTTGTATCCGGATACGTACCGGGAGTTTGATTTGATGTGTTTTCTCTTGATCTTTACGGAATTTGCACGTGAAATAAATCTTGTTCTAATAGAACTGCCCGTAAAGCTGGAACTCTCCATTTCGCAAAAACGTTTTCATCCCAACGAATCGGCCAGAATCTTGACACTGAAAACAGCTTCATAGGCCCTGAACCTTTCTTTGCCATCCCTAAAAGTCTATACCGTGAATCACTGAATCTTTGAAGGTCAGCTTCAAAGACGCGATAGAGCTATGGAGGAAAATCCCAGACTTGAGTCAGTCCAAAGCACTTATTTATCAAAGGTTATAATAGCAAACTTGCAAACAACCTCTTTGCTCTTAACACAGACGACATTCGTGAGATCACTGACAATACATATTCCAACTTCCTGGAGATCGATCACTAACAAATTGAACAAACACATTCACAAGTTGAAACGAAATGACTCTACCAGGCTGCAGATTTTTCAAAGTGATGAGAACTTCTTTGCGTCTTCTTTGTGAAGGTGACCCATTGCTGTACAAACGAAGTAGGTATCCATCTGGGTAGAAAGGTAGATACAAACCCTTTCTTGTTAGAAATCTACTCCGGTTCCTGACTGCAGAAGGGGATCAGTAGGGAACTATAAAAAGGGCTTTTACAAAAGACCAGCGATGTTCGCGGTGGCGCAGGCGCCAATCTGTCAATGCCCTAAACTCCTAATAATAATAAAATCCTACAAAACATTGCAGAAATCTGTGACTTTGGTTTCATTTGATTCAGTGATTTTGCCATGTATAAATCAAATCTTTACCTGAGGAAACGTGAAATACTCTTGACCGTTTTTCTTTACACAAAAAAAGCAGGAATTTCACACTCCATTACTCCCCATAGGTAACGGGTGGTAAAAGTGTTTAGGTAATATTTTTCCTTTGTTGTCAATTTCGTTTTGTTTACGGGAGCAGATGGTATAATTAAAAACATTTCTTTGTTTATACAGTATTCGAAGAATTGACGATTTGTTTGTTTTGTAATAAAAATACACTTTACCTCGTTGGAGTGGAGACTTTAGTTTCTTAAAACAATATCACTTATTTATAAGATCGCGTGTAGATAATAATCGATCTTAAAATATACACGGCTGTGCAAAATGAAATGCGTTAATACTTCTGTCCATCAAACTGAACAACTTTCACTATACAGAGAATTGATTCCGAAAACTCAAAGGGGTGAAACCCATCCCACCCACCCCACCCAGCACCCATCAATAAAAACAACTTTTACGATGGGACGAACTATGAGATCCCAAAAAAAAACAGCTAAGTATCTCATACTAACAATTAATTCCTACCGAGCAAAATGTATGAAGGTGATATTTTTTTTGAGAACTCTTGTTGGTCCCATAGTTAAAGTTGTTCATATTGATGGGTACTTTCTCCCCTTTGAATTTTCGAATATTAATGGTACCAACGCTTAAGTAAGGAAGGAGTTCATGATTTAAGTAATTTGCCTATTTATTTTTAAACCTAAACGAAGGTTTCAAACATACTATTCTGCGTCATTCACCCCGTATTATTTGAATTATCACTGGACTACTATGCACTTTTTTATACAGGGTCCTATTTAATATGCTGACACTTTTTGAAGGGGATGATCAGACCGTCATATTGTCCAACTTTCTCAACGGCACCAACATCGAAATTGCAAAAAAAATCTGCTGGTCCCTACAAAACTGCAAACCTACTTGAGCCAAATCCAAAATCAGCAGATTTATGGATAGAGTATGTGGTTTAAAGTTTAATTATACCTACATTTTCTTACATATTGTAAGTTGTGCGTCGATCGACTTACTAAAAAAGTGAGAAATAACAACGAAACAACGCTAATTTAATGTCAATGTCATCTCACAGTCTCGTCCCGAGGCTCTAATGTTACAAAATGGAAACAATCAGCTGATATCAGTCTCGTTCAAAACCGTAGTTCTGAACGTCATTGACATACATTCAAGCTATGTAATGATATACTGTCAGTTTTCAAGGATTATTATGGTTAGAATAGCGATCTTGCTAAGAGATAGAAGTTACTCAGGTATTAAGAAAATCAAACAAAGCTACATAACAAAGATTATAGATTAAAAAAAAACGATAATAACAAAAAGAGTGTAATTTCATAATGCACCATTATTCGTCTGGGCATAGGTAGTGAAACGTAATGAAGAAAATGTAATATTGAAGGTTTTCACCCATACTTAAACTCTCGATCACGACTATAATTCCTTTTGGTGCAGACATAAATTTTATTATAACTACCAAGTACTACAAAACGTTTTATACAAATACTTAATTAACCGTATTTTGTTATACTTTACTGTTTATTAAAGTGTGCCTGGGTATATTTTGATGTGTAATAAAATCACTCCTAACTCGATAAAGAATTTTATTATTCTCTGATCGATTTCTCGATTTATTTCTGATTTCTCGATCGATCCCATGAAATTATTTTGTGTCTCGTCTTTCCTCAGGATACAAGTAACATCTTTACAAAATTTCCTTGAAATCTGTTCAGTATTTGGGCCGTTCATGCAACATCAGAAAAACTTGCTTTCGCTTTTATTTAAAGTGTGGATTATTATAAGAATAATGCTCACAGATAGTCAGTTATATTTTAAATTACATTTCACTAACAAGTGTCCAAAGTGTGGATCAGTTGCTTGGTATTCTATCTGCGTCGATCCGCGCCTACCTCAACTCTGTATCGCAATCGCGTTTATAATTCAGAATAAGTACAGAGGTCATTCAACGGAACGCAAAACGACAGCCACTACGATGCATCTCTATCATGTCATGTGACTCATTTGTTATGTTTTTTTTGAAGTTGTATGTATTGTGACATTGTTGTACAGTCAACCAAAAAGTAACTTGACACTTTTAGTTTGGTCCTGCTAATTTGAAGCAAGGTAGAATGGAAAGCCTTAACAGACTGGTGGCAGAAATTAGACAAAAGAGTAGTGGATTGTTTGGCTTGGCAGCTAGGTGGGTTGAAGACATCGGGAAAAGAAAAAAAATCTGCCTTTTTTCGCGATTTCGATGATGCCACAGAGAATGAGCTAGTGAGATGAGTTGAGTGAGATGAGTTTGATGGTTCGATACATACATACATACATACATAGGCTTACGCCATTGTCCCATGGGGGAAGGCAGATATCACGGACTGCAACACGCGGATGGTTGATGGTCTGATCATCCCATAAAAAAATGATAGCTTATTAAAAAGGCCTCTTTCAAGAAATGTGATTGACTATGAAGAAATGTCTGTAATTATAATATATTGTTAAACTGTTTATGCTAGTTTTCTTGCTGACTACACAGTCTTTCATATAATAATAATACCTACATTGGATTATAAGTTTTTCTAAATTAAATTATGAGGTATTACAACGTCACTTGTTGATACGCCACATAATTAAATAATCATTAAAACAAGGTTATTGAATTAATGTAGTGATTGGTTTTTTTTGTGAAAACCGGTAGATGAATCAGCAGATTTTTGTTCTAAACTGAAGGTCGATTTCGTAGAAATAGTTACTGTGGTAGCTCCTCGTCTAACAAGTTCGTTAGTATACCTAATTTGCGTCTATAAGACCACTACTAACTAATAATGCCATCTACAGATTTTTCCACAACTATCTTTGAAAACGCCTCGTTAAATTAAAATAGTAAAAAGTATCTCTCATTCACACCACATTTAAATTCATTATTTTCACAAAGTTGGCTGTGATATTCTTATCAGATACACGTTACGGCCCACTTAACCAATTAGATGATCGTGGTTTGGTCAAATGCCAAATCTGGAGCCTTTGTTATTTTATTAACGTAAATTAAGCCGCGTTCCCATTGTCGTACATGCAACGCGCATGCAATGCGCATGCCACGTATGGACGCATTCGGTTTCTAGTAAAATGTATGAGAGACTTCACACTGATGCACACGCACATGCAATGCCACGCCATGCTACGCCACGCGTGGTTCACCTTGTATCGAATTCGTCCACACACGCGTCAACCATGCGTCAACCATGCGTCAACCACGTGTCAACCATGTGTCACCCAAGTGTCATCGACGTCGCCACGAAGTCCGATTTACGCTATTATTTTTTGTAGATGTTAGTTTATCATTTTTTTATTTGTATTCAAGCGTGCTTCGACTTTTCATGAAACAAGTTCAGGCTTTAAGTGCAAATACGACATGAACTTGTGCAAAAAAGGTGGAAACATCAACAATCGATACTAAAAATAATAAAAAATGATTCCATTAACATGAATCGGACCATTTTCATTGTGATCCAAAGACAATGTTGTGTGATTGACATTTCTGTGGTGATGTACCATTTTTTTCTCACAATCGATCACCGATTTAGTTTTTAGCTCAAGAAAACTGTTTAGTGTATGTTTAAAAGAAACTAAAAAAGAATAAAAATCTGGGCGATTGACCCCGGAGACAAGGTCCACCAGGTTCCAGGAGGGGCCGCTTCGGAGCTTCGCTCCTACGCGTAGCTCAGCCTTCGGCCTAAAATGTTCAGTTTTATGCAAACAAAATCTGATAAAAAAAGTGAGGAGAAGTGCCCTTCCAATTCCAGCAAGTTTCCTGACAAATTATTTTTAACCGTGCCACAAGTAGTTACCAAAATTTAGAGAAGAGTGGATGAAAGTAGCTAAAAGAAAAAAATTGCCTTCTCCCAAATCCAAGTAATATACCTACTACTCCCAAATCTGTCTTGCGATGTTGTGAGGATCATTCCGACGTAAGTAAATCGTAAACTAGACCTATGTACCTTCAGCCTTCAACAAAGTGTGCAAAGGAAAGAAGTTTCTTATTTACTTATTTAAACGTTTTTTTTACAGATGGAGAAAGATAATGAAAATTTTATGAAGTTCAAACTTGTAGGAGGCAATTTAATTTTAAAGAAGGATGTTGGTACCCATATTTTTGACTGCCAACAAAGAATGCAGGCATCAAAACCTAGATCAGTGGTTTTAAAACGCAAAAGTCTGGAATAAAAGCATTGAAAATGAACAAGATGAGGATAAACCTATAATGGTGTCTATAATATATGTCTATTTCTAATTTAGGTTCGTACGTACTACGTAAATAAGTGGGTTCACATTATTGTGTACTTGGTGTCTCTCAGATAATGTCTCAGGGTACCTAAAGACCAGGCCACATAGTGGCGGGACTGCGGGAAAGCGGTCTGGGGTAAGACCCGCACTAAGTGAATTCTTCCGGACCCGTGTGTGGTAATATTGGAGTTTGTATGTGCCACAAAGATATCCATGTGGGTCTGGAAGAATTCGCTTCCTGCGGGTCCGCCCCAGGACAGTTTTTCCACAGGCCCGCTTCTGTGTGGGTATGTTTTAATTTAGGTACCTACTACACAAGTAACTTAGCATCTTTATCTCTCTCAGATATTGTTTCCTCTGGTTTCCTCCTAAAATATTTGATAAATTTTCAGCTTAGAGATTTTCAGCATAAGAGATGGAATCTCCTTCCTGTCAAGTAATTAATGAACAAGATATTTCTAAAAGTGAGGAAAAAGCAAGGGAGCAATGTGTACAAGTTGCAATTTATCCACGTAAAAGAAGTAAAGCAGTGAAAGAAGCTACAAGGCCTCCTACAAATAATGCAGCTTCTCAAAAAAAAAATGATTGATTAAACATCGAATGACATCTCCGTTAAACTAGCTAGAGTAGAGTAGAGGGGTCCGGTACTACGTTCGCGCACAAACAGACAAGACAAGGGTAGGTACCAGCCAACCATCAAAGGGTCAAGCTCAGGGAGTAAGAATATTCAACAGAAAGTGAACTACTTGGGTCTAAGATCTGATATAATAAGAAGTCATGAATAGTTTGGTGATTGATCTTTTTATTTAAGAAGTGGGTTCTGTTCCAATGTGTCAGCGATTAAACCATCTTGGTATAAGACTTCGTCATCACTCATCACCAATAATTTTGATTGTGTTGCAAATCTTCATGTGCATTTAGTAACGCCGTAAGTGTTGATTTTGAACGAAGACAAATGCTGTAATAAATATAAAATAAATGATTAACGAATTAAGTTGGGTTGTTTTAATTTACTCAATCCAATGTCCAATGAGCTGAAGTCAGCTCTGCTGTCTTATTGGAGAGGGGAAGTAAAGATAAAGAGATGCTTCAAAGTTAAAATTAGGTAGGTACCGACGATGTTGATTAGGTAAGTCTTTGTATGGGCATCCGTTTTGGTGTTATTGAATTTGTGAAGCCTCCGTAGTCTAGAAGGTTAAGCATGCAACCTTCTCATGTCCCGGATAGTTGCAAATAGAAGGCAGGATCTATTCTTAAAGTTAGATCATGGGTCAACATAGGTGAACGAAGGCAGCTTAAAAATTACTAGATATCTATAGACAGTAAACCACTCATTTGCCTCCAATCGCACTAGGCTAGCCTCTTCTCACTCATTTGAATACGCCTCTGGCAGAAGAATACCCAATAATATTATATTCAACAAAAAATCATGGTTACCCACTGTAGGTAGGTATTTACCTGAATGTGTATTATTTTCCATAGCATTTTGTTTGATATTTATCAGGAAAACTATTCTGACTATTATTTCTAAATAGGTAACTTATATTGTTAGTAGAAATCATGTGAAAACAAATATACGTAATGTTATCTCATGAAAAACGAAAATTTTATATACATTTGACAAGTAGGACTACACCAAAGAGTACATACAATAAAGGTTTTGTTACTCTACTCTATGTTATTATATTAAACTTATCCGTAGTCTTTGGATTATAGCCATTCAACATGGCAAACAAAAAAACAGAGATAAGAAACATTTTTTGGCGATAGTACCTACGGGAGTGAAATAAGGAGTTTTGTTTATTAAAATTACAGCTTGGTCATAAAGTGTAGAAAAAAAATTAGGGCCCCACGTTCCTTGCATGAAAGGCAACGAGCAACGTCGTGGGTCCTCTTAAATACATACGTTACAATCCGACAAATTGGTCAAAAAGGGAAATAATTTTACATAATTATACAAGTCGTACGACAGGTGTCACATTTGTGCGTGGCGGATTACCGTCAGTGCGATGCGACCCGTCGAAGGGTGCCATACCAAGCAGAACTTATTTACAACGTCTGCAGTATTACGTCAAACAAAGAATCCGTCAATGCGTTGCGGCCCGCCCTAAAATGCGCTTACCTTACATACATATTATACTCATGACACAAACATTACTATTATTATCAATTTTCTGTTCTTCTTATTATAGGTGGCACCCGGGCTTGCAGATTTTCAAACCGCTTTACGGCCTCTGACGTGAATTTTTAATGTAAAGACTACTACCACCAGAGATAGTTGACGAGACCAACGGCTTAAAGTGCCATGGGAAGCACGGAATCTTCTTTCTTTTTAGACAATTAGGTGATTCAGCCAGCAATGTCATAACCAACTGGGGGGAAACGAACAAAGTAACATTTCACTAGGTGCCCCCTGTGGGAACGTCACTGCGGCAATGGTGTTGCCAAACATGCGATAATAATTATCCTAGATCCGTTGTTTTTGAGTTGCATGCTATTGAAACTACATTTAATCATTATTTTAAGAACCATGTTCACCCCATCCCGCACCCCTCCGCTACCTAAGGAACCTATGGGAAGCGGAGTGACCGCCAATTTGAACTTTTTAGCTTTTAAACCGATTGCTTCCAAAATCAATATCTGGGGGTTATCGATATTATGCGATCTCCGAACATGAATCCGAAGTAAGAAATTCAGAAAAGTGGCCGCCATCTTAAACTTTATTGTTTTTTACCAATTCGGTCCCTATTTCAAGTTTTTTCGTCTTTAAGGGCGAAACAAACGGATGCTATAATATACAGCGCAGTACAGCGCAGTAAAGCACTATTCTGCGATCTAGAGTACGGTATAGCGCAGTACAGCGCGGTAGAGCGCAGTACTGCGCTATAGAGTAGCGATGCCCGATACGTATCGATATTTATGTATATCGATACAACACAATGCGATATCTCGATATTTTGTATCGACACACGCCAATACGATAGGTATGGGGCGATATCGTATCGCTTACCAAGGATCAGAAATATCGAATTACTTAAGCGTAATATTTGGCCACAGAAACGTTTAGTAAAAAGAGAAGTTGATTACTTTTGCGATATTTATTCATAAGCATACGCTTCTGAAATTTGTTCTTGTCATCATGTCTTTATTCTGAAACCTCAGAACATCCACGTTTCACCAAAAGTACCGAAACTCTGTCCAGTGTGACGGGGGGTGAGCCCGTCGCCACTTATAATGGACAGTGGGTACAATACACGCCTCGAAATTGAAGCATGCAGGTTTCCTCACGATGTTTTCCTTCACCGAAAAGCCAGTGGTGTTACAAATCGTACATAAATTCCGAAAAACTCATTGGTACGAGTCGGCTTGGACGGGGATCGAACCATCGCCATTTATTCATATAAATATAAAATTTACTCATTTGGATAGTAATTTAGAGATCGAGTGTTTGTCAGCGGTTGCAAGGTTGCAACATCAGTGCCGTCATTTAGAGCAATTAATTGCACACAGAATATTTTTTTTCTTCAATACTTATAAAGAAAATCATAGTAACAGATTTGATGGTTATCGATAATATTATTTTTGAAAAACATTGTACAATTTTGGCTCTCTTAATAATGTCATTGTTTAAACTCCACATTGTTTTTTAAATAGTTAGTAATTAGCTAGAAATGTCTTTTAAACTTAGACCAAATTGTCTAAACTTTTAAATTATAATATCAGTTATTAGATTGTATCGGTTTAAATTATTAGATTGTACCAATGAGCGTTTTTTTTTTCGTTTCATAGTAGATCGATAGATGACGCTACGGTCTATACGAATCTATGTCAAACACTGAAAAATTATCTTTCCCCGAAATGAGGGTAAAAGTGAAGTGAAAAAAAAAACAAAAATCTTTTGGAACATATTGAAACATATTTTTTATGATATTTAACTATATTTCTTATGCTAATTTACTCTTTAAGGTGATACTAGACTACAATTTGACTAAAATAAATATAAAAACTCTTTGATCATAAGGCAAAATCTGAAATTGAACTGGCAATAAGAAAACTTGAGCTGTCAAATGTCATTGTCAATCAAACTCGTATCGTAGCATTTACTTTGTCGTGTTTGTTAGTTTACTTCAAACTGCTTTTCTGAAAAATAACGAAAAAGGACTGTATTTTTGGCTAAGAAAGAAATCGAAAATAATTTCAAAATTTTTTTGATGACGTCTTCCAAATCCGAACCAAAGAGAATGAAATCTCTACGTTTTTAAGTCTATAGGTGACATTGCAGAGGAAGTTTTTGCTTGACAGTTTGTCGTACAGACACTACTGCCATCTATTGAGTTATAAGCATCGGTCGGCATCGGCATCGGTCTACGGCATTTAAAAAAAAACGCTCATTCGATACGATATTATCGATATTCGCTGTATCGATACAAAGCCATGCGATAATATCGCGTATCGATACAAACGGTAACGATACATTACGATACGATATATCGATACAAAGCAAAATATCGGGCATCGCTACTATAGAGCGCAGTATAGCGCGATAACGCATGTGCATCAAGATGGCAGGATCAAATCTTCGATTCAAAATTTGGCCTATCGGTAACATAGTAACTCAGCTGAGCTAGGTACATACATTTGGGTCGAGTAGGACAGCAGTTTTGTATGGAACAACAGTTTATTTTTGTAATTTCGATTTTGGTCCCGTTGTAGTTTTTCTTAATAAAATTGCAATTACTCAATTACTTTTTTTGGTTACGATTATAATGTTTACCTATAGGGTTCTTCTTAATAATATGCTGACACTTTTTTAAGGGGATGATCAGACCATCAAACTGAACAACTTTCTCTATAGAAGCAACATCGAAATCGCGAAAAAAATGCTGCTGTCCCATACATTTGGCGAGTAGGTTTGCAGTTTTGTATGGAGCGGCAGATTTTTTTTTCGCGTTTTCGATGTTGGTGCCGTAGCGAAAGTTTTTCAGTTTGGTGGTCTGATCATCCCCTTATAAAAGTTTCAGCATATTAAGAAGGACCCTATACAGGGTGTAAGGAAAAGTATCATTGACTTTTAAACCACATACTCTACCCATCAAACTGAATAACTTTTACTATGGGAGCAAACTAATCAGAGCAAAAAAAATCTGCTGTTGCATACATTTGAGTAGAGTAGTAGGTATTGGAGTTTAGTATGGGACAGCTGATTTTTTTTTGCTCCGATCGGTTTGCTCCCATAGAAAATTTTGTTCAGTTTGATGGGTAGAGTATGTGGTTAAAAGGTTAATGATAATTTTCCTAACACCCTGTATACAAGGTGTTACAAAAATACAAATAAACCTTTAAGGGTTGAAGGTGGTATAGACCATCAAACTGAACAACTTTCACTATTGGACCAACATCGAAATCGCGAAAAAAAATAATTGATGTTCCATACTCTACAAATCGACTAAAGCTAAAATATGTATGGGATATGAAATTTTTTTTTGCGATTTCGATGTTGGTCCCATAGAGAAAGTTGTTCAGTTTGACAGTCTAAACAACTCCCTTAAGAGTTTCAAATATTTATTGTTACTTATGAAACACCCTGTATAAAAGGTCCAACTAAGAACTGTTGGATCACAGCCGGCCCCCAGGCTTCACACTATGCCTGGTGGAAGATCTTCCCTTTCAATGGAGGAATATTCCCAAGTAGCACCTCCATAGGATTTTATACAAGGTGTTACAAAACTACAAATAAACATTTAAGGGGGTGGTGTAGACCATCAAACTGAACAACTTTCACTATGGGACCAATATCGAAATCGCGAAAAAAAATATTTATGTTCTATACTCTACAAATCGACTAGAGCTAAAATATGTATGGGATATAAAATTATTTTTTTCGCGATTTCGATGTTGGTCCCATAGAGAAAGTTGTTCAGTTTGACGGTCTAAAACACCCTGTATAGGCAAGATCCTTAACATGCATTATCTCGAAAACATTGCACTTTAGGACTATATATTATAGGACATTTTTTGTTCGTCTATAGATCCTCTATCGATATACATAGGTTTCAGGGTGCGCCGCATTTTTGAAAAATTTCCGGAATTCCTGCAAAATTGTGGTTACCACTATGCCAAAAAGTTCAAAGCCCTGTGCACCCTGTATTCAGTGTTTTTGTTCAAGTCTACAAATATGCAGAAATTAATAGCAGTTTACTTAAATATTCTTGCTATACCTACATAATTTTTAAATATCAAAAAGACAGGTCATACAAAATGTTATTAGTTACCTACGTGATTTTATGTTCTAAACTGATTTCACTGATTAGATTTCCGAGTTAAAACATACCTTACCTCACCCTATAGATAGATGTGTGTGAGTACACACATACCATGTACATGTACCTACCTACATATTGTAGTAGAGTAGAAATAATTGATTTCAAAACAACAAAAGTACTAAGAAATTTATCGAATTGACTGCTTCTCATGATTCTGTGAACATTACACACACATTGGCAACTAGCTACATTGAACAAAACCTAAAAAGTAGGGAAGAATTATATTATAACGAAGTTTCGGTTTCGGTTTCGGATTCGGCCAAAACTAGAACCGAAGCCGAAATTCAGTTTCGGTTTCGGTTTCGGCTGTAAAAACTAGTTTCGGTCGGACAATAGAATTAACTCGCTCAGCTCAAGGTCGGCGCGCCGACCGCGCTGGTCGGCGGTGGCGGCGCGGAAAAAAACGCGGCGGCGGCGCGCCGGCGCGGCGCTCATGTCTACGACGAAGATCATAACGATTTGAAAGATGTTAACTATAATAATTTAAGTATTTATTTTAGATATTTAAAGATTTTTTTTTGAATTGTCAATACTAATAGCGCCACCTGACAGATATTTTTCACAACAGTCTTTATAAAAGCTTCATTGAAACAAATACGAACCACCATGTGCGCACCACTGCTTCTTTAGGTCTTTCAACATCGCCATTTTGTTGTTTGATACAATATTCATATTTTTATTACCCGCGACGGAACGGAGAACGTGTATGCGTTTAGGGTGAGAGGTTGTTTGTTTGTTTGTTTGTTTGTTTGTTTGTGCAAATCCAATGTTCCCATTTATCTCCAAAACGGCTAGACCGATTTAGATACGGTTTTCTGTAAAGGGTTCGTAATTAATTAGCGATGGTTCTTAGATAGGTGATACGATGTTAACTCGCCAGGGGGCGCTGCAGTAACCAATTTTTAACGTCAAAAAGAGTTTTTGCGCATTTACGCCGAAACGGCTTGACCGATTAAGATGCGTTTTTTTTTAAAGTGTTTGAGGTTTATTTGCAATTATTCTTAGATAAGTTTGATTGTGACAAACCACCAGGGGGCGCTGATCCAGTTCTTTATCAAGTGCATGCTAGTAGACCGTGTTTGGGCTCTTTTAATAGCGTTTGGTGGTGTAGTTTTGGTGAGTAGCTTCTGGACATAAATGTCTGAGGGTCTTATGATGCAGCAGAAGAACAACGTGGGGAACTCTGTGAAGGCACATAGCTAGGAGACCGTGTTTGGGGTATTTTGATAGCGTTTGGTGAGTAGGTTCTGGACGTAAATGTCTGAGGGTCTTATGATGCAGCAGAAGAACAACGTGGAGAACTCTGTGAAGGCACATAGCTAGGAGACCGTGTTTGGGGTCTTTTGATAGCGTTTGGTGAGTAGCTTCTGGACATGAACGTCTGAGGGTCTTATGATGTAGCAGGACAACATCGTGGGGAACTCTGTGAAGGCACATAGCTAGTATACAGTATTTGGGCTGTTTTGATATAGTTTGGTGAGTAGCTTCAGTACATGAACGTCTTAGGGTCTGGTGATGCAGCAGAACAACATTTTGGGGAACTCTGCGAAGGCACACAGCTAGTAAACCGTGTTTGGGCTCTTTAAATAGCGTTTAGTGAGTAGCTTCTGTACATAAAGGTCTGAGAGTCTGATGCAGCAGAACAACATCGTGGAGAACTCTGTGAAAGCGAATAGCTAGGAGACCATGTTTGGGCTCGTTTGATAGCATTTGGTGAGTAGCTTCTGAACATAAACTGCTGATGGTCTGATGATGGACCAGAAGAACATCGTCGGAAACTATGTGGAGGCACGTAGTAAGTAGGTAAACCATATTTAGGCTCTTTTTTAACCACGACGGGATGGAGAAGTTATATGCGTTTAGGGTGAGAGGTTGTTTGTTTGTGTGTTTGCAGACGGTTATGTAGGAATTCTCTATAAATTTTAAAATAAAAAGCAAAATTAGAAATTAAAACAAAAACCCGCGACGGTAATCGAAAATGGATTAAATAATTTTTTTGCAAATCCCTCGACTAAAAGAAAATAGGTAAGTAACGAAAGATAATAAACCAAACCCTAGAAAATCGAGGGCTGCCATTGCCATCTGTTCCCAATTTCAATTAGACACAAACACATAAAACTGATTTCCGGTACTACTGGTGAAACGTGGATGTTCTGAGGTTTCAGAATATCTCTGACTTCCCCCTCGGGGATTGTAGTCGTGAGCATAATATGCTTATAGTCATAAAACTGTAAAAATTTAGTTCATGAATCAAATAAAAAATGAAATGGGCATGAGGCAGCCCCGACGGATTTTCTAGGGTTTGGTTTATTATCTTTCGTTACCTACTTACCTATTTTCTTTTAGTCGAGGGATTTGCAAAAAAATTATTTAATCCTTTTTCGATTACCGTCGCGGGTTTTTTCAAAATTTTTAATTTTGCTTTTTATTGAAAGTGTGTACTATAAAGAACCTTTTTTTACCTTCTTTTCGCTCCTATTTGGAATGGAGCATGAATGGAGTACCTATAGTCCATCAAACAAAAAGTTTTTAATCTAGGCCATCAACAGCGCGTTGATTGAGTATTTTATAGATTCGCTGAGCGCGTATACTGGAAAGGGATGGAGATATGACAAAAATGTATGAGAGTGCCTTTGTTTTAGTTGCAAGATTTTGTATGTAATTTCAACTAAGTCAAACAAAAATATCGCATACGCAGAAAGGGAACACAAACATAAGATTTTCTCTCGCACTTTCTGTGTAATAAGCGTATAGGCGTAGAAAGAGAAGGCGCTAGAAGGAAGCACGTGTCTTGTCATATTCACTCAGTAAGAGATGCACATAGCAATTTCGCTCTAGTTAAAAAAGGAGATCGCTACCTTATTGCTGTCCTTATCGACGTAACCACTTTTGACCTGACTCCAAGTTGTCACTTCATATAAATTCGCTATCTCATACCCGGTTACACTGATATTCAGTCTACCAGCGTAAGCGAAAAATTCTTTGTCTATGCGTATAGGTCTGTCTCGTTTTCGTGACTATTATTATTTTTATGCACGTTCTATCTAGCAACTCTCTTTCTAAAGTTTCAGTAGTGCGATTTTTGAACATTACACGTTCAAATCAGTAGTACAAAAACGCATAATCTCCATAGTAACATTTTCTACTGCAGATTTCAACGTGTGATGTTTAAAAATCGCACTTCTGGGTGTTGTCCAGTTTTTATGAAGTGAAAACTTCTTTTGCAACTAATCGACACCAAAGAAAATTAGACACTGCGACATGGCCTCAGGCCAAGCTCTTCAATAAAGATTTAAAAAAAAAAAATCGTTTCTGAGCATAGGCGAAGTATTTTTCGCTTACGCTGATAGACGAAACATCAGTGTAACCGCGTATGAGACAGCGATAGTCATAAAATCCTATACAATTTGTATGAAAATAGATGTCTGACTCCGGAGTCAGACAGCCGTCGTAGAACAAAAAAGTGGCTACGTCGATAAGGACAGCAATAAGTAGCGATCTCCTTTTTTAACAAGAGCTAATTTGCTATATGCATCTTTTACTGAATTATATGACAAGACACGTGCTTGCTTCTAGTTCCTTCTCTTTCTACGTTTCTGAGGGTTTCACTCATGGATATTAGGTGATAAATATTAGGTAGTAACCATAGAGGTAGGAATAGAGGAACATACAGCTGAGAGAGCGAGATGTACCTAGCGGCACCACTGTATAATAGAAAGAGATATGTGATGCGAATCAATAGAACCGTTTTTCAGTCTCCAATCAATTTTTACAATTCGGTTTTCGTCAATAATTGGGAATCTAAAGTGAAATCGTAGATAATTTTGTGAAATATACTGACACTACTGCATTAATTTATCCACGATTTTACGTTAGACTCAGAATTATAGACAGTATTAGAATGTTTGCCTGCGAATAGTCTCCAAAAAACATCCAAAAACTGTGTCATTTGACAACTCATGTCACTGACTCTATTCCTGTAAGCATAGGCGAAGTATTTTTCGCTTACGCTGATAGACGAAACATCAGTGTAACCGCGTATGAGACAGCGATAGTCATAAAATCCTATACAATTTGTATGAAAATAGATGTCTGACTCCGGAGTCAGACAGCCGTCGTAGAACAAAAAAGTGGCTACGTCGATAAGGACAGCAATAAGTAGCGATCTCCTTTTTTAACAAGAGCTAATTTGCTATATGCATCTTTTACTGAATTATATGACAAGACACGTGCTTGCTTCTAGTTCCTTCTCTTTCTACGCCTGTAAGGTATAATAACTTTATGGTAGTAACATAGATTTACACTCTAGATTAAGCCATGTCGTATCCGCACATGGAACAGCAATAGTTTGACTTTTGCATACTAATAAAAGACGATTTGTTTGGCAAAGATTCTATAGGACTGACAGCTTGCCAAACACAAAAACCGGCCACGGTGACCGAAACAAAAAATAATGTTTTGACTTTTTTGTTTACACGAGGTTTCACAACTGGCTATCTCGCTCTCGATTTCTTGGCTCCATCTTTCAGCATAAGCGAAAAGTTTTAAATCTATGGGTAGTAATATCCATAGAAGTCAGTGTCCATAGACCAAGAGGAGCAGCCAAAAGGACCCGATTACTCGTAGTGCGTCCGTCCGTTTGTCCTATATAAAAAAGGCTGTATCTTTTGAACCGCAATCCACTTTAATTCGCGTGCATTGTTTAGAAAAACGGTAAAGAAAAAATAAATCGATTGTAGTTTTACAATCGACCAAAATAGGTACATCACTCGAAGGCACACGCATGTCACGCGTGGCGCTTGGATGGCAGTGTGAACCCCCGTGCGTGGCGTTGCGTTGCATGTACGTTGGATGCGCATTGCATGTGCGATAATGGGAATAAGCCTTAATGCAAATTTAAACATGACAGAAATGACATTGAGAAAAATGTCGGTATCGGTGGTACATAAAATGTTTCTTCTTCATTCTGATTGTAGCATGGATCTTTCGAGAGCATATGTTTAAAGCATACCTAATAATGCTTATCGCCTCACCCAAAGCGCGCCATACATCTCTATCCTCGGCCTTCTCATCCAGTCGCTTCCCGCTACCATTTTTAAGTCGTTTGTCCAGCGGGCTGCCAGGGCGTCCCACACTACGTCTGCCAGTTCGTGGCCTCCACTCTAGAACTCTGACACCCCATCGGTTGTCAGTTCTTGGGCAGATGTAACCAGCCCATCAGCTTCCTAATTTCCTGACTAACGCCATCTGCAGATTTTGATTTTAATGCCCTTGGAAAATGCCCCTTAACGAACATTATTACATATTACTGCGATGCTAATGGTGATGATACCGCAATGCTGCCGTGATACGGTAAAAGGTAGCTAAACAAGTGTTATGAGACTCATTACTCAGCCGCCTTTTACCGTATTATAGCAGAATTTTCAACCCTTTTTTTTGTCACTTCATCGCCACTCGAGAACTCTTTGGCCCCATCGGTCATCTGCTTTGCGAGCAATATGCCCCGCGCTTTACTACTTTAGTTTAGCAATTCTTTGGGCTATATCAGCTACTCTGGTTCTTCTGCGGATCTCTTAATTTCTGATCATATCTCGCAGGGAAACTCCGAGCATAGCCCTCTCCATTGTCCTTTGGGTGACTTTCAGCCTTTTTATGAGGCCTTGTATTTGTCATCACTAGCGATACACACTAGTTATATAATACTTACCTATACAATATACTTATTCATTCACCAGCAAATATGCCACAAATAGGCACATTGATTAACCGCAAACGGTGATAAAATAATTGAAGCAGATGAAAGGTAGGTGATAATAATTACAAATAAAAACAATCTACAAACACGTGATTGAAAACAGATGCTCTCCAAGTAGACCGCAACGATATGGCAATTAGTTGCAATAAAAAAACAAATAATACTATAAGGTTCTGAATGCATTGCGACTAAAAATGGTAGCATTTTTACTTCGATTACACCACTACTTAACTTACACGAGAAAATTGCTGGATGTCCCCTAAAAAATAGATCGGTTGATCTGCACTTTTGTATGGGACACCCAACAATTTTTCCCGCTGTTTTTTCGACAATTTGTAAATTTAGTATTTGTGTATATAATAAATTAAATGTCTTGTAGATATTCTTAATTCTTTCTGTGGTCGGTGAAATTTAGTAGAATTATACATTTTCAGCAGAATTATTAATTAAGTCTTTCTCATTATTCAGTTTTATAGCTCAAGATTTAAGTATATTTAAAGTTTCGCAAATCAATAAAAAAATGGAGTTTATCGAATTGAATTAACAAAAATCGCATTCAAAGAAGTCTTACTTCGTTCAGAGCCTTAGAATTGGATATTAGTTCCGCAATCGTTTTTATTATGAAGATTTTATGTTTACAAGCACTATGTGCCTGTATTATTGATGGATGATAAAGTAAAGAATGCTATGAACCAGTACTTAAGTATTATCAATATCACACATGGAGTAATAAAATATCTAGGTTGTTAGAAATTGCAATGTTAATATGCTTTATTAAATACCTAACACTACCCAACAAAATAAAAAAAAGAAATACAAAATAAAAAAATAAACTCTTGGATACTTATTGTCATAAAAACGATCTTATTATTATTCTAATAAAGAATTAAATAATTAATAATAACTATAGTAATTAAAGGCTAAAAGTGAACCTACCTAACGAACATACCCTCTAAAGGGGGTATAATATAGTTCGGCTAATACTTTTGTCCACTCTAAAAGGGAAAACGTACATGGTTTATGTATATTATGTATATTATACCCATCAAACTGAACAACTTTGACTGTGGGAGAAAACAGATGGGAGCAACTATGTTGATGAAAATGCAGACGAAAAAAATAGCGCGGATTTCACAGTATGACTTTCTTTCAATATTTGTGTCCATAACTTTGCTGCTTTGTTAATGCTAATTAAAGCATGGAATTGCAGCATGTTCTACCTTCAGCAAATGTTCTTCTTGAACTTCATTCTCCATTAATGTCTTAATTTTGATACCATACATTACTTGAAGAGTTTTATTTTAGTTTTCATTTTAGTGCAGTCTTTTCTTACTTTTGTTAACGAAACGTCTTTGAATGTATTTTTGAAGTGAAACTTTTTGTGTGATGGAAGTTCGAATATAAATTGGGAGAAGTTTCACATCTGCCGAGATGGCCAACTTCTTTTTAGTTTTAATAATGACGTCTTTAATGCAAAAAAGAAAGAAACAAATAGGTATCGTTGTAAGTTAATGATCGTGTGAAAAAAAATTGCTACATTAGTTTTTACGTATTTTAAAGTTTGTAAATATCATCGAGTGGTTTAATTCCATCAGGGTATAATTGTTGAGACATCCGTGAATTTTTTATTGTTCTTTTTATTGAACATGTCTGACATCACTTATTTAAGAGGAAATATGAACTAGAGGTGTGCAGTGATGTACCTAGAGACCAAAAATTGGCCGGCGGCCGGTAATCGGCGTGAAATATCCGGGACTCGTACAAGATAAATGTGTATATTATAATACACCTCAATCTTTACTCAACTTCTACCATAAAACAACTTTTTGCACATTCCGTATCACGCTAATCATTTCACATTAAGAAATAAAAAATAAATACAAATAAATGACCGTCAAACTGAACAACTTTCTCTATGGGACCAAACGCGAAATCGCAAAAAAAAAATTTGATGTCCCATACCTATTTTAGCTTTAGTCGATTTGTAGAGTATGGAACATAATATTTTTTTTCTCGATTTCGATATTGGTCCTTTAGTGAAAGTTGTTCAGTTTGATGGTCTACACCACCCCCTTAAAGGTTTATTTGTATTTTTGTAACACCTTGTATATCCTGCTTTATATCGCTGTCAATCTATAGGGTCCAACTTAATATGCTGACACTTTTTTAAGGGGTTGATTAGACCTTCAAACTGAACAACTTTCTCTATGGGACCAACATCGAAAACACGAAAAAAAATCAGCCCCTCCATACAAAACTGCAAACCTACTCGAGCCAAATATATGGGACAGCTGATTTTTTTTCACAATTTCGATGTTGATCCCATAGCGAAAGTTGATCAGTTTGATGGTCTGAACATCTCCTTAAAAAAGTGTCAGCATATTAAAAAGGACCCTATATACAAGGTGTTACAAAAATACAAATAAACCTTTAAGGGGGTGGTGTAGACCATCAAACTGAACAACTTTCACTATGGGACCAATATCGAAATCGCGAAAAAAAAAATTTATGTTCTATACTCTACAAATCGACTAGAGCTAAAATATGTATGGGATAAAAAAATATTTTTTTCGCGATTTCGATGTTGGTCCCATAGAGAAAGTTGTTCAGTTTGACGGTCTAAACAACCCCCTTAAGAGTTTCAAAAATGTATTCTTACTTATGAAACACCTTGTATAGGTACCAAATTTCGCACAGCTGAGTTTGCACTGGATGGTAACGAAGACTGAATCTCAACTAACCTTCACCGAACGTCCATGTTTTAAATTAGATACAGCGATTGGGCCCTAGGCGTATTCAGTAATAATTATTTTGTTAATTCCTGACTTGATTATCGTCTAATATCCACCTTATAAATTATTTATGAGGTGGATATTTAGACTTATGTAATCAAAAGCTCCGGAGGCTCGGTGGAATAAATTATTACTAGATAAGTATAATACTTACTATTATCATTCGATAAAACTGGCATGGTAACCAATTATTATTAAGTTCATACCATTATTGACTTCTACTGGACAAAGGGTCCGCGTTCAAAAGTGTCCGAACCAAAAGAGACCTAAAACGTATCATCATCATCATTTTCAGCCTGTATCTACCCACTGCAGGGCATAAGCCTCCTCCATATTTTTCCATTCTTCTCGGTCCTGTGCCAGTCGCATCCAGGTATTGCCTATACTTTTCCAGATGTCGTCAACCCACCTGGCTGCCGGACGACCCACTTTTATTTTGCCTAATCTCGGCCCACACTCTGTTAAGGCTTTACTCCACCTGCCATCATTTTGTCTAGCTACGTGTCCTGCCCACGGCCACTTTAAGGCCTCCGCACATTGCAGCGATATTATCGAGCGATTTTATCGAGCGATATTATCGATAGCGATATCGCGACACCTTACACACTGCAGCGATTCCGCGATTCGCTTCACGCATGCGCACACCACTGAATGCAGTAGAAAGAGATTGCGTCAGGTTGCGATAATATCGCGGCAGTGTATGAGATCGAGCGCTTCCCCATACAAAAT
The DNA here is from genome assembly GCA_963693445.1 of Agonopterix heracliana. Taxonomy (NCBI): domain Eukaryota; kingdom Metazoa; phylum Arthropoda; class Insecta; order Lepidoptera; family Depressariidae; genus Agonopterix; species Agonopterix heracliana. Next base: position 8,665,232 of record OY856332.1, read on the forward strand.
GTACTGAGAACAATTATCGCAAACTCGCAGCGATATTATCGCTCGATAATATCGCGGCAGTGTATAGGATCGCGCGCGTCCCCATACAAAATGTACTGGAAACAATTATCGCAAAATCGCAGCGATATTATCGCTCGATAAAATCGCTACAATGAGCGGAGGCCTTTAAGCGAGCTATTCTCGGTCCCGTATGTTTGAACGGTCGACGTCGCGCATGCACGCCTTGCCGCGATGGGTTAAAAACTACGCAAGCAAAATGAAAAAGAATTTCAGCATTTGCAATGATTATATTTTTATACGGGAAGCGCTCGTTGGCGTAGTGGAGCTTCGGTATTGGAAACGATCACCGAAGTTAAGCAACGTCAGGTCCGGTCAGTCTTTGGATGGGTGACCGTTTAGTGGTATTTCATCTCGAGCGTTTCCGTGCTTCGGAAGGCACGTTAAGCAGTTGGTCTCGGATAGTTCCGTCAGATGGCGTTGTAACTATTCGTTAAGCCAAGTCAGAGGCCTATTGGCGGCTTGAAAATTCTCTGACAGCAAGGTGACCACTAACTTGCCTCCACAAACACGCACTGGGCCCGCGTGGTGGAGTATGGCCCACTCCCTCTCACCCTTATTCGTGAGAGGAGGCCTTTGCCTTGCAGTGGGATTCTACAGGCTATAACTTAACTTAACTTATATTTTTATACACGTAGTTAGGTTTGTGTAGGTTAGTCTCGGACACTTTTTTCGAGAATTTTGTTCTAGACCCAGCGTCCATAGTATTCTACGTCAATGGTTCATACTGAACAACCGACTCGTACCAATGAGTTTTTCGGAATTTATGTACGATTTGTAACACCACTGGTTTATCAGTGAAGGAAAACATCGTGAGAAAACCTGCATGCTTCAATTTCGAGGCATGTATTGGAACCCACTGGCCATTTTAAGTGGCGACGGGCTCACCCCCCGTCAAACTGGACAAAGTTTCGGTACTACTGGTGAAACGTGGATGTTCTGAGGTTTCAGAATATCTCTGACTACCCTTCGGGGAATAATATAGTCGTCAGCATATGCTATATGATATGCTATGCTATGCTTATACTTAACAACAGCGGGAGCAATGCTCGTGCCATCGTCGGAGCCCTCACCGAGCACTACGCCACAGTCACGATGATGCACAAGATGCTCACCCTAGACCCCAGATACCTGGCGTGCGGAGAGGGGGAAAACTCGGAACATATCCTTTGTGACTGCGATGTGTTGGCGGCTAAACGAATGTGCGTCCTTGGCGATGGATACCCAAAACCGGGAGATAACCATTGAGATACTAGAGGCTGGGTGTCGACTGTATTGTTTTTAGATCCATTACATGTTTGTAATTCTCGTATAGAATGAATGAATGAATGAATAAATGAATGAATGAAATATACTTTTATTTACACCAAAAACACAGATACAGCCTAGAAAAAGAACCAAAAAAATAAAAAACTGTTATGGTACAAATAAAGCGGTCTTATCGCTAAAAAGCGATTTCTTCCATACAACCTTAGGGTAGAGGAAATTTAAACAAAGAATAACGGGTCGGTGCTATAAAAATAAATAGTGAATATCAAAAAAAGGAGAAACCGAATAAACTCGTATAGGCCAATACAGCAAGCGCGGTCGTGATCTTGGTTCACAGATTTCGTTCGCGTTTTCTGCTATCTGTACATAATTATTCAATGGAAATTACAGGTCTCTGCGGTATTGCCTGCCTCATTTATCATGTTTTTGAAAATGGAAGAAAATAAATGTCTAGGGGTTAACACAAAAGATCCTATTGGGTTGAAGCGTTACCAACCCCCACAATAAGATATAATTCCCTACTGATAACCCTTTCATCTATCTTCTTCTTTAGTTTCGATATAGGGTGTAAGGAAAAGTATCATTAACCTTTTAAACCACATACTGTACCCATCAAACTGAACAACTTTTACTATGCGAGCAAAAAAAAATTCTGCTGTCCCGTACATTTTAGTCGAGTAGGTATTGCCCTTTAGTATGGAACAGCAGATTTATTTTTCGCTCTGACATGTTTGCTCCCATAGTAAAAATTGTTCAGTACCTACGTGGTTTAAAGGTTAATGATACTTTTCCTTACACCCTGTATAAGTAGTTAATTAATTTTATCTACATTATGAAGTCAATTAGTGTATTACAAAACGTTTTTCTTCGAATCGTCTCTGTTTAACCTCCAACTCATCAGGTTGTTGAAAAACACTATTTTAGATAAGAATAAGTAGTTTTTATGCTTCTATTAACCATGTACTAATTGTTTCAGATTCGCCACAATGCATCACAATAGTTGGAACAAAATTGTCAGTTCGGCATTCGCTGTTTTAGTTTTAAGTGAGTATTTTATATATTATATCTCTATTACATTTTCTTACATTTCTATCTTCAATAGTAGATTACACACCGAGGGCAGGAAAGTAAGAAAGGTCTCAGATCTCATGTAATGTGATCGAATAAACATGTGATCTGAGGCTTTCTTATTTACTGCCAGAGGTTAGTATACTATTTTTCTCCTCGACGGAGGTGGAAAGCGGCAACTTCGTTTAGCGCAGCAGAACGAAAATGTCCGGAGGGGAGAAAAAGTCCATTTAAATCCACATTTCATGTTTATTCGTTAACCAGCTGTTTAGTTTGAAGTACAATCAAAATATATTTAGCCCAATTTAGTTCCACTGTAGTACAAAGTTTCCAATGCTCATTTTACCAGCGTGATAAAGGGAAGTCTTAGAAACAAATTGGTATCGACGTAGATAGCAGTTCGGTATCACGGCAGTGGAGTAAAGGCTCCGAAGTCTGTGGCATTCAATATGGATTGCAAAATCTATTTAGTGTTCAACGTTTCAGTTTTGATACTTGCCATTAAAGTTTATAGGTAGGTACTGAAAGTTTTAGTCGTGTTTACTTTGAAGGAATCGCTTCTTTAAATAATGTTTAGTGTATCTATATTTTTATTTTTTTGTTTGTTTGATGGACGTTGGACGTTGGACAGGAATCGTCCCATAGTGAATTTGCACCTCTCCCGTAATCTACAGCCCAAGTCTTTTATAAACTTCTTGGCCTCAGCTCCCCAAGGCCCTGCAGTTTCCACTGCCACTGGCACGAACAGATCGAGCACAGAACGAGAGAAGGCTTGATACCGGTTGCATGAACTGCCTAGTACCTACATCGGATATTTTTATATTTGTTTCCTCTATTCAGCCAAATTACATAGTATTCAAAGAGATTAAAGTAAATAAAATACGTAGCGGTCCGAAATAAAACGTTGTATAGGTAATTTATTATAATTTATCCCGCAAAGCCGTTTTTATCGACACCCTATGCTACTTTATTAAGATTTTTAATGCCCAAAGCAATCATATTAAATCGTTAAAAATCGTACAAGTTAAAAACGTTAAATAGTCCTTGTGAAAATATTTGATAAAGTAAGTGTTAGACATTGATGTTATATTACATCCATCCATCCATCACAGCCCTTGATCAGTCCGTCTTCGGACATAGGCCTCCTCCATATTTCTCCATGACGTCCTGTCCCTCGCCCTGTGTAACCAGTTGGGACTCCTAAGATCATTGACCCATCTTTCTGGTGGACGGCCTCTACCACGCGTGGTTTCTCTGGGCCTCCATTCCAGTGTTCTTCTGGTCCAACGCTCAGTATCCATACGTGCAACGTGGCCTGCCCATCTCCACTTCCTGGTTTCTATAGTGGTTAAAACATCCACGACGTATTTACATACATGGTCCAGAATTGTCTCTTCTATGACCAGTATGTTACAAGAGTGTAGGGTGAGTGTGTGTGTGAGTGGTGTCTTTGGAATTCATTACATTATTTTATTGTTAGTAGAGCAAAGTAGTGCCATGACGACTTCAAATTATAATAGTGTCTGTACGAGACACGTATTAGCCATTAGGTCATAAATTGTTGTTGTTATTGTTTATTTTTATCTATTGGGAAAAGTATGACATAAATAATAATTACTATACACGTGTTGTATCCTTATTATCTGGTAGTGTGTTAAAAGGGCAGGTTTCAAACCTTTATAAATAAAAACGTAATTAGCACTCAATTCAATGAGGCTCTCGCCGTTTTCTTCTTCACTCCTCTCCATTTCTATAGCCAATGCCAAACGAGGTAACCTTATTAGATTAAAATAACGCGTTAGTGAAACATCAACAAGCGATTACGAAACCAAATGAATATTAACCTTAACATTTAAACGATCAAGACACTGCACTCGTAGTACAAACTACACGTAGATGAATGGAGCGATTAGTTGAGCAACTACAACCTTGATTAGTGGTGCTTCGGCTGTCGTGCTATCCAAAGATTGAATTGCGATTCAAGTTTGGCTATCAATTGCACGCGTTCTAACTTTGAATGGCTGTTGTTTTGTGTGGTGATGCTCATTTTAAAGCAAACAACATTCTTAAAGGAAAATTGAGTCTGACTTTTGACTAAACTAATTATGTATCAATTAGGTCTTAGGTAATCAAATCAGCGCAATCCACTGCTGGTCCACTTATTCCTCACGGTCCTGTGCTAAACTGATCGAAATGTCCGACTAGGTTGGTGTAATGGTTACCACACCACCGGACATCCAAACCAGGGTCCTGGGTTCGAATCCCTGTTCGGCCATTTTTTTTGTTCTGACAGGTTTGCTCCCATAGTAAAGGTTGTTCAGTTTGATGTGTAGAGTATGTGGTGTAGAAGGTTAATGATACTTTTCCTTACACCCTGTAAGGACCAAGGACCCTACCTTTTTAATATGCGGACGGTCTTTAAGAGGATGAACTGAACATCAAACTGAACAATATTATCTATAGGACCAAGGTTGAAATCGCGTAAAAATATCAACAGTTCCATAAAAACTGCATTCAAATGTATGGCACAACTGTTTTTTTTTCGTGATTTCGTTGTTGGTCCCTTAGAGTAAGTTGTTCAGTTTGATGGTCTGATCATCCTCTTAAAAAACATATTAAGTTTTACCCTGTATGTTTGTGCAGTAGTTCACCCTAAAAATTTAGCTTAGTGTGTTTAATCTATTTGTAATATACAGGGTGTTTCATAAGTAACAATAAATTTTTAAAACTCATAAGGGGGTTGTTTAGACCGTCAAACTGAACAACTTTCTCTATGGGACCAACATCGAAATCGAGAAAAAAATAATTTAAAATCCCATACATATTTTAGCTCTAGTCGATTTGTAGAGTATAGAACATACATTTATTTTTTCCCGTTTTCGATATTGGTCCCATAGTGAAAGTTGTTCAGTTTGATGGTCTACACCACCCCCTTAAATGTTTATTTGTAGTTTTGTAACACCTTGTATACGAGAGATTTATGACGTCAATGTCCCAAAAAACCTTTAATTTGAGTAAAGATATAAAAACAAACAAGAATGTTTACAGTTTAATTAAACCAACTAATTTATAACTATTATTACTAAGATTAAACTATAAGCATGCGAATTTTTGCTATTCTTAAAACAAGTTTTTTATGGGTTTTTTAATGTCAGTCACGTGCTGAGCCAAAATACGTGTTAGTTTAAAGATCCGGTAAGATGAATTGTAGCTTTATTATACCTAATCATCATAAAGCGTATACAGGGTGTAAGGAAAAGTATCATTAACCTTTATACCACATACTCTACCCATTAAACAGAACAACTTTTACGATGGGAGCAAACGAGTTAGAACCAAAAGAATATCTGCTGTTCCATACGTTTGAGTCGAGAAGGCATTGCAGTTTAGTTTGGAACAGCCATAGACTTAAACGATAGACTTGCCCTTCCATAGAAGCAACATGTTCCACTTGAATGAGGTGTCCGCACCTGATTGATGTTCCCGAGTTCACTTCGTCACTATGGCAATGACAGACCGCAATGTGTCATTTTGTGTTGTTTTGTGTGACATGTTGTTTGTTTGAACGAGCTTGTCTACTTGACTTTACATGTTCTATGGTGCGCGGCGTGGTGCGAGCGAGAGGGCATGAGTAGTTGTAGCAGCGTGAGCGGGAAGACAAGTGGCGACAGCCTCTCCGAAGCAAAAGCACTACTTTGCCTTTCTAACCTCTCTTTAATTATGTTCTGTGGTCCAACTGATAATATGCTAACGGTTTTTTAAGAGGATGACCGGACCATCAAACTGAACAACTTTCACTATGAGACCAACATCTAAATCACGAAAAAAATCTGCTTTGTGTCGAGTGGGATTGCAGTTTTGTATGAAACAGTAGATTTTTTTGCGATTTCCACCTATGTTGAGAAAGTTGTTCAGTTTGATGGTTTGATCATCCTATTAAAAACCTTCATAATATTAAAAAGGAATCTATACAGGGTGTGAGGAAAAGCATCATTCACCTTCTATACCTCACTAGAACGATACCACATACTCTACCCATCAAACTGAACAACCTTTACTATGGGAGCAAACCTGTCAGAACAAAAAAAAATATCAGCTGTTCCATACGTTTGAGTCGAGAAGGCATTGCAGTTTAGTTTGGAACAGCCATAGACTTAAACTCTAGCGATAGACTTGCCCTTCCATAGAAGCAACATGTTCCACTTGAATGAGGTGTCCGCACCTGATTGATGTTCCCGAGTTCACTTCGTCACTATGGCAATGACAGACCGCAATGTGTCATTTTGTGTTGTTTTGTGTGACATGTTGTTTGTTTGAACGAGCTTGTCTATCGCTAGAGTAATATGTCTATGGGAACAGCAGATTTTTTTTTGTTCTGACAGGTTTGCTCCCATAGTAAAGGTTGTTCAGTTTGATGGGTAGAGTATGTGGTATCGTTCTAGTGAGGTATAGAAGGTGAATGATGCTTTTCCTCACACCCTGTATAGATTCCTTTTTAATATTATGAAGGTTTTTAATAGGATGATCAAACCATCAAACTGAACAACTTTCTCAACATAGGTGGAAATCGCAAAAAAATCTACTGTTTCATACAAAACTGCAATCCCACTCGACACAAAGCAGATTTTTTTCGTGATTTAGATGTTGGTCTCATAGTGAAAGTTGTTCAGTTTGATGGTCCGGTCATCCTCTTAAAAAACCGTTAGCATATTATCAGTTGGACCACAGAACATAATTAAAGAGAGGTTAGAAAGGCAAAGTAGTGCTTTTGCTTCGGAGAGGCTGTCGCCACTTGTCTTCCCGCTCACGCTGCTACAACTACTCATGCCCTCTCGCTCGCACCACGCCGCGCACCATAGAACATGTAAGGTCCAACTTAATATGCTGACACTTTTTTAAGGGGATGTTCAGACCATCAAACTGAACAACTTTCTCTATGGGACCAACATCGAAATCGCGAAAAAAAAATCAGCTCATCTATACAAAACTGCAAACCTACTCGAGTCAAATGTATGGGTCAGCAGTTTTTTTTTTCGTGAATTCTATGTTGGTCCCATAGAGAAAGTTGTTCAGTTTGCTGGTCTGAACATCCTCTTAAAAAAGTGTCAGCATATTAAGAAGGACCCTGTATAAGAGCGTTGCTCATATCCTCGGCGCGCCTGCCCTGCCCACAACGCCTTTCTAACCTCTCTTTATATGTTCTGTGAGTTGGATACTATATATTCTGATGGTGGTTGAGGATTAATTAAAAAAGCAAAGTTATCTTGAAAATTTATGTAGGTATGGAATGAGTTATTTCACCGTTTAGTATTATTAGCACCTAATGTCATGTAAGTTCAAGTTATCTTCGTAAGGTGTCTCAAGAATTACCAAAGACTGGTTACTATTTATCGAAGTTTAGAAGTAGTTTGACTTTGGAGTAAATTAAATTTTCATATTCAGAAACATGAAACTATTAATTAAAAGTATTAACTAACTAGTACAAGTTTAGTTATAGTATCGTATAGGTGCCTACCTATTTAAACTAGTTCTCGTTATTTTTGTTTGATTATTTAGTTTATACAGTGTGTAACTAAACACCCCAGTAATACCTATGTGGATGCTTGAGACCATCAAACTGAACAACTTTCACTATGGAATCAACTTCGAAATCGCTTTATAAGTATTTGAGTCAAGTTGGCAGTGCAGTTTTGTAATGAAACGGATGATTTTATTTTAGCGATTTCGAAGTTGGCTCCATAGCAAAAGTTGTTCAGTTTGATAGTCTGAAGTACCCCGTTATGTATTACTTGGGTATTTTGTTTTACCCTGTAAAATAAAAACGTCGTAAGTAGAGTAAAGTTGTTTTTGGCAATTCGTAAACGAGAATTCTTCTGACGACAGCCTTGGTACACTCGTCCTTTGCTTTTTTTTATTATTTCGTAGCAAATTAAACATTATAACACATATTATGTGAAAATTTCAACCGGTTGTCTATTATAGTTCAAAAGATATAGCCATTTAAAGTAAGGACAGATGAACGGACAGATGGCGTAGCGTAATAGGGTCCCGTTGGCACCCTTTGGGTAGAACCCTAAAAATACTATTTGAAAATTGTCCAAAGTCGTTGAAATAACTTTGCAGACATAAAACAAGTCTAATTTTGATTTAGTTTCAGAAATATCTGATTTAGTTATGCCCAATAAACGAAGTTAAGATAAAACGGTATACTTGAATGCTTAATTTTCGTAATTTAACATTTCAAACGATTTCAGAATTTAAGATTAGATCTCAGTTCAGGTATCAAATTAAGACCTAACATGAATAAAAACACAGCCAAGTCAAAGTTAATTAAATTTTTATTCAAATTCACATTTGAGGATAATACTACAGCAATTAACTTACCACAAAAACTGGCTCGTGTTCTTTGAGAATTTATATAATTTGGTTAAAACCTTAGTGGTTATTCGACCTATATCAATATCCATACATCATCATCAGCCTATGATCATTGATCGTCCACTGCTGAACATAGGCCTCTCCCAAGGCGCGCCAAAAAACTCTGTCCTCGGCCTTCCTCATCCAGTCGCTCCATACATAGGTATCCCAAATCATAACTGCAAATTGTTTAATTCCATAAATATTTTATTCCAGGCATCCAAGGAATTAATACACAAACAACAACAGATTCAGAATTAACAACAGAACTCATAGAAATAACTACACTAGAACAAAATTACACAAAAGAAGATTTGACACATCGAAATGTTAGACAGTCAATAAACGAAAGCATAGATGACGTCAGCATGGAAGATACAGAAGAAGTAGCAAATGTTAAAATAGTCAGTAATAACAATCCAGCAAAAACACCCGAAAGCGCGTCGAGAGTCATCATTAAAATGGAAACAAATGATATAAGTTATCAAACAAAAACTAAGAACGCTACACAATCAATCAAAGAAGAGGATGTTATCAAAAAAGTTATGAGTAAAAAATCTACTATGAAATCAGAAATAAGAGCACATACACAATATGATGAAGTGACGGGTGAACTGGTTGGTGGAGCCCATCCTTGTGAACGTGAATGTAGAGAAGGCGAAGAACCAATGATATGCTATTACCATTTTAACTTAGAATGGTATCAGACGATGAGTAAAGCGTGTTATAATTGTCCATATAATGAGGCAGATTGTGATAGAATAGACTGTATTCCAGCTGATGGTATGAACAGAGCTTTAAATGTTGTCAATAGAAAAATGCCAGGCCCAGCTCTTGAGGTAAGCATTTTGTTTATCATTAACATTTCCTAATGATACGGTGACAAGCATATATTAAACCTACAATTTTACCCGTTTTTTTTATCCCTTCAAAATGTAATTTACTTTATTATTCTGAACCCTTTCGTAGTAATTGCTTTTTGAACTGTTCAACGAATGTTTTTTACGTTTTTAAGGTGCTTTTTTAAAAGCCTTTTCACAGTTGTCAAGTCTACTTAAATAAAGATTTTATCTCGGAGATTAAAAAACGGATGTTGAAAATAAAATAGGGACTATATTAATGGGGATACAAAGGGCAATACAAGTTTGTTACGTTTCCAGGTTTGCCAGCATGACAGAGTCATAGTGGACGTAGAGAATGATCTGATGACTGAGGGGACGACTGTTCACTGGCACGGTCTTCATCAGAAAGGAACACCGTACATGGATGGAACGCCTCTAGTTACTCAGTGCCCTATTTTGCCTGAAGCTACATTCAGGTAAGAATTTCCTACAAGATTTTTAAAGATCGTCTCTTATATCTATCCTTTATTTTATTGAGCGCGTATATTAAGAAGGTACCGAGGCAATAGTGCTGCCTTTAATAGATTTTTTTTATTCGCCGTTGGAAATGTTGTATACAGGGTGAAATTGATATCATTAGCATCCTTTTAAACTAAGAGTCTACCCATCAAACTGAACAACTTTTACTATGGGAGCAAACCAATCGGAGCAAAAAACAAATCTGCTGTCCCGTACATTTCGTGTAGGCAGCGGCGGCGGGTGCAGTTTAGTATGGGACAGCTGATTTGTTTTTTGCTCCGATTGGTTTGCTCCCATAGTAAAAGTTGTTCAGTTTGATGCGTAGACTCTTAGTTTAAAAGGATGTTAATGATATCAATTTGACCCTGTATACATATACAATTGAAGTGCGATAACAATAATATAATGTATGAAAATTAGCAGTATTAAGTAAACGCACATAATATAAATATTTATGTATGTTTTTATTGTATATATACGCACTCTTACGGCAATGTTAAACTTTTTATGGGTGGTTCAAAGTTTGTATTGCTTTTTAGTTGATGAGACTTATTTCGTGTTTCGTCTACGTTTTTATCATCGAATACTGTTTTTTTGGCTTTAATTTCCAGCACAATACGCTATAGCTATCTTGTTTATTAATTATCTATACAGGATGTAAAAATAAATGCGTAACATTCTTAGGGAGTTCTTCAGACCATAAAAACGAACAACTTTCAGTAAGGGACCAACAATTTTTTTGCGATCCCAATAATGGTCTTATAGAAAAAGCTGTTCAGATTGATGGTCTGATGCACGCCCTAAAGTTTGTAATGCGTATAAGTTTACACCCAGTATTATCTAAATTGTTTAACCACAATATTGAGGTACCTACTGATTTATTTATTCAAGATGCTTGTCTTAAATAGCCTGGAGCGCAGAATTTTGATGTTACATTACCTTTCAACAACTAATTGTTAATTAGTAACGAAACTTTAAGGGTTTATTCAGACCGTGAATCTGAACAACTTTCCCTATAGAACATGGGTCGAAAAACGAGATTTTTTTTGGACCTCCCATTGAAAATCGATCGGCACGGCGCGGCCGTTCCGCACTTTTGTGTGGGAGGTCCAAAAAAATTTCTCGTTTTTCGACCCATATTCCTTAGGGAAAGTTGTTCGGATTCTCGGTCTGAATAAATCCTTAAAGTTATAACATCTCAGTGCGAACACCATTACTATTATTCTCGTAACATAACATAACACTCGTAGATACAATACAAATTTCGATTAGCCATAATCCATAAACTAGAGGTCCATGTTGAACAAGGGATTACTATTATGGTGCGGATTTCCCACAAACGTAAGCTTACTAGAATCATTACTTAGGTACAGGTAGCACAGCAATTATGTTCTGAAACATGATTATGAACATAACACAAGTTGCTAACACTATTTGATAAGGCGTTAAAAGAGAGCGGCCGGTGGCGCGATGCGGCGTCTACCATCGGGCACGCGTGGTGGACTAACGCCCAGGCATCCTCCTTAAGGCGTATCATCCCTGGACCACGACTCTCCATACTAATCGTTGCGAACAAGCGCGTGGCTCCGGTCAGAATTTAGCAGTTTTCTTTGAAAAATTAGATGATTTTTTATTAAAGTAAGAAAACCACATCAATTTAAATTATGTTGTGAACAATACTGTAAATTTTCATTTTCTTCCGATTAAAAATATAAGAGTAAAATGGTTACAACTGGAAAAAAGGGGTGACTTTAGATTCCCTTTACTTCGGTTTTATTCATTAAAATTGATTTCTAAAAAAACCACATCACTTTTCATATCGTGTAGATGGTTCCCTTTATTTTTCAGCTCAAAAAGTGTCATAGTGGATGAATAAAATGGTTACAAAGTTACCCAAAACCACGAGGTAGCCCCTTAAGGGTAGGCCGAGGGTATTTTTAGAGTTCCGTACCCAAAGGGTGAAAACGGGACTCTATTACTAAGCCTGCGTTGTCTGTCCGTCCGCTCGTCCGTCCCTCTGTCTGTCTATCTGTCTGTCCTACCTATTTAGAGCTGCAACTTTTGAACCGTAATAGCTAAACAGTTGAAATTTTCACAGAAAGTGCGTTATTATGGCGATTTGGCTAAAGAATAATAAAAAGTTTAGAAAATTAAAAATTAAGGGTCCTCATACAAGAAACTAGTCTTTTTCAACGTTTTTTTTCTTTTCGCTCTATCGTAACCGGCCAAGTGCGCGTCGGGAGAAAACAACACTTTTTTGCAAGTTAATAAAGTGGTGTGGTACGGAACCCTTCGGTGCGCGAGTGGCGGTTCGGTCTGACTCTCTCTTGACCGGCTTTTTAATATAAAACCTCTTTCCTTCCCATATAAGTTTTAGCTACTAGCAAAATTTAACTAATTAGAGGTGGCGCGACGATCAGCACGGCTAGCATGCCACCCACGACAAAGCGTTTAAACGAGAAAAACGTCATGCGCGCTCTTTCTGGCATACGTAAAATAATAAGGATGGAGGCACATCTCGATTTTTATCGTTTTCTCGGGGGTGGCATGCGAGGCCTTCTGGATGTTTTCCATGACGTGTGGCCAGAGCATGCCCAAGACAGAGATGGTTGGAGGATTAAAGGGGAGGTCTTTGCCCAGCAGTGGGATTAAACAGGCTCATAAAAAAAAGTTCCTTTCAGATATCAATTCAACGCAACGAACGCGGGCACCCACTTCTGGCATTCGCACTCCGGCATGCAGCGAGCTGATGGAGCTGCTGGCGCCTTCATCATCCGCAAGCCCAAGTCGCAGGATCTTCACGGCAAGCTGTACGATTATGATAGGTGAGTTTCAGTTGATACAAGATGATCATATGATTTATCTATTTTCTCCGCTCCGGACGGAAAGCGTCAACTGTCGTCCCGCTGCGCTAAACGAAGTTGTCGCTTTCCACCTCTGTCGAGGAGAACAATAGTATACTAACCTCGGACAGTAAATAAGAAAGCCTCTGATCACATCATGAGATCTGAGCCCTTTCTTACTTTCCTGTCCTCGGTGTGTAATCTACTATTTAATGTCCGTTGTGCCCGAAAACCTGCACGAGAGAGGACCTCAATAAAGTACCACTGGACGCCGTCAGGCTCTCCGAATATCTGGCCAATAAAACACAATAGTAGAACAGAACTATTGATAAGAAAAGAATATCGATTTCAACCACAGTTAATAATAATAATAATAATTGGTTTCATTTTCGAGGTAAAAAGTAGTTAAACTTTATTGAAATCTATTTTGTAGACAATAGAGACGTGAAGGTGATAGAAAGAGACAAACAAACACATTTGGACTTGTTTCAGTGTGAGTTTAAATATAACACAAAAAAAATATAATCCGAAATGATGAAATTATTAGCTTTCGTTCGTTAATAAAGAATCTTAATATAATTTATATAAAAACGATCTACCAAAAAAAATTGCTTATTATAAATTATTTCCCTTCGACCCGTATTTTACTGGGCTATCATGCCGTCTCAATAGGCCTCTGACCTTTACGTTATTATGTAAGTTTCCGATTATATCGTTTACAAGATCGGTAACGTATTATGACTGTACTAGGTAAGTTTAAGGTAAGTAGATTACACACCGAGGCCAGGAAAGTAAGAAAGGTCTCAGATCTTATGTATTTTTACTGGCCGAGGTTAGTATACTATTTTTCTCCTCGACGGTGGTAGAAAGCGGCAACGTTGTTTAGTGCAGCGGGACGAAAATTTACGCTTTCCGTCCGGAGGGGAGAAAAGTAATATAATTATTATTGTTTCTGTGGTCATAATTTCCATTGTCTTTTATACATAATAAATAATAATAAGCAGAATCGCTAAGAACTGCCAAAAACACCACGTCGATGTCATACCGATTGAATCGGGTATAAACACAATAAAACCCCTGGCTTAAAGAATAATTATGGATACCTCACATGTTGTTTTTCCCTTTATACATAAATTCTAAGAAACGGCATTTGAAATCTTTGATGATCTTTATCCTAAGGCATCATGGGTGTTCCCCTAGCCCATGATTTATAGTTTGTTTAAAATACGAAGACTCACTAATCAAACTATCTTCAATCTTATGATATTGAAATAGAGTTTCTCTCAGGAGTTTTCATTAATGTGGTATGAGGAGTTCGACGCCCGACTCATGCGTCATATATGTAAACTAGTCTAGAAAAGTCAAAGACATAACCAATACAATTTATAATCAATTGTTTGTGTTTTAGTGGAATACTGAACTCTGCAGTTGTTTACTTGAACACAAATTAGAAGAATTTCCAGCATTACAAACACTAATAAACTTGATATATCGAGGCAATCTAGTAGCGAGAAAAGCTTCGCCTTTCATGCTACGCGGCGATTCAATTCCCGCCCTGGAGTGCGATTTTAGAAACTCATACGATCAACTCAGCAGTTGAAAATGTCTAAATTATATGCATCTTTCTACTGCTGATTTGACTTTTAAAAATCATACCCCCCAGGAGTGCGGTTTTTGAAAGTCAAATCAGCAGTAGAAAGATGCATATCTCCATAGTAATTTAGACATTTTGAACTGCTGACCTCAGCGAATGAGATTCAAAAATCGCACTCCTGGCCGACTCATCCAATGTGTTTATGTAACTTATATCAGGGTCCTTAATATGCTGACACTTTTTAAGGGGATGATCAGACCATCAAACTGAACAACTTTCTCTAAAGAACCAGCATAGAAATCACAAAAAAAAAGTCTATGTATTTGACGTATTAACATTTAATTTATTCACAGGTCAGACCACGTGATGTTAGTGACAGACTGGATCCACGAGCTCGCCATGGCCATGTTCTCAGACCACCACCACTCCTCAGGAGACAACAAACCACCGACGTTGCTCATCAATGGCGTCGGACGGTTCAAGGTCTTTGACAACAGCACTTATACCAACAAGCCGATTTACATGAAGAGTGCTAGGTTTAATGTTGAACAGGTGAGATTTTATGTAAGGTATACATTTAATTTTTCCAACCTGGGCGAAAAAAACGTAGAATGAAAGAATTGCTCACGGTTCGTGTTTTGTTTATTGTTCCGCGCATGTCGTAAAAGTTGAAAGAGGAATGGTGTTTCAAATTATACGCTTATGCTGATCTAGCATAGGTCTTCATTGTCGGTGTGATCTTATCTTATCTTATCTTGTTGTGGGGGCTGGCAAGCCAGCAACACTTCGACCCAGTGGAATCTTTTGTGTTAGCCCCAATACTTTTTGCTTCCTTCGCCCTTCAAATACATGACCAATGAAAGAGGCAATACCACTGAGGGGAAGAAACCTAAGATCTCCCGGTTTTGGGTATCCATCTCCGAGGAGGCACATTTGTTTTGCCGCCATGACATCACAGTCACAAAGAATATGTTCCACGGTCTCTTCATCCTCTCCGCATCCTGCTCGGCAGCTGGAATCAATAAGTGAGTTTCAATTCGTGCATCATCGTGCCTGTGGCGTAGTGCCCAGTGAGGGCTCCGACAATGGCACGAGCCTTGCTCCTGTTTGCTCTTGTTCATTATGAACATTATGAAGCACGAGTTGTTACATTGCTGATAAATTTTTTAGAGTATTGTAGACCTGCAAGGCCAGACCACTCCAGCCTGTGTTTTATCAGCCCAATTCCTAATGGCCAATCTTGCATGCCGGCATTCCCACACTTGGTTCTGGTCGGTGTGATATTGTATTTCCTAATTTGTGCTATTCTATTCCATTCTACCAAAATTTGATTCGGTTCGGTGTACATTGCTTCGGCAATTTTGTGGAATTCATTGAAGAGGTTGATGTCTTCCTGGTAGATTTTAAACAGAGCTACTCCTTCCAATAGACTCATGTCATGGCGGGCGTTTGTTTTGCTTTAATTACGGGGAATTAATTCACAATTGTGGGTAGAATCCTCTCAGCGTCTTGTAGCTTGTTTTTGTATAGTTTTGACATACAATATTGCAGCGAGCTTACAAATACAACATACAGGTAAATCACTGCAATATTTTGTCAACGTTGAGCTAAGAAACTCTCACCGAAGTCTACTTCAGATATGATAACATTTTCCTTATTTCCAGGGCTACAAATACCGTTTTCGAGTAATCAACGCTGAATTCCTGAACTGCCCCATAGAGCTATCAGTGGATGGTCACAACATCACCGTTATAGCTACAGATGGCTACGAGATCGTGCCTATTGAAGGTATGTTGGAAATTGACCTGTACATCTTATGCTAAAGGGTAGTAAATAAAATGAGTATTGGGTAATACTAGCCTTTGCTGGTGGTATGTATTTCTTCTGAGGCAGTTTGAGACAGCTTGATATAATTTGAGTGTTATGTTGACCAATATGTTGTTTCCACAAGTCACACTTCTTCTGGCGAGTCGATTGCATTGAGTTTGACTTACCATTAAAAGAAGTTTTAGCCTTTTTCAACCGGTGTAGGTCTCCTTAAGTCTATGCTTTCTCTATCAATTTCACTCCAGCTGTTCTTTTGATATCGTCATACCAACGCATTTGCGGTCTTCCTCTATGGCGTTTTTTTTCTCCACGGTCTCCACTCCAACAGGTGCTTTGCCCCAAGTGCCTTCTTTTCTGGCGATATGGGGTAACAGGATACTGAGAATATCGTTTGATGATTCCTTCAAATCTTTTTATTTAACGTAAGGTAAATAAGCAGAAAAATTTAATTTCTTTTCGCAAAACGAAATCAGAGGGAGACACGAACGAGTCTTAAACTTCTGACAACAAGGGGCTCCCAACATTTTCGCTTTGATATTTTCATTTGAACGTCCATTTAAATTCAAATCTCTTCACAAACCTTTTGTTCAGTTTTTGTCGGTTCCAACGCAGTTAGTATTAGCATTTCTTTATTTTTCGGATTACTTTTATTTTACGTAGAAAGAACTATTTTTTTACAAACATTTTTGTTGTTTATGGGGATGATAAGACCTTCAATTGGAATAACTTTCTCTCTATCGAACTAACATCGAAATTGCAAAAAAACATCTACTTTTCTATACAAAACTGCAAACCCCAACCACAAAATGTAAGAGACAGCAGATTTTTTAAAACTATATCTCATTTTTATATCAGTTAATAGGTTTAGCCGTGAAAATAAATATATGTCTTGGACATTGTCACACAGAATATTTTGTCCCAATTAAAGTACCAAAATCTAGCCCGGACTTTTTATGATGATTGGACAACGATATAGAATACTTATTGTATACAGGGTCCAACTTAATATGTCCCCGACCATCAAACTGAACAACTTTCTCTATGGGACCAACATCGAAATCGCGAAAGTAAAATCTGTTGTCCCATATAAAACTGCAAACCTACATGAGCGTAAGTGGGACAGTTAATATTTTTTCGCGATTTCGATGTTGGTCCCATTGACAACGTTTTTTCAAACTGAACAACTTTCTCTATGGGACCAACATCGAAATCGCGAAAGTAAAATCTGTTGTCCCATATAAAACTGCAAACCTACATGAGCGTAATAATATGTGGGACAGTTAATTTTTTTTCGCGATTTCGATGTTGGTCCCATCGACAAAGTTGTTTAGTTAGATGGTCTGATCATCCCCTTAAAAATTTTCTGCATATTAAGAAGGACCCTATATGTAAAGACAAACGTCCATTACTTGGACATAAAATAATGTTACAGACATATAGAAATAACTAGTACAGATGGTGTTTTATTCCGCCTACATTCTGTATCTGATAGTGGATCCGTCTATGGTGTATTTCTTGAAAGAATTGTGCCCGCTTTGAGATCGTGACCGCAACCCGCTTTAGTTCGAATACAGTCTCTCCAATCCAATTGAAACAATTGTCTAGTTATAAAATGCAAATTGAGGATTTTACACATCGCGATCCGGTTTTGTTTTCCGGATATTACTTCTGGGGATTTTATTACAGTGTTGGAAAAGTTACGTCCCATTTCCAAGCTTGTTATTAAGCTTTAACGTTTTCCTCTTATTTCTGGTTGAGAATTTAATTTTTAGAACTGCTGATAGCAATAGCATAGAATCACTAATATACTATACCTATTATTCGGCTGGAAGTTCATTTTGACTCTAAATGTAGTATTTAATGGTTTGATGTTATACAGGTTGGAATAAAACACCCTATAGTAATACATAAGGGGGTGCTTCAGCCCATGAAACTGAACAACTTTCACTATGGAGCTAATTTCGAAATCGCGAAAAAAATCAGCTGTCCCATACAAAACTGCTGTACCAACTCGACTAAAATGTATGGGACAGCAGTTTTTTTTTCGATGTTGGCTTCATAGTGAAAGTTGTTCAGTTTGATGGTCTGAAGCACCCCCTTAAGTATTACTAGGGTGTTTTGTTACACCCTGTATACATTAATTATTATTTGTTAAGTTAGATTTATGGACAACATGCATTTTCTTGGCAATTTCTGAATCAATATTCAAGGCGAAACACATTTTTACAAAATATTACAAATTTTTTATTTTACTGACCCGGAAATTGTTTAATGCTGAACAGTGAATGGTAGGTAACATGGTAATTACTCTTTCCCTTAACTAAAATAATTAAAATCATCAGTTTACCAGCAATTTACAAGTAAATCTCGTCTAAACAAAATCGATAAAACTATTCTAATAAAACTTTTTAATTATGTCCACGCTGCGTCTCTACTTTGTCCGTTTTACATTGTCTTTAGCAGCCTGCAACAAAAGTAAATAGTTGTTGGGATGAAAATATAGCAGCGAGTTTTGCCTGTGGGTTATATAACACTTTAGGTTTGAGGGTTCAAATTATGCTTCCGCTTAAATGAATTATTTTTAAAATTGCAGTACCTACCTATTGTTATTTCTTGGATTATAATTAGGGTTTGAAATTATCAAGATATCTATTTTATTTGATAATTATCCAAGCTCATTCCTAGTTTTGAGTTAAATTTCTAACTAAAAGTTCTAAAATTTCTGTTTTTGCTTGAATGCACTCTCTTCAGACCAAACAATTCGGCATTTTCGTTTCGTATCCTAATGAATAACAAATAATTGAGAAGAACAACAGAAAGTATTGAGAAAAATCATTTCGTATTTCTTGTGAGCTCCTTTTTTCGCAAATCACACACATGGCGTGGTTTTTTAATTTTATTTTCAATTTAATTCAATTTCATTTATTCGAAATAATTTTGTAAACACTGTTTGCTAAAATTGCTGTGCCCTAACAGGGTCTTTGTACTATACCTATTTTAAGACCTGTAAATTTTACCTCAAGGATTCAATCATTGACTTACATGTTTTTTTTTTATCTATAATTAATGGACTTCTTGCTTGTGCGTTAGCACCGCATTTCCGCCAATGTCAAGTGGTTTGAGGGAGTATCTATCAAATCTCGAGGATTGTTTTTGAGTAAGAACACAGCCGAGATGGATTGCGGAGCCTCGTGGCAGGCTGAAACGCGAACCGCGCGAACAACACGCGAAGGACGAGCGTTCGGGGCAAACCCTGCAACGTGACTCCGACTTACATGATGCAATAAAGATTATGATTTATGATATTGATTGCGCAAGATTTTCGTTTTTCCAATAAAATGTATAATAAATCATCATCCGTCTCTTTCACTAGTATAGTAGAGCACATGCACTACTCTCATAGTTAGATAGTAAGTTATTTGTAAACTGACACAAGTCCAAAATCTATAATACAGCACAAACGCAGTAGGCATAATCTTAACTACCGCTTAGCCGAGGAGCTCGGGTCAGCCCCTTGAGGGACTTACCGCAGAATTCACTACCCTGTGGCCGGCGAATTGAATGCTATGGTCAGCAGTGATTTAACTTAGTTATTAACCAGTTTATTGGAAGGATATCGATCTAAAGATCTGTATACGTCTTATAGTTTTTGAACCTCGATATTAGTGTGTAGGTATAAGGTAATTATATCACAATCTCTACAGTATCAATATCGTCGGCCTGTATAGTTTCCCACCGCTGGGACAGACCTGCCATGACATAATATAGGTTCCTTCATAATATGACGTTATGAAAGTTGTTATTTGATAAGACTATCGATACTTAATAGTTTCTACTCTGAATACCATTTATAGAAACGTAAATTGATTGTTTTATATGTATAAAATCTATATGTGGATGCTTGTAAATGGCTGATGGTTGTTATTTAAGTATTATTTTGTAAAATAGGCTGTTAGCATCCCGAATAATATAAAATATAAAATAAAATAAAATGACGGTATTTTAAGAGTATGTTCAGACCATCGAACTAAACAGATTTCCCTATACGAAAGTCAAAATCACGGCATAAAAATATGCTGTTCCTTAAACTGCAAACCTACTCGACCCAAATGTATAGGACAGCCATAGGACAGCAGATTTTTTTCGAGATTTTCATACGTAGATACGAGTATCTATGCCAATACCATAGACTTAAACTCTAGCGAGAGTAATATGTCTATGGCCAATACACTCAATTTCACAAAACAATATCTACTTTGCGACCTATGTGGGTTTCTTCACGATTTATATCTTTACCAAAAATCCTGAAATTATACATATTTTAGAAAACACAAATTAATTTAGTTATTTAGGTACTGTTTAATAGAAATAAAACGAAACATTGTTAACGACTTAACAACGACAATCGACACGATTAAAAATTATAGCTAATGATAGTAAATATTTACTTCATTACAAAGATAATGAATTGGTTACTAATGTTTTAAAATGTTTGTCAAACGTCTGTCCTTATGATAATTATAATGGAATATCAAATAATATTATTATTGATGAAAATTGTAGTGGATTAAAGTTTTGTAAGTTGACGAAGCATGTTGCACATGTCTCATAATCATAATCTTTATTGCCCAAAATTTTGCACTCAGCACATTTGTCTTCTAGACCAAATATACACATACAAACACACAACATATTATACCAATATAGATATTTGTCTTGTCAGCACATTTGTCTTCTAGACCAAATACACAAACAAACACATAACATAATTATTTATTAATCTATGATATTATGTTGTATTTGATTCATAAAAAAAAGTTTGCTGGTATGTTTATTGTCAGTTCTTTGGCTCTGCCATTTTTGAACCGTTGATCGATGTCTAGTTTTCAGTGATTGATTGAAATTATCTTGTTTAATTTCTGTTTTCGTGTGTCGATAATGAATCAAGTATTTTAGTATAAGCAGTAAATTTTTTACTTACACTTATCTATTATTTTAAGCTAGTATAGTATATAGTACTCTGTGGTATATTTTAAGCTACACATATTTATTTGTTTTACCTTTTTTATTTCATTAAATATATTTGCCGGAATATAGAAGACAAAACGGCTTCCAATCTTTTTTCCTCCATGTAGAGCGCGGTAGAAGCAGTAAAAACGAAGTTAAAAAATAAAAGTTCTTGAATTCATTAGTCAAAATGGCACAGCGAACGTGCACAAAATGCACAAGCTTAGTTTTTCTGTTAAAGTGAATTTTTATATTTCTTTATAATATGAAAATTTAGTGATATTCGCGCTCCGAGTACGAATTAGGAATTCGATTTTTAAAATTTTGCTCTGAATCTTGTTTACAATCGGCGTATACAAGGTGTTACAAAAATACAAATAAACCTTTAAGGGGGTGGTGTAGACCATCAAACTGAACAACTTTCACTATGGAACCAATATCAAAATCGCGAAAAAAAAAATTGATGTTCCATACCCTACAAATCGACTAGAGCTAAAATATGTAGGTATGGGATGTAAAATTTTTTTTTTTGCGATTTCGATGTTGGTCCCATAGAGAAAGTTGTTCAGTTTGACGGTCAACGGCTAAGGGGGTAACTAGTTACCCCCTTAGCCACGCGACTCCAATCTGCATTCAATATAGAATGGACGCAAGTTATTGCAAATAAGAGTATAAAGTATAACTACCACTTGTGTCGAAGGCAGAGATTCAAAGATATTTGGGTAGCGAACTGAATTTAGTACATAACAAAAAGATAAAAAAAAAGGTGTGTTTTTGGTACCTAATTCAATCTTACAATTTAAGAAAGGTCTTAGTTTGGTTCTTCGTCTATAGAATATAATAATAATAATCTAAGCTCCTAATCTAGATGCATCAACCCTACGAGCTAGTGCTTTTCCAAACAATGTTTCAATCGAAACATAAATAGTAACGTTCTTTTTTGACAAAAGGAGTAATACACTACCATTATAATTAAACGTATTTCGCAGAATATGACGGTTTGAAATATGATAAATTAAAATAAATATTGGAGTGGCGACAGCGTCCTTGAAAGCTCAGCGGAGTTCCTATAGTGTAATGTAATCCATCCCAAAGGCATGCGTCAGGTGATATACTTTTTTTGTAGGTATCTAATTAGAATCATTGTATCACGACATGTTTTGGATGTTACAAGGTCTTCTTGCCTCTTGTCAGCATGCCATTGAGTCTGGCTCACCATCGTGGAGAATAAATTTACGAGTTAGATGTCCTGGGTGTAGCAAGAACTTCTATCGCCTTTTATTTAGTGTATCAACCTGACATCACTCATGCTAACGTTTTCAGTAAACGTCCGTCCAGCTGTATTCGTGCTCTTTGATCCTTACTACATTTGAATATGTAAATTTGAAAAGGGGATGAGCACGGTTAAGCTAAAGCTCGCCATACTGACTGGCCTAATGAGAAAGTGTTGTAAGTAGCGAAGTTTTAAATTTAAGGCAGTTAATATTTTAGGGAGAGAGTAAGAGATAGAGAGTAGACCAGATCCAGTTCAGGAACACCTCAGGAATCGCGAACAAAATCAGCTTTTTCATACAAAACTGCTGTACCTACCCTACTCAAATGTATATAGAACGGCTTCATAGTGAAAATTGTTCAGTTTGATGGTCTGAGTTCACCGTTTCTGTCTACGGAGGCCTGTCCCTTACACCCTATACAAAATACTTATTACTCAAAAAAGGCGTTGCTAGAATTTGTAAAACATTTACCGTGCACAAATACGACAGTAATGCCTGACCAGAAATTAAAAAAAACTCGCCATGTTGCGGAGAATCATTGGAGCTAATTTTTGTACTTGGAACACATACATTAAAGGTTAAAGTCGATTGCAGCGCCCCCAAACCAGGTTTTTTCATATTTTTGGTCAGACTTTAAACTACTTATCTATTAGTGTGCCTACTTTAGAAAATTCAGCAATAAAAATATGCTTTGAATGAAAAGCTTGCTATAAATTCCATTATAAAATAAGGCTAAGATATTATAAAGTAATATAAAAACGCTTACTCTAATATTCAGAATTTCGAAAAGCTCTTTGACGGCCCTGTCTCTAGTGAATTTGTGTCCGTTGTCTCGTTGTCTCCAACAAACTTAGTAAACACATTATTAAAGTAAAGAACACATTATTTTCAAATAAAATAATGTTTTCGCAGTATCTAGACGAATCAAATACTGCGTCTACAAAATTAAAGTTTATGTAGATATCGCAGTTTAGTTTAGAACACACATCATAATGTTACGTTTCCGCTTTTGGAAAATGTTGATTTAAATGCTATAATGGCATGTGTATAGGCATAGAAGATTCATTTAAATATTCAAGAATAATATTAAAAATTCATATTACACACACACCCTCATGGTCGAATTTATTTTCATAATCCTCGAATCCAAAAAACCAAGGGGAACTACCAACTTTGATGAGGCGTTTCCAAAGAATGAAAAAATAAATCAGTTTGCAAGTAAAAAAGGTGGCTAGTATTTGGTTTGTCTATCCATTAAACAACATTTATTATTAATGGAAAAGCGTCATTAATTGGGTTTAAAGATAACTTTGCTACATAACAACAACACTTTTCCAAAAATCATCGTAATAATGTACTTAGCTTTAAAGCAAATTATTCTGATTTAAGTATAAATTTTCCAAAACTAAGATAACTAAATTGGCGACGTGTTTAAAAAGGGTCAGGTTGGATCTACCCGAAACTGACGAGCATGCATGAAAGGACTAATGAATGTGGAGGAAGCTAGAGAGGTTTGTCAGGATCGTAGCAAGTGGCGTTCCGTTGTTTCTGCTTACCCCAGTGGGAGGCAGGCATGAGAATATGTATGTATGTATGTAGATTACTTGTAAATTTTGTCTGTTTATCGGTACCGATCGGTAATGTATTATAAAATTGTATCACAAATCTTTTATTTAGCATTACAACAAAAATGAAAAGTGATTTCATTTTAGAAATAAATTAATAGCCGAACTAAATTTTTTGGAAAATATTAATTTAGTATCATTTCTGTAATTGTCAAGTAATTCTTATTGTAGTTGTGTCGATATCAATGTACCTATCGTCAAAGTTCGAACAAAAGATGACCGTTTAGCAAAAATGAAAACGACCTAGAAAATAAAATAAAAAGTATAGGTATTATAGGTTTCAGAGTGGATGGATTGACGTGCTATGTAATGATAAGTGGGTAACCTCGACAGAATAACATAGGTACCTACACACAAATTTTAATAGAAAACATTCCTATTGAGGTGGGGTAAATGAAACATATTTTATTTGTTTAATGTAAAGGAATCTAACGCAGCAGATTTTAATTAATCAAAATACAGTTCAATTAAAAATTAAATTACAAAAAATTGTTTGCTCATGGATGTGTTTTTCTGTTCCCCCGTCGTTTCACTTAGGTACCCCACCTGACCTTAATACTAGATTTTTTTTATTTTGTGATGTTGTAGCAGTGTTTATTTCCTCCTCGAAAGGGATTACGGTAGTGAGTTTACCTATTTATTTGTCGACGTTTCCTCTTACTCCCGAAAACTAATGAGGCTAGTTTTTAACAAAAAGTACAATACCTACTACTTTATGAAAAATTTTGGTTTTACGTTCAATTTTTATCTTGTACAGTTTGAGAAAGGCTGATAATGATGACAATCTGTGTGGTCGATCCTAATGAAATAAATATACTAAGAGATCTAATAAAACTTCAGGAACTTTAAGGCACTATCTTTAAGAGCTACGATAGGGTCCCAAAGTCCTAAAACTAATTAAAGCTTAGACTATACCTTCTAAGCCGTCGTAAAATAAATCGTATAACAACAAAATAAATACGAAAATAGGTTTTATCCGGTAAGTAATAGACAACCCTGTAATTGATGATAGAGGACCTCAAGCCCGTTCAGAAAATATATATATATATATTATATAGTCAGATTTATGCAAAATATTGTCTGATTATTCTTCTTCTTATTTATTTTATTCTAATATTCTACACTGCACATGTATGGAGTGAATAGTAATTTGATACAGGCGCTGAAATCTCTTTATGAGAATTCAAGTGCTTGTGTCAGGATTAACGGGGCATACACTGACTGGTTCGGTATCTCTCGTGGTGTCCGACAGGGATGTGTAGCGTCCCCGTGGCTATTTAATTTATTCATGGACAGTTGTTTAGTAGAGCTGAAAGAGAGTGAATGTGGATTAAGAATGAATGAGTTGCTGGTCAAATGTCTGTTGTACGCCGACGATCAAGTTCTACTTGCATCGTCGGCGAATGACTTGCAGGCGATGGTGACATGCATGAATGAGTCTTTTAAAAAGAAAGGAATGAAAGTGAATGTAAGTAAAACAAAAGTTATGGTGCTAGAGAGGAATGATGATGACGAACGTACTGTATGCAGTATTAAGATAGGTGATGAAAAATTGGAACAGGTGAATGAGTTTGTGTACTTGGGATGCATGTTTACCAGAGACGGTAAGTGTGAGGGTGATATTGAGAGAAGAGTGAAAGCAGGAAATATGGTAAATGGAGCTCTGCATTCTTTTGTGAAAAGCCAACACGTGTCCAAAAAGGCACGGATGGCAGTTCATAACGGAGTGTTAGTCCCAACATTGATGTATGGAAGTGAATCTTGGGTATGGCAGAAGACGCACGAAAGTAGGATTAACGCTGTGGAAATGCGCTCATTGAGAAGTATGTGTGGTGTAACTGTTATGGACAAATTGAAAAATAGTTTAATCAGAGAACGTTGTGGTCTGAAAGAGGATGTAGTGACAAAGATAGAGAAAAGTATGTTGAGATGGTTTGGTCATATGGAAAGAATGGATGAGTGCAGATTGACGAGTGCAACCTATAAGGCAAGCGTAAGTGGAAATGTTGGAAGGGGACGGCCTAGACGTACATATTCGGACCAAATTGGCGTCAGGATCGTAGCAAGCATTAGCATTATTTTTAAGTACTATTTGGTCCACAATGTATCAAAACAAAGAAGACAAAAAGCAGAAGTAGAAGAATAGAATTTATTTAAAAAGGATTACGCCAAAAAACAAAAAAAGCCTAAAGTAATCCATTTAAAATAATTATTTTATCGTACCGGAAAGTGCAGCGTGGGAATGCCCCACAAGGTGGACCGACGACCTTGTGAAGGCGGCGCTTGGATGAGGGCAGCGTAGGATCGTTTTGGCGATCCTTGGGGAGGCCTATGTCCAATAGTAGAAGTATATCGGCTGATATGATGATGACCAGAGTCTAGGTCTGTCTCCAAACCGGTTTCGATTTTCTGGGATCTAGTCTTTAGTCGTTTTGACACATACATTATTTGTCTAACCCAAACCCTCTTTACATTTGCAGCTGTAATAGTGATGGATCTTTGAAAATTTATTCAGTTATTTATTTAAGGGCTAAGTAGTACCTGTTATACGGACATGAAACAGCATAAATATAAAATAATATTTATAAATAGCCTTGTCTGTATAATTAGTAGTTGCTCTGTTTAGAATGAGAATGATTTAGGTTTTGGGTATGTTTCGTGTTTTCTAGTGTTTTCACCCGACTGCGACAGAAGGAGGGTTATGTTTTTCGAGCGTATGTATGTTTGTATGTCTATTTCTTTGGCACGCCCTACAGCCTAAACGGCTTGATGGATTTAAACGCATGAGGTGTCGTTAGATTCGTAAAAATCGTGAGAGTGTCATAGGGTACATTATTTTAATATGGCGTCTGTAAATTAAAAAAGAGGGGGAAGAATCACTTTTTTCGTAAAAAATTACAATATGGGTATCAAATGAAAGCTGGTTAAGAGTAGATTCAAAATATATAGGGTCCAACTTAATATGCTGACACTTTTTTAAAAGGATGATCAGACCGTCAAACTGAACAACTTTCTCTATGGGACCAACATCGAAATCGCGAAAAAAAAACAGCTCTTCCATACAAAACTGCAAACCTACTCGAGCCAAATGTATGGGACAGCAGATTTTTTATTCGCGAGTCGATGTAGGTCCCATAGAGAAAGTTGTTCAGTTTGATGGTCTGAACATCCCCTTAAAAAAGTGTCAGCATATTAAAAAGGACCCTGTATATATTATAGTAACCAACAAATAGGTAGGTATATTTTGTAATTTTGCTTTATTCCCGTTTGCGGTAATACCTACCTAATAAGTAATAACATTCAAATTGTATTAAGTAATTTGCTCATACAAAGTTACTATAGATGATTAGAGGAGCTTGTTTTTATCTTTTCAGTTATTAGTTTTTTATGCAGTCGGGTTTTTTGTTTTTCTTAATAATTTTTACTATTTTCATCCTACGATATTATTTAAAGTTAATAAACCATACCAACACTAATTATTATAAATATAATGTGTCCGTTGTGACAAAATAATTAACTTTACTATCTTCACCGTCTTTATCACAAGCTAAGCTATGCAAGTTAGTTTCAAAGTAACAATGCTCAACTTTTTCTTCCTCCGAGTTTCTCCATCATTAAAACTTTGGTGTATTTATGCCAATAATTAGTTCTTTAGTATAATATTGAGAACTTTCTTGCTCGTTTGTGATTATGAAGGAGCTTCAAAGAATTTGTAATGCTTCATTTAACTTTTTATAGGTAGACGACCTTTACTAATTTATTATAAGGATAAAAAATATACATTTATAGGACATAAAGTTAAAAAAGAAAGAACAGTCTACAGGCTACTTTTTACACAAGTAGCGTCCAAAAATGGCAATTGTCTATCGTACGGGAGAGGGGCACAAACCATAGGGGCACAAACCGAATTGAAATAAGACGATAATTAATTGTTTCGCCTCGGTCAACAATTACATGAGATCTGAGGCCTTTCTAACTTTCCTGTCCTCAGTGTGTAATCTACTATAACATAACTTTATAAGTACCTACTAATGTGAGCTGCATTTGACGTATTTCCATGTTTGTCGTTTAAGGCCCATCACATACCTACGTACGGAATTGCAATTCGGAATTCCGAATGCAAACCGGTTTTCGTATAGGCTTGAAATCCCGTTCGCAAATGTGGAGGGGGAACCTCCATACGAAAAACCTGTTTTCATTCGGAATTCCGAATCGCAATTCCGCATGTACCTATGTGATGGGCCTAAACCATGGTGGCCGTTTTAGGTGGCGCGCCAACTTTGGGCCCCCTTCCCCTATGTATAGGTATACATGTATGAATTTAAAACTAACAAAAATCTAACTTGTCCACTGGATCGGTTGAAATATGGGTAGAAAAACGAGAAATTTTTCGGACCTCCCATACAAAAGTTCGGATCAGCCGATCGATTTTCTAAGGGAGGTTTAAACAAATTTTACCCTTTTCGACCCTTGTCTTTAGGGAAAGTTATTTAGTTTCATCATCTGAATACCCCCCCCCCCCCCCCCCCCCCCCTAAAGTAATGTTAATAATAAAAAACAGTGGTGTATACCTAGTATAGTCATAATAATTACATCGGAATAAACTTTCATAACAAATACAAAATTTAATATCTACATTCCACTTCAGTCGATAGCAAGGAGGCAAGAACGATCGAAGAATAAATCTAGTTTCTAACGTTCAGAAATCCAATACTAAGGTCAGACAATAATATTCTGCAGTTGACTGTAGTGTTATTTCTTTTTTAAGGACGTTCGCCTTTTATTAAAGAGTGTTTTTTACTATTTTTTATATTTTAAGAAATTTTTATATGAAATTAAAAATGTACTGGTACTTTTCAGAAACTGTCGTGCTATAACATATTAGTTATTTTATTAGCTTTTGCCCGCGACTTTGTCTGTGTGAAGTTATAATATCGAAAAATCGATGTATATCATTGAATTAGAACACTATGGAAGATGGGTCCACGCTCAAAAGTGTCCGAACCAAAAGAAGTTTACAATTCAAAAAGAGACTGTAGTCTCTTGCCAGTCTTTGTTTGATCGTCTGAGCACGCGCGAGTTCATGATGGCGTACTGTGTTGTAAAAACATGTAAAGCCTGACCAGGAAAATAAAAAACCTGGATTGGGGGCGCTGCAATCGACTGTCACCTTTAATGTTAGTGTTTCAAGTACAAAAATTAGTTCCAATGATTTTCCGCAACATGGCGAGGTTTTTTATATTTCTGATCAGGCTTTAAAAACTACCAAGGAAAAGTGAAAAAATGTGATGAGTGTATCCTATTTTCAGTAAGCAAACTATTATTTTATCATTTAGAAGCATTTAGAAATATCATTTTGTTTACGAACATAATATTTAATTTTTATTTTATTTATTGATTATCTGTCAACGCGTCCGCCATTACGTCTGTCATGTTTAATGTTCATTTTCACCTCCAGTCGAAGCTGCATATGGTGTTAAATAGGTGCAAGCAAAATTAACCCTTGTGACTAGCTTCATACTATTTCAATTGCAATGTTTTCAGTTTGTTTACATTATTATGCATACCTACATTTTTATAAGGTTAGTTTGATTACTCAATGGTTTGGGACACTTTTATCGAGAATTTTGTACTAGACCCTGTGTCCATAGAGTTCTAGGTCGATGATGTAGGTATATTCTAGATTTCATGTTACTATATTCAGCGGTTTAGGCTGTGTTTTGTCTGTCAGTCAGTCACGGAAATGTTTTAAAAGTATAGATATTAAAATTGTGGGTACATCGTAGTGTGGATGATTTTGCCAGTCTCCAGTGTCCTTACATCCCCTTGGATGTAATTCGAAGCGCGCTCTATACAATCGAAATCTGGCAAAATTTTAAATACTTGCAGAAATAATCTAGAAACAAATTAGTATGCTTGTATTGGATGTAGAGATTAGTTTCTAGATTGTTTCTGAGAAATGTCTTTGACTTTAATTGGTTAGTATTGAAAATATAACCAGATTTCTTTTGTATGGAGCGCGCCAACGGTAATCTTCCCAATGCGACTATTATTTTAAATAACAGCTGAATGTGAAACAAAGCAATCACAATTGAGTGGCGCTAGTGTCAATTAATTTGTTAACTGTCAGTTAGCAAAATTGTGTTTATTTTAAAATTCCTCAATTTTATACACAATGTTTGTTTATTCAACCTTTCAACATAACGGTATAAAATAAACAACCGAAAACTGATAACCGTTTGTACGAAACGAAACGATGACAGATAAATATTAGATTTATTTATGGCACTACACAAGCAATACTTACAACTCACTTGATATAATTTTATCTTAGAGAATACAAAAATAAAATAAAACAATTATTTTACATGAGCAGTATAAAATATACAAAGATATTACTGTCTTATTCACGACACGCAGTAGATATTAATTATAATGTAGGATGTTAGTTATTTTTATCTAGTTGTATTTTAGCTTTAGGATATTACCTATATGTTCATTTATATTGCGGTAGTGTTCTGTTACGCAACGCTGACGGAGGGGAGTAAGCAGCGCCCCCTCCCCCCCCCCCGCAAAAAATGTCAGACAAATGTTTTATGGAGAAATAAACAAACTTACGTTGGCAGGAGACACGTTTTTCTCTAGAACCAATTATAAGCTCACTTAAAGTATTTGTTAGGTACTAGATGACTGTGACTGTCAAACTGATATCATTAGCATCCTTTTAAACTAAGAGTCTACCCATCAAACTGAACAACTTTTACTACGGGAGCAAACTGATCGGAGCAAAAAGTAATCAGCTGTTCTATACTAAACTGCACTACTAAAATGCCTAGGTACTCGACTCAAATGTTAGGCAATAGCTGATTTTTTTTGCTCTGATCGGTTTGCTCCCATAGTAAAAGTTGTTCAGTTTGATGGGTACAGGGTGAAACTGATTTCATTAGCATCATTTTAAACTAAGAGTCTACCCATCAAACTGAACAACTTTTACTATGGGAGCAAACTGATCGGAGCAAAAAGCAATCAGCTGTTCTATACTAAACTATGCACTACTAAAATGCCTACTCGACTCAAATGTTAGGCAACAGCAGATTTTTTTTGCTCTGATCGGTTTGCTCCCATAGTAAAAGTTGTTCAGTTTGATGGGTAGAGTCTTAGTTTTGCATGTGGGTCCACCATTTTGTGGGTTTCTTAATATTTTGACCATAAATAAAACTTGAGATTCCACTTACTTGACATTGGCAGAATTACTGCACCAGACGGAAGCGTTATTCAGCAGTAAGTTCTCCAAAAATGAAATAAAAATAATAAATAAAATATCTTTGGTTCTAGCGAGATAACCGGCAGTATTCACAATTTCATACCAACTGAGTTGGCCGTAATTATTATATTTAAATAATTTAAATGTATTGTTCCAGCAACATCGCTCGTGACGTACGCCGGTGAAAGATTTGACTTCATCCTAGACGCAAACAACGAGATCGACAACTACTGGATCAGGTTTAGAGGACTGATGGACTGCGACGAGAGGTACGTGTTTTATTTAAAACGAGCTTTTGCCTGCCACCATAGCATATCTTATCTTATCTTATCTTATCTTATCTTATCTTATCTTATCTTATCTTATGTTTTATAAAACCGTAAAAATCGTGAGGAATAAAAAATTGCGGTTCACTTCATACAAACTCAAATAACATTCGATACCGCGTTTTAAATGACGGGTGGCGCCATCTATTGACAAGTTTGTTCGTTTGTTTGTTCGCGCATCACGCAAAAACTACTGAACCGATTTGAAAAAAACTTTTTTGTTTGATAGCTTATGATCTGACTTAAAATCTGGTATATAATTTGTGCGGACGAAGTCACGGGAAAACACTAGTTTATTATTATAGGCTCAGCGGTCGCGACAGTTCTGTGCTCGCGTGGTGTGCGGGGAACGGGGCACCGTACCGGTAAAGTTGGTACCGCGCGCAGGTAAGTCGGTACTGGGACACGCTCCGGTCCCCCCGGAACCACTAGTTTTATTAAACTATGCCGCAAACTGGTCCGCACCGGTTCCCGCCATCGTAGTGAGATTAAATATACCTATACCAGTTTGTAAGTATAATCATAAGCTTTCAAACGCAAAAAGTTTCATCAAAATCGGTCCAGTAGTTTTTGCGTGGTCATAGGCCTCCCACAAGTGTCGCCACATCGACCGGTCCTGCAGGTGTTCCCGCCGCTTTTACCAAGTCATCGGTCCACCTTAGGGGGCCAAATTCGGCCCCATCGGCTATCGGTTCTGCGAGCAATATGCCTCGGCCACTGCCACTTTAGTTTATAAATTCTTTGAGCTATGTCGGCTACTCTAGTTCTTCTGTGAATCTCTTAATTTCTGATTCGATCTAATAGGGAAACACCGATCATAACCCCATTGCACTTTGGGTGCCTTTAGCCTTTTCACAAGACCTTGAATGAGCGACCATGTCTCAGCTCCGTATGTCCTCATTGGCATTACACAAACAGGTACGATGCGTGCGAAAATACAGGAATCCGATTATAATTTAATTTTAGTGTGTAAAGCAAGGTATAGGCACATGAGTAGGCAAGTACATGTGGTATACATATCCCTAGATTATTAAGTTTATCGATACACAGTCGAGTGGGATTACGTGGTAATATACGGTTGATTGCCCTACAGATTCACGAAAGCTAAGCAAGTGGCGGTGCTTCATTATGAGGGAGCTATGGAATCTGAGCCGAGCGGCGACCCGACATGGGAAGAGCTTCATAATGAGGGATTGGTAAGTAAATACATAGACAAACATATCTACAAACTCATAGATATATTCTTTTATGGGGCTTCTAACAACTTAAACGTGCAGATAATACGACATTGAATACTGTACATGAAAGCAATAAATAAATTGCAATATTGAAATTGATATACATTTTTAAAGGGATGATCAGACCATCAAACTGAACAACTTTCTCTATGGGAACAAAGTCGAAATGGCAAAAAAAGAAACAACTGTTCCATACAAAACTATAATCCTACTCTACTCACAGTATGGGACAGCAGATTTTTTTTTCGATATTTCGGTTGTTCAGTTTGATGGTCTGACGATCCTCTTAAAAAACCGTCAGCATATTAAGAAGATCGCACTACGATTTATGAGCGATCAGCGAAAGTGGTAGGGATTTTTGCGCTACTTGATGACGTTAAAGGTCAATGGTGCTTGCGCGACGACTGCCTTCCACGTCACCCGAAAAAAAAGTGACAAATCCGTTCATCATCTGTCCTGCGACTGCTTGTGTTACAGTCTGATCAAGACTGTACCGCAAATTAGGTGCGATAGTTGTTCAGTTCTGTTGATCAACCCCTTAAAAGACCTTCAGCAAAATTAAGAAAGACCTTGTATCAAATTAAAGATTGAAAAATTTGTCTCAGGCGGGACTTGAACCCGCACTCTTCCAAATCGGGGAAGTGCGTTAACCAATCGTTTTTTTTTCAATTTTTTATTTGATTCGAAATAGCACATATAATAGTATAAATTAAGACCTTGTATATCGCGCTTATAAAATGAGCCGTTTTCATTCGAAAATAAAATAAACCAGTTCTAAAAAATTTACTTGTCAGATCAAAAGAGTACAGTCTTTTTCTCGATTTTTAATCATCATCATCATATCAGTCGATATATGTCACTTGCTGGACAAAGGCTTCCCCCAAGGATCAGCAAAATAACCGGTCCTGCGCTGCCCTTATCCAAAAGGTTCCCGCCTTCACCAGGTCTTCGGACCACCTTATGGCCTACTCACACTGCGCTTTCCGGTACGCGGCCGCCACCCAAGAACTCTTAGGCCCATCTGCCATCG
This sequence comes from Agonopterix heracliana, assembly GCA_963693445.1. NCBI lineage: Eukaryota > Metazoa > Arthropoda > Insecta > Lepidoptera > Depressariidae > Agonopterix > Agonopterix heracliana. Next base: position 8,699,432 of record OY856332.1, read on the forward strand.
ATTATGTGAGCAATATGCCCTGCCCAATGTCACTTTATTTTAGCAAATGTAAGTATTGCCATCGACAGATTTTTCGTTTTAATAGTCTTGGAAAACGCCTCATTCATTAAATTTGCAATCTACAGAATTTCTCGATTCTCAAACTACAATCGACATGACCATTTGCAGTTCGAAATCCAACCATCTGGCAATATCCAATCTATTCAACTATGATGGTATTTCAATTACTTGTTACGAAGTTCAAATCAAATTAGACTCCGCAGACGCAAGTTACGGAGGTCTAAATCAAAATGCCTCAACTTCTCGGCTCTACAATGCCTATTAGCGACTTTGGAATCAATCACATTGTTTTACAAATTATTTGCAAGTTCGACCGTGTCGAGGGAAGTTAAGCGTTTCAACTGTATAGTGAGGTTTTAGTGGTTGTTCGTTTTGAACGCCTTTGTGCTTTGGGAAGAACATTAAACAGTAAACGGGTTCGTACTTCGTTTTCTAATTGTTAGAATTCCGGAAATTTTGGCAGCGTTACAACTGCCATGATTACGGGAATTGCAAACGGGAGACAGCAATAGGAAAATCATGGCTATTAGTACGCTAACTCCAGGAATAATTTATGGCAGGGTTGGGGATCCTCCGATTGGTCTCCCATTTGCAATGAAAGGAGTTTTAGTTTAAATGATAACCGGGTGCGACGGTGGGTCGAGAGCATCGGCGGCACATTGCGGAGAGGTGTGGAAACTCATTGAAGTCCGGGTCCGAATCCGCACGGATGACATGCCATGTACCAATGAGTTTTTCTAACTTATGCACGTAATACCAACTACTCACAGATGCTGAAGGAAAACTTCGTGAGGAAAAATCCATACGCTGAAGTAGAAATTCCGATGCGTATGTGAAGTCTACCAATCTGCATTGGGCACGTGTGATGGACTAACTCCCATACACCCTTCTTGAGGGTAGGCTGTTCGGAACGTATATACTGATGATGATGAATAACAAGGTTACTTTAACTACCTCCGTGGTCTAATGGTTAAGAGCACTGGGCTCTTGCCACGACACGTGTTCGATTCCCACGGGGGACACCTAGTGATATGTCACTTTTTGCGTTTTCCCCCATTTGGTTAGGACATTTCAGGCTGAATTGTCTGAAAAGAAAGATGATTCCGTGATGACACGTTAAGCCGTTGGTCCCGGCTACTATCTCTAGTGGTAGTAGTCGTTACCTATATAAAAAACACGTCAGAGGTCGTAAGGCGGTTTGAATAAACTCTGACACAAGGGCTTGCTGCCTATCGATAAGAAGAAGAAGGAGTCACGTTGAAGGTTCTGACCCGAGCACTTGTCTCGCGTGGTTTTCGCGCGTCGCGTTTTTATCTGCCACGAGGCTCCGCAATCCTTAATCTCTTCTTGTTCTTGACCAAAAAAAATCCTTGAGATTGGGATATGGATTCCATAAACTACTTGATACTGGCGGAAATGCAGTGCTAACGTGAATGAGCAAGCAAGAGTCCATTACTTATAAATAAAAACCGGGTGACTCTAAAAAATTATAACATGTGTCCACCTAACCAAATATACTATAAGCGGAAACCTGCGTTTCATCTATCCAGATAAGCTCTATCGTCGCAGTACTTTTACGACCGACGGGGGTATACTATACTGTACAGTGTGTCGCAAATGACGCACTGAACCCACGCTCGTTTACGAGCTCGAGAGATAGTGATATAATACTATCGGGGAAATGAACTGATCGTGTTATAGCTTTACGACTGATATGTTTTTTACTTTCCCAACGTTCGCATCCATTGTGGAACTCATTCTGTAGCCATCTTGGATCCACCTCTTCAAATACATCAAAGTCGAACTTGTTTATTGCTGGAAATAGCTGGCTGGTAATAAGAACACTGATGTTAATAAAAGTATTTGGTCACTAAAATTGCACTAAAGCATTTACGAAGTCCCTGAGGGTAGGCCTGTGCCACCGTATAAGAAAGAGCATCTATTATAAAGTATGGATACTCCCTGCCTCCCACCAACTTTTTACCCCACCCCCTCTATTGCCCTCTAGTTACCTCGGCAGTTACCTGTAGCCTAGACTGACACCACAATTGACATACATACATACATAACCTCACGCCATTGTCCCATGGGGGTAGGCAGAGACCACGGACTGCCACACGCTACGACTCTGACACACCTCTTTAGCCTCATTCACCACAATTGACACGCTAGAATTTATGTTTTCGAAACAAAGAGAATACAATATCAGGACGAAGGATAAAAACTCTTTTTGAATAGACGTTCCGTTTCGCAGGTGCTGATGTCATCTTGTCAATTACTGTTTTTTGTTCCGGGGTATGCCTGTGATGATCATCAGGCATGTATCCAGGGGGGGGTTTCCAAATCTGAATATTTGTATGGAAAAGTGCAACTAAAGGACATCTAAAAATAATGTCGCCCCCCCCCCCCCCCCCCCCCCCCGAAACAAAAGTTTCGATACGTGCTTGGTGATGATTATTAGTGTTAGTGAAATGTCCTACCTAGGAATGTAGTAATTAATGACTTAGATATATTTCTGAAGAGTTGGCCCGAGTTTACATTGCTTCGGGAGGATTGGGAAAGAATTAAGGGAGGCATTTGCACTCAGTGCATCAAAAATGTTTTGTTACTGGGGTCACATGAATAAAATATCCCTACAAAACGAGAGCTTCATACGTACGTATCAATTATTTAATTAAATCAATTATCAATTATTTAATTAAATAGACTATGTATTACTGTATACATAACGTTAGCTTAAGAATTTATAATGTAATAGACATTAAGACGTGTTATGCTGAAGAGTTTCTGGCCGCATCTTCTCTACAGCGACAACACGTTCCGACGCGACGGTAGCTTAAAAAAGAATTGACGTTTAATAAGTGTGCTACAGGCTCCTATAATGAATAAATTGTTTTAAATTCAATTGAATTGAATTGCGGCCACTGTCGTTACACTCAGACATAGAGCACTTTAGAGGATGTACGAACATTTGCGCACATTATCCCGGCTGAGTGCGTGCACCTGTTCGTACGTCCACTAACGAGCGATATGTGTAAGTGAAGTGCAACGACAGCGGCCGCTTGTATGATGCTTTCGTTCTGTAGTGATATTTATTCATGAGCTACATTAGAGATCACGATTGGGCAAATAATATAATAAGGTCAGTAACCAGCGACATTCTGCTAGACGGCTCTACAAAAATTTCAGAGCTCCCAGAAAGCGTTGGTATATTGCTACGTATTTAATTAAAACGTCAGAAAAATACTAGACGAATTACTATAGTTTTTGCGTCCTCATACATCAAGAAAAGTCATTACAAATTGAACCATGAGTCTTCGGCAATTGAATTCTTTTTTAGTACCACACAGAAGTCCTATTGGATTCCCTAGCAATTTTCTTTCAATCTAACTAGCGTTTCATTCTATACTAGATAGAAATCTAATGCATTTATAATGCAAGTCTAACAAGGACTTTGGTACCGCCTTTTATTTAACTAGGTGTGTTTTACTTTTACTTATACAGAGGTTTGGTTCATAGAGAACTTTGGTTATATTATTAAATTACATTGATATGGCATTGAGGTACTATGTTAACTAGAGAAGCTACCGAGAAGTAATGTTTTGTAACACGCGTTAGGGTGCATGCGCTCTAACTCACTTAGCCTGTGCCAGGCGCTCGTGGCCCAGCACGCGCCCCACACTGCTGATCATGGTGCACAGATTTTGTTCGCCATGTCTGCTCTATACATAATTACTCAATGGATAATGGTTACTTTTCCATGGTTCGATCCCCGTCCAGGCCGACTCGTACCAATGAGTTTTTCGGAATTGATGTACGATTTGTATCACCACTAGTTTTTCGGTGAAGGAAAAAATCGCGAGTAAACCTGCATGCTTCAACTTCTAGGCACGTATAGGTATTGTACCTACTGTCCATTACAAGTGACGACGGGCTCACTTCCCGTCACACAAGATACAGTTTCGGTAGGTACTGCTAGTGAAACGTTGATGTTCTGAGGTTTCAGAATATCTCTGACTACCCCTTCGGGCAATATAGTCGTGAGCATATATGCCATGCCATGTCTTTGTAATTTACAAGGAATACTACAATCCTCTTCCATTCTCTATTCGTCTACTCATATTATCATTTATTTATTTTACCCATCCAACGGTTGACGGGTTATGTCACACATTCTCTATGTCACATAACTCAATTTCCACGTTGCCTAGTGTTCCCTTTATTAGGTTTCGAATAGACAGTATGTCACTTAGCGGTTTGTTTTGGCCGAAGTAGTAGAGTAAGTTATGTGAAATATTTTTTTATTTTTATTTTACTTTATTTAAAAAAAAACAGCTGTGCCGTACAAAACTGCAAACCTACTTGAGCCAAATGTTTGAAATGCAGATTTTTTTTTTCGCGATTTCATTGTCGGTCCCATAGAGAAAGCTGTTCAGTTTGAGGGTCTGATCATCCCCTTAAAAAAGTGGCAACATATTAAGAAGGACCCTGTATATGGGCTCTGACTACAGCAGGGCTAGCATGCCACCCACGACAAAGGGTTTAAACGAGAAAATCGTCATGCGCGCTCTTTCCGGCATACGTAAAATAGTAAGAATGGAGGCATACATCTCGATTTTTATCGTTTAGTCAGGGGTGGCATGCGAGGCCTACAGGACTAGTCCATCAATTCTAATAGTCGCTCAGCAGGCCATGGAATGTTTAGTTAGTAGGTAATTCATTGAGGAGTTCCATTCCAAAGCGCTTTATAGGACCAACTCTGCGGTATCACCTTCTAGAAGTTCATCCTCTTTTTGAAGTTGATTAATCAACTTGGGAATCAACATCAAAAGGGGAATGGAGTAGTCAGTGAATAAAATGAGTAAGAACGGATAACTTATTATGTATAAATTAGCGGCTGATCTCAGAAGGCGAAGGAAAAGATGTTGGAGAATCCTGCATACGCTGAAGAAGAAATTCTGAAGCGTATGTGAATACTACCAATAACCATTGGGCATGCGAGGTGGACTGACGCCCGTACACCCTCCCTGAGGGTAGCCCTATGCCCTGCTGTAGGACGTATAAGGTGATGAAAAAGATTGTTACCAACAGATAGCCGAGCCAAAACAATAAAGTGATCCTTGTTTGTCTACAAAATTCTAAGGCCCGATTCGACTAAACGCGAGTAAATTTTATTCTTAGATTAAGTCGCCGGTTACAATAGAATGAACTGATTTTGCGTTTTAACAACCCTAATCTATAAATACTAATTTATGAGACGAAGGAAACGTAATGTCACGTAACTAAACGATCGGTTTGCTCCCATAGTAAACGTTGTTCAGTTTGATGGGTAGACTCTTAGTTTAAAAGGATGCTAATGGTATCAATTTCACCCTGTAGTTACTCTTCTATAAATCAAAGTTTGGTCGAATCCATCCTAAGAAGTATAATTTTGTTCTCATTGCTAAAATATCGTAGATGCCACAACACACCCTACGATCTAAAAAGCCCCCAAATGAAACTCAATGTAGACAAACAGAAAAAAGCCTTATTATCATTTGGGCGTAACGGTGACATACGATACCGTAAAACCCTCGAGTAAAACCAAATTCAATTTTGCTGATGGACGGAGAAACAAATGAGTTACGACTTTAATAGTACTACCACAGAATGAGTGAAGAATTGCGTTGTAATATAATTTTAGTATGCCAGCACACACTTAACGAAATAACTCATTATTACAATATCATGTTTGTTTTAAAATTGGAAATTACACAACGATATTAGTGATTACACACCGAGGGCAAGTCAATGAAATTTCAGCACCAATCTCTATGCTTGTATGAAGTCAGATCTTCGTTAAAATGTATATTTTAAAGTTACAGTGCCTCAAAGATTTCCATACAAATCTTAAATTAATCCTAGCATTACCTAAAACTGTATATTTTAACGAAAATATGACTTCATACAAACATAGAGATTAGTTTCATTTTAACTAGAACAAAACAAGCAGTCAGCACAAGCTTCGTCAATCTTACTATAAAAAAACTGGCCAAGTGCGTGTCGGGCCACGCGCAGGGTAGGGTTCCGTAGTTGCCCGTCACAATATACGAACTTAGAAGGGGGCTTTTTGTTTTATACTACGGTTTGACGGCTAATAAAGTCTAAAAAGTACATTTTTTAAGTTGGTCGACTATTACTCGTTAACTTGTAAAGCTAACTTAGCGGTGATAGTTTTCCTTTTAATTTCATTATATACACAACTGCCATGAATTTTTTCACATATCCAGAAACAACCGTTTAGCTGGCAGAGGGGGGGGGACACTCGACTCTAACAAAAATTTTCACCTTAAAGCTTAATATTTCGCTAACGGATCCCTAAATCTAAAAATGGTTTTCCCACACCCACCGTATTTTTAAAAGACCTATCCAACGATACCCCACACCATGGGATAGACGAGAAAAAAAAATTGCACCCCACTTCACGGGTAGGGGAGGTACCCTAAAAAAAATATTTTTCAAAATTTTGTTTTACCACTTTCTCGGCCTGATTAATATGTGTATTCATGCCAAATTACAGCTTTCTAGTACTAAGCGTCTCTGAGCTAAGCCGCGGACAGACGGACGGACGGACGGACGGACGGACGGACATGGCGAAACTATAAGGGTTCCTTGTTGACTTCGGAACCCTAAAAACAGCCGGTAATCAGCAACATGCTTCGTCAAAACCTTAAATAAACAGTTCCGCAACATGCTTCATCAACTTACCAAACTATAAGATTAGTTTCTAGATTGTTTCTGAAGAATTTCATTGACTTTAATTGGATAGTATTGAAAATATCACCAGACTTCGTTTGTATGCAGCGCGCATTTGCGCTCTCCGGATAATCTTTCTGGATAATCTTAAATGAAATGAGATTTGTGATTTGAAATTTAATATCTGAAGGAATATGAAATGTTAAACGTTCAAAGTTCAACGAAAGTGCATAAAATACGAGTATAATAGAGGAAGAAAGGTCGATGAAATATGACGAGGGATGTAATCTGGTGGATAATATGGCCATTGTACATGCATACGATGAGATCCTTACCTATTATCTCATTGTAGTTATGGTAATGAGATAAACTGACACTGACCAGGACCCCTTTTACCCTTTGAAACAAACTATGGTTCAAATAAGGAAAGAAACACTTGCAGCAGTCAAGTGAGTGAGAAAAAACAAAATAATTAAGAGCGATCCCTCTTACCTTGCTGACGATGCGATCTTGTTCTAGCAACAAGATCTTTTTGTTCTTTGCGTCTTTACTTTCCTACATCTTACTAGTACTGTAGCTCCGGGACTTTTTAATTACCAAAAATAACACCGAATGCCGTTTATATATTGTTGTAAGGTATGAAATTACTGATATAAAAACCTAAGACTTACAGATCACAACCCGACGTAGCAAAAAAATAAATAAAAACGATAGTCTGAAATTTTTAAATGTCGAGGTTACTGTCATGTTCTTCACCATAGTTCAATACCCATACGAAACAGTAAGACTGGCTAAAGTTGCCACACCAGTTGTAGTAATTTTGTACCTTTTTGTACCTTTTTGGTAATTAAAAAGTCCCGGGGCTACAGTACTATAAATGTATATCTAAAACTACGAATAAGAGAATAAATATGGAAGAGTAACTCCAAACAAAATCGAAATCATTTTTGGCACCCCATGAAAAATGACATTTTGTATGAGTTTTGGCGACGAGTTACAATTTTTAAAGAACAAATTTAGAACGCGTTACAATTTTTTTGGTGCCACTTTTTGAGCTTCATTTATACTTCTATATATTCTCTTATTCGTAGATCTAAAAGGAAAAAAGCGTGTTTCGCTTTTAGATTTAGTTCGTTTTCGGATGCTAGATGTCAAATTAACGATAAGAGTCCTCCGGCCTTTTTGAGGTTTTAATTTTATTCAGAATCTCTCATATTTCGTCTCCAGTATAATTCAATTTAGAAAAACTCGAGATATGCAAAGTTTAGGCGAAAACGAAATCCAATTTAGGAGCAGGTCGGATGTCGGTACCCTAGAAATTGCTATTTAGATCTTATGTCGTCTGCCTCCACTTCACTTTAGCTAGAAGTTATGTTGTAGGTACGGACTGCAAAACATACAGAAATGATAAAATGAATTACTGTCATTTTCATTATTTAAGTTCATTATCTATCATATTATGCAGCGTGGGTAGGCCCCACACGGTGGACCGACGACCTGGTGAAGGCGGCGGGAACGGATCCTTGGGCGAGGCCTATGTCCAGCCAGTGGACGTCCATCGGCTGAGATGATGATATTCCTGGATGGTATTTTCAGGGATATTCGATTAATAGCTTGGGATTAATAGGGATAGTTGTAAATAGTCTAGTGACACGCCGCCTTCCATCGAAGGGCAAAAGGCATTCATTTAGGGAAAATTTCACACGTCAGTGACAAAGTCTCGCCGTAATTTTCCACGTTACGGCCACACCTTTTACAATTAGCTGTAATTTCATAAAAATTTTAAAAGAAGAGACAGCGAGACAGGAATACGACATTTTCCGTCACGTTTCTTGTCAAAGGGGGTGAGATTACAATTGATGGGGGGCAGGGAGTGTCCATACTGTATGTAGTATTCAATAGGTACTCTTTTTTATACTGTGGTACGGCGCCGTGGTGATATAGCAGGCCTCCTTGTTCTTCCACGTGTAGAAGCCGATAATTCTTATAGAGTTTCTTGCTGACGCTACCTTCGAGTCGAGTAAAAATCTTTAGTGTCCTTCAGCATATTACATAAATCGATAAATCGTAAACACAAAAAAATTGGGTGATCCTATTTAGCCGTGTTTTCGCAAGATCTAGAAGACGCCTTTCTATATCGTTATCAAAGGTTTAGTGTGGTTTACACTAAAAACATATTTAAATTTGATGTTGTCTCTCTCACCAGTACGAGCAGTGTACGAGTCAGAACGATCACTAAATATTTTTCTTTTCATACGTCATCGTTATTGAGCAACGCAACGCCCATTGATGCACTTATTAAGATGGGTGACCGTCTTTTGTGGTAATTCATCTTGCATGCTTTTTGGTTCTACTAAAATGCAGAATAGGTGCCGTAAGAGACGGTATTCCTAAAAAAACAGGTTAAAGCTGGCTTTTTACCAGAGCTAGGTAGTATGCGATGGAACATCCACCAATAGAATAGCTCCAATTTCGCGCGAGATCTAGCTATCGAGCTATTGATGGATTTTTCTCCTCGCTCACAGCTTCGTTACCTCAAACAGCCCTGGTGGAAAGCCAGCCTTAGAAAACACAACTGGATGGCACATTGCTCGAAAGCAATGCCATTTGCTGCCAACGTCATGATAAGGTCTCTTTAAAAACACTAATTAAGTAACCCATTCTATCGAACTTCATCCCGAACCATATAAAAACCGGTTAACCCAATTTTTCCCTACTACCATCGCAGTTCATTAACCAGGCAGTACTAACACTAAGCCCACGAGATGAGTCCTAAAGAACTATTTTTTTTAATCTAGATTCAAAATCATGATCAAATGATGCATATAATCTCCGTAATAACTTTGATATTTTCTACTGCTGATTTAAACGTTTGGACTTTAGAAAATAATATGCAGCTTATTACAGAGTGGAGTGAGAGGGCAGGAGTGCGAATGTCAAAATTCTATCAATATAATTTCGACTTGACTGAACCAACTGCTTATAACGTGCTTTTCGAAAGCACTTCAAATAAACTAAAACCGTCACCCATTCCAAGACTTGCAGTGGCCAGCCCGATTCAAACTGTTTAACTGTATGAATTTTCCATGAGGTACACCGGCTTCCAATAGCATCAAACCAAATACGACTAGAACTAGACGGGAGTCGTAAAATGCGACTAATTCCTTTAGATATTGTCAACATCCCTGATTCACCGTGTGGCTGCCGGTTTCAGCCACTGTATCCGACCGCGACCTTATCTCTGACCAAAAGACATTATATTATATGTTGTAGAGTTTCTGGCCGCATCTTCTCTACAGCGACAACACGTTCCGACGCGGTGGTAGCTTAAAAAAGATTTGACGTTTAATAAGTGTGCTTTAAGCTCCTATATTGAATAAATTATATTGACTTTGACTTTGACTTTATTACCCACGTGACGAACTATATTCGTTTCAAATCGTTGCGCCACGAATGAGTATAATCAAAGAACAAATACAAAGAGCATGATAGGTAAAATTATGCACAAAACAGAAGGAATATCATACTTCCCAATGAAATAGAAATTATCCTTTTCTGCAGTAGGATTTCAAATTCTTTACCAGTTTTGTATGCAAAACGGGATTGGGCAACGTCTTTTAGGAGAAAAGGACAAGATAGTGTTGGGTGTTGTGTTTAATTAGCACACACACTTATGGACTTAAAATCTAACGTACCTGATTGTTTTTCTACATAAGCTGTGGTTGTAGTCTGAATGATAAGGGACTTTATTCATTCATGTAGGTAGGTACAAGGTGTAACAAAACACCCTAGTAATACTTAAGGGGTGCTTCAGACCATCAAACTGAACAAATTTCACTATGGAGTCAACATCTAAAAAGCGAAAAAAAAAATCAGCTCTTTGGCAAATGAGGTTGACTCGACTCAAAATTGTAAGGGACAGCTGATTTTTTTTCGCGATTTCGTAGTTGGCTCCATAATGAAAGTTGTTCAGTTTAATAGTCTGAAGCACCCCTTAAGTATTACAAGGGTGTTCTGTTATACCTGTATAGGTATTTTGTAAGATCACTACTGCTTAATTAATGCTAAGGTTCCTTTAGTTTTCGAACAAATGAGTGAGCTTAATCTCTCCAGTATTATAGCAGTCTTCTACTAAGCCAGTAGATTGTTCTTGGCATAAGGCCAGCCGTTCACTATGCCGACATTACGGCCGAAGGGATAATTTTAGGGCATCTGCAGACTATTTGATTTTGCGAGCTACGTAATGTATCCGTTATGGTTCGCGATAAGAGCTTCTTGCCAGGGTTAGGTTATAAACTACGTTAAAATTAAGGATGGAATTTCATTGTTTAGAATATTAAACAATACGTAGAGATTGCAAAAATAAATCACAAAACAAAACAGGAGGAAGTGTTTATATCACATCCACGTACTGTTATGTACGGTGTTCCTCAAGGAAGTGTACTGGGCCCTTTGTTGTCCATTATTTATATAAATGACTTACCAAAAGCAATAGACCAACCCATGACACTTTTCGCGGATGACAGCACTGCAATAATAGAGTGTAAGGAATGTAGCTCATATGAAGGCGACGTAAATATTGTGCTGAATAAAATTATCTCATGGCTAAATAATAATAACTTAAAGGTCAACATAGAAAAAACAAAGTTAATGCAATTTAGTCAACGCAAAGCCACACTGAACCTAAACATTCATTACAAAGGTCTAAAAATAGAAGAGGTTGTCTCAACCAGATTCCTCGGTGTTTACATTGATAAGGCTCTTACCTGGAAAACACATATAGAACAGTTATGCTCGAAACTGTCTAAATCCTCATATGCCCTGTATAGACTTGCACAGATTGTAAACACTGAAACAGTCCTGACAGCATATCATGGTTTGGTTGCCTCAGTCCTGAGATATGGGATAATTTTTTGGGGCAATTCAACTGACAAAGACAAAGCTTTCAAAGCCCAAAAAAGATGCATCAGGGCAATGTTTGGGCTAAATAGGATTGACAGCTGTAGGCCATATTTTATCAAACATAAAATATTGACAATGACTTCACTCTACATACTCGAAGTAGCGGTATTCGTAAAAATGAATCCTGAACTGTTTCAGCAAGTAGGAGTCGTTCATAAGCGCAATCTGCGTGATAAAACTAGCCTATGTTTGCGTCACGTAAAAACTGCAATGATGTCAAAGAGTGTTTTCGCAATGGCCCCTAAAGTATTCAATAAAATACCATGTGACATAAAATCTCTTAATGCAAATTTATTCAAATTGAAATTGAACAAATTATTAATAGAAAAATTTTATTATACAATTCAAGATTTCCTTAATGATGCAATTTAATTAATTAATTAAGTAACTATATATTATGCAGTAAATTCATTTTTATTCTGTGTTATTTTCTTTTTATTTACATGATTTATAATTACATTTTTTGTCATACAGTTGTTTTCTTGACATTACTTGTATAATTTTATTAATTTGACATTTAATTTATAAATATATGTTTTGTTTTTTCATTGACATTACATTACTTTAATATTTCATTTATATGACCACGTATTGTTATGTTCCAAGCTTGGCCATGAATTTATAATTACGACTAGTTATAAGATATTGTAATGAGTTAATTTAATACACGAATTAGCATCTCTGACATTATCAAAAAAAAAAATTTGTAAGCCGTAAGGTAAGACATGGAGGACCTAATAATTATTGTAACACCTGCTTGTAAAACTACGCATGTCATACAAATAAATGCATCTTTCTTTCTTTCTTTCTTTCTTTCTTAAAAACGAATTCCTCAATTTTTAACGTAATAAATAAGATGATAAACTAAATGTTACTAAACAAAGGATTTGATTCTTTAAATCGGTAATAAATCACGCTGGTGAATTCTTATTATATAAGAGTCTAGAGCAGTCGCCCTAGAAAGTAGGTAAGTAATGTTTTTTCGAGAGAAATTGCAAAATGCATTGAATAATATATAGTACGTAAATTAATTCAAGATTGACTCGATAATAGAAACTTGACTCAATAATAGAAGCTCAATTTCATTAAATATGGCCCTAAATTTTATTTTCTTAATCTGTTTCATCCCACTGTTGAGCAAAGACCTTTATATTACCTTCTTCATGTCTTAATATTGTATTTGTATCTTTTTCGAACTCAACATTTATTTTGGTCAATAATGCACTTCTTTAATCCTAGAAAATGTTTTTTTTTATTATTTTAGCTTTTTCATATGATCGCGCAGACCCCAAATAATGGGAACGAACGATGAGTCTTTTAAGCGAATCAGAGAAACATCAACGCAAAGGTCTTAAATTACAATAGCTTACAATATTGCTTATAATCTATTCAGTTACCATCATACAAATATCGAACATCAAAACTGTCTAACGTAGTATCTGTAAACCCCTTAATAGTAACAAAACGTACTTCCCCTAGGCTTCGGTAACTCAACTCAGTGTAATAGAGTAATGTGATGATTCTATCGAGTTTATTTTGATAATAAAATTGATATGTAATAGAACCGACGCGTTTTATCTTACTCTCTTTGGGAAAATATACTTTATTTCCTATCGTTATCGGATTCGCAGAATTTCCTTTATCATTGGAAATGTTGTTTTTTTCTTTTTGGACTGTTTTTTGGTGTTATTCTTGTTATCAAAAACAGTAAGCTCGTTTTGAAGTATCTTGACCACTTTATTAAAATTACTTAGCAAATTGCCAACTTGTTTCTGGAGATCAGTCTCTTGAAAAAATTGTGGTGTTCCTGATTTGTATTTTCAAAGAAATACGTTACATTTTAAAACTAATTTTAGACAATCATATTGTCACAGCATAAAAACTTTAACATCAGTATTACTTACAGATATAATATATAAATGAGCGATGACCTTTCACCTACAAGATTTTAAAAACAAGTATTTATTAAGGCCAGGTTATCCGAGTGCAAGCGTCTCTTTCTTAAAAGCATAAGTTTGCAATTAGCCATCCCGCAATTAAAAGCAGGATCGAAAAAAACGTATTTTTCACCAATATCTTTTCTCTTAGATGTTTCTAAGCTCCAAATTCTGCGAATTTGTCTAGAATAGAAATAAACAATGTATTTAGTTACGTTCAAACTTAAAAGTTAAATATCAGCAGGTTAATCATAATATTGAAAAAAAAACATTACAAAAAGGGGTAACTTTGGGATGTTTTTCTATCTAGTAAACTTGATCAAATCGTGTTATTGAGAGCGAGGCCTAATCACTAGATAGCCTTAAATAAGACACAGTTGGTTTTCAGACTAAAACGCTGTTTTTCACGTTTTGTTCGTGTTTAAAAACTAGTGAGTGCGGTCTCCACCGGATCATACCGCCTTAAACTAAACCTAGTATTTAGTATCCTGGCATGGCAAGGGTATTTTTGAACGGTATATAAATTAATATGATCCAGGGAGTAATATAAACAAAATAATAATCTAACATAGCCTTGGGCGCGATATTGAATTGTTTAAATACCCTTATTCCCGTTATAATAGCGTTTGTTATTATACAACCATTTCATAACATGGTATACCTTATTATGTTCATCATTTAAATAACGATGTTATTCTATAAGGTTTACGTAAGAGCTAAAACACCATACCCATTTCGCGCCATGGATATTATTGTGACAAAGATTCGACTTCGTCAATCAGGAGTGCGATTTTTGAATCTCATTCGGTGAGCTCAGCAGTTGAAAATGTCAAAATTACTTTGGAGATATGCATCTTTCTACTGCTGATTTGAAATTCAAAAATCATACTACAGGAGAGAGATTTTTGAGAATCAAATCCGAAGTAGAAAGATCCGTATCTCCATAGTAATTTTGACATTTTCAACTGCTGAGCTCACCGAATGAGATTCAAAAATCGCACTCTAGATCTATTTCATCACTTGTGCTCAATATCTTTATCTAGATCTCATTTTACCTCTCTTCCCTTCTATTTTCTTTTAAGCTTAGTTTTCAAGAAACAGTCGTATTCTGTCATGCGCCAATCAACGTTATGAACAGTTTATGTCAAAATCTGATATACAAGCATAAACATTAGCTCACGATTATATAGCCTAAGGGGGTAGTCAGGGATGTTCTGAAAGCTCAGAAAATCCACATCCACATCTGCTATACAGGCGTAACAAAACATACACTAGTAATATTTAAAGGATGCTTTAGAACATCAAACCTTGAATCATTCACATCAAATTGATATAATTAGCATCCTTTTAAACTAAGAGTCTACCCATCAAACTGAACAACTTTTACTATGGGAGCAAACAAATCAGAGCAAAAAAAAATCAGTCATCCCCATAATAAACTGCACCCGCCGCGGCTGCCTACATGACTCAAATGTATGGGGCAGCAGTTTTTTTTTTGCTTCGATTTGTTTGCGCATAAGGGAAAATACAGCAGTAGATAAATTTTACAACTGATAGATAACACTGTATTTATATAAACTAATTGTCAACAGCAACTGAATGCACTCAACAAAGGCGAAGAAGAAAGCGATACTATCAGCATAGCAGAGATGAGGTCGATAGAAGGATACGACGATAGTCTGAAGGAGGTGGCAGATTACCAGTTCTACGTGGCTTACGATTTCTACGCCAAGAACAACTCTCATTTCCATAGGTCACCTTATTACGGATATTATCAGGGTAAGTGTCGCATACAATTTCTATGGGTTTTCTGGAAGGAAGACAGAATATACAAATATCTATATTAACAAAAAGAGTAAGTCAGTACACATGACACAATGGACCCTCTTATTAGTCTACTTATTTGTCTATCTCTTATTACTCTAATTATTACGAATAGATTTATAGATTTCAAGAAATTATTGACCATGGAAATGAAATACAATTTAAGGCCAGGTTATCCAAGTGCAAGCGTCTCTTTCTTGCAAGTATAAGTTTGCAATTAGCCATCCCGCTCCAATTGAAAGTAGGATCGCAAAAAAACGTGTTTTTCATCAATATCTTTGCTCATGGGTGTTTCTAAGCTCAAAATTCTACGGAGTTCACTAGAAATATTTGATGTATTTAGATAAGTACAAGAATAAAAAGTTAAATATCAAGTTATATATAGTTAGTTTAATCATAGTATTGAAAAAACATAACAAAAAGGGGTAACTATTAAACTTAATCTAATCGTGTAATTGAGAACGGTCGCCTATCAGCCAGATCCTTAAATAAGACATAATTGGTTTTCAGACTTTAAAACACAGTTTAAAACACTTTCGTTCGTGTTCAAAAAACGGCCTCTACCGGATAACAGCGTCTTAAATAATTATGTTCATTCTAACCACACCAATTTTAAACAAACAAATGTATAATTTTACACGCTTCATCATTCGCTTCGTTAAAATATTTTTTTAGAATGATGATATAATATTTTAATTGTATTCCTTTTCCATATGGTCATTAATTTCTAGACATCCATAATTATGATGATATATTAACCGTACCAAAGTGACTGAAATGACAGCTAATCGAAATTAATGGAAGTAATCGATATATCTAATTACCACGTGGATCTCACTGGATCAAGCCTGGATACCTTACCAAAAAAAAAGATCTGTCGTAGCATATTCAGATGTTTAGTAAAATAACAACGAACGAACTATGAAATTTAATTCTGAATGCAATATTTTTAACCGCACTATTTCCTACAGTTCCAGAAAAAACTGACCGCCTCTACACACCTCAACTCAACCACATCAGCATGAAGATGCCATCCAGCCCCCTTCTCCTCTCCAGGCCTTCTGCTGACACCTTCTGCAACGTCTCCAGCATATCCAAAGACTGTAAAGATGGTTTTTGCGAATGCCCGCACGTTTTATCTGTAAAACTCAATTCTGTAGTTGAAGTTATCGTAGTTGATGAAGGTGTCACATTTGATGCTAATCATCCGTTCCATTTGCACGGTCATCCTTTTAGAGTGGTCGCATTGAGACGGCTAGGTAATGAAACTACTGTAGAAGAAGTGAAAGCATTTGATAAAGCAGGCCTTTTAAAAAGGAATCTTAAAAATGCACCTCTAAAAGATACAGTCACTGTACCAGATGGTGGTTATACTGTCATTCGATTTAAAGCTGACAATCCTGGATATTGGCTATTTCATTGTCACATTGAGTTTCACGTAGAAATTGGTATGGCATTAGTTTTTAAGATTGGCGAGCATAAAGATATGGCACCTATTCCTAAAGATTTTCCAAGATGCGGTAGTTATATACCAGATAATATGTTGGAGCATTATACGGAGACGCCTAAAAATGATAATCAGTATGTTTCTATTAATCATTGGTGGCCAGTAGTAGTTTTAAATACTACATCTTCGGCAACATCGAGTTGTTTATCTAAAATTTTAATTCTTTGTACTATTTGGATACTAAAATTAAGCGGAACGTAAATAAAGAATAAGAAATTTTAAATAGGTAAAGTTAATTACATTGAGATTTTAAAAGAATTTAATTCTAATAACTATAAAAGTGAAATACGAATTTGTACTTACGGGATTGTATGTAATATTTTTTAATTTATTTTTTAGATTCATATCAGTATTGATTCAATGTTCAGATTCAAGAAACGTTGTCTAATGGACAGTACTTACGGATATTGTTTATTTATTTGTTTCCGTCGCTGCAATATTAAATATAGATAGCTGTTTGATTATCTTTTAAATGTGATATTGGTTGACGCACTTGCCAAAACGATAAAACATTTTCAAAAAATGTTTCAGAATTTTGCATGGATTTAAAATATCTGCCAAATTCACTAAATATACTTGATATCGATGTTAAAATAAAATGTCGCTGTTGACATGTGATATTACTTTAGTTAAGTTAGTTTTAAACCGATTGTTATTAATAATAATAATTTTAAATATAATTTAACGAAATGCATAATACATTTACTGCATAATTAAAACTGTCTTTAATTTTGCAATCTCCTAAAATAATAATAACGCTCACACTCACAGGCACATACTTGTAATGATCCCAAGTAAACCTTAGGCTTTTTATCATGGGAACCATACAACAACGGCACAAACATTTATAACATCCATGACCGAACCGGGATTCGAACCTAGGACCCTGGTTTGGCAGTCCGGCGTGGTAACCATTACACCAACCAATCTACTAGTCAACATTTTTTTTTTACTTGGATTGATAAGTATACAAGGTATTACAAAAATACAAATTGAGACCATCAAACTCAACATCTTTCACTATGGGACCAATATCGAAATCGCGAAAAAAAAATTATGTTCTATACTCTACAAATCGACTCGAGCTAAAATATGTAAGTATGGGATATCAGATATTTTTTTCGCGATTTCGATGTTGGTACCATAGAGAAAGTTGTTCAGTTTGACGGTCTAAACAACCCCCTTAAGAGTTTTAAAAATTTATTCTTACTTATGTAACACCCTGTATAATAAGTATAAGTATATCGCAAATTTTGTTACGACTTATCTTCTAAGTCATCAAAGTATAGAACGGGTTGTGACATAATTTTGTTAAAATAAACTTTCAGGAAATGATTTGTAAATCTATGAATTTTCTTTGTATGAAAACACGGTAAGTCTTTAGACTAGCTGGACCTAACAATCAGACCAATCTTTGACTCTTATTTTCCTATTTCGTTCTCTATTGTACAAGCTTACTTGTAGAGAACTGACCAACATTGCATGACCAACAATCTATTAATAATACTTTGCGTGCAAAGATTTAATACGATGGTGCACTACTTTAATATCCCCCATATAAATTACCGCTCCAAACTCGCCTATAAACAGTTACACTCAAATTGTAACTACTATTTTATGACTTTAATAACCCTTAAATAGCCTCATCATTCATTTTCTAACCTTACTTATAGGATGTCGGCCGGACTTGTAATATATATTACGTTTTATCACATAGTGGTGGTGAAGAAACAATTAGGTAAGGTCAAAAGGATATTTTGATGTAAGAATTGTACACAATAAAGCTTAAGCGCGGATTCAGTCCTTAAGGTGACCTTAGAGTTAATAGAATATTGCAAGTTGTATATTTTTTCGCGATTTCAATGTTGGTCCCATAGCGAAATTTATTAATTTTGTTGGCTTGAACCTCCCTTTACAATATTTACTCTGGCTCACACTGCTCTTGTAAATGACATTATTTAAGTTTACTCTCTTGGAATAATGTTATAACTATAGGTACGAGCAGTGTGAGTGAGAGATGCGACCAAATAAATAAAGCCTGGTTCCAAATTGACCGAAAAATTTAGATACATTACAGATTTGAGGGTTCGACAGTAGGTAAGTACCTTTTTTTTCTTCAAAAGCTCACAACACATTCCCACCACTGTAAGTCGTATGGTAACTGGCACAGAGATGATGAAACATCGTGAAACATGTATACAAGGTGTTACAAAAGTACAAATAAACATTTAAGGGGGTGGTGTAGACCATCAAACTGAACAACTTTCACTATGGGACCAATATCGAAATCGCGAGAAGAAAAAAAATTTATGTTCTATTACTCTACAAATCGACTAGAGAATATGTATGGGATTAAAAAATTTTTTTTTCTCTATTTCGATGTTGGTCCCATAGAGAAAGTTGTTCAGTTTGACGGTCTAAACAACCCCCTTATGAGTTTCAAAAATTTATTGTTACTTATGAAACACCTTGTATAAACAGTGTTTATAAACAAATGTTGCCAAATGAATACCCGGCTTTAAGTCCTACGAGTTTTAAGTGCCAGTTGTACCATTGATGATACTACTGGCACGATCTAGTGCCAATTGTACCATTTATGGTACTACTGGCACCACCTAGTGCCAACTGTACCATTGATGGTACTTCCCGATGGTACTTCTGGTCCGGCGGGGTGTAAACCAGGATCAACATAGTGACCACTCAAAACACTAGAAAATGAAATCCAGCGATCCCGGGAGATGACTCTACGGGGTGAAATTGATATCATTAGCATCCTTTTAAACTAAGAGTCTACTCATCAAACTGAACAACTTTTACTATGGGAGCAAAACGATCGGAGCAAAAAAATCTGTTGTTCCATTCTACAATACAATAAAATGAAATACAATTCTTACTAGACTTAAATGTATGCAACAGCAGTTTTTTTTGCTCCGATCTTTTTGCTTTCGTAGTAAAAGTTGTTCAGTTTGATGGTTAGACTCTTAGTTTAAAAGGATGCTAATGATATCAATTTCACCCTGTATACAGTGTAAGAGACAGCATAGCATATACTGAAACGGTGAATTCAGACCATCAAACTGAACAACATTCACTATGGAGCCACCCTCAGGAAACTTTAATAAAAAAGCAGCTCCATAAAAAACACCTGTACCTTCTCGACACAAACGTATGGGACAGCTGAATTTTTTTCACGATTTCTTGCTCCTTAGTGAAAGTTGTTCAGTTTGATGGTCTGAATTCAACCTTTCAGTATTTTCCAGGCAATTCGAATTTCAAAATGTCGCACTTCAGTGATTCGCAGTTTCGAAATGTCGCACTTCCGTGAATCTAATTTCGAAATGTCGCACTTACGTGATTCGCTCTTTGATGATGTGGCACTTCCGTGATTAGCTTATTGGTAGTGTCGCAAGTCTGTGGTTAGATCTGTAACTTAACTTTTTAACAGAACCATAGTATTACATGAAAAAAAACTCGCCTGCCAATCTAGCCATTTACATTCATTTTCATAATGTAAATAAAGACACTGAACATAAATCTGAATACAAAAACTACGAGCATTGTTTTCCGATTATTAAAAGGTTTTACTCTGTCTTTCCGCTGGCATTCTTTATTTTGCATAATGAAATTCTGTTCCTATTCTATTACATCGCGGAGTAATTAAAATGCAACAAGTATAAAATATTCTTAAGCCAACTTAATCTTAGTGGGATCACGCACGATGACGCGCTGACGCAGCGGCAGACGTCAGTCCGTCATTTGTGAAGCAAGGAGTTGTATGAAACCGCACGTACAAGCACACACGTGCGTCAATCCGCACTCCGCACTCCTTGCTTCGCAAATGACGGACTGGGACGTCTGCTGCTCCGTCAGTGCATCATCGTGTGTGACAGCTCTTAAACTTAACTAAAGGCACAGAATAGGTTTGGTATATAGTTCTATATACAGAACGGCCACTCCCCGCCCCCCTCTGACTTCAGATACCTCACCCCCCTCACACTTGAGGGAAAAGTGAGGGAACTCGAGCAAGGGAATGCAGTCAGGCGCGCGCACCCGTTAGATTTGACTACATAAAAATTGAGTCTTTTCAGTGCATAAAAACGTTGAAAAATAACGGTAAATTCAAATTTTCATTAATTCTTTAGCTCAAATACTATTTTTAATAACTGAACGAACAATAAAAAGTAATGAAATGTAGATGATGTTTATACAATGCGTGCTAAGTCAACCCTACACATATGTCAAAGACAATTTGCACCTAGTGCGCATGTGCTAACGTCGTCATCATGTCAAATCCAAAATGTTGTTAGTAGTGCCAAAGAGAATGGAATCACTAGTGCCAGACCTGTGCTAAAGGGCAAAAACGCTATCCAGCTCACAATAGATCTAATTAAAAATATTTAGGACTTTGCGAAAGATGCCTGACAACTGGACATTGCTGATAATGCAGTTTTATGGACACACGGCTACACATTCAGCTACGCAACACAAACATAAGCTGGCCGCTCGACGTTATACATTACTCTAACCTAACCTACGCGCGGCCAGCTTATTTTGGTTTTGCGTAGCTTGATGTGTCGCCGTGTGGACATTACAAATAACACATGCATTACTTCAAAATCATCAGTGGGGCGTTGCAGTTCCGGGTTCGAATCCGCTCGGACGTCATATCATGTACCAATGAGTTTTTCTGGCTTATGTTCGTAATACCGTCTGCTCTCAAACGGTGAAGGAAAACATCTTTAGGAAACCTATATACGCTGAAGAAGAAATTCAGATACGTACGTATAGTCCACCAATGGACGACCCGGTTGGTGTGATGGTTACCACGTCGGACTGCCAAACCAGAGACCTAGGAACGCATCCCGGTTTGGTCATGGATGTTATACAGGGTCCTTCTTAATATGCTGACACTTTTTTAAGGGCATGATCAGACCATCATACTGAACAACTTTCTCCATGGGATAACATCGAAATCGCGTAAAAAAAAATCGCCTGTCCCATACAAATCTGTTAACCTACTTGAGCGAAATGTATGGGACAACTGATTTTTATTTCGATGTCGATGATCGAGGCCATAGAGAAAGTTGTTCAGTTTAACGGTCTGATCATCCTCTTAAAAAAGTGTCAGCATATTAAGAAGGACCCTATACAAGGTGTTACAAAAATACAAATAAACCTTTAAGGGGGTGGTATAGACCATCAAACTGAACAACTTTCACTATGGGACAAATATCGAAATCTCGAAAAAAAAATGATGTTCCATACTTTACAAATCGACTAGAGCTGAAATATGTATGGGATATGAATATTTTTTTTGCGATTTCGATGTTGGTCGGAGTTTTAAATATTTATTGTTACTTATGAAACACCCTGTATATGTGTGCCGTTGTTGTGTGGTTCCCATAACAATAAGCCTGAGGCTTACTTGGGATCATGACAATGTATATGTGCCTGTGAGCGTTATTTAAAAGGACATCATCCGCGTTTCATATACCAATCCACATTGGGAACACGTGGTGAACTGATGCTCATACACCCCTCCCTGAAGGAGGCCCTATGCTCTGCAATGAGACGTACTAGTATATACAAGGTGTAAGGAAAAGTTTCATTAACCTTTAGGGTAGAACTACACCAGGCAGCACAGCATCGAATTTTTCCGTCGCTCCATCCTTTTCTGTCACTCAGGAACGTCATTTTCTAGAGCATATAAGATAGACGGAACGCGATCGCACGCGGCGTGCTGTTCCGTGCTGTTCCGTTCCTTCTTTCTTATATGCTCTCGCAAATTACGTTCGAAGGATGGAGCGACGGAAAAATGCGATGCTGTGCTGGTGTAGTTCAACCCTTAAACCTCATACCCATCAAACTGAAAAACTTTTGATATGGCAGCAAACCTGTCAAAACAAAAACAAAAATCAGCTATTCCATACGTTTGAGACGAGTAGATATTGCAGTTTATTATGGAACAGCCATAGACATATTACTCTAGCGATAGACAAGCTCGTTCAAACAAACAACATGTCACACAAAATGACTGAATGAATTGTTCTGACAGGTTTTCTCCCATGGAAACAGTTGTTCAGTTTGATGGGCAGAGTATGTGGTTTAAAAGTTAATGATACTTTTTACCTTACACCCTTTAGAATGATGAGGATGGATGATGATCGTCACTTCAAAACTTCTGAACCAATCCGAATATGTACAGACAAGCAAAGGGCTTCGTTTTCAAACTCAGCTAACTCTACCAAAAGTTATGAGTAGGTATACAGGGTGTTTCATAAGAAAAATAAATATTTAAAACTCTTAAGGGGGTTGTTTAGACCGTCAAACTGAACAACTTTCTTGATAGGACCAACATCAAAATCGCATAAAAAACATCTGATATCCCATACATATTTTAGCTCTAGTCGATTTGTAGAGTATGGAACATCAATTTTTTTTTCGCGATTTCGATATTGTCCCATAGCTACGAATAAGAGAATAAATATGGAAGAATAACTCCAAACAAAATCGAAATCATTTTTGGCACCCCATGAAAAATGACATTTTGTATGAGTTTTGGCGGCGAGTTGCAATTTTTAAAGAACAAATTTAGAACGCGTTACAATTTTTTTGATGCCACTTTTTGAGCTTCATTTATACTTCTATACATTCTCTTATTCGTAGTCCCATAGTGAAAGTTGTTCAGTTTGATGTTCTAAACCACCCCCTTAAAGGTTTAATTGTATTTTTGTAACACCTTGTATAAGGTTTAAGTACTTACGTATTTCAATTATCTGCACGTACGAATATAATGGTTTCATTTTAAATTTCAATATAGTGGTTTGAGCTTCCCCATTCTGTTTACAGCACCCTCGGCCGCCATAAAGGGCGATAACTTTACCAATTAAAATACAAAGAGGATGGAGAACCTAAATCAAGTTGAAGAAAGAAGGTTGGCAGTAATAAATATCTTTAAGAAAGATGGGTGGGACCTCGGATACTTTAATGGGAGAAAAATAGGCATGTTGTCTGCTATCTGAGATCTTTGCTTGCGTATATTTCAGTCTGTTGCCGCGTGTCACACGGCAGCTAATTTAGGATACGAGAACGAGAGAATAATAACGAATAATTGATTATTTAAGGGTATATTATTCGGAGCGCGCTCCATACAAACGTACTATGGTGATATTTTCAATACTAACCAATTAAAGTCAATGCAATTTTGCAGAAACAATCTAGAAACAAATTTCTATGCTTGTATGGAGTCAGATTTTCGTTAAAATGTATAGTTTTCAAGTTACAGTGCCTCAAAGATTTCCATACAAATCTTAAATTAATCCTAGCATTGAAACTGTATATTTTAACGAAAATCTGACTCTATAGAAGCATAGAAATTTGTTTCTAGATTGTTTCTGCAAAATTTCATTGACTTTAATTGGTTAGTATTGAAAATATCACCATAGTGCGTTTGTATGCAGCGCGCATTTTCGCTCTCGGAATAATATTCTCTTAAGATCCAATTTGAGCCTAGAACATTAGCGAAAAAAACCCGACTGCATAAAAAACTATTAACTTAAAAGATAAAAACAAGCTCCTTAAATCAGCTATAATAACTTTGCTTGGGCAAATTAATACAATTTGAATGTTATTACTTATTAGGTAGGTATCGCAAACGGGGACAAAGAAAAATGACCTATTTGTTGGTTATTGGTTTGTCCCCGCCTGCAATACCTACCTAATAAGTAATAACATTCAAATTGTATTAATTTGCCCAAGCAAAGTTATTATAGCTGATTTAAGGAGCTTGTTTTTATCTTTTGAGTTAATAGTTTTTTATGCAGTCGGGTTTTTTGTTTTTCTAAATAATTTAGTTTATTTCATACTTTTTAGTCTTGTGTCAAAATGGTTGCATAAAAATACTATAATATATATATAATTGGAATCTGCTCTTCACCAGCTTTCATTTGATACCCATATTGTATTTTTTTATGAAAAAAATGTGATTCTCCCCCCTTTCTTTTTTAATTCGCATACGCCATATTAAAATAATGTACCCTATGACACTCTCACGATTTTTACGAATCTAATGACACCTCATATGTTAAAATCCATCAAGCCGTTTAGGCTGTAGGGCGTGCCAAAGAAATAGACATACAAACATACATACATACATACATACATACATACATACGCTCGAAAAACATAACCCTCCTTCTGTCGCAGTCGGGTAAAAAGAGACAGGATTGGCGTACACTCCATCGAAAAGAGCGTAGCTCTATAGGTTTTTGTTTTCAGGTAGCTCTTAAATAAATTGATGATAATGGGTAATAATAAGTCATGATGACGTTAGGTACCTACCTAAGTAGAAAAAAAAATATTTTCATTTGATAATGCCTCATTATGGAACACTGATGATCGGCAGTATTAACTTCTTGACACCTATCTCCACCATTTCATTGAGATTGATTAACATCCACATTATTTATAATCTTCGTTTGTATGTAAAATTATAGCATAGCATAGCATTGCATATGCTCACGACTATATTCCCCGAGGGGGTAGTCAGAGTTATTCTGAAACCTCAGAATATCCACGTTTCAAAACTCTGTCCAGTGTGACGGGGGGTAAGCCCGTCGCCGATTAAAATGGACAGTGGGTATAATACATGCCTCGAAATTTAAGCATGCAGTTTTCCTCACGATGTTTTCCTTCAGCGAAAAGCCAGTGATGTTGCAAATCGTACATAAATTCCGAAAAATTCTTTGGTACGAGTCGGCCTGGACGGGGATCGAACCATCGCCTCCTGCACGGCAGGCAAAGTTACTCGCCACTAGACCACCATGGCTTTTTTTGAAAATGATAGCTAATATTATTTTACCGATGCGACGGTGTGATAGGCGGCCTGTCTCATGTTCCTTTTTAATGTAGGAAGTATTTTTCATTGGAATAAATTCAGTGAAATCGTTTTTCAGATTTGTTGGTTTCCTATTATATTTTCAACACAATGTGTAATGAAATACATGCATATAAAACGGAAATTGCCTGATATATATTATGTTTAAAACGTGTGTATAAAGTGTTATCTATACTGCCGTGCTAAGCCAAAAAGGTATAATGCCCGTTTTAGCGATTTCGAGAAAAACGTGTTTTAATAGATCACAGTAAGAAATACGTCCAAACCGCTTAGGATCGTTTTTATAATTTGCGGTTAAAATTATAACAACCATCGTGTTTCTTGCTACACTTTACGACCCTTTGTACTAAGGTAAGTAAGTGTGTAATATCTCTAGGAATTCGTGAGAAAAACATCTTTTCTCCCCTCCGGCCGGAAAGCGTCAATTTTCGTCCCGCTGCGCTAAACGAAGTTGCCGCTTTCAACCTCGGTCGAGAAGAAAAATAGTATACTAACCTCGGACAGCATATAAGAAAGCCTCACATCACATCTTTGTTGACCTTGGCTTCGCCTCGGTCAACAATTACAATGACCTTTCTTACTTTCCTGTCCTCGGTGTGTAATCTACTATTATGTCTAATTGGTTAGTCGTTTTTCAGGCACTTTCTATACTTAATTTTTTTTTTTAACCAATTCTGGTTCCTTACAGTAGTTCAAGGAATCCAAATAAAAAAGAATAGATTTTGGTCATTTTGGACAAAGGCCCTTTTGGCTTAGCGCGGCAGTATAAGGGTGACGAAATTTGATGCTTTGGGATGTGAAAAGATTTCTTGACAATTTCACAATTTTAATGAAGTGCACTTATTCATTACATTATTGACATAGCGATATGGTGGAATGGGAACGACTGGCGAACATTCCAGTCGCTCCGTTTGCATAAGCAAAACTGCAGAATTAGCAGATTACGAAATACAATTGTGTCGCTAAACGTATTGTTACAATATTGAAGAATATAACCAATGATCATAAAATATATTCAAAGATGTAAAATACGATGGGGCTGACTGGGACTTTTAAGTCTCAAGGCTAATGAAGAGGAAGCTTGGCAAAGGTATTAGCATAAGAATAAGCTTATGCTCACGACTATATTCCCCGAGGGGGTAGTCAGAGATATTCTGAAACCTCAGAACATCCAAGTTTCACCAGTAGTACTGAAACTCTGTCCAGTGAGACGGGGGGTGAGCCCGTCGCTACTTATAATGAAGAGGAAGCTTGGCAAAGGTATTAGCATAAGAATAAGCTTATGCTCACGACTCTATTCCCCGAGGGGGTAGTCATAGATATTCGGAAACCTCAGAACATCAAGTTTCATCAGTAGTACTGAAACTCTGTCCAGTGTGACGGGGGGTGAGCCCGTCGCTACTTATAATATATAATATGGGGATAGTTAGTATATCGGGAACTCCAAATAAATAAAAATACGGTAAGAACCCGTTAAAATGATTAACTTTAGCTTATAAAATACATTTTATATATACGTAACGATCCATGCTAATAAACTACATAATATAAAAAAACATGTAACCAGAGGTGCATGGACGTAAGTCCAGCCAAGGCCATTATAATTATGTCTGTGTAGAAGAACAAATCGATATTATAACAATATTTCAGTTGGATACTTGAGCTACTCGAAGGTATATTTAAGTCAAAGATCATTTCCTTGACCTCAGATTTTCTTTCCAACTTCACTTTTAGTTCTTTTTCTCCTTTTACAGGTTGCTTCCGTGTTGTATGTTGTAGTCACTTATGTATATTTATAATTAAAAATATATGTATGTATTTATGTATATTATGTTATAGATTATTTTATTTTATTTATTTATAAGGATATTTATACACTCAAGTCATTTCTTTCTTTTAAGCTACACCGCCTACCTATTTTTCGTTTGTTTATTTCCTCTACCCTAAGGTTGTCTGGAAGAAATCGCTTTTTAGCGATAAGACCGCCTTATTTGTACCTACTTGTAATTCTTTATCTGTGTTCCAATGTATGTTCTGTTTTGGTGTGCAATAAAGTATAATTGAATTGAATTGTATATTTGGTTTGAAAAGTGAAGTGCTCAGAAACTTTGAAGTTTAAAACGTAACAGATAAGGTTTATGCAATCTTAGCACAGCTTTCAGTAATAAATAGCGTCTCTAATTAACTGTCAACAGAGATTAAGCCGAGAATGTACCTTTAATTGGACAAAGCAAGATTATGAATATGGCTCATAAATTTAAAACTGTAACTTTGCTTGAAATATGAAAGAGCTTGATTAAAGTACGTAATAGAACATTATTAAGCTGTAAAGAATGCCTTTAAGAGCAGTCACAAGCAAAAAGCTTCTGCTCCAGTTTTACTAAGGACTCTGGGTATAGTGGCGGGCGCACTTAAATATTACTCTAGGAAATCTACGGATTTTTGTATGGAGTGGGTTGCATTAATTGCACTTTAGGTGATAATTTGGAATATAGTAGATACGTATACCTGAAAAACATACATTCTCAATAATCCCCGATTTTTTATTGAATACTTAATTCAGAAATTTACAAAACATTAGGTATGAACAAAAAATTTAAAACTGGTGATTTTGTACAGGACGGCTTCGCTCAATATGTTTTACTTATAACAATAATAATCCCCGGTTAATATCGTGAATTTCAGTAGATATTTAATATTTTGTAAGTATTCAAAAATTATAACCTCAAAACTTCATTATTTACTGTTTGTTTGTACACATTAATTTGCCTTGTGATAATTAACTGTCTCTTTTGCTGCTATGCTGGAAAAAATATCTTTAGAAATAAGCTTGCCTTTTGTAAATTTACATCGGTTTTTAGGTATAACCACGAAATCTCGAAAAAAGTGTTACTTGTAAACTACCTAAATACGTCCTAAATATACGTTCGAACGCAATTTTCCCCCGACTATATTGACAACGATCAAGGAACGAAAGCAACGCCCGGTCGGGTCAATTTATGTATGAGTGACTGATATTGTGTGGTTCTATCGCCCACAACAAGAAGTGAAAAATCTAGTCGCTTTTACTGAAAAATAGAATAATGTGACAACTTTACTATTGATTTTGGCAGACCATGTTAAAAGTCATATTTGAAAAATAATTCTTGTAGATTTGACGAAAATTCGCTTTTTAAACTATAATTATAAGAACAATAGAAACATAATATTACAATTTGTTAAAATAAATTATACACAAAGGCAAATTACACTTCTTTTCGCTTCGTCGGGTAAACAAGGTATTCTTATGCCTTTTAAAATCCTTATAAAATAAACAAAACGATAAAGTACAAAGGTACAGCGCTACCCAACAGATTAATGGCGAAAAGAATCCACCTAAATTTTCTTCCGTCCCAAAAATATCTCTGAAAATTTCACGCAATTATCCTCAGTCAGAGGGTAAGACGTAGTGATGGGCCTGATTTAAAAAAAATCGTATCCGATTGTTTGCTACGGATATTGATTAAGATCACGATGAAATATTTTATGATTATCAGTTTGTTCCTACCACCCCAAAAGGGATTATGGTCGTGAGTTTATGTATGTATGTTTGTACCTATGTTAAGCATGCATGGCTTTCTTCAACAAGTATTTAGGCATTTAATCGTATTTAGTGATAGCTCTGTCTCTCACACTGCTCATATAAATGACAGTGACAGCATCGTATTTAAACATTTTAAAGCCTATGCTTTTTGGTGTAAGCCACCGTTAGATATAGATTCTGGTGTGGTTTTTGTACAATGTACATTTTAGAATTAAAAATATCCTATAAGACCAGATAAAAAGTCAACTTTGATTGGTCTTATAGCTTTGTATGGCAACTTTAGATTGTCTTACTATACGTATGGGTATTGAACTAAGGTGAACAACATGACAGTACTTATAAAAAAAAACGGTAACCACGAAATTTGACAATTTCAGACAATTTTTTCTTTACTTTACTTAGGTTTTTATATTAGTCATTTAGTACCTTACAACTATTTCTAAACGGCAATGGGTAATTTTTTTGGTACCTAATTAAAAAGTCCCCCGGATACAGTACTATGAGGTAACAATTCAATTGACACTTGGATTTGGCTAGTTTACACAATTCAATTCAATCTTTTTACGGATATAGTGATACTACGATAAACGGATACTACGGACTTTCCCAACAGTATCAAGTTTCCCTCATAACGTCTTTATAACAATGGGATGACCTTCGGGGATATAATAGGCACAATAGACTGCAGGCACTCCATTGTATTTTGGCAAGGACTGTACTTGAGATGAATAAAAATAGAACGAATACATACAAATTGTTACATTTTGTCTGTAAGCAAAGTTTTAAAACGGTTGTAATTTTTTTTTTTTTTTTTTCAAATAATATAAATATTTATTTAAGAAAGACAAAGTGCGTATCCACGACAGGCTTCGTCAAAACGAAACCTACGGTTGGTTTTGTTGCGGTTGTAATTTGATTTTGATTGTTTGTTTATATTTGGGATGTTTGTGATATAAAAATCTATCTATCTCATAGAGGTATTATACCAGGAATAGAGGAACATACAGCTGAGAGAGCGAGATGTACCTAGCGGCACCACTGTATAATAGAAAGAGATACGTGACGCTAAGGCAATAGGACCGTTTTTTTAGTCTCCAATTAATTTTTACAATTCGATTTCCGTGAATAATTGCGAATCTAAAGAGAAATCGTAGATAATTTTATGAAATATACTGACACTACTTCATTAATTTATCCACAACGTTAGACTCAGAATTATAGACAATATTCGAATTTTTGCCTGCGAATCGTCTCCAAAAAACATCCAAAAAAGGTTTCATTTGACAACTCATGTTTGTTGCTCTATTCCTGTAAGGCATAATACCTTTATGATCTATCTACTCGTATCTATTACGTCACGCCTCTTTCTCGGTGGGGTAGTCAGAGACCAGGGCGCGCCAACTACTACGATCCTTGCCTCTTTTGCGCTCTTTTGCCTCATTCACATCCATACATCTCTTCATATATGCCCGTCGGTTTCGAGTACTCCGCACCTCTCCCTTTTGTAGGACGCAACCGATTTGATCAGAATATACGAGAGCGCCCTCTGCTGACACGTCCACTCACTTTAGCTTCATATACAGAGTCAAACTTAATATGCTGACAGTTTTTTAATCAATCATCAATCAATTATACTTTATTTTACACCAAAAAAACATAATATACAGAGAGAAAACAAACAGGAAATACAGAAGGTACAAAAATAGGCGGTCTTATCGCTAAGAAGCGATTTCTTCCAGACAACCTTAGGGTAGAGGAGAAGGTAAAAGAAGATTGGTAGGCGGTCTAGTATACAATAATAATATACATAACATACACAAATAAAGTTATACAAATACAAACATACTGTAATATAAAATATATACATGATAAAATAAAACATATTACAAATACATATCCATACCTACATATACAAAAAGGACATACATAAATGAGTACTAAACAACAGTTTACTTCCTTTCTTCCTCTTTCCTTCTTTATCAAAGAGAGGATAACATGAACCAGAGGTGACCAGCAAGGATAGACAATCAATGATCCAGGAAATGAGCTTTGACCTTCGACTTAAAAACATTCAAGGAGGGTGCACGTCTGATCGGCTCCGGCAACAAGTTCCAGAGCCAAACGGCATGAACGGAGAAGGAATGGGAGTAGAAGTTAGTGGAGTGAGAGGGCATAAGGAGGGCGTAAGGATTTTTAAGAGTATGATCAGAACATCAAACTGCACAACTTTCTCTATGGCACCAACAAAGAAATCACGAAAAAAAAGCTGCTGTCTCATTTGACTATAGCAGGTTTGCACTTTTGTATGGTATGGAACAGCTGTTTTTTTTCCGCGATTTTGATGTTGGTCCCATAGAGAAAGTTGTTCAGTTTGACGGTCTGTATATGCCCTCAAAAAAGTGTCAGCATAATAAGAAGGACCCTATATAACCTTTGTACATCTGCTATCCCTCATTGCACCCCCTCCACAGATATATATGAGAGATGGAAAGTCTAATGGAGATAAATAAATAAATAACGCTCACAGGCACATACATTGTAATGATCCCAAACTAAGCACTAATGGCTTTTATTATGGAAACCATACAACAACGGCACGAACATATAACATCCATGACCGAACCGGGATTTGAACCCAGGACCCTGGTTTGGCAGATGCGGAGAGGAGATTGACAGCGGGAAGTATGGGCAATAGTCCTGCACGCCATCGTCACCAGCCGCCACGCGCCGCGCAACCGTTTTGTATCAATAAGAACCAGCCAAGTGCGAGTTGGACTCTCGCTCTGAGTATTCCGTACTAACAGGAATATGAAGGACAAACATAACTGTGCAGTGGAAAATAAATGTTTTCATCATAATCAGAATGCTTTTTTCTCCTTTACGAACGCATATTAATCCTATGTTTCGAAATATACAATATCTGTGTTTTTTGTGCCAGGTTTAGCATACTTTTTTAAAATATGCGCATGTTTAGCAATCTAACTAGTCGATAGCTGGATAGCGTAGAATATTCTGTTAAATAAAACATTACGGACTCGAAATTCCTAACTTTGGAGGAGGTAAAAATATGTTATTTCGTGGGACCCATGAATTATTGATAAGGAATAGGTTAGGTAGGTATTTAGGGCATATTCTAATAAAATAAAGTAAAAACTTTACAAAAAGTATTAAAATAAATAGGTACACACGGTGACAGGTCCGGTTACCCTGTTTGGACTTTGAACTATTAGAAGTTAAACGCTGCAAATCGTGCGAGAGGGTGCGGTATATTGTTGTTGTTTCGTCTTACGGCACGCTGCGCCCGCGGCAGCAGCTGCGTCTATGCAGGCTCTCTACCGCACTATTTTGTGTTTTGTACGTAGTGTAGTTATGGGTATATAGGGTGCGTAACATGATGTGTCGCCGTGTTTACTAGCTGGGTAACCCGTTCTTCGCTACGAAGATTCCATACAAACTTTCACCCCCATTTGAGATTGAATTGCGTAAAATACATTTTAGCGAGAACCGAGAAACTAAGAGAAACATCCATTCCATAGTAATTTATAGTTTTGGAGATTTCGTGCTGAGTGAATGTGTGGATTAGTATTTGACACAGCTTGTTTAGAAGTTGTTCACATTTATGCAACAGCGTGCGCTGTGATCGATTTGACTACCCACTTCATACATAGCCAATTTAAGCGTTTGTTCTCATGACTGGCGGAATTCAACCTTCATAATCAGCCTATCATCGTCCACTGCTGAACATAGACCTCTTCGAAAGCGTGCCAAAAATCTCTATCCTTGGTTTTCTTCATCCAATCGCTCCCCACTACCTTTTTTAGGCTTCCGGGCCGAATATATCCTACACGACGAATCTTTGTGAATGATGAGCTGCCCATTGCCACTTTAGCTTGCTAATTTTCTGAACTAGCGCAGGACACATTGACCGACGGCAAAAGACGGCGGACCCATACAAAAAAACCACGATTAGTATGGCAGCGCGTTCGGTGCGGTGCGCCGCGTCGCGTCGTCGACGGCGGACGGCTTCTCTCATATTAAACGTGCTTTTTGAATGGGCCCGCAATCGTTCGCCGTCAGTCAATGTGTCTAAACCCTATGTCAAACATGTGCTCTGACGTATCATCTCATTCCTGATGCCTGCATGATGCATTCCTGATTAAATGCCTCCGTGGTCTAACGGTTAAGAGCATTGGGCTCTTCAGACGGAGGTCGTGGGTTCGATTCCCACGGGGGAGACCTGGTGATATGGCACTTTGTGCGTTTTTTCCCAGTTGGTTAGGACATTGCAGACTGAATCACCAGATTGTCTGAAAAGAAAGTTGATTTTGTGCTTCGGATGGCACGCTAAGCCGTTAGTCCCGGCTAATATCTCTGGTAGTAGTTAGTAGTCGTTACATAAAAACCACGTCAGAGGCCGTAAAGCGGTTTGAATAAACTCTGACACCAGGGCTTGCCCACACGATAAAAAGAATTCCTGACGTGATTTCTCAGAGAAACACCGAGCGAAGCTCCCTCCATAGCTCGCTAAGCGACACACAATTGATGAACTTGTCATATCGTCGGGACCCACATTTCCGCACCAGTTATTCAACCATGGAGTAAGCGTGACATTTCTTTGTGAATTCAACCTTAGGACATTTTGCTCAAACGTTTAAAATATAAATTCCACTTTGTTTTAATAAAAACTTTCTCTACTCTTTGTTATCTAGATAATTTTTAAACACAGTTCGCTGTGACATGGCATAGTTTCTCATGAATATGTGATGACACTCGAATATATTTCATGTCGGGTTGTCAGTATGAGTTAGCTTATGTTTCACTAAACAATTTGTTAGATATTTCGTCTCGTGAAATGACGTAATTTTTTAAATTTACCAAGTCAACAAGAGGTTCCTTAGAATCCCATCCTACTTCTTTCCGTGGGAGTTGTAGCGTGTAAATAAACGTAAATGCATTACATACTTAAAGGAGTGGTTCAGACCATCAACCTGAACAACTTTCACATTTAAATCGTGAAAAAACATCAGCTGTACCATACAATTGTGTCGAGTCACCATTGACGTTTTCTATACTACATCTTCTACATCTTCGACCCCTTCATCATCATCATCATCAGGCGAAGTGATGGCAGGTGGAATAAAACCTCAATAGACTGGTGACCTAGACCTATTACACGAAACGGAGTGGGTCATCCGGGATGACATCAAAAGATGCGTCAGTAAGTCTTGGGTGCGTAAGACTGCAATAGATGACAGAATGGAGAAGAGGTTAAGTCCTGCAGTAAAAGGTGAGGTGATGATGATCATCATCATAAAACTATCCTTTGTATAATTGTGTACTTTGTACGTACGTCTGAAGTTATAACATTTCTTTGTCGTGAATAAAAAGAAACTTAAATCGGCACGCGCTACTTCTCCTAACATGCCATTAGAAGCTTTTTACTTTAGCCTACTTTGCGTCCCACTGCTGGGCAAAGGCCTTCCCTCTTTTCCTTCAATCCTCCCTAAGCAACGCGATACGTGCCAAAAGAAGTAGGTATATAACTTCATAAATATGGACAAATAATTTTCAAAATTCTTTATGTCAAAAACTAGCTTGTACCTACTAACAGGATAGCTACAGGCAACATAAGGAATGCAATGTGAAGAGCAGCTGCTCCAACATTGCATATTGAACGTTTGCCTTTGTTAATGTTTCTTGTTTCCGAAGTTTGTTTATTCAAATAAGGGTGTTGGTAGACAATGGTGTTTCAGGTTCTATTGGATTTCCAAACAAAAAAAGTACATGACAATAAAATGTGGTTTCTAAAGATTGTTACATGCATTGTTGGCGATCGACAGCGATACAATTATGACCGTGTAACGAAGTGCCCCTGTGGCGGGGTGGCCAGAGGGCCTTGTTATAGAAATATATCCCTTTGAGGAAGGGTTGACCTATCTTTAGGTAAGGTTTCTGTAGTTTTGAGGTTGTTAATAAAAAGATGGAACTACAAAGGAATGTACAGTTTATTGCTCATTAACCTAATCTAATTACAGGGTGTCTTCCCTAGCTAAATTACTTACTTACTACCGCATTTTACTAACTACCCTAGCTGAGCTGAGACTAGAGAGAACAAGGACCCGACGCGAGAGGGAACATTTAAATAAGGGTTTTTCCCTTCGGGAGATTTAGGCTCAAACTGTAAGACCTGACAACACTGCGCGAGAAACCTCGTGCCGCATTAAGCTAGGTTTTCAGGAGCTACCTACGTCCTGAAAGAGTTAGGGCACTCCCCCAGGATGAGGTTTGCAGACTGGACGAGGGGGAGAGGAGGAGGGGGGACACCCGATAGTGGACCTCTTGTAGCGAGTTTCTGCCCAGCTGCTCGAGAACCCCGAGCCGCCGTTTGCTTCCACTCTTGGACGCCTACTATCGAGTGCTGGCCTACGCTACCGCGTTGCGTCTTTTATAGTCGGTCGGTGTCGCTTGCCGTGTGCGCCGAGTGCGCTCGCCCCGCATGCCTCCGCCCGTCGACGTCATCGCGGCCTGCGCGCCGCTGTCTCCGGGCTGCCGCCTCCCTCCGCGCGTCGCCTCAGCCTGCATGCGTCGCCTGTGCCGCTCGTTTGTAACATTGCTTTGTTACACTCTCCCCCTTGTGGCGGAGATTTTTACCTGTGTAAAAATTGTTAGGCTGTATCAACATGTTCCACTTTGATACCCTTCCCCTAATCAATAAGTATCTCTTTATTTCTATTAACACATGCTGATGTGTTATGCAATGTTCTTTTTTTTTCATTTTACACTTTACTTTATTATAATATGACCGGACCGACTTGGTCTCAGTCACCCCCCCTTGTTCCCTCTTTTCATATTACACCATTAATTTTAACTCAATGATACTTATTTACTATTTATACTCTTATCTTGTTTCTGCTAGATTTACTGACTGTACTGTAAACTATCTCTTGCTTTGATTTATACTGTAGGTACACTTCATGTAATATAAAAGAAAAACAACAAATATAACTATAAACAAACTCTGACAGTCTGCTGTAGGATTCAACTTTACTCACATATAAATATAACATTAACTCATAATCAATTTACTCAACTCTAAATGGTCTGACCATTTTCCTACGACAAAAAGATCACCTGTATCTCGTATTTCTCCGGTGCGCCCGGTTCTATTCTCTTATTACTCAAGTACCGCCAAAAGTTTTTATTTTATCATTGAACTCTGTGACGAATACTCGATGTTCCGATGTAAACAAACTTTTGTTTTTGCTTGCACAAAACTCTGCCTTAAGCTAATGACTTAAGGTCTCTAATATGTTTGTCTTTTGGAATTTCATTCTTATTTGGAACCATTTCATTCGTGATTCTCGAGATTTGTTTTGTTAGGTATATCGAGTATACGTCTCGCAGCTTATAGGTACAACTATTTATTACATTCTTGTATTTCTTTACCGATTCGCTTAATATCTCTGCTACTCATACAACATTATGTAATAAAATATTATAGAAACAACGCAAGTGCCTATTCTTGCTACATAATTCCGTAGTGTCCGATTCTTACACTACCTACTTGAACTGCATTTTAGAATTGCCTTTTTGTTATGGACACTCGGTTTTTAAAATGTAAACAAACCTATCGTTACGCTAGGATGGGCCCTATGGCGCTGACTTAAGGTCCTTTACACTTTTACACTATTCTATTATGATAATTTGTTTCTACTTTCTAGCACTTTATGCTGTGATATCTTCGCATAGATTATCACCTTTTAACTGACACTTGTTTTACTTATAATTTGGAAGAATGTAATTTGAATGAAAGAAAAACACTTAAAAAAAAAATTATTCGGCCTATGAATTTACTATGGTTCTTATAAATTTAGATTTTACTTAACTTAACTCCTCGGATGTGACGGGGCCTCGGCACTGCGCTGAACCTCTGGGGGGCGGCCAAAGATATTTTCCTAGGGGTGCCATATTTTTAGACACCCCCCTGGCTGCTGCTGCTGGTGTTGACTTCGGGGCTGGCGGTGGTGGTGGGTTAGGTGGGGTGGTGATGTCCACCTTATCTGTGTTTCTTTCTGGTTCTTCCTGCTTTTCCGCTTCTGTCTTGTTCTTGTTCTCTGTCCCAGCTTATCCTGCATCCTGTTTTCTCCAATATTTCCATTCCTATAATGGTAACTGTTGCGTCGGGTAACAGGCTCATCTGTTGTGTTACTTTCTGACTGTTTATTATCACCTGGATGGGCTTGGTCCTCTCTGTCGTCGTGGTTGTGCCATCTGCCAGTATAACTTCCCTTGTGTCTCCTTCCTCTATCTCTATTTCGCATTCCTTGCTCACCTCTTTGTTTATGTATGAGGCTGTAGACCCGGTGTCTATTAGTGCTTGGTATTTTCTTCCCTTTATTTCTATTTCGGTAAATACCCTGTTGTCCCCTCTGTTCTGGATAATCGTTGTGTATGCTTCGTCTCTTCCCCCGTTATTCCTGCGGTTGTCTCTGTTATCTTCTGGACCTCTGTTGCCCTGTTTTACACTCTCTGTGGCTATATCTTCGTACTCCTTCGCTAAACATATTAATTCTCTGGTACTACTGAAATCTTTTCTTTTTATGTAATATTTATGGTAGTGGTTCATGTTTGCATAAACCCTATCTAGTTTCTCCTCCTCACTCATTTTTCCTTGCCTCCTCATTAGCGTTTGTAAATCTGTCAAATAATATATGAATTTTTCTCCTTCTCCTTGCTTTCTTGCGAATATTTCTTCGACTAAACTTTCTTTATAATTCTTTGGGTAATAATATAGCTTAAAATCTTCCAGAAAGTCTTCCCATTTCTTCCAGCCGCTACAGTTGTTCCTGTGCCACAGGAGAGCTTTTCCGTGGAACAATTTTGGTAGTGACTGAAGTAACTTGTCTGGTTTTATCTCGTCTACGTTCGTTACGTCCCCGAGTCTTTCGATGAACTCGACTGGATCATCTGTGCCGTCGTAGCTAATCTGCCATGTGTCTATGCTCATGCTGTGTGTACCCTCTGTTGTGCTCGATGTCTTTGATCCTCCTTTGGTTTCGCCTCCCATTTTCACGTCGGCTGAGCGTTCCGCTTACCGTCGTGGTTCGTTTGACGTAGTCGCGCTGTACTGAGACGCAACTTAGACGAATTGTCAGTCTGTACTTGTCTTTTATTTCCTACTCTACTGGGGGGGGCAAAGTTTTAACTATTTGCAACCCTGAAAACTACAGAAATAGTGAGTTTTTACGTTGGGCGCCATTGTAACGAAGTGCCCCTGTGGCGGGGTGGCCAGAGGGCCTTGTTATAGAAATATATCCCTTTGAGGAAGGGTTGACCTATCTTTAGGTAAGGTTTCTGTAGTTTTGAGGTTGTTAATAAAAAGATGGAACTACAAAGGAATGTACAGTTTATTGCTCATTAACCTAATCTAATTACAGGGTGTCTTCCCTAGCTAAATTACTTACTTACTACCGCATTTTACTAACTACCCTAGCTGAGCTGAGACTAGAGAGAACAAGGACCCGACGCGAGAGGGAACATTTAAATAAGGGTTTTTCCCTTCGGGAGATTTAGGCTCAAACTGTAAGACCTGACAACACTGCGCGAGAAACCTCGTGCCGCATTAAGCTAGGTTTTCAGGAGCTACCTACGTCCTGAAAGAGTTAGGGCACTCCCCCAGGATGAGGTTTGCAGACTGGACGCGAGGGGGAGAGGAGGAGGGGGGACACCCGATAGTGGACCTCTTGTAGCGAGTTTCTGCCCAGCTGCTCGAGAACCCCGAGCCGCCGTTTGCTTCCACTCTTGGACGCCTACCAACGTGGGTTTAAATGTTCCCTCTCGCGTCGGATCCTTGTTCTCTCTAGTCTCAGCTCAGCTAGGGTAGTTAGTAAAATGCGGTAGTAAGTAAGTAATTTAGCTAGGGAAGACACCCTGTAATTAGATTAGGTTAATGAGCAATAAACTGTACATTCCTTTGTAGTTCCATCTTTTTATTAACAACCTCAAAACTACAGAAACCTTACCTAAAGATAGGTCAACCCTTCCTCAAAGGGATATATTTCTATAACAAGGCCCTCTGGCCACCCCGCCACAGGGGCACTTCGTTACAATGACCGCGCTGCGTCTTTTATAGTCGGTCGGTGTCGCTTGCCGTGTGCGCCGAGTGCGCTCGCCCCGCATGCCTCCGCCCGTCGACGTCATCGCGGCCTGCGCGCCGCTGTCTCCGGGCTGCCGCCTCCCTCCGCGCGTCGCCTCAGCCTGCATGCTTCGCCTGTGCCGCTCGTTTGTAACATTGCTTTGTTACAACCGGAAACGGGAAAGCGCTCGCAACGTCAATCAGAAGAAATAAAAATGTGTGCAGCATCTAATATAATTAAAAAATAACAATAAACAATGAATAATAATAGGTAATTCTTTATTTCAGACAGTTAGTCCATAAAAGTGTTAGTAAAAGAGAAACATAGCCTACTGTTCTTAAAAAAACTCATTTTAAATATGGACCTTTACCCAACATTGGGAAGGTCTACAGGCTGGTGTGCAGCTGCACCCACCGTTTCATTATGGGGCTATCCCAACTTTCAACAACAGTTTGCAGAATGCTGTTCTGACTGCTTTGTAAGCGCGCTGTATGACCGCTATATGATATTACTGACCCATTGACTGCACGTGTAGAAGGATTGGCAGAATGCTTTAAAAAGCGTCACCTTTACCTCATTTGTACATAATCGTGCAAATCTGCGGGCCAGCATATTGCAGCGGACAGCCAACGCCCTCCGTTCCCTCTCAATGTCAGCGTTGTCATTGCGATTTTCGGATACCCAGTAACCCATGTATTTGAACTGCGTTACAACTTTCATAGGAGCGCCAGATAGCCGTATTGCTGGTACACTAGCGTAGCTTTTAGCACCAGCTTTGAAACCCATTAGCTCACATTTTTTTTTGCGTTATACCCGAGTCCATGGGTCACACCACATCCTTCACACACACGCAGCAGCCTTCTCAGTGCACTGATTGATGGGCTCAGCAACACCATATCGTCAGCGTAGCTAATATTGTTAGCACAAATTCCGTTAATTTAACAGCCAATATTGGTGTTACTGAGCTTATCAATAGATCTATCTATATCTTTTAAGAATAAAAGTTTCAAACAAAAATATCCTCTTTTTTGCCGATCAAGAAATAGGTCCCTACTCAAACATAACAAAAAATGGTAAATCCATTTAAATTCCAGCAAACATTTCATTCTATTTTGAGATGATTTTGAGAGAAAAAAGGTACGCGTATCTTTGAGATAAAGTTGTAAATTGGCAATTTCAAAAACAATTCAGGCGATAAACTTTTGATATCTAAACGAGAGATGGAATTTCAATTATTTTCACGACTGTATGAACTTCACTTAGACGTCAAGCTGTATCGATAACAGTCAAACGAAAAGTTTTTAGTCAGGCTAGAGGCGACGTTAGCAATTTTTTAAAAGGTCCTTTGATAAAGCCAAAGTGGCTCAGGTAAAAATAATACAATGACGACAAAAAGGTATCTATTTATAATAGCGGATTTCCTAACAAATAGTAAAAATTACAAAAATTAAGGGGGTTCCTCATACAAGAAACTAGTTTTTATCAGAGTTTTCTTCTTGCTCTATCGTAAAAACGGTACCTAACACATCGTCAAACATGGTGTGATTATAGAGCAAACTCTACAGTAGATATAACAACAAAATATAATAAAAACTGGTCAAGTGTGTCAGTCTCACGCTAAAGGTCCCGGAGAAAACAACACTTTTTTAAAAATTATTATGTTGTGTGGTGTGTAAACGGAACCCTTGATGCGCAAATAGCCTGACTCACACTTGACCGGTTTTATTTACTAATGTAAATTCCGTTCCTTGAAATAATAGAAAAATATGTTTTTAAATTGAAAATTATACGAGTAAAAAAATTATACGAGTATTCTATCTATCTATAACGTCACGTCTCTTTCCAAGTGTTATAGGCAGAGACCAGGGAGCGCCATCTACTAACTCATGTAAAGCCCGCCCAGAAAAATAAAAAACCTCGCCATGTTGCGGAAAATTATTGTAAGTAGGTATTGTAACAAATTTTTGTACTTGGAACACTGGCATTAAGTGTTATAGTCGATTGCAGCGCCCCCAAACCAGGTATAATTTTTTATTTTTTTTATTGAACACCTCTATCTGGTCTTCTGGACAAAGATGGGATCGAAGATTTAGCGAGCTTACCCAGAAGTGCACTGGCACTCCTGCACTGCACACTGACGG
The DNA here is from genome assembly GCA_963693445.1 of Agonopterix heracliana. NCBI lineage: Eukaryota > Metazoa > Arthropoda > Insecta > Lepidoptera > Depressariidae > Agonopterix > Agonopterix heracliana. The sequence continues at coordinate 8,741,213 of OY856332.1, forward strand.
AACGCAGCAAGCTGCTTGGCGCCAGACTCCGGCAGGCCGGCATTATATTATTTCTGGTCAGGCTTGACGGCTTGAGATGTATGGACATCGCTTCATACATGCCCGTTGGGTTCGAGTACTCCGCACCCCCTTTTTTGTAGGGCTATTATAGTTAAAAAAAAGACATGCCGCATCTTCCTCTTTTTATTTTATCCACGACAGGTATTCTGAATATTTTGTAGCCCAAGTTCAATGACCGAGGTCCAGGGTCAAAATCTAAGGTCAAGTTCATTACTTAAATGTACTTTGATGTGGAATGGAACATTGCAAAAGAAAATATTTTTGGGCACATTGTAAGTTTGGTAAACCTTTTCGTGTTTTGGAAATTATTTTCTTATTCAGCGTTAATTATTTTTCTTTCAGTACTTTAACTGAAGTTATTTGGTGGAATATTTTAATTAGAAAGTTTTGTTTTCTTCGTTATTTTTAGATTAGTAAGTAAAATTTGAGGTAAAACAAGTTTAAAACTATGGAAGGAACGTTCTGTTAGTAAAATATTATGAGATTTTATTTATTTTAAATGCATACTTTCACTGTAACTGCGCGAAAATATTAAAGTCTCAGACCTAAGTCTTTGATTCACTCATGTCTCAAGTCAGAATTATAAACCCTCAACCTACCAATCATAAACCCTTTAAAAAAAAAAACATTATAAAACTAACTACCTACCAACGACTTTAATATTTTCGCGCAGTTACAGTGAAAGTATGCATTTAAAATAAATAAAATCTCATAAGTCAAGTCACTCGAACTGGTAGGCGTAGTGTGGAAAAGTAGCGGGGAGCGACTGGATGAGGAAGGCCAAGGACAGAGTTTTGTGGCGCGCCTTGGGAGAGGCCTATGTTCAGCAGTGGACGATGATAGGCTGATGATGATGATGATGAAGTCAAGTCACTCACGGCTATATTCCCCGAGGGGGCAGTCAGAGATATTCTGAAACCTCAGAAAATCCACATTTCACTAGTACCGAAACTTTGTCCGTGTGACAGAGAGAGTGCCCATCGCCATTTGAAATGAACAGTGGGTACAATCCATGAAATTGAAGCATGCAGGTTTCCTCACGATGTTTTCCTGCACCGAAAAGCCAGCGGTGTTACAAATCGTAAATACATTCCGAAAAACTCTTTCGTCGGCCTGGACGGAGATCGAACCATCGCCTCTTGCACGACAGGGAAGATTACTCGCCACTGTACCACCACGGCCACAGTAAGCAAGTAAAGTTGTAAGTTAAAATTCAGAACATACACATTTCACTATAGTCCGTTCGCGTTAAGAAAATAGTGATTTCAGTTTTAAAATTTATTGTTGAACGAGTCACGCAAAATACACAACTGTTTTGTTCACAGTGACCAGTTGAAATCTGACCTTCGAACAAAACGGTTGTGTATTTTGCGTGACTCGTTCAACAATAAATTTTAAAACTGAAATCACTATTTTCTTAACGCGAACGGACTATAGTGTAACATGTATGATGTATGTAGGTAGTCAATTTCTGCCGAAATTGAATGGACCTCGGACACAATAATACCTTTTTCTCTCCCCTCCGGACGGAAAGCGTCAATTTTCGTCCCGCTGCGCTAAACGAAGTTGCCACTTTCCACCTCCGTCGAGGAGAAAAAATAGTATACTAACCTCGGACAGTAAATAAGAAAGCCTCAGATCACATGTTTGTTGACCGAGGCGAAGCCGACCTTTCTTACTTTCCTGTCCTCGGTGTGTAATCTACTATAAATAACCGCAGAATAGTTTTTTTTTTTAATTTCTATATTCTTAACGATGTTTTCCTTTACCGAAAAGCCAGCAGTGTGGTGTAGTGGTTACTAGGTACTAACATTCATTGACTACAATCATGCTTATAATGATCATTCCATATAAATACCATGTATAAACAAAAAAGGGTCATTTCGTTAGTTTCTTTAGAAAAAAATCGAAATAAGAACAATACTGAAATAATTTTACTAACGGACAATAAAAGTTTGGTTTTATTTTTATCTAACACTATATTGCACACACAAGTCAGATACATTGAAACAACATGTAACATTATTATGCGAGCTTATTGCTAGAGTGATAGTGATAGTCTTATACCTACAGAGTATAACAAAAACACTCTTGTTATACGAGTATATAAGGGGTACTTCAGACCAACAAACTGAACAATTTTCACTATGGAGACAACGTTGGAAAAAAATTAAAAAAGTCGTCCCGTACATTTGAATCGAGTAGGTTGTCCAGCAGTTCGATGGTATAACGCACGTACAATTACACGTAGGTACAACTCGACTGGGCGACTGTACTGTGCTTCGTGAAACAGGGTCTTTAAGGGTATATTATTCGGAACGCGCTCCATACAAACGTACTATGGTGATATTTTCAATACTGGTTAGTAATTTAAGTCAATTCAATTTTGTAGAAACAATCTAGAAACAAATTTCTATGCTTGTATGGAGTCAGATTTTCGTTTAAATGTATAGTTTTCAAGTTTCAGTGCCTCAAAGATTTCCATACAAATCTTAAATTAATCCTAGCATTGAAACAGTATATTTTATCGAAAATCTGACTCCATACAAGCATAAAGATTTGTTTCTAGATTGTTTCTGCAAAATTTCATTGACTTTAATTGGTTAGTATTAAAAATATCACCATAGTACGTTTGTATGCAGCGCGCATTTTTGCTCTTGGAATAAAATTCTCTTAAGACAAAAGTTTTTAGGCATCGTGCATTTTAGGTACTTTGAGTTTCAGGTATCTCGCGTTTTAGGTAGTTATGCAGCAGTGGCATCGTGCATTTTAGGTATTTCGCTCATAAGGGAACTCTGATGCTCCAGTCACATTCGAGCTCATGCCAGGAACCAATGAGGGTCGCCGTCGACGGATACGTCGTGGAGGATATCATTAGGCTCATAACGTAGATACTCAGTTCAGACACTTACTAGTGTACCTACCTAACCTAACCTACAGAACTAAGTATTTAATATTACCTATTCCGTGCAATAGTGTACTAGAGTATAATATAAATGTGTCTACGAATAAGACTTTAGATGAGTGTAAATGTTTTTAATGGGGATGTAAATGTATTATTAATTATTATTTCCGAACTGTTTGATGCCCCAAACTCAAAAGTGAATCTAAGTGTTCGAATGTTGTATTGCCCAGTTTCAAGTGCTAAGTAATTGTGAGCCATAAAAAACAATGACATGAAAGCATCTGCTTTACATGTAGCTAGGTAAGTGAAACAATTTTTTATGAACACTTAGAAAAAGTATACGTCTAGAATGAGCCTCACACTTGTTCCGTATAAAACAAAAGGGGCTATCTTTCTTAGGTTGGTGTGCGTGAGGCGCCATACAAAATATGTATGTGTGCGTGTATATGTATAGGGTTTTGGAACCAGTACTGGTTCCTATTTTTTTTCGACGCTTTCGTAGCTTTGACTGTCTATCTTGATAATCTAAGTATGAACACTTACTCTACGACTTTCTTTTTATTTTTATTTTTTTCTGTTCTTCTAATTAATTTTAATTTCTCCTTTTTGAAAATGTAGTTATAAAACTAAACCCTTTCTCGTTATTCGCTATAATTATAAGCATAAGATAAAAGTTTCCTGAATCACGCACCTACATCTTAGTGAAATTAATGTACCTATTATCTATCAAACACACAAATAGATGTAATAATTAGTTAGCATTGTTTTGTAGTACCTAAGGATGAAAGACCTAGCTACCCATAGGACAGGGAATCCTAGTTTGGGAGCTAGGCACCGATTTTCAACTTGTACTCTAAGATACAAATAAAGTTATTTTTATTTTTATTTATTTATTTACTTTTGAACAGGCGTGAATAGAGCGTAGTGATACTTGCTCAGTTGTCTGTCACACAGTTCGGCCCTGTGCTTCGTTCGTCCGATGTCAGCGCCGGCTGACGCGCGTCTGCGCACGAATGCGCATGTCTGCGCCACAGTCTGCGCGTTGGCCGGCTAACAACTTTTAAAAAAGGCCCAATTGCCACCACTTCTGAGTAAGTTCTTGTTAGCTTATCCGACAGATATTTTGACATATTTTCATACAAAATACGTCAAACTATCTGTCGGATAAGCTAACAAGAACTTACTCAGAAGTGGTGAAACAGGCCCTAAACCTACGAATAAATTTATTTCTTTATTCGTAGCCAAGCCTGTAATACAGAGTTACAAATCAATTCACCACACGATAGCTTAGTAGAAAAAGTAGGTACGTAACTATACAACGATGGCAAATTAAATGAATGACACGCCCATCAACTCGACAGAAGAAGGTCCCTTCCTACAATGTTTTAGTTGGTAAAAAAATTTAGTAACTAATAAAAAAACAAAAAAAAACATGTTTGTTATAATTAAAACCTGCATGAATACTGCAGCGGAATGGCTGATAATGATGCTGACTCCATGTGTCCTCGTTGTGTGACTCTTAGTCGTAGAGATGAGTAAATTGTAAAATAACAATAAAGTATGAAGTGCATAAACTAAAAAAAGACAGTAACAGCCTCTTATCCAACGGAATAAAACGCCAAACGTGGTCATGCAGACGTCTTGCTTCTAGAAAACGCAGCAAATTAGTCTTTTCTATGGACTTTCTAATATCTGAAATTATGAAGTAAAAGATAAATATAGGATTGTGTTCTTGAAAACTTATTTCTAAATTTTATTGATTTATCGTTCTAGTAGCATCTTTTTCCCTAAAATAAAATCTTTATAATGTATGCAGTTAGCGTAAACGTATTTTAGCGTAATATCGAAGTTCAAATGTCTCAAGACAGTTGTCTGTTGAACCCATTAATATATCAGATTTAGAAAAAGGATCAAGCAAGACCTTTTAACTATGTACGAGTTATATACGTGTAATTTTATTCTACTAACAAACTTTTCTGAAACTTTTAGCGGGAAACTTAGATTGTATTCCATTACTTTAGATTATAATTTGTGTGACTTCCTAGTATCGATGGAATTTCACTAGTTATTGGAAAAATTAAAAAAAAAAAAGTTTGTGGTTTGTGATTACGGGTGTGTGAGTGGAGTGTGCGCTGTGAATTTTTTTATTGAAATTATGCCGTTGGTACATATTTTGTGACCATTTATACATTAAATGGTCGTAATATACCTAAATTTCATAAATGCAAAGGATTGACTGCAGGTAACATATCTCATTGAAATATTAACTCGAGAATATTTGGCAAAGAATGGTTGTGTGAACGGCGACAACAGAAATAAATTTATTAATCCACAAAAAAGCCATTGTACATTCGGCTTTCTTATTAAAATATTGATGCACAACATGATGATGCAAAATATTTGAGGGCAGTGTAAGTTCGGACGCTGGACTGTCAAGTGGATAAGATACCAGAGAATAAACAAGCCAGACAAAAAGTTTAAGTCCCATATTAAACAAGTCCTGTAAAAAAGGTTACTATAAACTCGATGATTACTCGCCCCCGGCGGTATATTTTACACTTCCAACCTGGAGCATAGGTTCCGCTCTTGCAACTCCACTCCTGGCCGGCCGGTTAAGGCAAGACAGTAGGAGGTGAGGGCCAAATCAATCCGGGCCCTCTGGAGAATCGGGTCCGTGGTGTCGCCACTCACCAACAGCTCGCCACAAGCTGCCCTGCGGGTAATTATTACTATTATTTTGATTATAAAATGTTGAGTTTTGAGATGATAATAGATGAAATCCCTTACTAATCGTTTTTTTTAATCAACGAACCGTCGATCTTAGTGGAAACGATGAGCTGGGAATTATATGTTTATACTACCACCAGCTATTGATACTTTTGTGACGAACATGGGGAGACTGCAATCTGTATAATAATGGTAATCCTTGGAGGAGGATTATATTTATGTCCAGTAGTCGATGTCTCTTCGTGATGGCTTGATGCTCATTAAGTTTTACAATACCTGTCTCGGTTATAAGTTGTTCTTGTAGAATGGATTTTATAGTATCGATATGTGAGTATATCATTTCATGTATAATAGCAGGAACACATATTTCTATTAGAATAAATAATACGGCACAGAATTCCGGGATGTACAATGTCCAATCCTCCTGCAAATTTTGAAATATATGTTTTTATACGTTTATGTCAGTCATACATCAAATATATTTTTTATAATAAAAATTGTCTCAAACTAAATTATGCTTACATTTCCTTTGAAAACATATAGCGCATGCCATAAATCCACCATCAATTTCGGCACACACGTGAAAAGCTGGATAACTTTCTGTAATAATTGATGATAAGTTACAAAATTTCAATTCCACAAGAAAATCAGCAAATATACTACAAATAAAAACATAAGAATAATTTTTTTCTCAGATATGACATTAAATTTAAAACTTTTCTATTAGAAAACTATATAAATATTATAGGTACCTACTGGGTGTTATAATAGCTGCCGTGGTGGTAATTGTTTAATAAAAAATAAAAATAGTATACTCACAAAGTTATCATATAGTGGTTTGATTTTGTCATAACAGTCTGCTATGGCCAAGTACCTATTTTTTAAAACAGTCACACTAAAATGTGCGTTTTTTAATGTTATTTTAATATCTTTCATACAACAATTAAAGTAATAAACTATTATTATTTGTGACATTCCATAAAAATTTTGACCTAAATACGGTGTAATATATAAAAAATAATACGGAAACTTATACATAGGACAATAGTCTTGAAATTTGAATAAGCATCTTGAAATCGCTAAATAGGATTTTAAAATTACGAAAATCATTGATGAATACAAAGTAAGTAGTAGAAGAATATTGTTTTCAGTAACAGTAAGTTCATAAATCTGCATTGAATCGAGCACAAATGCATATATATTGTATTTTGCAAAATGAAAAGCAAGTAAATACAAAACGTATTCTACAACATTACACCCAGCCCAAAGATCTGAGTAGTTAACCAACAAAGGGCCCAATAATGTAATTGTCATTATTATAGACATAGTAGTTGTTAAAATTTTTATAAGTTTACGAAATTTGATTTTGAAAGCTTTGGTGAATCCGTAGTCAATTCCAAAAAGTAGTTGTGTTATCAAGAAATATAATAGAATTGACTTGGGAATACTTTTCATTCTTCTAGTTCGATTTTTGTCAGATATTCGTTTTGTTTTAAAACTATTCATTTTACCTATAGAATAGAATAGAACACATTTATTTGCCTGAATATGCACATTTAAGTGCATTAAGGTCAAAAAATGTTTAATTATATATTATTTATTACATGAAGCAAGACATATTCTGCAAATTTTTAGGTCAATACGTTTACATATTTAGTCATCTTCTAACTTATCTATACCTACATTTTAATAATACAGAAAATATTTTCTTTCCAACATACAAATAAGTTTATCAAATTAATTAGTATACACAATAATTTTCATTCAAAATATCTACATATAATAACATTTTATATGCATTTATGTCTGTAACGTCTCTACACTTAGTAAACAATTTGTATACAAATATATAGAGAGAGCATTGGCAAATTATGTTTAAATTATATTTTAAATAACGGCCTACAGTTATCCAAAAAGTCAGCTCCAAAGAGTGCACGAATGCGTCGCCTCTGTGTTATGAAAACTCTGTCCGAGTCTACAGAGCAGTCCCACAAAATAATCCCATAGAATTGAGTTAATTTATAGTCAGTGGTAGGCTGTAAGTACAGAGTTTTTTTTTGTCACACTTCGTCGTTATCTGTTATATACCTACACACAATTATAATGGTTTAACTTAGAATACAATCCATTTATATGTGCCTTCCAATTACTATTTTGTCAATAATTATACCCAAAAACGATGTAAGTATCATTTACAATGTCAATATTTTCATCATTCAATGTCAAATTTAGATACAAAGACTCACTATTATAATAATGTCTATAACATTTTTTTTGGACTCATTAATATTTACGAGTAGGTTATTATTCATCAACCAGTCTACTGAATTATATCCAGTTTCATTTATTTGTTTTTCTAATTATGTATCTTCAGATTTAACAAGAAGGGTGGTATCGTCCGTAAATAGAATACGCTCTTGCTTAATTATGTCCGGTAAATTATTGGTATAAAACATTAATTTACCCACTACTGCAAGAAAGGTCCACGCTCAAAAGTGACCGATTCAAAAGGGAAACAAAACTCATTCTTCTTCTTATCGTGTCGACTTCAAATTTTGAACAAAGTCGCTAAATAGTACCTTGCCAGAAGTGGGCAACCGATACTGCACCGTCGCTAGCGGTCATGAGCTCCTCCTGCGTACAGGTGTTAGGGCACGCAGGGCACGATGTGAGATGGGCCATCGTTTGTGGGGCTCCACACAAGCAACTCACATTTTGCGCATCCGAGAATCCCCACCTGAACATGTTGTCCTTACTGCGACCGACCTGGGTTCGAAGTCGGTTTAACGACTTCCAGGTCGCCCAAGGCAAGTCACGTCCAGGCGGGAGGCTCTCAGACGACGGCACAAATGGAGTTGGGAGGGACACTTTTTGTCGCCAAAGAGTACACCTCGCTTGCGCTGGGCCAGTATTTAGTGGGTCGACACACTTCATAAAGCTGCGTCAAAACTCATTACAAAATAACTCATTAATTTTAAAACTAACCCCACAATGGGCCCAGCATGTCACCACAGAAAAAACGACGAAAATCAAGACTTGTCTCTGCATTTTTTACCTTGCGTATGCGAAAGTGAGCGTACATTTGACGGCCCGACA